>CM075782.1:36202350-38602350 GCA_037974665.1 Ehretia macrophylla | reverse complement strand
GCATCAAGTCCATGAATGCTGCTGGTGCATTCGTCAATCCAAACGGCAACACAACAAATTCATAGTGACCATATCTAGTCCTGAAAGCCGTCTTCGGTATATCATCACTCCGAATCCTAAGTTGATAGTAACCCTGCCTCAAATCAAATTTGGAGTAAACACTCGCACCCTGCAACTGGTCAAACAATTCTTCAATCAACGGCAAGGGGTATTTATTCTTAATCGTGACTTGATTAAGTCCCCTGTAATCAATGCATAACCGTAGCGTGCCATCTTTCTTTCTCACAAACAACACAGGTGCGCCCCACGGCGAAGAACTAGGTTGTATAAACCCTTTCTCAAGCAAGTTCTGAAGCTGAATTTTTAACTCCTGAAGTTCAGCCGATGCCATTCTATAAGGACTCCTAGAAATTGGCGCAGTGCCTGGCACAAGATCAATCACGAACTCAATCTCCCTATCCGGTGGTAAACCCGGTAATTCCTCGGGAAATACACCAGGGAAGTCTCTAACAATTGAAACCTCATTCAAACTCAACTTATCAGTAGGCTGATTGATCAAATAAGCTAAGTAAGCTTCACAACCCCTATTCAACAACTTAGAAGTCTTGATCGCTGATAAAAGTGGAATTCGGGCAGCCCTGCAGTTCCCAACAATCTCTAGCACCGGTAGGTCAGGAACCTGAAGATAAACAATCTTTGTTCTACAATCCAACTGAGCATAATACTTTCCCAACCAGTCCATTCCCAAAATGATTTCAAAGTCACGGAATGGCAATATAATTAAATCAGCAGGAAATTTACGGTTCTCAATGCATATATAACAAGATTTGCAAATAGACTTAGTAACAAATTTTGCACCCAAAGGCGTACTAACTTCAACTTCATGAGACAATTTATCAATGCAAACATTCACAGATCGTGCACATGCAGGAGTTATAAACGAATGTGTAGTTCCGGGATCAATCAAAACTTTAACTGGCTGAGTATTGAGAAGAAAAGTACCTTCCACAATAGCTGTAGTATCGGGCAGCTCCTCCGCATCTAGTACCAAGACCCTAGCCTGAACTCTCTGTGCTAGACGTGCACCTGCAGCCCTACTCTACACACCTTGGCCTCCACCACGGCCCTGAACATTGTTATACTTAGGGCAATCTCTCACCCTATGGTCATCACTGCCACAACCCGTACATTTACCACTCTTCCTCCAGCAGTTAGCCTCAATATGCCCCGATCGATTACAATAATTACACTGCTGATTTTGCCTAACTGTAGTGTTTCCCGTAGGTGCTGGGGCTCTGGCAGGGGTAGGAACTGTACCTCCCTGCTAGGGTCTAGTCATAGCTGGCCTAGCCTGAATCTGCTGCTGTGGCTGATACGGACGCTGCTGAGGAACCTGTGCAGAAGACTGATACTGCCTCGGCTGACTCTGGCTGCTCTGGCCCAAATATTGCTTCTTACTCGGCTAACTGCTCTTAGCTATCATCTCAGCCTTCCGTTTCTCAAACTTTGAGGCTGCCTGAAATGCCTCGGGAAAAGTAGTGTAGGTCTGCCCAGTCAAATGCAACTGAATGTCCATTCTCAGCCCACGGATAAACCTATGTATCATCCTCCTAGCCGGCCGTACCAACTCGGGCATATACCTCGACAGGCTAACAAACCTAGCCTCGTACTGTGCAACAGTCATATTTCCCTGCTTCAGGGCTACAAACTCGTCCTCCTTCCTTTCCATAGCCATCTCGGGAATATACTTATCCCGAAACTCACTTACAAAATCATCCCATAAATGTGGAACATCCTCACAATCCCACCTCAATCTGACAGTATTCCACCACTGCTCTGCATCACCCTCAAACAGGAATGACGCATAATCTATTCTTGCCTCATCAGTGTACCTCAAAGCGGTGAAAATTTTCTCAACTCGATTAATCCATCTCTCGGCCGCCTCATCATCCGGCTCCCCAAAAAACTTTCCCGGCTCGTGCCTCAGAAATTTCTCTAGCTGGTTATTCTCAACTCTGTACCCCTGTCCACCAGGATTAGCTTGATTTCCCTGGGGATTATTCCTGTCCTGCCTCTACTCATGCAGCACCTGTGTGATCCGATCTACCGCAGTTGTCATGGTAGCCATAAACTGCTCAGGCAACGGCTGCTGACCCTGTTCTGCTGCCTCTTCATCTGATCCTATACCTTGAGTACCACAACGTGGCGGCATAGTAGCAATTCACAATAGCTGGCAACATTTAAAAGCAGTTTATAGACAGAAATATAGCACATAAGATTAGATAACACTCAAGTCAATAACAATCCAATATTCTATCACACAATTCACGTAAGACAAGTTCAACTTGCCAAACTATTTCACTTAAACACATAAACATTCCAAGTTCACAAAGTCATGCTAGAACATTTTCTTTTCACTTAGCAATCATACATAAACACTTTAGCATTTTAGACCTTTACCCCACAGACCGAGAATCATATCCCGGCTCATGCAAGACTATCATGCTCTGATACCACCTAAAGATGTCACGCCCCGACCCGATCCCGCAAAAGGCCAAGCCCGGACCCGACACACGGACAGAGTCTCCTCTGTACCGTGGACGATCCGAAAACCCTAAAATCAATATAATACTTGCTAAAACCATATAATAATCAAAACAAGCCAACTTTCTTTAAAAACATACATTTCTTATTATCCAACTTTCCAAACCAAAAATGATATGCATACTACACAAGTATTTATGCCACTAATCAATTCCATTAGCATGCATTTTCTTACTAGTCACAAGAGTATAAGTTACAACTTTACATTCTTCCAACTTATACAACATAAGACCGTAGAGGCCTCAAACCAGAAAATACATACAAGGCTACAAGCCTCAAAATTAAGCGACATCCAAGCAATATACATATCAAGCAAGGCTCGTACAAAATCTGGCAACCAACCACTAGCAAAGCAAAAAAGTGCAATCACGGGAACACCTCCACCTGTTCCTCCTCCTCAATTACCTCAAGAGGGTCTGCTTCAACTACTCCTGTAAAAATAGAGTATAGAGAGGAATGAGCAAAAACTATTGCTCAGCGAGGGCAATTGGTCTCAAGGACGGAGATGAGAGGAGTATACAATGCAATTAGCCAAGCAATGCATAAATTAAACTTTTAAAGATACAAACAAGTCAATATTATAACAAGGCAAGCATTAAAGACTATAAACATTCATTCAAAGGATACGGTACTCTTTTCACGAGCAACTTTCATTCAAGAATTCGATGACGACGTGCCGGCCCAAACCACCTTATAACACCAGTTTGGAATACCCCGAAAGTATCCATCAACCTACGACCCAAAACTCCCTGGGAGGCAACCCAAGCGAGAAAGGGAATAGCAGTGGAGCTAGAGCAACCAACACTGGCAACCCAAGGCTACCCAAAGAGGCCCATCACTCACGCGCGAGACACTATGCAATGCAAGACTCGATACAAGGCGATAAACAAGCAATAAAGCCACACGTGGGAGAATAACAAAGTAGGTTACTCTCGCACGCAATAGTAGTAATTGGTAAACAATTCAATCCAAAACAACTCAAACAAGTATTTCAAGTAACCCTAAGCATTCTATAGGCATAAAACCAAGAAAACAAGCAAAAACACAAATCGGCCCCAACAATCAAAATGCTACCATTTCCAAACGAGCCACGAGTTCTGGAAACCGACTTCGCCAAACCTCCTAGGTCACCATAAGGCACGTCTAAAGACCCCGAAACCTTACTTTACCCTAGAACTCGCGCAAAGCCCCAATTTTCCCCTTTCTCGTTTGAACTATAACTATACCAACCAAACACCCAACCAACGCCATAATCACACCAAAAGTGCTTCCATGGCCTCCCGATACAATGCCAACACGCAAAACGAGAAAATGCTAAAGTCGACCTAAACGACCCCGACTTTCCCAAAGGCATAATTCTCATTGTTTCCACTATGCAACCCAAACGAACCATGCATTTAGGAATTCTAGCATACCTAGCACATTTCTACATCAACGGAAAGCATAACAGCGCAACTTCAACGTTTCAAGGTTTTACTATTCATGAAAAACTATTCAATTGACAATTTAAATTGCAATCACCACATTTAACCGCAGAAAATGTTAAAAAAGCTATAAATACACGTTCTACAATAGCCAAGGAACATTCTAGAAGTATCAAAACGATTTAAACGACAATCTACGGATAAAATCTAAAAATTGCAAAGTTGATACACTTAACATATAAATGCGCAAATAACATGATTCCCTCACCTTAGGTACTCCTAGTCACTAGGAAAACAACGCTAGTTGCCTCAGAAATCACCCCGCACGAGCTCACGCGAAGATTGAACGATTGAAAGGTTGAAATCTTTTTTTTTTCTCTCTTGGAACTCACGGCCCTCTCTCTCTGTTTCAGCTGCTGTTTTTTTTTTTTTTTTGCTAAGTTATAAGCTTATTTAAGTGCTAAGTGGTCAAAGGGTCAAAGGTCTAGGTCAAACAACTTAAAGCTTGGTCAAAGGCCCTATTTTTGTGCATTTTTAAGCTCAATAACTAACACCAATTAAATTTTCAGCTAGCAACAATTAAAATATAAAATTTAAGTCATCTAAATACTAGTTTCACTATGTGCTGAGGACTAGAAATCGTTCTCTAGCTATCGCTCCTTAAATGCAATGCACGTTGCGACAGCGAGAAAGTAACAGTTAATTCACAAAGAATTTAAGGAAATATAATTTTCAAAATAATAAACATGGCATTTTCACATCCCGGGCTCGGGTATTACAGAACCTCCGGTCTCGAGAGGGATCGGGGTGTTACATTGTCAATCGAATCGACCTCGTGAATTGTTATTTGCTTGAAGTATTGCTTGTAATATGTGTATTGAAATGTCTTGAATTGGTTATGCCGTGATTTGAATTGATTATATTGTGCTTGACTTGATTGTCATGCTTGAGTGACTTTGTTGAATAAACTGTTTTATAAACTTGCTTGCATAGTAGTTTAAGGCATGTGTATAAATGTGATATCTTGGCATTCATACATGTCCCGTGGAAATGGTAAATAAGTCCTCTTTCTCCCCTAAAGAAAGTGGTTCACAGCTGGCCTCTCAAGGTGTATGGATTGGTAGGAAATGAATGGCATTTAATTAGCCTTTATTTGGGAGTTGGTGTTTGTTTTTGGAGCTCAGTTGTTGGAATACTTCTAAGACTCTTCTTTGTGGTTGGCAATCATAAAAAGATAACTTTCTTTGGGGTTTCTGTATGATGGCTCTTGGTAGCATTCTTGCGTTTCTTACTGGGTATTCTTTGGAGACTTCTGTTGGAAATTCTTGATACTTTCTTACTGGAGCATTGTCCGGGTATTTTCTTTGGCATCGCTTAGTTGGTTTGGTAATTGGAATTCCTATCAGTCTTATTATCTCATATTGCTTACAATATGCTGTGGAATACCTTGGGCTTTCTTGGTGGTAAGTTGTATAAAGTCCTCACTTGGCAAAAGTGAAGAGGCCTCGGAGTTTGGTTTTGTATATTGTACACCAGCTCGGTATTTTCCTTAGGGTTTTCGTCTATCTGGGAAACTATATTTGTTATTCAACTTGATTGTCTTATTGGGCACATTATATTTTCTCTGTTATTTCCTTTGACATTCTTCTCAGCATTTGATAGCGATACTCGGAATCTAATTGGTTGTCCTAAGGGGTTATTATTTGGAAGGCTTCTTTGGAACTTTTGAAGTATATTTGATTGGGTTTCTTAGTATTTTCTTCAGCACTCTTAATAGGGAATTCTTCTATGAAATTCATGACCAGCGGGGTACTTCTTTAGACCTTTGGATGGAACCTTTGTTTGAGCCTTTATTTGGCTTCTTGCTTGGCAATTCTCAGGCAGTAATAGTTGAACTTCTACTAAAGATTCGTGTATGGGGTATTCATTCGGTATTCTTCTTATCATTAATATGTGATGTAATTTTATCTATAGTATCTTTGCTTTAGTCTTTATTGGTGTTATCTCGGCTCTTTTGGTTGGAATTTTATTCTTCTTCGGTATTCGTGTCAACAGGATTCATGTACGGTATCTACATTTGAGCCTTTATTCAGCATTACTACTTGGAATTTCTTCTTAAACTTCTCTATTGGTCATCTTGATTAATATACTTGCTCAGCAGCTGATGAAGATTAGTCAGAGTTGGATTTCAGTGGATGCAGAGTTCTATTGGAAGAAGAATTGCGAGGACGCAATTGTTTTAAGGGGGGGAGGATGTGATAACCCGAACCCGACATGCATTTAATGGCATTTAATTGCAATTAATTAAGTGACATCTTAAATGTTAGCATTGAATTTCGTGTTTATTTTTAGTTAAACATTCATTTGTAGCATTACTTTCATATTTCTTTTAGAAGTAATTAAATAATACTTGAGTTAATTATTTTAATGGAATATCAACTACTTTCATATTTATGTTAATCGATTTTATTTTTCTTTCACCTTAATACTCGGTTTTCAATAAAATGAAAAATAGCTCCTAGTCGGAGTAAATTTTGAACTATGTTACTTTTCGAAAATTATATTTTCTTAAATTCTTTGAGATTTAATTGTTATTCTTTTATTGTCGCAAAGTGCATAGCATATCGAGAGCAATAGTTAGGAAATGATTTCTAGTCCTCAGCAAATAGTGAAAACTAGTATTTACTATTTTAAATTTTAGTGTTTTAGTTGTTATTAACTAGAATTGGAATTGTGTTCATTGTTTAAGCTTTAAAATGCAAGAAATAAGCCTATTTGACCAATTTTTAAGTAGTTTGACCAAGGCTTTGACTAGTTGACTTAGTTGTCATCTTTTATAAGCAAATAATATCAAAACAAAAAACAAAAGCTGAAAAAATAAACAAGAGAAGGCCGAAACATAGAGGAGAAGAAAAAAAAAACCTTTCAACTTCAAACTTCAAATTCTTCGCGAGAGCTTGCACGGGGTGGTTTCCAAGGCATCCAACGAGGTTTTCCTAGCGTCTAGGAGCGTCTAAGGTGAGGGTTTCATCGTTATTTGCGCATTTGAAATAATTGTGTTTAAACTTTAATTTTTGGGTTTTAGCCGTAGATTGTTATTTAATTCGTTTTGATGCTTGAAGAATGTTCTCTAGCAATTGTAGAACATGTATTTATAGCTTTTTAGCATTTTCTACGGTTGAATATCGAAATTACAATTTAAACTGATAATTGAATAGTAAATTGTGAATAGTAAACCCTCGTTTTGATAAAGTTGCTCCGTTATGCGTTCCGTTGATGTGAAAAGATGCTAGATATGCTAGAATGCCTAAATGCATGATTTGTTTGGGTTGTGTAATGGAAAAACGGAGAAAAATGCCTTGGTACAAGTTGGGGTCGTTTAGGTCGAGATTAGCGTTTCCTCGATTTGCGTGATGGCATTGTCTCAGGAGGCCATGGAAGCACTTTTGGTGTGGTTATGGCATTGGTTGGGTGTTTGGTTAGGGTAGCGGTTGTTCAAATGAGCAAAGGGAGAAATCGGGGCTTTGCGTGAATTCTAGGGTTAAGTAGGGTTTCGGGGTCTTTAGACGTGCCTTATGGTGACCTAGGAGGATTGGTGAAGTCGGTTTCCAAAACTCGTGGCTCGTTTGAAAGTAGTAGCGTTTTGAAAGTTGAGGTCATTTTGTGATTTTTTTTTTGTGTTTTCAAAGTGTAATGCCTATAGAATGCTTAATATTGCTTGTTATGCTTGTTAAAGTTGATTATGACTGAATTTGTATATCAATTGTTGATAATGCTTGTTAGTGTTGTTCTAGTTATTTTATTGATTGTAAATGCATATTGTATCGCATGTTGTTACTAACCTACACTTCAGTGCCTTGCTCAATTATCGTTATATATCTCTTATTGCATTGCATAAGTGTCAGGTGCGTGACTGATGGGCCTCTCTGGGTAGCCTCGGGTTGCCAGTGTTGGTTGCTCTAGCTCCGTGTCCTATTCCCTTTCTCGCTTGGGTTGCCGCCCAGGGTGTCACGCCCCGACCCAACCCCCAAGCTAAAGGTTAAGTCCGGACCCGACACACGGACAGAGTCTCCCCTGTACCGTGGACATTCTGAAAACCTGTAAACTCGCAAATAAGGTAACTACAAGGTAACAAACTTTTCATGGCTATAAATATTTAAAGATTCAAGGCCATCCGAGCCTTGAAGCAAACAACAGTTCCAAAACCATACAAGCATGCAAGTAACTTTGTTTACAACATAATTTAATAGACATGACATTCTAGGATAACATTAAAACATACTTAGAAGATAAAACATTCTATATTAAGCCATTCACTCCCAAGCATGCAAAATGAATAAAAGTAGAAACCTAAATTATTACAAAACATAGGCTTCCAAATCTACACCACAATCAACTATCCTTTAACTTGTACAACAAGCATATACATAGCCCTCAGGCTACAAAATAGGACATAAGATAAACAGATGAGCCTTCCACATAGCAGCAAGAATTTAAACCACCTCAAGCTATCAGGCATAGCAAATAAGGTAAAGGATCAATCTGAACTTCCTCCTCCTCAACTAACTCAACAAGCTAGGGATCACCCTCAGCGTCTCCTGAAACATATATCAAGGTATGAGCAACCACTGTTGCCCAGTGAGGGATATAGTCCCGGGGCGTGCAATGCAACAGGTAATATAGTTAAACAACAATAACAATTAGACAATTAAAGAACCAATGGTAGCTTGAATAACCACACATTTAAAAAGGATACATTTCACATAACCCCTATATACCAATCTTCACTGAGTCTTTATTCATGATCCACGAACCTCGATCACGATGACGATAAGCCGGCATAGCCCCAAACACTCCAGTGGGTGTACTCCGGATGTACCCCGATAATCCTATGACCCAACATCCCCTGGCAATCTTCGGACCAGGCGAATGAGGGACTAGGGCACGGAGTTTGAATATCCACCGGTAAGCCCTCTGCCGCCCAACCGATATTCAACACATCCAGCCCTGACACTATGGTTGCGCAACTACTATGCAATGCACTTTACAATGGCAAGTTAATGTCAATAATATAAGCAATAACACATAAGAGGATCAACAAAGTAGGTTGACCTCGATGCAGTTAGAATAGAAACAATTATATAAGCAAATAAGTAGTTTTACAATGGGACATATGCAAGATAAGTATAGAATCATACCAAAAGCTCCAAATCAACTTGAAACCACATATAAACACTCAAGAAGTCATGCCATAGGCTTAGAAGCGTGAGTCAACCGAAATTGCAGCTAAACCCTTTTGTTTTTCAAACTATTTCTCTTCCAAACCAAAGTTAATGATTCCATTTCAAAGGGAAACTCTCCCAACCTTCTAACTAACCCTCAAGGAACCCTCTCAACCCTCTAATTCATTCAAACGCCCGCAAATACCCCGAAAGCCCCGAATTCCCTCTTATGACTTTAAACTACACATACCTTATCCGGGCTTCAAACAAGGGTTATCAAAGCTTCTATAGAATCTAGGTAGCCTAAGAATACTAGAAGTGAAGCCCGAATCCACCCGGATTTGCATTAACCCCGAAAGCCCTTTGTTAAAGTCGGCTATTTCACGTTTTATGCGATTCTAGAGCAATGCAAGTGCACGGGGCTATTAGACTACCTTCATTAGCACCTAAGGCATCTATTAGGAGCATTGAATCAAGTTAAAACGCGCAATTTCACAAAACCCTAGAATTTCTATCACTATTCACCTCATGAATCAAACTAACGATTCCAATCGTTTAAAAAGCGAAACGATGGCTCAAATATGTTCTCTAGCATTCATATACAAGATATAATAGTATAGATAATTAATACAATAGCATTTGATCACATTTTCAACAAATCAAGAAAATGGCAACTATTTAGAAATGCAAAAATAAGCCGTGAAATCCCTCACCAATGCGCAAAGGAGCTCTCGGGAGGCTTGCAAACACCCTAAACTATGTGCTCCTAGCTTGGCTTGGCTTGAAGTGAAGAATTGAAGATGAAAAATTCCTACCAAGTGCAAAGAGGGGCTGTCGGGTTTAGCTCCTGTTTTTCAGCTTTTTAATTTTTTTCTTGCATTTTATGAGCCTATAAGACTATATATTGACTAAGCTAGGGTGGGGTCTTGTTTGGGTGCTTAAGTGGTCTAATATAATGCGCGTAGTAAGCTTAAAACGAGCCTAAAGTGAAGGATGTGAGCTAGCTAATTAAATCTCTAAGTTAGTTACATAACACTATTAATTCAACTACAAAAATCATTTTCTAAACGAGCTCTCCTATCACTTCTAGCTCAATTGCACATTTTTTCCACTACTCTAACAATTAATATGATTTAATAAAAATGCTAATTCACTAATAGAATGCAGTTTAAAAACGGAGTGAATAGTAGTCACAGAAGTCAGTTAGTAAAGCACAGAAGTAAATGCGCAAACAAGGGATGCAACAGTAAATGAATGCATGGTTAAATCTCGGGCGTCACATCCTCTCCCCCTTAAACTAATTGTGTCCGCGCAATTCTTACATGATTCGGCGAATAACTCTGGATATCGCTCCCGCATCTGATCCTCTCTCTCCCACGTCGCATCCTCTACTCCGTGATGATCCCACATAACTTTAACCATCAGAATGTTTTTAGTCCTCAGCTCCTGTACTTTCTGAGCCACAATCCGAAGAGGTTTCTCTGTGTAGGTCAACGTCTCACTGATCTCTAAAGGCTCGGGCTCAAGAATATGAGAGGGATCTGGCTGATACTTCCGAAGCATAGAAACATGGAAGACATCATGGATTCTGCCCAAACTGGGAGGCAAAGCTAAACGGTAAGCCAATTCACCAATAGTTTCAGTTATCTCAAATGGTCCCACATAACGAGGACTGAGTTTACCCCTTTTACCATGCCAAATCAAACCTTTGCGAGGAGAGATTTTCAGAAATACTTGATCCCCTACAACAAATTTAAGATCACAACGGCGTCTATCTGCATAACTCTTTTGTCGACTCTGTGCTATAAGCATTCTTTTCCTGATAAGCTACACATGATCAATCATTTTGTTCATTTCAGGTAAGAGAGTAGGGTCGACCGTCTTCATTTCACCAACACCATCCCAGTAGAGAGGAGACTAGCATTTACGCCCATACCAATAGTAGCTTGATAACTATTGTTATAGGCGAACTCTGCGAGTGGCAAATACTTCTCCCAACTCTTACCGAAGTCCAGAATACAAGCCCGCAACATATCCTCGAGGATTAAGATAGTTCTCTCGGATTGACCATCAGTCTGAGGATGATAAGCTGTACTGAAACTCAAAGTCGTGCCCAAAGCTTTCTGAATCTTTTGCCAGAACTGAGATGTGAATCTGGGATCTCTATCTGACACAATGCTCTTTGGAATTCCATGAAGTCTGACAACATTCTCAATATACAACTCTACTAGCTTATCAAGAGAATCAGACTTCTTTTTAGCAATAAAATGAGAAGTCTTGGTCAATCTATCCACAATAACCCAAACTGAGTCATTCCCCTTCGAAGACCTCGGTAAATCAGAGACGAAATCCATGGTGATATGATCCCACTTCCAAACAAGAATAGCCAAAGGCTGCAACAACCCTGCAGGCCTCTGATGCTCTGCTTTAACTTTCTGACAAGTAAGACATCGAGCAACATAGTTAGCAATATCTCTCTTCATATTATTCCACCAGAAGTTTTGCTTTAAATCTTTATACATTTTAGTACTGCCTGGATGGATAGTATATCTAGAACTGTGTGCCTCAGCAAGAATATCCTTCTTTAAAGTTGGATCACTCGGAATACAGATTCTGCCTTTGAATTTAAGAATACCATCGTTGTGCAGTTTGAAATCCGACTCTCCCCCTTTTGAATTCTCTAAGACTTTCAACAATTGAAGATCAGCCAGTTGAGCTTCTCGAATCCTGGATAATAATAGAGATTGAATCTGCAAACTTGCGAATTGAATACCAAAATTTGAAGTACTAGGCTTCCATAAGCATAATTCTTCCATGAATTTCCAATTCTTGATAATCAAGCTAGCAATAGTAGCCTTTCGGCTCAAAGCATCAGCAACAATATTGGCTTTACCTGGAAGATAGTTAATAGTACAGTTATAGTCCTCAAGTAATTTCATCCAACGCCTCTGCCTCATGTTCAACTCTTTTTGTGAAAACAGATACTTCAAGCTCTTATGATCCGTAAAGATTTCAAACTTGTTGCCCCAAAGATAATGACGCCATTTCTTTAATGCAAGAATGATAGCTACAAACTCAAGATCATGAGTCGGATAGTTGAGTTCATAAGGTTTCAGTTTCCTGGAAGCATAAGCAATAACCTTGCCATTCTGCATCAATACACAACCCAGACCTTCCTTCGAAGCATCACTATAGATCACCAGATTATCATAACCCTCAGGTAAAGCAAGAATAGGAGCTGTAGTCAATCTCTTCTTCAATTCCTAGAAGCTGGCCTCGCATTTATCACTCTAGTCAAATACTGTTTTCTTTTGAGTAAGTTGAGTTAAAGGCCCTGCAATCTTAGAGAAATCCTTGACGAATCTCCGATAATACCCAGCTAAACCAAGGAAGCTATGAATCTCCGTGACAGTTTCAGGTCGTTTCCAAGATAACACAACTTCAATCTTCGCTGGGTCAACAGAAATACCATCCTGCGAGATAATATGGCCAAGAAAAGCAACTTGCTTAAGCCAGAATTCACATTTGCTAAACTTTGCAAATAACTGATGCTCCTGAAGAGTCTGCAACACAATTCTGAGATGCTGTTCATGTTCCGCCTCAAATCTAGAGTAAACAAGAATATCATCAATGAAGATAACCACAAATTGGTCCAGATAAGGATGGAATACCCTCTGCATTAGGTCCATGAATGCGGCGGGAGCATTAGTAAGACCAAACGGCAAGACAACAAACTCATAATGGCCATATCGAGTTCTGAAAGCAGTTTTAGGAACATCATCTTTCTTAATCATCAACTGATAATAGCCTTGCCTCAGATCGAATTTAGAGAATACATTGGTGCCTTGCAACTGATCAAATAACTCTTCAATTAAAGGCAAATGATATTTATTTTTGATGGTTACCTGATTAAGACCCCGATAATCAATGCATAAGCGAAGAGATCCGTCTTTCTTTTTAACAAATAGGACTGGCGCACCCCAAGGTGAAGAACTCGGCTGAATGAATCCCTTCTCAAGCAAGCCCTGCAATTGAACTTTCAATTCCTGCAATTCGGGTGGAGCCATTCTATACGGAGTCCTAGAGATAGGTGAAGTCCCCGGCAATAAGTCAATCATGAACTCTATCTCCCTATCAGGCGGTAACCCTGGTAATTCCTCAGGAAAGACCCCCGGAAACTCCCTCACGATAGGTACATCATTCAATTTCAATTCATCCACAGGTTGATTAATCAAATATGCAAGATAACCCTCACAACCCTTGCTCAATAATTTAGATGCTCTAATAGAAGAAATGATAGGAGTTCCCGTAGATTTTCTAGTACCAACTATTTTAAGTACAGGCTGGTCGGGCATTTCTAGATACACAATCTTCTTTCTACAATTAAGCTGGGCATAATATTTACTTAACCAGTCCATCCCCAATATAATTTCAAAGTCGCGGAAAGGTAGAATAATTAAATCAGCAGGAAAAACACGACCTTGAATATAAATATTACATGCCTTGCAGATAGATTTGGTGACAAACTTCGGCCCCATAGGAGTGTAAACCACAATATCATGCAACAATTTATCATGTTTCAACTTAGCATTTTGTGCACAAATAGGTGTAATAAATGAATACGAAGCCCCGGAATCAATTAAAACCTTAACTGATTGATCATTAAGAAGAAAAATACCTTCTACCACAGCGGTTGTATCCAGAAGCTCCTCAGCATCCAAAGCAAATACACGGGGACCTCGTGGTGGTGGTGCTGCAGCTGGTACCCTGGTCTGAGAGTTCTGAGCTGACGTCTGACCCCTAGAGTTCTTAAATTTCTGACAGTCCTTAACCCTGTGTTGATCACTGCCGCAGCCTGTACACTTGTTCTGTTTCTTCCAACAAACATCCTCAGTGTGGCCCTGACACTGACAGAAGCTGCACTGCTGGTGACGTCTTAGAGCAGTGCCTCCCGAAGGAGCTCTGTAAGTAGAGGTAGCTGAACTACCCTGCTGCGAACGGGATACTGCTGGACGGAATTGACTCTGAGTCTGACTCTGAACTGGTCGTGCCTGAGTCTGAGTAGGCCCTGTATAACTCTATGTCTGCCTCGGCTGTGAACTCTGCCCAACTGATATAGCCTGTCCCTGGTACCCCTAACTCTGAGACTGAAACCGCTTACTCGATTGACTGGTCTCGGCTAATACATCGGCCTTGCATTTTTCATATCTCGAGGCGGCTCGGACTACTGCAGCATAATTAGGGAAATCATTCGCAGATAGATTAAGCATAATATCCCTTCTCAATCCCAGGATGAATCTCTGGATCTTCATGTCCTCTGGCTGTATCAAGGCTGGCGCATAACGGGAAAGCCTGGTAAAAGTAGCCTCATATTGATCCACTGTCATACTTCCCTGTTTTAAGTTTATGAACTCTGTTTGACGCATCTCGCGGGCAACCACCGACATGTACTTGTCTCGGAATTCTCGGACGAAGTCAGCCCACGAATGATGAACCCTCTCGGCTTCCCATTTCTCACTGATAGTATGCCACCAATCTTCAGTGTCACCTTCTAGAAGGAATGTGGCATAAGTGATCTTCCTATCATCATGGCACTTGAGTATTGCCGCTTTCAAACTTCCTCAACCACATTTCAGCCTTCATATCATCCGGTTCTCCAAAGAAAGTGTAGGCCCCATGATGAATAAACCGGTCATACAGATTACCTCCGGTAGTAGTACTACCCCCGGCTCTCGCAGCCTGATTACCTCCAACAACCCCTGTCTGACCCTGCTGTGTCACAAACTGGGCGATGGTGTTCATAGCAGTGGCCATTATGGCTAAGCTCTGTGCCGTAGTCGATTCCTGAACTGGGGGTGCATTCCCTGCCAATCCGGCTTCTTGACCATGAACCTCTTCCGGTTCTCTATCGACATTCTGATCCTCAGTACGACGGCGGGGCCCCATCTCGAATAGCTAGGATGCAAAGTGTTATGACAGGTATATATATGTATATATGCAATTTATAAGTAAACACATAAAGAAAAGTCCAAATAGATTCACATAAAGTCAAGTATATAGAAGTTCATATAAATATTCTACATTCTTGAAGTACACATAAGTCACTAGATCATACTTGACATTCTAGACTCTAGATATTCCATTTCCATAATAGCATATTCATTCCTAATTTAAGTTTCACTTAAGCAAATCAAAAAACACAGAATCATGCAATCACAAAGTCACATAACAAATCTCTACC
Organism: Ehretia macrophylla; assembly: GCA_037974665.1. Lineage (NCBI taxonomy): Eukaryota > Viridiplantae > Streptophyta > Magnoliopsida > Boraginales > Ehretiaceae > Ehretia > Ehretia macrophylla. The sequence goes on along the minus strand of CM075782.1, from coordinate 38,586,859 downwards.
CACATAATGAGAAATTTAACCCGGTTTCATGAAATCTATAGCTCTGATACCACTTAAATGTCACGCCCCAACCTAACCGCCAAGCTAAAGGTTAAGTCCAGACCCGACACACGGACAGAGTCTCTCCTGTACCGTGGACATTCTGAAAACCTGTAAATTCGCAAATAAGGTAACTACAAGGTAAACAAACTTTTCATGGCTATAAATATTTAAAGATTCAAGGCCATCCGAGCCTTGAAGCAAACAACAGTTCCAAAACCACACAAACATGCAAGTAACTTTGTTTACAACATAATTTAATAGACATGACATTCGAGGATAACATTAAAACATACTTAGAAGATAAAACATTCTACATTAAGCCATTCACTCCCAAGCATGCAAAATGAATAAAAGTAGAAACCTAAATTATTACAAAACATAGGCTTCCAAATCTACACCACAATCAACTATCCTTTAACTTGTACAACAAGCATATACATAGCCCTCAGGCTACAAAATAGGACATAAGATAAACAGATGAGCCTTCCACATAGCAGCAAGAATTTAAACCACCTCAAGCTATCAGGCATAGCAAATAAGGTAAAGGATCAATCTGAACTTCCTCCTCCTCAACTAACTCAACAAGCTAGGGATCACCCTCAGCGTCTCCTGAAACATATATCAAGGTATGAGCAACCACTGTTGCCCAGTGAGGGATATAGTCCCGGGGCGTGCAATGCAACAGGTAATATAGTTAAACAACAATAACAATTAGACAATTAAAGAACCAATGGTAGCTTGAATAACCACACATTTAAATAGGATACATTTCACATAACCCCTATACATCAATCTTCACTGAGTCTTCATTCACGATCCACGAACCTCGATCACGATCACCATAAGCTGGCATAGCCCCAAACACTCCAGTGGGTGTACTCCGGATGTACCCCGATAATCCTACGACCCAACATCCCCTGGTAATCTCCAGACTAGGCGAATGAGGGACTAGAGCACAGAGTTTGAATATCCACCGGCAAGCCCTCTACCGCCCAACCGATATTCAACACATCCGCCCCTGACACTATGGTTGCGCAACCACTATGCAATGCACTTTACAATGGCAAGTTAATGTCAATAATATAAGCAATAACACATAAAAGGATCAACAAAGTAGGTTGACCTCGATGCAGTTAGAATAGAAACAATTATATAAGCAAATAAGCAGTTTTACAAAGGGACATATGCAAGATAAGTATAGAATCATACCAAAAGCTCCAAATCAACTTGAAACCACATATAAACACTCAAGAAGTCATGCCATGGGCTTAGAAGCGGGAGTCAACCGAAATTGCACCTAAACCCCTTTGTTTTTCAAACTATTTCTCTTCCAAACCAAAGTTAATGATTCCATTTCAAAGGAAAACTCTCCCAACCTTCTAACTAACGCTCAAGGAACCCTCTTAACCCTCTAATTCATTCAAACGCCCGCAAATACCCCGAAAGCCCCGAATTCCCTCTTCTGACTTTAAACTACACATACCTTATCCGGGCTTCAAACAAGGGTTATCAAAGCTTTATAGCATCTAGGTAGCCTAAGAATACTAGAAGTGAAGCCCGAATCCACTCGGATTTGCATTAACCCGGAAAGCCCTTTCTTAAAGTCGGCTATTTCACTTTTTTTGCAATTCTAGAGCAATGCAAGTGCACGGGGCTATTAGACTACCTTCATTAGCACCTAAGGCATCTATTAGGAGCATTGAATCAAGTTAAAACGCGCAATTTCATAAAACCCTAGAATTTCTATCACTATTCACCTCATGAATCAAACTAACGATTCCAACCGTTTAAAAAGCGAAACGATGGCTCAAATATGTTCTCTAGCATTCATATACAAGGTATAATAGCATAGATAATTAATACAATAGCATTTGATCATATTTTCAACAAATCAAGAAAATGGCAACTATTTAGAAATGCGAAAATAAGTCGTGAAATCCCTCACCAACGCGCAAAGGAGCTCTCGGGAGGCTTGAAAACACCTTAAACTATGTGCTCCTAGCTTGGCTTAGCTTGAAGTGAAGAATTGAAGATGAAAAATTCCTCCCAAGTGCAAAGAGGGGCTGTCGGGTTTAGCTCCTGTTTTTCAGCTTTTTATTTTTTTTTTCTTGCATTTTATGAGCTTATAAGACTATATATTGACTAAGCTAGGGTGGGGTCTTGTTTGGGTGCTTAAGTGGTCTAATATAATGCGCGTAGTAAGCTTAAAACGAGCCTAAAGTGAAGGATGTGAGCTAGCTAATTAAATCTCTAAGTTAGTTACGTAACACTATTCATTCAACTACAAAAATTATTTTCTAAACGAGCTCTCCTATCACTTCTAGCTCAATTGCACATTTTTCTACTATTCTAACAATTAATATGATTTAATAAAAATGCTAATGCACTAATAGAATGCAGTTTAAAAATGGAGTGAATAGTAGTCACAAAAGTAAGTTAGTAAAGCACATAAGTAAATGCGCAAACAAGGGATGCAACAGTAAATGAATGCATGGTTAAATCTCGGGCGTCACACAAGGAGTTTTGGGTCGTAGAATTGACAGAGTATATCTGGAGTACTCTAACGGAAGTTATAAGGTGGGTGAGCTAGCGCGTCATCGTTAAAGTCATCGAAATCATGATCGGTACATTGCTCGTTTGAGTGAACCATAGCCTTCAAAGTGTGGTATAGCTTTGAATGGTTGTGTTAATGCTTTATAAATTGTTTATTGTATTGATTGTTAGATTGAATGCCTACTTGTCAGATGTATATTGCTTAACTGCCTTATTTGCATTGCACGATCTTCTTTCTCTCCACCTCGATATATGTCTCGCCCTCACTGAGTATACGTGTTGAGTATACTCACTCCTCACCACCACATTTCTGGAAATGCCTTGTTAGCTGGAAAGTTTGTGATTACATGAAAGTTCGTGCTTGAAGAGTTGTCTTGCCTGCTATGTGGCTTGAGTTGTCAAAGATGCAAAGATATATGTTTCATGTGTTGTTGTATTTAATGTTAATAAGGAATGTAATTTAAATTTAACTAGGTGATTGAGGTAGAATGATAAGATAGTTTATGTATCTAGTTAGTATGGCTTAACTTTAATGCATGTTTGTATGGCTTAAAGGAAGAGTTAGAATAGTCTGGGTACTTGGAAATGTATGTGTACTTGTTGAGTTTAATTATTGAGAAACAAGGCTTGGATGGCCTTGAGGTGTTTGAATGGTTGGACACGGTACTGGTCCACTTATATGTTGTCAAAGGTTTGTATTTTGCCTAGAAATAGGGGAGACTCCGTTCGTTTTTCCTAAATTTTATGCCCGGGTTTGGAATTGGGTTATGATTAGATTGATTGATAGAACTCCCGGTCTCGAGAGGGTACGGGGTGTTACACGTGTTGGGTCTGCCGCTCAGTTGAAAGCTATGAAACAAGTCTGCGGTTGTTCAAAACTGGAATTGGAACAAAATCACGAAGTGGCCGCCCTTGCTCAATTTGGCTCAGACCTTGATGCTGCGACTCAGGCATTAATCAATAAAGGTGCAAGGCTGATAGAAGTACCGAAACAACCACAATATGCACCACTTCCAATTGAAAAACAAATTCTAGTCATTTATGCAGTTGTCAATGGATTCTGTGATCGAATGCCACTAGACAGAATTTCTCAATTTGAGAGAGCCATTCTAAATAGTGTAAAACCAGAATTACTACAATCCTTTTTAGAAAAAGGTGGCTTAACTAACGAAAGAAAGATGGAACAAGATGAATTCTTAAAAAAAGTGCGAAAGCTTTTATTTAATACAAAACAGGTAGGCCACCTTTGATTTTTTGTTGAAAGGAAAGGAATAAAGTATCTTAGGGGTACCACAAACAAATAATGGACTTACTAGTTCTTTTTCTATCTATCCTTAGAAGTAGGATGTGTGGCCTACCTAATTCAATGCTAGGCAACCAAGTTAGTATCCTAGCGGAGCTCTTGAAGTGGGAAACATCCTAATGGATAGAGTATGAGCGCGTTATACAAATCATATTATACCCCTAACAAACCTATCAAATAAAAAGCGAAAAAGAGCCTACTTCCTTTATCATATATATGATATGGGCGGACCTTTTTAAGAAAAAGGTGATCCACTATAGGTTGTAGTCTTCTTGACATATCAAGTCAAGAGGGCGAGGCTCCTAGCAATAGAGGGAAAAGGGAGTGGGTAAGCGGGCTCATTTCACTTAACTATTTCGGTTAGTTAGGAGGGATCTTTCCCTCTTCTGAAAGCCGGTGGTGATTTTACTTTCAAAAAAGAGTCCCGACGTAGCGATGTACACCTAGCTCTACAGCGAAGCTAATCACTGGCTAGAAGGTGACCGACCTACCGGCAACTGACTTTGCTATGTAAAAAGGACCAAGGACGATGAAGGAGGAGAAGAAGTAGGAATAGGATCTAATTCGGACGAAATCAAATGATTACGAGATAGACAATGAGACAAAGCCAAGAGGGGAAAGCACTTAGACATTTCACTTTAAGTAGAGAAAAGTCTGCTAGTAGGAATTCCTCAGGGCGTATTACGGTTTTTCACCGACGGGGTGGATCGAAGTGATTGCAGCGAAGAATTGATCTAAAACGAAGCACTCCGTCTATGGGCATTGTAGAAAGGATATAATATGAGCCTAATCGTTCTTCTCGAATTGCTCTAGTATGATGGACCGAGGGGGTCCGCCAGAGGAAATGCAACACGATAGAAGAGTTTGGTCAGCCACCTAAGATCCTCGAATCTACCCCGACCACCATATGCGGTCCATTATCGTTCTCTTCCCTAATCGGGAAGGTGGATCAAAGAAAGGTAGATTGCTTCTCTCCTGGACTGATGGTGGCTTATGTAGTGGTCGGTCTTCCTACCAGAATGCCTTCTTGGTCGAAGAGCCCCTTTACTAGTAAGGGCGTAGAAAGAAAAAAAACTTGTGTGAAGGACATTTCCTTCTCTGCCTTCTCCTCTCCAAAGGCCAAGGCAAAGACTATATCTCTTTCATTCGGTAGCTCTTTTGGTTTCCCAAGGACAGCGGTAGCTGGGGCAAAGCCTACTTTCTTCACTCCACGAATGAAAGAGAAAGTCATAGGAAAAAACACATTGTCTCTTTGCGAGATTTGAAAGTGAAGAACGCATAGCATTCTCTGGGCACATAGGATCAAATGTAAAGCAGCGCTTTCTTCACAGAGTTTTAGGCAGCAAGAGACTTTAGGATTTGTTGGAGCTTTTGAGCATAATGAATCGAAGCCAAAGACTGATCAAGGTAGCTTGCCTGCCAAGCTGATAGGCGAAGGGCAGAAGGATAAAACGTGCAAAGTCGATCGTGCACTTGTCGTGTGACCCGTTGGTCTTAAGCAATGTCCTGTGCGAAGTGACCCACCTAGAAAGAGCTCTCCTTTATTTTATGTTAGGCTTGGGGGGGAACTAAAATGGAACTTCGATCGAAAGCTGGTATTAAATCCCACCACTGAGATGTTCAGCGGATTCTTGGGCCTTGACGAATGGCCGGCCACCTTTTACGTTAGAAGAACAAAAGGCCTAAGGCATAGCAGGATGAACCAATGTGAATGAGTGTAAGCTTCGTTGCCCGAACACCATTGGTGTTGACCATACTAGGTGCTACCGTGGTAGCAAGAGAGGCCAGGCGGTGACAATTGAGAGGTTGTCACTGAGCATTCCTAGTCACAAAGGAAGAGAGGTCAAATGGCAAGGCAAGGCCATATGCCCGTTTGGCTCCTCGCAGAGTATAGCTCACATCCAAACATCTGATTGGGGAACGGGGCAATGCCCATGAAGCTCCAGCGGAAAGGAAAAGCCTGTCAGGCCATATGCCAGTGGGTACAGGATTCTTCGAAAAAGCGCGGGCTGACTCGGAGACCTAGGACCTTGGCTTAGCAACGAATGAAGGGAAGCTCGAAGAGCTTTTTTCGCCAGCAGCTTATGTAGTGGTCGGCCTTCTAGAAGCTCACTAAGCAAAACTTCCTTCCCCATTCTCTTATTTTTTGAAATTAAGTGGAAAATAGTAGTCGGCATTCTATAAGCGACTTGCCGAGTCTACGAAGCTTTGCTTCTTGTACTAGGCTCGTAATGCCTCTTTCCAGCTCAGAATGCCTAATGCCTATTATCTAGTGCGTTAAGCTAACCGCCAGAAGCTTACCCTTCGGATGTTGCTTCCAGCATAGGAGGCCAAGCATTCTGCCAGACGTCCCGGCCTGGGAGCCCCAAAAGCCTTTGGTACATAAGTAGATGTTCAAAAATCAAAAGCGCTACTGCAATGTAGCCTTAACTACAATACAACTACATTACACAAGCCCCACCGATATCTATCTATAAAGTCAAATCAAAAATGTACCAGTGACGGTTACTTTGACAGTTTATGGATTCAGTCAGCTAAACTCCATCAAACTTCTCAATAAATATCAACAAACAAGATGTCGTGACTGGTGAGGCTTGGTTTACTTTGGTTTGAATGTAAACTAAAATAGGCAGTGTTTATTCAAACATAGGGAACCAAAGGTTTCCTTGGTACTTTAGTAGCACGACAGTTGCTCTACTATAAGATTATTAATCTTAATAAAGTAGTTGCAGAACATAATGTTGTTTGCCTTTACTTTATGAGTAGTATTTAAGTAGCTAAGTTTCCAAAGGTGAGCACCCCTTTGTCCTTTATAGTCGTAAAGGGCTTTTCAGAAAAGTAAGGAATGAGGCATTCGAAAGGCCGACCACTATATCATAGGCATTCTAGTGGTAAGACCAATGACTACACGACACTATACAAAGTCATGAGCGATAGCGAAGCCAAGCCGCTGTCTATAGGCGAAGGGACGAAAGCCCGACGAAGGCCAATGCTATAGTAAGAAAGAAAGTACGTTAAGGTTACGAAGTCACTTTGCCGTATACAAAGGGAAAGGCGTTGGTACGGAGTCAAGTCAGTTGTGGATATAGATTAGGCTATAAGTAACGGAGTCTTAAACTATGGACCAAGTGTGAGACCCCATATTTTGTCATTATCTCGATTTGCGTGTTTTGCCTCAATTTGCATGCTTTGACCTGTTTACGTGTTATATGAGTTAGAATGTGTTAAATATGTGAATTATATTCCTAATACATGCTATGTGTGCATTCACGAAATTTTCATCAAAATCGGCATCCGAAATTTTATCGACGATTTTAGTGAATAGTATTTTGAACACTGATCCGCTAAAATTTTTACAGGAGTTTTTTAAAAATTTTAAAACCTAGTCCTCGGGTATTAATAGACCCGTGTTTGATTAAAATGGATTTAGAATCGGTTTTGGAATTTTAAAGATTTTTACACTTTCTTTTGCAAGAAATTGAGTTTCAAGCCAACTCGGGTGGAAATGTTTGAATGTAAAACTCTTTGTCACCTAAAATATATTATCTAGAATTAGTTTAAGTGTCAATTTAATGTTTGAGCAAGAAATAGTCTAATAATAGAATTAAAAGACAAGAAAATACTAAAAATAAACTAGATTCCACCTTTGACTTTCTTTTAATTTAGTTGACCTTGAGTATATTAGCATCAACACACATAATAGAAAGCTCACAAAAATCACTCACTCACACACACAAGGCCGAGAGCACCATAAGAGAACAGGGAAGGTTTTTCTTCAAGTTTTCAAAGGCAATTTTTCATTAAAAGTTGCAATTCAAGGCCAAACTTCTTCATCGAAAGCTTGAATTCACTTGTTGGGCATTCATTGAGCATCTTTCTAGCTTCATAACACATCAAAGATGAGAAAAAAATTCTAGATCTCAAAATGTCATTTTTATGTTTTTGCATATAATTGAATTTTGAACCGTTAAAAGTTGAATTGATGTTATATTATTGCTCAGTGCATGCTAAGGATCGTTTATATGTATTTATATAATATTTGAACCGTTGTAGTATGTATTTCTATTTTCGAGTATTAAAAGTTGAGTATTTGGCTATTTGTTGAATAAATGTTATTGTGGTTGTTGGAATTGCTTGCTGTTAGTTTGTAAAAGTTTGTTAAATACGTGGTAGTAATGTTGTAATGCCGAAATTTTGATTGCAATGTCGGTGTGAAAGTCCGGAAATTTCAGCCTTGATGCATTAGGGTTTTAGGGTTCTTGGACTTGATGTGGATGGTTATGGTTAGTTTTCAAGGGGGTGAATGTTGTTGATTGACTGGGTGAGTGTTAGAAATTGGTTTGGAGGTTATCGGATTAGTAGAATGTAAGTTATGACTTTTATAAGTTTGGGTTGTCTTTCTTTAAAATTTTGAATTATGCCTTTGGATGTTTGGGTAGTGTTCGAGTGATTGAATTGTGAGTTGTTGATGGTCAGACTAGGGTTTGGTTGTGTGATTACTGCATGTTAAGTTGGGTGGCCTACTTTGTCATCTAACTTAGTTGTTTGTTGTCTAATTGATTAGTTGTTGTTATGTTGTTGAATTGATGATTATTGATTGATTACTGTTGAACCGGGAGATAGGCAACCTGCTTTGTTGTCCTCTTGTGATAATTGGTTATTGATGAACCGGGAGATAGTCAACATGAAAGGTTGTCCTCTTGTGATTTGAATGATTATTATTATTGCTGAGTCTTGGTATATGTGTGCCACCTCTCGGGCAGCATCGGACTATCGGGTTAAAACCTGCATGACTACCATAGGCTATCCCTAGCTCGTATGACGGAGATGTCATGGAGGGAGGGGCTAGAGAAGTACATCGGGTATGTGAGTAATGGGGAGTTACAAGAAGAATGGTTGAGATCGTGATGGCGTTTAGAGCTACACCAACTAGAGTATCCTTTATTGATTGGTCATTATAGTTAATGTGCTTATATTGTTATTGATGATTATTGTTTGTTTACTGCTCAAAGGATGATTCCTAAGGAGTATAGTAAATACTATTAGAGATCTATTGAATCCTCGCTAGGATTGTTTTATATATGCTCACTCTCAATTATTGCATGCAGACCAGTGAAGTTGATCCAGATTATGGGTACATGTCTCCAGAAGAGGATTATGTGCCATATGTGGACGAGTCCTACGTGCCAGAGTCTTGTCCTTGATATATGATGTTGTACTCTTTTGTTATATTGTATATTAAACTTAGTTGTCTTGTATTTCACTTAAAAGTTCATGTTATATAAGATGTTGTAAAGATAGTAGATTAAATGTTGCTAGCTTAGTAATCTTGTTTTGGAACATGATTAGGTTGCTATGTTGGCTATAATCTATTTTGGAAGTGTATGTTATATAATAATTGTATTATGTTGGAACAGAGGTGCATAACTATGAAAGAGTTGATGAAATAATGTTTAATGTATGAAGTGGTTGCCTTGTATGTTGTCAATTTGATTGTAGAGTTGGTTGGCGACTTGTGGAGTTTAATGTATGTTGTTCTTAAGGGTTGGTTTAGAGCCCTGATGTTCATGTTACTGTCGTTATGCTGCTGAAATTCTGTTGCTTCCTGACTAATCGTAAGAGGGGTCGAGTTGCGGTTTACATTAAATGGTATCAGAGCGCATGTTTAGCTGTCAGCCGGGGTATCCTTGGAATGTGGGTAGTGGTCTAAGCATGAAAGTATGTATGAAGTGAAAGGAAAGTGAAATATGTATTAATATGATTAAGTGATTAAATGATTATGTGATTCAGTGACTATGTGATTATGTCATCAATTTGTTTATGTGATTGATACTTAAGTGATTTATGTGTTTTATGTGAGTTGTTGTTTATTTGCTAATAATTGTCTATAGCATGTCTATGTGCTATAGCCTGTGCTAACTCTTTGATTAGTAGAATGACCGGTAGACCAAGAACTAGAGGTAGGCCTGAGGTAGTTGATGAGGCATCGAATAATGTGGCACTGGGCTGAGATAGGGGTGATGACCGTTTTGGTGCAGCCATGGATAGGATGACAGAGATTATGGCAGGGCAAGCACAGATACTAGTAGGGCAGGTTGCCCAAGCACATACATTACAGACTCAATTGTTGAACGTTCAAGGTGGTTACCACGGGCGTGGTACGCTGAAGGAATTCTTGGGGCAATATCCACCGAGATATCATGGGGAGCCAGATGATAGGAAGGCAGAAGTATGGATTAATAAGATAGAGAAGATATTCGATCCTCTAGACTATACTGATCAGAGGAAAGTCACTTATGCTGTTTGCTTGTTTGATGATGAGGCAGAGGAATGGTGGCGCACAGTGAGAGTCGGTTAGGAGGCAAGAGGCACTCTGTATGTCTGGGATACCTTTTTGAGAGCCTTTCGGGCGAAGTATGTCCCGAGGATTGCCCGGGAACGGAGAAAGGCAGAGTTTCTGTCTTTGATTCAGGGGAATGCTACGGTGGCTCAGTATGAGGCCACTTTCACTAGACTGTCCCGATATGCATCAGAGTTTGTAGTAGATGAGGAGTACAAGACCCAAAGGTTTATGTTGGGTTTGAGGTCGGAGATTCGGGATGCGATGGCCCCGAATCAGTATGATATATTCTTTGAGGCTTTTGATGCGGCATCCATACTGGAAAAGAGGAAAGGGGAACATATCGGACCTAATCAGCCTAGCAAGAGGCCATTTCAGTCGCAGGGCCAGCAGGGTATGTATAGACCTTCTGTACATCAAGGTGGTTGTAGGCCTTCACTGCAGCAAGGTTCTTTCAGACTGCAAGGTCAACATGGTTACTATCGGCCTTAGTTTCAGCAAGGGTCTTATTAGGCTCAGTCACAGTATAGGCCGGCCCAGTCTTAGGGTCAATATAGGCCCAGTGTTGTGAGACCTTAGCAACACGCTGGTACAGCTGCTTTCTCAGCTTCCGGTTCTTCTAGGGGCAGTGGCAGTGCTTCATCACTGCAGTGTACTTACTGCAAGCGTCAGGGCCATATGGAGGCCAACTGCAGGGCAAAGGCAGGAATGTGTTTGGGTTGCGGCAACAATCATCATAGGGTGAAGGATTGCCCTAGATATCAAAGGACTGAGGGTCGGGCAGCGACCCAGGGTTATCAGGGCCGACCTACTGGTGGTGAACCTCAGTAGCAGCGGGTTCAGGCTCGGGCCTACGCAGTTGATTTGGAGGAGGCACCTGAGAATATGGCAGTTGTGGAAGGTAACTTCCTTATACTCAATCAACTTGTTAAAGTGTTGATTGATTCTGGTGCTACGCATTCTTTCATTATGCTTACTTGTGTGCAACGTGTTAACATGCAACCTGAAAGATTGTCTTATGTGGTTGAGATTAGTACTTCTTTACTGACAAGTATGTGACTGGCTTAGTATGTAAAGACTGTAAAATACATGCTCAGGGTCAAGATTTTCCATCGGACCTTATTTTATTTCTGATCCGGGGGTATGATGTTATCTTGGGTATGGACTGGCTTTCTAAGTATGACGCCTAGTTAAACTGTAGAACAAAGATAGCACAGTTTCGTATGCCAGATCAGCCAGTGGTTGAGGTATTGGGGAATCGGGATGCTAAGACGAGTTTTATTATCTCAACAACTAAAGCTGTTAAGATGGTGAGTAAGGGGTGTTCGGGTTATCTAGCTTATTTGATCAACAGGCCATTTGATAAGCTAAAGTTGGAAGAAGTTCCTATTATTTGGGAATATCCCAATGTATTTCCCGAGAAGTTGCCAGGGTTACCGCCAGATAGAGATATGGAGTTTGTGATCAATCTTATTCCCGGTACTCAACCTATTTCTAAATCAGCATACCGGATGTCACCAACTAAGCTTAAGGAACTGAAAACTCAGCTGCAGGAGTTATTAGAGAAGGGTTTTATTCAGCAGAGCTCTTCACCATGGGGAGCGCCTGTTTTATTTGTGAAGAAGAAAGATGGTACCTTGAGATTATGTATCGACTATCGTGGTTTGAATCAGGTGACCATTAAGAACAAGTATCATTTGCCACTGATTGATGAGTTGTTTGATCAATTTCAGGGAGTCAAAGTCTACTCTAAGTTTGACTTGAGGCAGGGGTATTATCAGCTTTGGATTCGTACGGAGGATGTTCCGAAGTCTACTTTCAGGACTCGGTACGGGCATTATGAGTTTGTTGTTATGTCCTTTGGAATGACTAATGCGACGACAACATTTATGGATCTTATGCATCAGGTTTTTTAGCCGTACTTGGACTTGTTTGTGGTAATCTTTATTGATGATATCTTAGTTTATTCTAAGTCTGAATCGGAGCACGAGCAACATCCACGGCTTGTCTTACAGAAACTGCAGGAGCATCAGTTGTTTGCGAAGTTCAGTAAATACGAATTTTGGCTACAACGTATATCTTTTCTCGGTCATGTGATTACACAGAGCGGTATTTCTATAGATCCCACTAAGATTGAAGTGGTGATGTCTTGGAAACGACCGGGGAATATTTCGGAGATTCGTAGCTTTCTTGGCTTGGCAGGTTATTACTATGGGTTTGTCAAGGACTTTTCTAAGATTATAGGGCCACTTTCTAAGTTAACTCAGAAACGGACCAGCTTTGTTTGGGATGAGAAATGTGAGAGTGGGTTTCAAGAGTTAAAAAAGAGGTTGACTACCACTCCAGTACTTGCTCTACCAGAGGGGACCAATAATATGGTTATCTACAGTGATGCATCCAAGGATGGCTTGGGTTGTGTACTTATGCAGAATGGTCGGGTTATTGCCTACGCTTCTAGGAAGTAGTTGTATTCGCATTGAAAAAGTGGCTTCATTATCTGTGAGGCAGTAAGTTCGAGATTTTCACTAATCATAAGAGTCTTAAGTATTTGTTCTCACAGAAGGAGTTGAATATGTGGCAACGGAGATGGATGGAACTTCTCAGAGATTAAAATTGTTCTATCAGTTATCTGCCTGGGAAGGCAAATGTTGTGGTAGACTCTCTTAGCCGTAAGGCGAGTATTTCTTGTTTGGCTGTCAAGAAGCGGAAGGTTCTTGAGGAATTCACTTATTGGAGACCAGAGTTGACTAAGGTTGGGGTGATGTGTTCATATCTCTGTATTCAACCTTTATTGTTGTCTCAGATCAGAGAAGCTGAACAACTTGATCCAAAACTTCTGAAGATCAAGGACCAGATCACGGATGATCAGTCTGATTTCAAATTACATGAAGATAGTATTCTTCGGTTTCAGAACAAGGTGTGTGTTCCCAATGAACCGGGTTTGAGGTGAGGTATTATGGAAGAGGCTTATAATTCTAAGAACACCATTCATCCCGGTGGAAACAAGATATATTAGGATTTGAAGCAACATTATTGGTGGAATAACATGAAAAGGGAAGTTGCTCAGTTTGTATCTAGATGTTTGACTTGTCAGTGAGTGAAGGCCGAATATCAGCGACCTGCAAGGTTACTTCAGCCGTTGGCAATACCAGAGTGTAAATGGGAGCATATTACGATGGACTTCGTCTCTAGTTTGCCTAGAACACCGAGAGGTAACGACGCAATTTGGGTTGTTGTTGACCGTTCAACGAAGACAGCTCATTTTACTCCGATGAGATTGGGAGATGAGGTTGCAAAGCTGGCAGATCTTTATGTGGATCAGATTGTTAAACTTCACAAGATTCCATCTAGTATTGTCTCAGATCGAGATCCTCGATTTACTTCTTGTTTGTGGGAGAAACTTCAGGAGACTTTGGGTACTCAATTAAACTTCAGCACCACTTATCATCCACAAACCGACGGTCAGTCTGAGATGACTATTCAGATTCTGGAAGATATGCTCAAGGCTTGTGTTCTGGACTTCGAGAAGAACTGGGATAAACATCTACCACTTGCCGAGTTTGCCTATAACAATAGTTATCAAGCTACTATTGGGATGGCACCTTTTGCAGCTCTCTACGGCTGTAAGGGTCGTTTGCCTTTGTATTGGGATGAAATAGGGGAGATGAAGACTATTGATCTGACTATTATGCTAAAGCTTCTAGGGAAGATTGAGAATGTTCAATTGATTAGGCAGAGAATGCTTACAACGCAGAGTAGATACAAGAGTTATGTTGATAAGTGTCGTTAGGATTTGGAGTTTGCAATCGGGGATCGGGTTTCCTTAAAATTATCTCCTCAAAAGGGGTTTGCTCGTTATGGAAAAGGTGGTAAGCTGAGTCCGAGGTTTGCAGGACCGTTTGAGATTACCGGCAGGGTTGATAAGTTAGCATATCGGTTGGCTTTACCAGAGAACTTCTTTAATGTTTACGATGTCTTTCACGTGTCTAATTTGCGGAAGTATAATCTGGATCCTTCTCATATTCTAGAGCTAGAGCCGTTACAGTTTCGTGAGAATTTGACTTATGATGAGAGGCCGATTCACATTCTTGATCAGATGGAACGGGAACTGAGATTGAAGAAGATTCCAATGGTCAAAGTATTATGGAAGCATCACGGGATTGAGGAGGCTACTTGGGAGGGGCGAAATCAGATGCAGCAGCAGTACCGAGATCTTTTCGTACAACAAGTAAGAATTTCGAGGATGAAATTTCTTTAAAGTGGGGAGAATGTGAGACACCATATTTTGTCCTTATCTCGATTTGTGTATGTTGTCTCGATTTGCGTGATTTGACCTGTTTATGTGTTATATGAGTTAGAATGTGTTAAATATGTGATTTATATTGCTAATACATGCTATGTGTGCATTCATGAAAGTTTCATCAAAATCGGCATTAGAAATTTTATCGACAGTTTTAGTGAATAGTATTTTGAACACTTGTCCGTTAAAATTTTTACAGGAGTGTTTTAACCATTTTAAAACCTAGTCCTCGGGTATTAATAGACCCGTGTTTGATTAAAATGGATTTGGAATCGGTTTTAGAATTTTAAAGAGTTTTACACTTTCTTTTGTAAGAAATCGAGTTTTAAGCCGACTCGGGTGGAAATGCTTGAATGTAAAACTCTTTGTCACCTAAAATATATTATCTAGAATTAGTTTAAGTGTCAATTTAATGTTTGAGCAAGAAATAGTCTAAAAATAGAATTAAAAGACAAGAAAATACCAAAAATAAACTAGTTTCCACCTTTGACTTTTTTTAAATTTAGTTGACCTTGAGTATATTAACATCAACACAGAATAGAAAGCTCACAAAACACACTCACTCACACACACAAGACCGAGAGCACCATAGGAGAAAAGGGAAGGTTTTTCTTCAAGTTTTCAAAGGCAATTTTTCATTAAAAGTTGTAATTCAAGGCCAAACTTCATCATCGAAACTTGAATTCACTTGTTGGGCATTCATTGAGCACCTTTCTAGCTTCATAACACATCAAAGGTGAGAAAAAAAATTCTAGATCTCAAAATGTCAGTTTTATGTTTTTGCATATAATTGAATTTTGAACCATTAGAAAGTTGAATTGATGTTATATTATTATTCAGTGCATGCTAAGGATCGTTTATATGTATTTATATAAGATTTGAACCGTTGTGCTATGTATTTATATTTTCGGGTATTAAAAGTTGAGTATTTGACTATTTGTTGAATAAATATTGTTGTGGTTGTTGGAATTGCTTGCTGCTTGTAATGCCGAAATTTTCATTGCAATGTCGGTGTGAAAGTCCGTAAATTTCAGCCTTGATGCATTAGGGTTTTAGGGTTGTTGGACTTGATGTGGATGGTTTATGGTTGGTTTCCGAGGGGGTGAATGTTGTTGATTGAGTAGGCAAGTGTCAGAAACTGGTTTGGAAGTTATCGGATTAGTAGAATGTAAGTTATGCCTTTTAGAAGTTTGGGTTTTCTTTCTTTAAAATGTTGAATTATGCATTTGGATGTTTGGGTGTTGTTTGAGTGATTGAATTGTGAGTTGTTGATGGTTAGACTAGGGTTTGGTTGTGTGTTTAATGCATGTTAAGTTGGGTGGCCTACTATGTCATCTAACTTAGTTGTTTGTTGTCTAATAGATTAGTTGTTGTTATGTTGTTGAATTGATGATTATTGATTGATTACTATTGAACCGGGAGATAGGCAGCCTACTTTATTGTCCTCCTGTGGTAATTGATTATTGATGAACCAGGAGATAGTCAACGTGAAACGTTGTCCTCTTATGATTTGAATGATTATTATCATTGCTGAGTCTTGGTATTTGTGTGCCATCTCTCGGGCAGCATTGGGTTGTTGGGTTGAAACCGGCATGACTACCATAGGCTACCCCCAGTTCACATGACGGAGGTGTCATGGAGGGAGGGGCTAGAGAGGTACCTCGGGTGCATGAGTAATGGGGAGTTACAAGAAGAACGGTTGAGATCGTGATGGCATTTGGAGCTACACCAACTAGAGTATCCTTTATTGATTGGTCATTATAGTTAATGTGCTTATATTATTATTGATGATTATTGTGTGTTTACTGCTCAAAGGATGATTCCTAAGGAGTATAGTAAATACTATTAGAGATCTATTGAATCCTCGCTAGGATTGTTTTATATATGCTCACTCTCAATTATTGCATGCAGACCAGTGAAGTTGATCCAGATTATGGGTACGTGTCTCCATAAGAGGATTATGTGCCATATGTGGACGAGTCCTACGTGCCAGAGTCTTGTCCTTGATATATGATGTTGTACTCTTTTGTTATATTGTATATTAAACTTAGTTGTCTTGTATTTCTCTTAAAAGTTCATGTTATATAAGATGTTGTAAAGATAGTAGATTAAATGTTATTAGCATAGTAATCTTGTTTTGGAACATGATTAGGTTGCTATGTTGGCTATAATCTATTTTGGAAGTGTATGTTATATAGTAATTGTATTATGTTTGGAACGGAGGCTCATAACTATGAAAGAGTTGATGAAAGAATGTTTAATGTATGAAGTGGTTGCATTGTATGTTGTCAATTTGATTGTGGAGTTGGTTGGTGATTTGTGGAGTTTGATGTATGTTGTTATTAAGGGTTGGTTTAAGCCCTAATGTTCATGTTACTATCGTAATGCTGCTGAAATTCCGTTGCGTCTTGACTGATCGTAAGAGGGGTCGAGTTGGAGCATTACACCAAGACTACACTAAGGAACAAGGAAGCTTGACTGAGCAAATAAGTCAAGGAACGAAGCTCTTTCTCTAATAGCCCCATTGAATAGGAGGGCGAAGGCTTTTTGAAAAAATGTTTTTTGTCTTGTAAATTAATTTCTTTCTATTTAGAGAGAGTGGGCTTCAAGTTCTTAAGAAGAGCTGTACGAGGCAGCTTAGGTACGGTTCGGGAGCCGAGCCCCAGCACAGGGGCTTAGGTCAACACTTATATAATAGCCAGTCATCAATTGGAAGCGGGCAAGATGGTGATGAATTGCGGTTGGTCTAAACCTTCAACTCATGACTTATTGCGACCTGCCCAGAATGCCTATACATACTAAGACCTTGTTCACACAGTGAAGAAAAGTCGAGTGGAAGGGGGCAGTTAGCTGGCTGCTTCTTGGCCATGCCCCCCTGCTTATAGATACGAGATACTTGATCTATATTTTCAAATAGGAAATTGCATACCATTAGCTGATATACGTATAGGAACATGGGTGCATGATATTGAATTCCAGGTCAAGGCGCAAAGCTGGCTCGAGTCGCAATAACTTTTCCTAAAATAATGAAGAAACCAGCACCCCCTACACTCTCTCTTAGGCTTGTGTGGCTACCTTCGGGTGTTGAAAAAGTCATTGATTCCCGATGCCAAGCTACTATTGGTATAGTTTTCAATCCCAACCATGGTGCACGTAAGCTTAGAAAAGCTGGACAAAGCCGGTGGGCAGCGGGCAGACGCCCCGTTGTTCGGGTATTACAATGAATCTAGTGGATCATCCTCATGGAAGAGGTGAGGGCCGCACGAAAAGAGGTAGACCTTCGAGAACAAATATTGGACCGGGAAGAAAAAGGGGAAAAAAGTGAAGTCTAAGCGCATATGGCATGAAAAGGAAATGCGATTTCGGTAAGACTTGATCTGAATCGTAGTTCAGACTCAAGTTGGTTCAGTGAGGGCGACCGAGAAAGTCACCGAATGGGTCAGTCTTTTCCTTCAGTTTGTCCCATATTTTAAATAGAAAATGGCATAGGAAAACGTTGCAGATGTCCGAGGCAGACACAACTTCTTCTAAGTCTAGAAGACCACTGGAAGACACCCAGGACTAGAGCATGTTGTGAAAGAAGCACACTGGGTAGGCGTGCTTCGACCGTGTCTCCGGGGCACAGTTGAATGTGGATATCATGAATGCGAGATGTAGGATACTAGGCCGAGAAACCCCGACAACCACTCCCCTATGCGCCAATCGCTAGAACATCCAGGGCCCTACGCCCAGCTCAGCTGGAGAGGCCTAGCCTGATCTAAGAAGTGCTAATTCAGTTCGGATAGAATTCATTCAAGAATGCTGCCATCCCTGGAATCAATAAGAAAAGAAGTGATAAGTTTCAAATCAGTGAAAAAATCGAAACGAAAGAAAAGACGTTTCTCGCTCGGTGCCTGAAGCGCACTATGCTCCGCTTCAACAAATGAGAGTTTTCGGTGGAACCGGTGAACCACATGAGCTGGTTAGATACGTTGGACAGAGGGCTCGTAGTACCTGCTAGCGTAGATATGCAGTGGAAGGGAAAGAGCCTAAATCGACCCCCTTCTTTCTTTTTCTTTTTCTTTTTTAAAAAAGCAGTACAAGGAGATTAGACTCTCGGATGAGACTAAGCAGCTATCGACCGTTCTGACGCACCCTTGACCTATCTTGATTAAGACCAAAAACCTATCTAAAGTGTAGCCTAGTTTAAGCTATCAAACAAATGATAGAATGGAAAATACAGAATAACCACTAGTAGGGATACAGATGGAGTCTCGCTCAGTAAAGAGAGTTGTAGATTCGTAAAACAGGAGAAGACTTTTAATTATCACGCTAGCTACAATCTTTCTAAAGCAAGAAGGGAGAAAGTTGACTTTGAGAAAGAAGGGCCAACTATTTAGATTAGAATCTTAGTAAAGGCAGCAAGGACTTGAGCTGTGCGGAAGCCGTTGCGCTAATGCGCATCCGTTTTCTTGCTTGTTAGCGCTTTAGTTTTCAATAAGGACGTTTAGGCTTTACTAATAAGATAAAATAGAAAGGGATTTTTCATCAAGGTGGGCAGGTTTGGAACCCTATACAAAGAGCCTCTCCTTTCAATTGACAACTGCCTCTTCCTGCTGCGAGGGCCTTGCATGAAACCAAACCACCCCCTGCCCGATCAAGTACCTGTTGCTTCGCTAATAGCCCACTTAGGTTAGGGGGCATTGTCCCTCAGTTCTTACCAACCTCTGGTGTGTAATCGACATGTTGCTAGCTAGAACTCAGTCGAATAAGAATCATAGATTCCCTCTGCTGTCAATTTCTTATTCATTCATGGCGCTCGGCCAGTGCTTCTTTCTTATCTCAAACCAAAACAACTCTGAATGTTAGGGAAGATAAGGAAAGACCACCTGAGCAAACTGACCGAAGGTACCTGACTTATCCGAATCGAACGATAGCAGCTTAAAGCTAAGCCTATCACAAGATAAAAATACCTTGGTCGGTAGGGAAAAGCATCTCAAAGTATGGGGCAAAGAATCAAGCGCTTTGACTATGTCTCCTAGGATCCACCACAGGTTGGGTTTGAGAGCCGTGTGATGGGTAACTATCCAGCACGGTTCGGAGAGCACTTTTAGTCTGCATTGGTGAATAGAGGCCCCCTCCTATCAAGCAAGAAGAAAGCGGATCTTCCTACGGCGGAGTCACCATTGACTCTATTTATTATTATGGTAAATCAGTGTATCAAGATGTCAATCTGAGATCGTATTTCAGTTTGATACGTCCACCTATGAGACTCACTTTTGGCTTTCGTCTCGGTAGGTGTATTATTCTACATTTTCCCAAAAGAACTTTCATTCATTTCTTTCTTCCCCGTCGACCACGACGATTGAAACGAGGCAAAAAATCTAGACCCAGAAAAGAGAAGGGCCGGTGGTGGGCATTTGGGAGGCCCGATCGGGTGTCTTCATTCAAGGGACGGTACAGAAGAAGAACGAAAGGAAATGAGAGGCCGGGGGCCAGGGAAAATAGTCGAGTTGATCAGGTCCGACGAGCGGGATAAGCAAAACGAAATTAGGATTTGGCCGAAAAAGAAGCAAGGCTATGGATACCATAACCGATCACCATCGATAAAGAAGAATCTTTCTAAATCACTTCGGGTCAGCGGGGCCTTCAAGCATGCGAAATATGCCGAGGTTGTAAATGACATCGCGTTCCTGATAGAAAATGACAACTCCTTTAGAAAAACTAAGTCATTCAAGTTCTTTTTACCAAAGAAGCCCGCTCCAACGGCTCGACAAGTCATCTACTTAAAAGGACCCTCCATGCAGTGCGCCCTTCGTTGAATTATTCGGTCTTGCAATACTTTTTGAATACAAAGAACAAAATGCATTTCGACCCCGTCGTTGATCTCAATCATTTCGTGGCACCGGGCGTGGCTGAACTATCTACGATGGGGAGAGCTAATGCACAGGAAAGAAGCTTAGATAAGAGAATATGTTTTCGCATTGCTTTTTTGTAGAAAGCTCGACCAGCGAGAAAAGTGTTTGGCCGAAGCCAAAAAAGAGGTTGACCCACTTCATTCGCCGAGTAAATGATCTTCGCTTCGCGGGAACAACAAAAACAACCATCTCGCTCTTTCCTTTCTTCAGTGCTACCTTTTTTTTTTTCCAAGGGATGGGCTTGGGGTATATAATAACCTTTTTTTTTAGGATGCCCGGGAACAACTCCTAGGTCAATTAAGGATAAAATGTTGGAACCTCATCGGTAAGGATAAAGTAATGGAATTGATTGAGAAATTCATAGACCTAGGTAGGATAGGAGAGTTGATAAAGGAGATAGAGATGATGATAGAGATCATACTGAGAAACAGAAGAATTCTGTATGGGTACAACTCTTATTTGAACGAAGGGAAAAAAATGCGATCTTTGTTGTCTAATAGAACTAGCACTAATACCTTAATTGAATCGGTCAAGATCAAATCTGTTTATCAAAGTGCTTCTCCGATTGCTTAAGAAATCTCTTTTCAACCAAGGAACAAAACAAGATCATTTAGTTCCATTTTAGGTAAAATAGTAAAGGATATTCCATTAGTAATGAAAAAAGGGGTGGAGGGGATTCGTATATGTTGTTCAGGTCGATTAGGAGGTGCAGAAATAGCTAAAACGGAATGCGAAAAGTATGGAAAAACATCTCGTAATGTATTTAAACAGAAAATAGATTATGATCCTGCGGAAGTATCTACTCATTACGGAATCTCAGGTGTCAAAGTGGATTTCATATAGTAAAAAAAAAAAAGCGCGTGCTATATCCGAAACGTACGAAATATAGTAAATATCGTAAAGGCAGATGTAGTAGGGGTTGCAAACCGGATGGTACACAACTTGGTTTTGGAAGATATGGCACTAAAAGTTGTAGAGCTGGTCGTCTATCATATCGAGCCATTGAAGCAGCGCGTCGGGCTATAATCGGACACTTCCACCGTGCTATGAGCGGACAATTTCGAAGAAATGGTAAGATACGGGTAAGAGTTCTCGCATATCTCCCTATTACCGGAAAATCTACAGAAGTAAGAATGAGAAGAGGAAAAGGAAATCCTACAAGTTGGGTTGTTCGTGTGTCCACAGGACAAATCCTATTTGAAATGGATGGTGTGAGTTTGTCAAATTCTCGACAAGCCGCTACATTAGCAGCGCATAAACCATGTTTGTCAACCAAGTTTGTTAAGTGGTTGTAACCTAATTAGTTAGTGGGGAAAAATTGGGCCGGGATTCAAAAGAATTAGGCGAAGTGTTTGTTCCTAAACGACGGAAGTAGAAAGACACTAAGGGAGAGGGATATACTCTATCACACCCCAACTCGACCCCACATACAATTAGTCAGGACGCAACGGAATTTCGGCAGTATAACGACAGTAATTAAGACACCGAGGCTCTAAACCAACCTCTCAGAATATCATACAACCAAACTCCTCAACCATTCAACAATCAACTCCTCAATTAAGTTAACAACATACAACATAACCATATTATACAATAATCATTCTTAGTTATACGCCTCCGTTCTAACATAATACCTTAACTTAAATATACAATGCAAAATAGGTTGAACCAACTTAGCAACCTAATCATAACAAAAGGAAGACTACTAAGTTAGCATCATTTAGTTCATTATCTTTACTACAACTTATACATCATAAACTACAAAGTAAATAAAAGACAACTAGTTTAATATATAAGATAATAGAGTATACAACATCTCAAGCATCAAGGACAAGACTCTGGCACATAGGACTCGTCCATATACAACACATTATCCTCTTCTAGAGGCACGTACTCGTAATCTTGTTCAAAGACACCTGTAAGCATGCAATAATAAAGAGTGAGCTTATATAAAACAAGCTCAGTGAGGATCCGATAGATCTCTAACAGTATTTACTATACTCCTTGAAATGATCCTTTGAGCAGTAAATACACAATAAAACATCAATAACAATATAAACACATAACTATAATAACCAATCAATAAAGGATACTCTAGTTGGTGTAGCTCCAAACGCTATCACAATCTCAACCGTTCTTCTTATAACTCCCCATTAGTCACGTACCTGAGGTACCTCACCAGCCCCTCCCTCCATGACACCTCCGTCATGCGAGTTAGCGGTAGCCTCTAGTAGTCATGTCGTTATCAACCCGACAGCTCGATACTGCTCGAGAGGTGGCATACACATACCAAGACTCAGCAATAATAATAAACATCACATCACAGGAGACAACCTTTTCCGTTGACTATCTCCCAGTTCATCAATAATCAATCAATAATCATCTTTTCATCAATATAACATCAAATAATCAATTAAGCCACAAACAACTAAGTTAGATGACAAAGTAGGCCATCCAACTTAACATGCATTAAACACACAAACAAACCCTAGTTTAACCATTAACAACTCACAATTCAATCACTCAAACACCACCCAATCATCTAAAGGCATAACTCAACATTTTAAAGAAAGACAACCTAAACTTCAAATAATCATATCTTACATTCTACTAATCCAAACAACTCCAAATTAGTTTCTATCACTCACCCATTCAAACAATTACATTAGCCCTCTCGGAAACCAACCAAAACACATCAAAATCAAGCCCAACAACCCTAAAACCTCAATGCACCTAGGCTGAAATTTCTAAATTTTCACACAAACATCGCAATCGAAAATTCGGCATTACAACAGTGCTACCACGTAATTAACAAACTTTTAGAAATTGACAGCAATTGATTCCAACTACTACGCAAAAAGATTCAATTAACATTCTAACAGTTCAATATTAGTTATACGCAAAAATACAAAAAATGACTTTTTAGATCTAGAATTTTTCTCTCACCTTTGATCTGAAACAAGCCTAGATATGCGTGCTATGAGTGCCCAACAAGTGGAATCCAACTCGGTACGAAAAACTACGGACAAAAACTAGCATTTTCTATGAAATTTTGCTTTGAAAACCTTGAAAATCAACTTCTCTTTTCTCCCTTGAAGCTCTCGGCCATGTGTGTGAGTTTGAGTGTGTTTTTGTGCTTTGCAAGTGTGTGTTGATGCATATAAGTAAAAGGTCAAACAATTAAAGAAAAAGTCAAAGTAGTTTATTTAGTCTTTTAATTCTATTTTTAGTCTTTTAATTCATTTAATGACTATTTCTTGCTCAACTATTAAATTGAAAACTAAATTAATTCTAGACAATATATTTTAGGCGACAAAGAGTGTTACATTAAAATAGTTTCACCCGAATCGGCTTAAAACTCGTTTTCTTGCAAAAGAAAGTGTAAAAATCTTTAAAATTCCAAAATCGATTCCAAATCCGTTTTAATCAAACATGGGTCTATTAATACCCAAGGACTAGGTTTTAAAACGTTTAAAACACCCCTGTAAAAATTTTAGCAGACAGGTGCTCAAAATACTATTCACTAAAATCGACGATAAAATTTCTGATTCCGTTTTTTATGAAAATTTCATGAATGCACACTTAGCATGTATTAGGAGTATTAATCACATATTTAACACATTCTAAGTCATATAGCACATAAACAGGTCAATTCACGCAAAACGAGATAAAGGGGTAATCGATTTTTCCTGTATTCAGGACTCGGGCTATATGCCCTCTTTTCGATAGAAAATGAAGAAGACAAGAAGGCAAAAGTAGTAGCATACAAATCAACTGAATAGTACGTAAAGGGGTTTTCCTTTCCAGAGCGTAGCTCGAGACTTTCAGCTATCTTTTCTGCTAGCTGGAGGGTATCTCCGTCTTCTAAAGTAGTGAAAGTACCGACTATTTCGGCCTTCGCAACTGAGACTCCAATATATATATATTTTTCGGAGTCCCTTTAATGAATAATCCACTCATTGCTTGGTTTTAAGAAAGTTGGCCCCAGAAAGAAGCCTACCATCTTTGACCTACAGGATACAACTCAAGGACCTAATGAAGATGTCCAGCCGTTTGTGACTAGGAAAAGGTAATTCCTAGCCAAAACCGACATCATAATCACCGAACCCTCGATCAAACTAGAGATTTCATAAGAGAAGAAAGATCGTAGCGTAGAAAGTCTTGCTTACTATCTCTTCCATTTAAGTTAAGTAAGAGTAGAGGAGCTTCAAGCTTTAGGCCTACCTTCAACTAGAAAGAGTATGGTCTTTGCCTTATGTTCATCCGATACGGAGACATATGCGTCCAATTTAGAGTTGTGGTTTGGGATCTCCTCATGCAAATGCCTATGCGCCTTTGGACTCGTATATTGTTATGCCTTTTGATACGGATGATACAGTTGATGGTGCGGGTGAGAGTATGGAATCTTACTCTCCGTCCATTCCTCTGTCGAGCGTCTAGCTTCCTCTCCTTAGCAGTCGAGATGAATTCTATCCAGCCTCTCCCTATCGGTCGAGCATCTTCAAACCTCAACAACTAAGGAAGAAATTGTAACGTCCCCGGTTCTTATTCTAGGAGGTCACTCTCCCCCCTCTGACTGAACGAGCGAAATAGTCTTCAAATGTTCATTTCACGAAGCTCCGGCTTTCTACTATACGAATTCTGGTGATGGCTGGCATCGGCATAAATCAGACTTGGTTTCTACCAAATCTTGACGCTCGAGGTTTGAAGATGCTCGACCGATAGGGAGAGGAATGGAGCTAACAATGAACTGATGAGAATGCTCCTATTAGTGAACATTCATTTAAGACTTCGTTCACATATACTCATTGGCTTGGCTAAAACTAGGTTGTTAAAGTAGAACCTGCACCCGCAAAAAAAAGGAAATGACATGTTTAGATTAAAAATATGAAGAAAACACAACGGTAGGGGGGGTAAGTTGACTGCCTTCGCGTGTGAAATAATCCATTCTAAAAGCCTCGGACAAAGGATCCAGAAAAGGAATAGCTCAAACTAAGCCAAACTCAGGCTAAGGGAGCGGAAGCCACTAATGGGCTAGCCAGTTTGTTGGCATACATTTTGAGAAAAGAAACCGACAACGTTGATGACAACTTGAATCTGGCACGTCAAAAATCATCCGATAAAGAGTAGAGAGGCAAGAAATGATCGGGGTTTGAAGATGCTCGACAGTGGTATGAAACTAGTCATTTTTCTGGAGTCTCCACTCCCAACTCTAATCAGTTCAAGGAACCCCACTCACTAAGAAAGGGAAGGAATCCCATCAAGGTGAAACCCTCTAGCTCCATATACGTGGCGCAGGCCATTTGGTTGGTCCGAAAGAGAAGAAATCCCAAAAGCCACTTTCCAATCTCAGCTGGCTTGAGAAAGACAGAAAGAAAAATGACAACCACCCAAGATGATTATTGACAACGAAAGCCAAAAAGTCTCCTTTAACAGAAGGGTAGATAGCCAGAAGATTCTATACCTTGTTTTTTGCCTACTCTTTTCAATCAAGCTTCTTTTTCGACATTGACCTCTTTCTTGGTTTGAACCTGCTCTGGTAACTCGAAGAAACTATCAAAAATTAGATGATTGAATGGCTATAAGCCCACACTCATAATCAAACTTAGTCAACTCTTCATTAATAAAGGAGAGGTTTTCCGGCGGTTTGCGAACTTTGACATGCAAACTTTGGGGGTCGAATTCGCCAAAAATTCCATTAGTTTTACTGGGCTGATCTCGATGCCTCTCCCTTTGGTTCTCTCATCTCATCTGCTTGATTCATATTGGTTGGAGTGTATGTGGGCTAGTGACATAATTGGCCAACATTTGTTAATTCATTTCACCACGAAGCCGAGTTCCCAACAAGGAAGATTCATACTGATTTGGCAACCGAAACCCTACAAGTGGGTATTCTCGACCAGCCGTTCTCTAGAAGGAAAATATGATCTGAAATGCCACGCTTTTTCTTCCATTCCTTGAAGACTTTAAGATATGTCTTGAAACAACATGTTTAGGGCTGCCATTCAGACTTCTATTGACTTTGGACACGTAAAAGCTATTCCCATTTGATGTATGGAAATCATGAGCGTAGGTCCTTTCTCCCAAGATTGGATCGAGGGAACTGAATCGCTATCACGTGTTTTCCACTCCCAACCTTCATAAATAAGGGGAGGGAACCAACCTTCAAACCCCTAAGGGTAAGAGATTAGGGTTCGTCCTCTTTTCTTGAACATAGTCAGTGGCAGATGTAACTGGGCTTTCTTCTTTACTTTGAAGGCAAGAAGAATCGACTCCAAGAGTGCATTCTTGAAAAAAATACCTCAATGTTGCCACAAAGAAAAGGACTCGTCAGCTTGATGGGACAACCTAGGTCACAGGAATGAGTGAAAGCCATAGAGCAAAGGTATGAAGTAACTCGACTGACAAGGAGAGGTTTGAAGATGCTCGACCGATAGGGAAAGGTTTGATACTAGTCAGTAGCGCATTCGTTTTCCTATTTCATTGGGATCGGTCCTAAGGCGCGTGCTTCATTATTGTCTTAATTGGCAGTCACTCTTCTATATTTCGAATCTTCAGAGATACCCTTAGAGTTTTGTCCTGAATGGTAAGGTTGTTGAGTCAAGTCAAGAAGAAGAAAATGAAAGTCCCATTAATGAATCTTGAACAATAGGCACAAGTCATTATTTAAGTTATTATTAGTATCTCTGTTATAATTAACATTTCTATCAGCTCTGCTCTTTTGTCTCCTTAATATCATCTTGAGACCCAAACAACGAGATCCAGATTGGAACCAACACATATTGATTCAAAGCTTATGGCCCTTCAATACAACCCCCTCTGTATAAAACCATAAATGAGCGGTGCGAGTCTACAAAGAATACTTCTTCCTTATTTGGCGATGCTGGAGATCCCCACAAGGCCTTCTTTCTCAAGATTCAATTATTCGCGGTGAACAAAAGGAAGCAACACTGCTACAAGCAATAGAAAGCAACATTTATTAATCCATTTTAGTAGGTGGCGGTGCACACTAGGTATCAACAAATGACGCTTTCTCTCACCCAGCCCTTGGGAGGTGTTAACTCTTCACCTTCGACTTTCCAAAGAATGATCCATCTGGTGTGCTATTTATAGTGAGTGCTTCTCCCTTTTCAATCTACATGGCATACGTACAGGAATATTAAAACTGATCGACTCGGCTCAAAGCATATGATCAAAGTTCTAGTGGCATACATAACAATATCAGAATTGAATTCTCGTCGGTCTGACCAGCAGTAATAGCGAACTAACACTATTCTAATAGAAAATAGGGATAGTGGGTCCCCTTGTCGAAGACCCCAGAGCTGTGGAAGAAGCCTATGGGGGAGCCATTCATGAGGCCCTATGGAGTAAGGGGAAGGATGCCGTCGTTATACACACCTTTATCCATCATACCTCAAATCCCATTCTTCTAAGTAAATATTCTAGAAACCTCCAGTTGACATGGTCGTAAGCCTTTTCTATGTCAAATTTTCATAGAACTCCCAGTTCCCCGCTTCTAATTCTTAAGTCAATGCTTTCATTCACTTTAGGTTTTTATTCCAGGATTTGCCTTCTTTGAACAAAGGCGCTCTGATAGGGCGATATGATCAAACTCATCACCTTCTTCATTCTGGATGCTAGCACTTTTGTAATTCTTTGGTATAAGCTACCCACCAGGCAACTTGGGCGAAAATCTCGAATGTAAATGTCTTTGCCTTTATATGGGATCAAGGCAATGAAAGTGGCGTTGGTTTGAAGACGCTCGACCAACGGGGGAGGTTTGAAGATGCTCGACCGATAGGGAGAATAATGTAGTTGGCTCCAGTGAGGCATCTTTGTGGAACTCCAAAAGCACCTTCATGAAGTCATCCTTGACCACCCCCCTAGTATTTTTTATAAAATGCTATGGTGAATCCGTCCGGACCTGGGGCCTTGTCTCCACACTTCTTCCCCAGAGCCTTGAAAACCTCATATTCCTTAAAAGGCCTTTCCAACCAATCACACATCTCCGTAAGGATGCGAGACCCCGTGACACGTCGGTCGAAATGAATGCAGTTCTACGTAAAGCTCTTTGTAGAACTTTTCGACTGTTAATCGAATCGCTTCCTCCTCCTCTAGAACGCCCCCTTCTACCTTCAGTCTAGATATGGTGTTTACAAAATTGTTCGTGTTCGCTACTCGATGAAAGAATTTTTGTTCTTATCCCCCTTCCTTAACCACGTAATTCTCATTCATTCTTCTTTGGCTGATACTCTCAGAGTTATTTCTGCTAATGATAGAGGTCTTGATTCTTCTGTGCAGTCTAGGTACGCAATTTCCTCCAAAGTTTCCATTTTCTTCAAGTCCACCCTCCCAAACTGCTCCTTATTCCACTTCCTCTTTCAAGGCTTTAACCTTCAACCAAAAGACGTGGCTTGCTTTCTCTTGAAACGAAAATGAAGAACCACCAAGAAGCTACTTTTTATAGAAAAAAATCATCCTCCTATTCCTTCTAAAGCCAAGAGTTGGAACCTGTCCAATTTAGAAAGAGCAGGGCATTTCTAGTTGTTTGTGCAAGTGAACGTTGCCCCATTTAGAGGTAAATTCACCAACGAATTTCTCCCTACAAATTCAGAAAAATGCCTCATGCTTGTTGTAATTCAGCTTCCTCCTAACTTCTCAGCCGAGAATCTGAAACCATTGAAATCACCTCCTTCGAATTAAAGAACTTAAGGGGGTAAACAAGGTAAAGTGGCTTCCTTCGCGCCTTCACCTCGTAAACTCAGTAAAGCTTTACTAAACAAGCGAGAAAGTTGACTTTGAGAAAGAAGGGGGGCGCACTACGACATATTAAATAAAATCAGTCTCAAATGAATAAGTATATAAGTAACAAACTATGATTCTTTCTTTTACAACTTGATTGGCTAGAACAGCGATTTCAAGCAAGGCTCAATCAACTAATATGCTTTGTCATCTCCCTTCAGACGTACCCTAGGAAAGAACAACAAAAGTCGCTGAGAGACAAGCCCTTCTTATTCTAATAAGTGGGCTTGCTTTTCCCTGAGAGACAACTTCCCAAACCATAAAAAACTGGATGCCCCTACCCTATCTGATTAAAGCTAAAGGTGAATTGCTTTGGGTTGTATTGATTTGTGTTGACTTGAGTTACCAAAGCTAAGTCAAGCACATTTTCCATTACCGAATAATGCCTGCAGTACGACTACTTGTACAACAAGTCAGATAGATATTGTCATGGCGAGTACATATATTGATCCATAAAAAAAGACTAGCGGGAAAGCACACAAAGCCAAGAGCACTCAACGTATAACTATCACCTTGCTGAGCTTGAAGCCTTTTTTTTAATCCTAAAGTAGCATGTACGGAAGGATTTATCTCCAACCTTTTCTATCTATCTTTAGAAGTAGGGCGAGAGAAAGTCAATATGATATTTGCCTTGGTTTTTCCAACAAAACCAAGTCACCCGGAGTTAAAGTTCGATCCATTAGGTTCTTCAATTTGTTCAGACAAGAAACGAGAGACAAGAAAACATCTTTGATTACGATTAAAAGGAACAATCTCAAATAGACCAAGATCCAATTTTGGGTCATTTCTTGGTGAACATGATCTGTCATAATCTCTTCGATCCCTTCATTTATGTGCCATAATAGAGAGAGATTTAGTAGGAAAGTGGAAGAGACTTTTTTGTATATGATAATCAAAGGGAGTGGGAAAGCTGAAGTAATTCTTTGGAAAAGCCTGGTTCTCTTTGTCTTCAAGCTTTCATTCCTCAATCCACTGATTCATTTCTTCATATACCGTCCCACCAATAGATAGAGACAAATAGGAATAACCGAACCACGTCTACAAAATTCCAGTACCATGTAACTATTTCAAAGCCAACGTGATACTCCCAGATGACCAAGATATTGGCGAATACCACATATGATTGAGAAAAGAGTACCTATAATCACATGAAAACCATGAAATCCAGTTGCTAAGAAAAAAGGTAGAACCATAAATACTATCTGAATTAGTGGAGGGTGCTTGATAATATTCCATTCCTTGAAATCCTGTGAATAGTAGAGCCAGTGAAACGGTAGATACTAAAGCGTAAACTGCTCGTTTTTCCTTCCCCACGAGTATAGCATGATGAGCCTAAGTTACGGCAGCTCCAAATGAAAGGAGAATAAGGGTATTAAGAAAAGGGATTTCCTAAGGATCTAAAACCCCAATCCCTCTTGAGGGCCAAATACCTCTGATCTCTACTGTACGTGCCAAAGAAGAATGAGAAGAAGCCCAAAAAAAAAGCAAAAAAGAACATAACCTCTGATATGATAAACAGAATAAAACCATATCGAGGTCCTAATTGTACGACTTTGGTATGATGTCCTTCAAACGTTGATTCACGTAGAACATCGCACCACCATACGAACACGATATATAGGATAAATATGAGGCCCAAATTGAGAAGTGTTGCACCCCCTTGAAATGAGTACATGTACATCACACCTCCTACAGTTGTTGCCAAAGCTCCGAGTGAACCCGAAATAGGCCATGGACTTGGATCTACCAAATGATAAGAATGCCTCTGAGATTCAATCATAAACCATTTTGCCTCAGTTGTATGTAAACCCCCCCTTCACCCCTACCCCCTAAAGTAGTAAAGAAGGGCTCTTTGGGGTCTAAATTTCTTTCTATTTGACAGGACAAATAAATAGGAAAGGATGGTTCTTTCATTGCATTGATATAAGTCTAGCTAGAAATATATCTCTCTATTACTTTGAGAAGAGAATCGTTGGTTTGACCGATGGAAAGCAAAAAAAAAAAAGTCATCTACAACTTGCCTACTTGCCTCCTACTTTAGGTTTTCCCCCCATAGAGATGGGGTGTTCTTAGGCGGCTCAGGTGGAATAGGTGTTAACCTAACTCCGCCCCACCCGAACTCAAAGCGCATCCCCCAACCGACTGCTTTATTCCACGCAATCACCCCTTTCAAAATAAGGTGATTGCGAAGAGTTATTATAGTTAGGAATGCTATGCTTAAAGCAAGTAAGAAAAAAATGAAGAGTGGATGTCTTTCGATAAACTCCAGGAATTTATCCAATTGAGGCATTCTTGATTTATTCAACTTGACATGTGGGAAGGTCCTAGTTGCTCGTCTTGGTCTCCCTCCCTTCTCGCACTATTCTTCCCCACTAAAAAGAGCGACTGAGAATCTCGAGAACCTTTCTGAATGTCTGTCTTCGTAGGGCGATTGGAAAAGGAGTCTAAAATGGATTTTACTGCCTTCTAGTCTGATCGAGAAAAATTATCAGAAGGATGATCTAGTCATAATGAGATTCAAAACCGATGCTTCATTGGCCGTGTGGAACATGGATTAGCATTATGTCATTCTTAGAAGTGATCCCCCATCCAGGATTGGAAGAAGTGCTATATGAGGACTTCGAGATCAAATATAATACGTTTCTTTCCATTCCTCGTGAGCCACTTATTTCTCCGAAACAAGAGATCAAAGTGATCTTCCTCCTTTTTCCCAATAAGTCGACGGTGTTACACCATTAGGATACTTCGAATAAATTTGAGTACATATAGGATACACCGATGCTAAACCTTTTTCTCAAGATATCTTCCAAACTATTGGGGTCGGTGCTCCAGATGTTGTTCTCCCAATGTGAAAGCAGTTGGTTCCATAGTTTTAGAATTATGTTGATCCCAAGTATTCCATCTCCATCATAGCATATGGGAATATAGAAAGTAAAGAGGAAAAGGCATGACCAGAAGAATTGTGTGAAATAAGTAAATTTATCGAGTTGAGGCATTCTTGATTGAGAAAAGATGATTCCCTCTAGACAGAGAGAGAGTCATTCCTGTACGAGTAGTGAATAAGTATAGAGAACTTTTCTTGGTTGTTGACCAACGAAAAGCATAGGAGAAAGAAAGACTCAACCTTATTAGCAGAGCAGCATACCAAAAAAGGAATCCAAAACTAGCAGCTCCTCCCACACCAAGGAAAGTCTCATAGTCTAATCTAGGAAGAGATCATAGCTTTGGAAGGCTCTCAAAATCCGGCGGTATGGAAGGCTCTGCCTTGTCCTATTTTCTCTTCTCTCTCTCAAATTAGATAGACAAGTAGATTCTAAAAGTGCCCTCCCCTGTGGGTAAAAGAGAAAGCCTCGAGTCTGCTGTCTTCGGGCAAAGACAACATCACGAGAATACCCAGCGGCCACCAGAGCCGCCTCAACATGCTTTTTGATCTGGGCTTGGGTATACACAAACGAGTCCTACACTCTTGGATTGTAAGAGAGACCGGCCTAATGAATACCCAAGCGATCATTGAGCTCTTCTTCCTGGGTGTGGTCATCCAGTAAAGGAGGGTGTAATTCTGGAATCGGTGGGGGCTGATTTATGCTCACTTCTGAGACTTCATTCCCACTTTCATTCAATCTAGAAGTGATATTCCAAATCAAAGTTTGCACTCCTAAAAATCCCAAAATCTTTTCGGGAATGAAGAAGCGAAAGAGGGTAGAAAAAAAAGAAAGAAAATGAGGATATAAATGCTGAATAAGAGAAATTGACTCCTTTTTCTTTTCCAAAGTAAAATGAAATTGAGAAAAACTATGAAAAATAGAAGTATGAATTCTGCCGTGGTCATTATAGCGGTTCCTTCTGATCCTAGAAAATGCACGAAAAAACCTGCTACGGAACTACCCAGCATGGGCAAAATGACTCTTTTTAGTCAGGCTTTCATTTGCTTTCTTTTCCAGTATCTATAGAATAAACATTGTGAACTATCTCATTCAAAAAGATAGTTGGTCATTCTATCACTAATGATACCATTTTAGGACTCAGGTAGACTTTAATGCACTAAAAACTAAATAAATCTCTTGATAAAGAAAGAGAGAGGCTTCTTCCAGTACGTACTATAAAGAGCTGTGGTTGGTTGTTGACCAACGGAAGACATGGGGCATAAAGAAAAGATTGGCTGCTTCTAAAGCTCTCTTTCTTCTCTTATGAAATTCACGATCTCCCATTGAGAACGCACAGAACAATTAATAAATCATACCCTTTGGATGTTACATATCTGATACCTTTTGGTCCCTCACGGAACACTGGCTATATCATCTAGCCCCATGTTAACCAACCCAACTCCTCCTGTCGCTATGCATCCTATTGGGACGCTTCGCATTTTTGTTCTGCCAAGGTCTAATCGCTCTGACGTAGTCTAAGTCTTCGAGGGGAATACCAATTTCTGAAGTTGAAGTTGAAACCGATGATATTAATTGGTGATGCAAATTCTGAAGCCGTGGCAAAAAATCTTTCCCTTGTAGAAAGAAGTATCTCCAAACAATCTCTGATGAACTGACCCTATCTTAGCTTGTCAACTTAACTGCGCCGAATCTGGAAGTCTGCTTTGATCCGAGTCTTCCATGGCTTGATCATGCTCATATTGATCCGGAGGAAAAAACCTGCCCCAAAGGCTATGCTCTGCCAAAGTGGTGCCCCTTAAATGTGCTCCTATCAGATAGAATTAAAGTAGTGAGATTGACGGTAAGCCCGAGGAGCTATAGGGGTCGGAGTGGTCTCTCTAGTCATACCAAGTAGCTATATGAATTAGGTTCATTTCCTTCTCGATTCAATCTTTAATTTCGTTCGATTTTAGGTAGAAAGCCTATGTCATGGCAGTAAAATATCTCTTTTGGAATAGAGCTTTAAGCCTTTAGCACATCAATAGCAATAGCAGTCAAATCATCATTTTGATTTGAGCCCACTTCCATACTGATTGGAATAGCAAAAAATGCACCTTTCCCCGCTATTACTTTCTAGAATTCTTTTTGATACATGCTCCGAGAGGGTTAGCCCCGGCTATCAAGATGAGCTAAATGGTCACACCAGTGTACTATGCCAAAAGGAAATTTGAAAGATCTCGGTATTGCTTCAATGGCAGAAGCCAAAAGAGTTAATTCAGCGATTTTTTTTTGACATGGTAATTGGAATCTTCCCTCTTACAAGGAGGGATAGGTAGGCTCAACTCGATATGGCTAGAAAACCCTTAGGGCCACTTCTCATTATGCCTTTGGACACAAGGCTCGCCATCAACGGAGCTTTTTTTGTAGTACTAGTTCAAAGGCTTGGGGCACGACCCTTGCGGCTAGGATTGATCGATACTGCACATGCTTGCCTTAGCTTAAGAAAGCCAAAAATCAGCATAGAGAAATCCTTCCATTAGGGCTATGGCCTCCTTATATCTTTTTCCTAGCTTCAGGAAATGCCCGAAAAATCAAATCCCTCGTGGACCTATATCCAAGCCCAGAGAGTACTTTTCTTTTTGCCTTACACGTCCTTTGAACGAACCTGATAGGGCCACGTACAAAAGGTTCTTTACTAAGCTTAAGAATTGTGTTATGCTTTCCATCTTGACTCATTCATGCTGTCAACCTATCATTTCTGAGGGTCAAAACCCCAGTCTTCCTATCTTACCTTGGTTATTGCTAACACTGAGCGGACTTTCCTATCAAGAATAAGATAGATCTGGCCCTATCGGATTGGTCTTCACCGAGTCCTATAATTTTCATTCTTTATGTCCTGCAAAATGCATCTTAGTAGTAGTTGGGAAGCCTTCGATACCGGAAATCGCTTGGAGCATATTTCATCTATGAACAGGTTCATTACTAGCATGGGGCACTGCCAAGGGCATCTCTTTGAAGGAAAAGAAGAAGCAAAGCGTATCCCCCTGGGGACAGCTTTGAATCGATCGAAAGACTATAGGAAACGAAAGATTTTGTAGTGTGGTCATAAAGAGCTTCATTTTGCTCTGTTCCCAAGGCATGCTCTTAAAGATAGGTGTCAGGCTAGCTTTCGTAAGCCAATGTCTAGAGATTAATCTATACAAATTCTAATACGTAGTGGCACCCCAATTTATTGGTCTTGTTCTTGCACCAGGAGCCCTTGAAACTCTATTAAAAAAAAGAACCCGAGCCCTTCTTCAAGGCTGGTGTCCCGTGTTCGAATAAATAGCTATATGCGCTTAACACACATTCTTTGGACTCACCCCCCATATAAGGCCCTCTAAACACCATGTGTTAAACATATGACAACAGAGACGAGGAACTGTCTTTTGAGGATAGAAAATGACTTTTCAACGAACTCGTGTAAAGGCTCTCAAACGAAGAAGCTATCCTTGGGAGACAGACAAAAGCAAAGGCGGGCTTAGTAAGCTTTCTCACCTAGATCAACGGAAAAAACAACTGAAACATGATCGATGGAAATTGCAATGGAAGTTCCATATTCTCTTGGTCCAGCTCATCCAATTGAAGTACCAGTCCCAGGGTTTAGAGTATTAGTGCTTTGAGTGTCATCTCATCTGCCCTCTTCTAATCTTCTGTCTCTTCAAGCTATACCAAAAAAAGAAGTTCCAAGGATGAAATTCTAATTACTGGTTCTTGTGATATTACTTATTATTACTTAACGAGTTACTTACTCAATAGATCATAACGAGTCAAGAACAGAATCTTTATTACCTTTTGTATTTGTAGTTGAGATAGTCTAAGATTTCAAGAGCCAGGGATAGTAGGACTAAAGCAAGCAAGGTCTAAAAGGCAAGGTCAAGAAAGGGTGTGCGAGCACTAGTTATTTAGTAAAGTACAAGGGAAAGAATGACAGTTAGCATCCCTACACACGTAAATAGGTAGGGCTTAGACCTCTCAGTAGCGAGAAGCACTCAAAATGGCTTAAGAAGGCGAGAAATAGTTAAGGAAAAAGTACCCAATTGAATTAGCTCTGTTGAGAAGAATCCCACGCTTGACCCCACCAGGTAAGAAAACTTGACTAAACTGACATTATCGAAAGCCACTCCAATTGGCTCGGCTGCACCAACATCAAAGCACTTAGCAGTTGCTTATTAGAAAAGAAAATAGCAATCTCAAAAAAGGAGCGAGAAAGAGGCCTACATCCTGCCAGAGCGTTATACCATAGGGACAACATAATTATAAGGATATAGCACTTCTATTAGATAATAAGGAGATAAGCAAAGATAAAAGAAAATCTCCAAAATAACTTGTAACTTGATGGCACTTGTTCGGCTGCTCCTGGCATGAAAAATTCTTATCGAAGCACTTTTTTCTTCAACTGGCCTACCAAAGAAGGCAACTAGCATGGCAAAAAGAATCAAATTCAACTGGATTGACCTTGTCTGAGGGGTCTCCTAAGCTAAGACATGCTTTTTCACTGGCCTGGCTAAGAGATTGCAAAGCTATAAAATAAAGTCACCACCATATAAGCAAACTTGGCTGCCACCATAACTCTAACCCAGGAAGGGATTCTTTAAAAAAGCCTTCGCCTAAGACTACCGCCATTCAGCTATTGATGGATGAGGGTAGGGATCACATGGAGATTTGGTTGGGAGCGGAGTGCTATGCTAGCGAGTACCAAACGAGGGAAGTACGGTCTGATACAAGGAATGAAACTAGAGGCCATGAGTTGAGTTCATTACTACTAGAAGTCTCAGTTCCTCGCTGGTGAAATGGAAGCTCATAAATGGTATAAGCGTGGAAAAAGACCGTCTCTTTAGAGATTCAATCCCGCCATTCATTCAGTTGGGGGAGAGGGAAAAAAGAGTCTTAAGCAGCAAGCATGAGTGAACAGAGACTACTATTACCATGTCCCTAGCCTGCTTCCTTTTTTGTTGCCAAAGTCTCAGCTTCTGTCAGCATAGAGGAAGGTTTTCACTCCCGTTGAGAAAGAAAAAATGCCCTAGATTAGCTTCTTAGCATAAGACATCGGTTACGCCATCAGAGACTGGAATGATCCTCCACTTGCTAGTCAGGAAATATCATCGTTCCGTGGGCTTCTTTCGCTGCTCTCTTAAGCTATCACTCGCTTTACGAGTGTAACCAAGTTCAAGAAATTGTTAATTAAGATACTATGCTGGTATCTATCTAAGAGTCAATATTTGTGAGAAGCTTCTTTCTCATACACATCTAAAGCAAGGATTGATCATCAGCATTAGAGAGTTTTGCCTGTCCTTGAAAGAGCGTCATCACGAGTCATGACTCGATCATGGCCTTAGGCGGAATTGGTCTTGGCCAGAAGAATGAAAGATATCGGCAAGCACAGAGCAGTCGTCCAAAGGGGTTCTGTAGAGTAGTCTAACCCCGGATCAATCCTTGGAGCTTTTTCCATGTCCGACAGAGAAAACTTGGTGCAAATTGGGGTGATGTAATCCACTGCTCGTCTAACTAATGTACTTATGTAATTAAAAGAAAATATGGTTGCTCGGAGAATCCATAGTTGCTAAGGAAGATTGTGACACCCCGATCCCTCTCGAGACCGGGAGTTCTATCAATCAAACTAATCACAACCCAAACCAAACCCGGGCAAAATTTTCAGGGAAAACGGACGGAGTCTCCCCTGTTTATAGGCAAAATGCAAAACCTGTAATAGCATATAAATGGACCACCACCGTGTCCAACCATACAAAACTTCCTCAAGGCCATCCAAGCCTCGGTTCTCAACAATTTAAACTCAGCAAGTATACATACATTTCCAATTTAAAAACTAACCTATCTTTTCATTTTGACAAGTACATTCAATTTAGGCAATTAAACCATACAAAGCTACATTAACTATATACATAATCTAACTTATCAAACCATTCCAACTACATAGCTAGATTTATATTACATTTCTTTTAACAATAATTACATACAACATAAAAGCATACAATTTGACAACTTTGACAACTCAAGTTACATAGGCACTCAAGACAACTCTTCAAGCACGAACTTTCACGAAATCACGAACTTTCCAGCTAACAGGGCATTTCCTAAAATGTGGTGGTGAGGAGTGAGTATAGACAACACGTATACTCAGTGAGGGCGAGACAGATATCGAATTGGAGAAAAAGAAGATCGTGCAATGCAAATAGGTACAGTTAAGCAATACAATCAATAAAAGGCATTCAATATAAACAACAATACAATTAAACAACTAAAGAAAGCATTAACACAACCAATCAAAGCTATACCACACTTTGAAGGCTATGGTTCACTCGAGCGAGTAATGTACCGATCACGATTCCGATGACTTTAACGATGACGCGCCGGCCCAAACCACCTTATAACACCAGTTTGGAATACCCCGGAAGTATCCATCAATCCTACGACCCAAATCTCCCTGGGAGGCAACCCAAGCGAGAAAGGGAATAGCAGCGGAGCTAGAGCAACCAACACTGGCAACCCAAGGCTACCCAGAGAGGCCTATCACTCACGCGCGAGACACTATGCAATGCAAGACTCGATACAAGGCGATAAACAAGCGATAAAGCCACACGTGAAAGAATAACAAAGTAGGTTACTCTCGCACGCAATAGCAGCAATTTGATAAGTAATTCAATCCAAAACAACTCAAACAAGTATTCCAAGTAATTCTAAACATTTTATAAGCATAAAGACAAGAAAACACACAAAAACACAAATCGGCCCCAACTATCAAAATGCTACCATTTCCAAACGAGCCAAGAGTTCTGGAAACCGACTTCGCCAACCCTCCTAGGTCACCATAAGGCACGTCTAAAGACCCCGAAACCTTACTTTACCCTAGAACTCGCGCAAAGCCCCGATTTCCCCCTTTCTCGTTTGAACTACAACTATATCAACCAAACACCCAACCAACGCCATAATCGCACCAAAAGTGCTTCCATGGCCTCCCGAAGCAATGCCAACACGAAAAACGAGAAAATGCAAAAGTCGACCAAAACGACCCCAACTTTCCCAAAGGCTTAATTCTCGTTTTTTCCACTACGCAACCCAAACAAACCACACATTTTAGCATTCTAGCATACCTAGCACGTTTCTACATCAACGGAAAGCATAACAGCGCAATTTCAACGTTTCAAGGTTTTACTATTCATAAAACACTATTCATTTCACAATTTAATTTGTAATCACAACATTTAACCGCAGAAAATGTTACAAAGCTATAAATACATGTTCTACAAATGCTAAGGAACATTCTAGAAGCATCAAATCGCTTTAAATAACGATCTACGGATAAATCTAAAAATTGACAAAGTTAACATATACAACGTAAAAATGCGCAAATAACATGCTTCCCTCACCTTAGACGCTCCTAGACGCTAGGAAAATCTCGTAGAGTGCCTCGGAAACCACCCCGCACAAGCCCACGCAAAGAATCGAAGATTTGAAGTTGAGATTTTCTTTTTTTTTTTTCTCCTTCTTTTCCTCATGGTTTCAAGCCTTTTTCTCTCTGTTTTTTTCGTGCACATTCTGCTTATTTAAAAAAAAAATGTCAAGAAGTCAAAGGTCAAAATTCGGTCAACCCGCTAAACCAAAACAGCTATGCGCGACCTCACGAAAACGGCCATAACTTCTTCTAGAAAACTCCAATTCACGAACGGTTTGAACCCTCATAAACTAGACTCATAGAGCTTTCCAACCATATATAATTTGCTACCTAACTCTTCCCCAATTGGTTCAGATTTAATTCCACAGTTGACCCAAAATTTGACTAACTTAACATTGCATTTTTTTATTTCTAATCCCAAGTTTGCCTTTTATTAAACATTACAAAAATTCTCACCTTGTCCTAGTTGGTCAATGTAGATGAAAAGTCAACTAGTTTGGTCAAAGAAGGTGAAAGGTCAATAAGATGCAATTTAAATGAACTTAAAATGCTATTGAATACATGCCAGGTTCGGGGTATCACATCCTTCCCCCCTTAAAACAATTGCGTCCTCGCAATTCTTCTTCCAATAGGACTCTGCATCATCTACAATCCAACTCTGACTAGTCTTCATTAGCTACTGAAAAAGTATTTAATAAAGATGACCAATAGGAAAGTTCAAGTAGAAATGCCAAGTAGTAACGCCAAATAGAAGCTCAAATGTAGATACCGTACAAGAATCCCGTTGACACGAATACCTAAGAAGAATAAATTCCAACCAGAAACGCCGAGATAATACCAATAAAGACTAAAGCAAAGATACTGTAGATGTCATTAATACCACACAATAACGACAAGAAGAATACCTCACGCACGAATCTCCAATAGAAGTCTAACTGTTACTGCCCGAGAATTCCCAAGCAAGAAGCCAAATAAAAGCTCAAACAAAGATTCTATCTAGAGGTCCAAAGAAGTACCCCGCTGGTCATGGATTTCATAGAAGGATTCCCTGTTAAGAGTGCTGAAGAAAATACCAAGAACCCAATCAAATATATTTCCAAAGTTCCAAAGAAGCCTTCCAAATAATAACCCCATGGAACAACCAATTAGATTCCGAGTTTTGCTATCAAATGCTGAGAGGAATGTCAAAGGAAATAACAGAGAAAATATAACGTGCCCGATAAGACAACCAAGTTGAATAACAAACATAGTTTCCCAGATGGACGAAAACTCCAAGGATAAACACCGAACTGATGAACAATATACCGAAACCAAACTCTGAGTCCTCTTCACTGTTTTCCAAGTGAGAACTTCATACAACTTTGCCAACAAGGAAAATACCAAGAGAATGCCTAATAAGAATTTCAAAGAATACCATAAGTAGTATTATACAATAAGTCTGATAGGGATTCCAGTTACCAAACCAACTGAGGGATGCCAAAGAAAATACCCGAACAATGCTCCAGTAAGAAAGTACCAAGAATTGCCCAATAAGTAATACTAAATAATTGGCCACTGAGAATCCTAGAGAATGCCATTGAAGAATTTCCAATAAGGAATACCAGTAACACTCCAATAAAGACCGAGACACATATGCCATAGATAATACCATGCAGTAAGGCCGATTGAAATCCCATTAACCAAGTCCACCGAGAAGTGCCAACAAAAGTCCCCAAAGAACACCCGTTATGAAAACCAAAGAATGTTCCAGAGAACACCCAATTAAAACCCCAAGAGAAAGCTACTCTTTCGCAACTGTTAAGCACAGAGAAGGACCAAAGGGATTCGCCAATAACCGAGCTCCAAAAGCAATCACCAATTCCCAAATAAAGGCTAGTCAAATGCCATTCATTTCCTGCCAATCCATACACCTTGAAAAGCCAGCGGTGAACCACTTTCTTCAGGGGAGGAAGAGGACTTACTTACCATTTCAATAGGACATGTATGAATGCCAATATATCACAGTTATACATATGCATTAAGCTATTATGCCAGCAAGTTTACAATATAGTTTATTTAACAAAGTCACTCAAGCATAACAATCAAGTCAAGCACAGCATAATCAATTCAAATCACGGCATAGCTAATTCAAGACATTTCAGTACACACATTAAAAGCAATACTTCAAGCAAATAACAATCCACGAGGTCGATTCGATAGGTCAATTCAATGCACAACTAGACACTTTACTTCACTTAGAACACAATTAACACATAACACATAACTATATCACATAGGAGCACACATTCATGTCAAGACACATAATCTCACATAAAAGCATACACTTTCAAGACACACTTAACAAGCACACATTTAAGGGTCACTACCCACCAGACCGAGGACCCTGTCCCGGCTTATGAGCTAAATAAGCTCTGATACCACCTGTGACACCCCGATCCCTCTCGAGACCAGGAGTTCTATCAATCAAACTAATCACAACCCAAACCAAACCCGGGCAAAATTTTCAGGGAAAACGGACGGAGTCTCCCCTGTTTATAGGCAAAATGCAAAACCTGTAATAGCATATAAATGGACCACCACCGTGTCCAACCATACAAAACTTCCTCAAGGCCATCCAAGCCTCGGTTCTCAACAATTTAAACTCAGCAAGTATACATACATTTCCAATTTAAAAACTAACCTATCTTTTCATTTTGACAAGTACATTCAATTTAGGCAATTAAACCATACAAAGCTACATTAACTATATACATAATCTAACTTATCAAACCATTCCAACTACATAGCTAGATTTATATTACATTTCTTTTAACAATAATTACATACAACATAAAAGCATACAATTTGACAACTTTGACAACTCAAGTTACATAGGCACTCAAGACAACTCTTCAAGCACGAACTTTCACGAAATCACGAACTTTCCAGCTAACAGGGCATTTCCTAAAATGTGGTGGTGAGGAGTGAGTATAGACAACACGTATACTCAGTGAGGGCGAGACAGATATCGAATTGGAGAAAAAGAAGATCGTGCAATGCAAATAGGTACAGTTAAGCAATACAATCAATAAAAGGCATTCAATATAAACAACAATACAATTAAACAACTAAAGAAAGCATTAACACAACCAATCAAAGCTATACCACACTTTGAAGGCTATGGTTCACTCGAGCGAGTAATGTACCGATCACGATTCCGATGACTTTAACGATGACGCGCCGGCCCAAACCACCTTATAACACCAGTTTGGAATACCCCGGAAGTATCCATCAATCCTACGACCCAAATCTCCCTGGGAGGCAACCCAAGCGAGAAAGGGAATAGCAGCGGAGCTAGAGCAACCAACACTGGCAACCCAAGGCTACCCAGAGAGGCCCATCACTCACGCGCGAGACACTATGCAATGCAAGACTCGATACAAGGCGATAAACAAGCGATAAAGCCACACGTGAAAGAATAACAAAGTAGGTTACTCTCGCACGCAATAGCAGCAATTTGATAAGTAATTCAATCCAAAACAACTCAAACAAGTATTCCAAGTAATTCTAAACATTTTATAAGCATAAAGACAAGAAAACACACAAAAACACAAATCGGCCCCAACTATCAAAATGCTACCATTTCCAAACGAGCCAAGAGTTCTGGAAACCGACTTCGCCAACCCTCCTAGGTCACCATAAGGCACGTCTAAAGACCCCGAAACCTTACTTTACCCTAGAACTCGCGCAAAGCCCCGATTTCCCCCTTTCTCGTTTGAACTACAACTATATCAACCAAACA
This sequence comes from Ehretia macrophylla, assembly GCA_037974665.1. Lineage (NCBI taxonomy): Eukaryota > Viridiplantae > Streptophyta > Magnoliopsida > Boraginales > Ehretiaceae > Ehretia > Ehretia macrophylla. The sequence goes on along the minus strand of CM075782.1, from coordinate 38,543,524 downwards.
CCCAACCAACGCCATAATCGCACCAAAAGTGCTTCCATGGCCTCCCGAAGCAATGCCAACACGAAAAACGAGAAAATGCAAAAGTCGACCAAAACGACCCCAACTTTCCCAAAGGCTTAATTCTCGTTTTTTCCACTACGCAACCCAAACAAACCACACATTTTAGCATTCTAGCATACCTAGCACGTTTCTACATCAACGGAAAGCATAACAGCGCAATTTCAACGTTTCAAGGTTTTACTATTCATAAAACACTATTCATTTCACAATTTAATTTGCAATCACAACATTTAACCGCAGAAAATGTTACAAAGCTATAAATACATGTTCTACAAATGCTAAGGAACATTCTAGAAGCATCAAATCGCTTTAAATAACGATCTACGGATAAATCTAAAAATTGACAAAGTTAACATATACAACGTAAAAATGCGCAAATAACATGCTTCCCTCACCTTAGACGCTCCTAGACGCTAGGAAAATCTCGTAGAGTGCCTCGGAAACCACCCCGCACAAGCCCACGCAAAGAATCGAAGATTTGAAGTTGAGATTTTCTTTTTTTTTTTTCTCCTTCTTTTCCTCATGGTTTCAAGCCTTTTTCTCTCTGTTTTTTTCGTGCACATTCTGCTTATTTAAAAAAAAAATATCAAGAAGTCAAAGGTCAAAATTCGGTCAACCCGCTAAACCAAAACAGCTATGCGCGACCTCACGAAAACGGCCATAACTTCTTCTAGAAAACTCCAATTCACGAACGGTTTGAACCCTCATAAACTAGACTCATAGAGCTTTCCAACCATATATAATTTGCTACCTAACTCTTCCCCAATTGGTTCAGATTTAATTCCACAGTTGACCCAAAATTTGACTAACTTAACATTGCATTTTTTTATTTCTAATCCCAAGTTTGCCTTTTATTAAACATTACAAAAATTCTCACCTTGTCCTAGTTGGTCAATGTAGATGAAAAGTCAACTAGTTTGGTCAAAGAAGGTGAAAGGTCAATAAAATGCAATTTAAATGAACTTAAAATGCTATTGAATACATGCCAGGTTCGGGGTATCACAAAGATAGTCGAGCCCTTTCTGGCTACAGGGAAATAAAGAGAAAGAATCGAGTCACTGATAGCGCATCTCTATAGATCCTAAGGAATTCGTGTATAATCGATGCTTTTTTGACTAGACTAAATTATTGATCTTGTCTTTTGACCTATCAAAAGTCGGACAGACAATTACATATATATATTATATATAAGAGAGATGCATACAATCTCGCTTTGAGATGACACGCCCAAATTAAAAGACTCCCATGCCTTTCTTGGTGTAAGGGCCTTCCCTATCTCATTTATTGGTCTAAGGCGCAATGCCTTTCCAATCCATCCGTCAGTGAATCAATCAGTAAGCGCCTTATCCTATTCGGGCTTCTAATCCTTCTCCCACTTTGGCCATCTTTTCCTTTCCCTATCGGTCAAGCATCTTCAAACCTTGTCTCTCTCTCAGTCCATGGGCTAAGGTGCAATTTCCTTGAGATTCAGTGCACTAAAACTCTTATAAGAAAAGAAAGTAACGAAGTTGCATCTACCTTTAGGACTGATTGCAATGCTTTTCTCTGGGGTCTCAACAACTTTAGCATCCCCTACTTTAGAAAGGAGTGCTGCAAAGTTCCTTAAGGTTAAGTTAGAAACTAGGTCTCCTTTTATGTTAGATTTGTACTGCGACGTCACAGTACAAATCACTGCCCGGAAACCATCTTGCGGATTGAATAGTTCAACTATGAGGACTTCGAAAGTGTACGTACTAGGGGTCAGTACTAATGGCTTCGTTAGCCAGTTCTCCATTGTAAACCCACCAAACCTAGTATCAAGACCAGAACATATTAGAAACTATTCTGAATGTCGCCACCGGACTAATTGACCGCCCTATCCTATTATCATTCCTATGATTAGATCGCCCACGAGCAAAAACCTTCGCCATCACCCATTACTGCTAACAAAGATTCTAAGCCTATTGGATTCTACCGTTCTACTAAACCTGACTTCCCTCTTAAGAAGTACTCGATTCCCGCGAGTAAAGGTATGAAGTAAGTCGACTGATAAGGAGAGGAAAGTCTTTTCTTTCTATTCTATAAGATAGACCACTTATTGAGATGAGAAATGACCATGAACCATAAGCCCAGACATCGTTACCTGGCCCACGTTTGCCGCTTTCGAGCTGTAGTTCGCTAACTCTGTTGTTAGATTAGATAGGTGTAGTCACCCCCTTTTTCTTTAGAATAAGATAGATTTTCTTTGTCTTCCGTGCTCGGGCTAAGCCTTTGCTTATCTCCCATTACCTCTGGCTTGGCTATCTTCTTTTCCGACCAAGTCATATTGTAGTGGGGACAGCTGACCACCACTTACCCTGGCTTAGACGAAGACTTTCTTTGTTATGGGAAAGCTTCAGCCTTTGTGATATAGATATTAAAGTGAAGTTTGCTCCTTCTTTCTTCTGAATATCCCAAACAGTTGATCTCCTCGAAAGAGCTTGCCCAACCCTTGTGAGTCAACAATGAGAAAATATGCCCCTTCTTACTAGTTACTAGACGAGTTCCATCACTGACTTGGCTATCTTGAAGCTAATCTTTGCGCCATCTTTCCTTCTTTCTCTTGCTTTCCTGTCACCTGTTCTATATTTTAGAGCTACTTCATACCTCGAACCCTATAGAAATACGAGCTCAATTACATTGATCATCTCCTTACAGTTAAATGATAGTCAGAGTCAAGGAAGCAATTCAGTCAGTGTGAGAGAAAGAAGCTTAATGTGTTTTCCCCTTCAAATGTCTATGCTAGGGCTATCTCTACTTATGAGTAAGATACTTAGTCCTAACTAAGCTGTAGTCCCATAATTCTCATGAATCCGCTGCCCTTGCTATTGATTTCAAATTGACCTCAGAAGCTGTTATCACTCGTTGCTTCGAACAATACAAGAGAGCTATTGAGCGGACAACCAAGGATTGCTCCGGTATTACTTCAAGCGGTGGGATCCTTTACAAGCACACTACTTGGAGGAGTGAACGGGTATTGCTTTGGAGCTAAAAGCCTGAGCTAGCATTTAAAATGTATCTAAAGAGCTGGTATTTCCTACCTTTCTTAACCTAACAAAAGCTTACAGTTGTTGAGTTTAGTAGCTTAGTTGGCTAGAATCCTTGGGAAGGAGCCATAGGAAACAACCGAGTTAAGGAGTTGAAGAAGTGAGTGGTCAGTTTGTGTCATAATACCCCAGCCTTTGCTTCATTTCAGTAGTCCGAACCAGAGTCGAGTCTATGTTTTCTAATGTTGACATCATCCCCCATTCCCAAACAAGTAAGAAAAAAGGATTTCTAGTTGTAGTCAATTCCTTTCATCTAGCCTACTTGATTGAAAGGTAGTCAGGGCGAATCCCTTCAGGCAATGAATAATAGAAAACTAAAATGAAAATGAAAGCTGCAGGGGTTGCTTTACCTTTACCTCTTGGAGGAGTAGTGAGTTCATTCTTGGTCTAACTGGCACTGCAAAAGGAGGGCTACGGACTTGGCTTTGACCGGTCAATCCCACTTATTACCCCTATCTTGCAAGATCACGCATAGAAGAAAAAAGGGCATACAACCCATTACCTACCGCCTATGGATCCTACTCACGACTAAGGAAGGACATAGAAGCAGTTTTTTCACTACTACCTTAAAGCTTTCAACTGATTGAAATTATGTTCGACAGGAGTATGCCAATTTCACTTCCTGCTTGCTTTGGAACTGATGTAAAGGTGCCAGCTGGCCAGAGGAAAGTGAAGGGCAGATATAGATTCAAAATAACCCTACTTGAATTTCCCATTTCCTATTTCGATACCTGCCACAGACTATTCTATACTGGGGCTATCAACTTCCACTGGATCTTAAGCCAAGGGGCTTAGCACATGCCTTTAGGTTTTTCTGCTATTGAAAGAAAATGGCCTGTAAACTATTGGAAGGCTTCTAACGAATCGAAGACTCGTCACGGATATAATACAATAGGCGATTTCACATTACCTTACCAAAAGGAATAATAAGATATGAAAGGAACTCCACTCGCTGAGGGAAGAAAGAAAATGAATTCCTTCCCGCGGGTGACGAGGGACACTTAGCCAACTAAAGCATGAAGAATGGAATTTCAAAAAGTACGACCATACCACAGCTACTCGAGGGCTAGGCAAGCAATTTAAAGAGGTTAGTTTAATTACTCGCCTCGAGAGCAGAATCATATATCAGATACGCCAGCCACCTTAGCTGCGAAAGTCGTAAATGCGAGGTTCTGACAGCGTTGATGACCCTCCTACTAGTAAAGCTTAGGGATGTGGAAAGTGGAAGAGAGAGGTCAGAACTAAAAGGATAAGAAGGCTCTCCATCCACTTTATTTATTTGACAGAGGCAGACTGAATCGTGTGCGAGAATCTTTCGAAACAACAACTGAGAGTGACCGACCTGTACCCCGAAAGAAGGAGTTTTATTTGAAGGTGTTTACAAGCTTGTTTGATAGAACAAGGTATAAAGTAACTCGACCGATAGGGAGAGGGTGGACTTGAATGAAAAGTAGGCTTTAGCTTGAACAATGAAGTTCAAGGCTTGACTTTAATGTTAGGTGGGCTTACTTGAAAGACTCGCTTTATTGAAAAGGAAAATGAATTCCGTCGAGCAACTCATTCATTGCTTCGTGTAAAAGCTTGTAAAGGACATGGTGAAAATGTTCTTTCAACTTATTAGAAAAGGGATTTAGACAATGTCCATTTCATTTCCTCATGGGTGATCACTTGCTCTTTATCTAGTAATCCAATATGGTTTGAAGCCCTAGACGAATTTAGAGTCTGCATGGACTCAACACCGCCTCTCTTTTTCCCAAGGTCGCTGTGACTAATCAACTCAGGTCAAGCTATCAATCTCGCCCTTCGGAATAGGCTACTAAGGAACCAAGCCTTTAAAAAGAAAGAACTATAGTGAATGGCTAAGAGGATGGAATTTCCTACATTGAAGCTGACCGAGAACTCCCTGAGTTGGTGCTCGCTATTGCGAAGTTGCCAAACTAGTAAAGCACAAGCATTAGGAGTACGCTTCAAAAGCGAGACTAAATAGCCAGACAACTCTCGTTCGTAGATTGGAAGAGCTAAAGTAACTGTTTGTTGGGGCGGACGAACACTAAGATTGAATAGAATAGGCCTGCTAATATGCCCAATGTCCTTGCTGCAATATGATGAGAGCCCATTCTTCTTCTTATCAGTCGATCATCTTCAAACCTCTATCTCGGTACAACTCATTTGAGGAGGCAAAAAGAAGTTGCCCTAGAGAGGGCGCCGAGTTTGGGTACCTCTTTAGGCAGATAGGCAATCCACTTAGGTGTGATTCTCCCACCGTTTAGAGAGACAGATTGGCCTATATTAGGGTCTGCGTTGAAGTTATGCCGAAATCGGAGTTACCAAAAGAGGTTCTACTGATGAACAATGAAGGGATTCAAACTAGAATTCCAGTTGAGTATGAATGGGTTTTGGTACCAGCTTTATATGGTGATTGTGGTATTATCGGGCACAAACCCGAGCATCGTAAGGCTGCGAAGAAGAAAGCCAAGCAGGTTTGGGTCTAAAAGAGCTCTCAAAATATATCCAATCCAAGAGTTCAAGTGAAGGTAGGGACTGGAGTTTCTGATCAACTTGTCGATATGATCATTCGACGAAGGCAATACTCTTCTAGTCTAGGAGGAAGAGAATCTCACAAGAGAGGTTACAGGTTTTATGTGCGAACATTCCATGCTCAATATGTCGAGTCCAATGTCCAACCGATTCTTAGAAAACATCTTCTAGAGCAAAGCAAGGATCCCCTTCAGTAAGTAGGCCGCAAGCCGTGCTCGATGTGCAAGGTCTAGCACAAGCGCTTCACACATTACCTCCAGGGGCTAAACCCCGATCTTCACCAGTCCAGGAACCTCTCCAAACGGGATACGTTCCACTCGTAGTCTTAGAAAACCTCTTGCAAATCAACCAGGTTTCACCTCCCAACCCACACCGGGTTATGTTCCTCAGCCTCAACTAGGGTCTTATCAGCCTTCTTGGAGGCATGCCAACGAGGTCTCACGATGAGCCACTCGCTCAGACTTCGGTGCGGGGATCAACACCCTTCCTAAATAAAGGGCTATCAGTCCTATCTGATTTGGCACGGAATAAAAGGTCGGTGTCAACATCGGAATGCCTTATATAAGACTTTAAGCGCACTTGAACTACCCATAATAGGACCGGACTAGGGATAAACTATCCCACACCGGAGGAACGGAAACACCCCTTTAACAAGCAAGCTACGCACCTTTGAGTTCCCAGGGGGAGGATGGTCGTAGATCAGGCTAGTTCCCGAGTAAGTAGCTAAAGCAAGAGGGCAATCAAGCATAGGTATGCTAAGTTTTTATATTATCTTATATAAGATAAGTAGACTGGTGTGGAACTAGATCCTCTGCTAGAGTCAGAGTTGTTGTGTAGCCAAGTTCACCTGCCCAATGCCAATGATACGAAGAGCTAGCTTTGCTACCCCATCATCGAAAGGTCGAAGAGATTTGCCATACGATGGAAGGTACGTAGATAGACCGATGGACATTCATTGGCTTGATCGTAGCTCACTAGCATTACTCTTGCTCACAAGAGCGCAATACCCATTGCCCCCTTCTTTCGCTACACATTCATTAGCTTTAGAGCTAATGAATGATAATTATTGTAATTACATAAGTGATCACAAAGACTAGTAGAGCCTTTCTTGGAATAGAACGGCTAGGGGGCGGCAGAGGAAACAAGCTTTGCTTATGTGCCCTAGGGCTGTAGCTATAAAACCATTATTGGGCACTTCATACCTTGACCATTCTTTGTCGAGTATCTTCAAACCTCGGAATCGAGAATCAAATTTCCACTGACGAGCTTTCTCGCGAGCTCTTTCTTCTCGGGAACATCTCGAAATCGAGCAGCCAGCAAGAATGATAATCAACCTATAAAACATCTGTTCCCATGTAGTAAGCATTCTAGAAGCAAAGCTTCTCGGCCGCCTGCCTCCTTGTGTGGAAATGTTTTTCATGATCTCCAACTTTTTCCCACCAACTCGTTATTTACTAGGCATCTAGGCGAACCCGCCAGGTTAACTCAACGTAAAGAAAGCCCATTATGTCAAAACTAGGGGAGTGCTTACTAATAGTGAAAGGTTAACATCTCTCCACCCTTCTTAGTAGTAGCGAACATCAGGTAACTTCGTGCTGTAAAATGACAGGTTGGTAATGAAAGGAAAAGTACTAAGAAAGCGCCACTCTATTAGACCTTTATCTGGAAAAAGCTGGAAGAAAGGCGAGAAAAAAAGGTTGCCTACTCCTAAGAAGTAGGGTAAGAAAGAGAGGTGAGGTGACTAGCTTAGTAACTTTATTCAATCTAAAAGGCTGGCTAAGTGCCCTATCTGTCTTTAAGTGAAAAGGGGGCATCCACCGAAGATGGCAGCAGGAAAGACGAGAGCATGAACGAGGTAGCTTATGCTTTCTTCTTCGGACCCTCACTACCTGGTTTATAGTTGAATCTGGAGAATATGAACTTATCGCATTCTTATCGATCTTGAACAATGGTATACTGAACACGAACCAAATTTTGACAAAAGGTGAAGTCGAAGCTACTCGATCATTCAATAGGGATAGTAGGAATCTACGCTAGGATCCAACCTACGCTACCAATTGTCTTCTCTTATGAAATTTCTAGTTAGAATCTTTTTAACCATAAGGATCAAAGGCTAAGACCAAAAATTCTGCATCCACTTTCCCACCGGATGGGAAAGAATTATGCCTTTTTGAATAAAGTAAACTTACGGAATACCCGAGCTGAGAGACAATCGCTCATTTCTTCTGTATTTAGAGCGAGAACCGTCAGTGATGCCCCTCCAGACAAAGCATGGGATAGTCTGACCAAAGGAGCCAACTCTTATCCATGAAGTCTCAGGCTTAGAAGGTCATAGCTAGCCACACCAACCCTAGTTCAAGGGGTATAGTGGATAGCCAGGGTAGATAACAGTCCATGATCTTAACTAAGTCACATTTCACTTGACTTACACGACCACGGACCCTATCCATATTCTTAACCAGACTGATGATTAGCTCAAAAAGCTTCTCATCTACATGCTTAACCAATACTCTAATTTAGGCTAAACTGAAGAAAGAACAATAAAGACACACTAATACATCAACACGGTCATCTTTTTGAAGGATCATCTTTCTGTGAAAAGAAGAAATAATCCTAGGATAACCTGACTGTGTTAAAGAGATAGGGACAAATAAAGAACCATTAGGTCGATTGACGCTGCCATAGGCAGTCATGAGCCAAGTATTACACTACTTAAGATAAAGCACAAGATGTAAATATCCGCTCTTTCAACCTAAATAGGTTACCTGTTTAGCGAACAAGTAGGCAGCAATCTCCTTATTCAGACCATCGGTGAGTATTAAGATCACCTTTGATAGAAATGATCTTAGTACCTGAGAATCTTCTAAAACTCTCTGCCATCGGACAGTTACAATCCTAAGTGATGAAGGAAACACACTACTCAGTCGGAACATTACTAGTTCACTCTGAACGTGTGTCATCCATTTATCCAATCATTAGGGTTACTAACGCTGGATGCTGGCAACTGACATATAGTGAAACTTCAAAAATATTGTATTCAAGACAAGAGCCCCTTCCTCTTCTCACCCCGATGGGCTGCATTAAACCTTCTTTATAGCACATTAGGGGATCACACGAATGCTCATATGTAAAGAAAGTCAGGGTCATCCTCTATGATGGCTGATACCAATCCCATCTGTCACTGCACCACACACGGGCCATGCAATGAGTATTCTTGGAACCGGGATTGATGATACGAGAGCTTCCGAATGAACTGATTCAATGATTTGGATATGGATCAGGATCGGGGCGAAGACTTCGCTCGTACAAGTAAACAGACATTGCTGAATCCAAGGAATCAACTGTAAAATCCTTTCTGATGCTATTAAAAAAGTAAAATAGGAAAGGGCCCTGAAGAAGATGATATAGAGAGTCATCCGATTCGGTCTCTTCAAAGTGGTCCATTGGGTTAAGCGCGGGAGTATCAATCCAGCAAAAGAACGAGGAGAGAAAGGGAAGGAAGTGCCTCATTTCAGACCTTCGAACTGTTGGAGGGGCATCGTCATTGTCAGTTCTGACTCAACTGTGCTATGGGAAGGTTACGGGCGCTAGAGCGGCACTTAACACAATCTCATTCACGAACTGTTAGGTGTCGATTAAGTGCTTGGCGGGCACTACATAGCTCGTTACTCAGAGAGCAGGAGTCAAGCTAGGGTTACGTACCTAACACACTCATCGACGACTTTGGAGTGACGGACAGACAGGCTACAAGAGCGTAACCTCGCACCTCCTTTATACGTGCATGCCTCGATTCGAGAGCCATCGTGTCAGAGCTCATAACTCAGCTTAGGCGATATCCCTTCTATCTATATGATATGTTTCCTTGCTTGGCGCACTAACTTTTTCTATAAAATACAAGTTTCTATATAAAATTGTTGCTTCTTCGAACTTCTATACACAACTAGCATAGCGTGATCTAATCTAGCCTATAATCGAATTGAACTCAGGTCTCTTAATAAGATATTTCTGGTTAGCCTCTCAAAGAGCTTAGTCTATGACTTATATATATATCGCGTAGCCCTCCTACTTTATACTAGATACCAGCTGATTCATCAATACAAATACCAAGATAGACGAGAGAAGGCTAGCCGTCCTTATCTTTCTTTTTTACACTTTCTTCTCTTATGAGATTTAGAGGTTCTGGCAGCGGTGTGAAACTATACGAGAACGAGGACTAAATGAAATGCCACAGCTTCCGTTCTGACTCCTTCCTGTCATTCGGTAGTGAATTCGGGAAAATACCAATCAATCTATTCAATTTCCCATCAACCCAGGCAAGGGTCACCCGCTGAACGTTCTACTTCCTATATCTATTAGAGTAGAGTTAGCCCGTCTTTGCTAACAGGTGATTTGGCAAGCGATGAGGCCCATCTTAAAGGGGTGGGTCACTTTCCTTTAAAGGTGTCCCTGCTGTACTCTAAGGATGGCATATGATTAACTAGTACAGGAGAAAGAGTTAGCCTTGGCTTTGTCATTTCCTCGCTCAATCTCATATCAGTCAGTCTACTTGCCCGAGGCTACTGCCTTAGCCGAAGTGAACCGAGGGAAAGCTATCATAACGGACTAGTTATCTTATCCGTTAGGGGAGTCTAGGGTATTTAGAATATGTATTCAGAAGAGGTTGAATAGCCGGAATGAGAGGTTGATGGCCTTCTTTGTATTCGAATTTGAACCCGAAGTAGGATTCGAACCTACCTTTACTCAGATAAACTGATCGCTCTACCAACTAGCCTTATGGGTGGGCTTAAGACACTGATTTACTAGATCTATATACAACCTTCTTGTATCATGGGTTTGAATCCCATAAGAGCTACATAACCATGTAGCGTTTGTGAAACCCCACTTTCTTGCTTATCTCGTTTTACGTGTTTTACCTCGTTTTACGTGCATATAACCTGTTTATGTGCTATAGGACCTAGAAAGTTATAATTTTGATTTCAATACTTCTAATACGTGCTAAATGTGCATTCATGAAATTTTCATCAAAATCGGAGTCAGAAATTTTATCGTCGATTTTCAGTGAATAGTGTTTTCGAAACACGTCCGCTATAATTTTGAAACTGGTCTTTTTAACCCTTCTAGACCTAGTCCACAGACTTTAATAGACCTGTGTTTGATGAAAACGGTTTTAAAATCGGCTTAAGAATTTATTAGGGTTTTTACACCGACTTTTGCGAAAATCGAGTTTTAAGCCGACTCGGGTGGAATTCTTTGAATGTAAAACTTCTTGTCACCTAAAAATAACTCACTTGAAATATCTTGGGGGTTGCATAATTAATTTTAACTTGGTGATCACTAAAATGCAATTAAAGACATTAAAAACACAAAATTACCTATTAAAATAACTTTGACTTTAATTAAATATTTGACCATTTAAGCTTATGTCCTCAACACACACTCACACAACACAAAAACACCACCACACACACACACATTGCCGAGAGGAAGAGGAGAGAAAAGAGAAGAGAAAAACTTAGCTTTTCAATCCAATTTTTCAAAGAAAAACCTAGTTTTTGTCCGTGAAACTTCGCACCGACTTGGATTCTGCTTGTTGGGCACGCATTGCACGCATTCCTAGGCTTATATCGCATCTAAGGTGAGAGAAAAATTCTAGATCTCAAAATGTCATTTTTGTGTTTTTGCGTATAAATGAATATTGAACCGTTAGAATTGAAATCTGATGATAGATTGTTGCTCCTTGCATGCTAGGGATCATTATATACTAATACTACAAGTTTCTGTCGGATATAGCATAATTTTTATTTTCCGGGTATTTAATTTTGATTAAAATGTTCAAAGTTGATTTAATTGAGTTGTGTTGCTCGAAATCGATTGCCGTCGATTTCTAAATACTTGATAATTACGTGTTAGCGCTGTTGTAATGCCGAATTTTCGATTACATTGTTTGTGTGGAAATCCGGAAAATCCAGCCATGACGTCATAGGGTTTTAGGGTTATCGGGCATGTTTTGGAGGTGTTATGGTGGATTTCCGAGAGGGCTAATGTAGTAGGTTGAATGGGTGAGTAATAGGAACTGATTTGGCAATGTTTGGATTAGTAGATTGTAAGTTATGAATTTTAGAAGTTAGGTTGTCATTCTTTAATTTCTTGAACGATGCCTTAGATGGTTGGGTAGTGTTCGAGTGATGAATGGTGAGTTGTTGTTGAGTAATTTAGAGTTTAATTATGAATATTATGCATGTCCGGTTAGATGGCCTACTTTGTCATCTAACTACGTTGTTTGATGTTTAATTTAATATTGATGTTATATTGATGTTATATTGATGTTATTGATTGATTATTATTGAATGCGGGAATCGGGCACTCTTGTTGCTGATCTCCCAATTGATTGATCGATTTATGCTTGCATGATGATTGATGAAAATGGAGCCTTGGTATGTGTGTGCCACCTCTCGGGCAGCGTCGGGCTGTCGGGTTGAAACCGGCATGACTGCCATAGGCTACCCCCAGCTCGCATGACGGAGATGTCATGGAGGGAAGGGGATAGTGAGGTACCTCGGGTGCGTGAGTAATGGGGAGTTATAAGAAGAACGGTTGAGATCGTGATGGCGTTTGGAGCTACACCAAATAGAGTATCCTTATTGAATGGTCATATAGTTATGTGATGATAGCTTTATTTATGTTATTATTGTTGTTGTGTGTTTACTTGCTCAAAGGACTAAATCCAAGGAGCGTAGTGAATACTGTCGAGATCTATCGGATCCTCACTGGGCTTATGTATATAAGCTCACTCTCTATTAATGCATGTTTCAGGTGTACTTTCACAAGATTACGGGTACGTGCCTCCTGAAGAGGAGAATGTGGAAAATGTGCCTTTTGTGGATGAGTCATATGTTCCCGAGTCTTATCTATGACTTTATGTTGTTAAATGTCTTGTATATTAGTTTAATAGACTTTATATGCTTTACGGTTCTTAATGTAATAGATATTGAAAAGATGATGAACCTAATGATGTTAACTTAGCGGTTTCCTTTTGTCGATGGTTAAATTGTAGTTGTGTCTCAACTTGCTTTTGAAATGTATGATAAAGTTGAGGTATTGTATGTCATGTTGGAACGGAGGCGTATAACGAAGATGTTTTATTGTATATATGGTTGTGTTGTATGTTGTTGTTGTATTGAGGAATTACGGGATGTATGATGTTTAATGAGGTTGGTTTAGAACCTCGGAAATCCGTTTACTGTCGTTATGCCGCCGAAATTCCGTTGCGTCCTGACTGATCGTAGGTGGGGTCGAGTTGGGGCGTGACAGTTTAAGTGGTATCAGAGCTCATGTTAGTTGTCAGCCGGGGTATTCTCGGAATGTGGGTAATGGTCTTAGCATGAAATATGTATGAAAGGAAAGAAAAATGAAATATGTATTGGTATGATTAATTGATTAATTGATTATGTGATTTAAGTGCTTATGTGATTATGTGATCAATTTGATTATGTGTTTTATATGAGTTTGTTATTTATGTGGTAATAGTTGTTTATAACCTGTCTACGTGCTATAACTGTGCTAACTCTTTGATTAGTAGAATGGCCGGTCGACCGAGAACCAGAGGTAGGCCTGAGTTGACTGATGAGACTCCGAGTAATGTGGCACCGGGCCGTGACGGGGGTGATGACCGATTTGGAGCCGCTATGGAGCGGATTGCAGAGTTAGTGGCTAGTCAGGCACAGTTATTAGCAGGGCAGGCTGCCCAGAATCAGGCTATGCAGGCTCAGCTTCTGAATATTCAGGGTGGTAACCACGGGCGTGGTACCCTGAAGGACTTTTTAGGATATCACCCACCGAGATTTCAGGGGGAGCCGGATGATAGGAAGGCGGAGGTATGGATTAGCAAGTTGGAGAAGATTTATGATCCACTTGGCTATACTGATGAGCAGAAAGTCTCTTTTGCCGTGTATTTGTTAGATGACGAGGCAGAGGAGTGGTGGCGCACGGTAAGGACTAGTTGGGCGGCACAGGGTATTCCTTATATTTGGGGTACCTTTCTGATGGCTTTCCGGGCAAAGTATGTCCCGAGGATTTGCAGGGAACGGAGAGAGGCCGAGTTTCTAGCCTTGGTCCAGGGAGATGCTACAGTGGCTCAATATGAGGCCACATTTACTCGATTGTCCCGGTATGCACCGGAGTATGTGGTAGATGAGGAGCGGAGGACTCGCAGGTTTATGTTGGGGTTGCGGCCCGAGATTCAGGATGTGATGGCTCTGAATCGTTATGATATTTTCACTGAGGCTTTTGATGCAGCTTCTAGATTGGAGAAGAGGAAAGGGGATCAGATTGTCTCCAGTCAGCCTAGTAAGAGGCCGTATCAGCCACCGGGCCAGCAGGTTTTATATAGGCCTCCAGTACAGCAGGTTGTCTACAGGCCACCTGCCCAGCAGGGTTCTTTTAGGCCACAGAGTCAGCAGAGTTATTATCGGCCTCAGTTTCAGCAGAGGCCATATCAGGTTCAGACTCAGTTTAGGCCAGCCCAGTCTCAGGGTCAGTACAGGCCTAGTGTGGTGAGACCTCAGCAGCAGGCTGTATCAGCTGCTTCTTCAGCTTCTGGTTATTCTAGGGGCAGTGCTAGTGCCACATCATCGCAGTGTAATTACTGCAAGCGCTCAGGGCATGTAGAGTCCGACTGCAGGGTAAAGGCAGGGACATGTTTGGGTTGTGGTAGCATCGATCATAGGGTGAGGGATTGCCCTAAGTATGCGAGGACTGAGGGTCGGGCAGCGACTCAGGGTTATCAGGGTAGGCCTACGGGCAGTGTACCACAGCAGCAGCGGGTTCAGGCTCGGGCTTATGCAGTTGACTTAGAGGAGATGCCTGAGGAGACTGCAGTTGTGGAAGGTAACTTTCTTATACTTGATCAACTTGTTAAAGTGTTGATTGATTCTGGTGCTACGCATTCTTTCATTACTCCTGCTTGTGTGCAACGTGTTAAATTGCAACCTGAAAGATTGCCTTATGTGGTTGAAATTAGTACCTCTTTGACTGATAAGTATGTTACTGGCTTAGTATGTAAGGATTGTTTAATACATGTTAAGGGGCATAATTTTCCTTCGGACCTTATTTTATTTCCTATCCGGGGGTATGATGTTATCTTGGGTATGGATTGGCTTTCTAAGTATGATGCCCAGTTGAACTGTAGAACCAAGGTAGTACAGTTTCGTTTGCCAGATCAGCCAGTAGTTGAGGTAGCGGGTAACCGGGGTGCTAAGACGAGTTTTGTTATCTCAGCAACTAAAGCCGTTAAGTTGGTGAGTAAGGGGTGTTCGGGTTATCTAGCTTATTTGATCAACAAACCATCTGTTAAGCTACAGCTTGAGGAAGTCCCTATTATCCGGGAATATCCTAATGTATTTCCCGAGGAGTTGCCAGGATTGCCGCCAGAGAGGGATATCGAGTTTGTGATTAATCTTGTTCCCGGTACTCAACCTATTTCTAAATCGGCATACCGGATGGCACCAGCTGAGTTGAAGGAGTTGAAGACTCAGTTACAGGAGTTGTTGGAGAAAGGATTTATTCAGCAGAGTTCTTCACCTTGGGGAGCTCCTGTTTTGTTTGTGAAGAAGAAGGATGGTACCTTGAGATTATGTATAGATTACCGTGGTTTGAATCAAGTGACTATCAAGAATAAATATCCTTTGCCACTGATTGATGAGTTGTTTGATCAACTTCAGGGAGCCAAAGTCTACTCTAAGTTTGATTTGAGGCAGGGGTATTATCAGCTTCGGATTCGCTCAGACGATGTTCCGAAGTCTGCCTTCAGGACTCGGTACGGGCATTATGAGTTTGTTGTTATGCCCTTTGGTTTGACTAATGCACCGGCAGCATTCATGGATCTTATGCATCGAGTCTTTCAGCCGTACTTGGACCAGTTCGTGGTGATTTTTATTGATGATATCTTGGTCTATTCTAAATCTGAATTGGAGCACGAGCAACATCTTCGGCTTGTATTAGAGAAGTTGCAGGAGCATCAGTTGTTTGCCAAGTTCAGCAAATGTGAATTTTGGCTGCAACGGATTTCTTTTCTTGGCCATGTTATTACACAGAGTGGTATTTCTGTAGATCCCACTAAGATTGAATCGGTGATGTCTTGGAAGCGGCCAGAGAGTGTTACTGATGTCCGTAGTTTTCTTGGCTTGGCGGGTTATTACCGTAGGTTTGTCAAGGACTTCTCAAAGATTGCGGGGCCACTATCTAAGTTGACTCAGAAACGGACTATCTTTAATTGGGACGAGAAGTGTGAGAGTGGATTTCAGGAGTTGAAAAAGAGGTTAACTACCGCTCCAGTACTTGCTCTACCAGAGGGGACCGATAATATGGTCATTTACAGTGATGCATCCAAGGAGGGCTTGGGATGTGTTCTTATGCAGGATGGCCGAGTTATTGCCTATGCTTCCAGGAAGTTGAAGCCTTATGAGGTGAATTATCCGACTCATGATCTTGAGTTGGCAGCAGTTGTCTTCGCACTGAAAAAGTGGCGTCATTATCTGTGGGGCAGTAAGTTCGAGATTTTCACTGATCATAAGAGTCTTAAGTATTTATTCTCACAGAAGGAGTTGAATATGCGCCAGCGGAGGTGGATGGAGCTTCTTGGAGATTATAATTGTTCTATCAATTATCTGCCTGGAAAGGCAAATGTTGTGGCAGATGCTCTCAGCCGGAAGGCTAGTATTTCTTGTTTGGCTGTCAAGAAGTGGGAGGTTCTTGAGGAGTTTAGTTATTGGAGACCAGAGTTCACTCAGGTTGGGGTGATGTGTTCACATCTCCGTATTCAGCCTTTATTGTTGTCTCAGATCAGGGAAGCTCAGCAGCTTGATGTTAACCTTCAGAAGATCAAGGATCAGATCACGGATGATCAGTCTGACTTTAAAGTGCATGAGGATGGTATTCTTCGGTTTCGGAACAGGGTTTGTGTTCCCGATGAACCGGGCTTGAGACGAGGTATTCTGGAGGAAGCTCATAATTCTAAATATACTATTCATCCTGGTGGAACCAAGATGTATCGGGATTTGAAACAGCATTATTGGTGGAACAACATGAAGAGGGAGGTTGCTCAGTTTGTGTCTAGATGTTTGACTTGTCAGAGAGTGAAAGCCGAGCATCAACGACCAGCAGGTTTGCTTCAGCCGTTGGCTATACCAGAGTGGAAATGGGAGCATATTACGATGGACTTCGTCACTGGTTTGCCTAGATCACCGAGGGGTAATGATGCAGTTTGGGTTGTCGTGGATCGTTTGACGAAGACAGCTCATTTTATCTCGATGAGGTTAGGAGATGAGGTTACAAAGCTGACGGATCTTTATCTGGATCAGATTGTTAGACTTCACGGTATTCCATCTAGTATTGTCTCTGATCGAGATCCTCGATTTACTTCTCGTTTGTGGGAGAAACTTCAGGAGACTTTGGGTACTCAGTTGAACTTCAGTACAGCGTATCATCCACAGACCGACGGTCAGTCTGAGCGGACTATTCAGATTCTGGAAGATATGCTTAGGGCTTGTGTTCTGGACTTCGGGAAGAACTGGGAGAAACATCTACCACTTGCCGAGTTTGCCTATAACAATAGTTATCAAGCTACTATTGGGATGGCACCTTTTGCAGCTCTTTACGGTCGTAAGTGCCGTTCACCTTTATATTGGGATGAGGTAGGAGAGATGAAGACTATTGATCCGACTATCATGCCAGAACTTCTTGAGAAGATTGAGAATGTTCAGTTGATCAGGCAGAGAATGCTTACAGCGCAGAGTAGATTCAAGAGTTATGCTGATAAGCGTCGTCGAGACTTGGAGTTTGCAGTTGGAGATCGGGTTTTCTTGAGATTGTCTCCTCGAAAGGGGTTTGTTCGTTATGGTAAAGGTGGTAAGCTGAGTCCGAGATTTGTTGGGCCGTTTGAGATTACTGGCAGGGTTGGTAAGTTGGCATATCGGTTGGCTCTACCGGAGAACTTCTCTAATGTCCACGATGTGTTTCACGTGTCTAATTTGCGGAAATACAATCCGGATCCTTCTCATATTCTTGAACCAGAGCCGTTACAGCTTCGTGAGAATTTGACTTATGACGAGCGTCCGATTCGTATTCTAGATCAGATGGACCGAGAGTTGAGGTCGAAGAGGATTCCGATGGTTAAGGTGTTGTGGAAGCATCACGGCATTGAGGAAGCTACGTGGGAGAGACGAGATCAGATGCAGCAGCAATACCCAGATCTTTTCCGTACATCAAGTAAGAATTTCGAGGACGAAATTTCTATAAGGGGGGGAGAATGTGAAACCCCACTTTCTTGCTTATCTCGTTTTACGTGTTTTACCTCGTTTTACGTGCATATAACCTGTTTATGTGCTATAGGACCTAGAAAGTTATAATTTTGATTTCAATACTTCTAATACGTGCTAAATGTGCATTCATGAAATTTTCATCAAAATCGGAGTCAGAAATTTTATCGTCGATTTTCAGTGAATAGTGTTTTCGAAACACGTCCGCTATAATTTTGAAACTGGTCTTTTTAACCCTTCTAGACCTAGTCCACAGACTTTAATAGACCTGTGTTTGATGAAAACGGTTTTAAAATCGGCTTAAGAATTTATTAGGGTTTTTACACCGACTTTTGCGAAAATCGAGTTTTAAGCCGACTCGGGTGGAATTCTTTGAATGTAAAACTTCTTGTCACCTAAAAATAACTCACTTGAAATATCTTGGGGGTTGCATAATTAATTTTAACTTGGTGATCACTAAAATGCAATTAAAGACATTAAAAACACAAAATTACCTATTAAAATAACTTTGACTTTAATTAAATATTTGACCATTTAAGCTTATGTCCTCAACACACACTCACACAACACAAAAACACCACCACACACACACACATTGCCGAGAGGAAGAGGAGAGAAAAGAGAAGAGAAAAACTTAGCTTTTCAATCCAATTTTTCAAAGAAAAACCTAGTTTTTGTCCGTGAAACTTCGCACCGACTTGGATTCTGCTTGTTGGGCACGCATTGCACGCATTCCTAGGCTTATATCGCATCTAAGGTGAGAGAAAAATTCTAGATCTCAAAATGTCATTTTTGTGTTTTTGCGTATAAATGAATATTGAACCGTTAGAATTGAAATCTGATGATAGATTGTTGCTCCTTGCATGCTAGGGATCATTATATACTAATACTACAAGTTTCTGTCGGATATAGCATAATTTTTATTTTCCGGGTATTTAATTTTGATTAAAATGTTCAAAGTTGATTTAATTGAGTTGTGTTGCTCGAAATCGATTGCCGTCGATTTCTAAATACTTGATAATTACGTGTTAGCGCTGTTGTAATGCCGAATTTTCGATTACATTGTTTGTGTGGAAATCCGGAAAATCCAGCCATGACGTCATAGGGTTTTAGGGTTATCGGGCATGTTTTGGAGGTGTTATGGTGGATTTCCGAGAGGGCTAATGTAGTAGGTTGAATGGGTGAGTAATAGGAACTGATTTGGCAATGTTTGGATTAGTAGATTGTAAGTTATGAATTTTAGAAGTTAGGTTGTCATTCTTTAATTTCTTGAACGATGCCTTAGATGGTTGGGTAGTGTTCGAGTGATGAATGGTGAGTTGTTGTTGAGTAATTTAGAGTTTAATTATGAATATTATGCATGTCCGGTTAGATGGCCTACTTTGTCATCTAACTACGTTGTTTGATGTTTAATTTAATATTGATGTTATATTGATGTTATATTGATGTTATTGATTGATTATTATTGAATGCGGGAATCGGGCACTCTTGTTGCTGATCTCCCAATTGATTGATCGATTTATGCTTGCATGATGATTGATGAAAATGGAGCCTTGGTATGTGTGTGCCACCTCTCGGGCAGCGTCGGGCTGTCGGGTTGAAACCGGCATGACTGCCATAGGCTACCCCCAGCTCGCATGACGGAGATGTCATGGAGGGAAGGGGATAGTGAGGTACCTCGGGTGCGTGAGTAATGGGGAGTTATAAGAAGAACGGTTGAGATCGTGATGGCGTTTGGAGCTACACCAAATAGAGTATCCTTATTGAATGGTCATATAGTTATGTGATGATAGCTTTATTTATGTTATTATTGTTGTTGTGTGTTTACTTGCTCAAAGGACTAAATCCAAGGAGCGTAGTGAATACTGTCGAGATCTATCGGATCCTCACTGGGCTTATGTATATAAGCTCACTCTCTATTAATGCATGTTTCAGGTGTACTTTCACAAGATTACGGGTACGTGCCTCCTGAAGAGGAGAATGTGGAAAATGTGCCTTTTGTGGATGAGTCATATGTTCCCGAGTCTTATCTATGACTTTATGTTGTTAAATGTCTTGTATATTAGTTTAATAGACTTTATATGCTTTACGGTTCTTAATGTAATAGATATTGAAAAGATGATGAACCTAATGATGTTAACTTAGCGGTTTCCTTTTGTCGATGGTTAAATTGTAGTTGTGTCTCAACTTGCTTTTGAAATGTATGATAAAGTTGAGGTATTGTATGTCATGTTGGAACGGAGGCGTATAACGAAGATGTTTTATTGTATATATGGTTGTGTTGTATGTTGTTGTTGTATTGAGGAATTACGGGATGTATGATGTTTAATGAGGTTGGTTTAGAACCTCGGAAATCCGTTTACTGTCGTTATGCCGCCGAAATTCCGTTGCGTCCTGACTGATCGTAGGTGGGGTCGAGTTGGGGCGTGACAGCGTTGGTCTTAACCGAGTCCAGACATCTGCTTTTACTGCCATTGATTTTGTTTGTCGTGGCGAAGTGGTCCATAATTCACTTAGTACTCGGTATAACTCATGTGTGAAAAAAGCCCTTTATATGCCTTTTGAGACACTGAATGAAACTTTCATAAAATGCCTTTCTTTCTGGCTTACTATTCTTTTCTTTGGTAGAGGGGTTGTCGGGTGATTCGAAAGAGGTTTTTCCTAGCATTTGAGGAAATGTGGAATCGTTGGTAGGTTTCGGGTTCAGAAGCTAAACGGGTAACTCAAAGGCTCCGATCAAAAGAGTATTATTATCGGGAATGGGCCACTCTAGATCGAAGTACTACGGCGTCGTCATCACCTGACACGTGCTAGCCCGCCTTTGGTCTTTTGGTAGAGCCCAACTCTACTTAAGGCAACAAAGGAGCCCTTACCCAGACTAGACGAACCCAGATAATCAATGTATTCATAGTACCCCTCCCCTTGATTTGACAATGATCGATGCCCTGCCTGTAACACCCCGATCCCTCTCGAGACTGGAAGTTCTATTAATCAATCTAATCACAACCCAATACCAAACCCGGGTATAATTTTTTTAGGGAAAACGGATGGAGTCTCCCCTGTTTCTAGGCAAAATCAAAACCTACAACATTACATAATTGGACCAGTACCATGTCCAAACATACAAACCCCTCAAGGCCATCCCAGCCTTGGTTCTCAACAAGTATACATAACAAATATAGCTTTACAGGTTCTACGAATATCCTAACTCTTTGCCTATAGTCAACCACATTCATACATTGAACACATATCTCATTAACCTATTACATAAACTTAAATGACCTTTCTTGCTACATTGATTTTATATAAATCAAAATGACATCTTTGCAAGCCACACTATGTAGCACATTGACTCTCAGGCAAAAGCAATCAACACGAGCACGAACAATTATGCTAACACTGCAATACTTGAAATGTGGTAGTGAGGAGTGAGTATACACAATGCGTATACTCAGTGAGGGCAAAACAGATATTAAAGGAGATAGAAGAAGGTCGTGCAATGTAGATAAGACAGTTAAGCAACATATCCAATAAGAACAACAATCAATATAATCAACAATACAATAACAATTAAAGAAAGCCTTAACACAACCGATCAAAGCTATACCACACTTTGACGGCTATGGTTCACTCATACGAGCAATGTACCATTTCACGAGTGATACATCAATCTCGAGCTTGATGTTGACAAGGATGAAGTAAGCACGCAACCACCTTATAACTTCCATTGGGTGTACTCCGGATATACCCCGATACATCTACTACTCAAATCTCCCAGGGCGGCACCCCTAGCGAGAATGGGAATATGACACGGAGATAGAGAAAACCAACCCTGGCAGCCCGAGACTACACAAAGAGGCCCATCACTCATGCACCTGACACTATGCAATGCAATACGAGATACAAGCAATAAACGAGCAATAGCACAAAAGTGCAGATTAGTGGCGATATACGAGATATCAAGCACTTACAATCAATATTAGCATTCAATTAACTTTTCAAGCATGATTATCATTAGCATCAACAAGAACATCAATTAAACAAGTAATAGCAGTTCAAACACGAAAACGACAAATCTTACTATTCAATCTCTAACTTCCAAAGGCAATTACGAGTAAACGAGCCACGGAATTAGGAAACCGATTTCACTACCCTCATCCAGGCACTACAAGGCACGTTTCTATGTTACGAAATCTCACTTTCTCAACGGAAGCCCAAAAGTCCACCTACTGCATTTGAACTACAGCTATGCTAACCAGTCGCTCAATCAACGCCACAATGGCACCAAAAATACTTCCATGCCCTCAATAGCAAAACCCCCAACTCAATTCGAGCATGGTCAACACTTGGTCAAATGGCCCCTTTACGTTTCTGTCTAATTTCTAATTTTAACAAAGGCTGGTCCATTTTTATTGCACATTTTATCTTTATAGCATTTATGGCACCTAACCAAATCAAGAAAACATGATTCAGATCAAAAATCCAAAACCCAGGGTTTTACTATTCAAAAATACTATTCAGTGTTCTTCCCCAATTCAATTTGCGTTTCTAGCCATAAAAATTGCTAAATAACTAACAAGCAATGCTCTACGATCCCTAAACAGGCAATTCCAAGCAATTTCAAGCATTATTACACATTAAATATCAAACCTAAGAAATTGAATCAAAAATCAAATTCGAATAAAAATGCACAAAAACGTGAAAACTGTAAGGCCCTGCATTTAGCCTATGTGCAAAAAGTTTGTTGTTAATGAATTTAGCATTTAATATGAATAATTATATGTTTTACAAAAGTTTATTAGATTAAAAATGTATTTGATTTTCAAAATATGTCTTTTCATATTCCTTGACCATGTAGGGTCTAAGTTGCATATATTATTTAAATATAAGCTTAATTGCATCTTTTATCACTTTAAACACTTAATAGAGCTTTATAATCGAAGTTAGAAACAAAAAAAGACGATAATTCACTCGTTTGGACCTTTTAGTAACTTTGACCATTGATTAACAGTTTTAGCTTAGAAGACCCTAGTTTGACCCAGTCCTTCTCCAAGGTTGACCAATTGACTAACCAATGCCCCAGCTACTACCTAGCTTGCTAAATATAATCTAGTAGTCTTCTAGCACTTTAAAATAACCTAATTAGCTTATCTAGAATGACCTTGATTCTTGGTTTAGCAATCGTGACTCGGAAGACCTTATTTTAACCTAGGTTTGACCAACGCCTTCACTTAGATTGACCATTTGACCAATTACTACTATATACCCTAAGTAGTATGTATAACAAGATAAAATAACAAGGAATAAGAGGCCTTAATGGCCGACCGTAGCAAGATAGAAGAAAAGGGGACAGTTGGCCTTGAGGAGTAATCGTGTTTGTATTAGATGCTTGTCGTGTATGTTTTGTGCTTAGCTTCTTTGACAATTGAACTATATTTGCTAGATTAGTTATCTTCTGATTCCAATAGGGTTTAGTAACTAATCATTTAACCAACTAATTCCTACTTAATTTCATAGTAATAGCTAAATCACTAACTTTAGTTAATTAACTAGCATTAACCTAGTCACCATCTAACTTATTGAGTTAACCTAGGCACTAGCTCCAACTAATACTTAACTTGGCTAAGGAAATCGCAAATGGCAAGGCCTAGTGGCTGGCCATGTACAAGGAAAAGGAAAAGAATAATGTTGCTTTTAAGTATAAGCCTAGTTGTCCTAAAGTTCATTATTATCACTAAAACTTTACTTATATTTTACCTTGTACACCGTCACCATTCCTCACCACACTTAATAAGCAACAACTAGAGGAAAAAAGGGGGTGGGGTACATGGCCAAAGGAGGCAAGGAAAATCAGGAGATAAAAACAAAAGTTGAGTGCAATCATAGCTTGTCTTAAGGTGCAATCATGTTTTTGTTGTCTTGCCTTTGACCTCCAACCACTACCACTTGCATTGGACTCTTGCACTAACTTGAATTACACTTAAAACACAACAAAATCTGAAAAAGGTCACTTGGCTGGCCATACAAGAAAAGAGAAGGAAAAGACTTGGTTTGAATGTTAGCTTGGTTTTGGTTAGGATATTTTGTCCACTCGCTTGTTTAATCATTGCACCTCATCACCACTTGCATTTAACCCTAACACAACCTCACATGACAATTAAAACAACTGAAAAGTGGTCTGAATTGATCATGTTGGCCGGCTGCACAAGAGGAAAAAAGGAAAGGCATGATGGTTGCTTGAATTGTGAAATGTGCTTTGTCATGTAGTCATCATTACCTTGACCATCAAAGGCCACAATCACCCCACTTGTTTCAAACTTTACTACCACCATCTAATATACTGAAAACACTTCATATCAGATTCAAAGAGAGAGAGGGGGCCGACCATAAGCAAGCAAACAAATAAGAGAATCAAATGCAATAGAGTGTGGAAGTAGTTTGTCATAAGAAATGAGTGCATGTCATGATTACTTCCACTTTTCCTCAGCCTTTAATACCACTGCCTAGCACACCTAAAACAAACTAAAATCTGATGTCTTGGTCGTTCATATCAAGAGAGGGAGGGAAATTATGAGCATGCTAGTCAAAGAGGGCAGAAATAGCCTTAGAATGTGAAGCTTTTGCATAGGCTTTGTGCCAAGTGTCACACACATGCATATACTCTTCCCTTGCCTTATTTTTAACACTCACAACTCACACAATAGTCTGAAAGTGAGAGAGAGGGTGAGGAACTCGTCCAAGAGAGGGAGAGGGAGAGAAAAGCAAGAAGGAAAGAGAGGAAGTAAAGAAGAGAGGGAAATCTGAAATTTCAGCTCATTCTTTGGCCACTTTCCCACCATTTCTTTTGTCATTTCTTGCATTGCAGAGCCAAGGTGAGGGAATAATACATTTTCTAAAAGTTTCATGATAATTTCTATGTGTTATCTTGTCATGCATGTAGTTAGAAATGAAGATAATGCAAGTTGACTTGAACTAAGCAGTTTGTGCTTTTCTGAGTAGTGTCTTTGTTTGCCACGTTTGACCTAGAAAACCTTGATGGAATTTGACTAATTTTGGATATGTTATACAAAACTTCCAGATGAACAACTTTCATGTTTCAGGAAAAATCGAATTCTGGGGTTAAGGTTGAGTTCTCAGGCGATTTCAGTCCTCACCTACGTGCATGTATAAAATATGATCTATGGTCTTTGCATGGGTGATTTGTGATGATAGATCTACATGGTTTTTGGCTAATTTTCACTCATCGTATGCTAGATTTATAGTAGAAATGTCCCATGTGGTTGCATGTGTTAATTTTGTGAATAAAGCCTCAAATGAAAGCTATTTGAGCCGGGTACATGCATAAGAATTTACCGCATGCAGACTTTTAGTTGGATATCTTGCATCCTGAACTTGCATAGCCCCTTTGACATAGTAAATCTTACCCAAATGATCCCATTTTTGGATACGATGTACACAAGACATAATGAAACAAACTTAATGTTGCATGAACCATCAAATTCTGACCGGAACCATTTTAAATAAGTTCATTCCAGGGAGTTTCTCGTTCTAGCGCTGTGTAGGCAGATCTGCGCAATGTTTTTGTAAATGCTATAACTTTCTCATTTCAACTCCGAATCCGGATCTGTTTGATTCTAGGACTATCTAATTTTAATGAACTATCGACCTGTGAAATTTCAGCCATTTATAAGAGCTGTAAGGTTGTCAACCGAACTGGAAAAGTTACTATATGCGTTGTTTGGGCTTTTCAGTTGCAATTCTTGAAGTTCTAAGTTCTTGCATGTGTTGAAAAGTTAATCAATCATGGTTATAAGCTTGTATATGAAGTCTCAATGTGTATATATGCATTCTAGACCTACTTGTACTTGAATTATATGCACAGTGGATGTTACGAAGTTGTGTTTCACAAAGTTAGGGTTGCATGTTAACTCGGTATGACCCTATCACTCGTTTAATGTCTATTATGTCGTTGACATGAACCAATGGTCTAGTGTGTTCACTATAATTGTTTCAAGAGCAATGTAAAGTTAAAATAATGCTAAAGGACAAGTGACCTACTTCGTTACCCAATCCTACTTGGTTAAAGGCTAAATGTCGTGTATACGTTGATCAGTCGCTATTGAACAATGATTATATGTAACTTATGTGGTCCCATGGTATATTAGTGCATGTTAAATGTCTTATTACACGTCTTGTGTGTATAAGGTATTATGGAGCATGTTTATGAAGCTAACGAAGCATGTTGAATTTGAGTTGTCTATCCTGTATTTTGAAGCCTAGTATGATGTTAGAGTGTATCAATGGTCTAGTGTACTTTTTGGAATTGTTTCAAAAGCAATGATATGTTATAAGTAACGAACGGGTGACCTACTTTGTTACCCGTTCTTATGTGCCTAACTGTTATTTACCGTAATACGTGTTACTTGTTAAATGTTCATAGGGCGTGGGTCGTAGGTAGCATACTTACAAAGTATTGCTTGGTGTATAGGGGAAATGATCATGTTGGTGATATAAGGAGATGGCTTCAGCGAAGCGCAGAGAAAGTATCCTTTAATGAATATTTATTTACGTTGTGTTATTAGAGCAATTATACTTGTTATATATCTATTGTTGCATGGCATATTTCAAAAGAGTTTTCATGAACAAAACAAATTTCAAAACCTCCCTAAGTCTTTCCCTCGCTGAGTTGTTGAAACTCATGCTCGTTTGCTAATGTTTTCAGGTAAGTCCGAAGTAGTTTACGTGGTGTACGTGCCTGATTGATCTGTTGTTGATCTCGTGGTTGACCCTAATGCCTAATATGCTTGTGAAACGATGTTATCTTAGATTTGTACCTTATTGTGTTTAGAACCTTGTCTTGTGTATGTTTAGCATGATGATACTTTTAATTGATTGTGGTAGAACTCATGAGGTGGGATATTAGCCCACCTAGGTTGATTGTGTTTGCTAAACTTGTTATGGTACGTTTTCAATATAGTACCCAGATTTATATTTAACTCTTGTCCTTATCTTGGGATTTTGAATTGTAGCTTTTGTCACGCCCCGACCCAACCCCCAAGCTAAAGGTTAAGTCCGGACCCGACACACGGACAGAGTCTCCTCTGTACCGTGGACATTCTAAAAACCTGTAAACACTTAAACAAGGTCCCAACAATACAATACAGCTTTTCTCAATTAAACAATAAAGCTATAAGGCCATCCGAGCCTTATAGTACGCAATATCTCCAAAACACACAAGCATGCGAGAACTAGTTGACAGCATAGTCTTATAATCATAACATTCTGGGAAATCAATAAAACAACTTAGGGGATAAAGCATTCTACATCAACTATCCACTCCCAAGCATGCAAGGAAATAGGACAAGAATAAAAGTTATTACAGTTCGTAGACTTTCAAAGCTACAACCAATCCATCTAATCTTCGACTTATACAACAAGCATATACAAAGCCCTTGGGCTACAAAATAGTACATAAAGTAATCAGACGAGTCTTCCACATAGCAACAAAATCATTAACCACCTCAAGTTATCAGACACAGCAACTAAGGTAAAGGCTCGATCTGAACTTCTTCTTCCTCAACTAAATCAACAAGCTGGGGATCACCCTCAGCGTCTCCTGAAACAGATATCGAGGTATGAGCAACCACTGTTGCCCAGTGAGGGATATAGTCCCGGGGCGTGCAATGCAACAGATAATACAATTACACAACAATAACACTTTAACAATTTAAGAATCAATGAAAACTTAAATAACCACACAATTAAAAGGATACATTTCAACAATCCCCTATACACCAATCTTCACTGGTCTTCAATCACGATCCACGAACCACGAGCACGATCCCGATAAGCCGGCATAACCCCAATCACTCCAGTGGGTGTACTCCGGATGTACCCCGAATCCTACGACCCAACATCCCCTGGCAATCTCCGGACCAGGCGAATGAGGGAATAGGGCACGGAGTTTGAATATCCACCGGCAAGCCCTCTGCCGCCCAGCCGATATTCAACACATCCGCCCCGACACTATGGTTGCGCAACCACTATGCAATGCACTCAACGATGGCAAGTTAACAACAATAATATAAGCATTAACACATATGAGGATCAACAAAGTAGGTTGACCTCGATACAATTAGGATAGAAGCAAGGATAGAAGCTAATAAGCAGTTTACAAATGAACTTATACCATATAAGCATAGAATCATTCCAAAAGCTCCAAATCAATTTAAAATCATATATAAACACTTAAGAAGCCCTGACATGGGTTTAGAAGTGTGAGACAACTTAAATTGCACCTAAACCCCTTTGTTTTTCGATCTATTTCTCTTCTAAACCAAAGTTAATGATTTCATTTCCAAAAGAAACTCTCCCAACCTTCTAACTAACCCCCAAGGTACCCTTTCAACCCTTGAACTCAATCAAATGCCCGCGTTTACCCCGAAAGCCCCAATTTCCCTCTTTTGGCTTTAAACCACACCTACATTGTCCGGGCTTCAAACAAGGGATATCAAGGTATCTATAGCACCTAGGTAGCCTAAGGAAACTAGAATTGAAGCCCGAATCCACCCGGAATCGCATTAACCCCGAAAGCCCCAACTTAAAGTCGGCTATTTTCCATTTTTAGGCGATTTAAGGGCAATGCAAGCGTACGGGGTTATTTAATTATCTTCACTAGCACCTAAGGCATCAATTAGAAGCATTAATTCAAGCCAATTCGAGCAATTACACAAAACCCTAGAAAAACGTCACTATTTACCCTAGAAATCAAACTAACGATTCTAACCGTTTAAATTGCAAAACGACGGTTCAAAAGTGTTCTCTAGCATTCATATAGATAGTACATTAGCATAGATAACATTTACAATGGCATTTAATCATATTTCCAACGATTCAAGAAATGAGCAATTATTTAAAAATGCAAAAACAAGCCATGAAATCCCTCACCACTACGCGTAGGAGCACCTAGGAACCTTGCAAACACCCTACACTAGTTGCTCGAGGCTTGGCATGGCTTGATTTGATGATTTGAAGAAGCAAAAATCCTCAAAAGGCAAGAGAAGGCTGTCGGGTTTGCTACAGTGCCATTCAGCTTTTATTTTTTTTTTTTTGTGTGATATATGAGCTAAAGTGTGATATAATAAGGGGTTGAGTTGAGGTGGGGTCCTTTGGGCGCTTGAGTGGTCTAATATAATACGCGTAGTAAGCTTTAAAAGCGAGTCTAAGGGGTGACACATTGGTTAACTAATTAAATCTATAAAGTTATTACGTAACACTATTCACTTGACTTCTAAAATTATTTTCTAAACGAGCCTTCCTAACGCCTTAAGCTCAAAAGCACATTTTTCCCACTACTTTTACAATTAATATGATTTAATAAAAATGCTAGTTAACTAATAGAAAGCATTTTAAAAACGGAGTGAATAGTAGTCACAAGTCAGTTAATAAGGCATAGAAGTAAATGCGCAGATAAGGGATGCAACAGTAATTAAATGCATGAAAAATTCTCGGGCGTCACAGCTTTAGGATTTGAACGTAATTGCGGGTGTAAGGTTCTTAAACTTAGCCATTTGTCATTATGTTCTTATTCAATACCTTACTATGGTGTTAGGCCTCAATAAGTGGAATCGGGTAATTCTAGATCTAATTAATGTTCATCATGATAATACCGTTAAGTTAATGATTGTTTATAGCAATGATGTTATAGCTACAAATCGAATGTCAATTTCAGAAAAGCTTAGGTTATGGAAGATAGATAAGAGTAATTCTAAGAGAATTAAGATCACCTAAAGGAGACGCAAAGCTTATGGAGTATATCAAGGAAAGAGGTCTTAGCTATAGTCATATCTAATTATCATATCCAAACGATCGACCATTGTTTCTGACCTTTTAGGTGTTCTTCTTGTAAAAATCGTACTTCTTGTTGATGAAGTAATGACTTGGAACCTAGTAGTTAATAGTGCACGGGCTAACGTAATGAGCCTTAGCGGACTTAGGAAGAGTGATCTTTTTAAGCTTGTGGCATGACGACCCTAAATTGAACGGTGTAGGAATAACTAGGGTTATTAAGCTCACGGTGGTATTAGAGACCTTATTAGCGAAATGGGGTCGTGACAAAAACCCTTACAGAGATTGACGAGGAAGACCTACAAGGACCCGAGCCACAACCCCCGAGCAATTCCACGCAAGATTGTGCAAGAAAAATGCAAAACAATTTTTTTTTTCTTTTCCCTTGAACCTTCAGCCATGGGGGGGACAAAATGGGCATTTTGTGTTTTGTTTTTGTGTTTGTTTTGCCTTGTTTTTATTTTATAAGGTGACAATGGCATTTTAGTCATTTTGGCAAGTCAAGTTCATTTTAAAAAAATGGTCAAACAAGCTCATTTCAATGGCATTTAGTCTAACTCAAGTTAAAATAATACAATTTTAATGAAAACCAACTAAAATCAACTAAATTAAGCTAAAAAATGCTATTCACTAAATCCAGGAAATATTTCTGTAACTGTCGTTTTCGATGTGCTACGATCAAACGATCAATAAACGATCACTACTAGAATGATAAGCAATTTCATAAAAATATAATTTTTGAAAAGTAATTTAGTTTAAAATACACTCCGGGCTCAGAGCCATTTTTGCTTTTAGTTGAAAGCTAAGTAATTAAGTGCAATAAAATAAAACTGATTACTAAAAATAACCAAAATAATTAATATTCATTTAAAAATAATTAACTTAACTATTTTTAGAATGTTTTGAAGAATTATGAAATTAATGCTAAGATACAAATGAATAAGTTAATACAAACACGGAATCAAATGCAATTAAATATTAACATTTAAGATGACACTTAATTAAATACAAGAAAATGAAACCGAGTATTAAATATAATAACATAGTTAATACTTATTCAAAATAAAACTCATTTAAATGCAAATAGATATCACTAATTATATGTTAGGTTCGGGGTATCACATCCTTCCCCACTTAAAACAATTGCGTCCTCGCAATTCTTCTTCCTATAGAACTCAACATCATCTAAAACCCAACTCTGACTAATCTTCATCAGTTGTTGAGTAAGATACTGAATAAGACAGCCGTAGGAAAATCCATATAGAAATCCCAATAGTACTGCCCAAAAATTCCAAAGTAATAAGGCCAAATAAAGGTTGTAGAGAATACCAAATAGATCTCCGAATAAAAAATCTTCCTAGACATGAATGTCATAATAGAATCCCAACTAAAAGTACCGAGAACATACCAATAGACAGTCTCAAGTAGAATCTGAACGAGAACCCAAGTACAGCTCAGGAAGACTCCAGACAAGAAATCCAGTCAATCATACTATAAAAGTTCCAAGGAAATATTCCAAAATATAGCTCTAGAAGCATCTGAATAAGGAATCCAAAATGTACGCCAACATATATATACTTATCAAAAGTCCATAAATGAACACCAAGTAGAATAACCAAGTAGATTCCCAAAATAATATTGCTACTAAATACTGAGTAAAATACCATAGAGAATGTCGTGTAGGTGCACCATATACCATTGAAGAATTCCAACCATGATTGCCGATAAAATATCAAGAAAGACTAGAGCAGAGATACTGTAGATAATATTATGCAATAAGTCCGATAAGAATTCCAATTGTCAAATCCACTGAGCAATGTCCACAGAGAATACCAAAATAATGCGCCTCATGCAAAACTGATCATTGTAAGTAGACTCAAATCAAAGTTCCCCAGAAGAATGCAGAAAGAGCACCAAAGGCCGATTAGAATCCCAACCAAGTCTCCCGCGAAATGCCAATATGGAAATACCCGATGAATGCCCAACAAGGAAATATTAAAGAAATGCTCCAAAGAATAATCATGTAGAACTCCAAAGAAAGTCATTTATTTACTGAGCATAGAAGATAACCTTAGAGGAATCCCAATAAACAAACTCCAACAATACATATCAACTCCCAAATAAAGGCTAGTCAAGTACTACTCATTCCCGTCAATCCACATAACTTGGAGGCCTGCTACCAATTTCCTCTCTTCGGGGGGAGGAAGAAGTCTTTCTTACCATTTCAACAGGACATGTATGAATGCCAAGATATCACAGTTATACATATATGCGTTAATCTATTATGCAAGCATATTTGTAAAAGAGTTTACAAAACAATTTAATAATCAAAGTCATTCAAGCACGACAATCAAGTCAAGCACAACATAATCAATTCAAATCACGACACAACCAATTCAAGACATTCCAATACACACATTACAAGCAATACTTTAAGCAAATAACAATTCACGAGGTCGATTCGATTCACGAGAGTCAATTGGATGCAACTTCACTTCACTTAGCACACAATTAGCACATAACACATAACTATATCACATAGGTGCACACATTCAATTCAAGACACACAATCTCACATACAGGAACATACTTTCAACACACACTTTACAAGCACACAACCAAGGGTTACTACCCGACTGACCGAGGAACCTGTCCCGGCTTATGAGCTAACTAAGCTCTGATACCACTTGTAACACCCCGATCCCTTTCGAGACCAGAAGTTCTATTAATCAATCTAATCGAAACCCAATACAAAACCTGGGCATAATTTTTTTAGGGAAAATGGACGGAGTCTGTAACACCCCGATCCCTCTCGAGACCGGGAGTTCTATCAATCAATCTATTCGCAACCCAATTCCAAACCCGGGCAAAATTTTTAGGGAAAGACGGACGGAGTCTCCACTGTTTCTAGGAAAAATGTAAAACCTGTAAAAGCATATAAGTGGACCAGCACCGTGTCCAAACATTCACAATCCCTCAAGGCCATCCGAGCTTTGGTTCTCAACAAGCGAACACAAGTAAATATACATTTTTAGTTTAAATGCTAACCTATCTCTTCTCATCTTTGACAAGTACATTCAAGCTTGACAATTAAACCATACTAACCTATTGCATAAATTAGACTATCATACCATTCTAACTCTTTTCCTTTGGACATTACAAACAGGCATTGTAGTTAACTATACTAACTGAATACATAAGCTAGCTTTTCAAATCACTTCAACAACCTAATAAAACTTAAATTACATTCTTGTTAACACTAAATACAAACAACACATGAAACATACATCTTTGGCAACTCAAGCCACATAGCACGCAAGACAACTCTTCAAGCACGAACTTTCACGTAATCACGAACTTTCCGGCTAACATTACATTTCCTAAAATGTGATGGTGATGAGTGAGTATACACAACACGTATACTCAGTGAGGGCGAGACAGATATCGAGGTGGAGAGAAAGAAGGTCGTGCAATACAAATAGGTACAGTTAAACAACATAATCAATAAGAAAGCATTCAATATACACGACAATACAATAAACAATTACAGAAAGCATTAACACAACCATTCAAAGCTATACCACACTCTGAAGGCTATGGTTCACTCATACGAGCAATGTACCGATCATGATTTCGATGACTTTAACGATGACGCGCCGGCTCACCCACCTTATAACTTCCGTTTAGAGTACTCCAGACATACTCTATCAATTCTATGACCCAAAACTCCCTGGGCGGCAACCCAAGCAAGAATGGGAATAGGACACGGAGCTAGAGCAACCAACACTGGTAGCCCAAGACTACCCCGAGAGGCCCAGCACTCACGCGCCTGACACTATGCAATGCAATACAAGATACAAGCAATAAACGAGCGATAGCACAACAATACAAATTAGTGGCGATAAACGAGATATCAAGCATTTACAATCAACACTAGCATTCAATTAACTTTTCAAGCATAACTATCATTAATAGCAACAAGAACACCAATTAAACAAGTAACAACAATTCAAACACAAAAACGACAAATATCACTATTCAGTCTCTAACTTCCAAAGGCATTTACGAGCAAACGAGCTACGGGATTAGGAAACCGATTTCACTACATTTACTTAGGCACTACAAGGCACGTTTCTATGTCACTAAACTTCACTTTCTCACCCGAGGCCCGAAAGTCCACCTACTGTGTTTGAACTACAGCTATGCTAATCGTTCGCTCAATCAACTTTTGGACAAACGGCCCTTTTACGTTTCTTTGTCTAATTTTCAATTTTAACAAAGGCCGATCCGTTTTTATTGCACATTTTATCTTTCTATCATTAATGCCACCTATCCAAATCAACAAATCGCAATTCAGATCAAAAATCCGAAATTCTAGGGTTTTACTATTCATTTTTACTATTCACATTCTTACCTAAATTCAATTTGCATTTCTAACCGTAAAAATCGCTAAATAACTAACAAGAAATGCTCTACGAACCCTAAAGAGGCAATTCCAAGCAATTTCAAGCATTATAACGCATTAAATATCAAATCTAAAAATTTGAATCAAAAATCAAATTTCAGAAAATATGCACAAAAGCATGAAAACCCTCACAGAGATTGAAGACCAAGACCTGCAAGGACCCGAGCCACGACCCCCGAGCAATTCCACGCACGATTGTAGAAGAAAATGCAAGAAAAATCATTTCTTTTCCTCCTTGAGAGCATTCGGCCATGGAAGGACATAAATTGCATTTTGCAATTTGTTTTTATTTTATTTTTGCCTTATTTTATTATTTAAAAGGTGACAAATGGCATTTTGGTCATTTTGCAAAGTCAAGCTTAAGTGAAAATTGGTCAAATAAGCTTATTTTGATGCCATTTAATTTATTCCAAGTTAAAACAATGCAAATAAATGAAAAACAACTAAAACTAGTTAAATTAAGCTAAAAACATCTTTCACCAAGTCCGAAGAATATTTCTCTAACTCTCATTTTCGAAATGCTACAATCAAACGGTCAATAAATGATCGCTAATAAAGTGATGAGCAATAATTCAAAATTTTAATTTTTTTGAAAAGTAGAATAGTATAATAGTTTAAAATTCACTCCGGCTCAGAGTTACTTTTCTCATTTATTTGAAAACCGAGTAATTTTAATGCAAGACAATTAAACCGATTATTAAAATAATTAAAACAATCAAAATAATCAATATTCATTTAAAAATAATTAATTTAACTATTTCTAGAATATTTTAAAGAATTATGAAGTTAATGCCAAAATACTAATAAACAAGTTAATATAAACACGTAATCAAATGCAATTAAACACTAACATTTAAGATGACACTTAATTAAATGCAATTAAATGTCATTAAATGCATGCCGGGTTCGGGTTATCACATCCTTCCCCCCTTAAAATAATTACGTCCTCGCAATTCTTCTTCCAATAGAACTCTGCATCCACTGAATCCAACTCTGACTAATCTTCATCGGGTGCTGAGCAAGATAGTGAATAAAGATGCTCGTAGGAAAACCCAAATAGAAATCCCAATCAAGAATGCCGAGAAAATACCAACTAAAGACTAAAGCAGGGATACTGTAGATGGTATCAATACCACATATTAATGGCAAGAAGAATACCAAAGGAATACCCTATTTGCGAATCTCCAATATAAATTCAACTATTACTGTCCAAGAACTCCCAAGCAAGAAGCCAAATAAAGGCTCAAACAATGGTTGTAACACCCCGATCCCTCTCGAGACCGGGAG
The DNA here is from genome assembly GCA_037974665.1 of Ehretia macrophylla. NCBI lineage: Eukaryota > Viridiplantae > Streptophyta > Magnoliopsida > Boraginales > Ehretiaceae > Ehretia > Ehretia macrophylla. The sequence continues at coordinate 38,507,948 of CM075782.1, read as the reverse complement.
TTCTATCAATCAATCTATTCACAACCCAATTCCAAACCCGGTCAAAATTTTAGGGAAAGACGAACAGAGTCTCCTCTGTTTCTAGGCAAAATGTAAAACCTGTAATAGCATATAAGTGGACCAGCACCGTGTCCAACCATACAAAACTTCCTCAATGCCATCCGAGCCTTGGTTCTCAACAATTAAATACAAGTAAATGTACAATTCCAAGTACCCAGACTATTCTAACTTTTCTTTAAGCAATACAAACATGCATTAAAGTTACGCTATACTAACTAGATACATAAACTAACTTATCAAACCACTTCAATAATCTAATAAAACTTAAATTACATTCCTTTTGACATTAAATACATACAATACATGAAACATACATCTTTGCATCTTTGACAACTCAAGCCACATAGCACGCAAGACAACTCTTCAAGCACGAACTTTCACGTAATCACGAACTTTCCAGCTAATATGGTATTTCCTGAAATGTGGTGGTGAGAAGTGAGTATACTCAACACGTATACTCAGTGAGGGCGAGACAGATATCGAGGTAGAGAGAAAGAAGATCGTGCAATGCAAATAGGTACAATTAAGCAATATAATCAATAAGAAGGCATTCAATATAAACGACAATACAATAAACAATTAAAGAAAGCATTAACACAACCATTCAAAGCTATACCACACTTTGAAGGCTGTGGTTCACTCGAGCGAATAATGTACCGATCATGATTTCGATGACTTTAATAATGACATGCCGGCTCACCTACCTTATAACTTCCGTTTAGAGTACTCCGGACATACTCTGTCAATTCTACGACCCTAAACTCCCTGGGCGGCAACCCAAGCGAGAAAGGGAATTAGACACGGAGCTAGAGCAACCAACACTGGCAACCCGAGGCTACCCAGAGAGGCCCGTCACTCACGCGCCTGACACAATGCAATGCAATACGAGGAATATAACGATAATCGAGCAAGGCACTGAAGTGCAGGTTAGTAACAACATGTGATACAATAAGCAATTACAATCAATAAAGTAACAAGAACAACACTAACAAGCATTATCAACAATTGATATACAATTCAATCATAACCAACTTTAACAAGCATAACAAGCAATAATAAGCATTCTACAAGCATAACACTATGAAAACCAACAAAAACACAAAACGACCACTACTTTCAAAACGCTACTACTTTCAAACGAGCCACGAGTTTTGGAAACCGACTTCACCACTCCTCCTAGGTCACCATAAGGCACGTCCAAAGACCACGAAACCCTACTTTACCCTAGAATTCCCGCAAAGCCCCGATTTCTCCCTTTGCTCGTTTGAACTACAGTTACCTCAACCTGTGACGCCCGAGATTCTACCGTACACATTTTTAAATGTTGCATCCATTAATTGTGCATTAAATTATGTGCTTTACCTGTTGTCTTTCTTGGTCACTATTCATTTTATTTTTAAACTGCATTATATTAGTGAATTAGCATTTTTATTAAATCATATTAATTGTTAAAGGAATGGGAAAAATGTGCAATTGAGCTAGGAGTGATAGGAGCACTCGTTTAGAAAATGTTTTAATGGTTCAATGAATAGTGTTACGTAACATAACTTAGTAATTTAATTAGCTAGCATATATTCTTCACCTTAGGCTCGTTTTAAGGTTATCAACGTTCATTTTAGTGGACCACTAAGCACCTAACTTGACCCCATTTAATATATATGCTCATACAACACCACCTAGCTTATAACTTAACAAAACACAAAAAAAAGAGAAGATGCAGGAATTACTGTAGCAAATCCGAGAATAGCATAGGAGGAGAAATAGAGATTTTTGCTCAACAAATCTTCAAGCCAAGCCAAGCCAAGCTAGGAGCAAGTAGTTTAGGGTGTTTGCTAGCCTCCCGAGAGTTCCTACGCGCATTGGTGAGGGATTTCACGGCTTATTTTCGCATTTTAAAATAGTTGCTATTTTCTTGATTTGTTGAAAATGTGACCAAATGATATTGTATTGATTATTTATGCTATTATACATTGTTTATAAGTGCTAGAGAACATATTTGAGCCATTGTTTCATTTTTTAAACGGTTAGAATCGTTAGTTTGATTTATGAGGTGAATAGTGACGTTTTTATAGGGTTTTGTGTAATTGCACATATTGGCTTGATTCAACACTCCTAATAGATGCCTTAGGTGCTAATGAAGGTAGTCTAATAGCCCCGTGCACTTGAATTGCTCTAGAATCGCATAAAACGTGAAATAGCCGACTTTAACAAAGGGGTTTCGGGGTTCATGCGAATCCGGGTGGATTCGGGCTTCACTTCTAGTATTCTTAGGCTACCTAGGTGCTATAGAAGCTTTGATAACCCTTGTTTGAAGCCCGGATAAGGTATGTGTAGTTTAAAGCCATAAGAGGGAATTTGGGGCTTTCGGGGTAATCGCGGGCGTTTGAATGAGTTAAAGGGTTGAGAAGGTACCTTGAGGGTTAGTTAGAAGGTTGGGAGACTTTCCCTTGAAAATGGAATCATTAACCTTGGTTTGGAAGAGAAATAGTTTGAAAAATAAAGGGGTTTAGGTGCAATTTCGGTTGACTCACACTTCTAAACCCATGGCATGACTTCTTGAGCGTTTATATGTGGTTTCAAGTTGATTTGGAGCTTTTGGTATGATTCTATGCTTATTTTGTAAATGTCCCTTTGTAAAACTGCTTATTAGCTTATATAATTGCTTATATTCTAACTGCCTCGAGGTCAACCTACTTTGTTGATCCTCCTATGTGTTAATGCTTATATTATTGCTATTAACTTGCCATTGTTAAGTGCATTGCATAGTGGTTGCGCAACCATAGTGTCAGGGGCGGATGTGTTGAATATCGGCTGGGCGGCAGAGGGCTTGCCGGTGGATATTCAAACTCCGTGCCCTAGTCCCTCATTCGCCTGGTCCGGAGATTGCCAGGGAATGTTGGGTCGTAGGATTATCGGGGTACATCCGGAGTACACCCACTGGAGTGTTTGGGGTTATGCCGGCTTATCGTGATCGTGATCGTGGTTCGTGGATCGTGAATGAAGACCAGTGAAGATTGGTGTATAGGGGTTATGAGAAATGTATCCTTTCAAATATGTGGTTATTTAAGCTATTATTGTTTCTTGATTTGCTCAATTGTTATTGTTGTTAACTGTATTACTTGTCGCATTGCACGCCCCGGGACCTTATCCCTCACTGGGCAACAGTGGTTGCTCATACCTCGCTAACATGTTTCAGGTGGCGCAGTTGGAGGAGTTGCATTAGTTGCTGTGTCTAGTTGCTTGAGGTGGACTATGTTCTTGTTGATGAGAGTAGGATTTGTTTTCTTTACTTTATGTTCTATTTTGTAACCTAAGTGATATGTGTATATTATATAGTTTGCAAATTGAGGGATAGATGTTGTAGTGGTAGATTTAGAACCATGGCATGTAATAACTTATATTTCTGCTATTAGCTTCTTCGCATGCTTGGGAGTGAATGACTGGTTGTTTTCAATTTCTAAGAATACTTAAAAGCTATCATGGAGTGGCATGATAAGCGGTTTTGTAAAGAAGTTAAGTTATGAATGCATGCTTGTCTGTATCTAAACTGTTTGTATGTCTTAAGGCTCAGATGGCCTTAAAGCTAAGATCTTTAGTTATAAATGAATGTCTTGTTATGTTGTGGCTTTATTGAGTGTTTACAGGTTTTCAGAATGTCCACGGTACAGGGGAGACTCTGTCCGTGTGTCGGGTCCGGACTTAACTATTAGGAAAAATTTTGTGACTGGGCTTGGTATTGGGTTGAGAATAGCATGGTCATTAGAGCCTCCGGTCTCGTGAGGGATCGGGGCGTTACACAACCGATCACCTAACCAATGTCATAACTGCACCAAAAGTGTTTCCATGGCATACTACGACAATGCCTTCACGCAAAACGATAAAATGCCAAACTTGACCTAAACGACCCCAACATGCACTAAGCCATTTTTCTCCATTTTTTCATTACACAATCCAATTAAACCATACATTTAGGCATTCTAGCATATCTATCACCTTCTTACATCAACAAAACGCAAAACGAAGCAACTTTAACGTAACGAGGGTTTACTATTTATATTTTACTATTCCATTAGCATTTAAAATTGCAATTGCTATATTCAACCGTAGAAAATGCTTAAAGTCTACAAATACATGTTCTACAATTGTCAAGGAACATTCTTTAAGCATCAAAATGATTAAAATAACAATCTACGACTAAAACCCAAAAATTAAAGTTTAAACACAATTATTTCAAATGCGCAAATAATGATGAAACCCTCACCTTAGACGCTACTAGATGCTAGGAAAACCACGTTGGAAGCCTCGAAAACAACCCTGTGCAAGCTCTCGCGAAGATTTGATGTTTTGATGTTGAAATCTTTTTTTTTTCTTTTTCTCCTATAGTTTTGGCCCTTTCTTTTTTTTCCAGATTTTTGCTTGTTTTTGTAATGTATTATGCATATATAAGATGACAAGTTGAAGTCAAATGGTCAAAGCTTCGGTCAACCCGCTAAACCAAAACAGCTATGCGCGACCTTACGAAAACGGCCATAACCTCTTCTAGAAAACTCCAATTCACGAACGGTTTGAAGCCTCAGAAACTAGACTCATAGAGCTTTCCAAACATATATAATTTGCTACCTAAATCTTTCCCAATTGATTCAGATTTAATTCCAAATTTGACCCAAAATTTGACTAACTTAACATTGCAATTTTTTTATTTCTAATCCCAAGTTTGCCCTTTATTAAACATTTCAAAAATTCCCACCTTGTCCTAGTTGGTCAATGTAGATGAAAAGTCAACTAGTTTGGTCAAAGAAGGTGAAAGGTCAATAAAATGCAATTTAAATGAACTTTAAATGCTATTGAATACATGCCAGGTTCGGGGTATCACATCCTCCCCCCCTTAAAACAATTGCATCCTCGCAATTCTTCTTCCAATAGGACTCTGTATCATCTGACATACAAATTTGACTAATCTTCATCGATTGCTGAACAAGACACTACATAAGGACATCCGAAGAAAACCAATCTAAGAAACCCGAGTAGTATTGCCCGAAAATTCAAAAATAATAAGGCCAAATAAAGGCTCTAGAGAATACCAAATAGAACTCCAAATAAAAATCTTACTAGACATGAATGCCATAATAGAATCCCAACTAAAAGTACTGAGAACATACCAATAAACAGTCTGAAGTAAAGTCTAAACGAGAACCCAAGTACTGCTCAGGAAGACTCCAGACAATAAATTCAATCAATCGTATTTCAGAAGTTTCAAGGAAGTCTTCCAAATTATAGCTCAAGAAGCATCTGAATAGGGAATCCAAAATATACGCCAACATATATATACTTATCAAAAGTCCATGAATGAACACCAAGCTGAATAACCAAGTAGATTCCCAAAATAATATTGCTACCGAATATTGGGTAAAATTCCAAAGGGAATGTCGTGCAAGTGCACCATATACTCTTGAAGAATTCCAATCACGATTGCCGATAAAATATCAAGAAAGACTAGAGCAGAGATATTGTAGATAATATTATGCAGTAAGTCCGATAAGAATTCCGATTGCCAAGTCCACTGAGAAATGTCCACAAGGAATACCAAAGTAGTACGCTTCACGCAAAACTGATCATTGTAAGTAGACTCAAATCAAAGTTCCCCATAAGAATACAGAAAGAGCACCAAAGGTTGATTAAAATCCCAACCAAGACTCCCACGAAATGCCAATATAGAAATACCCGATGAATGCCCAACAAGGAAATATTAAGAAAATGCTCCAAAGAATAATCATGTAGAACTCCAAAGAAAGTCATTTATACTAAGCATAGGTATGATAACCCGAGCCCGGCATGCATTTAATGGCATTTAATTGCATTTAACTAAGTGACATCTTAAATGTTGGCATTGAATTTGTGTTTATTTTTAGTTAAACATTTATTTGTTGTTTTACTTTCATATTCCTTTTAGAAGTAACTAGAATAATACCTGAGCTAATCATATTAACAGAATATCAACTACTTTTCATATTTGTGTCAATCGGTCTTATTTTTCTTGCACTTAAATGCTCGGATTTCAATTAAATAAAAAGTAGCTCCGAGCCGGAGTAAATTTTAAACTGTGATGCTTTCCAAAAATGATATATTTCATAGATTCTTTGAGATTTAATTGTTACTTCTTTGTTGTCGCAACGTGCATTGCATTTCGGGAGCGATAGCTAGAGAATATTTTCTAGTCCTCAACAAATAGTGAAACTAGTATTTTAGTGCCTTAAATTTTATAATTTAATTGTTGTTAGCTAGAATTAACATTTCCTTAGTTGTTTTAGCTTAAAAATGCATGAAAATAGGCTAGTTTGACCAATCTTAAGTTGGTTTGACCAAGGAGCTTGACCATTGACCTTGTCACCTTATTTAACTTATAGCAATGCAAAAAAAAAAAAAAAACAAAAGCTGGAAAACAGGTTGCTATGGCCGAAAATAAACAAGGAAGAAAAAAAAAACCTTTCAACTTCAATTCTTTAATTTTTCGCGTGAGCTTGCACGGGGTGGTTTCCGAGGCATCCTACGAGGTTTTCCTAGTGTCTAGGAGCGTCTAAGGTGAGGGTTTCATTGTTATTTGCGCATTTGAAAAATGTATGTCTAAACTTTAATTTTTAGAACTTATGCGTAGATTGTTGTTTTAATCGTTTTGTTGCTTAAAGAATGTTCCTTGTTGATTGTAGAACATGTATTTATAGCTTTTTAGCATTTTCTGCGGTTGACAATTGAAATTGCAATTTAAATTGATTAATGAATAGTAATTAGTGAATAGTAAACTCCCGTTTCGATGAAGTTGCTCCGTTACGCATTTTGTTGATGTAGGAAGATGCTAGATATGCTAGAATGCCTAAATGCGTGGTTTAATTGGAATATGTAATGGAAAAACGGAGAAAAATGGCTTAGTGAAAGTTGGGGTCGTTTAGGTCGAGTTTGGCATTTTCTCGTTTTGGGTGTTGGCATTGTTTCGGGAGGCCATGGAAGCACTTTTGGTGCGATTATGGCGTTGGTTAGGTGTTTGGTTGGTATAGTTGTAGTTCAAACGAGCAAAGGGGAAAATCGGGACTTTGCGTGAATTCTAGGGTAAAGTAGGGTTTCGGGGTCCTTAGACGTGCCTTATATTGACCTAGGAGGGTTGGTGAAGTCAGTTTCCAGAACTCGTGGCTCGTTTGGAAATGGTAGTGTTTTGTTAGTTGGGGCCGATTTGTGATTTTGCTTGTTATCTTGATATTATGCCTATAGAATGCTTAGGGTTGCTTGATATACTTGTTTAATTGGTGTTATTGTAGCTTATTATTGCTTGTTATGCTTGAAAAATTAGTTGAATACTAGTATTGTTTGTGATTGCTTGTTATCTCGTTTGTTGTCACTAGATTGTATTGTTGTGCTATCGCTCGTTTATTGCTTTGTATCGAGTCTTGCATTGCATAGTGTCTCGCGCGTGAGTGATGGGCCTCTCTGGGTAGCCTCGGGTTGCCAGTGTTGGTTGCTTTAGCTCCGCTGCTATTCCCTCCTCTCGCTTGGGTTGCCTCCCAGGGAGATTTGGGTCGTAGATTGATGGATACTTCCGGGGTATTCCAAACTGGTGTTATAAGGTGGTTGCGCGCTTATTGTCATCGTTGTCACATCAAGCTCGAGATTGATGTATCGCTCGTGAAATGGTATATTGCTCGTAAGAGTGAACCATAGCCTTTAGAGTGTGGTATAGCTTTGAATGGTTGTGTTAATGCTTTCTTGAATGTTTAATATATTGTCGTTTGTATTGAATGCTTTCCTATTGACTTTATTGCTTAGCTGTGACTAATTGCATTGCACGACTTTGTTTCTCTCCAACTCGATATCTGTCTCGCCCTCATTGAGTATACGTGTTGTGTATACTCACTCCTCACCACCACATTTCAGGAAATGCCATGTTAGCTGGAAAGTTCGTGATTATGTGAAAGTTCGTGCCTGAGGAGTTGTCATGCGTGCCAATGTGGCTTGAGTGTCGAAGTTGCAAAGATATGTGCTTTCATATGTTGTATGTAATTATTGTTAAAAGAAATGTAATTTAATCTAGCTAAGTAGTTGTGGTAGATTGATAAGCTAGTTATGTATTCAGTAGTATAGTTAACCTCGATGCATGTTTGTATTTGTCTAAAAGAAAATAGTGAGAATGGTATGATAGTATATTTTATGCAGTAGATTAGTATGAATTAAATGTCAAGTTTGAATGATCTTGTAAAAGATGTAAAGAGATAGGTTAGTTTTTAAACTGGAAATGGATATTTATATGATATGTTTAGTTGCTGAGAACCAAGGCTCGGATGGCCTTGAGGTGGTTGAATGTTGGACACGGTGTTGGTCCATTTATATGTTATTCCAGGTTTTACATTTCGCCTAGAAATAGGGGAGACTCCGTCCGTTTTTCCCTGAAAATTTATGCCCGGGTTTGGTTTGGGTTGTGATTAGATCAATTGATAGAACTCCCGGTCTCGAGAGGGATCGGGGTGTTACAATAGGAAATAACCTTAGAGGAATCCCAATAAACAAACTCCAACTACCAAATAAAGGCTAGTCAAATACTACTCATTCCCGTCAATCCACATAACTTGGAGGGCCTGCTACTAACCACTTCTCTTCAGGGGAAGGAATAAGTCTTTCTTACCATTTCAACAGGACATGTATGAATGCCAAGATATCACATTTATACATATGTGACTTAAACTATTATGCAAGCAAGTTTATAAAACAATTTATTCAACAAAGTCAATCAAGCACGACAATCAAGTCAAGCACAACATAATCAATTCAAATCACGGCATAGCCAATTCAAGACATTCCAATACACACATTACAAGCAATACTTCAAGCAAATAACAATTCACGAGGTCGATACGATTCACGATGCCAATTCAATAGGTCAATTCAATACACAACTAGACACTTCACTTCACTTGAGGAACATTTAACACATAACACATAACTATATCTCATAGGTGCATACATTCAAGTCAAGACACACAATCTCACATGCAAGCATAAACTTTCAAAACACACTTAACAAGTACACATTCAATGATCACTACCCATCAGACCGAGGACCCTGTCCCGGCTTATGAGCTAACAAGCTCTAATACCACCTGTAATACCCCGATCCCTCTCGAGACCGGGAGTTTTATCAATCAATCTATTCATAACCCAATTCCAAACCCGGTCAAAATTTTAGAGAAAGACGAACAGAGTCTCCCCTGTTTCTAGGCAAAATGTAAAACCTGTAATAGCATATAAGTGAACCAGCACCGTGTCCAACCATACAAAACTTCCTCAAGGCCATCCGAGCCTTGGTTCTCAACAATTAAACACAAGTAAATGTACAATTCCAAGTACCCAGACTATTCTAACTTTTCTTTAAGCAATACAAACATGCATTAAAGTTAAGCTATACTAACTAGATACATAAATTAACTTATCAAACCACTTCAATAATCTAATAAAACTTAAATTACATTCCTTTTGACATTAAATACATACAATACATGAAACATACATCTTTGCATCTTTGACAACTCAAGCCACATAGCACGCAAGACAACTTTTCAAGCACGAACTTTCACGTAATCACGAACTTTCCAGCTAACATGGTATTTCCTGAAATGTGGTGGTGAGAAGTGAGTATACTCAACAGGTATACTCAGTGAGGGCGAGACAGATATCGAGGTGGAAAGAAAGAAGATCGTGCAATGCAAATAGATACAGTTAAGCAATATAATCAATAAGAAGGCATTCAATATAAAGGACAATACAATAAACAATTAAAGAAAGCATCAACACAACCATTCAAAGCTATACTACACTTTGAAGGCTGTGGTTCACTCGAGCGAATAATGTACCGATCATGATTTCGATGACTTTAACAATGACACGCCGGCTCACCCACCTTATAACTTCCGTTTAGAGTACTCCGGACATACTCTGTCAATTCTACAACCCTAAACTCCCTGGGCGGCAACCCAAGCGAGAAAAGGAATAGGACACGGAGCTAGAGCAACCAACACTGGCAACCCGAGGCTACCCAAAGAGGCCCGTCACTCACACGCCTAAACAATGCAATGCAATACGAGGAATATAACGATAATCGAGCAAGGCACTGAAGTGCAGGTTAGTAACAACATGCGATACAATAAGCAATTAAAATCAATAAAGTAACAAGAACAACACTAACAAGCATTATCAACAATTGATATACAATTCAATCATAACCAACTTTAACAAGCATAACAAGCAATAATAAGCATTCTACAAGCATAACACTATGAAAACCAACAAAAACACAAAACGACCCCAACTTTCAAAACGCTACTACTTTCAAACGAGCCACGAGTTTTGAAAACCGACTTTACCACTCCTAGGTCACCATAAGGCACATCTAAAGACCACGAAACCCTACTTTACCCTAGAATTCTCACAAACCCCCAATTTCCCCCTTTGCTCGTTTGAACTACACCTACCTCAACCGATCACCCAACCAATGTCATAACTGCACCAAAAGTGCTTCCATGGCATACTACGACAATGCCTTCACGCAAAACGATAAAATGCCAAACTTGACCTAAACGACCCCAACATGCACTAAGCCATTTTTCTCCATTTTTTTCATTACACAATCCAATTAAACCATACATTTAGGCATTCTAGCATATCTAGCACCTTCTTACATCAACAGAACGCAAAACGAAGCAACTTTAACGTAACGAGGGTTTACTATTCATATTTTACTATTCCATTAGCATTTAAAATTGCAATTGCTATATTCAACCGTAGAAAATGCTAAAAGTCTACAAATACATGTTCTACAATTGTCAAGGAACATTCTTTAAGCATCAAAACGATTAAAATAACAATCTACGGCTAAAACCCAAAAATTAAAGTTTAAACACAATTATTTCAAATGCGCAAATAACGATGAAACCCTCACCTTAGACGCTACTAGATGCTAGGAAAACCACGTTGGAAGCCTCGGAAACAACCACGTGCAAGCTCTCGCGAAGATTTGAAGTTTTGATGTTGAAATCTTTTTTTTTCTTTTTCTCCTATGGTTTTGGCCCTTTCTTTTTTTTCCAGATTTTTGCTTGTTTTTGTAATGTATTATGCATATATAAGATGACAAGTTGAAGTCAAATGGTCAAAGCTTCGGTCAACCCGCTAAACCAAAACAGCTATGCACGACCTTACGAAAACGGTCATAACCTCTTCTAGAAAACTCCAATTCACGAATGGTTTGAAGCCTCAGAAACTAGACTCATAGAGCTTTCCAACCATATATAATTTGCTACCTAACTCTTTCCCAATTGATTCAGATTTAATTCCAAAGTTGACCCAAAATTTGACTAACTTAACATTGCATTTTTTTTATTTCTAATCCCAAGTTTGCTCTTTATTAAACATTTCAAAAATTCCCACCTTGTCGTAGTTGGTCAATGTAGATGAAAAGTCAACTAGTTTGGTCAAAGAAGGTGAAAGGTCAATAAAATGCAATTTAAATGAACTTTAAATGCTATTGAATACATGCCAGGTTCGGGGTATCACAATGGCCCTATCCAAAGGTTCGAAGAAATACCCCGTTGGGCATGAATACCATAGAAGAATTCTCTGTTAGGAATGCTGAGGAAATACTTAGAAAACCCAATCAAATAAACTTCAAAAGTTCCAAATAAGTCTTCCAAATAATAACCCCATAGGATAACAAATTAGATCCCGAGTATCGCTATCAAATGCTGAGAAGAATGTCTAAGGAAATACTAGAGAAATTATCATGTGTCTAACAAGACAGTCAAGTTAAATAACAAATATAGTTTTTCCAACTAGATGAGAAATCCGAGTAAGATTCCCGAGCAGGTGCACAATATACAAAACCAAACTCCAAGGCCTCTTCACTGTTCGCTAGGTGAGAACTTCGTACAAACTTGCCAATAAGGAAACCCAGTAAGAAAATACCAAAAGAATGCGCTCCAAAGAACAGCCAAATAGAACCTCGAAAGAAAACTACTCTTTCACAACTGTTAAGCACAGAGGAAGACCCTAGAAATTCGCCAATAACCGAGCTCCAAAAGCAAACACCAACTCCCAAATCAAGGCTAGTTAAATGCCATTCATTTCCTGCCAATCCATACACCTTGAAAGGCCAACTGTGAACCACTTTCTTCAGGGGAAGGAAGAGGACTTACTTACCATTTCCACGGGACATGTATGAATGCCAAGATATCACATTTATACACATGCCTTAAACTATTATGCAAGCATGTTTGTAAAACAGTTTACTCAACAAAGTCACTCAAGCACGACAATCAAGTCAAGCACAACATAATCAATTCAAATCACGGCACAACCAATTCAAAACATTCCAATACACTCATTACAAGCAATACTTCAAACAAATAACAATTCACGAGATCAATTCGATTCACGATGCCAATTCGATACACGAGTAGTCACTTCACTTCACGTAACACACATTTAGCACATAACACATAACTATATCACATAGGTGCACACATTCAAGTCAAGACACACAATCTCACATACAAGGATACACTTTCAAAACACACTTAACAAGCACACATTCAAGGATCACTACCCACCAGACCGAGGACCCTATCCCGGCTTATGAGCTAAACAAGCTCTGATACCACCTGTAACACCCCGATCCCTCTCGAGACCGGGAGTTCTATCAATCAATCTATTCGCAACCCAATTCCAAACCCGGGCAAAATTTTTAGGGAAAGACGGACGGAGTCTCCCCTATTTCTAGGAAAAATGTAAAACCTATAAAAGCATATAAGTGGACTAGCACCGTGTCCAAACATTCACAATCCCTCAAGGCCTTCCGAGCCTTGGTTCTCAACAAGCGAACACAAGTAAATATACATTTTCAGTTTAAATGCTAACCTATCTCTTCTCATCTTTGACAAGTACATTCAAGCTTGACAATTAAACCATACTAACCTATTGCATAAATTAGACTATCATACCATTCTAACTCTTTTCCTTTGGACATTACAAACATGCATTGTAGTTAATTATACTAACTGAATACATAAGCTAGCTTTTCAAATCACTTCAACAACCTAATAAAACTTAAATTACATTCTTGTTAACACTAAATACAAACAACACATGAAACATACATCTTTGCCAACTCAAGCCACATAGTACGCAAGACAACTCTTCAAGCACGAACTTTCACGTAATCACGAACTTTCCGGCTAACATGGCATTTCCTGAAATGTTGTGGTGAGGAGTGAGTATACACAACACGTATACTCAGTGAAGGCGAGACAAATATCGAGGTGGAGAGAAAGAAGGTCGTGCAATGCAAATAGGTACAGTTAAACAATATAATCAATAAGAAAGCATTAAATATACACGACAATACAATAAACAATTAAAGAAAGCATTAACACAACTATTCAAAGCTATACCACACTCTGAAGGCTATGGTTCACTCATACGAGCAATGTACCGATCATGGTTTCGATGACTTTAACGATGACGCGCCGGCTCACCCACCTTATAACTTCCGTTTAGAGTACTCCAGACATACACTGTCAATTCTACAACCCAAAACTCCCTGGGTAGCAACCCAAGCAAGAATGGGAATAGGACACGGAGCTAGAGCAACCAACACTGGCAGCCCAAGACTACCCCAAGAGGCCCATCACTCACGCGCCTGACACTATGCAATGCAATACAAGATACAAGCAATAAACGAGCGATAGCACAACAATACAAATTAGTGGCGATAAACGAGATATCAAGCATTTACAATCAACACTAGCATTCAATTAACTTTTCAAGCATAACTATCATTAATAGCAACAAGAACACCAATTAAACAAGTAACAGCAGTTCAAACACGAAAACGACAAATATCACTATTCAGTCTCTAACTTCCAAAGGCATTTACGAGCAAACGAGCTACGTGATTAGGAAACCGATTTCACTACATTCACTTAGGCACTACAAGGCACATTTCTATGTCACTAAACTTCACTTTCTCACCCGAGGCCCGAAAGTCCACCTACTGCGTTTGAACTACAGCTATGCTAATCGTTCGCTCAATCAATGCCACAACAGCACCAAAAGTGCTTCCATGCCCTCAATAGCAAAACCCCCAACTCAATTTGAGCACGGTCAACTTTTGGACAAACGGCCCCTTTACGTTTCTTTGTCTAATTTCTAATTTTAACAAAGGCCAATTTGTTTTTATTGCACATTTTATCTTTCTATCATTAATGCCACCTATCCAAATCAACAAATCGCAATTCGGATCAAAAATCCGAAATTCTAGGGTTTTAATATTCATTTTCACTATTCACATTCTTACCTAAATTCAATTTGCATTTCTAACCGTAAAAATCGCTAAATAACTAACAAGCAATGCTCTACCAACCCTAAAGAGGCAATTCCAAGCAATTTCAAGCATTATAACGCATTAAATATCAAATCTAAAAATTTGAATCAAAAATCAAATTTCACAAAATATGCACAAAAGCTTGAAAACCCTCACAAAGATTGAAGACCAAGACTTGCAAGGACCCGAGCCACGACCCCCGAGCAATTCCACGCACGATTGTAGAAGAAAATGCAAGAAAAATCATTTCTTTTCCTCCTTGAGAGCATTCGGCCATGGAAGGACATAAATTGCATTTTGCAATTTGTTTTTTTTATTTTTGCCTTATTTTATTATTTAAAAGGTGACAAAGGGCATTTTGGTCATTTTGCAAAGTCAAGCTTAAGTGAAAATTGGTCAAATAAGCTTATTTTGATGCCATTTAATTTATTCCAAGTTAAAACAATGCAATTAAATGAAAAACAACTAAAACTAGTTAAATTAAGCTAAAAACATCTTTCACCAAGTCCGAAGAATATTTCTCTAACTCTCATTTTCGAAATGCTACGATCAAACGGTCAATAAATGATCGCTAATAAAGTGATGAGCAATAATTCAAAATTTTAATTTTTTTGAAAAGTAGAATAGTATAATAGTTTAAAATTCACTCCGACTCGGAGTTACTTTTCTCGTTTATTTGAAAACCGAGTAATTTTAATGCAAGACAATTAAACCGATTATTAAAATAATTAAAACAATCAAAATAATCTATATTCATTTAAAAATAATTAATTTAACTATTTCTAGAATATTTTAAAGAATTATGAAGTTAATGCCAAAATACTAATAAACAAGTTAATATAAACACGTAATCAAATGCAATTAAACACTAACATTTAAGATGACACTTAATTAAATGCAATTAAATGCCATTAAATACATGTCGGGTTCGGGTTATCACAGAGTCTCCCCTGTTTCTAGGCAAAATCAATACCTGCATCAGTACATAATTGGACCAGTACCGTGTCCAAACATATAAACCCCTCAAGGCCATCCAAGCCTTGGTTCTCAGCAAGTATACATAACAAATATGGCTTTACAAGTTCTACGACTATCCTAACTCTTTACCTATAGTCAACCACATTCATACATTGAACACATATCTCATTAACCTATTACATAAACTTAAATGACCTTTCTTGCTACATTGATTTTATACAAATCAAAATGACATCTTTGCAAGCCATACTACGTACCACATTGACTCCCAGACAAAAGCAATCAACACGAGCACGAACAATTCTGCTAACATTGCAATACCTGAAATGTGGTGGTGAGGAGTGAGTATACACAACACATATACTCAGTGAGGGCGAAACAAATATCGAGGGAGAGAGAAGAAGGTTGTGCAATGCAAATAAGACAGTTAAGCAACATATCCAATAAGAACAGCAATTAATATAATCAACAATACAATAACAATTAAAGAAAGCCTTAATACAACCGATCAAAGCTATACCACACTTTGAAGGCTATGGTTCACTCATACGAGCAATATACCATTTCACGAGCGATACATCAATCTAGAGCTTGATGTCGACAACGATGACAATAAGTGCACAACCACCTTATAACTCCCACTGGGTGTACTCCGGATGTACCCCAATACATCTACGACCTAAATCTCCCAAGGCGGCACCCTTAACGAGAATGGGAATAGGACACGAAGCTAGAGCAAACCAACCCTAGCAGCCTGAGATTGCCCAGAGAGGCCCATCACTCACGCACCTGACAATATGCAATGCATTACGAGATACAAGCAATAAACGAGCGATAGCACGAAAATGCAGATTAGTGGCGATATACGAGATATCAAGCACTTACAATCAATATTAGCATTCAATTAACTTTTCAAGCATGATTATCATTAACATCAACAAGAACATCAATTAAACAAGTAATAGCAATTCAAACACGAAAACGACAAATATCACTATTCAATCTCTAACTTCCAAAGGCAATAACGAGTAAACGAGCCATGGAATTAGGAAACCGATTTCACTACCATCATCCAGGCACTACAAGGAACGTTTCTATGTTACGAATCCTCACTTTCTCAACCGAACCCTGAAAGTCCACCTACTGCGTTTGAACTACAGCTATGCTAACCGGTCGCTCAATTCAACGCCACAACAGTGCCAAAAGTACTTCCATGCCCTCAATAGCAAAACCCCCAACTCAATTCGAGCACGGTCAACACTTGGTCAAACGGCCCTTTTACGTTTCTTTGTCTAATTTCCAATTTTAACAAAGGTCAGTCCGTTTTTATTGCACATTTTATCTTTCTAGCATTTATGGGACCTAACCAAATCAATAAAATGCGATTCAGATAAAAAAAAAATACAAAAATCTAGAGTTTTACTATTCAAAAACACCATTCAGTGTTCTTCCCCAATTCAATTTGCATTGCTAGTCATAAAAATTGCTAAATAACTAACAAGCAATGCTCTACGATCCCTAAAGAGGCAATTCCAAGCAATTTCAAGCATTATAACGCATTAAATATCAAATCTAAGAAATTGTATCAAAAATCAAATTTGAATAAAAAGGCAGAAAAATGTGAAAACCCTCACAGAGTTTGACGAGGAAGACCCGCAAGGACCCGAGCCATGACCCCCAAGCAATTCCACGCAAGATTGTGCAAGAAAAATGCAAAACAATTTTTTTTTCTTTTCCCTTGGACCTTCGGCCATGGGGGGGGGGACAAAATGGGCATTTTGGGTTTTGTTTTTGTGTTTGTTTTGCCTTGTTTTTATTTTATAAGGTGACAATGGCATTTTGGTCATTTTGGCAAGTCAAGTTCATTTTTAAAAAATGGTCAAACAAGCTCATTTTAATGGCATTTAGTCTAGCTCAAGTTAAAATAATGCAATTCTAATGAAAATCAACTAAAATCAACTAAATTAAGCTAAAAAATACTATTCACTAAATTCATAAAATATTTCTCTAACTCTCATTTTCGATGCGCTACGATCAAACGGTCAATAAACGATCACTACTAGAGCGATAAGCAATTTCATAAAAATATAATTTTTGAAAAGTAATTTAGTTTAAAATTCACTCTAGGCTCGAAGCCATTTTTCCTTTTAGTTGAAAGCTAAGTAATTAAGTGTAATAAAATAAAACCGATTACTAAAAATAACCAAAATAATTAATATTCATTTAAAAATAATTAACTTAACTATTTTTAGAATGTTTTGAAGAATTATGAAATTAATGACAAGATACAAATGAATAAGTTAATACAAAGACGGAATCAAATGCAATTAAATACTAACATTTAAGATGACACTTAATTAAATACAAGAAAATGAAACCGAGTATTAAATATAATAACATAGTTAATACTTATTCAAAATAGAACTCATTTAAATGCAAATAGATATCACTAATTGTATGCTAGGTTCGGGGTATCACACTGCCCTCGTCACGTCAATATCACAGGCTTTTAGTAAAGCAATGCACCTGGCTCATACAGATAACGAAAAGAAAGACTTAACTAGGGAATATCACTTACGGCACGAAAAGAAGTCGATAGGCTAGAGCTCGCTTCCCTCAGATAGTGGCAGACAAAAAGGAGCAGTTTGCTCAGATAGGCCATACTAAAAAACTTTTTAATAAACTAGATTACATTCGCCTATCAAAGCTAAGTCGAAGCGTATCACAATCCCAAGGTCGGCCTACAGATATCACTTTTAGGTCTCCTTCTTTCCAGCAGAAGGAACAAGGAAATTCTGAGGCTCTACCCCCTATAAGAAAGTACTACTACACATAATAAGTCAATCTATCTACATGATTATCACATCTTGATCTTTCCGCATTCGTATTATTGGGTAAAGCTTTTTTCTTCACTATTGCCAGTAGGTTCAGCATCTCTCTCTCTAAGGTGCGTTAGGATGTGATCCCCTTCAATTGTTAGATATTTTCCTTTATGACTCGTCTTCTTTTATTGGGTCTATCCGGAGATACTAAGCATGGAATAAGTTTCGATCTATGGCAATTTCTTTGTAGTATTTGTAGTAACAAGGCCAGTTAAAGCTGTCAGATATAGGAGAGACTGCTTACTTCATGTTCAAGGTAGGATAGCTCTGTAACGCCCTAACCTAACCCCACGCTAAAGGTTAAGTATGGACCCGACAAATGGACAGAGTTTCCCCTGTACCGTGGACATTCTGAAAACCTGTAAACGCTCAATAAGGCCACAATATAACAAGACAATCTTCTATAGCTAAAGTTAAAAGATTCAAGGCCATCCGAGCCTTGAGACATACAGTAGTTCAGCTTCACACAAGTATGCATCCAACTTAACTTCTTTTACAAAATCACTTATCATGCCACCCCATGATAGCATTAAAACATTCTTAGAAGTTGGAAACAACATGCATCAGAATATTCACACCCAAGCACGCAAAGCAACTAGAAGTAGAAACATAAGTTATTACAAGCCATAGAATTACTACTCCTACTGTGATAACCCGAACCCGGCATGCATTTATTAGCACTTGACTGCATTTGATTAAATGTTTAATTAGTTAAATCATCTAATTTTCACTGTTTTGCTATTTCTTTTAGAAGAATTCGAAAAGGATTTATATTATTTGATTAAAAGATTATTACCTATTTCTAATCATTGTAGTAATTGAACTTATTCTCTTGTGATTAATTAAGTGTCGTCTTAAATGTTAATATTTAATTGCACTTGATTACATGTTTATATTTATTTGTTCATTTGTAACTTAACATTAACTTCATAATTCTTTAAAATATTCTAGGAATAGTTAAATTAATTGATTTTAAATGAATATTGATTACTTTGACTATTTTGATTATTTTAAAAATCGGTTTTAATTTTCTTGCATTAAATTACTCAGTTTTCAATTAAATGAGCAACGTAACTCCGAGCCGGAGTTAATTTTAAACTATTCTACTATTCTACTTTTCAAAGAATTAGAGTTTTATATTATTGTTCATCACTTTATTAGCGATCGATTAGTGACCGTTCGATCGTAGAATTTCAAAAATAAGAGTTAGAGAAATATTTTTCGGATTTAATGAAAAATGTTTTTTGCTTAATTTAACTAGTTTTAGTTGTTTTTCATTTAATTGCATTGTTTTAACTTGAATTAGATTTAATGGCATAAAATAAGCTTATTTGATTATTTTTAACTAAAGTTTGATTTTGCAAAAGACCAAAATGCCCTTTGTCACCTAAAAATTAATAAACCAAGGCTAAAATTAAAAAAAAAAACAATTTGCAAAATGCCTCCTATGTCCTAGCCATGGCCGAAAATCACAAGGAAGAAAAAAAAGATGATTTTTCTTGCATTTTCTTCTACAATTGCGCGTGGAATTGCTCGAGGGTCGTGGCTTGGGTCCTTGCGGGTCTTGGTCTTCAATCTCTGTGAGGGTTTTCATGCTTTTGTGCATATTAAATGAAATTTGATTTTTGATACAAATTTTTAGATTTGATATTTAATGCGTTATAATGCCTAAAATTGATTGGAAATGCTTCTTTAGGGTTCGTAGAGCATTGCTTGATAGTTATTTAGCAATTTTTATGGTTGAAACTGCGTATGTGAAATTGGGGAAAAATAATGAATAGTGAATTATGAATAATAAACCCTAGAATTTCGAATTTCGATCCGAATTGCGATTGCTTGATTTGGATAGGTGCCATTAGTGATAGAAAGCTAAAATGTGAAATAAAAACGGATCGGTCTTTGTTGAAATTGGAAATTAGACAAAGAAACGTAAAGGGGCCGTTTGACCAAAAGTTGACCGTACTCGAATTGAGTTGGGGGTTTCGTAATTGAGGGCATGGAAGCACTTTTGGCATGGAAGCACTTTTGGCGCTGTTGTGGCGTTGATTGAATGACCAGTTAGCATAGCTGTAGTTCAAATGCGGTAGGTGGACTTTCGGGTCTCGGGTGAGAAAGTGAAGTTTAGTGACATAGAAACGTGCCTTGTAGTACCTGAGTGAATGTAGTGAAATTGGTTTCCTAATTCCGTAGCTCGTTTGCTCGTAATTGTCCTTAGAAGTTGGGGTTGAATAGTGATATTTGTTGTTTTCGTGTTTGAACTGTCGTTACTTGTTTAATTGTTGTTATTGTTGCTTATTATTGCTTGTTATGCTTGAAAAGTTAGTTGAATGCTAGTATTGATTGTGATTGCTTGTTATCTCGTTTGTTGTCACTAGTTTGTATTGTTGTGCTATCGCTCGTTTATTGCTTTGTATCGAGTCTTGCATTGCATAGTGTCTCGCGCGTGAGTGATGGGCCTCTCTGGGTAGCCTTGGGTTGCCAGTGTTGGTTGCTCTAGCTCCGCTGCTATTCCCTGTCTCGCTTGGATTGCCTCCCAGGGAGATTTGGGTCGTAGAATTGATGGATACTTCCGGGGTATTCCAAACTGGTGTTATAAGGTGGATGCGCGCTTATTGTCATCGTTATCAACATCAAGCTCGAGATTGATGTATCGCTCGTGAAATGGTACATTGCTCGTATGAGTGAACCACAGCCTTCAGAGTGTGGTATAGCTTTAAAGGGCTGTGTTAATGCTTTCTTGATTGTTTGTAGTATTGTTGTTTGTATTGAATGTTTCCTTATTGTCTTTATTGCTTAACTGTGTTTATTTGCATTGCACGATCTTCTTTCTCTCCAACTCGATATATGTCTCACCCTCACTGAGTATACGTGTTGTGTATACTCACTCCTCACCACCACATTTCAGGAAATGCCATGTTAGCTGGAAAGTTCGTGATTATGTGTTAGTTCGTGCCTGAAGAGTTGTCTTGCGTGCTTTGTGGCTTGAGCTGTCAAAGATGTAAAGATGTATGTTCATATGTTGTATGTATTTATTGTTAAAAGAAATGTAATTTAATCTAGCTAAGTAGTCGAGGTAGATTGATAAGTTAGTTATGTATTCAGTAGTATAGTTAACCTCGATGCATGTTTGTAATTGTCTAAAAGAAAAGAGGGAGAATGGTATGATAGTATATTTTGTGCAGTAGATTAGTATGGATTAAATGTCAAGCTTGAATGTTCTTGTAAAAGATGTAAAGAGATAGGTTAGTTTTAAACTGGAAATGTATATTTATATGCTGTGTTTAGTTGTTGAGAACCAAGGCTCGGATAGCCTTGAGGTGGTTGAATGTTTGGACATGGTATTGGTCCACTTATATGCTGTTACAGGGTTTTACATTTTGCCTAGAAACAGGGGAGACTCCGTCCGTTTTCCCTGAAAATTATGCCCTGGTTTGGTTTTGGGTTGTGATTAGATTGATTGATAGAACTTCCGGTCTCGAGAGGGATCGGGGTATTACAGGTGGTATCAGAGCTCGTCTAGCTCATAAGCCGGGACAGGGTCCTCGGTCTGGTGGGTAGTGACCCTTGAATGTGTGCTTGGTAAGTATGTCTTGAAAGTGTATGCTTGTGTGTGAGATTGTGTGTCTTGACTTGAATGGATGCACTTATATGATATAGTTATGTGTTATGTTTTAAATGTTTCTCAAGAAAGGTGAAATGTCTAGTTGTCTATCGAATTGACTTATTGAATTGACCTCGTGAATCGAATCGACCTCATAAATTGTTAGTTGCTTGAAGTATTGCCTGTAATGTGTGTACTGGAATGTCTTGAATTGGTTGTGCCATGATTTGAATTGATTATGTTGTGCTTGAGTTGATTGTCATGTTTGAATGACTTTGATGATTAAATGGTTTTGTGAACTCTTGTGTAAACTTGCTTACATAATAGTTTAAGGCATGTGTATAAATGTGATATCTTGGCATTCATACATGTCCCGTGAAAATGGTAAGAAAGACTTCTTCCTCCCCTGAAGAAGTGGTTCACAGCTGGCCTTCCAAGGTGTATGGATTGGCAGGAAATGAATGGCATTTAACTAGCCTTGATTTGGAAGTTGGTGTTTGCTTTTGGAGCTCAGTTATTGGCAAATCTCTATGGTCCTTCTCTGTGCTTAACAGTTGTGAAAAAGATAACTTTCTTTGGGGTTTCGGTATGATGGCTCTTGGTAGCATTCTTTGGCTTCCTTATTGGGTATTCTTTGGAACTTCTGTTGGCACTTCTTGGTAGACTTGGCTGTTGGGGTTCCTCTAAGATTATCTCCTATGCTTAGTAAAAATGACTTTCTTTGGAGTTCTTATTGGACTTGCTGCATAATATTGTCTACAATATCTTTGTTCTGGTCCTTCTTGATATTTTATTGGCAATCGTGATTGGAAATCTTCAATAGCATATGGTGTACTTGCACGGCATTTCCTCTGGTATTTTACCCAATATTTGATAGCAATATTATTTTGGGAATCTACTTGGTTATTCAGCTTGGTGTTCATTCATGGACTTTTGATAAGTATATATATGTTGGCGTACATTTTGGATTTCCTAATCAGATACTTCTTGAGCTATATATTGAAAGACTTGAAACTTCTGTAATATGATTGACTGGATTTCTTGTTTGGAGTCTTCCTGAGTGGTACTTGGGATTCTTGGTTAGACTCTGCCTCAGATTGTTTATTGGTATGTTCTTGGTACTTTCAGTTGGGATTCTATTATGGCATTCTCTAGGATCCTTAGTGGCCATTTATTTAGCATTTACTTATTGGGCAAACTTGGCTACATTCTTACCGGAGCATTGTTCGGTGGGCATTCTACTAGTATTTTCCTTATTGGCATTTATTGGAAGATCCTACACTTGGAATTCTGTTTGGACATATTATCTTGTACTGTTTACGGCTTCTCCTTCGGCCTTTCTACTCAGGGGAAATCTATACTTGCTGTTTGACTAAGATGTTGTGGTAAGAACACAATGATTGGAAGATTTCCTTTAGAGGTTGGCCTTGGGTATTCTTCTCTATATTCCTTTATAGAACTTTCTGCTGGGTCTATTTACGGTAGTCAGTACTGCATGAGGTGCATCTACTCTGGCTATCTCTTAACTTCTTATTTGGTACTTGTTAGACTTCTATTGAAAATTCTTAAATAGGGTATTCCTTCAGTACTCTTCCTGCCATTAGTATGTGGTATTGATGATATCTACAGTATCTTTGCTTCAGTCTTTAGTTGATATTTCCTCGGCATTCTTGATTGGAATTTCTATTCGGGATTTCCTACGAGCATTCTTATATATTATCCTGCTCAGCAACCGATGAAGATTTATCAGAGTTGGATTTTAGATGATGCAGTGTCCTACTGGAAGAAGAATTGCGAGGACGCAATTGTTTTAAGGGGGGAAGGATGTGATAACCCGAACCCGGCATGCATTTATTAGCACTTGACTGCATTTGATTAAATGTTTAATTAGTTAAATCATCTAATTTTCACTGTTTTGCTATTTCTTTTAGAAGAATTCGAAAAGGATTTATATTATTTGATTAAAAGATTATTACCTATTTCTAATCATTGTAGTAATTGAACTTATTCTCTTGTGATTAATTAAGTGTCGTCTTAAATGTTAATATTTAATTGCACTTGATTACATGTTTATATTTATTTGTTCATTTGTAACTTAACATTAACTTCATAATTCTTTAAAATATTCTAGGAATAGTTAAATTAATTGATTTTAAATGAATATTGATAACTTTGACTATTTTGATTATTTTAAAAATCGGTTTTAATTTTCTTGCATTAAATTACTCGATTTTCAATTAAATGAGCAACGTAACTCCGAGCCGGAGTTAATTTTAAACTATTCTACTATTCTACTTTTCAAAGAATTAGAGTTTTATATTATTGTTCATCACTTTATTAGCGATCGATTAGTGACCGTTCGATCGTAGAATTTCAAAAATAAGAGTTAGAGAAATATTTTTCGAATTTAATGAAAAATGTTTTTTGCTTAATTTAACTAGTTTTAGTTGTTTTTCATTTAATTGCATTGTTTTAACTTGAATTAGATTTAATGGCATCAAAATAAGCTTATTTGATTATTTTTAACTAAAGTTTGATTTTGCAAAAGACCAAAATGCCCTTTGTCACCTAAAAATTAATAAACCAAGGCTAAAATAAATAAAAAAAACAATTTGCAAAATGCCTCCTATGTCCTAGCCATGGCCGAAAATCACAAGGAAGAAAAAAAAGATGATTTTTCTTGCATTTTCTTCTACAATTGCGCGTGGAATTGCTCGAGGGTCGTGGCTTGGGTCCTTGCGGGTCTTGGTCTTCAATCTCTGTGAGGGTTTTCATGCTTTTGTGCATATTAAATGAAATTTGATTTTTGATACAAATTTTTAGATTTGATATTTAATGCGTTATAATGCCTGAAATTGATTGGAAATGCTTCTTTAGGGTTTGTAGAGCATTGCTTGATAGTTATTTAGCAATTTTTATGGTTGAAACTGCGTATGTGAAATTGGGGAAAAATAATGAATAGTGAATTATGAATAGTAAACCCTAGAATTTCGGATTTCGATCCGAATTGCGATTGCTTGATTTGGATAGGTGCCATTAGTGATAGTAAGCTAAAATGTGAAATAAAAACATATCGGTCTTTGTTAAAATTGGAAATTAGACAAAGAAACGTAAAGGGGCCGTTTGACCAAAAGTTGACCGTGCTCGAATTGAGTTGGGGGTTTCGTAATTGAGGGCATGGAAGCACTTTTGGCGCTGTTGTGGCGTTGATTGAATGACCGGTTAGCATAGCTGTAGTTCAAACACGGTAGGTGGACTTTCGGGTCTCGGGTAAGAAAGTGAAGTTTAGTGACATAGAAACGTGCCTTGTAGTACCTGAGTGAATGTAGTGAAATTGGTTTCCTAATTCCGTAGCTCGTTTGCTCGTAATTGTCCTTGGAAGTTGGGGTTGAATAGTGATATTTGTTGTTTTCGTGTTTGAACTGCTGTTACTTGTTTAATTGTTGTTATTGTTGCTTATTATTGCTTGTTATGCTTGAAAAGTTAGTTGAATGCTAGTATTGATTGTGATTGCTTGTTATCTCGTTTGTTGTCACTAGTTTGTATTGTTGTGCTATCGCTCGTTTATTGCCTTGTATCGAGTCTTGCATTGCATAGTGTCTCGCGCGTGAGTGATGGGCCTCTCTGGGTAGCCTCGGGTTGCCAGTGTTGGTTGCTCTAGCTCCGCTGCTATTCCCTGTCTCGCTTGGGTTGCCTCCCAGGGAGATTTGGGTCGTAGAATTGATGGATACTTCCGGGGTATTCCAAACTGGTGTTATAAGGTGGATGCGCGCTTATTGTCATCGTTGTCAACATCAAGCTCGAGATTGATGTATCGCTCGTGAAATGGTACATTGCTCGTATGAGTGAACCACAGCCTTCAGAGTGTGGTATAGCTTTAAAGGGCTGTGTTAATGCTTTCTTGATTGTTTGTAGTATTGTTGTTTGTATTGAATGTTTCCTTATTGTCTTTATTGCTTAACTGTGTTTATTGGCATTGCACGATCTTCTTTCTCTCCAACTCGATATCTGTCTCACCCTCACTGAGTATACGTGTTGTGTATACTCACTCCTCACCACCACATTTCAGGAAATGCCATGTTAGATGGAAAGTTCGTGATTATGTGTTAGTTTGTGCCTGAAGAGTTGTCTTGCGTGCTTTGTGGCTTGAGCTGTCAAAGATGTAAAGATGTATGTTCATATGTTGTATGTATTTATTGTTAAAAGAAATGTAATTTAATCTAGCTTAGTAGTCGAGGTAGATTGATAAGTTAGTTATGTATTCAGTAGTATAGTTAACCTCGATGCATGTTTGTAATTGTCTAAAAGAAAAGAGTGAGAATTGTATGATAGTATATTTTTTGCAGTAGATTAGTATGGATTAAATGTCAAGCTTGAATGTTCTTGTAAAAGATGTAAAGAGATAGGTTAGTTTTAAACTGGAAATGTATATTTATATGCTGTGTTTAGTTGTTGAGAACCAAGGCTCGGATAGCCTTGAGGTGGTTGAATGTTTGGACATGGTATTGGTCCACTTATATGCTATTACAGGGTTTTACATTTTGCCTAGAAACAGGGGAGACTCCGTCCGTTTTCCCTGAAAATTATGCCCGGGTTTGGTTTTGGGTTGTGATTAGATTGATTGATAGAACTTCCGGTCTCGAGAGGGATCGGGGTATTACACCTACTATAGTCATTTGGCTTCCAATTTACATATTACACAAATACATACATGAGCCTTTAGGCCCCAAAATAGATCACAACATAGAATAATGCATTCTCCACATAGATACTAGAAAACACATCCACCTCAGACAATAATCACACAGCTACTAGGGCAAAGGCTCTGTCTGTACTTCTTCCTCTTCCTCTATCACCTCAACTAGCTGGGGATCACCCTCAGCACTTCTTGAAACATGTTAGCAAGGTATGAACAACCACTATTGCCCAGTGAGAGATAAAGGTCAAACGGGACGTGCAATGGAACAAATATAATAGTTAACAATAAAAACAATTAAAGAACATTTGAAATAGTAATTAACCACACATATCAAAGGATACGATACTCTTAACCCCAAACTCCATGATTCTTTTATCTTTGGCCACGAACCACGATCCACGATCCACGAACCACGATCAATGTGCCAGCAAATTCTCAATCACCTCAATGGGTGTACTCCGGATGTACCCCGATAATCCTATGACCTAACATCCCCTGGCAATCTCTAGACCAGGCGAATGAGGGAATAGGGTACGGAGTTTGAATATCCACTAGCAAGGCCTCTGCCGCCTAGCTGATATTCAACACGTCCGCCCCTGACACTATGGTTGTGCAACCACTATGCAATGCACGTTAACACTTGACAATAAGATAATCAATAAAGAACAGTAACAAAAGAGGCTGCCCTCGAGACAGTTCATATGATAAACAATAGTACAAAACTAATTAAGAGAGTATAAAGGGAAAAGTTGCACATTTTTCCAAAAAACCAATACCAAAAGCTCATAAACATCTTATAATTGTAATTAAACACTTAATACACACTTACCTGGTTATAGAAGTGAAAAATCATTCATTTCTCAATTATCCCCCTTTTATCCTAAGCCATTTTCCTTCCAAATCAAAGTTAATATTTCGAATTCATGGGGGAAGCTATACCATTCTCCTAAATATCCCTTAAGGCACCCTTAAAACCCTCAAACACATTCAAATACTCACAATTACCCCAAAAGCCCCAATTTTCCTCTTATGGCTTTGAACTACACATACCTAAATCAGGATCCAAACGAAGGTTAGCAAAGCTTATATAGCACCTAGGTAGCCTAAGAATACCAAATGTGAATTTCAATTCCACCCAGATTAGCATTAACCTCGAAATCTCTTTTAAACAGTCGGCTATTTCACGTTTTATGCAAGTTTAGAGAAATTCAAGGGCTCGGGGAAATTGTACTACCTTCATTAGTACCTAAGGCATCTATTAGAAGCAATGAATCAAGCTAATACGCACAATTACACAAAACCCTAAAATCTCATAACTATTCACCTCATAAAATCAAAGTAACGATTCCAACCGTTTAAAATGCGAACTAATGGCTTAAATGTGTTCTCTAGCACTTATATACAATGTATAATAGCATAGATAAGCTTTGCAATAGCATTTGATAGCATTTCTAACAATTCAAGAAATATGCAACATTTTAAATATGCAAAAAGAGTCATGAAATCCCTCACCTAAAGCATGTAAGAACACCTAGAAGGCTTGCACACACCCTAAATTACTTGCTCTGGGCTTGGAGAGGCTTGTATTAAAGAGTTGAAGATCAAAATTTCTTCCTTATGGCTGCAAGAGGCTCTCGGCCCTGCTACAGGAACTTTTCAGCTTTTATGTTTTTTTTTTCTTCGCTAGTTATGAGTTTAAGTGTGTGGTGTGAGAGTTATATTAAGGGGGGGGTCATGTTAGGTGCTTAAATGGGTTATTAAAATGAGTATAGATAGCTTAACAACAAGCCTAACGTGCAATTAGGTGCTAACTAAATAAAACACTAAGTTAAGCTACGTAATACTATTCACTAGTTTACTAAACTATTTTCTAAATGAAGGCTCCTATCGATCCTAGCTAAAATGCACATTTTTCTCATTCCTACTATAATTAATATGATTTAATAAAAATGATAATTCATTAATATTAGGCAGTTGAAAATGGAAGGAATAGTAACTTAAAGAAGATAATAAAGAAAGCACAGAAGAAATGAGCAACTAATGGATGCAATAGTAAGTGAATGTGTGACGCCAGAGATTTAGCCATGCATTCAATTACTGTTGCATCCCTTGTTTGCACATTTATTTCTGTGCCTTACTAACTGACTTTTGTGACTACTATTCACTCCGTTTTTAAACTGCTTTCTATTAGTTAATTAGCATTTTTATTAAATCATATTAATTGTAAAAGTAGTGGGAAAAATGTGCATTTGAGCTTAAGGCGTTAGGAGGGCTCGTTTAGAAAATGACTTTAGTAGTTGAATGAATAGTGTTACGTAACTAACTTAAAGATTTAATTATCTAGCACACATGTATCACCTTAGGCTCGTTTCTAAGCTTTCAACGCACATTTTAGAAGCCACTTAAACACCCAAACTTGACCCCACCCAACCATATGCCTTATATATCAACTTTAGCTCATAACTTAGCAAAGAAAAAAAAATAAAAGCTGAAAAAACACTGTGCAGAACCCGACAGCCTTCCTTGTGCATTTGGGAGAAATTTTGCTCTTCAATCCTTCAATCCAAGCCTTCCCAACCCTTGAGCTAGTGGATTAGGGTGTGTGCAAGGTTCCTAGGTGCTCCTACGCGTATTGGTGAGGGATTTCATGGCTTATTTTCGTACTTCAAAATAGTTGCTATTTTCTTGATTTGTTAGAAATGATGTTTAATGCTATTGCAAGGCCCAAATAAGCTTATATATGTTGTGTATATGTAGTAGAGACCACTTTCATGCTATTGTTTCATGAATTAAACGGTAGAAATCGATAGTTAGTTCGTTGGGGTGAATAGTGACAGAAATTCTAGGGTTTTGTGTAATTGCTCGAATTAGCTTGATTTAATGCCTCTAATAGATGCCTTAGGTGCTAGTAAAGATAACCTAATAGCCCCGTGCACTTACATTGTCTTTAAATCGCTTAAAATGGAAAATAGCCGACTTTAACTTGGGGCTTTTGGGGTTAATGCGAATCCGGGTGGATTCGGGCTTCAATTCTAGTAACCTTAGGCTACCTAGGTGCTATAGATGACTTGATATCCCTTGTTTGAAGCCCGGACAATGTAGGTGTAGTTTAAAGCCAAAAGAGGGAAATTGGGGCTTTCGGGGTAAACGCGGGCATTTGATTGAGTTCGAGGGTTGAGAGGGTACCTTGGGGGTTAGTTAGAAGGTTGGGAGAGTTTCCTTTGAAAATGAAATCATTAACTTTGGTTTAGAAGAGAAATAGTTCGAAAAACAAAGGGGTTTAGGTGCAATTAAAGTTGTCTCACACTTCTAAACCCATGTCAGGACTTCTTGAGTGTTTATATGTGATTTTAAATTGATTTGGAGCTTTTGGTGTGATTCTATGCTTATTTGGTATATGTTCATTTGTAAACTGCTTATTAGCTTCTATATTTGCTTATATCCTAATTGCAACGAGGTCAACCTACTTTGTTGATCCTCATATGTGTTAATGCTTATATTATTGCTATTAACTTGCCATCGTTGAGTGCATTGCATAGTGGTTGCGCAACCATAGTGTCAGGGGCGGATGTGTTGAATATCGGCTGGGCGGCAGAGGGCTTGCCGGTGGATATTCAAACTCCGTGCCCTATTCCCTCATTCGCCTGGTCCGGAGATTGCCAGGGGATGTTGGGTCGTAGGATTCGGGGTACATCCGGAGTACACCCACTGGAGTGTTTGGGGTTATGCCGGCTTATCGTGATCGTGCTCGTGGTTCGTGGATCGTGAATGAAGACCAGTGAAGATTGGTGTATAGGGGTTATGTGAAATGTATCCTTTAAATGTGTGGTTATTTAAGTTTCATTGTTTCTTTAATTGTCTAAGTGTTATTGTTGTATAATTGTATTATCTGTTGCATTGCACGCCCCGGGACTATATCCCTCACTGGGCAACAGTGGTTGCTCATACCTCGCTAACATGTTTCAGGTGGCGCAGTTGGAGGAGTTGCCCTAGTTGCTGTGTGTTGTTCTGCAGTGGCTGTGCCTTCTTGTTTCTATTTGGTATTTGTGTATCTAATTTGTGGCCTAAGGGCTTTGTTTATATTGGTTACTGTAATAAGTTGAAGGATAGTTGGTTGTAGTGTAGATTTGAGAACCTATGTCTTGTAATAACTTGTGTTTCTGCTTTTATTCACTTTGCATGCTTGGGAGTGAATGGCTTAATGTAGAATGTTTTATCTTCTAAGTGTGTTTTAATGTTATCCTAGGAGGTCATGGCTATTAGATTATGTTGTAAACAATGTTACTTGTATGCTTGTGTGGTTTTGGAACTATTGTTTGCTTCAGGGCTCGGATGGCCTTGAATCTTTAAATAT
Organism: Ehretia macrophylla; assembly: GCA_037974665.1. Taxonomy (NCBI): domain Eukaryota; kingdom Viridiplantae; phylum Streptophyta; class Magnoliopsida; order Boraginales; family Ehretiaceae; genus Ehretia; species Ehretia macrophylla. The sequence continues at coordinate 38,476,964 of CM075782.1, read as the reverse complement.
TTAGTCATAAAAAGTATGTTTACCTTGTAGTTACCTTATTTGAGAATTTACAGGTTTTCAGAATGTCTATAGTACAGGGGAAACTCTGTCCGTTTTTCCCCTAAAATTTTGTGACCGGGTTTGGTATTGGGTTGAGAATAGCATGGTTATTAGAGCCTCCGGTCTCGTGAGGGATCGGGGCGTTACAGAATGTATGGCAAAAATCTCAGGTGTCACACCCTCTCCCCCTTAAATTAATTGCGCCCACGCAATTCTTATATGATTCAGCTAATAACTCTGGATATTTTTCTCGCATCTCCTCCTCTCTTTCCCATGTAGCATCTTCTATCCCGTGATGATCCCACAGAACCTTAACCATCGGAATGCTTTTAGTTCTTAGCTCCTGAACTTTCCAATCAACAATTCGAAGAGGTTTCTCCGTGTAGGTCAAAGTTTCACTTATCTCTAATAGCTCGGGCTCAAGAACATGAGAAGGATCTGGCTGATATTTTTGAAGCATAGAAACATAGAAGACATCATGTATCCTGCCCAGGCTAGGAGGCAAAGCTATTCGGTAAGCCAATTCACCCAAACGGTCCCATATAACGAAGACTGAGTTTTCTTCCCTTACCATGTCGAATCAAACCCTTGCAAGGAGAAATTTTCAGAAATACCCGATCACCTATGGCAAATTTCAGATCACGACGGCGTCTATCTGCGTAACTCTTTTGCCGACTCTGCGCTGTAAGCATTCTTTTTCAGATAAGTTGAACATTATCAATCATTATGTTCATCTCTGGCAATAGAGTAGGATTAATAGATTTCAACTCTCCAACTTTATCCCAATATAAATGAGATCTGCATTTATGCCCATACAAAGCTTCATACGGTGCCATACCGATAGTAGCTTGATAACTGTTGTTATAAGCAAATTCTACAAGAGGTAAGCAACTTTCCCAATTCTTACCGAAGTCCAGAATGCACGCTCGTAACATATCCTCAAGTATTAGAATAGTTCTTTCAGATTGTCCATCAGTTTGAGGATGATGAGAAGTATTGACGCTCAATGTCATGCCCAAAGCTTTCTGAATCTTCTGCCAGAACTGAGATGTGAATCTGGGATCTCTGTTTGACACAATACTCTTGGGAATCCCATGAAGTCTAACAATATTCTCAACATAAATTTCTGCCAATTTGTCAAGAGATTCAGTTATCTTTGTAGCAATGAAATGAGAAGTTTTGGTCAATCTATCCACAACAACCCAGACTGAATCATGACCTTTCGAAGACCTCGGTAAATCTGACATGAAATCCATGGTAATGTGGTCCCATTTCCAAACAGGAATGGCCAACGGCTGTAACAACCCTGCCGGTCTCTGATGTTTAGCTTTAACTTTCTGACATGTAAGACATCTAGTAACATAGTCAGCAATCTCTCTCTTCATGTTGTTCCACTAGTAGTTCTGTTTCAGATCCTTGTACATCTTAGTACTGCCTGGATGGATAGTGTACTTAGAATTATGAGCCTTTGAAAGAATTTCTTTCTTTAAAGCTGGCTCAGAAGGAATACAAATTCTGCCTTTGAACTTTAGAAGACCATCATCATGCAATTTGAAATCCAACTCTCCCCCTTTCGACTTTTCTAAGATTTCCATCAATTGTAGATTAGCCTGTTGAGCCTCTCTAATCCTGGATAATAAAAGAGATTGAATATTCAAACTTGCAAATTGAATACCAGAATCTGAAGTCTCAGGCTTCCATAGACATTATTCTTCCATGAACTCCTAATTTTTTATGATTAGACTGGCAACTGTAGCCTTTCAGCTTAAAGCATCAGCAACAATATTGGCCTTACCTGGCAGATAATTGATAGTACAATTATAATCCTCAAGCAATTCCAACCAACGCCTCTGCCTTATATTCAATTCTTTCTGAGAAAAGAGATATTCCAGACTCTTGTGATCAGTAAAGATTTCAAATTTATTACCCCAAAGATAGTGACACCATTTCTTTAGTGCAAAGATGATAGCTGCAAGCTCAAGGTCATGCATCGGATAATTAAGTTCATAGGGTTTCAATTTTCTGGAAGCATATGTAATAATTTTTCCATTCTGCATCAATACACAGTCCAATCCTTCCTTGGAAGCATCACTATAGATTACCAGATTATCAGTACCCTCAAGTAGCATAAGAATATCAGTTGTGGTTAATCTCTTCTTCAATTCCTGGAAGCTAGCTTCACATTTCTCATTCCAGTCAAATACAGTTTTCTTTCGAGTAAGCTGAGTCAATAGTCCAGCAATTTTAGAGAAATCCTTGACAAACCTTCTGTAATAACCTGCTAAGCCTAGAAAACTACGAATTTCTGTAATAGTCTCTGACTGTTTCCATGCCATGACAACCTCAATCTTTGCTGGGTCAACAGAAATTCCATCCTGAGAAATAATATGGCCCAGAAAAGTAACTTGCCTTAACCAGAACTCACACTTACTGAACTTCGTGAATAATTTATGCTCTTGAAGAGTCTGCAGTACAATCCTGAGATGTTGTTCATGTTCTACCTCAGATTTAGAATATACAAGAATATCATCAATGAAAATAATCACAAATTGATCTAGATATGGACGGAATACTCTCTGCATCAAATCCATGAATGCGGCAGGAGCATTGGTTAAACCAAACGATAGAACAACAAATTCATAATGACCATAATGAGTTCTGAAAGCAGTTTTAGGAACATCATCTGACTTAGTCCTTAACTGATAATAGCCCTGCCTCAAGTCGAATTTAGAAAATACCCTGGCACCTTGCAGCTAATCAAATAACTTGTCAATCAAAAGCAATGAATATTTGTTTTTGATAGTTACCTGATTAAGACCCCGATAATCAATGCGTAAGCGAAGAGATCCGTCTTTCTTTTTAACAAACAAGACCGGTGTGCCCCAAGGTGAAGAACTCGGCTGAATGAATCCCTTCTCAAGTAAACCCTACAACTGAATTTTTAATTCTTGCAACTCAGGTGGAGCCATTCTATACGGAGTCCTAGAGATAGGTGTAGTCCCCGGCAATTAATCAATCATGAACTTTATCATTCTATCGGGTGGTAAACTAGGTAATTCCTCAGGAAAGACCCCCGGAAACTCTCTCACAATAGGTACGTCATTCAATTTCAACTGGTCCACAGGTTGATTAATCAAATATGCAAGATAAGCCTCACAACCTTTGCTCAACAGTTTAAATGCTCTAATGGAAGAAATTATAGGAGTTCCAGTTGATTTCCTACTGCCAACTATTTCAATTACAGGGTGGTCAGGCATTTCAAATCTCACAATCTTCTTTCTACAGTCAAGCTATGCATACCTCAATAAAAATATTACATGCTCTGCAAATAGATCTGGTAACAAACTTCGGACCCATAGGAGTGTAAACCACAATCTCATGCAACAGTTTATCATGATTCAGTTTAGCATTTTGTGAACAAGTAGGAGTAATAAATGAATGCGAAGCTCCGGAATCAGTTAAAACTTTAACCGATTGATCATTAAGAAGAAAAGTACCTTCTATTGCAACAGTCGTATCCAGAAGTTCCTCAGCATCTAAGGCAAATACTCGGGCCTGACCCTATGGTATTGGTGCTATAGTTGACGCCCTGGTCTGATTGCCCTGACCAGATGTCTAACCCTTTGAATTTCGGGCAGTCTTTAGCCTTGTGTTGATCACTACCACATCCGGTACATCGGCCCAATCTTTTCCAACAATTCTCCTCAGTATGACCCTGACGTTGACAAAAGCTGCACTGCTGGTGACGTCTTGCAACAATGCCTCCCGAAGGAGCTCTGTATGAAGAGGTAGCCGAACTACCCTGCTGAGATTGAGCTGCAACTAGACGAGACTACCCCTGATCTGACTCTGAACTGGTCGTGCCTGAGTCTGAGTAGGCCCTGCATAACTCTGTGCCTGCCTCGGCTGCGGACTCTGCCCAACTGAAATAGTCTGCCTCTGGTACCCCTGACTTTGTGATTGGAACTGCCGCTTATTTGATTGACTAGTCTCAGCCAACACATGTGCCTTGCATTTTTCATACCTTGATGCGGCTCTGGCCACTGCAGCATAATTAGGGTAATCATTTGCAAACAGATTAATCATAATATCACTTCTTAACCCCATGATTAATCTCTGCATTTTTATGTCCACTGGTTGTACCAAAGCCAGCACGTAACGGGAGAGCCTAGTAAAAGTAGCCTCATACTGATCCACTGACATATTTCCCTGCTTCAAGGCTATGAACTTTGCTTGGCGTCTCTCACGGGCAACCACTGATATATACTTATCTCGGAATTCACGGACGAAGTCAGCCCACTAATGTTGAACCCTCTCTGTTTCCCATTTCTCACTAATAGTACGCCACCACTCCTCGGCATCACCCTCCAGAAGGAATGTGGCATAGGTAATTTTTCTCTCATCACTGCACTTGAGTATTGCAGCCACCTTTTCAAACTTTCTCAACCACAATTCAGCCTTCATATCATCTGGCTCTCCGAAGAAGTTGTAGGCCCCATGATGTAAAAACCTATCATACAAATTACCTCTACTAGTACCATTACCCTCAGCTCTTGTAGCCTGATTACCACCAGCAGCCCCTATCTGTCCCTGTTGAGTCACGAACTGGGGAATGGTATTCATAGTATTAGCCATTGTGGCCAAAATCTGTGCAGTACTCGATTCCTGAACTTGTGGTGCATTCCCTGCCATATCGGCTTCTTGCCTGGGAGCCTCCTCGGGTTCTCTATCAACATCCTGATTCCCAGTTCGACGGCGGGATCCCATTCCAGACAACTAGAATGCATAGTATTATGAAAAGCATATGTATAATTCACAATTAAATCACATAAGAATAAGTTCAAATAAGTTAACATAAAATCACATATAGGGTCATACAAACACTTTGCATACTAAAGACACAAGTAAGACAATTAATCATACTTTCAATTCTTAACTTTTCACTTTTACACAATAACTCGTATAAGATCTTTCACATTCTCGCTTTCATGCTAGCATGTGCTTTAACCATTCAATCATTCCTTTAGCCAATCAAAGAAACATTTATTCACACAATCACACTTTAACTTAATAGACTCTTACCCACAGGCCGAGAAAATTAACCTGGCTTCATGCATTCTATAAGCTCTGATACCACCTAAATGTAACGCCCCGACCCAACCCCACGCTAAAGGTTAAGTTTGGACCCGACAAACAGACAGAGTCTCCCCTGTACCGTAGACATTCTGAAAACCTGTAAACGCTTAATAAAGCCACAATATAACAAGACAAGCTTTTATAACTAAAGTTCAAAGATTCAAGGCCATCCGAGCCTTGAGACATACAGTAGTTCAGCTTCACACAAGCATGCATCCAACTTAACTTCTTTTACAAAATCGCTTATCATGCCACCCCATGATAGCATTAAAACATTCTTAGAAGTTGGAAACAACATGCATCCGAATATTCACACCCAAGCATGCAAAACAACTAGAAGTAGAAACATAAGTTATTACAAGCCATAGAATTACTACTCCTACTACAGTGATTTGGCTTCCAATTTACATATTACACAAATATATACATGAGCCTTTAGGCCCCAAAATAGATCACAACATAGAATAATGCATTCTCCAGATAGAAACTAGAAAACACATCCACCTCAGACAATAATCACATAGCTACTAGGGCAAAGGCTCTGTCTGTACTTCTTCCTCTTCCACTATCACCTCAACTTGTTGAGGATCATCCTCAGTACTTCCTAAAACATGTTAGCGAGGTGTGAGCAACCACTATTGTCCATTGAGGGATAAAGGCCAAACGGGACATGCAATGGAACAAATATAACAGTTAACAATAAAAACAATTAAATAACATTTGAAACTGTAATTAACCACACATATCAAAGGATACGATACTCTTAACCCCAAATTCCATGATTCTCTTATCTTTGGCCACGAACGACGATCCACGAACCACGATCGATGTGCCGGCAAATTCTCAATCACCTCAATGGGTGTACTCCGGATGTACCCTGATAATCCTATGACCTAACATCCCCTAGTAATCTCTGGACCAGGCGAATGAGGGAATAGGGTACGGAGTTTGAATATCCACTAGCAAGCCCTCTGCCGCCCAGTTGATATTCAACACGTCCGTCCCTGACACTATGGTTGCACAACCATTACGCAATGCATGTTAACACTTGACAATAAGATAATCAATAAAGAACAATAACACTTAGGAAGGTCAACAAAAGAGGCTGCCCTCGAGATAGTTCATATGATAAACAATAGTACAAAACTAATTAAGAGAGTATAAAGGGAAAAGTTGCACATTTTTCCAAAAAACCAATACCAAAAGCTCATAAACATCTTATAATTGTAATTAAACACTTAATACACACTTACAAGGTTATAGAAGTGAAAAATCATTCATTTCTCAATTATCCCCCTTTTATCCTACGCCATTTTCCTTCCAAATCAAAGTTAATGTTTCGAATTCATGAGAGAAGCTATACCATTCTCCTAAATATCCCTTAAGGCACCCTTAAAACCCTCAAACACATTCAAATAGTCACAATTACCCCAAAAGCCCCAATTTCCCTCTTATGTGTTTGAACTACACATACCTAAATCGGGATCCAAACGAGGGTTAGCAAAGCTTATATAGCACCTAGGTAGCCTAAGAATACCAAATGTGAAGTTCAATTCCACCTGCATTAGCATTAACCCCGAAATCCCTTTTAAACAGTCGGCTATTTCACGTTTTATGCAAGTTTAGAGAAATTCAAGGGCACGGGGCTATTGTACTACCTTCATTAGCACCTAAGGCATCTATTAGAAGCAATGAATCAAGCTAATATGCACAATTACACAAAACCCTAAAATCCCATCATTATTCACCTCATAAAATCAAAGTAACGATTTCAACTGTTTAAAATACGAATTAATGGCTTAAATGTGTTCTCTAGCACTTATATACAATGCATAATAGCATAGATAAGCTTTGCAATAGCATTTGATAGCATTTCCAACAATTCAAGAAATATGTAACATTTTAAATATGCATAAAGAGTCATGAAATCCCTCACCTAAAGCGCGTAAGAACACCTAGAAGGCTTGCACACACCCTAAACTACTTGCTCTAAGCTTGGAGAGGCTTGGATTGAAGAGTTGAAGATCAAAATTTCTTCCTTATGGCTGCAAGAGGCTCTCGGCCTTGCTACAAGAACTTTTCAGCTTTTATGTTTTTTTTTTCTTTGCTAGTTATGAGTTTAAGTGTGTGTTGTGAGAGTTGTTTTGAGGGGGGGGGGGTCATGTTAGGTGCTTAAATGGGTTATTAAAATGAGTATAGATAGCTTAACAACAAGCCTAACGTGCAATTAGGTGCTAACTAAATAAAACACTAAGTTAAGCTACGTAATACTATTCACTAGTTTACTAAACTATTTTCTAAACGAAGGCTCCTATCGATCCTATCTAAAATGTACATTTTTTTCATTCCTACTATAATTAATATGATTTAATAAAAATGGTAATTCATTAATATTAGGCAGTTGAAAATGGAAGGAATAGTAACTTAAAGAAGATAGTAAATGAAGCACAGAAGAAATGTGCAACTAATGGGTGCAACAGTAAGTGAATGTATGGCAAAAATCTCGGGCGTCACAAGTTCAGTACACGATTCCCTTCCTTTAAATAGAGCTACTTCCCGCTCTTCTGTTTGTCATCTGTCAACAGGTAACGGTCGCATCTATCCAATAACTGTCCTGTAGGTAGTCCAATCGCTCATCCGTCCACGCGTCCTACGAAGACTATCACCTAGCTTCTGTTATGAGTGAATTTTTATGGACTATTTGATCAAAAAAGAAGCCCTGTGAAAGCCAATAGGGAGCTATACGGTCCATTAATGTTGCAACATTGGCCTTCTTTATGTGCTCTAGTCGAAGTAACAAGCAAGCCAGCCTTTTTTGATCCTTGTCTGATACTGCAGCTAGATCACCTCCTTTCCAATCAAAGAAAAGACTAGCATAGCAAATCGATCTATTCAATAGCATAGAGAATAATAAGTTTAGAATGACAAAGGCTAGGGCTAAAACAATGAGGATTGGATTTATATAGATTTGGGTAGTTTCCTGCTACACCTTCACAACAAGGAAAAAATCTCATCTTCATATCTTAATGGGAACATTCAGTCATAGGCCATTTCCTCTTTCCATCCCATTGAGCATCTTGTTCTCCTTTTCACATGAGAGCCTATTATTTATGATCCCTGATCTTGCCGCTTGAAAAGGGCCTTCTTTAAGGAATAGAGCCCAAATCCAGGTAAGAAGATGCATCAAGCCAAGCCTCACAGCACAGGAGAAGTGTAGAAGTAGGAGGATGAGCTTTTTTATAGATGGTCAAAGCTTTCAAACCTGCTTACAGGACGAATTTGGAAAGGAGATTGTACCAAGTCAAGATACGAAAAGATATGTTGCACGACTCAGCTGACCACAAGGGGCATAGTCAGGAAGGTGTAAAGGACTGGAGATTGATCAAATTTTCCTTCTTCCATTAGCTCCTATTATAGGTTTTCCTTTGAGATACAGTCATGACGGGCCACTACTTTAATTTGAATTAGGGATTTTTTCTATAATGCCCTTATCACGATCTAGCCCCTTGTCTATATCATGGTCTGTTTCCATATAACCTTACTACTGTATGGCTTTCTAAATAAAACATTGTGGGATCAATCATTGCATTTCTCCATTCATAACCATCATATACGCTCTTTCAAGAAAAGGGATAGAATGATAGTCTATCAATCTTACCAGCATGTATACAAAAGGGAGTATAGTTGTCTATCAACTGGTTAAACATATAAGATTCTTATTAATTATATAAGGAATAAGGATCCCATATCGATTGAATGAAGATAGATGGGTTTAGATATGTTTGTTCCAACCTACTCTTTGGGACCATGAAAGAAGCAGGATCCAGCGTTGTTAAATGACTATAGTTTCTACTTGTTAATGATCAGGTAGCCGCCTAATAGAGTGAGTGGCGAATACGGATCCATACTCCCGGTAGGATGTCGAAAGAGCTAGTTAAACGGTGGTTTTGGCCCCCTACTGTAAAGCTAGAATCCCAAGGATAGGCTTTGTTCACCTTGTGCTTGGACCTACAAGGAGGAAGAGATAGCATAGTCTTATAGGGGGCCTCGCAATCTGTTGAGGGGAGGGAAAAAGAAACCTACATCACCCCTTGAGTAGGACAAGAAAAAACTCTTTACTCTATCCTTATAGGAATGTTATTGCATGAAGGGACCTTGAGGGTTGGCTTACTCTACGTTCGAAAGAAGTATTACATCAACCATAGATAGGGAGCAAAGTCAGATTGGTGTCATAGCAAAAGTTAGGTCCCTGTTTCATGGATCATATGAAAGGGCTCTTTTGGCTTATGGAATCTATAGAACTCGCTCAAGAAGACAAAAGTGGGAAAAGAAGGTACTATAGGAGAAGGCTTCATGTCTTTCCCCGATTTAAGAATCAAGAATTTAATCTTTGTTATATGTTTTGGAGTAAACCAGTCAATGTGCCCACTGTGGTGTATGAGCAAGTGATCTGATCCTATGCGCCTTTCTCCTTTTAGTGAAACCAACCTTTCTTAGCTCGTGTTATCATAATAGCGCCAAGTAACTTCATCCAATGAAAAAATAAGGATAGGATTCTAGGGCTTGAATGAGAAAAATCAGAGCTAGTTTACTTCCATTCTAGACTTCTACCTTTATGAGGCTTTGTGGTGCTGGGCTGGATATAGGGGGTCCTCTTATAAGCCGTAGCATTTAAGGCTTAATCACTCCGTATAGACACACCTAGACTACGAAGCTAGGACAATGGGTAGGAATCTTCTCACGCAGAAGCAAAAGGAATGAAAATGAATTATTTGCATAGAAGCTGAGGGCGGTGGGTTGGAAAAGTATGGTAGTCTACGTTACTAGTGATTCGCCTGTCGGAGTAAAGAGAATGACAAGTCTTGAGTTATAGGTCATACCCTTGAGGACCAGATTCACCCTCATTTTTTTATCTTTTTAGTGAAATATCAAACCTTTACTATATAGTAAATATAGCGAAAGATATCCCCAGTCAATCTCCAAGAGTCCCTTTTTAGGTTTAGGAAAGAAAGTCCACCTGCCAAGCCCAACCTCTTAATAGCTTCATTTACTTTAGGTCTTAAAATAGCCATCTTTACTAACAAGGGCTTAGTTAACTTAACGTATAGTCTGTTTTTCTCCCCTACGGAAAAGGTTCTTTCACCTATCGCGAAAGCTCAGATCTGGGCGCGAGCGGACATGGACATCACGGTAGTCATTTAGAGCAGATTTGATCAGTCAAAAGGAGTCGAAGGAAAGCTACTTGATTGACTAGACAAAGACTAGCTCAACCTTCCTTTACTCGAGCAGAATCTTGATTAAGTTAAGTCAGAAAGGTTGAATTTTTATTGAAGCAGGAAGCCTAAATATTAAGACCGAACGAAGTGAATGTTAAAGCATCTAATGCCTGCCCTGGTCTTTCTATCTCTTTGAAGATAGAACTTTCGATTCGAGACAATTGTAACAAGAAAGAAAAGCTAGGCTCGGCTTGGATTTGAGCTACTAACGAAGAAAAAAGCTTGGAGCTCCGTAAAATGAAATTGCTCAATCTGAACTTCTAACTTTAGAGATTGGCTTGGAACTAGCTAAACCTTCCTGAACTAATTGACTCACTCATTAAGCTTCCAATGCAGTCTTATCTTCTATGTGATATATGCGTTCAGTTGAAGTTCTTCGCCTTGGTCTACTCCTTCATATAATGAGTCGAAGTCCGTCCCTAAGGAGAAAGATGAAGCAAAACCCCAACGATTAGATTATAGGGTTTGACCCCTTTCCAAGAAGGAGCGTGAAGGTGCCGAAAATATGGCTTTTATCACGTTTGAGAGTTATGGGAAGGTTCTCTCTTTGGCAGAAAGTGAAAAGTCTTCGAGTATCGTCGTCCTTCTATTGATAGATTCAGGATTTGGATAGATGAAGAGAAGGCCAAATTATCTCGATATGGTCATTCACCCGATATGGGAATACATTTTAGTATGGCAAGACTCGAAAAAAGTCCGATTGAACTGGCAACCGAAGATGTGAAGAAATCGACTGCATTAGGACTTCATAAGGGAATACCAGACTCAGTAAATTCTTTAGTTGACATCGAGACCAAGTCCCATTGAATCCATTGAAGGAAGATTAGTAGGCGAGGAGTGAGGCGATTTGTTGCCCATTCTATTACTTTCACGTAAATTACTTATGAGTCAATACCCCGAACTCCACTCTTTTGAATAAGCAATCTTCTTTCAATTGGGCCTAAGATCAAGAGCAATTTAGCTTTGGCATTGGATAGCTTTCTTCTGTTCTAGAGATGGGGATCTGACTCCTCCAAGTGATCTGTCTAGATTTCGGAATAGAAATGGGCAAGGAAGATCAGCCAAGCCAAGGGGGGAAACGGTCCAATTCAATGTTTTATTGTTACGCATAGTAACTCTCCTGTTAGGAATCGATCTAGCTGTTTATCCTATAGATAGAGAGTGTCGGCAATCACCTCCGCTATTTTAGCTGTTGTCGGCATAACTGATTCAGTAGTATACTTACCCAAACAGATAATTCGAACCATGATTAGTAGACCCTTCTCAACTCTAGCGATTTCAAGCAGACCAGTCTCCAATTACCTTGTAAAGCGTTAGCGCTAGCCAGGTCAATAGTTCAAGTATCAATGAAAGTCTTTATTTCAGTAAAGTAGAAACGACAGCAATTTAGGTAACAGAAGACAATGCCTGCTAGAGGTATGATTCCGATATTTGCGCAAGCAATAGCAATAATATATGATATTTTCTTTTTGGCACAACTCCTTTTTAATGCCAGTGGTGTGAGGGAGTTCGTTGGGGAAGTTAACTCTTTCAGTTGCTGCTCTGGGAGGAGGTTAAATCATTAGTAAAGATCAATAGGTTGAAATCAGATAAAGGTAAATATGGCTTTAAGGAAGAATATGAATGGGATTCCACATTCATAGGCTGTTAGGGAGGTTTGGATAGGACACTGAAAGCTTAGCTTAGTAAGGAAATGAACTTCTTTCACAATGGAAAGAAGAGGTTGTTAGAGAAGGAGTAGCTTCTGAGGAAGCATCCAATTCCCAGTGGTATCGTATAATAAGAGAGAGGGTAGCTAGGATGAAGGCTAGCCCAGTTTCACCTTGATTCTATTTATTTTGTTGCCTTTACTATCGAGATTCTGTTGATGTTCAGTATACCTTCGTACTAGATCGAAGAAAGAAGGTTTTTTCTCATTCTTAAAGTATGTTCATACGGATGAAATCAAAAGGGCCATATAATATAATTGGCAGCTTTAATTAATGAAAAGAAAAGCAAAGGCCCACCATCAGCTAGCATTGTGCTTTGGAATCGACTTCTTATCAATAGCCGATTGATAATATGATTAGGCTTTTCTTAACTGATTGAGATGTATATCGATCAGCGAAAGCCACTCTTTATGCAAGACTTTGATATCCCCTCTCTTTAAATGAAAAGTAAGAGGTCTTCGAGCCTCCTACGCAATCTATAGCAGGACCGCCCATCTCTACTTCTATGACTCTATATAAGAGATCCAGTTCTGTCATTAGCTTTGTGATTTGTTGAATAGTTCACTTCTCCTCTTTGATTTTTGGGAAAGGAAGGGAAGAAGTCCTTCTTCACTGTATCTAGCTCCTTTTGGAAATAGAAAGAAATCGCATTAAAAGCCCGATCTAGGTCATCAAAGTAGAAATTTAAGAAAATCGAGGCAGCTACATGTGGCAGTCCTTTGTTTGGCAATACATTCTCTCCGGACTCAGTTACAACTGTAATTTCCATATATTAAGCAATTAGCTCCATCAGAAATGGATCCTTTACTGCAAATGAGACTTTCTAAGAGTCTTACGGCTTTTTAAGGAGGAAGCATGATCGCAAAGCAAGAGCTTTTCAGCTTTCCCCCAGCCAGAAATGTGAGCTAGGTAATCTCTTTCACTCTTCTCCTTTCTACATGCGAAAGAACAAGGACTTTCTTCTCATTGAAAATTAGATTGATCATTCCAACAAGAGACGTTAGAAGGACTTTTTCCCTAGTGATTTTTCTTTTTTGATTGCTTTGGAGAAGGGGAGGGGGAGTGGTGAGGCAGGCCCCATCCACCAGATTACTTTACAGACTGGACTGAATCCCAGGTATAGGAACTGGTTTAATAAAAGGGGTCGAGAACTACATAGATCTGATACCTTCTTCCCTTGGTCTGGGAAGTAGGTTACGTAGGAAGACAACTTCCCCCAGGTTGTTCCGATCCTAAACGGCCAAATAATCAATTAGTAGTATGCCGGAACTCTTTCTCTTAAGGCTTAGAGCGAACTGTCGGACTAGGAGCTGTGTTGTTTCATAAGAAGTTCCCCTCTAAATAGATGGTGAGAATCTATTTTTGGTGGTAGGTGTAACACCCCGTTCCCTCTCGAGACCGGGAGTTCTATCAATCAATTTAATCACAACCCAATTCCAAACCCGAGCAAAATTTTAGGGGAAAGACGGACGGAGTCTCCCCTGTTTCTAGGCAAAAAGCAAACATGTGACAGCATATAAGTGGACCAATACCATGTCCAAACATTCAACCACCTCAAGGCCATCCGAGCCTTGGTCCACACAAAGCAATCACAAGCAAATATACATTTCCAGTTTACAGGCTAACCCATCTCCTCTCATCTTTTACAGGTATATTCATGCTTAGCAATTAAACTATACCAACCTAATGCATAAGTCAGACTATCATACCTTTCTAACTCTTTTCTTTTGGACATTACAAACATGCATTGAAGTTAAGCTATACTATATGAATACATAAACTAGCTTTTCCAAATCACTTCAATAACCTAGAAAACTTAAATTACATTTCTTTTCAACATTAAATACAAACAACACATGAAACATACATCTTTGCATCTTTGACAACTCAAGCCACATAGCACGCAAGACAACTTTTCAAGCATGATCTTTCACGTAATCACGAACTTTCCAGCTAACATGGCATTTCCTGAAATGTGGTGGTGATGCGTGAGTATACACAACACGTATACTCAGTGAGGGCGAGACAGATATCGAGGTGAAGAGAAAGAAAGTCGTGCAATGCAAATAGGTACAGTTAAACAATATAATCAATAAGAAGGCATTCAATATAAACGACAATACAATAAACAGTTAAAGAAAGCATTAACACAACCATTCAAAGCTATACCACACTTTGAAGGCTATGGTTCACTCGAGCGAGTAATGTACCGATCACGATTTCGATGACTTTAACGATGACGCGCCGGCTCACCCACCTTATAACTTCTGTTAGAGTACTCCGGACATACTCTGTCAATTCTACGACCCAAACTCCCTGGGTGGCGACCCAAGCGAGAAAGGGAATAGGACACGGAGCTAGAGCAACCAACACTGGCAACCCGAGGCTACCCAGAGAGGCCCATCACTCATGCGCTTGACACTTATGCAATGCAATACGAGATATATAACGATAATCGAGCAAGGCACTGAAATGCAAGTCAATCACAACATGCGATACAATAAGCAATTACAATCAATAAAGTAACAAGAACAATACTAACTAGCATTATCAACAATTGACATACAAATTCAATCATAATCAACTTTAACAAGCATAACAAGCAATATTAAGCATTCTATAGGCATTATACTATGAAAACACACAAAATCACAAAATGACCCCAACTTTCAAAACGCTACTACTTTCAAACGAGCCACGAGTTTTGGAAACCGACTTCACCAATCCTCCTAGGTCACCATAAGGCACGTCTAAAGACCGCGAAACCCTACTTTACCCTAGAATTTCCGCTAAGCCCCGATTTTCCCCTTTGCTCGTTTGAACTACCGCTACCCTAACCAAACACCCAACCAACGCCATAGCCACACCAAAAGTGCTTCCACGGCCTCCCGAGACAATGCCATCACGCAAAACGAAAAAATGCCAAACTTGACCTAAATGACCCCAACTTTCACTAAGCCATTTTCCTCCATTTTTTTCATTACACAAACCAATTAAACGACACATTTAGGCATTCTAGCATATCTAGCACCTTCCTACATCAACCGAACGCATAAAGGAGCAACTTCATCGAAACGGGGATTTACTATTCATTTATCAATTTAAATTGCAATTTCGATTTTCAACCGCAGAAAATGCTAAAATAAATACATGTTCTACAATCAACAAGGAACATTCTTTAAGCAACAAAATGGATAAAATAACAGTCTACGCATAATTTCCAAAAATTAAAGTTTAGACATAAATTTTTCAAATGTACAAATAACGATGAAACCCTCACCTTAGACGCTCCTAGATGCAAGGAAAACCACGCCGGATGCCTCGGAAACCACCCCGTGCAAGCTCACGCGAAGATTTGAAGATTTGAAAGTTGAAATATTTTTTTTTCTTTTCTTCTTGGTTTCGGCCATGCCCCCTTTATTTTTTCTGATTTTTGCTTCTTTGTTCTCTTATTTCATGCTTTAAATAAAAGATGACACTTAGTCAATTAGTCAAGCCTTGGTCAAAGCTAACTTAAGTTGGTCAAATAAGCTTATTTCTTGCATTAGGGTTTTAGGGTTGTTGGGCTTGATGTGGATGGTTTATGGTTGGTTTCCAAGGGGGTTAATGTTGTTGATTGAGTGGGTGAGTGATAGAAACTGGTTTGGAGGTTATCGGTTTAGTAGAATGTAAGTTATGACTTTTAGAAGTTTAGATTGTCTTTCTTTAAAATGTTGAATTATGCCTTTGGATGTTTGGGTGTTGTTTGAGTGAATGAATTATGAGTTGTTGATGGTTAGAATAGGGTTTGAATGTGTGGTTATTGCATGTTAAGTTGGATGGCCTACTTTGTCATCTAACTTAGTTGTTGAGTTGTTAATTGTTTATTTGATGATATGTTGTTGAAATGATGATTATTGATTGATTATTGATGAACCAGGAGATAGGCAACCTACTTTGTTGTCCTCCTGTGATATTTGATTATTGATGAGCCGGGAGATAGTCAACGTGAAAGGTTGTCCTCTTGAGATTTGAATGTTTATTATTATTGTCATGAGTCTTGATACATGTGTGCCACTTCTCGGGTAGCGTCGGGTTGTCGGGTTGAAAACGGCATGACTATTATAGGCTACCCCCAGCTCGCATGGGCGGAGGTGCCATGGAGGGAGGGGCTAGAGAGGTACCTCGGGTGCGTGAGTAATAGGGAGTTACAAGAAGAACGGTTGAGATCGTGATGGTGTTTTGAGCTATACCAACTAGAGTATCCTTTATTGATTGGTCATTATAATTAATGTGTTTATATTGTTATGATGATTATTATGTGTTTACTGCTCAAAGGATGATTTCCAAGGAGTATAGTAAATACTGTTAGAGATCTATCGAATCCTCACTGGGCTTGTTTTATATATGCCCACTCTCAATTATTGCATGCATACAGGTGTTACCGATCCAGATTCTGGGTATGTGCCTTAGGAAGCTGAGAATGTGCTTTATGTGGACGAGTCTTGTATGTCGGAGTCGTTGCCATGAGTTTGTCTTAGTTGTTGTAATATGTTATATTGTATAACTTACTCAATTATAAGACTTATGTATATTGCTAATTTAGTAGTTTTGTTTTGAAACATGATTAGGTTGCTGAATTGGTTATAATCTATTTTGGGAAAATGTATGTTATATAGTAAATACATGATGTTGGAACGGAGGCGTATTACCTATGGATGCAATGGTAAAAGAATGTTTAATGTATAATATGGTTGCTATGTATGTTGTTAACTTGATTGTGGAATTGATTGGTGGTTTGTGGAGTTGGTTGTATGATGTTCTAAAGGGTTGGTTTAGAGCCCTTATATCCGTGTTACTGTCGTTATACTGCCAAAATTCCGTTGCGTCCTAACTGATCATAGGAGGGGTCGAGTTGGAGCGTTACACCCTACCTCTGACTGGAGGTCTCGTTACTACCTCAGTAGGCGAGATATACCAGCGAGCCTGTCGCTGCCTGGAGGTCTCATTGCTACTGTACTCATTAATGGTTGCAACCGACATGCATATTTACAATTCATATACATCTACATAAGCTAGAAAGTTTAGTCATTCATATAGCATATTCGAGTACATTCTATTTTTCGCATCATGTAACGTGTCAAGCATTTATCATACACTCGTATGGACATATAACACACATTATCTAGCTTGTAAGTTTCTTTAGTATTAGCACATAATAACAAGAATTTGCAAGTTAACCACTCAAACAATATCATCTACCAATATCACACACTAAACACACCAGCAAATCCAATACTCCTACATTAACCTAACTTAGGAGGTAAATTTTCCTATGTTCTCAAACTCCAATTAATCTATTTTGGTATAGAACCGAAGCTTATCGAATGTAGATAACTCTAGAATCAAACGGAACTCAATTCGGAGTTGAATTGAGTGAGACATGGCCTTCGGAAAAACATTGCGCAAATCTGTCAAAAATCCAATCGAGTAAATCCACCAATCAAGCCATGTAAATTCATCAATCAACACCACTTAAGTGAATAATCAACAAGGGCTTTATATACTTCTCTAACTACAAGATTAATCAACATGTAACCTCAATATCATCTCAAATCATACATATCTATATCATAACAAATCTGGACAGCCTGCTATATCCTTAGAAATCATCAAACAAACCAATCTAAAACATGAAATAGGCAACTACAAGGCATACAAGTTGTATAGGGCTTCATAATCAAGTTCCTATGCAAGATCTATTAACATTTATTCATAAAATCTACTTAAAACATACAAAATCAACCACTTAAATCTATGTCCTGTTCTTATTTCAATCATTTAGTCCCGATCTACGTAATATAAACACATAATATGCTTCAAAACAAAGTTACTAATAATCACCAACATAGTTCTTCATAAAATGACCTGACTTTCTTCATCCAGTTACCCTAGTAAATGATCTTGGAATTTAGTGAATCATATATCGAATCGAAGATCCATGAATTCTTTAACTCTGGCCATAAATTTCACTCAATTTTGACTTAAAATCTAAAAGTTATGAGTATTTCCGTAAGATTGCACAAAAACTATCCAGCACCAGTACCTATCTAGAACGACCTACGATTTTTGCCATTTTTGGGGGCCTTAAATTTAAAATTAGCCTTAGCCTATTTCTGTAATATGTGTTCAAAACTGAAAATTATAGTGACTCTCCAAATTGCAGCCTTTTTCGAAATCGTTACTACCTTAAAAGTGCTCCGGACAGAAAGGTCAGTAGCTACCCGGGATTTTCTAGAAATGTTCAAACATGTGTTTTTGGCTTCTAAGCATGCAAGACTAAGCATACACATATACACACATACTCATGAGCTTAAAATCATTTAGAAAACAGTTTAAACCCTCACCTAGATGTGGAGTTGGATGCAAGTGGTGATGTTCAAGATGCAAGTAGAAGCTTGAGAATGTAAGAAAAATGGTGGAAGATGGCTGCACTAGCTTGCTATTTCCTTTTCCTCTTCTTCCTCTTCTCTTAGTCAAATTTTGAGAGTGTGGTGTGTGTTTTTCAGATTTATGTGTGTGTAGAGATTTGGTGTGTGTTGTGAGGTGTAGTGTGTGCTTTAGTTGAACAAGAATAGTGTAGGATATTTGTTAAATTACTTTAGGACAAGAGTGCCCTCCAACTAGATTGTGTTTTACTAGTTTGTTATCTTAGTGTTAAATCTAATTGTTTTAGTTCTAGTTTAGTTAGTCTAACTAGTTGTTGAACTAGATAGGTTATAATTACTAGCTACGCTAAATTAATTATCCAAATGCACGTTAACCAATGCAATACACGTAAATCGAGACAAATGCACGTTAAATGATATAAATATACATTAATTGATATAAATGCATATTAAATGATGCTAAATTATATGAAATGTTATAAAATGCACATGGGCTCTATATTGGCTCGGTACGGGGTCTCCCAGGGCAGTAGGAAGTAGCCTTTTCTTCAAGTAAGGCTTTCTCAATAGCCAGAAGCTCTTCCTTCCATTAGTCATATGGGCTTGTAGTTGCGTTGCAAGCAATTCTCTCTGTTAGGCATACCCGATAGTGTCCCCCATTTCGTTTCGCTTTCGAGCGAGGTCCTTATTTATTTTATGCAATTTATTCTATAACAACATGATGCTATTGTTTGCTGGCTACGAATCCCATTTCACGAAATGACTTTCCTTTCTTAGACTAAGTCTCTTACTCTTACTTGAGATCTTATCTTGTATTCTTTATAAGCTGTGTTACGAGTTCTAGCAAGCCTTAAGCTAGTTAGAATTTATATTCTAAAATACATCAAAGTGAGTACAGCAAGTCTTGAAATAGGTTTTTCCAAGGGTTGAAAGTTAGCTTTTCATTTATAGTCCTTGGTCATCAAGATCAAGCGAGTAGGAAATAAGTGAGCCCCAAAAAGGTAAGGTTATAGGTCCAAGGGTCGCTCCTTCCATTTTTATCTATCATATCCTAGATACTTACTGCACTTCCCCGTGATTGCTAACCTTCTTCTTTATTTCGGGTCGTGGTGTAGGGACAATGGCTTTCCAGGCGTAGAAACTTTTCTCTGGGTATTGTTTATGTTGCAAGCAATAGGTTAGGCTCGAAGCAACTAGGCTATCAGGGATCCATGGCCTTTCTTCCGTTTCTCAATATCAACTCCCGATTCTTGCTCCATTTATATCTCTATTGATATAAACAAGTATTTCATTTCTGTGAAACCTCAATTTTCGTCTTTACCTCGATTTGCGTGTCTTTGCCTCGATTTGCGTGATTTGACATGTTTATGTGTTATATGAGTTAGAATGTGCTAAATATGTGATTTATATTCCTAATACATGATATGTGTGCATTCATGAAATTTTCATCAAAATCGGCATCAGAAATTTTATCGATGATTTTTATGAATAGTATTTTGAACACCTATCCGCTAAAATTTTTATAGGGGTGTTTTAAACATTTTAAAACCTAGTCCTATGATATTAATAGACTCATGTTTGATAAAAATTGATTCTGAAATGAAATAGAAATTTAAATGGACTTTTCGGGCGAAAAATAGCATTTTTTAGCCAAATAGTAATTTCTTCTAAACCCGATTCTTGCATTGACTTTCGTTGACCTAGTATATATTAATATAAATGTATTTATATGTGGTATTAAATGATTTTATATTAATTGTGCATTTAAAAGACATATGAAAACAAATAATATGACTTTTCACCTTCTTTTGCAAAAATCGAGCTTTTAACCGAGTCAGGTGTAAATATATGCATATGAAACTTGTTGTCAACTAAAAATATACTACTTAAAATAGTCTAAGTGTTGAATGCATGTTTGTGAGCAAAATAGTCTAAAAATACAATTAAAAGACTAGAAAACAATTAAAAGACTAAATAAACTAACTTTGACCTTTATTATTTTTGTTGACCTTGAGCTTATATCATCAACACACATTAAAACAAGCCAAAAACACCCCCAAAGCACACACAAAACCATGAGTTCAAGGAGGAGGAAGAATAAGGTATTTTCAAGCCTTTTCAAAGCATTTTTCTCACAGATTTTGCAATTCAAGTCCAAATCATTTCTTTCAGAGCTTGATTTTGCTTGTTGGGCATCCATTCTACATATTTCTTGCATCAAAACACATCAAAGGTGAGAGAAAAATTCTAGATTTCAAAATGTCATTTTTATATTTTTGCATATAATTGAATTTTGAACCGTTAGCAAGTTGAATTAATGTTATATTATTGCTCAGTGCATGCTAAGGATCGTTTATATATGTTTATATAAGATTTGAATTGTTGTAGCATAAATTTTATTTTTCGTGTATTAAAAGTTGAGTTGTTGGCTATTTGTTGAATATCTGGAGTTGTGGTAGTTGGAATTGCTTGCTGTTAGTTTGTAAAAGTTTGTTAAATACGTGGTAGTAATGTTGTAATGCCAAAATTTTGATTGCGATGTTGGTGTGAAAGTCCAAAAATTTCAGCCTAGGTGTATTGAGGTTTTAGGGTTGTTGGGCTTGATTTGGCTTGATTATGGTGGGTTTCCGAGGGGGCTAATGTTGTTGATTGAGTGGGTGAGTGATAGAAATTGGTTTGGAGGTTATTGGATTAGTAGAATGTAAGTTATGACTTTTAGAAGTTCGGGTTGTCTTTCTTTAAAATGTTGAAATATGCCTTTAGATGTTTGGGTTGTGTTTGAGTGATTGAATTGTGAGTTGTTGATGGTTAGATTAGGGTTTGGTTATATGGTTATGCATATTAAGTTGGGTGGCCTACTTTGTCATCTAACTTAGTTGTTTGTTGTTTAATTGATTAGTTGTTGTTATGTTGTTGAATTAATGATTATTGATTGATTATTGTTGAACCGGGAGATAGGTAACCTACTTTGATGTCCTCATGTGATAATTGATTATTGATGAATTGGGAGATAGTCAACGTGAAAGGTTGTCCTCCTGTGATTGAATGTTTATTATTATTGTTGAGTCTTGATATGTGTGTGCCACTTCTCGAGCAGCATCGGGCTGTCGGGTTGAAACCGGGATGACTACCATAGGCTACCCCCAGCTCGCATGATGGAGGTGTCATGGAGGGAAGGGCTAGTGAGGTATCTCGGGTGCATGAGTAATGGGGAGTTACAAGAAGAACAGTTGAGATCGTGATGGCGTTTGGAGCTACACCAACTAGAGTATCATTTATTGATTGGTCATTATAGTTAATGTACTTATATTGTTATTGATGATTGTTATGTGTTTACTGCTCAAAGGATGATTTCCAAGGAGTATAGTAAATACTGTTAGAGATCTATCGAATCTTCAGTGGGCTTGCTTTATATAAGCTCACTCTCAATTATTGCATGCATACAGGTGTTACCGATCTAGATTACGGGTACATGCCTCCAGAAGAGGATTATGTGCCATATGTGGACGAGTCCTACGTGTCAGAGTCTTGTCCTTGATATATGATGTTGTACTCTTTTGTTATATTGTATATTAAACTTAGTTGTCTTGTATTTCACTTAAAAATTCATATTATATAAGATGTTGTAAAGATAATAGATTAAATGTTGCTAGCTCAGTAATCTTGTTTTGGAACATGATTAGGTTGCTATGTTGGCTATAATCTATTTTGGAAAAATATATGTTATATAGTAAATGTATGATGTTGGAACGGAGGCGTATAACCTATGGATACAATGGTAAAAGAATATTTAATGTATATTGTGGTTATGTTGTTTAATTTTTGAATTGTTTGTGGAGTTGGATGTATGAATTGCGAAGAGGTTGGTTTAGAGCTGCGATATCCGGGTTACAGTCGTTATACTGCCAAAATTTTGTTGCATCCTGACTGATCTTAAGGGGGGTCGAGTTGGGGCGTGACAGTTTCGCTTTTACATTCAATTTAATCACTTCGTAACCTTTACTTGATCACTGGACGACTTTACCTTTGCTTTCAATCTGTCTTGTGTCATGTAAGCAAAATTCACTAGTTGGCTTATACAACTAGGCGTTAGGAGCGTAAAAGCGAGAGTGGGGAAAACGAGTGTAATGTACTTTACACAAGAGGTCAAGAGGCCGTGCCCGTATGGTTACCACCTAAAGCGGCTCTAGACTTTCCACCTAGGCGTAAAAACGGTTATTGACAAAACTCAAAGATTAAGCTTTGCATGGGAAGCTGTCACCTGTCTTTAATAGGAACTGAGTCGCTAAAAGCAGGAGTTTTATCAGCATCGAGTTCTTGAGCCCACAGAATGGGAAGTGTTAACGAGTCACTAACCCATAGTGCGTATACTAGAATCACGCGCATTAAGGGCTGCTTCCGCTAGACAATCCTCTTCCATGGGACTATTCTTGCAATCTGACTTGGGACTATTATTCAACTACCAAGACTACTACTGATGACTGACTAATCCAGAGAGCTTAGATTGACGATTAGGTGGTTCGGTTGGTTCAAAGGAAGGAGTTCTTCGAGGAAAGATTTGGGTGAGGAAGGAGGTTGTGATATGATTTTCTTTTTCATCAATGAGTTATGGGCACGCTGCGCCCCTTTGGTTGGAGCCCTTTGGTTGGAGCGCTTTGCTTTGCCACTGATCTCGAGTCAAGAAGGGGCGTAGTGTGTGTACCTGAAGTGATAAAATTAAACATGAATGCCGTAGATCACCATAAGGAGCTCATTAGTAACGTCAGGGTTGCACTTGCCCTGGCTCCCCCTACACGTATCCCGAGTCACGAGGTTCAACTGAAAGTTTAAATAGAATTCTATATCACCTGTGGTGGTTTACTCCCTCGGGCTCGTTGATCTATGGGCATACGGGTCTTTCCAAAAATTGCTTTGAAACCAGCACCTTCCACTGACCGGAGAGCCGTGTGCTTGAAGTAGTTAGAGAATAAAACGAAGAGTCGATTTCGTCTTGACCTTGATGTGACAGATCTTGCATCGTATTTGCCTAACGAGGCATTCCACATAGGTCGCCGTGTTAAATTACATTCGTTCGGATGGTTCCAAAACATTGATCGAAGTATGCCCCGAACCACCTCTCTCCCTTATAGAAGTCTGCTTTTCAAAAACAATAAGGAGATTCGGACTTAGACCCTCAGAAAATCTCTTTCGCAAAGTAAACATCTATTTCTCAGAAGAAGGGGCTAGCTATATGCTTAAAAGAGGGGAATCCATACTCCTATCTATCTATTGAACTTATTTCCTTGTCTTGAAAAAAGGCTAACCCTTGAGCTTCGGCTACCTACGGAACCCTGTATTCGATTTGTTCTATAATGTTCTTTCTTGGAAAGTGAATGGGGTCCCAAACATCCAGTTGATAGCAAGGTTTCTACCTTGATTATCCACACTTCCCAGGTTGAGCTGGTAAGTCAGGGCCAGGTTCCCATAAAGGTCTTCTACCTCAACCTATTGGTGGCCCGCCCAATGTTAGCATTCAGCTCGATTCTCACCCCTGATCCTGAAAGGTGGACACCGCCCGCCTTGCCCAGGCTTTAGAAACCCCATTGAAGTCTAATTCCCATTCCAGGCTGTCTTGTTCGATATCCGAGTCAGTCCCAGTTTGGGAGAAGGGGGGTGGGGGGGAGGCCCCATCTGTTTCAGAAGGTCCAGAGATTCATTTCAAAAAAACAGGAATGTCTGAGCAGTTAGTCCGCATGTCCCTAACTACCTTGTTCTTGATTGTTTTCTCATTCAATCGGTCTCCCTGTAAGTCGCCGACTCCTGCATTTTACAAAGGGACCAGCAGACTATCGATTTCAGGCGGGTCTAAACTATCAGAATCTTGGTTCCCCATGAGCTTTTGGCCCACCTTGTCCCAGTCAGCAAAAGCAAGTTTCCTTATATACGAACTCTCATCTAGCCTATTGATTTGGGGTCTAGAACCAAAAAAAGGATTTAGCCCTTTCTGGAATAGGATATAGAGAAGATTCAATCTTTCCCTTATTTCACAACTCAGGCACCTGGGTGGCCCAACCATTCCATTCCTTTAGATTTCAGCCTCTCTTCAGTAGCAGGTCTGCCATGAGCAACAAGCCACATGAAGGAGTTGGCCATCAGCCATCCTTTCGGCTTACAGATTCTATTCCATCTGATCTCCTAAGTTCCAACAGGGGTCTACCTTAGTAGAATCCCCTCCTAACAGAGAATGAAAGAATGTCCTCCCTATCTCCCCACACTGGGATGTCCTGATTGTCACGCCCCAACACAACTCCACTTACAAGCAGTAAGGACACAACAGAATTTTGGCAGTATAACGACTGTAATTCAAACATCAGGGCTCTAAACCAACCCTTTATAACTTCATACAAACAACTCCAAAGAACAACAACAACTCCACAACCATTTCCATATATTAAACAACTATTCAACAGTTCATTCATAAGTTATACACCTCTGTTCCAACATCAATCCATAGGCTATAACATATATTTACAAAATAGATTATAAACCAGTTTAGCAACCTAATCATGTTCAAAAGAGAGACTACTAAACTAGCATTACATAAGTCTTTAACTTTAAGTAAGTTATACAATACATCATATTACAAAAGCTAAGAGAAACTCATGGATATGACTTCGGCACATAAGACTCCTCCACAGAAGGCACATACTCAGCTTCCTGAGGAACGTACACAAAGTCTGGCTTAGTAACACCTGAATGCAGATAACGAATGAGAGTGAGCTTATATAAAACAAGCCCAGTGAGGATTCGATAGATCTTTTAAAAGCAATTACTATACCCCTTGGAAATCATCCTTTGAGCAGTAAATACATAATGATCATCAATAACAATATAAGTACAACAGTAACAATAACCAATCAATAAGGATACTCTAGTTGGTGTAGCTCCAAACGCAATCACGATCTCAACCATCTTCTTATAACTCCCCATTACACACATACCCGAGGTACATCATCTAGCCTCTCCCTCCATGGTACCTCCACCCATGCGAGTTGGGTGTAGTCTATGATAGTCATGCCGTTTTTAACCCGACAGCCTGATGCTGCCTGAGAGGTGGCATATACATATCAGGACTCATGACAATAATAATAATCATTCATTCCTCGGGAGGACAACAAAAGTAGGTTGCCTATCTCCCGTCATCATCAATCATCAATCAATTAATGACATTTCAACAACATAACATCAATTAATCAATTAACAACTAAACAACTAAGTTAGATGACAAAGTAGGCCACCCAACTTTCATGCATTAAACCACACATTCAATCCCACATATAACCAACAACAACCCAAGAAATAATCACTCAAACACTACCAAAACACCAAAGACAATATTTCAACATCTTAAAGAAAGGTCACACAATCTTCTAACAATCATAACTTACAATCTACTAATCCAATGACCTCCAAACCACTTCCTATCACTCACCCACACATGCAACTACATTAGCCCCATCAAAACCCAACCAAAAGCCATACAAAACAAGCCCAACAACCCTAATTTTGGCAATGCACTTGGCTGAATTTTCTGAACTTTTGCCACGACATCACAATAAAAAATTCGGCATTACAACATTACTACCCAACAATTAACAAACTTTTAGAAACAACAAGCAATCAATTCCAACCACAACAACAACAATTATTCAACATTGAACTCAAAATCTAATTTTAATAGCTGGAAAATAAAAATACATGCTACTACCGTTCAAAACTTATATAAACACAAATAAATGATCCTTAGCATCCACTGAGCAACAATCTAACAACAATTTAACATTTCATCGGATAAAAATGCAATTATATGAAAATGACATAAAATAGCATTTTGAGATCTAGAATTTTTCTCTCACCTTTGATGCAAACTAAGGTTAGAAATAAGTAGAATGGATGCCCATCAAGTAAAATCAAGCTTTGAATGAAGTGATTTGGACTTGAATTGTAAAATCTATGAAGAAATTACTTGAAAATTTGAACAAAAATGGCTTCTCTTTGCCTCCCTTGGCATTTTCGGCGATCTAGGTGTTTTTGGAGGTGTTTTGTGTTGTCTTCAATGTGTGTTGATGATTTAAGCTCAAGTCAACAAAATAAGAAAAGTCAAAGTTAATTTACTTAGTCTTTTAGTTGTATTTTTTTATTCTTTTAATTGTCTTTTAGACTTTTGCTAAACAAGTAGAAATACTATATTTACTATATTTAGTAAACTAAATTTAGGTGGCAACAAATTTTATATGCATTCATATACATACAACTAGGGTATAAAACTCAATTTTTAGAAAAGAAGATGAAAAGTCATATTATTTATTTTCAAATGTCTTTTGAAGGCACAATTAATCTAAAATCATTTAATACCACATATAAATACATTTATATTAGTATATACTAGGTCAACGAAAGTTAATGCAAGAATCGGGTTTAGCAGAAATTATTATTTAGCTCAAAAACGCTACTTTTCACCCGGAAAGTCTATTTAAATTCTTATTCCGTTTCAGAATCAATTTTTTATCAAACATGGGTCTATTAATAACAGAGGACTAGGTTTTCAAACCCTAAAAACACCTGAGTCAAAATTTTAGCAGACGTGCGTTTAAAATACTATTCATAAAAACCGACGATAAAATTTTCGATGCCGATTTTGATGAAAATTTCATGAATGCACACATAGCATGTAATAGGAATATAAATCACAAAATTAGTGCATCCTAACTCAAATAACACACATACAGGTCAAAACACACAAATTCATGTATAGACGAAATCTGGGGTTTCACACTGATTATCAGAGCATCCTATCGTCCACAAGGCGATCTTTCTTCTCGAGAAGAAGGGCTTGAAAGAGAAGTTTGTTTCCTCATTTCCCTTTAATATTCTACAGGATTGCACACGTGTACCCTACTATCAGTGTCCAAAAAAAGAATATTTCTATAATAACACAGAATGGGATCATCACCAAGTCCAATAGACAGGATCTTTCCAGCCAAACTGAGTTATTCCAATAGCGCATATCCAGCTTTATCGTCGAAGATTACTTCATCATTTCCTCTTGTCGAAATATATACTTCATTTAAGAATCTATAAAAGGCTATCCCAGGAAACCTTTTGGGAAACTCATGATCGAAGATGTCCATTAAGACTATATTGAATAAGACCCTCGTGATTTCACCCACATGTGGCATACCGCCAAAGCTTATATCTAACCTATGATTTCCATCATCATCAATGATAGGGAGATTCAGTAAAGATGAAATGAGTTTATAAATAGAACCATCTCCAACAAAAGGCTTAACCTTATCTAAAATCAGACTGATTGGAATCATCCCTAATGAAGCCATTAAGTCAAGCTTGTACAGTCTATCCACCTTTCCCATTTGTTTCAGACTGTAATAAAATGTATGAAGTAACTCGACCGATAGGGAGAAGGAATCCACCTTATTTTCGAATCGGTAACCTTCTTTAGGCAAGTGACCATTTGAAAGATGAAATAACATTAGGGATATCCCATTAACACCAATACATCCTCTTTATCTGGCATAACCACATTAATCATATCTGGATCAGAGCCAGTCCCAAGCATGATATCACGACAATCTGGTAGCGTATCATGAAAAAATAGAGTGAGACCTTCCTTCTTTATGAACTTGACTTTTAGTGGTGATAGAACATAAAAACCAGATACTATTTTTTGTTGAATAAGAGCTAATCTCTCGCGAGACATACTAAATTAAAGATTCTCTGTCAAATCTTTATAGATAAAGTCAATATTAGCAGATAGCTGCACAAGTGAACATTCTACTGTACTATAATATATAGTATTAAGAATGGTATGGTAAGGAAGAAACATAAAAGATGAACTATGAATAGAAACTAGACTACTCTTATAATGTGTGCTTACTCCAATCATAATCATCCTATAATTGTACATTAATTGCATATGAAATGTTAAAAACTATACTGATCGCTAGAAACAAAGCAACCACCAAACCTAAACCTACAGCCTTAACCACATGGCCGCTAGCAGGGATTGTTATCTTCGCAAAAGGTTGCTCATTCCCAAAGGCCAACTCCACCGATGCAGAAACATCGTTTGTTTTAACAAAACCAACCCTATAAAAGCCTGGCACATAATAATTCATATTCAAAAATTGATCATATGACTCCATAGGTACAAACATGCTGCCACCTTTGGCTATGGCTGAGTCAAGAACAAACCTGTACCATATTGTACAACCAATGCCCAAGTTCACCAAAATCAAGAAACGTCCATACATACCGTCAAAATGAGTAAATTACCTCCACCAAGATTTTACTTCATTCTTCGGTGATCAAACCACGCAAACTGGCACCGGAATTACTGTAAGGAAACAAAGAAGAACTCAGAAAGAGGTCTTCTATTATATGATAAACCAAGTGAATTACTTAAAAAAGAAAACCTATCAAAGGATTTAGGGAACTTCAATTCTTGAAGTAAGAACTCAGACTGACCAGGAAGAAAGCGAAAACCAAACCCCATACGAATGTCATACGACTTGAATGATGATTCTTCAAGAAAATGGTGAGGGAGCTCTATAAAAGGAACTCGTAGTTGGTCAATAATATCTGACTTCAAAGTGAATGTGTCCAACTTCGTAATAAATGATCAGAGATACCAAGATAACCATAAGACGGAGGTTGACTCATAGAATAAGATTAAGACGAAGGTAGCACTAGACTCGTAGAAGATGATGATGGTTGGACCTCACTCGTAGAAGACGAAGAACCACCAGTGTCCTCATCCAAAGTTAGTTCGTCGAACTCCTTACATAGAGAAAACATTTGGAGGTTATCTATCTCACTTAATAGATTACGTAATGATATTTTATCCATGTTCCTTATCATTCTTTTTTGTAGAGTAAATACTAGGGATTTTCCAGCATCCTTATGGAAAGGCGTTCCTGCTCATATGTTTCGGCGTACCAGCTCATATAGAAAGGCACTCCTAATTCTATGGCTAGGCGATCTAGCTCCTATGGCTTTCCTGATCATATGTATGGGCGATCATTCTCATAAGGATAATATATTCCGGTGTCGCAACCCTGGTGGACCCATCAATCTTCTTTTATACTTTGACTCCTGCATAGAGAGGAACTCAGGTTCTCACATCTGAATACATACAGCAGGAGAACAATATAGAATAGAGCTTGTGTTAATGTCAGTCTCTATCCCTGGGATTTTTCTAATGGTGCCACTACCCAAGTGATAAAAGGACTAATGTATCCCTCTAGCTTAGTTATTAGAGAACGACATCGGTATTTACTCTAAAGGGTGCCAATAAATAGTAGGGACTTTTTGTATGAGATGGGTCTGCATCCTGTGACTCAAATGATTCAGGAGTGACCTGGTTTTTTGCTAGTCCCTTGTATTTTAGTACATTGCTTCTATCTATTGTGATATAGAAATAGGATTTCGGTGCTAAAAAGTAGTCTTTCATGACTTTGTCCTCTAGCTTAAACTTACCTAAGACAGAAGAAGAAACCATTTTAGTAGGTAGTGGCTGACAAAGCACAACTGAGTCTGTGTCCATGTAGTAGCTGTCTTCTCTTGAGATATAAGGTTACATATAGATCCTAGCACAAGCAGTGATTGCAATAGCTAGTTGGATAGCTGAGTTCTTCGGTGGGTTCCAATAATCTAGGCTAGTCCCGATATTTCTATGGTAGGCAATGACGTATTTGTTCTCTCTAAGCATCTCATCGAATATTAAGTCACTATGCCTGATCAAATATTTGTATCGATCTTCATTGCAAACCTCGGTTATCGTGCTTTTAGGGTTAATGCCAAATCTACCGTATAGCGAATTCATAAGGATCTTGTACACATAGGCCAAGGCATCATTACCTTCTTTCCTTGCCTCTAACCTGCTCTCAAAGAGTGAGCTAATAAACTACCTGAATGGGCTTTCCTTTCTCTCAAAGAGGTAGCCTGAGATTGAGAGCACAATGTAGCCTAGGCCTCTTCCATACTTTAACTCCTAACTATAGTAGACTCCAACAAATTCCCCGGTTGGAAAGATGAGAGTCATATTCTTTTCTTGATAGGGTAGAAAGGGCTTCTTGATAGTCTTCGGACATACCACATATGCCTCAATAAAGCCGCACATCTTGTCTAAATCCTGATCTTCTAAATTACCATTCCAAACAGGCTTACCTCCAGGCATTGGAAATTCCTTCATTACAAAGGGATAGAGAGAGTTTACATCATAGTAGTATAGGTCCTCGCCATATGGCTTGTATGTATCTGTATGACCACCGTAGTAGGCACACCTTATAAAGCTGTCTTTATTCTGGTTTAGGATATGGATTGGCCAATTAGAAGCATTGTAGTATTTCATACAAAAGATACTTAGAGCCAGTGAGGAAAGGGTTATCTTGCTTTCTTTGTCCACCTTGTACAGCTTGCAATATATCTCTTGAGCTTTTTTCATTACACCTCCATGGAGAAGTATGTCCTACTTCATATATTCTAACAAGCTCTTTTTCATACTACCCACAGTGGACTCTGTCATATCTTCAAATGGGATAAAGCCTTTCAGGCCTAGACCGGACATAGATTCTTAGCTAGGGTGCTAAGTTTTCCAGGGAGTAGATTCAAGGAGTCTTTGAAGCGGAATAACAACTTCTTACCAGAATAGACAACTAATTCGTAAACCATACGGTTCCTCATCAGTGGTTTTAGCTTGTAGCTCTTGTGATGACATGATAGGTGCTTAAGCAAGAAAATTCCATCGAATCTAGATAAGTTGTGGAAGTAAATAGTTGAAGGTTCTTGTTCTTGTCTAACAATCGTTGAGATCCTTAATACCAAGTCATAAAGTACCTTAGTACTCATTTCTTCAAAGAAATCCATGATTATAGAGTAGTCTTCACTAAAGTAGGTATCAATCATAATATCATTGATCTGTTCACCGGGACGAACCATCAAGAGACCTGCATCATAAGGATAATGAATGTCATCTTTCTGTAATGGTAGAGTCTCAATATCGGCAACTATGAATCGTTTCAGCTCAGTGCGAGATGGTTTGAGTGTTGTGATATGGGTTGGATAGCTACGCTTATGATTTCGGATCTCTCTAGCTGTTATTGGCTCGATCTCACTCAATCCACCTTGAATGATTGATCTAAGTGAGCTATCTCTCTCCTCTGAAGATAGGGCGGGTATATCCATCTTTTTGCCTTCCATATAGACTCGGATCATGAGTTGAAGAAGATAATCTCCGTCATAGATTTCATATATATAGTAATATATCGATATATATGAGCATAGACCTCACTCTTTGGAATTAACTTACAATCTTGATAAGGGAAGGGAATAACACTATTTAGCGTAAATGAGATATCCACTCCGCAAGATCGCCTCATAGTATATGAAATTGTGAACTTAGCATAACCAGATAAGAATGGGTAAGCAAACTGGATTAAGAGATCCATGGTCGCAAGGCTGAGTAGGTCTATATCGTTAACAAAAGGGTAAGGCTCGTTGAAGTGATGTGAAGCTATGATTAACCCAGCATGTGGATCTAGCTGTTTTGTTCGTTCAATCTTTTGATACAAGCGATTCAATAACAGTTCAGTAGTTGTGCTGTCTCTAATGTATACCATCATCATCATCATTTTAATAGTGCACGCTGTTATTGGTCATTTCCCCCTCTACTAACTTTAACTTGAATTTCTGCCACTTATTCTCATGAGCTAGCCAACAATCCCCGGATTTTAAATCACCGCATACAATATGAGTGTAGTTCTCGTAAGAGGTCAGTATTACCAAGATCATTTCTTCCCAAGTTTTCATCATCTTCTTGCTTATGTTCCCAGGTACATTAGCCTTTAAGTAATAATGAAGAAGATCTTTTGAGATTACCTTTTGCTCCAAGTCTTGCTCTGTAGGTACTTCAGACTCCCCTTTTTCAATTGGATAAATCAGATTCATATAAATGAACTCGTTGATGATTGAAAGTGGAGGGCCCATACTACGAAAGACTCTGCTATAAATCTTTGGTATATTATGGCTATATAGAGCAGTAGTTAGAAAGTTGTCTTACACTGTGTATATAAGCGCTTGTATTTCATGAAGAATATGATCTACAACACTCATTGCAATATATGCATCCTTTTGATGGATGAAGTTTCCGAAGGTAGAGACTAAAGTCTTCCTACAATCTCTCTTAGAAGTGGGAACTTTAAGACTCACCCGACACCACTTCTTAAGAATATTATTATGAATTGTAATATTTTGGGTCATCATTATCTTATAATCCTGTACCGTGGTAAAGTAAGGGACTCTATAGAAAACAGGGTTATTCTGCGAAGACGCGATCCAGCCTATATTGCTGATCAACCGGATCAGGCTTTCCAAGCCCTGATATTTAGTCCTCCAAAACTTAAAGCAGGCAGAGGCAACATCGAAGCATTCATTATTAGTGATAAAATGAGAGAGATAGTCCTTTATATCGTTGGCCGTGCTATTTAAAGTTTTGCCATAGATAATAGGCATAAAGATACCTTTGACTAGCTTACGAGTGAGGTGATTGCAAACTATCGTTGATAGATTCTTATTTTCCAGTTCTGCTTTCATGAACACCTTGAGCTCTTCGAGGATTGAAGAATAAACATCTTGGATTTTTCCATCCGGAGAAGGGATGAGATTCGTTCTCTTAGCCAAGGTTTCATCCATCAAAAAGCAACTAGAGATCTGATATGCACTTGTTGAGGCGTCTTGGATAATAGGAATGCTCGAAAGAAGGTCCTATTTCTTATAGATGAAAGCCCTTAGATTGGCCATGAACTGAAAGGGGGTGTTTAGCATCTTGACCATTCACGATAATCTTATCATCTAAGATCTTTAAATTCTCATCGCTATCAAAATCATCATCATTTATACCTAAAAGATTTATTGACCAGTTAATTGCCCAGCTTTTTGCCTTCTCGGTCGAGTCGAAAGACTTGTAATGGAAGGAAACTGCTGCAACAAATATCTGATTTTTTATATTCTCGTCGATAGGACTGCAATCAGCAAAGACGATCAGGCTTCTTGCTAGATCACACTCATGGAAATGCAAACTAATTATTCCATCCAATTTCAGATTCTACGCCTCTTGGGAGCGGCCAGCCGTAGGCCTTCGATAAAAAGATTCAAATGGTCTTCCCGCTCGTTATTTTCTTTATTAGTCTGATTTCCTGACTAAGGATAAGTTTTCTTAGACAAGAAAAAAACTTGCATCAATCCGACCTTAGAAACAAGATTTCACGGCAGCTAGACTACGCGATATACACAATTTTCAGTCGTAGGACTGAGAACGTTGGGAAAAATATGCCTAATTTCCTTTCCTAATTCCAATCGTGCCAATTTTCTAAAACACCGTGTTTTTTGCCTCAATCCGAGCTTACTCCTATCAAAGTGATTGGCATTTGACTTCTTCCTTCCTTGTTTTGATCCCTTACTACTTGATACTAGGAGAATCCAGACAAGTTGCTTGATGGCTTGGTCCGACAATACATGGTCTTCAAGGAAGAGGTTAGGTGTTAGGGCTTTCTTTATCACAATCTAGGGACTGCCTTGATTTTCATAGCCCTAGCTACGCTACCATAACTAGTCGGTAGGCTTCCCATCAGATAGTTCAATCTAGCGGCGGAGATAAACACTTTGGATTCGGCAAGCTACTCTGCTTTCACATATTATAGAAAGATGGTTACTATATTGATAGAGGCATACAAGTATTCAGTTATCCCAATAGTAATAGCCCACGGAACGATAATTCAGTGATCTTTAACCAATTGCGATTCCGCACATCTGATCTTTCTTGGTATTCAAATGGTTTATTGGCGGGCTGAGACTACACAGGGGTAAAGGCCCATGCCAGTAGCACCAGTGCTTGCTTGTTATGAGGTAACTCGCCCCCACCTTTTCTTATTAGTTGCAAGCCTCTCATCCTTGTCGGGGAGTATATCACTTAGATCTAATCCTGCTTTCGTTGGTTATCTTCGACTGATATGTGTGGTTCATTCTCACGATAGTAGCTCATGTCCAATGACTCCTTGAAAGCGCTATGCCCCTATACTAAAAGGGAAAGAAATGATGCCTGCACAATTTATACTCCCATTCACACTGAAAGCACTCTACCAAGCCTTCTTAGCCAACTATTAGTGGAATCGAAAATCGATCTTAAACATGGTCATATCTTCATTATCCCATTAGTCAATCTTTTGACTTCTCGTCTTTTTGGCTGCTATCTTCCTAAACAGGAGGAGGAAGGGGAAGGGCTTTATGAATGTTACAGAATGAATGGTCAATGATAAATCACCTTGCCTTCCCTTTAGAGGAGGGAAAATAGTAAATTAAATAAGGTAGATCTCCGCACTATTTATATTCTTTCGCTACCAAAGCTTCAGAGTTCTATTCCTTCTTGCATCCAATCTCAAGGATAAATTCAACCTAACTCGCACTGCATGGAAGGACATAGCCTAATAGGTCACTCAGTTCCTTGCCTTAGGGCATGATGTCACTTCCTTTCCTTCCTTTTCTTGCATCTCGGAGGGCTTTCTTTTGCCGGCTAGTGGGTATATTCCCTATTGAGTAAGGTACAAAAACCTCACAAATAGTCTTTCTTTGTCCAATTCTTCCTGCGCTTTGTCCCTTCCTCCAACATAATTCGATGCCATCCTCGTCTACTTGATTTATTCATTGGCCCATAATTCACTTTCCCCAAAGTTAAAGGGAGTTAGGAAGAAATAAGATCTTTCATACCAGCTTCGCCTAGCAGCACGACGCTTGGATTGCTCTCCCACAACCCCGTTTTCACGGTTTAGGCTACTCCTATTTCGCTCGCCGCTCCTAAGGGAATCACTTTTGCTTTCCTTTCCTCTGGCTACTAAGATGTTTCAGTTTGCCAGGTTGTCTCTTTCCTACCCATGGATTCAGAAATAGTTCGAAAGGTTGCCCTATTCGGGAATCTCCGGATCTATGCTTATTTTCAACTCCCCGAAGCATTTCGTCGATTACTACGCCCTTCCTCCTCTCTAGGTGCCTAGGTATCCACTGTAAGCCTTTCCACTCTCCGTCTTTTCCAGCTCTATTCCCGATGCCTATATCCATCATTCTGACATAGTGAATGTCCTTCTATTATAATAATAATAAGTATTTGTTAGTCCTAAAAGCATAGGAGAGTGAGCTATGAGTCCGTTCCCTCACTCCCACAAGAATCGAGACTTTAATGTATTACCGTTTGGGACCTATGCCCCTAGGTCCCTTCACTCTTTGATTGAATGACATAAATGGTACTCTCAATCGCCAAGGGTGCAAGAAAAAATAAGTTAGGGGAGTGCCCTAGTTACCAAGAGGCTGCAGGCCAACTCGGAAAGGAAGAGACTTCATCACACACACCCATGAGGGCACTCGCTACAGGAATGAGAAAGCGAGATCATAACTACTCAACTAAGTCAATATGAAGAGTTAGTAAGTGCATAACTCTTTCTTCTCTCGTAAGTGAACTGAGGAAATCCTTTTCATAGAAGGGATCCTAGCTAAGAAAGTCAGTTCAGTAGTTGCCTCCACTGTGAAGGAAGCTTTTGGAAGTACCGTTTTGAAGCAAGAAGGTGCGAAGGGGCTTTCATGGGCTTATTATGAGGCTTGTACTTCTCTCCTATTAGGCGTTGGGGTATAATCACTTTTTGATTGAGGATGCCCAGGTACGAAATAGGGGAACTCACACTAGAATCAGGAGCTTTATAGACTAAAGTAAGGAAAGTAGCCAAGAGGACGGGAAAGCCAAGGGTTCTATAGATATAGAGCACCAACTAAAGCCGTGGTGTACTAGGCTAAAAGCAAGAAAAAAAACCGATAACGTCGCTTAAAAAGGCCTGACGAAAGGCCCCTGTCGAATCTCTAAGGCTAACTAGCTGCCCGAAAGAGAGGAGCGAAAAAACATTTTTTCAAGGAGTCAAGCTTCCTGCTAAGCCAAGCACTGGTACAAGCTACTAGAGCACTACTTTGAACTTCTCTTATAGCGAAAGTTCCCTAGTTTGGGTCACTTCTTTCCTTACCCCTTAGGTTAGGATAACTTATGATTCCTCAGGTGGACGTAATCGTCCCTTTCCCTATTCTCTATAGTGAATCAAAGTGGGTACTCTGAGTTTGAAGAAATCGTAATCCGCACCTTGAACAAAAGCCGAACGATGAAGTTAGCCTAGCCTCAGTCTCTCTTCCCTTTCGTCTGCTATTCCTACGCCTTCTTACCTATACTTTTATACTTGCGTGGAAGGAATGGGCAGACAGCAAGAAAGAAGGATTTCTAATAAGAGAATAAAAGAAAGTCCCATCTCTAGCCAAAGACCGAAATTCCAGCTCTTCCTTGCTCACTCTTGTCGGAGAATACCGGGTTATTTAAATCTTCCTATCAATCTATTCCTTCAAAGTCCTCCCATTACTTAGAGTTCTTGCCATTGGTTATCTTACTGACTATTCGATAAAAAAACCTTATTAATATCCTTGTTCTATCAAACAAGCTTGTAAACACCTTTTTTCACCCCTAAGAAAGGGTAATCAACTCGATCAAGCACGACGTTGGTGTAACTACTATATGATGAATAAGTCCACCACATTCTCAAACATTCGGGACCCATGCCCCTAGGTCCCTTCATTCTTAGATTCAATGATAGAAAGGTCTCATTCTAACCTTTTGCTTGGTGCCACCATAAAGCGATAGCGAGACCTGAGTCGAACTAGGGCTGAAAGAACGTCTTTTTATCCTGCTGAAAAAGCTTAGTAAATCGGTCTTCTAAATTCCCTCTGCTTTTCCCTCACCTACCTGGATCAGTGGATTGTCCTGATTCAGCAGGATTCGGCTTCGTATGAAGTGTCTACGGATTACTAAGCCGTGGATCAAGATCTTAGGATCTAGCTAGATAAGACTTATTACACCCTGAAAAATGGCAGAATGAGACCCTTTTCTAAGGAAATAGATTTAGTCACTTTAAAAAGGATCTTGCGAAGAGCATCACTGAGGTGATGCACGAAAGACTTGAATCACGCAGATTATCCCTACTGTCGGCTATTGATGAAGATTGAGTCAATTTACTTAACCAAAGTCGTACCAGAGTGACTTTGGAAGCGGCTTTATCTTACCTTTCTACCAAAGCTTCACCGTCTTCTCTATACTATAGGGGTATCAATGTTCGTTCCACCCTTATGTATTGTAATTGTTAAGTTGACACTCTGGAACACACGTTACTCTTATGTATTGCATTTTTTTTGAAAAATGGATATAATTAAACTAAGATAGGTCCCTTTTGGAGAATTCATCTTTTTTAGCTTGACTAATCGTGTAACAAGGAAGTAGGCTTAGGGAAGAAGAAAGAGAAGATGCGGCTGCTTGAGAAGCTATTGGGAGTTAGGAGGAATGCACTCTTAAAGAAATGCCACTAGTAGTAATAAAAGAGGCTTAGCAATCATTCGAAAGTAAAGGACTTATGCTTAGTTAAGACTAACTTTCTTTTATTAAGCGGTAAGGAAATTCATTTTTTCGGGAAGTCCAGACATGAATAAAACAATTAAGGAAGCATGGCGAATTCATTTAGATACCGAGTCTACTGCCCTAGACTACACGGATCGAACGAGAAGAAAAGTAGCCAATTCTCTCCCTAAAGGGGGTTTCAGTTCTCTGAGGGTTAATATAAGACCTTTTTCGAGTCTTTTAGCTTAGCCAAAGTTTTCCCTTATATTCTATGTAAACTCCTGCCCTAGAAAGGGCTTTCTCCCTCAATTAAGGTTGTTCAGAAAGTGCTTAGGTTCGGTTAAATCCGGGATGGACGGAGCAGGCATGGATGAATTGCTTATAGTAAGACAGAAGCTCCATCTCCGCCCCTTCCCCTCCTCCTTCCTCTATAATTTTAGCTGCAATAGCGACAGACACATGAACAAGTGCCAGATCAAGGAAAATTAGGACCCCTACACTCGCAAGGACTACTGACTTGAGGGTGAGAACTACACACTTTGTTTACAAAAGCCTCTTTGATTACTTGTAAAAGTAGGCGTATATCAGGTGTGATAAGTGCATCTTCTTACTTATTGGATGAATCTGATTAACTTAATGAACCACCAGCAGCTGACTCTGGGCATTGGGTCCTTATTCCTTCTGGTAACAGCGCTTACTTCTATGACACCACCCCCGGTACCGGTTAGGAGAGTTGTTTTTTGCCTACTTCTCTTCCTGAAAGTCCCAAAGCTGATGAAATAGCTTTTCTATCTTCTGATTCAATTCTATCTGCACTTGACACCAGCAAGGGAAAGAGATTTCTTACACGTCCATTAACAAGGCAAGAGCAAGATAGTTAGAAAGGCAAGTCTGATCTTAGATTCTCGGACATAGCATCGTATATAAATAAGATAAAGGCTTCTCTTATAAGAGCTAGTTTCCCACAAGCTAAGCAAAGAGAGCATCAATCGTCTTCATGCTATCTTCATTCAGTTGAATGCCGCAGATCGTCTTCTGCATAGGATACGGATTACTACTAAGAGCGCATTCTTCCTTCAAAGAGCCTTTATCCCGCGTTGCATCCGATGTGAACGAATCGTTTGAATCAAACAATTCCTTTTCTCAACAGCAGTCGTTAGGCCTCCCACCAATAGTTCAGTCGGGAGAGAGCGGTGTAGAGGAGAGATCTTGACTATTGGGATATCAATAATATTATGATTTGGCGTATGACTATTACTGTTACTGTATTGCTAAGAGTTACCGGCGAAGGGGAGAGAGATTTGACTTTGAAAGAAGCAACTTTCACCTTGAAAGCCACTAAAGCTTCTTCCCTGTGCATGCATGGTTTGGCCGAAATGGAACACCTTTTCCTAAAGGAGTTGGAGCAGTAGTACCTTGCCTTTGACTTTACTGGCCTGTCTTCTCTTTACTTCTTGGGGGGCTTCCATCTCTCTCTAAGGCTACCTTGGGCAAGCAAGGGGATGGACTTCCGAAAGCAACCTCTTGGACTAAGCGTCCCCAGACGCTCCCCCCCCATAGAAATCTGCTTTCAGAACATAGGTTGGCCTCTTCGCAACAAGCGAAGTAATCTTTTTTTACGTCTTATTATGATCCGTTGACAGGGAAAGTAGCTAAACTCACTTGCCCAGACCCAGAAGAAGAGATGCATTTTGGGTCTCAATGAGGTAATTCTCTGATTTTTTTAGGGTCAACTGACATGTGATCGATCGAGCTAGACTTTCTTAATGAGTATGAATTGGGCTTAGGAGCGAATCTCTTTTTCCCCTATTCTAGAATAGTACTCAATATCTAGTCTAAAAAGTCTCTCCCCACTGACCTTCGCTCTATTCTTCGCACCAGCCTCAGACGCTAATGCCACTAACTAGCAGACAACGAAAATAACCTTCTTTCTCCCTTCCCTACTGGCATGTTAATTAGTAACCTTCCCTCTTTTTATAGAAAAAGAGGGCTCATGTCTGTTCATTCAAATGGGATCTTAAACTGATATTCTCTTGATCGAAAAATGAGGCTAAAGCTAAAGCGTTGAATTCGTCAGTTTGATACTAGGATCAATCAAGAAGGATATTGCGGCTTGGACCGACTTTCCTGTGTGCGCTGCTTACTCCTTGGTTGGTCAGTTAGACCCGCATAAGTCAATATTTTAGTAATCCTACTCACCCCACTGCTTGACGAATCACGCAATGCGTTTTCTTCCCCACTGCCCCTGCCTGCGAGCCTAGAAGTACGACGCTTTGATACTGATGGTAGAATACTGTATTCGTGTAGAAGACACCGAGCCAAGGAAGGGAGGTAAGAGTAGCAGGACTCTTGAGGTACCCTACCGACGAAACCAGCATGATTCATCGATGACCTCAAAACCAATGCATCGCGCTATGCGCTAGCTTGTTGAGGAGGGAGCTGTTTAAGCTTTGTCTTTGCTTTGCCTTGCTTGCCCTTTTCATTTTCAGAGTCAAGGTTCGCTTCACTTACAGTCGAATATATTCTATTAAAGCAAAGCTGAGAGGCGATAGTGGTATCGAGATCAGACTGTCACCTATGACTAAGCTCCGTGACTAGCTTCATTCTCATAATCTAAGTGATTCTTCATCACAG
This sequence comes from Ehretia macrophylla, assembly GCA_037974665.1. NCBI lineage: Eukaryota > Viridiplantae > Streptophyta > Magnoliopsida > Boraginales > Ehretiaceae > Ehretia > Ehretia macrophylla. The sequence goes on along the minus strand of CM075782.1, from coordinate 38,436,220 downwards.
GACAACCCATAGGACTGGCCTGAAGGGCTTAATGGAATTGAATTGCAGGAAGGTTGTTAGTCATAAACTTCCCTATTACTAAAGAGAGGTTGATCACCTTCTTTATGAGTTCGTGATGAGACTCCGATCTCAATCAAGGGCTCTGAAAGTAGCACTCTGTCCAATATATAATGGAAGTCCCAGTGTTGAAAGCAACTCTTGAACCCAAGGAAAAGAAACTCAATAGGTGGAGGCTATAAAACCGTTAGGTTTAGGCTAGGCCAAAGAGGGAGTAGTCCTCTCGGGAGAGGAACGCAATTGTCTGGTGAAACCCGGCTTACATTATCTATCTCGTAACAGATCCGATCTTACTGAATGAAGAAGGGTGGAACTCTACTTTGCTCTTTCAGAAGGAAATCTGCAGATAGGAGCGATAAGGCGATGAGACCAAAGAGAATTTCAATAGTACGTTGCGGGGCCGACAACCTTTGACCGGTGTAAGCTCTTGTCGCACTGAACTTCTTCAAGCTTGAACTGAAGCGTTCCAACAGTAATAAGGAGAAAATTGTTGTTTTAGCCTATTCATTTTTAGATGAAAGTGACGATATTGCTATCATTACTATACTTGGCAACCAAGCTCGCATGTGTATCCATTCCATTAGGCATTGCCACTCTTTCCTACTCTACCAGTGTTGGTGAACGAAAGGTGTCAACTCAAGCTGATCATTCCATTTTGAACTCTTATTACATTACATTGACGACACCTCTTTCTCTTTGTGGAACCTTCTATTTGACTCGCATTTCTGGGATTGAAGATAAGCTTTTGGGCTAATCTAATTCTGTGGGAGTCGCTGTCTCAAGAATCACCCTTGTCCCAAGTAGGCAGAAAGCATGCTAAAGCGATTGAGGAAAGGGTTGGCCAATCTGAATGACTTCCTGAAGGGGATGGAATGTGGTAGATAAAATTTCTTCCTTCTAGCTCGACGAATAAGAATTGGATGGTCCAGGAATGGGCATTTACTAGTTCTTTTAAGAGAATAGCGTATGTGCTTACTTTACAAGACTTTCCACCTTTCATTTCTGAGTCAACCATTGCCATTGGTCTTTCCGGGTAGCAACTTCACAAGGCACCTAGGAAGCTGAACAGTTGTCAGAAAGAGTAGTGACTAGGTCACAGGTAATAGCTAGGATTTTGAATTAGAAAGCTATGTCTCGAGAATGCCTTCCTTCTAACTAAGGCAATTGGTCTCTCACGTTGGATATAGATAGGTCGATGTTGCCAATGCAAGTTAAGCGTGTAAACGACCTTCAAATTGGTGTTGGCATTAGGAGAAATAAGCTGATAGTAGAATTAGTGGCATTCATTACATTTCAGTGAGACAACATCACTACTTAGCCACGCATTCTCACTCTCTTTCTGAAGTGATCCGCTTCATAGGTATACGTCTTAGGGGAACTATAATACAGTTATCACGACCTTGGTAGTATCCTGTCCTAATGCTATAAGCAAAAAAAGAAAACTCTTCCTTTTCCTCATGTCAACAGCCCTTTAAGTAAACTATTTTGTCAACCAATACATTGGAAAACGAATCATTTGGCCAGGTTCAGTAAAGAGAAATCGCAGGATAAACCAATGGGTGGGGAGATATTAGTGAACCTAACGAACGATATAAGCTCAAACAATGGTGGTGTAGTAGCTTTCCTATGCCCTCCCCTCCTTGGAGGAAGTGTGGCAAGATTGACCGATTCCTAAGAGTCATGAACAAGCTCCTGCTGGCTGGCTAACTGGAGACAACTTCTTATAAAAGAAGCCGATTGAATAACTTATGCCCGTAATTGATAGAAATAGAATTGGCTAACTCTACTTGTGGCTACTTTTGATTTGAAAGAAAAGTTGTTTGGTTGTTCAAGTGAGCAGCTAGTTAACCGTTATTGAATATCAGGTCCTTCCCTTTCTTAAGCCTAGTCACACAGCCCTATACTTAGCAACTCGTAAGAAGATCCGAACGAAGACAATGAAAGAAAGCGACGAAGCGAGCAAGAAAGGTTGCCCTGAGTTGAGGCTCCTCGGACGAGGATAGTGAAGCCACCCGCAAAGTGGCTAAGGGTACAAGATCCCAAGTTCCTAAATCAGATAGCAGTTCCTTCTAAGAGTCAGAAGTAGAGCTAGCGAAAGGTGCTGAGGAAAGGAAGAATATGGCTAGGTAGGAATACCAAGAGTACGAGCAGGAAAAAGGAAGAAAGAAGAGCCCAGAAGCCCTAGAGAAAAGGTCAAAGCTAAAGTCGAAGAGGCTGTAGACAAAGACCTTCCTACCAGAGGGACTTTTACAAAGTTTCCAAAGGAAAAGACCAGTCAAGACCAAGGAAGTGAGCACAGAAGACCTCTTTTTCAATTGACTTTGGGGAAATAAGGACAATCCCTTTGGACTATGGGATGGTCTTAATCCTAACATATGCTGCCATAAGGATGAGTAGACGTCTGTGCAATGGAGGATGATCCTATGGATAATGGGATTCCTTTGGCATTAATCTGTGCGGAGACAATGCAGGAACCAGAGCCAACTACTGCCCTATCCTATGGAGTAATAAGGAAGAGGAGTGAATGGAGGGTCCGGAGGAGAAGTCAATGTTTTCGGGTACTAGGGAAGCATACCTACTGATAAAAGGAATTGATCTCGATACAGAAGCCAATCAACCGGTCCCCCTCTCCTTAGTTGGCATCATTCTTCTCAACCAATCTCCACCAGATCTAAGATCTTTAAAGTATCGGCATGAGCAAGCACAATACTAGGCACTCGATGAACAAGAGAAAGCAAGAGAACTCTATGAAAAGAGGAATCTTTCTTTCTGTCATTGATGTTCGGTCCTACCGTTGTCGAGATTGAAGGAGGGATCGGGTACGATATGCAGCAAGCAAGAATTCAGTCTTTTTGGCTAGATTCACTCGTCTCTCTAGCTGGGATGACAAGCCAGCCGACCAACCCTTAGGTTTTTCCTATATATTTCGCCACTCCTGCTTCGATGACGTGCGAGTTGCTACATACCAATCCTCTCTTCGATTCACCGTGCAAGGGACTCCCTCTGGATGATGATGAGCCACAGTGTGACGCCTGAGTTTTAGCCATGCATTCAATTACTGTTGCATCCCTTGTTTGCGCATTTCCTTCTGTGCATTATTAACTGTCTTCTTAAATTACTATTCACTCCGTTTTTAACTTCATGCTATTAGCGAATTAGCATTTTTATTAAATCATATTAATTGTTAGAGTAGTGGGAAAAATGTGCATTTGAGCTAGAGGCGATAGGAGAGCTCATTTAGAAAATGATTTTTATAGTTGTATGAATAGTGTTACGTAACATAACTTAGGGAATGAATTAGCTAGCATTCATTTTACTATCTAGGCTCGTTTTAAGCTAACTAAGCGCATTTAGTGAACCATTTAAGCAAGCAACTTAGCCCCATTTAATATGTAACTCACACAACACACACATTAGCTCAGAACTTAGCAAAACAAAAACAAAAAAAGAGAGCATGCTGAAAACACTGTAGCAAATCCGAGAATTGCATAGGAGAAGAAATAGAGTTTTTTTGCTCAACAAATCCTCATTCCAAGCCAAGCCAAGCTAGGTGCAAGTGGTTTAGGGTGTCTACTAGCCTCCTAGGAGCTCCTACGTGCATTGGTGAGGGATTTCACGGCTTATTTTCGCATTTTAAAATAGTTGCTATTTTCTTGATTTGTAGAAAATGTGTTCAAATGCTATTGTATTGATTATCTATGCTATTATACCTTGTATATGAGTTCTAGAGAACATATTTGAACCATTGTTTCGCTTTTTAAACGGTTGGAATCGTTAGTTTAATTCATGAGGTGAATAGTGACGTTTTTCTAGGGTTTTGTGTAATTGCTCGAATTAGCTTGATTCAACACTCCTAATAGATGCCTTAGGTGCTAATGAAGGTAGTCTAATAGCCCCGTGCACTTGAATTGCTCTAAAATCGCATAAAACGTAAAATAGTCGACTTTAATAAAGGGGTTTCGGGGTTAAGACGAATCCGGGTGGATTCGGGCTCTACTTTTGGTATCCTTAGGCTACCTAGGTGCTATAGAAGCTTTGCTAATCCTTGTTTGAAGCCCGGATGAGGTAGGTGTAGTGTAAAGCTATAAGAGGGAATTTGGGGCTTTCGAGGTTATTGCGGGCGTTTGAATGAGTTAGAGGGTTGAAAGGGTTCCTTGAGGGTTAGTTAGAAGGTTGGTAGAGTTTCCCTTTAAATTTGAATCATTAACTTTGGTTTGGAGGAGAAATAGCTTGAATAACAAAGGGATTTAGGTGCAATTTCGGTTGTCTCGCGCTTCTAAGTCCTTGGCATGACTTCTTGAATGTTTAAATGTAGTTTCAAGTTGGTGTGGAACTTTTGATGTAATTCTAATTATATCTTGTATATGCCCTTTTGTAAAACTGCTTATTTGCTTGTATAAACTGCTTCTATTTTAACTGCATTGAGAAAACTTCGAGCTTAAAACTGTATTAATTGGAGAAGGATTAGGGGTTGAATTATATATCATTAGAAAGCCTTACGAGTCTAGTTTCTGCAGCTTTTTACGGTGCATTAATCGGAGTTGTCTAGAGCAAGTTATGATCATTTTTGTGAGATGTGTCAGAAATGCCCTGTTACGCGAGAATCTGAATTTTGTTGTTATTTTGCTATAGTAATGATATAATTCAGTTCTAATTGGATGTATTCGATCAAGACCTTATTGTGTAGTGTCCTTGGATGATTAATAACGTAATGGGGCTCTTATAGTTATGTTGTTTTCATGAATTGTAATTGAAATCTAATTGCTAGTAAAGTTAATTTAAATTGAAAGCTATTCTATTCGACTGTGAATGAGAAATGCTAGTAGAGTTGTGATGGTCACCACCTTTAGACATAGGTAATGTTTCTATATATGCTAAACAATTCAACTGTTAGAATTAGTTGTTGTTATCAATGTGCAACTAGTGAACACTTAGAAAGGTCAAGTAAACTATGTGGAAGAATGTGTTTAATGCTTTTTGAAACTACATGTAAGGTTAATTGTAAGTTGATAGTTGTCTATTATATGTTAAATGTAATTAACTTAAGTTAATACTACTAGTGATATGTTAGAATCTTAGCTTGAAGTATAGTTATTTTACTAAAATAGTATGTTAGTTATTAAATGGTTGATAGTTAACTTTTCTATTAGTTGATAAATGCATTTCTTTCCCTATGTGCTAATGTTGGGCTATGTTCATAGAGATAGTACTAACTATTGTAAGTAAAGTAGAATATGAATTAGAAGTTCATTAAAGTAGTAAAAGACTGGGTAGTGTCATTGTGAATGAATGTGTCATTTGAACATTAAAGTAACCTAACCTTTATTATCTATATATCCTTTGGAGAAATTCTTTGAGTTGAGTTAATGGCTAGTTTATTGTTATGTGGAGTGAATTAATTTCTTGTACAAGTTATTAACTAAAGTAAAATGAGAAATAGTATCAGTAACTGCAGGCTCATGTGTTGATTTTAGTTAAACTAAATTCTAGCTCGATTTATATCTAGTTATAGCATGCTGGTTGAATCATTCTCATTTAAGTTTTTGAACTATCTTCTTAATTAACTTGTAGACTATTGAAAATATGGAATATATGTTAAGTTAAGGTATATAAAAGTGGTGTTTTGTTAAAAATAGAATTCTAATAGATATTGTATATATGCTAAATAAGCGAAGTTATAAGTTAGCTAACTTAGAATGAATGTTGTAGTTAAAGAGTAATTGAAGTCATGTTTGCTCATAGGTTCAAAGTGACTGGAAATGATGTGATTCAAACTTACATCTTGGAGCTCGGTAGAGGTGAGGGAGACTTCATCCTTATGTGCATAATAGTTTATTTACTTGTACTTAGATTATGTGCACTTATTGTCTATATATTGTGTGTGAGGGCAACCTACTTTGTTGTCCCTCAACCATGTGTTTATTGATTTATACTATTGTTATCATTTTGAGTGCATTGCATCGTGGTTGCGCAACCATTCGGGCATGGTAGTGTCGGGAAAACCGGGCGGCATCGGGCTTGCCGGTCCATCTCAGCTACCATGGTTGCCCAGTCCCTCTCTCGCTTGGGATGCCGCCCAGGGAGAGTTGGGTCGTAGGATTTCGGGGTACATCCGGAGTACACCTATTTTGGAGTTATAAGGGGATGCCGGCTTATCGATATCAGTGTCATTATTACATCGAGATTTCAGTTCGTGGCGTCGCTGGTGTGCCTCTGCCCTTCGGGGTATTCGCTTAGCCGGGACGTTACAGAAGTCAAAGTGTATCGTATCCTTTTTAATGTGTAGTAACTTGTTGTTTTAATTGTTCTTTAGTTGTAAAATGCTTTATTTGTACTAACTGCTGCATTGCACATCCCCGGTAGACCTTATCCCTCACTGAGCAATTGTGATTGCTCATACCTTGCTAAACATGTTTCAGGAAGTGCTGAGGGTGAACCCCAACTAGTTGAGGTGCTAGTGGAAGAGGAAGAAGTTCAGGCTGAGCCTTTGCCCTAGTTGTTGTGTGTTTGTTGTCTAAGGTGGATTTGCCTTCTTGTTGTTACATGGTGTACTTGTATTGCTATAGCATGATCTATTTTGTGGCCTTAAGGCTATGTATATTCTTGTAGTTGCAAGTTGAAAGTTGTTGGTTGTAATGTTAGCTTTGAGATATTATGGTTTGTAATAACTTTTAATTCTCCTTTTAGTTCTTGCATGCTTGGGGGTGTATGTTTAGAGGTGTTGATTTCAACTTCTAAAATTGCTCTAATGTTATCATAGGATGGCATGTTAAAAAGGTTTAATGAAAAGTTAAGTTGGGTGCATGCATGTGTGATTTGGAGCTGTTGTTTGTCTCCTGGCTTGGATGACCTTGAACCTTTGAATTTTAATTATAAAAGCTTATTTTTGTATATTGTGGCTATTTTGAGCATTTATAGGTTTGAAAAATGTCCGCGGTACAGAGGAAACTCTGTCCGTTTTTCCCTAAAATTTTGTGACCGGGTTTGGTATTGGGTTGAGAATAGCATGGTTATTAGAGCCTCCGGTCTCGTGAGGGATCGGGGCGTTACACACAGTGAGAGCTAGAAAAAACCCTACCTGCTGGATAATTCCCCTTTTCTCAATTCACGGGTAGCTCGGTTGAAAAGACGTCAAGAAATATGTTCGCTTTGCAAGGAAAGGAAAGCATCCGTGCTGTTGGCGGAGGTTAAGCTATAGGCACAATGAAGTAAGGTATAGTAAGTTACTTTTTCGTCTTTTGCTTGTTATTGGATTGGAAGCCGCAGGCAATGTGACGCCCGAGATTCTACCGTACACATTTTTAAATGTTGCATCCATTAATTGTGCATTAAATTATGTGCTTTACCTGTTGTCTTTCTTGGTCACTATTCATTCAATTTTTAAACTGCATTATATTAGTGAATTAGCATTTTTATTAAATCATATTAATTGTTAAAGGAATGTGAAAATTGTGCAATTGAGCTAGGAGCGATAGGAGCACTCGTTTAGAAAATGATTTTCGTGGTTCAATGAATAGTGTTACGTAACTAACTTAGTGTTTTAATTAGTTAGCTTATACTTTACACTTTAGGCTCGTTTTTAAGCTACCAACGCTCATTTTTAGTGGACCACTAAACACCTAACTTGACCCTACCTATCATATATACTCACCATAAAGCAATTAGCTCATAACTTAGCAAAAAAAAAAAAAAAGGAAGATGCAGATTTTACTGTAGCAAATCCGAGAATAGCATAGGAGGAGAATGAGAGGATTTTGCTCATCAAATCTTCAAGCCAAGCCAAGCCAAGCAAGGAGCAAGTAGTTTAGGGTGTGTGCAAGCCTTCTAGGAGCTCCTACGCGCGTTAGGTGAGGGTTTTGCATATTATTTTTGCATTTGAAATATATGTCAACTTTCTTGAATTTATTGATTTGCTATAATATGATCATGCAATGCTTAAATATGCTTATGTATGTTGTGTATAAGTAGTAGAGACCTAATTTATGCTATTGTTTCATAGTTTAAACGGTTGAAATCGCTTGTTGATCGTAGGGCATGAATAGTGACGGGAAAATTAGGGATTTGCGAAATCAGACCTTGTAGCTTGAATTAATGGTTCTAATAGGTGCTTTAGATGTTAATGAAAGTAGTGTGAAGGCCTTGTAGGGTTTAATTGCCCGTAACCTAGTGAAAGAATGAAATAGCCGACTTTTAGAAAGGGGTTTCGGGGTTATCGCGAATCCGGGTTGAATTGGTCTCCACATTTAGTAATCCTAGGCTATTTAGGACCTAATTAAGCTTTGCTAGCCTCCATTTGAGTCCCGGATGAGGTACGTGTAGTACAAAGTCAAAAGAATGAAAATGGGGCTTTTGTGCTAAACGCGGGTAATTGGGTAGTTTCTAGGGTCCTAGGGGTGCCATAAGGGATAATTAAAAGTATGGAATAGCCCGCTCGCTTATCTAGAACATTAACTTGTGTTTGGAAGAAAAATGACTTTTGTTACAAAGGGGTTTTGGGTCAAACATAAATCCGGGTGAATTTGGTTGATATATTTGGTGTTCTTAGGGTAAGTAGGGACTAAATGTGCTTTTCTAACTCTTAGTTGAGCTTTGATTAAGATACTTGTAGTACAAACGCACAAAGGGGTAATCGGGGCTTTTGTGGCTAATTCGGGTTAATGAATGATTTCAAGGGTTCTAAGTGTGCCATAATGTGTAACTAGAAGATTAGAATAATTATTTGGTGAATCTTGAGCCTTAGCCTCGGTTTGGAGTTAAATGACTTAGGAAAACAAAAGGGAAACTCGGGGTTTCAAGCTTAGCCTTTGAATTAGCTTTGGTGCTTGTATATCTTGCCTTTACATGTTGTTATATGGCATTTGTGAGCATTTCGTGAAGTTTCGTGATCATCGGTCATTGATCCCTTTGTGTTGGTATAGTTATTTTCATATTTAATGCTTATATCTTGTTATAATGTTTATACTTCTTGTACTTTGTTAAGATCAAACTCTAATAAACATTGCATGCTAAGTGAGTAGGACTATAAGGATAACTCATCTAGTTATATGATTATTGATTATTGTAATTAAAAGTAATTGGAATTTATAACTTATGATCTTAACTTAATGGTATTTGATGCTTCTAATATATCTTATGTTCTCTAATGATATGATAAGGTGAACATTGTATCTTAATTGTGTGTGGGTTATGAACTTGTGTGAATAAGTGATTATAAATCTAGCTTCTAATGTTGTAAGGTTGAGTTAAGTAAGAGTTGAGTTGGAATTGATATAGTTAATTGCTAAACTTATATGAACACCCTAGGGTTGCATACTTGAGCTAATTTGGGGAGTTGAAGTAAATCTGAGCTATTCTTTTAGCATGCTTGGCTTAATTCCAGGTGAGGGAGACTTCATCCTTATGTGCATAATAGTTTATTTACTTGTACTTAGATTATGTGCACTTATTGTCTATATATTGTGTGTGAGGGCAACTTACTTTGTTGTCCCTTAATCATGTGTTTGTTGATGTATTCTATTGTTATCATTTTGAGTGCATTGCATCGTGGTTGCGCAACCATTTGGGCATGGTAGTGTCGTGGAAACCGGGCGGCATCGGGCTTGCCGGTATACCTCGGCTACCATGGTTACCCAGTCCCTCTCTCGCTTGGGATGCCGCCCAGGGAGAGTTGGGTCGTAGGATTTCGGGGTACATCCGGAGTACACCCATTTTAGAGTTATAAGGGGATGTCGTCTTATCGATAACAGTGTCATTATTACATCGTGATTTCAGTTCGTGGCGTCGCTGGTGTGCCTCTGCCCTTCGGGGTATTCGCTTAGCCGGGACGTTATAGAAGTCAAAGTGTATCGTATCCTTTTTAATGTGTGGTAACTTGTTGTTTCAATTGTTCTTTGGTTGTAAAATGCTTTATTTGTACTAACCGCTGCATTGCACATCCCCGGTAGACCTTATCCCTCACTGGGCAATTGTGATTGCTCATACCTCGCTAAACATGTTTCAGGTGGTGCAGTTGGAGGAGTTGACCTGATTGCTGTGTGCTATTACTTGAGGTTTGAGTGATTGCCTGTTAAACTGTGGAAGACCTTACTTGTTCTACTTTATGTTTTATTTGGGAGCCTAAGGGCTTATGTATATATATTTGAGTAGTTGCAAGTTTGAAAGCTAAGTGGATGTAGTAAGTGTTATGGAATTGTGGCATGTAATAACTTTTGCTTCTGCTTCTAGCTACGTTGCATGCTTGGGTGTGAATGAACGGGTGTATGGTTGGCTTTAATTTCTAAGAATGTTCAATGCTATCATGGAGTGACATGATAAGCGGTTTTGTAAAGAAGTTAAGTTATGAATGCATGCTTGTGTGTATCTAAACCGTTTGTATGTCTTAAGGCTCAGATGACCTTAAAGCTAAGATCTTTAGTTATAAATGAATGTCTTGTTATGTTGTGGCTTTATTGAGTGTTTACAGGTTTTCAGAAAGTCCACAATACAGGGGAAACTCTGTCCGTTTTCCCTAAAATTTTGTGACCGGGTTTGGCATTGGGTTGAGAATAGTATGGTTATTAGAGCCTCCGGTCTCGTGAGGGATCGGGGCGTTACAGGTGGTATCAGAGCTTAGTTAGCTCTAAGCCGGGACAGGGTCCTCGGCCTGTCGGGTAGTAACCCTTGCGTGTGTGCTTGTTAAGAGTGTGTCTTGAAAGTGTATGCCTGCATGTGTGATTGTGTGTCTTGTATTGAATGTGTGCACCTATGTGATATAATTATGTGTTACGTGCTAAGTGTGTGCTAAGTGAAGTAAAGTGGCTGGTTATGCATCAATTTGACCTCGTGAATTGTTAATTGCTTGAACTGTTACTTGTAATGTGTGCATTTGAAAGTCTTTGATTGAGTTGTGTTATGATGGACTTGATTGTCATGCTTGAATGACTTTGATGATTACACTGTTTCATAAACTCTTATATAAACATGTTTGCATAATAGTTTAAAACATATATGTGTAAATGTGATATCTTGGCATTCATACATGTCCCGTTGAAATGGTAAGAAAGACTTCTTCCTCCCCCTGAAGAGAAGTGATTAGCAACAAGCCCTCCAAGTTGTGTGGATTAGCGGGAATGAGAATGTTGTAAGCGGAGCTCAGTTATTGGGATTTCTTCCAAGGCATTCTTCTACGCTTAGTAGTCAGAAATGAATGGCTTCCTTTGGGATTTCTATATGACCATTCTCTCGGTTTTCTTATTGAGTATTCTTCTAGTATTTTCTTGCTGGCATTACTCGGAAGACTTAGTTTGGGATTCTAATCAGCCTTATTATATGGAATTATCTTCGGTATTTGTACTCTAAATTCTTATTGGTATTTTCTCGCCACTGTTAGTTGGGATTCTATTCTTCTATGGTATTCGTGCCAGCGGGATTCCTATTTGGATTTCGAAGTAGCATCTCTATTGGAGCCTTTATTTGGCCTTATTACGTGAGGTTCGCAGGCAATACTACTGGGATTTCTTAATGAGCTCCCACGAGAGTTCGTATATGGTATTCTTGCTTAGCAATTGATGACGAGTAATCGGAGTTGGTTTTCAGTTGTTGTGGAGTTCCTTTGTGAAGAAGAATTGCGTGGACGCAATTTGTTTAAGGGGGAGAGGATGTGACGCCCGAGATTCTACCGTACACATTTTTAAATGTTGCATCCATTAATTGTGCATTAAATTATGTGCTTTACCTGTTGTCTTTCTTGGTCACTATTCATTCAATTTTTAAACTGCATTATATTAGTGAATTAGCATTTTTATTAAATCATATTAATTGTTAAAGGAATGTGAAAATTGTGCAATTGAGCTAGGAGCGATAGGAGCACTCGTTTAGAAAATGATTTTCGTGGTTCAATGAATAGTGTTACGTAACTAACTTAGTGTTTTAATTAGTTAGCTTATACTTTACACTTTAGGCTCGTTTTTAAGCTACCAACGCTCATTTTTAGTGGACCACTAAACACCTAACTTGACCCTACCTATCATATATACTCACCATAAAGCAATTAGCTCATAACTTAGCAAAAAAAAAAAAAGGAAGATGCAGATTTTACTGTAGCAAATCCGAGAATAGCATAGGAGGAGAATGAGAGGATTTTTCTCATCAAATCTTCAAGCCAAGCCAAGCCAAGCCAAGCAAGGAGCAAGTAGTTTAGGGTGTGTGCAAGCCTTCTAGGAGCTCCTACGCGCGTTAGGTGAGGGTTTTGCATATTATTTTTGCATTTGAAATATATGTCAACTTTCTTGAATTTATTGATTTGCTATAATATGATCATGCAATGCTTAAATATGCTTATGTATGTTGTGTATAAGTAGTAGAGACCTAATTTATGCTATTGTTTCATAGTTTAAACGGTTGAAATCGCTTGTTGATCGTAGGGCATGAATAGTGACGGGAAAATTAGGGATTTGCGAAATCAGACCTTGTAGCTTGAATTAATGGTTCTAATAGGTGCTTTAGATGTTAATGAAAGTAGTGTGAAGGCCTTGTAGGGTTTAATTGCCCGTAACCTAGTGAAAGAATGAAATAGCCGACTTTTAGAAAGGGGTTTCGGGGTTATCGCGAATCCGGGTTGAATTGGCCTCCACATTTAGTAATCCTAGGCTATTTAGGACCTAATTAAGCTTTGCTAGCCTCCATTTGAGTCCCGGATGAGGTACGTGTAGTACAAAGTCAAAAGAATGAAAATGGGGCTTTTGTGCTAAACGCGGGTAATTGGGTAGTTTCTAGGGTCCTAGGGGTGCCATAAGGGATAATTAAAAGTATGGAATAGCCCACTCGCTTATCTAGAACATTAACTTGTGTTTGGAAGAAAAATGACTTTTGTTACAAAGGGGTTTTGGGTCAAACATAAATCCGGGTGAATTTGGTTGATATATTTGGTGTTCTTAGGGTAAGTAGGGACTAAATGTGCTTTTCTAACTCTTAGTTGAGCTTTGATTAAGATACTTGTAGTACAAACGCACAAAGGGGTAATCGGGGCTTTTGTGGCTAATTCGGGTTAATGAATGATTTCAAGGGTTCTAAGTGTGCCATAATGTGTAACTAGAAGATTAGAATAATTATTTGGTGAATCTTGAGCCTTAGCCTCGGTTTGGAGTTAAATGACTTAGGAAAACAAAAGGGAAACTCGGGGTTTCAAGCTTAGCCTTTGAATTAGCTTTGGTGCTTGTATATCTTGCCTTTACATGTTGTTATATGGCATTTGTGAGCATTTCGTGAAGTTTCGTGATCATCGGTCATTGATCCCTTTGTGTTGGTATAGTTATTTTCATATTTAATGCTTATATCTTGTTATAATGTTTATACTTCTTGTACTTTGTTAAGATCAAACTCTAATAAACATTGCATGCTAAGTGAGTAGGACTATAAGGATAACTCATCTAGTTATATGATTATTGATTATTGTAATTAAAAGTAATTGGAATTTATAACTTATGATCTTAACTTAATGGTATTTGATGCTTCTAATATATCTTATGTTCTCTAATGATATGATAAGGTGAACATTGTATCTTAATTGTGTGTGGGTTATGAACTTGTGTGAATAAGTGATTATAAATCTAGCTTCTAATGTTGTAAGGTTGAGTTAAGTAAGAGTTGAGTTGGAATTGATATAGTTAATTGCTAAACTTATATGAACACCCTAGGGTTGCATACTTGAGCTAATTTGGGGAGTTGAAGTAAATCTGAGCTATTCTTTTAGCATGCTTGGCTTAATTCCAGGTGAGGGAGACTTCATCCTTATGTGCATAATAGTTTATTTACTTGTACTTAGATTATGTGCACTTATTGTCTATATATTGTGTGTGAGGGCAACTTACTTTGTTGTCCCTTAATCATGTGTTTGTTGATGTATTCTATTGTTATCATTTTGAGTGCATTGCATCGTGGTTGCGCAACCATTTGGGCATGGTAGTGTCGTGGAAACCGGGCGGCATCGGGCTTGCCGGTATACCTCGGCTACCATGGTTACCCAGTCCCTCTCTCGCTTGGGATGCCGCCCAGGGAGAGTTGGGTCGTAGGATTTCGGGGTACATCCGGAGTACACCCATTTTAGAGTTATAAGGGGATGTCGTCTTATCGATAACAGTGTCATTATTACATCGTGATTTCAGTTCGTGGCGTCGCTGGTGTGCCTCTGCCCTTCGGGGTATTCGCTTAGCCGGGACGTTATAGAAGTCAAAGTGTATCGTATCCTTTTTAATGTGTGGTAACTTGTTGTTTCAATTGTTCTTTGGTTGTAAAATGCTTTATTTGTACTAACCGCTGCATTGCACATCCCCGGTAGACCTTATCCCTCACTGGGCAATTGTGATTGCTCATACCTCGCTAAACATGTTTCAGGTGGTGCAGTTGGAGGAGTTGACCTGATTGCTGTGTGCTATTACTTGAGGTTTGAGTGATTGCCTGTTAAACTGTGGAAGACCTTACTTGTTCTACTTTATGTTTTATTTGGGAGCCTAAGGGCTTATGTATATATATTTGAGTAGTTGCAAGTTTGAAAGCTAAGTGGATGTAGTAAGTGTTATGGAATTGTGGCATGTAATAACTTTTGCTTCTGCTTCTAGCTACGTTGCATGCTTGGGTGTGAATGAACGGGTGTATGGTTGGCTTTAATTTCTAAGAATGTTCAATGCTATCATGGAGTGACATGATAAGCGGTTTTGTAAAGAAGTTAAGTTATGAATGCATGCTTGTGTGTATCTAAACCGTTTGTATGTCTTAAGGCTCAGATGACCTTAAAGCTAAGATCTTTAGTTATAAATGAATGTCTTGTTATGTTGTGGCTTTATTGAGTGTTTACAGGTTTTCAGAAAGTCCACAATACAGGGGAAACTCTGTCCGTTTTCCCTAAAATTTTGTGACCGGGTTTGGCATTGGGTTGAGAATAGTATGGTTATTAGAGCCTCCGGTCTCGTGAGGGATCGGGGCGTTACAGGTGGTATCAGAGCTTAGTTAGCTCTAAGCCGGGACAGGGTCCTCGGCCTGTCGGGTAGTAACCCTTGCGTGTGTGCTTGTTAAGAGTGTGTCTTGAAAGTGTATGCCTGCATGTGTGATTGTGTGTCTTGTATTGAATGTGTGCACCTATGTGATATAATTATGTGTTACGTGCTAAGTGTGTGCTAAGTGAAGTAAAGTGGCTGGTTATGCATCAATTTGACCTCGTGAATTGTTAATTGCTTGAACTGTTACTTGTAATGTGTGCATTTGAAAGTCTTTGATTGAGTTGTGTTATGATGGACTTGATTGTCATGCTTGAATGACTTTGATGATTACACTGTTTCATAAACTCTTATATAAACATGTTTGCATAATAGTTTAAAACATATATGTGTAAATGTGATATCTTGGCATTCATACATGTCCCGTTGAAATGGTAAGAAAGACTTCTTCCTCCCCCTGAAGAGAAGTGATTAGCAACAAGCCCTCCAAGTTGTGTGGATTAGCGGGAATGAGAATGTTGTAAGCGGAGCTCAGTTATTGGGATTTCTTCCAAGGCATTCTTCTACGCTTAGTAGTCAGAAATGAATGGCTTCCTTTGGGATTTCTATATGACCATTCTCTCGGTTTTCTTATTGAGTATTCTTCTAGTATTTTCTTGCTGGCATTACTCGGAAGACTTAGTTTGGGATTCTAATCAGCCTTATTATATGGAATTATCTTCGGTATTTGTACTCTAAATTCTTATTGGTATTTTCTCGCCACTGTTAGTTGGGATTCTATTCTTCTATGGTATTCGTGCCAGCGGGATTCCTATTTGGATTTCGAAGTAGCATCTCTATTGGAGCCTTTATTTGGCCTTATTACGTGAGGTTCGCAGGCAATACTACTGGGATTTCTTAATGAGCTCCCACGAGAGTTCGTATATGGTATTCTTGCTTAGCAATTGATGACGAGTAATCGGAGTTGGTTTTCAGTTGTTGTGGAGTTCCTTTGTGAAGAAGAATTGCGTGGACGCAATTTGTTTAAGGGGGAGAGGATGTGACGCCCGAGATTCTACCGTACACATTTTTAAATGTTGCATCCATTAATTGTGCATTAAATTATGTGCTTTACCTGTTGTCTTTCTTGGTCACTATTCATTCAATTTTTAAACTGCATTATATTAGTGAATTAGCATTTTTATTAAATCATATTAATTGTTAAAGGAATGTGAAAATTGTGCAATTGAGCTAGGAGCGATAGGAGCACTCGTTTAGAAAATGATTTTCGTGGTTCAATGAATAGTGTTACGTAACTAACTTAGTGTTTTAATTAGTTAGCTTATACTTTACACTTTAGGCTCGTTTTTAAGCTACCAACGCTCATTTTTAGTGGACCACTAAACACCTAACTTGACCCTACCTATCATATATACTCACCATAAAGCAATTAGCTCATAACTTAGCAAAAAAAAAAAAAGGAAGATGCAGATTTTACTGTAGCAAATCCGAGAATAGCATAGGAGGAGAATGAGAGGATTTTGCTCATCAAATCTTCAAGCCAAGCCAAGCCAAGCCAAGCAAGGAGCAAGTAGTTTAGGGTGTGTGCAAGCCTTCTAGGAGCTCCTACGCGCGTTAGGTGAGGGTTTTGCATATTATTTTTGCATTTGAAATATATGTCAACTTTCTTGAATTTATTGATTTGCTATATTATGATCATGCAATGCTTAAATATGCTTATGTATGTTGTGTATAAGTAGTAGAGACCTAATTTATGCTATTGTTTCATAGTTTAAACGGTTGAAATCGCTTGTTGATCGTAGGGCATGAATAGTGACGGGAAAATTAGGGATTTGCGAAATCAGACCTTGTAGCTTGAATTAATGGTTCTAATAGGTGCTTTAGATGTTAATGAAAGTAGTGTGAAGGCCTTGTAGGGTTTAATTGCCCGTAACCTAGTGAAAGAATGAAATAGCCGACTTTTAGAAAGGGGTTTCGGGGTTATCGCGAATCCGGGTTGAATTGGTCTCCACATTTAGTAATCCTAGGCTATTTAGGACCTAATTAAGCTTTGCTAGCCTCCATTTGAGTCCCGGATGAGGTACGTGTAGTACAAAGTCAAAAGAATGAAAATGGGGCTTTTGTGCTAAACGCGGGTAATTGGGTAGTTTCTAGGGTCCTAGGGGTGCCATAAGGGATAATTAAAAGTATGGAATAGCCCGCTCGCTTATCTAGAACATTAACTTGTGTTTGGAAGAAAAATGACTTTTGTTACAAAGGGGTTTTGGGTCAAACATAAATCCGGGTGAATTTGGTTGATATATTTGGTGTTCTTAGGGTAAGTAGGGACTAAATGTGCTTTTCTAACTCTTAGTTGAGCTTTGATTAAGATACTTGTAGTACAAACGCACAAAGGGGTAATCGGGGCTTTTGTGGCTAATTCGGGTTAATGAATGATTTCAAGGGTTCTAAGTGTGCCATAATGTGTAACTAGAAGATTAGAATAATTATTTGGTGAATCTTGAGCCTTAGCCTCGGTTTGGAGTTAAATGACTTAGGAAAACAAAAGGGAAACTCGGGGTTTCAAGCTTAGCCTTTGAATTAGCTTTGGTGCTTGTATATCTTGCCTTTACATGTTGTTATATGGCATTTGTGAGCATTTCGTGAAGTTTCGTGATCATCGGTCATTGATCCCTTTGTGTTGGTATAGTTATTTTCATATTTAATGCTTATATCTTGTTATAATGTTTATACTTCTTGTACTTTGTTAAGATCAAACTCTAATAAACATTGCATGCTAAGTGAGTAGGACTATAAGGATAACTCATCTAGTTATATGATTATTGATTATTGTAATTAAAAGTAATTGGAATTTATAACTTATGATCTTAACTTAATGGTATTTGATGCTTCTAATATATCTTATGTTCTCTAATGATATGATAAGGTGAACATTGTATCTTAATTGTGTGTGGGTTATGAACTTGTGTGAATAAGTGATTATAAATCTAGCTTCTAATGTTGTAAGGTTGAGTTAAGTAAGAGTTGAGTTGGAATTGATATAGTTAATTGCTAAACTTATATGAACACCCTAGGGTTGCATACTTGAGCTAATTTGGGGAGTTGAAGTAAATCTGAGCTATTCTTTTAGCATGCTTGGCTTAATTCCAGGTGAGGGAGACTTCATCCTTATGTGCATAATAGTTTATTTACTTGTACTTAGATTATGTGCACTTATTGTCTATATATTGTGTGTGAGGGCAACTTACTTTGTTGTCCCTTAATCATGTGTTTGTTGATGTATTCTATTGTTATCATTTTGAGTGCATTGCATCGTGGTTGCGCAACCATTTGGGCATGGTAGTGTCGTGGAAACCGGGCGGCATCGGGCTTGCCGGTATACCTCGGCTACCATGGTTACCCAGTCCCTCTCTCGCTTGGGATGCCGCCCAGGGAGAGTTGGGTCGTAGGATTTCGGGGTACATCCGGAGTACACCCATTTTAGAGTTATAAGGGGATGTCGTCTTATCGATAACAGTGTCATTATTACATCGTGATTTCAGTTCGTGGCGTCGCTGGTGTGCCTCTGCCCTTCGGGGTATTCGCTTAGCCGGGACGTTATAGAAGTCAAAGTGTATCGTATCCTTTTTAATGTGTGGTAACTTGTTGTTTCAATTGTTCTTTGGTTGTAAAATGCTTTATTTGTACTAACCGCTGCATTGCACATCCCCGGTAGACCTTATCCCTCACTGGGCAATTGTGATTGCTCATACCTCGCTAAACATGTTTCAGGTGGTGCAGTTGGAGGAGTTGACCTGATTGCTGTGTGCTATTACTTGAGGTTTGAGTGATTGCCTGTTAAACTGTGGAAGACCTTACTTGTTCTACTTTATGTTTTATTTGGGAGCCTAAGGGCTTATGTATATATATTTGAGTAGTTGCAAGTTTGAAAGCTAAGTGGATGTAGTAAGTGTTATGGAATTGTGGCATGTAATAACTTTTGCTTCTGCTTCTAGCTACGTTGCATGCTTGGGTGTGAATGAACGGGTGTATGGTTGGCTTTAATTTCTAAGAATGTTCAATGCTATCATGGAGTGACATGATAAGCGGTTTTGTAAAGAAGTTAAGTTATGAATGCATGCTTGTGTGTATCTAAACCGTTTGTATGTCTTAAGGCTCGGATGACCTTAAAGCTAAGATCTTTAGTTATAAATGAATGTCTTGTTATGTTGTGGCTTTATTGAGTGTTTACAGGTTTTCAGAAAGTCCACAATACAGGGGAAACTCTGTCCGTTTTCCCTAAAATTTTGTGACCGGGTTTGGCATTGGGTTGAGAATAGTATGGTTATTAGAGCCTCCGGTCTCGTGAGGGATCGGGGCATTACAGGCAATGCTTTCTTGCTTGTGTAATTGGCCTTGCCTGCTTAGTGCAGAAATGTGTAAATTAGGCTCAGCTTCTTTGGTTTATAAAGATCTTGTAGTAGCCGAAGGTAGTCCACTTGTTAAATTGAATTGAATCTTATATAACAATCGGGATCTTATTAATTAAGAGACTTTCTCAATAGTATAAGTGGACCTCTCAAAGGTATAAGTAGACATTAGTCTTGCAGGTTCGGGAGGTAAGGCCTTGGGTAAGCTCGGGTTAGCCTGTCAATCGAGCATCTTCAATCCTTTCATTTGCTTTTACTTAGCACGGGGCAAGCGGCCACAAAATACCAAGGAGTTCGTAGCATACAAATTGATACAAGAGGTAAATCCAACTCTCATTTTCGTAGTCGTAATCTCTTAGCGAACTCCAACCGCTCTTACCTCACAAATCCAACTCAATCTTTTACACCGATGTATCGTACTCTCTCGACTAGGTCATCATAAGAAAATACTGCTAAATCTTTCCGAAGTAAGAGAAGGAGGGAAGACACGCTACAACTAACATAACAGGCAACTGAAAAATGTTAGTTAGCTAGGCTAGCGCGCAATGTCTTTCTCTGATAGGGGCTCACTTCTTCAAGCTTTGCCCAACCTATACAAGGTGTTGCTCGCTTTCCCTCAGCCACTAGTGGCTTATGTAGTGGTTGGAACTCCTACGTGCTCCTCCTTGCCCCCTACTTAAGAATCCAAAGGCCACCTTTGGATGTTGTCATAACGCTTTGCTTACAAAGGTGACCGGGGTCTAGGTTTATGGATGGATTCAGTCAGTGAAAGTCCCTCCAACTCAATCAATATCAACAACATGTCGTGATCGGTTAGGCTTGGTTGATTTTGTCAAAAAAAGTAGGTTTCGGGGGTTCATTGATTAGGACACCTCAGGTGCTGGTAAGGTCGGGGTCGTGGTCATCTGTCTTCGGTTTGCCAGCCGATAAGATCTCTGAGATTGACCAGCCAGCTGGGTTGGTTTGGCTATTCTTTTCTATTGAAAAGGAGTCAACTGTCTGTGTGAGTCACCTTCTTCTAGGCTCCACTGGACTACACGACATTTTCGTTCAAATATAGGTCGGTCGTACTTGTGATGGTTCTGAAGGATCCAATATGACCACTTAGGTCTACGTTGCCACGATATTGTTCGATGGAAGTAGGCAGGCTGTTTAGAAGTTTGGCCCGGTTGGTTTTGGTGTCGTAGGGGAGGGATTGACCTTTCTAACTCATATTCAATCATACCGGCATAGCCCCACTGATTTGTTTTTTATCAGAGCATCAAGCAGCGCAACCCGGTTCTACTTGACTAATCCCGCGCTCCTCCAAGGAGGGAGTTTGCTTTACCTAACTCCTTTTTTGATAACAAGGGAAAAACCCCTGACCCGACACTCATTAGTTTCGAATGAAGAATGAAGAATGCCCCAACATGCACCTACTCCTATAAAAAAATGAAACTTTACTAAACAAGACTAAACAAGCAAGAAAAGCCCTTTTTATCTTATTAGTAAAGCGTTAACGTGCCCCTGCAATCAAAAAATAGCACTAGTACCCTATCTATTGTAAGGGGCCTTTTTAATAAGGCTCGCGTAGGGGCGCTCACTTTTTTTTGGCTTCCCTAAAATCGAATATTTTGAAGTTGGTAAAGACCCGCCCCTTGTTACAGTCAGAATAAGTCCCCGGGACCCCAGGACATTGGCTTTCGCCAACAGTGAACTATTAAGGATCGCATCCCGCGCATATTCTACATTATAGCCTGCAACTGATTCAACTTTCGCTTTTGGGAGATCAAACGGAGCTTGATTAGTTTCTTCTAGAGAAGAAATAAATAACATAACCAATACAGGGAACAAGGGAATACTGGATCATATCTGCTTTTGCGCCATGACAATCTCACTCGAATTACGGGGACCTACACATATTAATATAGTATAGTGGGGTCCCCTGCCAAAACCACACGTGCAAGTTTCCCTGGATATGGCTCGTCCATGCTTTTCGAGGCACTGCTTGTGACTCAGCATGGGAAAATGGGGGCGGGCTTTCCTATGGTAGTCCCGCTGCGGCCTCCGACCGTCCGTCCCATCTCATCTTTTTTTTTTAGACTTTTTTGTAGCCTGCCATGTTAGCTCCACATGAGTGTCTATAGAAAAAGGCTAAAAAGGCACTCATCAGTCAGCACGACCTCTTTCGTATTTCGCTTTGCCTCTTATTAAGAGAATAGGTCCTGAAAAAGTGGCCCGCCTTTCTTCATCTATACTAGATGCCACGCACGAACCAATAGAAACGATTTCAGCGCCCCTCTCTAGAGTTGATGTAGAACGCGCCATCACTTACAGCCTTTTCCTCTGCTGGGGACTTCCACGAAATAAAAACGGGCGGCATCGTTGTATGCTCCACTTTTGTTGCCCTAGTGTTTATCCCAGAGTACTCCTATGGTCGATCTGTCACCCAACCTCCTTAAACAACCGTCAAGCTTGGCCCTGTCCCGTTTGGAGAATGACCCCTTATGGCATGGCACGACTTAGTCAGTTATTCTCGCAGTTCAGATAAGATTCAGACTACCACTTCTCTAAAAGCATAGTTCTGCCCCCTCCCTCTTTGAGCTCGTCTATTCGTTGGATGAACCCTTGCTCTCACGTTCGAGTGTTTGGTCGTTGTTTAGGCCTGTGAGTGAGATTTCTGCTCATTGCAGTCACCTCTGAGCTTCTTCGCACTTGGATAGTACCAGGGCCCCTATGCCACGGCCCTTAATCAGATAAAGCTGCCCATCCTATGACCCACAATTAAAAATGAGCCTTGTGACGAGACGCGGACATTCCCCATGCTGCGGTTCCCTCCGGTCTGTTCCCGGGTTGGGTTAGGGGAACATCCAAGCGATTGCCTTCGCGGATCTAAACGTGCTCACAAGGCGCACAATAAGAATAAGACCACTAGAGACTTCATAAGGGACCATTTGAGCTACAGATCGTAATGCTCCTAGAGAGGCATATTTCAAATATAGAGGAGTGAAAGTTCCTAAAATCAAGTAGTTGATCATATCCTTCTATGAACCGTACGAGCACGTCCTCTGTCACCCACCTACCGCGCTTATGGCTCTATACCCCAACCCAACTTGCTCTGACTAACTTGACCCATCAGTCTTCACCAGGTCGCCATCTTCTAATTTCTTCTTTGATAAGATGCCAAGCGAAGCCGCTAGGGTTTTCGAGGCTTTGCCTCAACTTGGACAGAAAGCCTAGTTGCTTGTTTTGGGGTTGCTCGTTGACCCTGTTGGCCACATAGTTGGCTGCGGAGTCGACATCATCGGGGCAGAGTCCCTTTTCCTGAGCGATTTCTTTTGCTCGTTGGCGGATCTCCTTGATCCGTTCCGCCAGCTTGAGATTGTGTCGATCCGCTTCCTTATACTCTTTGGAGTCGACAAGCCTTCTCCTTTCTTCTTCAAGGGAGCTAGCTTCCTCATCTGGCGAAGGAGATAAATTGAGATCAAAGAGCGGCCGCTTCGACGAGCCGGTACCGTCGCCCCTCATCGAAAGAGGCAATCTATCCATGTACAAAAGCAGCCAATTTAGAAAGTCCTGAATGTTCAAAGCATCCAGCAAGAAACTAAAGGCCCAGGAAAAAAAGACTTTCCCTAAAAAAACTTTGGCGAAATAGAAAAGAAATAGGAATTCAAAAAAACGAAGGCAACAAGATTGAAAAAGATTCAACATTCTTGATCTTTCTTTTTACTAGTCTTCTCAGCTGGAATAAATGGGTGGGTTGTCTCCTATCTAATGATATTTTCTATGGGTAGAACTACTGTGAGCAGTCTAAACTTTGACCCTGACGTGCTTTCGCTCCGGATGTCCAAACTGCGATTGTTGTTGCCTGTATAGCTTTCGTCAGCAGAGATCTAGCAACACATTCTAGGCACAGATCATTGGTATTGGATGTATCGTTAGGCCATGCCGAGTCAAATCTGCTCCTTTTTTTTCATTACAGAAAAGAGATCCATTCCCCCCGCTTTCAAAAATGATAAATATAAAGTCCAGGAGGCTGCAGTACTATGGATCCTATAACTTCCAATTAGGTTGCCTTCTCTGGTGTCACCGGTGTTGCTTGTAGGTCGTGATGTGCCTTGAGATGGCCATCTCCTATCCCTCTGTCGATGGGGAATCTGCTCCTGGGTTGTCACTCTACTGCATCTAGCCCATCCTCTAGGCAACTTTGGAAGGCAGGGAGTGTGACAACATACACGCTTCCCTTTACACCATAGTGCCTTCTCATCAGTTGCAGGGTTTGATGGCCCAAAATTGACTTGGCTTCGCCAAAAGGCCTCATCTCTAAAAGCCCGGCTCGCAAGGCGTCCCTCTCGCAATAAGATTCCAAACCTCACCTCGCTTTTATGACATGCTATGTTTCCCCTATTTATTCCCAAGTAAAAGGTAAGTCCCATGCGTCAGTTTGTGGATCACGATCTCACACACTAATCCCTACAGGTGCCCGTAGTAGGCCGGCCACCCTACCTAAACCAATCATCATATCAGTCCCTAGGCCCCATTGCTGGAAAGGCTCGGATTCAAAACCGTACGTGGAGCTTCCGCCTCATACGGCTCCTCTAGGGATGAAGGTAGGCCCAGCCTAGGCTTGTGCGACTAAGGTTGTTTTGCATGACCTCATAAGAAAAGAATGAAAAAAATGATGTTTCCAGCTTCTGGTCTTTGACATAAAGAAATAAGTAATAACGAAAAGGACATCTGCAAATTTGGTCCTAGCTAGTGGAACAAGAAAGACATGGATGGTTTACATGAGTAAAGCAATAAAAAAATGATAAAAGAAAAAAAAAACTCGAGAACTCCTATCACGAGTTTTCTCTAATTCCTTGAGAAACTTATTGAATTTCTGAAACATAAATAATAATGCTATACTTCAATTACAGATCGAGTTAAGGGCTTTACAAAACAAAAAATATTTCTTAAGAACCTAGGTGACTTGCTTTAACTTTAAAGAAGCACCTTCCTTTTTTTTTGAATATGAAAAGACACCAGCCAGCTTTTAGATGAAAGAAAGGAGGCCTTTCCTTGTAAGAATAGTTTTATAAACGATTCTAAATAATATGAGACCACCAAGGCCTCCCAAAAGATTCTGACAGAAGAAGATTCCAACAAACAAACCTTTGTATAGGCCGGTTATCATCTAGGTAACCGCAAACTTGGTTTCTTCAAGGAGAGTGAAGCGAAGACCCCCCTCGAAAGAGGGATGAGCAGAATGGCTTCAGTATCGATAAGTATTCCCCCACCGGGCTCAGTTTGGGCTTTTCAGTCTCCTTCCTTTAATTGCACGAGATAAGGAAAATGGGATATCAAGCGAGGAGGACAGTAACGGTGAGGGAAAGGCAAGTAGTCAGAAGTAGAAAGCATAAGAAATAGCAGTAAGAGCAAGAGGAGTCCACAAAGCAGTTGTCCGAAGCAACTAAGCAGGAATTGGCCATTCAGGGTACCCCTTGATGAATGAGTAGCAATCCTGGAAGGAAGGCGGTCTTTTTTTGTGGAAGGGAAGCTTGACTAAAAAGGTGCTTAGTGGGGGCAAAGAGATTCGTAGGTTCAAAGATGGACTAGAGTTAACAAAAGGCCAATAAAGATTAACCTTTTTGTTTGAGCCTAACTATATAATATATAAGGGGGAGCACAGATAGATTTAGGAAATGCTTGATCTGACCATAAAATAGGAATAGGTACGGTACTCAAGCCGAAGTAGAGTGAAATGCTTCCCTTGAAAGGAGCACAAGCGAAACGATACCTAAATCCAGCTGGGAAACTACAATCTTGCTTAGGTTACATTGGCAATAAGTACTTCAACCATTTTATTCAATTTTCTACTAAGTAAGCTTGCCCCATGAGATAGTGGACACTTTTCATTCCTCTTTGTCCCTTCCTTTTTTTTCTATGTTACCCGGCCAAGTAAAGTCAATTTCAAGTTTTGCTTTAAGAAAAAGACGTTTTACTTTTTTTGGAAAATGAAGACTGAATCTCTCCTTGGCAAAGGGGATCCCTGTGACGCCCGAGATTCTACCGTACACATTTTTAAATGTTGCATCCATTAATTGTGCATTAAATTATGTGTTTTACCTGTTGTCTTTCTTGGTCACTATTCATTCAATTTTTTAAACTGCATTATATTAGTGAATTAGCATTTTTATTAAATCATATTAATTATCAAAGTAATGAGAAAAATGTGCATTTGAGCTAGAGGCGATAGGAGAGCTCATTAGAAAATGATTTTTAGTAGTTGAGTGAATAGTGTTACGTAACATAACTTAATGAATTAATTAGCTAGCATACATTTTACTACCTAGGCTCATTTTAAGCTAGCCAAACTCATTTTAGAAGTTAACATATGCACCCAACATAGGCCCCAACTTACTATAAACTCTCACAACTCAACTTAACTCATCACATAGCAAAGAAAAAAAAAATAAAAGCTGAAAAAACACTGTGCAGAACCCGACAGCCTTCCTTGTGCATTTGGGAGAAATTTTGCTCTTCAATCCTTCAATCCAAGCCCTTGCAAGCTAGGTACAAGTAGTTTAGAGTGTCCTCTAGCCTCCCCCGAGCTTTCACGCGCATTAGGTGAGGGATTTGCACATTTATTTTCCATTTTCTAAATGTTATAACTTTCTTGATTTGGTGGATTTACTAACAAATTGTTATAGAATGCTCAAATATGATAATATATACTATATACAAGTGCTAGAGACCATATTTATACTATTGTTTCGTAATTTAAACGGTAGGAATCGATAGTTAATTTGTGAGAGTGAATAGTGACAAAAATTCTAGGGTTTGTGTAATTGCATGAAATGGCTTGATTCAATACTCCTAATAGATGCTTTAGGTGCTAATGAAGGTAGTCTAATAGCCCCATGCACTTGAATTGCTTTAGAATCGTATAAATCATGATTTAGCCGACTTTAACAAAGGGCTTTCGGGGTTAATGCGAATCTGGGTGGATTCGGGCTTCACTTCTAGTGTTCTTAGGCTACCTAGGTGCTATAGAAGCTTTGATATCCCTTGTTTGAAGCCCGAACAATGTATGTGTAGTTTAAAGCCATAAGAGGGAATTTGGGGCTTTCGGGGTAATCGCGGGCGTTTGAATGAGTTAGAGTATTGAGAGGGTACCTTGAGGGTTAGTTAGAAGGTTGGGAGAGTTTCCTTTGAAAATGGAATCGTTAACCTTGGTTTGGAAGAGAAATAGTTTGAAAAACAAAGGGGTTTAGGTGCAAATTCGGTTGTCTCCCACTTCTAAACCCATGGTATGACTTCTTGAGTGTTTATATGTGATTTTAAATTGATTTGGAGCTTTTGGTATGATTCTATGGTTATTTTGTATATGTTCCTTTGTAAACTGCTTATTAGCTTCTATAATTGCTTCTCTCCTAAATGCATCGGGATCAACCTACTTTGTTGATCCTCCTATATGTTAATGCTTATATTATTGCTATTAACTTGCCATTTTTAAGTGCATTGCATAGTGGTTGCGCAACCATAGTGTCAGGGGCGGATGTGTTGAATATCGGCTAGGCGGCAGAGGGCTTGCTGGTGGATATTCAAACTCCGTGCCCTATTCCCTCATTCGCCTGGTCCGGAGATTGCCAGGGGATGTTGGGTCGTAGAATTCGAGGTACATCCGGAGTACACCCACTGGAGTGATTGGGGTTATGCCGGCTTATCGTGATCGTGCTCGTGGTTCGTGGATCGTGAATGAAGACCAGTGAAGATTGGTGTATAGGGGATTGTGTGAAATGTATCCTTTTAAATGTGTGGTTACTTATGTTATCATTGTTTCTTAAATTGTCTAAGTGATATTGTTGTATGACTGTATTATCTGTTGCATTGCACGCCCCGGGACTATATCCCTCACTGGGCAACAGTGGTTGCTCATACCTCGCTAACATGTTTCAGGTGGCACAGTTGGTGGAGTTGCCTTAGCTGCTGTGTGATATTTGTCTGAGGCGGATATGCTTTCTGGTTGCTATGTGAAGAATTTGTTGTTCTATGTATAATCTATTTTGGGGCCTTAAAGCTCATGTATGTATTTGAGTAATATATAAGCTGGAAGTCTGATAATGTAGTAGCAGTTGTAATTCTATGGCTTGTAATAACTTATATTTCTATTTCTAGTTGCTTTGCATGCTTGGGAGTGAATGGCTTAGTGTAGAATGTTTTATCTCTAAGTATGTTTTAATGTTATCCTAGAATGGCATGGTTATTAGACTATATTATAAACAAGTTACTTGCATGCTTGTGTGGTTTTGGAACTGTTGTTTGCTTCAAGGCTCGGATGGCCTTGAATCTTTAAATATTTAGCCATGAAAAGTTTGTTTACCTTGTAGTTACCTTATTTGAGAATTTACAGGTTTTCAGAATGTCCATAGTACAGGGGAAACTCTGTCCGTTTTTCCCCTAAAATTTTGTGACCGGGTTTGGTATTGGGTTGAGAATAGCATGGTTATTAGAGCCTCCGGTCTCGTGAGGGATCGGGGCGTTACAATCCCCCTTCCCCTTTCTCTAAAATAATAAGGGTTCCAAAAAGCTTATCTTATATTATAGAAAAGTTTTCGAAAGGGGTAGGTTTCAGTCTTGAAGTCTATCTTCTTCAATGGATAAGATTCAAAGGGCTTGACTGCACCTTCATCTGCGGCTTACGGAAAAAAGGCGAATCCAAGGGCTCTTTACTAATATAATATCATAGGGGACACTTCCTTGAAGAAAGCCATACTCCCATCAGCTTTAAAGTAGATAAAGAAGTTCAGGCTTGTGACATCAGCTATCGGCTATTGGCCTTTGTGAAAGCTTCTCCTCAATATGTTTGATCCTTTTCCAAACCTTCCTTTTCGTTAATGATTATGGGTTGCTCTTGTCCTGTAGTTCGATACTGTAATACCCTGATCCCTCTCGAGACCGGAAGTTCTATTAATCAATCTAATCGCAACCCAATTCCAAACCCGGGCATAAAATTTTAGGGAAAGACGGACGGAGTCTCCCCTGTTTCTAGGCAAAATGCAAAATCTGTAATAGCATATAAGTGGACCAGCACCGTGTCCAACCATACAAACACCTCAAAGCCATTCGAGCCTTGGTTCTCAACAAGTGAACACAAGTAAATATACATTTCCAGTTTAAAAGCTAACCTATCTCTTCTCATATTTGACAAGTACATTCATGCTTGGCAATTAAACTATACTAACCTATTGCATAAAATAGACTATCATACCATTCTAATAAATCTAGTTAAGTTAATTACATAACTTTTAACACTAATTACATACAATACATGAAAACATACATCTTTGCATCTTTCTACAACTCAGCCACATAACACGCAAGACAACCCTTCAAGCACGATCTTTCACGTAACCACGAACTTTCCAACTAACATGGCATTTCCTGAAATGTGGTGGTGAGGAGTGAGTATACACAACAGGTATACTCAGTGAGGGCGAAACATATATCGAGGTGGAGAGAAAGAAGATCGTGCAATACAAATAAGTACAGTCAAGCAATACAATCAATAAGAAAGCATTCAATATAAACGACAATACAATAAACAATTAAAGAAAGCATTAACACAACCATTCAAACCTATACCACACTTTGAAGGTCACGGTTCACTCATACAATCAATACATCAATCTCGAGCTTGATGTTGACAACGATGACAATAAGCACGCAACCACCTTATAACTTCCACTGGGTGTACTCCGGATGTACCCCGACACTTCTACGACCCAAATCTCCCAGGGTGGCACCCCTAGCGAGAATGGGAATAGGACACGGAGCTAGAGCAACCAACCCTGGCAGCCCGAGACTACCCAGAGAGGCCCATCACTCAAGCGCTTGACACTTATGCAATGCAATATGAGATACAAGCAACAAACGATCAATAGCACGAAAGTGCAGGTTAGTGGCGATAAACGAAATATCAAGCATTTACAATCAATATTAGCAATCAATTAACTTTTCAAGCATGATTATCATTAATATCAACAATAACATCAATCAAACAAGTAATAGCAGTTCAAACACAAAAACGACAAATATCACTATTCAATCTCTAACTTCCAAAGGCAATTACGAGCAAACGAGCTACGGGATTAAGAAACCGATTTCACTACCTTCACTTAGGCACTACAAGGCACATTTCTATGTCACAAAGCTTCACTTTCCCAACCGAAGTCGGAAAGTCCACCTACTGCGTTTGAACTACAGCTATGCTAACTGGCCACTCAATCAACGCCACAACAGCGCCAAAAGTGCTTCCATTCCCTCAATAGCAAAACCCCCAACTCAATTCGAGCACGGTCAACTCTTGGTCAAATGGCCCCTTTACTTTTTTTTGTCTAATTTCCAATTTTAACAAAGTCTGGTCCGTTTTCATTGCACATTTTATCTTTCTAACATTAATGGCACCTATCCAAATTAAGAAATCGCAATTCGGATCAAAATCCGAAATTCTAGGGTTTTACTATTCAAAATCACTATTCATTGTTCTTCCCCAATTTCAAATTTGAGTTTCTAGCCGTAAAAATTGCTAAATAACTAACAAGCAATGCTCTACGAACCCTAAAGAGGCAATTCCAAGCAATTTCAAGCATTATAACCCATTAAATATCAAATCTAAGAAATTGAATGAAAAATCAAATTCGAATATAAATGCACAAAAACGTGAAAACCCTCACAGAGATTGACGAGGAAAACCCGCAAGGACCCGAGCCACTACCTCTGAGCAATTCCACGCATGATTGTGCAAGAAAAATGAAATCAAAATCTCCATTTTGGCTCCTTGAAGTTTCGGCCAACCAAGGGACATGGGGGGAATTTGGCAATTTGTTTTGATGAGAATTTTGGCTTGTTTTTTGTTTTATAAGGTGACAAGGGTATTTTGGTCTTTTGGCAAAGTCAAATACAAGTTAAAAATGGTCAAATAAGGCTATTAAAATGACTTTTAATCTATTCTAAGTTAAAGCAATGCAATTTTATTGAAAACCAACTAAAATCAACTAAAAACTAACTCAATTAAGCTAAAAATTCTATTCACTAAATTCGAGAAATATTTCTCGAACTCTCGTTTTTGATGCATTACGATCAAACGATCAATAAATGAGTACTAATAGAATGATAAACAATTTTCTTAAATTATAATCTTTGAAAAGTAATTTAGTTTAAAATTCACTCTGGCTCGAAGTTACTTTTCCATTTTGTTAAAAATAAATTAATTTAAGTGCAATAAAATAAATTCGAGTTCTGAAAACAATCAAAATTGTTAATATTCATTTAAAATAATCAATTCAAATATCATTTGAATAGCTTTGAAGAAATAGAAAATTATTACTAGAAATGAATGTTTAACTGAAAATAAACATGAAATTCAATGCCATCATTTAAGATGACAATTAACTAAATGCAATTAAATGCTATTAAATGCTTGCCGGGTTCGGGTTATCACAGATACACTAGCCTAAGGCCAGTTGCCTATACAACATCTTCAGTTTATAGTACAGTCAACTTTGGTTATCGCTACACTCTCTCTAGACAAACGATTTGATTCAAGCAACTCTACTACTAGTACAGTAGTACCCTACCTTAATAATCGCATAGGCACTCGGGAACCCTACTCAGTAAAGAAGGGGACTCCCTAAAGGAGACTGCTAGTTGGCATGAAGGGACTAGCTTTGCTTGCTTCCTAGTCAAATATGCCCTATCCGTCTTACTTTAATATGAATGGTAAAAGAAAAGCGATTCCGAGTGCTTTATATATAAACCAGTGATACCACTATGGGATGGTGAAAGGCCCCATCTTTAGTCTCGTCCTTACACTAGACCAAGGGGAATCACGACTGTTTTCTTGCCAAAATGACGAGGAGCTGGAAAAATAGATAGATTGGGTAAAGGAGTACGAGTTGATGTCAATAACCATTGGCACTCGAGCCAACCTAGATAGCATCGATGACTATTGGTCAGATAACGACTAGCTCTTTCAACTTGGGTAAAACAAGACTGTCCTTCAGGTTTTAAGTCACATAGCTGATCTACGACATCCTTTCTTATAACTGCTAAGTCATGTTTTTTAGGAATGTTAATGCTTTCATCAATGCCCCATTCATCTCAAAATGAAATTGTAACAAGGTAGTCGTAGGGACACTTGTGGCTGGATTGAATCCTTCGCTTTATTATGATAATGAGTGCTTTGAAATTGAGTGGCATTTGGGCCCATAGATAGAGTCGCTGATAAGCGTTCTAAATACTTTTTGACAAGGGCATAAGGCATAAGAATAAAAGTGCTCTTTCCAATATAATATAATAGAAAAAGGAACTCGGACTCAGTAATGGAATAACTATCTCGTATCAAGAAGAACGAAAACAAATGGTGCATTTAGGTGATTTCCATATCATATTGGAATCTTAACTAGGGCAGGAGAGGCAGTCTATTATTCCAATCCAACAAAGATGACCGGGGAACTGCCAGTTCTCCTCATCTAGTCTAGTTATCCATCCAAGAGCCAGGATTCACTCCAGTTAGTGTCTTTCTTGTTGCAAAGCCATTCAAGTTCAAGCGTCACTATAATATATACTAAGACAAGAAGGGAGAGAAAGCTAGGCATTCCTAGGAAAGCCCTTGCTTAAGAGGAAAGACTGACTGTTACATGAGAGAGTACGTATTGTCAGAATGAAAGAGGGAACGAACAAGCATTCATCTCTACCTCTCCAAGCAACTACTACTAAGTGGATATTCTTTTTGGAAGAAAGACCACGACCGGACCTAGGCCCCCCTCAATAGGGTCTCTCATTTCTTTTCTAAGTTATGTCACCTGTCTGTGAAAGGCTCTCTCGCCTACTCTGCTAAACTAATAAGATTGAATATTAAAAAGAAGACGCACCTGGGATCGGATACATCTTCAATCCTTGAATGCCGGTTTTGCCTTTTTTTCAATCAATCGATGAGAGAAAAAATCGAAGTGGGCAAGGTCCTTTCCTTTATGAACCCGTAACGAATGGTTCTGGTGAAGAGGTCTCGTAGCCAGAAGTCAATCAATCCACCGATTCATTTTATGATTGATTAGAAAGACCAACCCTGGCCCTAGTGAGAAGAAGATGATTAGATGTCAATTGAAAGAGGGGTAGTTTTATCCATGATAACCGAATGGCTCTCTTTGCCATTTCGATCTACTTCCTAAACTAAAGGGGGATCTAGCTGTAGATGATGTCCTAGTTGGAGAGTCAACCTTTGAATATTAATGACTGCCCTATTGGAGATTCCAACTATAACTATTATGCATTTATGCATTTTCTTTTTATGTGACAGGTATGTGACCTTGGGAATTAGGTTCGAGAGTTGATTTAGCAATTTAAGCTGGTTCTAGGTGTCAGTAATAGAAAAAGATTGGGAAAGACTATGGAGGTTGACAAACCTGTGTTGTTAGGAAAGCCTCTCATCGAGAAGAAAAAAGAAAATTGCACAATAACTGACTAAACCTCTGGGCTCTTTTTCTATAAAGATCTTTTTCTTAAAGGGACATTTCCGCACTCATTTCAGCTCATAGAGGTCGGGCTTCAGTCGAACAACCTTCTCCCCCTTCCACCGATGAAACTACTTTTGCAAAGTGAAAAGGTAAAAGTTCACGTCTTCATAACTAATCAAAGCATTGGAATGAAACCGTGGGCTTACAGGTATAGATAGCTTGGTTTTTGAATAGATAAGACCTTCCTATAGAGTATATTCGGTTGGGGTAGGTTAAGCTAATTAGCATGCTTATTCAGACATGTTTATGGGCAGATAGTAGATATTGATTCAAAACTCTTCCTTAGTGGCTTAGGCTTAGTCGACCTACCTTCGTTGAAGAGCTGCAGACTTTAAGAAACTGCCATAGATTGCAGTTTACCTAACGTTCTAATGGTTATCTAGTTCTACCAGCTATAAGCCAGAGATGGTCTCAGTCAACTAATAGGAAGGCTTATTCGCACATGATAGCGGCATTCTAACCTAAAGGTAAAGGGCCTTCCCTGCGGGGCCTTACACACTCAGCTTGCAGGAAAACCGTGTCCTAGGCATATTGATTCTAGTTGCATAAAGGCAAAAAGAGAGAATGCCATGTTTAGATAGATAGGTAAGCGTGTAGGGGAGTCTTACCCAGTTGAAACTTGAATGCCTGCAGTCAGGCAGCCTGGATGAACCTTGTAAGGGCCGTTGAAGGAAGTAGCCATTAAAGAAAGAAAGAGCTACTAAGCGCGCTATAAGAGAGAGACGTTTGACGATCTTTCCTATACCTATTGGCCTTTTTTGAGTTATCTTTCGCTCCTTCACTAAGAATTAGATTATATGAGAAAGTTGACCGCTAAAGAGCTTCATTCGCTTTTCCTGTACCTGACTCGAGTTTATAAATGTTCTTTGGCGTAGTCTTTTTCCTCAACCAAGACTGACAGCTTCCACAACTCTTTCAAAGCTAGTATAGGTAGAAAAGCTTTCGGCAAGGGAATAGACTGAACCTTTGTTCGTACTGGAGGGCGAACCCTTCCATTGAGGCCTTATTCTTTTTCCTTTCTCGGTTGTTCTTGTCCTTATAGGTTTTACTTTGGCTATTGACTCTATTATGTCTGTAGTAAGACATTCTTTTGCTGCCTTCCCTGTCTGTGTATGAGGACTTCCCAGTCTGTAGATGGGCTTTCAGAGGCAGGTATAATGTAAGAAAGCTACTGGGTTATTGTGGAAGGGTAGGAGCCCCTTGTTCTTCTTCATTTTTTTATGGGTCAAAGCAGGAAAGACTCAAAGGTTCTAAGCTCTAGTTGAAGTAGGAATTCCTATATAAAGCCTCTTTCCTCCCTGTGAGGGAGATTCTTCCTTGCTACTTCTTTTATACCAAATGAAGGGATGCTTGGTCTCATTCGAGTACCACTACCCAATCGGGGAGTCAAGTATGTCTGCCCTTTCAAAGGGTGGTCGGATGTAAAAGAGTAAGGAGCCCTTGTTCGCTTTGAGTGGGTGCCCCGTTGTCTATGGGGAAAGAATGTATTAGAAGTAAGACTATGTATAGCTCTGCATTCCTTGTTCTTTCTTGTCTGGTAGTTAAGGAGTTAATGCAAATAAGAGAAGAAACAAACTCAACTCTGATGTCAGAATATCGTCTGCGTAATTCTAATAGGTTATATTTCTTCCCGAAGGAGAATACCTTATTTATCTATTTGAATCTTACAAGTTCTAACTTCTTAGGCAGTGACAGAGTCTTAGTTCGCGGTTCATGGGAACCGTCTCAGTCTTTTGTGGACATAGTTCAGAAGTAGCTCTACCGACATCCAGAGCTTCTAGCAAGGCAAGCGAAATCCTAATCTATTGCTGCGGATTCGAGAATAGGCATAGGGTCCTTCAAAGAGAGATATTAGAAAGTCAAAATTGGCTCACACCTAAACGAAACGAAAAGAAGGTCGAATTCAGCCTTGATCTTTATGCCCCTTACTATAAAAAAAAGAGGAATATCACCTAGAAAGGATCCATCCTCCTTATTCCTTCTTTTTACGCAATTATAGCTCGCGGAGGCATTCCTCTAACTGAAATCTCCTTCTCTCATCCGTCTCAGTCTTTACCCACAGGAGAATGAGGGTCACTTCTATGGCCAAAGATCACATGTTAGTTATCCCCCTATCACTACAATCCAATCTGCTCAACTATCAACCACCTCCATGCTTGCTCATATTGAATCAGTCTATATCTTTAGATCTTCCAAGTAAGCTTCACTACGATAGGACTTTCCCCTTACATGCATGTCCGCCTAACTTTACCCCAGTTGAAGACCCTACATTTTCCTCATTCTCCCATGGGGCTTTTTCCAATTTGATATTGGGATTTCCCCTGGGATTCGACCTCATTGTTGTCAGCCTAGTAAGAAGGGCATTCGCAGGTAGCTTTCGAGAAGGAATAAGCGGTCTTAGGCTTTGCCTTCAGTTCTTACGACTCTGAGTTGAATTTCCTATCAAACTAGAAGCAAGTCTAGTGAAGTCACCTCGGATTCAATTCGTGTTGAGTTTGAGCGAACACCCGGTGAAATGGATTTAGGAAAGAATAGCAGGGAAAGTAAAGTCCTTGCTATGAATTCCGGGTAATATTTTGTATTCCTTAAGGTCACAGGCGAAACTGACTTCCTGTGGTAGCCCCTAGGCTATGTGACCAACAGTATCTATTCCACTTTCAAAGAGACTTTTGTCAATTTAATAGTTTGAGTCAAGCATTCTCTGAGACCGAGAAGAGGAAGCAGGGAAATCGATAGCTATTCTCTCGTAACGACTTCGAACGAATGCTTAGTTTGACCAAGAATTGCCATTTCCTGAGGTGAACGGACGCTTAAGGAAAGGCTCCATCCCAACTGTCGAAAGCTGTCCAATTCAAATTACTAACATGCTAAGACTTCTAATCCTACTAGGTGAAATGGCCCGCCCCTTACCTAGGTAAAACAATTGACTTGCTAACAACCTTTCTATATGCAACTCATTCTCTTTCGAAAAAGCTGACTTTTGATGGCATGAGCTTGCGAAGTCCCACATCGGATATTCCTCCAACAATTGATTCGATACCATCTATACAAGCAATGGATTCTACCCCCTGACTTGATTCATCAGAGATTGACGGGTGTGATCGCAAAAACGCTTTTGGCGGGTAAGACCTCTAATGCCGTGAGTGGAATTAGTCCTAGGCATACTAGATAAGAGTAAGTAAGAGCCAATTAACATTATCTTTCTCGCTAGGAAAAGAGCTTATTACATAACATTTGTGCCAAGCTTAGGAAAGCTGGTAATTCCTTCAATAGTAGCGGATTCAATGCATCAATTCCTTGCCAATGGCTCGCTTCGAAAGATAGAACTCTTCTTTACACAATTCTCAACCATATTCAATCTCGAAAGACCTCACTCACGTCTTCCCTGTTCCCGCCTTAGGAATACTCACTTCTGTCGAGGAGGCACTCACTGAGGCGCCAATCCCATAAAGGAAGGGATCCAATCTACATGTGTTAAGCACCCCGCATTTAAGAGAAGCTAGTGTCCGATTCCATGCTTCCTTATGCTATCGAATTGCGGACAATGTCAATACATACAAACGATCTCTTGTCGCTGTTGGAGAAGGAACTGGGATCTTATCAACTTCGGAGGTTGGAAGAGGTTAATCAATAGGGAATCAGCCTTGAAAATAATAAAGTAGACCAATCGATTTGGATTACATATTTTCTCCATTGAGAATCGATCTTAACCTAGCCAATTGCAAATAAAATTACTTATCTATTCCCATAAGGCTTTTTCAAAAGTCAAAGAAAGGAAATGAGTAAATAGATTGGCTCCCTCCCGCTAGAATGGATAAATGCACCTTGGTTTTTTTGGATAACTGATCATTTCCTGGGTTACAGTTGTAGTGGCAGCCAAATCCAACTGGCTAGCCAATAGTTGGAATAGAGTATGCTGTGAAAAAATAACCTTCTTAACTTTCAGGAAAATATCCCATTTGCCTTTGCTTACCCTTCAAACCTAAAAAAAATCTCTTTTATTTAGTGTCATGACTATTGGCCATGGCTGATAGAAGAGATTAAATTACTAATTACTAAACAAAATAAGTATTTGAATTATCACTAGCTCAAAATGCATGTATACAAAAAACTTGTTGGGTTAGGAAATGGAGCACTAGTAAGAAGAGGCCCTTAGAAAGCTTAACTTGTTAGAGCGAGGAGATTGGCAGAACTGAGAGTCCTACTATTCTTATCTATGGTATAACTTTTCAAACTCTTATCCAAGATATCCTTAGGAGGCCTGCTATCTATGGTATCCTCGGTAGGAAGATTAATGGCTCTTACCTAGCTATTGCCCTGTTTTGATCCTATTCGATCGTATAGAACGCTACTATATACCCTAGCTATTCCACCCTATCAAATCCCTTTCAGGCAAGGGGATGGACTGACAACAACCCTTGAGGAAAAAATAGAAGCATAAGCACTTAGACTAGATGTCCTTGGATATGCGACCAACTGTACTAGTAAACTACCTTGGCTGGTGTTGGCGTATCTATTCTAGCTCAATCAAAAAACGTTTGAGTGAATCTTCCACGACACCCCCTTGTTACTAGCTCCTAGCTCATGGGTACCGCTCATTTCACTGTTGGAAGTTTAGATTCTTTATCTTCCATGGTTATTAGTTGTTTTGGAGACTCCACCAGTTAGAGTAGCCATTCCTTAATTAATAGTAGTTGGGAAGGTTTCCACCCGAAAGAGTTGAGAAGACTTGGCTAAAAGTAGGCAAGGCTTTCCATGTTGGTTCCCACGATATACCTTGTAGTAATGGTATCTGGGAAACCCAGGGCATATACCGATTGAATAAGGTTGGTAGTGCCGACTGCAATCGGGCATAGATTAGTCTAATTGACATAGACCTCTTGTTAGGAGAATTTAGCAGGAAAAAAAAACATTTCTTACTCCCTCAAACAAAAGGAAATGCTAGTCATATGTCAGTATCCCGAAATCTTCTATGTTGTCACGAGCAATTCGGATTCTGTCACAACAGATTTTTCCTAATACGGATCTAAGATCTCGAAAGTGCCCTTCATTCCCTTGCTTTCAGGAGAGATTCGGCGTAGCTTCTTTGTGAAATCACAGGACTTCCTCAAAGCTGAGGTTCTAAAGCTGATAACCAATTTGGGACTCTTTCTTTCAAAGTATCAACACCGGAAGAGGAATTGCCTTGTCTGATACAAAGAAAGCTCTGCTACTCTACTTTTGACATGTAAAAATGAAAACGTTTAGCCGGTTCAAAAGAATAAATAAGATAAGGCGATTAATAAAGTAATCAGACTTTTAGATACGAAAAACAAGCTATACTGCTAAAGGTAGGCAGCTTCACACCAAAAAAGGGTATGTACTCCGAGGATTCCCTCTGGAAACTTTGTAAAAGTGCCTCCGATAGGAAGGTCTTTGTCTACAGCCTCTTCGACTTTAGCTTTGACCTTTTCTCTAGAGCTGGTCAAAGTTTTAGGCTCTTCTTTCCATTAGTAATATGGGA
The DNA here is from genome assembly GCA_037974665.1 of Ehretia macrophylla. Taxonomy (NCBI): domain Eukaryota; kingdom Viridiplantae; phylum Streptophyta; class Magnoliopsida; order Boraginales; family Ehretiaceae; genus Ehretia; species Ehretia macrophylla. The sequence goes on along the minus strand of CM075782.1, from coordinate 38,397,744 downwards.
TTGTAGTTGAATCGAGATTTCCTTGGTCTTCTTTGACCCTCGAGTTGAATAAGCTCTTATTTCTCAAGCTTTTAGCTTGGAACAAGAACAGATAGAGTTGACTCAGCTGCGATTGCTCTTGTTCTCTTTACTCTTTAGAAAATGGTTTCTGTGAACAAGGAAGAAAGGCTGCCATTGAATCAGTTTCATTTGGTTAGAAATTTCATAAGAGAAGAAAGATCGTAGCTATAATGCTCTCACAGGAAGACAAAGGAATACAATAGAGCAATCTAGCTGGCATTGAAAACAGATGCTGATAAAGAGTTCGGAGTAGTTCAATCAAATCCCTAAGCAGGCGAGATAGAGATACATATATTCAAAGAAAAAAAGCTGCTATCTTAACTGATTCTTATCTCAAGGCAGCTAGGGACGGACGAGAGGATGAGCTACTAGTGCGAGTAGTGGTTCAGTTGTGAAACCCCACTTTTCTATCCTGTCTCATTTTACGTGTTTATTCTCGTTTTGCGTGAATTGACATGTCTATGTGTTATATGACTTAGAATGTGATAATTTTGATATTAATACTCCTAGAACATGCTAAATGTGCATTCATGAAATTTTCATAAAAAACGGAGTCAGAAATTTTATCGTCAATTTTTAGTGAATAGTATTTTCGAAACACGTCAGCTAAAATTTTGAAATTGGTCTTTTTAACCCTTCTAGTCCTAGTCCACGGACTTTAATAGACCTGTGTTTGATGAAAACAATCTTCAAATCGGCTTAGGAATTTATTAGGGTTTTTACACTGACTTTTGCGAAAATCGAGTTTTAAGCCGATTCAGGTGAAATTGTTTGATTGTAAAACTTCTTGTCACCTAGAAATAAATTATTTGAGATAGTTTAAGTGTTAATTTAATAGTTGAGCAAGAAATACTCAAGAATTGAATTAAAAGACCAAAAATACAATTAAAAGACTAATTTAAACTAACTTTGACTTTATTTAAATGTTGACCAATATGCATATATCTCCAACACACACAAGCAAAGCACAAAAACACCCTCAAACACACCTAGATGGCCGAGAGTTTCATGGGAGAATAGCCAAGCATTTCTTCAAAGTTTTCAAAGCAAATTTTCAAAGAAAAACATAGTTTTTGTCTGTAGAACTTCGTGTCGAGTTGGATTCTGCTTGTTGGGCACGCATTGCACGCATTTCTAGGCTTATATCGCATCTAAGGTGAGAAAAAAACTCTAGAACTCAAAACTCATATTTTGTGTTTATGCGTATAAATAATTATTCAACTGTTAGAATGTTAATTTGAAGTTAGATTATTGCTCCATGCATGCTAGGGATCATTTATATGTATTCTTGCGAGATTTGAACCGTTGTAGCATAATTATTTATTTTCGGGTATTTAAAGTTGATTAATTTGCTAAATGTTGATTATCTTGAGTTGTGTTGATCAAAATCAATTGTCGTCGATTTCTAAAAGTTTGTTAATTACGTGGTAGCACCGTTGTAATGCCGAATTTTCGATTGTGAGGTCAGTGCTAAAATCCAGAAATTTCAGCCATGACACACTAAGGTTTTAGGGTTATTGGGCATGATTTGGATGTGTTTTGGTTGGTTTCCAAGGGGGTTAATGTAGCTGATTGAATGGGTGAGTGATAGAAACTGATTTGGAGTTGTTTGGATTAGTAGAATGTAAGATATGAATATTTGAAGTTTAGGTTGTCTTTCTTTAAAATGTTAAATTATGCCTTTAGTTGATTGGGTGTGGTTTGAGTGATTGAATTGTGAGTTGATGATGGGTAAACCAGGGTTTGATTGTGTGTTTAATGCATGGTCGGTTAGATGGCCTACTTTGGTATCTAACTTAGTTATTTGTTGTTAAATTGATTATTGATGTTATTATGATGATAATATGATTATTAATGATTATTGATTGATGATTGATGCCGAGAGATAGGCAGTTCTGCTAGACTGTCCTCCTATGAATGATTGATGTTTATTATTATTGCTGAGTCTTTGGTATGTGTATCCCACCTCTCGGGCGGCATCCGGCTGTCAAGTTGAAAACGACATGACTACCAAAGACTGCCTCCAGCTCGCATGACGAAGGTGTCATGGAGGGAGAGGTTATTGGGGTACCTCGGGTGCGTGAGTTTATAGGAGTCACAAGAAGGCTGTTATGATCGTGATGGCGTTTGGAGCTACACCAACTAGTGTATCCTTTATTGAATGGTCATTATAGATTATGTGATGATAGTATTATTGATGTTATTGTGTGTTTACTTGCTCAAAGGATTATTTTCAAGGAGTATAGTGAATACTGTTAGAGATCTATCGGATCCTCACTGGGCTTATTTTATATAAGCTCACTCTCTATTATTGCATGCTTACAGGTGTTCTTTCGCAAGACTACATGTATGTGCCTCCTGAAGAGGAAAATGTGGAAAATGTGCCTTACGTGGATGAGTCTTATGTTCCAGAGTCTTATCCTTGATGTTGTATTGTTTTTCTATCTTGTATAGTAACTTAGTATACTTTTATATGCTTTGTAGTTCATAATGTAAAAGATGTTGAAAAGATAATGAATTAGTTGATGCTATCTTAGTAGTATTTCTTTTGTCTATGTATAGGTTGCTAGGTTGGTATCAATATATTTTGCAATGTATATTAAGGTTCATGTATTATATTGGAACGGAGGCGTATAATGAGGAATGATTATTGTATAATATGGTTATGTTGTATGTCGTTATTTTATTGAGGAGTTGTTTATTGTATGGTTATGGAGTGATGTATGATGTTCTAATGAGGTTGGTTTAGAGCCTCGGTATTCTAATTACTGTCGTTATACTGTCGAAATTCCGTTGCGTCCTGACTGATCGTAGGTGGAGTCGAGTTGGGGCATGACATCGGCAACGTCTTTGATGCTTTGAATAGCATAGTAAAGTAGCCAAACAAGGGATGCAAGGATAAGAGTCCTCTCTGATCACAGTGCAAGTGTAGTGCCATATTACATAAAAATAGATGCAATATTACCGATTGAATAATATGTTTTTGCTCAAGTGGAATCAATAAATGTGAAAACTTATCGTATAGATAAAAGTGGAATAAGGAAGTCTTCCTTGCCCGATGTCTTCTCTGAATGGATTGAGTGCACTACTAGGAGTAGGGTTTACCTACTAAGAGTGAGACTAGGGAGCTCTTAGAGTACGGTATACGGGAACTCCTTTTTTTGCTTTCTTAAGCTAATCACAAAGAAGTCTTATTGGATTAGCGAGGTTCGTAGCCCTTTGACTCTTGAGAGATAGGAATTTCATACAAGTTGAAAATGCAGCAAAGTCAAAGCAGAGGGTGTTGTTTGGTGAGCATATGGGTAGGGTTAATAGGTACAAGGAAGGGAAAGACTTACTAAAAGACAAGACAAAAGACTGGTTTCCTTACTGCCTTGGCTCCTAGGACTTCTTACAAGGAATGGGAAGATAGAGAGATGCAGACTGTCCTACTTTATTCCTTTTTCTAGCCTTACTACGTGCAGGCTTCTAGGAATCTTTTCAAGCACAGGCAGATAAAAGTGCAGTCGGAAACAAGGAAATTCTTAAGGACATCAATGCTACACTCACAGGTAACGAACAACAGGAATCACATACAAAAGTTCACAATAAGTATGCCAATCCACCGGTAAGATAAAGGCACATCCTGAGAAAGAAACTTTAAAATGCTCAGCGAAGGGCCATAGAAGTGCACTTTTAAAGCACATTAATCAGGTTGTGAAGGTCACAGGGGGGCTATGAGACCTAAATAAGCGTAAGAATTAGTGCTGGAAGCCCTAGTAGTAAGTAGAAAATAAAAAGCAGCCCCAAGCTTATTCATAAGCTCAAGATAGCCAAGATGGATGGAGTAGGGCTAGTCTAAGACAAGACAGACCCATCTATATTCTCTTGCTCGCATTTACAAGGTTTCCCACTCACTCTATTGAGTTACAACCCTTGTTGGGTTCTGCAAGGAAGCATCTCGATAGGTCCGCAACCTGTGTTGTGGTTGATGCCCCACCCGAGCTCTAATTCCATACTCGATTTGTCAATTCTTCGTCCGAGCGGTCCCCTGAGGATGCGGGAAGCCAATGATAGGAGTGGTTAACTGGACTCTTCTTCGAAGGATTTCATCAAATCAGACTTTAGCTCGGCTAGGGCACTTGATCCAGCATATTCGTGCTGTCCAACACGAAACCGAGAGATGGGACGCTTGAGCAAAGCTTATTACGCATCTCTTTGTTGATATACATAATCAACTTATGCCGAACGGTCCCTCTTCAGGTTGTCTTAATTCCCGATAATGCCCGTACTAACAACAAGAATCGTCTAAGCCAATTAGCTACTTCTGACTATGCTTCACTCCACCTCGCTTTTGACCTTAGCTCCTATGCTTGCTGCCGACCCAACCACCATAAACAGAATACTAATTTCCAACCAGATAGAAGAAGCAACTAGAGTGGATTTCTTTGTTGGACTGATAGACCGATCAAGACCAGTTGCGAGCAATAGCATCAACCACTTTCCCAAAGACCAATACACAAGCGATTCGCCATAGTCTAATCGATTGAGGAGAACAGCCAACGACCGAGCTTGAGATGGAAATCAAGATAATATTGAAAATTGATTCTTCCTTTTTTCTCCGCAGAAGGCTGGATTGATGCTTATTATCAATCCTTGTGGGATCTTATACGGGAGCCCCTATGCGATGGCTTTAACACGTCCTCCCTCTTATAAGGAGAAATGCCTACACTATTGAACTATAGCCCCCTTTACGAGATGAACTCAACAGAGAAGAAGAGAATGACACATATTTATTGTTTACAAAAAAAAAAAAAAAGCTATTAATTGACCTATGGATTTTCCTCGCTTAACAACAGAAGAAAGATGAACTAGAACAAAGCGAGCAAGGGATTCACGATTAGCGAATTAGCTAAATTAAGCAAGCAAAATGCAAGGCATGAGCAGCAAGAATCAAGGGCATGCCTGACCTGAGCACCTACTCCTAGGCCAGAGCAAAAGTTGAGGAGAAAAAAGAACATTCTAAAATGTTAAATACACGGATTCGATCGACTTGGGACCTCTTCCTCTTTCTGAGAGATTGAAAAAAGAAAAGTGCTTTTGCCGTCTCAACATTGCCGCCCTTAGTTCTAAGGGAAGACAAGCATATAGTTTCTCTAAAAGAAGGGCTAGTCCATTTAAGCGCAAGATACTACTTAACGTTAAAGGACATAGACTGAACAGTGTCTTTGGGGTTTATTGTAAATAAGGTAAGATTGGTTTCAACTAGCATATGGGCACGATTGAGCACTGAGTCCTTAGCAATGGATTGCCCAATGTGTAGGAGAAGGATGTTGTCGACGTTTACTGCTCGTGATGACCCTGCAGCCACGTATGGCTCGAAGACCTCTGACAGAAGTTCGCGGGCTGCTGAAGGAAACTAACCAAAGAAAGCGCCTTTCGAAATGATCTGGTACAAAAATTTATAGGGCTTTTCTCATAAATGTTCAGTCCGGCTGTCATCGTAAGGTTGCCTCAGCCAGCAGTGAAAAAATCATCATCAATGATGATTCGAAATCATTTGTCAATTTCTACAGAGCAGGGGGTATATCGAAGCATACATCCTAAGTCGGGGCATCCTAAGCCAATGCCAAAAGTGTTTTATGGTCGAAACATTCGACCCTCAAGTTACTAATCCGACCTGGTCTCGTCCCATACATTAAGGGGACCCCATGATAGAGGGTCTTCTCCATTCCTTGTTGAAGTAGCAAAGCTCGTTGAGGCAGACCTAGACAGAAAGAAAAGCTTCCCTTTCCTTTTATTAGTTTGAGTTCATCTTTTTCGCTTTCAAGCATGTACACACACTAAAAATAGAGAAGAATATCAATTTTATTAAATAGGTAGCTCATTGGAGCAAGCAACGAAGTGCCATAGGGTTCAGGATAAACAACTATTGAAGTAGGTACAATCTCTTTGTGGATCAATCAATCTATAGAGTTCATAGATAAGGAAAAACCTAAGATTAGACTTGGAGAAAGCCGCATTGAATACGAAAAGCAAAGGCGAAGGTTCAGGAATCGACCTTTCTAAAAAAGAAACTTGTCAAAGCTGATGGAAGATTCTTGTGTCTAGGTTTCGCCGTGTTAGAACATGACATGTTGTCTTTTAGGTGTGTTACTATTGATTGGTGCCCTATCTTTATTTCGTTGTTTTCGTTATTGTTGGATGGGGAAGAAGAAGGGTAGACTGTATCTAGGCAGTGAAACCCAAATACAACTGGAGTGTAAGAATCCAATAGGATTGAAGCTTGCTTGCTTTAGACTTGCATCAAGAAAAGAGGGACAGCTTGCCCCCAAGTAGCATCCTTTGAATGTTTAGTCACCTCTCTCTCCAAAAAGTACTAGATTGACGCATCACAAGGACTTTTCCTTTCTTTGTCTTTCTTGCTATAAGCGATGTCAAACGCTTCTGGTGCAAGAACTGAACTGATTCCACACCGGACCACCAATAATGCCGTTTATGTACCAAAGCCTTATAGCCCCACCTAAATACCTACCCTTACTTCCTTATGGGCTAGATGAAGAACAAAAGCAGGACTGACAGACAAGATACTGATTTAAGCTACTAACAGCATTGGATCATATAGGACAGGACTTGATATAAGCAGTGCCGAAGGGAATAAGCACTAAACTAAGCATAAAGAAGTAATCCACCCAGGGTTGAAGCAATATACGGAGCTATGACTCATGAGGTTCTGCCTTTTCCAATGGTAGACTAGAAATGTGGCATCCTTAGGAGGTACCCTGGGAATAAGCGCTTAATCCAATTAATAGAATAGGCATACGCCCAAAACAACTTTCACGAATTAATCCGACCAAGTCTTTACTTAGAATATACAAGTTGAGGATAGATCACTATCTCGCCGGATGGAATCGGCTTGCCCGATAAACTAACAATGATTCTCTACCAACTAAGATATTAGAATATATGTGTTATGTTGAATTCTATCTATTCAATATCTGTTCTCGAAGCCATACTTTTGTTCTTGAAGAACCTTGCTATCGAGACCTTATTAGATGGCTTCATCACTATTAGTGTTTGTAACGCCCCGATCCATCACGAGACCGGAGGCTCTAATAACCATGCTATTCTCAACCCAATACCAAACCCGGTCACAAAATTTTAGGGAAAAACAGACAGAGTTTCCCCTGTACTATGGACATTCTGAAAACCTGTAAACTCTCAAATAAGATAACTACAAGGTAAACAAACTTTTCATGGCTAAATATTTAAAGATTCAAGGCCATCCAAGCCTTGAAGCAAACAACAGTTCCAAAACCACACAAGCATGCAAGTAACTTGTTTATAATATAGTCTAATAACCATGCCATTCTAGGATAACATTAAAACATACTTAGAGATAAAACATTCTATACTAAGTCATTCACTCCCAAGCATGCAAAGCAACTAGAAATAGAAATATACGTTATTACAAGACATAGAATTACCACTGCTACTACATTATCAGACTTCCAGCTTACATATTACTCAAATACATACATGAGCTTTAAGGCCCCAAAATAGATTATACATAGAACAACAAATTCTTCACATAGCAACCAGAAAGCACATCCGCCTTAGACAAATATCACACAGCAGCTAAGGCAACTCCACCAACTGTGCCACCTGAAACATGTTAGCGAGGTATGAGCAACCACTGTTGCCCAGTGAGGGATATAGTCCCGGGGCGTGCAAAGCAACAGATAATACAATTATGCAACAGTATCACTTAGACAATTTAAGAAACAATGATAACTTAAGTAACCACACATTTAAAAGGATACATTTCACACAATCCCCTATACACCAATCTTCACAGGTCTTCAATCACGATCCACGAACCACGAGCACGATCACGATAAGCCGGCATAACCCCAAACACTCCAGTGGGTGTACTCCGGATGTACCCCGATAATCCTACGACCCAACATCCCCTGGCAATCTCTGGACCAGGCGAATGAGGGACTAGGGCACGGAGTTTGAATATCCACCGGCAAGCCCTCTGCCGCCCAGCCGATATTCAACACATCTGCCCCTAACACTATGGTTGTGCAACCACTATGCAATGCACTTAACGATGGCAAGTTAATAGCAATAATATAAGCATTAACACATATGAGGATCAACAAAGTAGGTTGACCTCGAGGCAATTAGTATAGAAGCAATTATATAAGCTAATAAGCAGTTTTACAAAGGGACATTTACAAAATAACCATAGAATTATACCAAAAGCTCCAAATCAACTTGAAACCACATATAAACACTCAAGAAGTCATGCCGTGGGTTTAGAAATGTGAGACAACCGAAATTGCACTTAAACCCCTTTATTTTACAAACTATTTCTCTTCCAAACCAAAGTTAATGATTTCATTTTCAAAGGGAACTCTCCCAACCTTCTAACTAACCCTCAAGGTACCCTCTCAACCCTCTAACTCATTCAAATGCCCGCGATTACCCCAAAAGCCCCAAATTCTCTCTTATGGCTTTAAACTACACATACATAGTTCGGGCTTCAAACAAGGGATATCAAGGCTTCTATAGCACCTAGGTAACTTAAGGATACTAGAATTGAAGCCCGAATCCACCCGGATTCGCATTAACCCCAAAAGCCCCAAGTTAAAGTCGGCTATTTTCCATTTTAAGCGATTTAAGGACAATGCAAGTGCACGGGGCTATTAGGTTACCTTCACTAGCACCTAAGGCGTCTATTAGAAGCATTGAATCAAGCTAATTCGAGCAATTACGCAAAACCCTAGAAAAACATCACTATTCACCCTAAAAATTAAACTAACGATTCTAACCGTTTAAATTGCGAAACGATGGCTCAAATATGTTCTCTAGCATTCATATACATGGTATAATAGCATAGATAACTAATACAATGGCATTTGATCACATTTTCAACAAATCAAGAAATGAGCAACTATTTAGAAATGCAAAAACAAGCCGTGAAATCCCTCACCAATACGCGTAGGAGCACCTAGGAACCTTGCACACACCCTAATCCACTAGCTCAAGGGTGGGGAAGGCTTGGATTGAAGAGTTGAAGACCAATTTTCTCTCCTAGAGCTGCTGCAAAATTTCGGCCCTGCTACAGTGCCATTTCAGCATTTTTTTTGTTTTGATTTTTTGCTTGTTATGACTTAAGGTGAGTTGTGTGTGTGTTATATAAGCTTGGGTGAGTTATTTAGTTTAAGTGTATGGTCAAATGTGAGTCAAACTAGTTAGAAACAAGTCTTAAGCATAAATTTAATGTTAGCTAATTAAACTCCAAATTAGTTACGTAACACTATTCTTTCAACTACTAAAAACATTTTCTAAACGGGCTCTCACATCGCCTCTAGCTCAATTGCACATTTTTCCCACTACTTTATCAATTAATATGATTTAATAAAAATGCTAATTAACCAATAGAATGCAGTTTAAAAATGAAGTGAATATTAATTCAAGAAGGCAGTTAATAAGGCATAGAAAGAAATGCGCAAACAAGGGATGCAACAGTAATTGAATGCATGGCTAAATCTCGGGCGTCACATCCTCTCCCCCTTAAACAAATTGCGTCCACGCAATTCTTCTTCACAAGAGAACTCTGCATCAACTGGAAACCAACTCCGATTATTCGTCATCAGTTGCTAAGCAAGAATACCATACACGAATTCTCGTGGGAGCTCATTAAGAAATCCCAGTTGTATTGTCTGCGAACCTCACGTAATAAGGCCAAATAAAGGCTCCAATAGAGATGCTACTTCGAAATCCAAATAAGAATCCAGCTGGCACGAATACCAAAGAAGAATAGAATCCCAACTAACAGTGGCGAGAAAATACCAATAAGAATTTAGAGTACAAATACAGAAGATAATTCCATATAATAAGGCTGATTAGAATCCCAAAATAAGTCTTCCGAGTAATACCAGCAAGAAAATACTAGAAGGATACTCAATAAGAAAACCGAGAGAACGGTCATATAGAAATCCCAAAGGAAGCCATTCATTTCTGACTACTGAGCGTAGAAGAATGCCTTGGAAGAAATCCCAATAACTGAGCTCTGCTTACAACATTCTCATTCCCGCTAATCCATACAACTTGGAGGGCTTGTTGCTAATCACTTCTCTTCAGGGGGAGGAAGAAGTCTTTCTTACCATTTCAACGGGACATGTATGAATGCCAAGATATCACATTTACACATATATGTTTTAAACTATTATGCAAACATGTTTATATAAGAGTTTATGAAACAGTGTAATCATCAAAGTCATTCAAGCACGATAATCAAGTCAAGCATAACACAACTCAATCAAAGACATTCAAATACAGACATTACAAGCAACAGTTCAAGCAATTAATAATTCACGAAGTCAATTTGATGCATAACTAGCCACTTTACTTCACTTAGCACACATTTAGCACGAAACACATAAATATATTACATAGGTGCACACATTCAATACAAGACACACAATCAAACATGCAAGCATACACTTTTAAGACACACACTTAATCAAGCACACACGCAAGGATTACTACCCGACAGGCCGAGGACCCTATCCCGGCTTAGAGCTAACTAAGCTCTGATACCACCTGTAACGCCCCGATCCCTCACGAGACCGGAGGCTCTAATAACCATGCTATTCTCAACCCAATACCAAACCCGGTCACAAAATTTTAGGGAAAAACGGACAGAGTTTCCCCTGTACTATGGACATTCTGAAAACCTGTAAACTCTCAAATAAGATAACTACAAGGTAAACAAACTTTTCATGGCTAAATATTTAAAGATTCAAGGCCATCCAAGCCTTGAAGCAAACAACAGTTCCAAAACCACACAAGCATGCAAGTAACTTGTTTATAATATAGTCTAATAACCATGCCATTCTAGGATAACATTAAAACATACATAGAGATAAAACATTCTACACTAAGTCATTCACTCCCAAGCATGCAAAGCAACTAGAAATAGAAATATAAGTTATTACAAGCCATAGAATTACCACTGCTACTACATTATCAGACTTCCAGCTTACATATTACTCAAATACATACATGAGCTTTAAGGCCCCAAAATAGATTATACATAGAACAACAAATTCTTCACATAGCAACCAGAAAGCACATTCGCCTCAGACAAATATCACACAGCAGCTAAGGCAACTCCACCAACTGTGCCACCTGAAACATGTTAGCGAGGTATGAGCAACCACTGTTGCCCAGTGAGGGATATAGTCCCGGGGCGTGCAATGCAACAGATAATACAATTATGCAACAGTATCACTTAGACAATTTAAGAAACAATGATAACTTAAGTAACCACACATTTAAAAGGATACATTTCACACAATCCCCTATACACCAATCTTCACAGGTCTTCAATCACGATCCACGAACCACGAGCACGATCACGATAAGCCGGCATAACCCCAAACACTCCAGTGGGTGTACTCCGGATGTACCCCGATAATCCTACGACCCAACATCCCCTGGCAATCTCCGGACCAGGCGAATGAGGGACTAGGGCACGGAGTTTGAATATCCACCGGCAAGCCCTCTGCCGCCCAGCCGATATTCAACACATCCGCCCCTAACACTATGGTTGCGCAACCACTATGCAATGCACTTAACGATGGCAAGTTAATAGCAATAATATAAGCATTAACACATATGAGGATCAACAAAGTAGGTTGACCTCGAGGCAATTAGTATAGAAGCAATTATATAAGCTAATAAGCAGTTTTACAAAGGGACATTTACAAAATAACCATAGAATTATACCAAAAGCTCCAAATCAACTTGAAACCACATATAAACACTCAAGAAGTCATGCCGTGGGTTTAGAAATGTGAGACAACCGAAATTACACTTAAACCCCTTTATTTTACAAACTATTTCTCTTCCAAACCAATGTTAATGATTTCATTTTCAAAGGGAACTCTCCCAACCTTCTAACTAACCCTCAAGGTACCCTCTCAACCCTCTAACTCATTCAAATGCCCGCGATTACCCCGAAAGCCCCAAATTCCCTCTTATGGCTTTAAACTACACATACATCGTTCGGGCTTCAAACAAGGGATATCAAGGCTTCTATAGCACCTAGGTAACTTAAGGATACTAGAATTGAAGCCCGAATCCACCCGGATTCGCATTAACCCCAAAAGCCCCAAGTTAAAGTCGGCTATTTTCCATTTTAAGCGATTTAAGGACAATGCAAGTGCACGGGGCTATTAGGTTACCTTCACTAGCACCTAAGGCGTCTATTAGAAGCATTGAATCAAGCTAATTCGAGCAATTATGCAAAACCCTAGAAAAACGTCACTATTCACCCTAAAAATCAAACTAACGATTCTAACCGTTTAAATTGCGAAACGATGGCTCAAATATGTTCTCTAGCATTCATATACATGGTATAATAGCATAGATAACAAATACAATGGCATTTGATCACATTTTCAACAAATCAAGAAATGAGCAACTATTTAGAAATGCAAAAACAAGCCGTGAAATCCCTCACCAATACGCATAGGAGCACCTAGGAACCTTGCACACACCCTAATCCACTAGCTCAAGGGTTGGGAAGGCTTGGATTGAAGAGTTGAAGACCAATTTTCTCTCCTAGAGCTGCTGCAAAATTTCGGCCCTGCTACAGTGCCATTTCAGCATTTTTTTGTTTTGATTTTTTGCTTGTTATGACTTAAGGTGAGTTGTGTGTGTGTTATATAAGCTTGGGTGAGTTATTTAGTTTAAGTGTATGGTCAAATGTGAGTCAAACTAGTTAGAAACAAGTCCTAAGCATAAATTTAATGTTAGCTAATTAAACTCCAAATTAGTTACGTAACACTATTCCTTCAACTACTAAAAACATTTTCTAAACGGGCTCTCCCATCGCCTCTAGCTCAATTGCACATTTTTCCCACTACTTTATCAATTAATATGATTTAATAAAAATGCTAATTAACCAATAGAATGCAGTTTAAAAATGAAGTGAATAGTAATTCAAGAAGGCAGTTAATAAGGCATAGAAAGAAATGCGCAAACAAGGGATGCAACAGTAATTGAATGCATGGCTAAATCTCGGGCATCACAGTGTTGACCGCTGATATCCCATGTCACATTGCATGCGGGATGTGTCGACCGGAAATGCAAAGTCATTTAGATCATCTCTCATTCACAAGGCTGTTCTAGAGAAAAGGGGATAGGAAATAAGATTATAGACTAGTGTCTAGAGACAAAGTTTAGTCAAAATCAGTCTCCTTCCATCACATCGTATGGAGTGGAAGAAAAAAGGTTAAATACATATGTAAGCGACGATGCAGTGTTCAAAGCAAACTAAGTGTATCAAGGCTGCTAAGGTCTTGTACCACCAATCATTCGCTCACTTTCTTGCTTGTTGATGCAAGGAAGTTACATCTATAAGATATGCATCGAATACCCACTGCCCCTCAACACTGACTCTAACACCAAACCTTACTCAACTTGAACGCTTTGAAACTACCTTCACGCCCTTCCTTCTCTTTCAAATCAGAAAGTCAAAATATCATAAGAGAAGAAGAATTGACAAGAGCTTATTCAGTTAGTCAGAAAACTAGATCAAGAAAGCTGTGCCCAATAGGGCAACGCCTTGAGGAGACAGATAAGGTCTCGCGAAGCCGGTCACCGTACGCCTACGATCCTATCTGACTATTGAGGAGAGCTCACCTCCCCTGTTTCAACATCTCAGTTGGCATTGGTAGCCTCATCTCTTAAAGAGAAGTGTAACCAGGCTGAAGAGGTCATTCTATTGATTAAGGAAAACAGTGTTGGAATGTGGTCTCGTAGCCTTCCGTCACCCATAAGACCAAGGATGTTTGAAGCAAACCAAAACTCCTGCGCGAAGCGAGAGCTATAGCTTTCTTTGCTATATTCTATGTTAATTGGCTTCCAGTCGAGTGGTGTAGGACGGACTATCAGAGCTAGTACAAAGATCAGAACCAAGCTTCCGAGATCAATCAGTTTCAAAATAGGACTCAGGGGAGAGGGATGATAGTCCGGATTTCACGGCATCAGCATGACGTTCCGCCGTTCCTAGCTACCCCATATTTTCTTTCACGGAATTATTAACATCTCTTTACATCACCGAGTGAAGTGTTCACCTTTCTTGGATCTCGATCCAGATAAAAAAGTGAGTTTGGAAGCTTCGAGTGCTGCCTATCAAAATCTCGCTTATCTCCAAGGTTCACCCAATATAGACGCTGGCATAGAGATTTGACGCATCCCTTTGTATAGTAAGCTTTTCAATCGGTAAGGTACTCTAGGGCCCGGGCTCACATGCCTTCTGGTCAAGGGTAGGGATCCCTTTATTCCTTCCCTCTTACTTGAGAGCTGCACTGGATATTAGGCCTATTAACTCAATAGGAGTACAGTCCTGATTCTTGGCCATTGGTTGCTAGGAGCGAAAGTGGCAGGAAAGAAAGATAAGACCTGGAATGAAGGAGAGTGAAGAAAGTTTCATTTCTTTCTATGGAAGCATCAGGAACAAGCAAAGATGCCACCGATTAAGAGTTGAAGATTGTGCTTCATATTCTTTATGTATGTATTATCCATTCATTCGGATTTCGAACAAGCCTTAGGTTGAATCCTGACATGGACGAGTAGGGATTCTAGGACAGTTTGAAGTAGCTTCTTAGGGCTAGTTACTATCGTATCCAAATTCGCCTTAGCTAGCCAAGCTAGTTTGGTTCCATCCCTACAAGTAATCTACAGGTATTTCCCTGAAAGAGCTAATGATAATAGATAGATTTAACTTAATATTCTAGAGAAGAAATAGCTTTGTTCCCTTTCACCTATCTAATCTTCTTTCTCTATAGGAGACCACTCTACTAGTATACTTATTCAGCTGGGGTGGTATCTTTTTAGCTAGTTTCAGGCCAGGCCCTTGCTTATGGATAAGCCATAGTTGTCCCTGCAAATGAGGAAACCTATACAGTTTGAGTGCTGAGCCCTGTGCTTTGCTATCAATTTTCCCCGAAAATAAATGGGCTTAATTAAGTAGGGATCTCCTCTAGTTCTTATCGTCTAGGTATACTCTGACACTCTCCGCCGTCAGAACCTTTGAGCTAACAGCAGGATATATTAACAAGTTCAATAGCCAGCCTATCTCTTAATCGTACCCTTACAAGCATGTCTTAGTTACATCTCGTAGGAGTCCATATTCATTCCCCTTTGTTTAAGTTTGAGTTCCATTCGCTAGCAGCGATAGCTACTCTTGTTATCGCCTTAACCGCTGCAGGGGCTATCGCTTTACCCAGCCTAGCAAGAGGTTTTATAGCTCCAACTAGGCCAACAAACTCTCTGGTTTTGCCACTGTAGCCCCTCGCCCCGCTCCTGTAGTGGTCAGAATAATTGGATCTTAAGCGGTTCCAGTCCCCTCGCCGAAAGAAAATTGGAAGGCAGTCTCACTCTACCTCGGGAACATAAGAACTAGTTGTAGAAAACAAAAGTCAACCACGATTCCTGGCCTACTAACAGTAGACCTGAGTTATTGCATTTATACATTCAGTCAGAAAGGATCCTAGACCCTTGGGATCCTGCACACATTGGTCGGGCGAGAGCTTTGATCGATCCAATCCGACAACAAGCGACCTGAAAGAAAGAACTTGAGTTTATGCTTTCTTCGTTCAGTCAGATTGTAGCTTATACCGGTAGAAAATGGAGTTGAGTATACCGACCCTCAGCTACCCAGATGGCATCTCTTCCTCTTACTTATAAATTGAGAAAAAACACGACACTCAATTTAACAATGAAAGCGGACACTACAACAAAGGCATAAATAAGGTAGACACGTGTTGTTCCTTTATTTAAGTAGTCTTATCACAGAGAGGAAATACCTAAGCACCTAAGGAAGTAATCCAACAATTTTCTTACACTCTTCTTATTATCTTCCTCATTCATTAGATCTTCAGCACTTTTTTGGTATTTTGCTTTCCTTCTTTTAGGCCCCACTATAACTCCGCATTAAAGCATCGTTTCAGCTTCAAGGCTTTTATTCCTGTCTTTTCAGCGTATAAACTTGTAGGTTCGGGAGCAGAATCTTCGTAGAAAATGAAAGAAATCCTCATTACTTATGCGATTGGGGACAGAGGAAAGCATAGGACTTTTTGGGCATCAAAGTTGTTTTCTTCTCTTACGAGATTTTGAGTTGTTGGATAAAAAGAGCGCTCCTAAATTCAGCCTTTCTATTATATACGATACTGCCAAAGGAAAGCTATCTTTTCAAGAAGAAAGTGACAGTCACACCGCTAATAGGCAGAAGAAAAGATTCCCAGTTAGTGACTCTAATAAGACTAATAGCCGTACCGCAAAAAGAAGGTCAACCACGCCACAGGTAATCACAGCTTTCTTCCCCTCAGGTCAAAGAGTAAGAACTCGCTTTCGAGCTAACCAACCATGGAGCTACCTGCAAACAAGCAAGAAGAGTTCTCATTCGCGGCTAACTAAGCATTCGTTCAGATTTGACAAGGGAGATGGCTTATTTTCCTATGTTATGTTGTAATGGATAGACTGGCTGCACTCCCTTTGAGGTAAGAACAGTTCCTTTTGATTCAATTGCAAGAAAGCAACCTCTTATGATTTTGATACGAACAGTAAGCCAAACATTTATATGGATTCCTAAAAAATGAAATAATAGACTATCATGTCATAATATATGACATAAACATCACTCTGTCTGTTGGATGCCCTTCTTACTGGCAAAATCAGATTAAGAATAGCCTTTGGCTAAGAAAGCACAGTCAGACTAGTGCAAGGCCCAAAGTACCAAGACTGGTTATTCTGCTAAAACAGCAAAGAGAGAGGACCAAGACAGTAAAGAGACAAGACCTCTTATGCCGGAAAAATAAGAAAGTCAAGTCAAAAGTGCTAATATGCAGCTCCTATTCCAAATCCAAGAGAAACCTAAGAGAAGACCATGCTACCATTAAGCATGCTAATGGATGCAGGAAGAGCCAACTGCTTTCTTTGGGATCAGCGCTTGTGGTACAGTCTATTTCTTTTATAGTACACAACCGAGTCTCTTAATAAAGAGAAGTTGGGGACATAGTAAACGTCCTACTATAAGAGCGATTCCCTGGGACGTAATCAACGGGATAAACCACTTGCTCTTTCGCGACTAGATATAGAACTCTATTTGGAAGTACAACTGGCTTTCGAACCTCCGTTGAGAAACCATAGCCCGCTCTTCGCTTCCTCTTCCTTTGGTCCAGTGAGCTTTCATTTCCTTGCTGTATCCATAGTGGCAGCCTCCGCTTCCCTGCCCGATACTTGAATTTCGTATTCGGTAGAAAACCTTATCATTCATGAAGGGACATCAAGTGCAATCTGTTCCTCACCCTCGTCCACTAGACATGCTACCTCAATTTGTGCGACCCTAAAAAAATGTAAGTCCCGTGTTGTGCCACCTAACTCTGCATAGATGGGTCGGGTAGGTGTGTCGATTCACCACTTCCCCATCCATGGCGTCTCTGGCCTTTCTTTATGTCTGTGATGATACTACAAGATAGGTTCTTGTGCTCGCTGTGTCCCTCCCTCGTTCTGTCCCCGACTCTTGTAAGCCTAGTGATTGAACCCTTGTTATTAGTTGGATTGGTGTCGTTGTTTGCCTAAGCTTGTGAAGCGGTAGAAATGATCACTACCATCTTGTACTCAATCGAAAGGACCCTGCCTAAACTACCAAAAGGCTTCGATTCGAGAGTCTAACTCTAAATGGCTCTTTAATTGGCTTTTTCACTTGCTTAACACATCTATAACACTTCCTCCCTCTAACCCTTATACAATGGATCGCCATAGAAAGGCTTAGCAGAAGGACAGGATTAAACTGTCCCCGCTTACTCACTGTATGGATTGTCCCTTGCTAAAACTAGATATCCTTTCGCCGCAGATAGACTCAGAGGATTCCGATGGGATTGAATCCTGTCAAGGAAGCGGCACTCTAGAGGGGAAGGAACTGTCTAAAAAAGAGTTCATTTGCTCGTTCGCTTATACCCTTACAAGAGCACTTACAGGACAGGGAGAAAGACTAGACTTATTAAAATGGGACTTTGCTACTAGTTAGCGAGTCAGAGACGATTACGAGGGCTCCTAACAAGACTATAATTGCTAGTAAAATTCATGAAAGACTTTGACACTACAGAAAATATGCTAGGCCTAGTACTGGTAGACACCTTATATCTATTAGTATTATTACTTGTAGTCTCCCGTAAGTTCAGGTATGCTTGGTATGAAATGTATTCCTTAGGCCCTTAGTCAAAACGTAGGGAAGAGAGAAGCAACTAAAACTGTAATTGTAACTAGATACCCCTCTTCACTAGCCTCACTGGCTTTTACAGACTAAGGGGTTTTATGTACTACTGGAAATAAGATATGCTAGAATGGAATATGCTAATACAGGAGGTAATATCCCATCGATAAAGAAGGGCTTCAATTCAACTGTTTTGATGGGACTAGACAAATTAGCCACATCCAAGGGATCTAAAGAAAAAGGGAAGTCAAAACTTACTGGTTTTACTTGCTTTGCCTTCAAAAGAGATTATGGTTACACTTCCCTTTCTGGCTTGCTCATATCATAAATCACTTTCTTGACCTGGCCGGGGTCTAAAATTTCTACTTGTACCAGTATTGAGATGTTTTGAATTTGGATTTAGAGTTGGATGTAGTATAATCAAGGTAACTAAACTCATCTTTTTGTACAGAGAAATAGGCATAGAAAAAAAATGACCAGGTTCCGTTTCTATTTCTATGATTGAGATTCACCACTATTATGAGAAATAGGAGATAGGCTTCCGTGGTCCTACTTATCTTACTTAAGGAAGACAACACAACGTTAAGCTGTAAGTACATTAAGGAGAACGCAAAGTACCAGAGAAAAAACCCATCTTTCTTGATAGGGGAAACTCTATCTTATTGTCTTGCTAGCTTGCAACTATACTATCTTATAAACCCTACAATCGGAACCTTCTTTCTTACCCTCAGGGGGAAGACCAGATTCCTTTTTTTCCTATTTAGAACTACAAATTTGTCTTTGTAGCTGGTTCAGACGTGCATCGACGGCCCCCTTTCCACTTCAATCGTGGAAAGTCAAAATCAAGAATCATTGATTCCTGACCCCCTTATCTACGATAACTCCAGATCAACTAATTTTCCTTCTAGTTGAGAACCACTAAGGGTAAGAGCAGCATCTTGGGTCTGATGAGAGCCTGATCTACTCTACGACAACCCTGATTGTTGTATTCTAGGTCCCCTACCTTTACTATTATTAGTAAAGCCTTCTCCTTGGGATCCCCATCTGTGTAACATAAGCCTTATTGTATTGCACGCTGAACTATATAGCTTTCTCCTAGTGCTTCCACCCGCGGTTCTTCGTTTCTCAGCTCTTTATTGCTTTTATCTCGACATACTGCCCCTGCTTTGGCTTGTAGGCTTGTTAGCTTCGCAACCTCTGCTCTGGAAGCGGCTTATGCCACAAACCTTATTGAGCACTGGGATATGAATATTAATAAGGCTATGTGCGAACTCTCGTAGATCACTCCCGGATATAACCCTTCTGATGTCTCGTAGCGTAGCCCATCCTTATGCTATCCATAAGGCTTCTCGTTGACAACCACATAGGGATAGGAGATGTTGAACGAATAACGAGTTCAATCAAGCAGGATGTTAAAACAGAACTTGCTCAACAACAACACAGGGAAAAGAATTCACTTATTTGCTAGTCCTCGTCGCCTTGTATACACTGATGATAGCCAATAGCCTGATTCTAGCTTTGCCTGATTGTTGTATTCTACGCCCCCTGATGGTACTGCTAGAAAAGAAGCCTAATAGTTGCCCTCGAGTCTCACTACTTCTATTACCTGATCGCACCTGGATGCCTAACATCGTTGAGAACAAGAGAGCACACCCCAGATGTAACCCTTCTTTCAGTCTTATCCGCCCCTTTATTAGGCTTTCAATTAAGTGAAGGAAGAAGGGTTCTTATAAGAGAATGAGGTACCATTCGGACCCCTTATTCACAAGGGTTCCTCACTCAAGTAAGGGTGATAACGGGAAGAGAGAAGTTATCTATTAGCTAGGCTGGTAAAGGTCCTCAATCGATCTCTAGTCGTGTCTATGCCATATCTGTCTCAAGTATTAGTTTTTAGCGGGTGAGGAGTTGAAAGGCCATGTCTGACAATGTTGTCCACTGGAACCCATTCCATGGTTTTGTTGCATTCGGCTTTGCTGAGGTTATCATGGAGATTTTAGGCAAACTTTCTTCCTCTTTAATCTTTAGCTAAACACGAGTTCGCGGAGGTGTAATGAGTTGGGATGGATCGAACTTTCCTTCTTCGGGCTCTGTTACCAGAGGATGCCGCTTCATCAGCTTTGCGCTCATGTGAAATGATTAAATCCCGATAGTCTTCCCTTCTCTGCTTCATGCATTGCCGCTCGATATACTCTTGCATTTCGATCATATGATAGCTTTGGTCAGGGTCTTCTGGAGGTAATTCTTCCATTGACTTGCAAAGTATAGAGTTGACAATTGTAGTCACTTCTGTGAGTAGATGTATCATGGGACCTGACCTAGTGGGAGGGCTAGTGGACCACTATGGATGAGGTATCATTGGAGGTGGAGCTAGAGCCGCCATGTTTCTTCTCAGGTAAAAGACAAGATAATCAAACTTTCCTGATGGGTCTCCGAGAAGGTCTACCTCAGGATCTCCTGCTTCATATCATTCCTATCATTTTTCCTGACAAGTTTGATTCTTTCTCGGCTTAGGCTTCTGTTCTCTCTCAGCTTCGAGCTCGAGATCAGTTTCTTGTGCATTTTGGAAACAATCATCATAGTCGCAGATGTCCCACCATATGTGGCTGGATTCAGTCTTCCCTTGATAGATGGGTGATCCATCCAAAGAGTAGGCGATGATGGGGAATTCAAAGGCTACAGCAGGCTGAAGTGTTCCATTCTTGATTTGAGGGGCACGAGTAGTAAGTGTGAATGCTAGCTGATGTTGTGTTGTACCAGTAGGCTGAGATGGTTTCGATTCTGAGGGGCCTACCGAGCGAACCGTGTTGATTTCAGGGAGATCATTCTCTATTTTCAATTCTCAAGTGAACTTTGGTTCCAAGTGGCATGATAAGATGAGACGGGTCGTCTGTTCTTGCTGCTAATTTCATTACTAAAAGGTCTTGCACTGTTGATGTTCCCATGCGGCGGGAGGGGATTTTGGATTACATTGGGCTTACTTTCTTTCTCAAGTTCAAAGCGTAGCAGGTGTTATTCTCAGAGATCTTGGATCTTGTGTCTTAAAGCGAAACATTTTTCAATCGTATGACCTGAACTTCTCTTCCTTTTGGCCCAGTTTCTGTTCTTTTGGTCTGTACCCTCCTCAGGATAGTACTCGTTCCTGACATTTCCAATAGCGACTGTAGTGCCTGTATATCAACCAGGTACCCTGATTTGACGTCATCTTCCACTCACTCACCTACTATGACCAGGTCTGCGAAACTTGACGTAGTATGCCCGATAAAGTGGGAGTAGTATGGATCTTTCAATGTGTTGAGAAAATCACCGACCATCTCTTTTTCAACCATCGGGGATTTGACCTGTGCTGCGAGTTCCCTCCATTGTTGGGTGAATGCCCTGAATGACTCGCTACCCTTTTTCTGCATACGTTGGAGCTTGAATTGGTACGGTGCCATTTCAGTGTTGAACTTATATTGTGACAGAAATGAAGTGGCTAGGTTAGACCATGTTTAGATCCGGCTGTGGTCTAACTGGACGAACCACCTCTGAGCAGGGTCGGTCAAACTTTTTTTGGAATTACTGGATGAGTAGTCTTTCATTATCGCCGTATAAACATATTTATCCACAATAGACTTTCAAACGGGTAAAAGGACAGCCTGTTCCATCATATTTGTCTAAGTCTGGAGTTTTGAACTTGTTGGGGAGTTTCATATTCGGGAAGAGGCATAGGTCAAAGAAACTGGTACTACCATAAGAGTAAATCCTTTGTAGGCTTTTGACCTTTTCTTTTAAGCTCTCTAGCTGATTGGCTACCTTCTTTTCTTTGGCTTTTTTCTTCAACTTGTCATCCTAATTACCCTCTTGGGACTCTGGGATGGGGATCTAAACTGCATTTTGAGTGATGACGGGAGGATTACTGGTGACCTGAGAGGATCCTGGTCCTATTTTGAATCTCTCTATTGGAACTTATACAAATATGGATACTGGGTCTATTGAAAATATAAAAGATACTGCTATTCCCACAACTGCCACTCCTCTAACTAGATCACTAGGAACTGGCATTAGAACTCCATATGCTTATGTGCCTTAAAATAGGACTCAAAATGCATCTGAAACGGCTTCGTTTGGACCGTTTAGCTCGTTTAGACTGTTAAACACGCTAGGATAGAAAAAGTAGCCATGTTACGTTAGGCCTCTTAGGCAAGGTCTTACAAGTATGCCTCGTATGCTCGGCATGAAACTTATTCCTTATGCCCTTCTTTAGCTGTTACGTTCGTTAACATGTTATTAATTATGGTAGAACCTGGTGAACCTGGCATATCCTCCACATGATATCGTTATTTGTCTATAAGAGTGTCTACATGTAAAGGGTATTTCAGCATCACTCTCGCTAAAGTAGGGCAATAAAATAGCAGGTATGTAAATAGATGGGCTCACAATCTCCACCCCTCTCTTGATATGATAGTAGGAGTCCCTACTATGGCACTATCTGACATTAAGACGAAGATGAGGGATTCTTCTTCTTCTTCCCTATCAAGTTGAGGTTTCTCAAGCTAGCTTGTCTGGTTTATCAGTCCCTCCATAATAGCATTTGGTGTAGAATGAGAGACTACTAGATAGAGTAGGCAGCAGAAGCTCAACAAAGTTCCACGAGGGAATATTAAGAGTCACTAAAGATTATAGAGCATCTGACTTTGTCGCTTCTTTGAGGCATTCCCTCCCAGGGAAGTTGTTTGTTCCAGTCACTAAGCATCCTCCCTTTTGGGAAATGATTGAATTGCGTACAATAGGACGCTGATAATGGGACGTTTAAGTTTTATACAGGATTGAGTGTCTTTCTTTGGAGGCCCCCAATGCCTAACCTAATAGGGGAGTCCCCCTAGATGGATCAAAAAAGTAAGGCTCGTATCTTTCAACGCCTTTCGTGGTTTGGGAGGAAATCTCAAGAGTCCGCCCGAAGAGATAAAGGAATGAATGCGTAAAGTCGAGAGTACGCCGTCTGGAAGCAGGGCTATTAGGGCCAACTCATAAATTCGAATGTTAATCTTTATGGTTCCAACCCCTATTTTAAAATAAAGACTCTTCAGGATTCCCTTTTCTCATTCTATAGGAAGTGCTGATCGTAGCTGGGTCAACGACTTCTTTTGGTACGGGTGTCATGAGACGATATCTCCGATGAGAATAGGCAAAGACGCAGTCAAAGCCGCCTCTGAGGACATGGCCTAATTTCTATTCTATCTATGGAAAATTCAATCGAGAATAATTGCTTTAAAGTCACGTTGAGGCCTGTCTTTGAACATAATAGTTGGCACGAGAATCCTTCTCAGCGGAGTCAGAGTCTTTATTTTAAAATAGGGGTTGAGATTGAGGGTAGTTTGATTATGGGAACCGAGGCCGGAGACTGTGACACCGCTACTGGTACGCTTATCCAAAAGGCAGGGGTAACCCGAGAATGTTGTTCCCCCTTGACTGTAAGCTGGTTGTCTCGTGTTATCCATAGTTTGAGAAAGGGTTCGATCCCCATCGTCGATGAATAAGCCTTTTTTTCATGTCCGTTCTATGGCATGAACAAGAAGCATCCTCTAATCAGATCTCAGTCTATCTATTTACTTCATAGGGCCTTCTTTATAGCCGAAGACTCGTCAATGTGAGGCCTGTCATGTCAAATCAAGTACTAGTAAGAATAGAAGGACATCTAAGGTATGAAAACCTGTCTAGGAAGAATGTACCGAAACATCATACTAAAAGCGCTGCCTTACTAGAATAATGTATGAGGATGGACAGATTGAGTGCATTTCCACTCATGGAGAGGGGGAGATTTACACTAGATTTCAGAAGTGGGACAAATAGAGGCTTTTTTGAGTCTTTGTCTCCGATACCTCCTCTTAGGATAGGGAAGTAGCCTTCTATCTCCGACCGAGCAAAGCACATTGTTGGTTCTAAATAAGAGAGTAGGCGTGCATTTGGTTTTGTTAGGACTTCTATATCTGCCCACCTTCTTTATTTCAAGGTGAGATAAGTGCTCTATAGTCTGGCCATTTTTTGAGTATCTGAATCACAGATTATGCCATACTATTATATGGATTTCTTCCACGTGCAAATCTACTCTTTCTTGGGTTATCTCCCGTGTAGGAATGTCATGTATCGGCCCATTTCTTGCAAGAAATCTATGTGAGGTAAGTTTTGTCAAATAAAATAAAGGTCGTGGTCCAATACTAGCTCTATCTTCGAGTTACTTAGAATATACAGAAGAGGGGGCCTATCCGAGTCCTCCACAACTGATTGTGTAAGAGTTGGGCAAGGGATAAGTTGATGTTGCTGGAGTTAAGTGATATGAGCATAAAGGAAATAAACCAGATATACCATAAGATTGTGTACCAGACTAGTTGGCTATTTATTGTTCCTACAGGAATGAGTAGGGTGCCCTACTAATTGTCTAAGAGACTAGTTCACTCTTCCTGCGGCCAAGCATAAATCTAAATTGAGTGAGGCCTCCCCTAGTAGGGTCCCAATAAGTAGAAGTTATCTTTTTGGCCCCGAATATACCTTCTTTGTATTTGTACAAGAATGTGTCTATCTTTGAAGGAAATAACCATAGAAGGAGTTTTGGTTCATTCTGCGACACAAGGCTTTTGTCGCATAAAAAGACAGTCCCCTCCTGATCAAGCTGACCTACCTCTATCACTAAACTAGACCAAATGACGTCGTTTAATAAATCTTCGGGTACTACACAGTATTGAGGTTCCGGCTGAGTTCTTACAATGGACGCCCCAATCAGAATTCTTACATGGCCTAGTGTTGTGCGTGTTGGTTGATCTCTTGAAGGATATGCCCAATCTTGGCTGGGAATGGGAAAGTTTGGGCACTGACAACGAATCATTTACGAAAATCCCCCGAAGTCTTGCTCCTTCTGTCGCATGAGAGGCCACAGCCTAGATGAATGCAAAGCCAGACCTATTCTAAATAATGGCAAAGAACCTTTGTAGGGTGATACTACAAACCTTAATGGAGCCAAGGAGAAAGCAGTTGCAAGCCAGGGTAAGACTTCGAAAGCTGCTGAGAGTGTAAAGCCAGTCACACAAACATATCAAAACAAAAAATCAAGAACAGCATGTGATTGGGAGGTTTTCGGTTGCGCCTAGTCTAGATGACCATGAAGTGCAACAAGTTAATGCTGCTACAAATGAGGAAGAAGCCAATGTTCTTGATAATAATAATCAAAAAGACGCTCCGAGACGGATTCTGTTAATACAATCCCCAAGAGTATTATTGCTAGAGAGATCGCAAAAGCCCTTGACGGCCTTTGTTCCCTCGCCACCTCATATGCGCTTATCCCGAGTGGATCGAAAGTTTGGTTCTCCGAGGGTGAAAACTAGTCCCTCGCCACCTGGTTAAGGGGTTCGTTACAATACTCACAAGGACTGCTGACTTGATGAGTGCTGCATACATGAGCAAGGAAGATTTTTAGCCCCAACGACAAACGAACCTAGGTTCGGGGCATTTTCGGGGAGTAGCCTGCTTCCTACAATAGGGAAATTCCTTGCACATAATTAAGGAAGCCATTGAAAAGTGACTAAAACACCAGAAATGGCGACTACTCGAGCTAATGATAGAGGCAAAAACACTTTCCGACCAAGTCCCATTAATTGATCATAATGATATCGTAGAAATGCTGCACGGACCCATATATATAGGAACAGAAACATAATCACCTTGATACTAAACCAGATCGAGCCAGGGATCTTCTTGGAAATGGGAAGATCTAGGATAGGCAGCCAACCTCCTAGAGAGAGCGATGTGCATAGACCAAGTGAGTAAGGATGCAGTTCCGTGGACCACTCGTTGGGCCTGATAGGTGGTGGTATCACACCCTTCTCAAAGGAACCGTACATAACACTCTCGCATCGTACAGCTCCGTCTCGGAATCAAGACCTTCCCTTTCCTTTGACCAACGGGTCCTCAAACCAACCTGTCCTCCGTACTCCATTCTTTTCCCTCTAAGTCGAGCATCTTCAAACCTCTCCCATTGGTCGAGCATCTTCAAAACTCGGTAAGCGATTTTTTTTCATTCATTCATTCATTGATTCAAGATAGCTTTAGCTTGCTTTCAAGTCCAAGCGCTAGTAGCAGTAGAAGCTAGTCGCTAGAAGCGAACTTTCGGGCTGAAAAGGGTTTTTTATATCAAAAGCCCCAAAACTAGCTATCTTATAGCAGACAACTAAGGCAAGCCTACTCAACTAATCTCATAAGTAAAGGCCTGTTTGCATTGCAACTAAAGGAAAAAACAAAGACAACTAGACTAAAGTATAGCCTTGTTGTTCGGATCTTGACCGGATACGAGCTTCCCAAGCTCTATGTTGTTGGGGAACTCTGCAAGGGTCTTACCACCTTCTTGATTGACTATACTTGAGTCTTTGGAGTACTTTGGGATTATATTCTACGTCGAGGATTTGTGCTTGTGGACCAGGGTGAATAATGCACACTAGTGGATCTGGGGGTCGACAATCGTTCGTACTTGGTAAAAGTTGTCGCAGCACTTGTAGTAGGACAAATGACTTATCGCAATGCCCGCGGACCAATTTACGATGTCTCCATCGCTGACGTTTGTCAAGCAAGCCAAGTGGATTGGACAGGGTTTTCTTCGGCTAATGAGACACCGATCCCGAAGCCTTCAGAGTATTTTTTTGATAGGCGCCTCTATTTGTATGGGGAATTCGCTGCTGATAGATCTTGTCTAGTGTCCCCCTCCTTCCCCCTTAGCCTTCTACCCCGCAGGGGGTATATAATGACAACTTCTGGGCATGAGTGCCCAATCGTAAGACTGCCTGTTGAACGTCCGATGGCACCTTTCTCCGACCTGAGCTATGCAACAACGAGATCCCCCTTGATCCTTGCCAGATGTGCTTGACGGTCCCCCATAATACGCTCACTTGGGGACTTCTTACTCCAACTGTTCCAAGAGTCTCCGCTAGTTGAACCGCATCCAGTAGACTCCCTGTTCCGCTTATCCCCTTCTTCAGCTATTTGATCGGGATACTATTACCTAGGTTCCTAAACTTGGAATGGATGGCGGAGTGTAGGTTGCAAGCAGTTATATGGATATGGTGGTTTACCCGTGGACGTTTCTCCAGCTCTCGCAAGAATTGTATGGGAGTCATCCTCGGAGGGACTTCCCAAATGACCGTACCGAGGAATTCTACCGTACTCTATGCAGCTATTGTTCTTCATCCTATAGAGTCTACCCAAAGGTTCAGGCCAGATTGTAGGACGTGCATGATACATTTTTGTATTTCTATGAGCAGCTCTACGGCACCCACAATTCCTAGTAGGAAGTGTCGGCATATCGTGCATAACAAATCCTTATTAAGTAATGGGTTTTTAAGGGGGCCAGCTTACAAGCCAGGCCTCTCTCTGACTTGATAACTAGTATCGCCTCCCCGCCCAGATCTATCAGTGGGCCTATTCTTTTGCGATACTTAAAAAAGTCTTTCATGGCCCAATTATTATTACAGCCTTCTCTACCATAGAATTCGGCATTCGGGGTCAACCCGATGGCTTCTATGAGGAAGGCGGCGCAAAGGAGGCTCGAGGGCTTGTTAAAGAAGGCGGCAAGGGCCGACGAATGGGGGAAAACAAAAGGCATTTTCTGGTCCCCCCTAAGCTGAGGGGTGCTTATGGGAAGGGGTGTGCCACGATGAAATAAGAGAATAAAAGTTTGTTTTGTGTTGGATGCTCTTTACCCTTCTCACAATGATGGCTCTGTTGTCTTGGGGAACGTTGAAGCTTGCTTCTTCTCCAGAGTTTTCTTGGTCAACAATAGGACATGTCCTTAATAGAACCGATCTGATTCTCTGAACAATTGGAATTTTGTACTTCTGTCGGATCCTCCCTATCTCCTGATCGAGCTTGTGTAGGTAGATGTTGCCTGGTAGGGCCGATAGTAATTCACTGTGTGGGACGGAGTAAGGTAACTTCTTACCTCTTATGAGTCGTCCGGCGTAAAAGACTTTCTGAATAGAGTAAAAGAACTTGGGATCGTCGATCTCTTCCTTAAAGATTGGGATGAGTCGATGTCGGTCGATGGTGTCAAAACACTTCCTGATGTCGAATTCCAAAAACCAGCAAGAGGTTCCCTACTCTTCTTTGATCCATCTTAGGACCGAGTGGCAACCTTGACCCGAGCGAAAGTGCGATGTGTTTGGAAACTCGGGATCATAAATGGATTCGAGTACCATTCTGATCGCCTCTTTCATGATCCTTTCTATAGGTAGAACTACTGTGAGCGGTCTAAACTTCGACCCTTATTTCTTTCTTCATATTGTAAAGAGGAGCAAAGCTCATTTTTTGCTCCCTCTATTGATAGATCAAGGGCCCTTCTGCCGTCGTTTCAGTGACTCATAGGGCTTCCCTCAGCTCAGTATTTTTCTTTCTTGAGAATGGTCGCTACCTCTCCCAGGACCGGAATGATTATCCCTACCCAATGGGTCTACATCCATCCCTGAATATCGTCGGGTACTGTTAACTTCCCCGCCATTCTTGTAACTGTCACTTGTAATCTGCGCAAGTGTGTCTGCAACCCCTGAGTGGACGAGAAAGAAATGATTTCTCGGAGCAACCCCCCATGTTCCAGACCCAAGAGTCAACTTTCCCGTATGAGCATTCGGTACATGTATCAGTCCGTGGAAGAGTGAAAGGGTCACCACTACTGAGGATCTCCCCCTAATCTTAGATAGGTCGTCTGAGGGTTTGTCGCGGTTCATTGCTGTGCTTACACACTAAGCTACCCTTTTCCGAAAGCTCCGCAGGACCACCTACCACTAGTCTTTGGCCGGAGGGGTTTATTGCACTAAAATGCCGGGACGCAGGCTCTCGAAGAGGGAAGCCCAACGAATGTCAGATGCAAAGCCCCGCACCTCATTAAGATCATATTGGCATACTCTCCCAAAAAAGAAAGAACAGACCCCATTGAAGACGAGAGTGAGGTACAACAAGGCCATTTATGTCCACCGCCCTTCTCACGGAGCCGTACGTGGACGTTACTGCTCATACAGCTCCCAGCCAGCAAGCAGTTAGCCTTCCTCTACAAGGAATAGAAGTGTGAATGAATTGACATCAAATAGAGGCATTTTTTTTTCTTTTCAGCAATACATGATAAGAGCATCCCTTTCAGAAAAACCTACGGACCCCCCATATCCTGCCACTTCAGCGCCTTGTGATCTTCTCAAAGATCATTACGAGCCTTCTCCGTCAATGTTTTTATAGATTCCAAAAATTCCATGGTGGATCATGACGAAAATGAAACTGGGAATTCAGGACATACTCATCCTGGAGCTTTTGCTATCTTCTGGGGATGGGTTTTTTTATAGAGAAAGATGTGAGTCAATGGTAGCCTCCCGCTTGACCGATTTCTCAGGGTCAGATAAAGATCTCTCATCTGATGACCCTGAACAAGAAGGAGCTGCTCTCGATGTGAGATCAGCAACAAAAGAAAGAAGAGGAATTGGATGCCCCAGAGCCGGATAAGCCTTAAATAAACACACACAACGGACCAGACACAAACAAAAGAAAGAATAAAAGGGCCACGATCCTATGTTCGTTTTTGCCCTGCCCTGATGATGTGCTCCTAGCTCGCGGAGCTATATACCGAAAAAAGAAAAAGACTATCTCTATTACTTTGAGAAGAGAATCGTTGGTTTGACAGACGGACAACGTAGGAAATATGAGACCTAGGCAAGCCCTTACATGTTCTCCCTGTCACGCCCCGACCCAACCCCCAAGCTAAAGGTTAAGTCCGGACCCGACACACGGACAGAGTCTCCCCTGTACCGTGGACATTCCAAAAACCTGTAAACACTTAAACAAAGTCCCAACAAACAATACAAGCTTTTCTTAATTAAACAACAAAGCTATAAGGCCATCCGAGCCTTATGGTACACAATAGCTCCAAAACACACAAGCATGCGAGAACTTGTTATCAGCATAGTTTTATAATCATGACATTCTAGGAAATCAATAAAACAACTTAAAGGATAATGCATTCTACATTAACCATCCACTCCCAAGCATGCAAGGATATAAAGGCAAGAATAAAAGTTATTACAAGGTATGGCTTCCAATTCTACACCACAATCTACTATCCTTCAACTTGCGCAACAAACATATACATAGCCCTTAGGCCACAAAATAGTACATAAAACAATTAGTTGAACTTTCCACATAGCAGCAAATTCATTAACCACCTCAAGCTATCAGGCACAGCAACTAAGGTAAAGGCTCAATCTGAACTTCTTCTTCCTCAACTAACTCAACAAGCTGGGGATCACCCACAGCGTCTCCTGAAACAGATATCGAGGTATGAGCAACCACTGTTGCCCAGTGAGGGATATAGTCCCGGGGCGTGCAATGCAACAGATAATACAATTATACAATAATAGCACTTAACAATTAAAGAAACAATGATAACTTAAATAACCACACATTTAAAAGGATATGTTTCACACACTCCCCTATACACCAATCTTCACAGGTCTTCAATCACGATCCACGAACCACGAGCACGATCACGATAAGCCGGCATAACCCCAATCACTCCAGTGGGTGTACTCCGGATGTACCCCGAATCCTATGACCCAACATCCCCTGGCAATCTCCAGACCAGGCGAATGAGGGAATAGGGCACGGAGTTTGAATATCCACCGACAAGCCCTCTGCCGCCCAGCCGATATTCAACACATCCGTCCCTGACACTATGGTTGCGCAACCACTATGCAATGCACTTAACGATGGCAAGTTAATAGCAATAATATAAGCATTAACACATATGAGGATCAACAAAGTAGGTTGACCTCGATGCAATTAGAATAGAACAATTATATAAGCAAAAATGCAGTTTTGCAAAGAGACATTACAAAATAACCATAGAATTATACCAAAAGCTCCAAATCAACTTAATATCACATATAAACACTCAAGGAGTCATGCCGTGGGTTTAGAAATGTGAGACAACCGAAATTGCACTTAAACCCCTTTATTTTTTGAACTATTTCTCTTCCAAACCAAAGTTAATGATTTCATTTTCAAAGGGAACTCTCACAACCTTCTAACTAACCCTCAAGGTACCCTCTTAACCCTCTAACTCCTTCAAATGCCCGCGATTACCCCGAAAGCCCCAAATTCCCTCTTATGGCTTTAAACTACACATACATTGTCCGGGCTTCAACCAAGGGATATCAAGGCATCTATAGCACCTAGGTAGCCTAAGGATACTAGAATTGAAGCCCGAATCCACCCGGATTCGCATTAACCCCAAAAGCCCCAAGTTAAAGTCGGCTATTTTCCATTTTAAGTGATTTAAGGGCAATGCAAGTGCACGGGGCTATTAGGTTATCTTCACTAACACCTAAGGCATCTATTAGAAGCATTGAATCAAGCTAATTCGAGCAATTACGCAAAACCCTAGAAAAACGTCACTATTCACCCTAAAAATCAAACTAACGATTCTAACCGTTTAAATTGCAAAACGATAGCTCAAATATGTTCTCTAGCATTCATATACATGGTATAATAGCATAGATAACAATTACAATGGCATTTGATCACATTTTCAACAAATCAAGAAATTGACAACTATTTAGAAATGCAAAAACAAGCCGTGAAATCCCTCACCAATACGCGTAGGAGCGCCTAGGAACCTTGCAAACACCCTACACTAGTTGCTCAAGGCTTGGCTTGGCTTGAATTGATGATTTGATGAAGCAAAATCTCCAAATGCACAAGGGAGGGGCTGTCGGGTTTGGGGCACTGTTCACAGCTGAATTTGTTTTGTTTTTGTGCTCAAATGTGTTTGTTTTATGTTTTAATAGGTAAGTCTTGAGGTGGGGTCAAGTTTGGGTGCTTAAGGTGGCTTTTAAAATGTGCGTAGTAAGCTTAAAACGAGCCTAAGATGATACATGTGTGCTAGATAATTAAATCTCTAAGTTAGTTACGTAACACTATTCATTCAACTACAAAAGTCATTTTCTAAACGAGCTCTCCTAACGCCTTTAGCTCAAATGCACATTTTTCCCACTACTTTTACAATTAATATGATTTAATAAAAATGCTAATTAACCAATAGAATGCAGTTTAAAAACGAAGTAAATAGTAACCTAAGAAGACAGTTAATAAGGCATAGAAAGAGATGCGCAAACAAAGGATGCAACAATAATTAAATGCATGGCTAAATCTCGGGCGTCACACTCCCCTTGCCCTTTTTCGATAGAAGAACTACTTATCCTCTCTTAGGTAGCCGTTGATCAGTTTGCATCTATAGTCAATCAATAGGTCCGTGGATCTCTTCTTCTATATGATAAATTGCCATCTCGTAGCACCACACGACACTGATTTCTGAAAAAACCCCCGATTTCCTGATAGTTAGGTAGCTGATAGTAGTAGAAGCTCTAAGGCTGATATTCTTGACAAGGAATATAGTAAGGCCTTTATCGATCTGTTCTAGTCATCTGTTCTCCAAACGTTGTCTATACCAAAATAACCTAGTGCACATGATGCCTCTTCGAAGAATTTTTTATTTAGATTAGATTTATATTTTTGTATTTTTTATTCGAATTAGGACTTTTGTTTTCCTCCAGTATGTTGCTCCATAATCTTCTATCCTGCACCTAAGTAGTTGAAGAGGCCAAGTTGCATAATCGTTTTGGCTTATAATTCTACTTCGCTTGCTTGCGCAAACTCCTCTTTGCTTGAAAAAGAGTATATTACTTCGCTACCTTTCTCTGAGCTCCGAGGCAACATATCCTACTCCATAAGAAGAGTCATTAAGAGAAAGGGATCCATTTAAAGGAATTCGTACTATTTGCACTTACTTACCTATTTGCTTATTAACATAACAAACAAACACAATCATCTTCGCTCACCCCTTTGCCTACCAATTATACATGAAGGCTTACCTCAGAACTGAAGCCCCTACTGCCTGCCTGGGATGAGCGTCCCCTGATCTAAGTATGAGCTCCTATTTGCTTTCTTCCAATGAGCTAGCTTAACCCTGATTGTTTAAGGCTTAATACAGTTATGTTGGATCTCCTATTCGTACTGCTACCAGGAAGATAAAGACGAATTGCGTATATGATATGGTTTGCTATCTTCCCGAGCTACTACCTTTACCTTCATCGGGGGGTCTCTTGCACATTCTAATGCGAGTTCGGATGCTTGTATAGGGATTCTATCAAATTCAATTTTGTGAGATTAGATGGGCTGGGCATCGGCTCAGAGCGATATCCCTACTGAGCTGCATTTTTATTTATTTATTGCTTATTGCTCTCTCTTTCAGTCGTACATACGTGGGGAAGTTTCAAGTTGTTAGGCAAAAACAAGGCAGAAAAACCCGAACGAAAGAAAGCAAGATAAGAACCATCTTTTCATAGTTTAGAAACTAAGTGATTTCTATACCTATGTTGCATTTTTTTTCTTTTAGACCGATAGTTGGTTGAAGAATAAACATAAGGTAGGTTTTAGTTCAGTTCATGACGTGGTATGATGTGGTATACCTAATCGTTTGGTGCCTTCTCCGTCTTTCAGGCTAAGGCAACTAAATTGGTCACAGTAGGAAACCCATTAATCTTGGGTTTTAGTTGTTTGATCGAGTTGAGCTTTTTCTTCTTCCAACGAAGTCCTTTTGTAACACCCCGATCCCTCTCGAGACCGGGAGTTCTATCAATCAATCTAATCACAACCCAAATCCAAACCCGGGCAAAATTTTTAGGGAAAACGGACGGAGTCTCCCCTGTTTCTAGGCAAAAACAAACCTACGACAGCATATAAGTGGACCAATACCATGTCCAAACATTCAACCACCCAAGGCCATCCGAGCCTTGTTCTCAACAAGCAATCACAAGCAAATATACATTTCCAGTTTATAAACTAACCTACCTCTTCACATCTTTTACAAGTACATTCATGCTTTACAATTAAACCATTCTAACTTATTGCATATAATAGACTCTCATACCATTCTAACTCTTTTCCTTTGGACATTACAAACATGCATTAAAGTTAAGCTATACTAACTAGATACATAATCTAACTTATCAAACTACTTCAACAATCTAATGAAACTTAAATTACATTCCTTTTGACATTAAATACATACAATACATGCAAGCATACATCTTTACAACTTCGACAACTCAAGCCACATAGGCACGCAAGACAACTCTTCAAGCACGAACTTTCACGAAATCACGAACTTTCCAGCTAGCATGACATTTCCTGAAATGTGGTGGTAAGGAGTGAGTATACTCAACACGTATACTCAGTGAGGGCGAGACAGATATCGAATTGGAGAGAAAGAAAGTCGTGCAATGCAAATAAGATAGTTAAGCAATATAACTGATAAATAAGCAATCAAGACAAACAATCAATACAATAAGCAATTACTAAAAGCATTAACACAACCATTCAAAGCTATACCACACTCTGAAGGCTATGGTTCACTCATACGAGCAATGTACCATTTCACGAGCGATACATCAATCTTGAGCTTGATGATGACAACGATGACAATAAGCGCGCAACCACCTTATAACTTTAGTTTGGAATACCCCGGAAGTATCCATCAATTCTACGACCCAAATCTCCCTGGGAGGCAACCCAAGCGAGAAAAGGGAATAGGACACAGAGCTAGAGCAACCAACACTGGCAACCCGAGGCTACCCAGAGAGGCCCATCACTCATGCGCCTGACACTATGCAATGCAAGACTCGATACAAGGCGATAAACGAGCGATAGCACAACAGTACAGATTAGAGGCGATAAACAAGATATCAAGCAGTATCAACAATTTATAACATTTCAACCGACAATCAACTCTAACAAGCGTAATAAGCATTAACAAGCATTAACAAACATTCTACGAGCAAAACTCTACGAAAACCAACAAAACACAAAACGACCCCAACTTACCAAACGCTACTACTTTCAAACGAGCCACGAGTTTTGGAAACCGACTTCACCAATCCTCCTAGGTCACCATAAGGCACGTCTAAAGACCCCGAAACCATACTTTACCCTAGAATTCACGTAAAGCCCCGATTTCCCCCTTTGCTTGTTTGAACTACAACTACCTCAACCGATTACCCAACTAATGTCACAACTGCACCAAAAGTGCTTCCATGACGTACCTCGACAATGCCTTCACGTAAATCGAGAAAATTCTAAACTTGGCCTAAATGACCCCAACTTTCACTAAGCCTTTTTCTCTATTTTTTTCATTACACAATCTAATTAAACCATACATTTAGGCATTCTGCATATCTAGCACCTTCCTACATCAACAGAACGCATAACGGAGCAACTTCATCGAAACGGGGGTTTACTATTCATAATTTACTATTCAATTAACAATTTATATTTCAATTTCGATATTCAACTGCAGAAAATGTTAAAAAGCTATAAATACATGTTCTATAATTGCTAGGAAACAATCTTTAAGCCTCAAAATGATTAAAATAACAATATACGGATAAAACTCAAAAATCAAAGTTAATACACAAAATATTCAAATGCGCAAATAAACATGAAACCCTCACCTTTGACGCTCCTAGATGCTAGGAAAACCTCGTAGGTTGCCTCGAAAACCACCCCGTGCAAGCTCACGCGAAGCTTTGATGATTTGGCTTGAAATCTTTTTTTTTTCTTCTCTATGTATTTTCGGCCCTTGACCATTCTGTTTCAGCTTTGTTTTTTCTTTTATTTTGTGCTATTTTAAGCTTTAAATAAAATGCAACTCAAGTCAAAAGTCAAGGCTTGGTCAAAGCTAACCTAAGTTGGTCAAATAAGATTATTTTATGCATTTTGAAGCTAAAACAACTATCACAAATCAAATTCAAGTTAATAACAACTAAACTACTAAAATTAAAACACTAAACACTAGTTTTCACTATTTACTGAGGACTGGAAATCATTTCCTAACTATCGCTCTCGATATGCTATGCACTTTGCGTCAATAAAAGAATAGCAACTAAATCTCAAAGAATTTAAGAAAATATAATTTTCGAGAAGTAACATAGTTGAAAATTTACTCCAGCTCGGAGCTACTTTTCATTTAATTGAAAACCGAGCATTAAGATGCAAGAAAAATAAAACCGATTGACATAAATATGAAAATAGAGCTACAAATGAATGTTTAACTAAAATAAACAAAAAATTCAATGCTAACATTTAAGATGACACTTAATTAAATGCAATTAAATGCCATTAAATGCATGCCGGGTTCGGGTTATCACATCATTCCCCCCTTAAAACAATTGCATCCTCGCAATTCTTCTTCCAATAGAACTCTGCATCCACTGAAATCCAACTCTGACTAATCCTCATCGGTTGCTGAGCAAGATAGTAAATAAGAATGCTCGTAGGAAATCCCAGATAGAAATCCCAACTAAGAATGCCGAGAAAATCCAACTAAAGACTGAAGCAAAGATACTGTAGATAAAATCACATCACATATTAATGATAAGAAGAATACTGAATGAATACCCCATACACGAATCTCTAGTAGAAGTTCAACTGTTACTGGCCGAGAATTCCCAAGCAAGAAGCCAAATAAAGGCTCTAGAGAATACCAAATAGATCCTAAATAAAAATCTTACTAGACATGAATGCCATAATAGAATCCCAACTAAAAGTACCGAGAACATACCAATAAACAATCTGAAGCAGAGTCTAAACAAGAATCCCAAGTACTGCTCAGGAAGACTCCAGACAAGAAATCAAGTCAATCATATTACAGAAGTTTCAAGGAAGTCTTTCAAAATATAAAGCTCAAGAAGCATCTGAATAGGGAATCCATAATGTACGTCAACATATATATAATTATCAAAAGTCCATGAATGAACACCAAGCTGAATAGCCAAGTAGATTTCTCCAAAATAATACTGCTATCGAATATTGGGTAAAATACCAGAGGGAATGTCGTGCAGGTGCATCATATACTATTGAAGAATTCCAATCCTGATTGTCGATAAAATATCAAGAAAGACTAGAGCGGAGATATTGTAGATAATATTATGCAGTAAGTCCAATAAGAGCTCCGATTGCCAAATCCACTGAGAAATGTCCACAAGGAATACCAAAGTAGTACGCCTCACACAAAACTGATCATTGTAAGCAGACTCAAATCAAAGTTCCCCATAAGAATGCAGAAAGAACACCAAAGGTTGATTAAAATCCCAACCAAGTCTCCCACGAAATGCCAATATAAAAATACCCGATGAATGCCCAATCAAGAAGACATTTAAGATAATGCTCCAAAGAATAATCATGTAGAACTCCAAAGGAAGTCATTTACACAAAGCATAGAAGATAACCTTCAAGGAACCCCAATAAACAAACTCCAGTTATAAATGTCAACTCCCAAATAAAGGCCTAGTTGAGCACTGCTCGTTTCCGTCAATCCAAATAACTTGGGCTTGCTACTAACCACTTCTCTTCAGGGGAAGAAGAAGACTTACTTACCATTTCCACGGAACATGTATGAATGCCAGGATATCACATTTATACACATGCCTTAAACTATTATGCAAGCAAGTATACAAAAGAGTTTATTCAACAAAGTCGCTCAAGCACGACAATCAAGTCAAGCACAACATAATCAATTCAAATCACGGCATAACCAGGTCAAGACATTTCAATACACACATTGCAAGCAATACTTCAAGCAAATAACAATTCACGAGATCGATTCGATTCACGATGCCAATTCAATAGGTCAATTCAATGCACAACTAGACACTTCACTTTACTTAGCACAGAATTAACACATAACACATAACTGTATCACATAGGAGCACACATTCAATTTAAGACACACAATCTCACATACAAGCATACACTTTCAGGACACGCTTAACAAGCACACATTCAAGGATCACTACCTACCAGACCGAGGACCCTGTCCTAGCTTATGAGCTAGACAAGCTCTGATACCACCTGTAACACCCCGATCCCTCTCGAGACCGGGAGTTCTATCAATCAATCTAATCACAACCCAAATCCAAACCCGGGCAAAATTTTCAGGGAAAACGGACGGAGTCTCCCCTGTTTCTAGGCAAAAACAAACCTGCGACAACATATAAATGGACTAATACCATGTCCAAACATTCAACCACCTCAAGGCCATCCGAGCCTTGTTCTCAACAAGCAATCACAAGCAAATATACATTTCCAGTTTATAAACTAACCTACCTCTTCACATCTTTTACAAGTACATTCATGCTTTACAATTAAACCATTCTAACTTATTGCATATAATAGACTATCATACCATTCTAACTCTTTTCCTTTGGACATTACAAACATGCATTAAAGTTAAGCTATACTAACTAGATACATAATCTAACTTATCAAACTACTTCAACAATCTAATGAAACTTAAATTACATTCCTTTTGACATTAAATACATACAATACATGCAAGCATACATCTTTACAACTTCGACAACTCAAGCCACATAGGCACGCAAGACAACTCTTCAAGCACGAACTTTCACGAAATCACGAACTTTCTAGCTAGCATGACATTTCCTGAAATGTGGTGGTGAGGAATGAGTATACTCAACACGTATACTCAGTGAGGGCGAGACAGATATCGAATTGGAGAGAAAGAAAGTCGTGCAATGCAAATAAGACAGTTAAGCAATATAACTGATAAATAAGCAATCAAGACAAACAATCAATACAATAAGCAATTACTAAAAGCATTAACACAACCATTCAAAGCTATACCACACTCTGAAGGCTATGGTTCACTCATACGAGCAATGTACCATTTCACGAGCGATACATCAATCTCGAGCTTGATGATGACAACGATGACAATAAGCGTGCAACCACCTTATAACTTCAGTTTGGAATACCTCGGAAGTATCCATCAATTCTACGACCCAAATCTCCCTAGGAGGCAACCCAAGCGAGAAAAGGGAATA
Organism: Ehretia macrophylla; assembly: GCA_037974665.1. NCBI lineage: Eukaryota > Viridiplantae > Streptophyta > Magnoliopsida > Boraginales > Ehretiaceae > Ehretia > Ehretia macrophylla. The sequence continues at coordinate 38,358,450 of CM075782.1, read as the reverse complement.
GGACACGGAGCTAGAGCAACCAACACTGGCAACCCGAGGCTACCCAGAGAGGCCCATCACTCACGCGTCTGACACTATGCAATGCAAGACTCGATACAAGGCGATAAACGAGCGATAGCACAACAGTACAGATTAGAGGCAATAAACAAAATATCAAGCAGTATCAACAATTTATAAACATTTCAACCGACAATCAACTCTAACAAGCGTAATAAGCATTAACAAGCATTAACAAACATTCTACAAGCAAAACTCTACGAAAACCAACAAAACACAAAACAACCCCAACTTACCAAACGCTACTACTTTCAAACGAGCCACGAGTTTTGGAAACCGACTTCACCAATCGTCCTAGGTCACCATAAGGCACGTCTAAAGACCCCGAAACAATACTTTACCCTAGAATTCACGCAAAGCCCTGATTTTTTTCTTTGCTCGTTTGAACTACAACTACCTCAACCGATTACCCAACCAATGTCACAACTGCACCAAAAGTGTTTCCATGACGTACCTCGACAATGATTTCACGCAAATCGAGAAAATTCCAAACTTGACCAAAATGACCCTAACTTTCACTAAGCCTTTTTCTCCATTTTTTTTCATTACACAATCTAATTAAACCATACATTTAGGCATTCTAGCATATCTAGCACTTTCCTACATCAACAGAACGCATAACGGAGCAACTTCATCGAAACGGGGGTTTACTATTCATAATTTACTATTCAATTAACAATTTATATTTCAATTTCGATATTCAACTGCAGAAAATGTTAAAAAGCTATAAATACATGTTCTACAATTGCTAGGGAACATTCTTTGAGCTTCAAAACGATTAAAATAACAATATACGGATAAAACCCAAAAATCAAAGTTAATACACAAAATATTCAAATGCGCAAATAAACATGAAACCCTCACCTTAGACGCTCCTAGATGCTAGGAAAACCTCGTAGGATGCCTCGGAAACCACCCCGTGCAAGCTCACACGAAGCTTTGATGATTTGGCTTGAAATCTTTTTTTTTTCTTCTCTATGTATTTTCGGCCCTTGACCATTCTGTTTCAGCTTTGTTTTTTCTTTTATTTTGTGCTATTTTAAGCTTTAAATAAAATGCAACTCAAGTCAAAAGTCAAGGCTTGGTCAAAGCTAACCTAAGTTGGTCAAATAAGCTTATTTTATGCATTTTGAAGCTAAAACAACTATCACAAATCAAATTCAAGTTAATAACAACTAAACTACTAAAATTAAAACACTAAACACTAGTTTTCACTATTTGCTGAGGACTGGAAATCATTTCCTAACTATCGCTCTCGATATGCTATACACTTTGCGTCAATAAAAGAATATCAACTAAATCTCAAAGAATTTAAGAAAATATAATTCTCAAGAAGTAACATAGTTGAAAATTTACTCCAGCTCGGAGCTACTTTTCATTTAATTGAAAACCGAGCATTAAGATGCAAGAAAAATAAAACCGATTGACATAAATATGAAAATAGAGCTACAAATGAATGTTTAACTAAAATAAACACAAAATTCAATGCTAACATTTAAGATGACACTTAATTAAATGCAATTAAATGCCATTAAATGCATGCTGGGTTCGGGTTATCATACCTTTGCTGGGGGCAGTGTGCATCCATTCTTTTTTAGTCGAGTCAGGAGATCATCCTTTCAATCGAACAGCTTCTATCAAATCATGAGTTCGGACTTTGGCCCTTGATTCATACTAGCAATTAGGAGATTGTCGTCGGACAAAAAGCTCAACAGCCTTAGATTTCATGCCGACTTTGAATCAAACCACTTCTTTGGCAGAGCACTCAAATCAGTAGAGACACAGGAATCGAATATGGTAGCTAAAAAAATTAATTATTGGTGTGTTAAACATAGTTGTCTGATCTGTTTGAGGTTTTACTTCCGCTGTGAACAAATCCCCGGCATCATGATCCGCTGCTGAAGGTCCAATAACAGTAGCCACTAGTATAAGGATCCGCTGCTCAGATCAGATACAAACAAGCTCAGTCTCAATATGCACATTAGAGAGGGGGTTGGCGCTTCGGTCAAGAGGCTAGCGAGCATCCCACCTTCATGTCTTGACTGGTAGGCACAATCACCTGAGTCTAGTTCTTGAGCGAATGAATCGCTTTTAACAAAAATTTGTCTTTAGCAATTAGCCATCAGCCCTCTTCAAGCTGTCGAATATAGATAGGAGATCCACTTCAATTTCTCTGATCTACTACCTCTCCAGCCTGGTAATACTTCTTTCTATTGGCTATATATGTGTAGTCATAATGCCAGTTCAAGCTATCTTCTAGATAGAGTCAAAAAAGGTATACGCAGTTGCAGTAGTTCAAAGCGGGCAGGTAGTAAAGGCAAGCACATAGGCAGAGGATAGGCATTCAAATCACTATCTTCAAATAGTGTAAGTGTATATAAGAGAAAGAGCGGTTCGTGCATCTTTTCTTAGACAAGTCTAGTAGGAAAGGGAATTGTTATAGCAAGCATGAGCAGGAATGAGCAAGGACTTGACTTTAGTTCTAGAGTTCAAGCGGGAGAGGCAGGACGGCTTTGCTTAAGACCGGAATGCCTGGCCATACGTCTTCTTTAGTCAGTTGCATATCGATAAGCATAATTCTAGCAATACAAATAGTTGTGGTAGACAAAGGAGCTGTTTTCAACAAATTAATATATGGGTGCTTGGTGAATCCACACGATTCTGCCTCAAAACGCCGTTCGTGCCTAAAAGGTTAGTTCAAGGGCTTTGATAGGAAATGCACGCACTAGTTATCATTTCATATTCGATTCCATTTTTTTTCACCCCCGGTCAGCACGACAACCTCGAAATCAGTCATACTTGATTTGACTAGGTTAGAGGAGATGATGAGAAGACTAATCCAATCAGCAAAAATCATATCAAAAGGCATGTCTACAATGCGTTCGGCATTCCTCCAACCCTAAGTAGCTCATTCGTCATTCTACAATCCTCTGAACATCAGTTCTACCATATCCGCCTTCATAAATCCATAAAAGTCCCCTCCCATAAATTTTAAAAATCCATATGCCAGTCACAAAACTTATATTAGGTGAATCATGATGCAGAAACTGAGGCCCGAAATGAATAGAATATTGTTATGGCTTCTCACCCCCCGTCTTTCTCTTTCGAAATATGTTACTCCATGAGTCCTGTAAGGGAAAGAGTACATGGTCATTCCTCGATTCTCGGCACCATCGGGTTTGCTTCTTCCCAAGCATCATCGTCATCTCAACTCTTGCCATTTCAACCCATATCTAATGTAGTCCATAGCTCGCCCCAAAGCCTACCAGCTTTCCAGGCTATTCAATCCCTGTCATTCCACTTTAGCTCATCTCCAACCACCTCACCCCTATAGCTTATGGACAAATCCCATTCCCCCTGGACGATGGACGAGTATGCGGAGAGATTAAAGAAGGTTTAGGATTTTTGGAAGAAAAGGCAAGGCCTATTTCAGCAATTGAATAGGGGAGGAGAAAGCGACAGATACATAGGCAGACCTATCTTGCGCACGTATTCATGTAGAACTCGACATACATGAGGCTCCTAATCGATTTGACAACTCCTAGTTGGAGCAAAGAGTTCAATAATATAGCAAACACAGGCTTTAGACTATGAACATCTACCCTTGTAATGAATATGGTCGGGAGATGATGTCCTAAACAAAACAAACCTATCCAACTACTAAATTCCAATTAGACATAAGTAAACCTGATCAGCCTTTACTTTTGAATTCACCATGGAAGAAAGAACGATTGTTTAGTCTCAACAACTAGAACAGAATCCCACAAAGAATATAAGGAATTTAGATGTTCCGTTGACAAAGAAGGGAAGCCAACCTAGGGAGGTGACACAGACCTATCAACGCAGTGGGAGGACTAAAAGAAAGAAGCAAGATACGGGAAGTTGAAATCCGCTCTATCAATGATAGAATTCAGAATAACCAAAGTGAAATCTTACAAGAAGATCTACCACTTCAACAGTTCTACAATAATGAAGAAAGAATGATTGACAAAGCTAAGCAAGTCCACCCGGAACGGAGAAACTCGTAATCAGAAAGTGAGTCAATGAAAACTCATTACCAACAAGAAATGAGGAGGAAGAGGATCGGTCAAAATGGCTAGTGATTCTAACTGATACATCGAAATTGCCTCCCCTATTTGTAAAGTACTCAAGAGACAAAAAAGACCTGGTCAGGATGAATCGGTTATCTTATGAAGAAACTTCTCCTAGAACATATTCTGCTTAGGAAACAGAAGAAAATGAGAAGGATAGTAGACCAAGATCAGATTGACTATTATGGCAGGAAATTCCACTGGGCAACCCAGCCAACTAAGCCAAGGATACCTACTCGAGTCGCTTTCAGTAATGTTTATCCCTATTCCAACACCCCTTTAATAAACTCAAAATTGGCCTGATTTGGAAGAAGAGAATGAAGGCCTCGCTTTCCAACAATGAAACTAACGACTCCTTACTGGAGAAAATTGAGCATACCAAAAAACTCTGGCTCATTGATTGACATCCCCAATCTATATGGACAAAGATTATCCCTCATTAAAAAGGCAGGAACTAACAATGTGGATATGAAATGTTTATACATGGGGGATTCTAACCAGATCAAACTCACCCTTAACTAGATAAGGATAAAAGGGCAGTGGAAGATCTGCTGATCGTCTCATGTCTACATTCAGAGTACTGCTCAGTATAATCTAACTGGAATTAAAGAATTTGGTTTTTACCTGGTCTAATCGACAAGATTGAGTAGAATCTGGGAAAGGACCAGGAAGGTATCATCGAGAACTAATCTATCTTACTTGAATCCATTCCTACCACTACTTGGAAGGGCTGATCATAGACCTATATTAATGACAACCAAGGATAAGCCCTATACTTTTGAGGATGGATCAACAATAATGGCTTCTGAATGCAAAATGTATACAATTGATTGAGGAAACTTGGAATGAAACTTCCAGGAATTTGAAAGCTCCTGCCTACTACTACTAGTACTAGTAGTAGTAGCAATTCAACAAACGACTAAAGGCCTTACTGAAAATTCAAAAGGCAAAAGAAATGTCAGTACAAAACAAGTAGAAAACACGTGAATGGAAAAAGAAGATTGGAAGCTCAGCTTTAAGTCAAGAAGGGTAGGGGAACCGCTACGCCTACAATCTCAACAGTTTTGGTTAAAAGGCTTTTTCTTTTTTCCACGCATCTATTAAGAAATGAGGAATCCACACTTTCATCAATTTGAAATGCCCAACTGGCCGGGTTTTGGTTCAGCATGAGGAGATAAGGACAAAAGTTATGAAATTGTTCTCACATTTATCCATATTATCAAGCCAACAGCATATAGCAGCAGTCCATCAAATATTTAAAAAAATTTCAGGGAAAAAAAATTATTCAATCTGGTAAGGTATCTATCAACAACATGGGGGCTATTCATAGTTAAAACTAGACGACTAGATGGATTCCAACTGAACTTCAACTTCTACTTGGTTGATTAATTTAGGGGCAGTGCTGGAACATAATTAAGGATGATCTCCATCTCCATATGGTAATTGAAGTCAAACAGGAGCAAACCTGGTGCAATTCAATCATTCTTCCTAGCAATGATTCCCAAAAAAAGCAAAACCTCACTAGACCGGGGCCTATTGCTATGGGGACTACACTGTATAAGAGAATGACTAAGGTAATACCAATGTATTGAAAGACAGGCTAGCTCCTTAAAAAAAAGGGCGCCCTCTTAATCTCATTTTGATAAGAAGAGATATTGATAATTATCCCAAGGAGGCTTACTACTCAGCTGATAGATCAGGTGAGCCAACCATGATCACTAAACTCGCCAAAGCAGCAACATATGAAAATGTTAATCATGGGTTTCTATATGCTTAAGGAAAATGGGATTTGCATAGTAGGATACGAAAGTTTATTTATATACAATGGATAGCACCTATAATCCATGGATGACCAGTGGAGTTCATAAAAGAAACCAAAGAAAGGTCTGCGACAAAGCTGTCCACTCTCTTCATATCTCTACTTACTGGCTAGGTAAAGACTTCAAAACTATATTTCTTGTTTCCCCGGGGGAAGACTTTTTCTATACTTTGGTCATTTAAAAAAACCCCAAACGACGAAGGATGCTAATACAACTGGGATTCAAAGAAGGATTAAGAGATGATCTACGGACTTACTTGGCTTGGTCCTAGTTTATAGGCATTAAGACAATCTATAACTAGTTGTAAGGGGCACAAGGTTTGAAGACGCTCAACCAACGGGAGAGGTTTGAAGATGCTCGACAAAGGTATGCAGCTACAATAAGAAAAAATGCAATCAAAAGAAGCTTGTGAGACCTCAGATTTCGTCTTTGCCTAGATTTGCGTGATTTGACCTGTTTATGTGTCATATGTGTTAGAATGCGCTAATTCTGTGATTTATATTCCTAATACATGCAATGTGTGCATTCATGAAATTTTTATCAAAATCGGCATCATAAATTTTATCGACGGTTTTTGTGAATAGTATTTTGAACACACGTCCGCTAAAATTTTTACACGGGTGTTTTAAAAGTTTTAAAAGCTAGTCCTTGGATATTAATAGACCTGTGTCTGATGAAAACGGATTTCAAATCGGATTAGGAATTTTAAAGGTTTTTATACATTCTTTTACAAAAATTGAGTTTTTAACTGAGTCAGGTGAAAGTATTTGCATGTGAAACTTGTTGTCAACTAAAAATATGCTACTTAAAATAGTCTAGGAGTTAATTGCATGTTGGTCAGCAAAATAGTCAAGAAGTAGAATTAAAAGACTAAAAATACTAATTAAAAGACTAAGAAATCAACTTTGACTTTTACTATTTTTGTTGACCTTGAGCATATATGCATCAACATACATTAAAAAGCACACAAAACACCTTATTTTGAACACACAAGGCAGAGAGCCATTAGGGAGAAAAAAAGAGTTTTCTTCAAATTTTTCAAAGCAAATTTTCCATAGAAAACTCAATTGAAGTCTAAACTTCTTCAACAAAAGCTTGAATTCACTTGTTGGGCATCCATTCTACATCTTTCTTGCATCATATAACATCAAAGGTGAGAGAAAAATTCTAGATCTCAAAATGCTATTTTTATGTCAATTCATATAATTGAATTTTTAGCCATTGAAATGTTGAATTGATGTTTGAGTATTGCTCAGTGGATGCTAAGGATCATTTATATGTGTTTATTTAAGTTTTTAATGGCTCTAGCATGTATTTCTATTTTTCGAGTATTAAAATTGAGTTATTGGCTTGTTGTTGATTTAATGGACTTGTGGTGGTTGGAATTGATTGCTATCAGCTTCTAAAAATTTGTTAAATACGTGGTAGTAATGTTGTAGTGCCGAAATTTTGATTGTGATGTCATGGTGAAAGTTCGGAAAATTCAGCCATGGTGCATTGTGGTTTTAGGGTTGTTGGGCGTGTTTTGGATGGGTTGTGGTTGGTTTCTGAGGGGCTGACGTACTTGTTTGAGTGGGTGAGTGATAGAAACTAGTTTGGAGGTTATTGGATTAATAGATTGTAAGTTATGACTTTTGGAAGTTTGAGTAGTCTTTCTTTAAATGTTGAAATAATGTCTTCAGTTGTTTGAGTGGTGTTTGAGTGGGTTGTTGTCGGTTAGATTCGGGTTTGGTTGAGTGGTTTAATGCATGTTAAGTTGGATGGCCTACTTTGTCATCTAACTTAGTTGTTGAGTTGTTAACTGATTAATTAATGTTATGTTGTTGAAATGATGTTAACTGATTGATTATTGATGAAGCCAGGAGATAAGAAACCTACTTTGTTGTCCTCCTATGATATGAATGATTATTATTATTGTCATGAGTCTTGGTATGTGTGTGCCACCTCTCGGGGAGCGTTGGGTTGCCGGGTTGATAACGACATAGCTATCATAGACTACCCCAAGCTCGCATGGGCGGAGGTGCCATAGAGGGAGGGGCTAGTTGAGGTACCTCGAGTGTGTGAGTAATGTAGAGTTATAAGAAGATGGTTGAGATCATGATGGTGTTTGGAGCTATACCAACTAGAGTATCCTTATTGATTGGTTATTATCATTGTTGTGCTTATATTGTTAGTGACGTTTATTGTGTGTTTACTGCTCAAAGGATGATTTTCAAGGAGTATAGTAGATACTTTTAAAAGATCTATCGAATTCTCACTAGGCTTGTTTTATATAAGCTCATTCTCATTTGTTATATGCATACAGGTGTTACTGAACAGGAATACGGGTACGCGCCTCAGGAGGCTGAGAATGTGACTTTTGTTGAAGGGTCTTATGTGCCAGAGTCATATCTTGATGCTTAGCTTGAATGTTTTATGCTATCTTGTAGTATGATTTATGTTGTAGGGTTTCAAGCTTTTAAAGGTTGTATTGTAAAAATTGATCTAAAGATAGTAAAAATGTTATGCTAGTTTAGTAGTCTTTCTTTTGAACATGATTAGATTGCTAGGCTGGTATATAATCTATTTTGTTATGTATGTTATAGCCTATGTATGATGTTGGAACGGAGGCGTATAACTTATGGATGAAATGGTGAAAGAATGTTTAAAGTTTATTTCGGTTGCTTTGAATGTTGATAACTTGATTGTGAAGTTGGTTGGTAATTTGTGGAGTTGGTCGTATGATGTTCTAAAGGGTTGGTTTAGAGCCCTGATGTCCGTGTTACTGTTGTTATAGTGCCGAAATTCCGTTGCGTCCTGACTGATCGTAGGTGGGGTCGAGTTGGGGCATTACTTTACGTGGTATCAGAGCGCATGTCTAGTTGTTAGCCGGGGTATTCTCGTAATGTAGGTAATGGACTTAGCATGAAAGTATGTATGAAGTGAAAGAAAAGTGAAAATGTGTTAATATGATTAAGTGATTATGTGATTTAGTGACCAAGTGATTATGTGATCAATTTGTTTATGTGATTAATACTTAAGTGGTTTATGTGCCTTATGTGAGTTTGTTGCTTATGTGCTAATAACCGTCTATAGCCTATCTATGTCCTATAACCTATGCTAACACTTTGATAGTAGAATGGCGGGTCGACCGGGAACATGGGGTAGGCCCCAGGGTGATGACGAGGCATCGGGTAATGTGGCACCGGGCCGAGATTAGGGTGGTGACCATATTGCTGCAGCTATGGATAGAATGAAGGAAATCATGGCAGGACAGGCACAGATCTTAGCAGGACAAGCTGCCCAGCACATAATATACATACTCAGTTATAGAACGTTCAGGGTGGTTATCAAGGGCGTAGCACCTTGAAGGAATTCTTGGGTTACTATCCACCGAGATTCCAGGGCGAGCCAGATGATAGAAAGGCGGAGGCATGGATCAACAACATTGAGAAGATTTTTGATCTTTGGATTACATTTACGAGAAGAAAGTCACTTTTGCAGTTTATTTGTTTGATGATGAGGCTGAAGAGTGGTGGCATACAGTGAAAGCCGGTTGGGAGGCACGAGGTACTCCTTATGTTTGGGATACCTTTCTTAGAGCGTTCCGGGCCAAGTACGTTCCGAGAATTGCGCGAGAATGGAGAGAGGCGGAGTTCCTGTCTTTAGTTCAAGGTGATGCTATAGTGGCCCAGTATAAGGCCACTTTTACCAGGTTGTCCCGGTATGCACCGGAATTTGTAGCAGATGAGGAGCATAAGACTCGGAGGTTTATGTTGGGTTTGAGGCCAGAGATTCAGGATGCAATAGCCCTGAATCAATATGAAGTGCTTTCTAAGGCTTTTGAGGCAGCATCTAGGTTGGAAAAGAGGAAAGGGGAACAGATTGGACCTAGTCATCCTAGCAAGAGGTCATTTCAACTATAGGGTCAGCGGGGTGTGTGTAGGCCTCCAGTGCAGCAGGTTGTGTATAGGCCACCAGTACAGTAGAGCTCTTTTAGACCTCAGGGTCAGTAGGGTTTCTATAGGCCTCAGTTTCATCAGGGGTCCTACCAGGCTCAGTCACAGTATAGGATAGCCCAGTCTCAAGGTCAATATAGGCCTAGCGTTGCGAGACCTCAGCAGCAGGCTGGTACAACTACTTTTTCAGCTTCTGGGTCTTCTAGGGGCAGTGCTAGCACTTCGTCACTGCAGTGTGCTTACTGTAAACGTCAGGGCCATTTGGAGGCCGACTGTAAGGTGAAGGCAGGAACATGTTTGGGTTGCGGCAGCAATCAGCACAGGGCGAGGGATTTCCCTAAATTTCAGAGGTCTGAGGGTTGGACAGTGACCCAGGGTTATGAGGGTCGACCTACCGGTGGTGCACCTCAGCAGCAGCGAGTTCAGGCTCGGGCCTACGCAATGGATTTAGAAGAAGTACCTAAGGCAGCGGCAGTTGTGGAAGGTAACCTCCTTATACTCGACCAACTTGTTAAAGTGTTGATTGATTCTGGTGCTACGCATTCTTTCATTACGCCTACTTGTATGCAACGTGTTAACATGCAACCTGAAAGATTGTCTTATGTGATTGAGATTAGTACTTCTTTGATTGATAAATATGTGACTAGCTTAGTATGTAAAAATTATATAATACATGTCAAGGGTCAGGATTTTCCTTCGGACCTTGTCTTATTTCTTATCCGGGGTTATGATGTTATCTTGGGTATGGATTGACTTTCCAAGTATGTTGCCCAGTTAAACTGTAGAACAAAGGTAGTATAGTCTAGGTTGCCAGATCAGCCAGTGGTTGAGGTAGCGGGGAACCGGGATGCTAAGACGAGTTTTATTATCTCATCAACTAAAGCCGTTAAGCTGGTGATTAAGGGGTGTTCGGGTTATCTAGCTTATTTGATCAACAAGCCATCTGATAAGCTGAAGCTGGAGGAAGTTCCTATTATTCGGGAATATCCTAATGTATTTCCCGAGGAGTTTCCAGGATTGCCGCCAGAGAGAGATGTTGAGTTTGTAAATAATTTGATTCCCGGTACTCAGCCTATTTCTAAATCAGCGTACTGGATGGCACCAGTTGAACTTAAGGAGCTGAAAACTCATCTGCATGAGTTATTAGAGAAGGGTTTCATTCAGCAAAGTTCGTCACCATGGGGAGCACCTGTTTTATTTGTGAAGAAGAAGGATGATACCTTGAGATTATGTATCGACTATCGTGGTTTGAATCAGGTGACCATTAAGAATAAGTATACTTTGCCACTGATTGACGAGTTGTTTGATTAGGTTTAGGGAGCGAAAGTCTACTCTAAGTTTGACGTGAGGTAGGGGTATTATCAGCTTCGGATTCGTACGGAGGATGTTCCAAAGTCTGCTTTCAAGACTCGGTATGGGCATTATGAATTTGTAGTTATGCCCTTTGGACTGACTAATGCACCAGCAGCATTCATGGATCTTATGCATTGGGTCTTTCAGCCATAATTGGACCAGTTCATGGTAATCTTTATTGATGATATCTTGGATTATTCTAAGTCTGAATCGGAGCACGAGCAACATCTACGACTTGTCCTACATAAGCTGCAGGAGCATCAACTGTTTGCGAAATTCAACAAATGTGAATTCTGGCCGCAACAAATATCTTTTCTTGGCCATGTGATTACACATAATGGTATTTCAGTAGATCCCACTAAGATTGAAGTGGTGATGTCTTGGAAAAGGCCGGAGAGTGTTTCAGAGGTTCGTAATTTCCTTGGTTTGGCAGGTTATTACCGTAGGTTTGTGAAGGACTTTTCTAAGATTGCAAGGCCACTTTCTAAGTTAACTCAGAGACAGACTAGCTTCACTTGGGATGAGAATTGTAAGAGTGGGTTTCAGGAGTTGAAAAAGAGGCTGACTACTGCTCCAGTACTTGTTCTACCAGAGGGAATCAATAATATGGTTATCTATAGCGATGTATCCAATGAGGACTTGGGTTGTGTACTTATGCAGAATGGCCGGGTTATTGCCTATGCTTCTAGAAAGTTGAAGCCATATGAGGTAAATTATCGGACTCATGATTTTGAGTTGGCAGTCGTTGTATTCGCACTGAAAAAGTGGTGTCATTATCTGTGGGGCAGTAAGTTTGAGATTTTCATCGATCATAAGTGTCTGAAGTTTTTGTTCTCACAGAAGGAGTTGAATATGCATCAACGGAGGTGGATGAAACTTCTTAGAGATTATAATTGTTGTATTAATTATCTGCCTAGGAAGGCTAATGTTGTAGCAGATGCTCTTAGCCGTAATGTGAGTATTTCTTGTTTGGTTGTTAAAAAGTGGGAGGTTTTTTAGGAATTCAATTATTGGAGACCAGAATTGACTCAAGTTGGGGTGATGTGTTCACATCTCCGTATTCAACCTTTATTGTTGTCTCTAATCAGAGAAGCTCAGCAACTTGATTCAAAACTTCAAAAGATCAAGGATCAGATCACGGATGATCAGTCTGATTTCAAACTACATGAGGATGGTATTCTTCGGTTTCGGAATAGGGTATATGTTCCTGATGAATCGGGTTAGAGGTATTCTGGATGAGGCTCATAATTCTAAGTACACCACTCATCCCGGTGGAAACAAGATGTATCGGGATTTGAAGCAACATTATTGGTAGAATAACATGAAAGGGGAGGTTGCTCAGTTTGTATCCAGATGTTTGACTTGTTAGCGGGTGAAAGCAGACCATCAACGACCCGCAGGGTTATTTCAACCATTGGCAATACCAAAATGGAAGTGGGAACATATTACGATGGACTTCATCACTAGTTTGCCTAGAACACCAAGAGGTAACGATGCAGTTTGGGTTGTTGTGGACCGTTTGACGAAGACAACTCATTTTATTCCGATGAGGATGAAAGATGAGGTTGCAAAGTTGACGGATCTTTATTTGGATCAGATTGTTAGACTTCACTGGATTCTATCTAGTATTGTCTCTGATCGAGATCCTCGATTTACTTCTCGATTGTGGGAGAAACTTCAGAAGACTTTGGGTACTCAGTTAAACTTCAGCACAACGTATCATCCACAGACCGACGGTCAGTCTGAGAGGACTATTCAGATTCTGGAGGATATGCTCAGAGCTTATGTTCTGGACTTCGGGAAGAACTGGGAGAAGCATCTACCACTTGCCGAGTTTGCCTATAACAATACTTATCAAGTGACTATTGGAATGGCACATGTTGTAGCTCTTTACGGTCGTAAGTGCCGATCACCTTTGTATTGGGATGAAGTAGGGGAGATGAAGGCTACTGATCTGACTATCATGCTAGAGCTTCTAGAGAAGATTGAGAATATTCAGTCGATCAGCCAGAGAATGCTTACAACGCAGAGCAGATATAAGAGTTATGCTGATAAGCGACGTCGGGATTTGGAGTTTGCAATCGGGGATCGGGTTTTCTTGAAATTGTCTCCTCGAAAGGGGTTTGCTCGCTATGGTAAAGGTGGTAGGCTGAGTTTGAGATTTACAGGGCCGTTTGAGATTACCGGCAGGGTTGGCAAGTTAGCATATCGGTTGGCCTTACCGGAGAACTTCTCTAATGTTCACGATGTTTTTCACGTGTCTAATTTGTGGAAATATAATTCGGATCCTTCTCATATTCTAGAGCCAGCTTCGTGACAAACTAACTTATGATGAGCTGCCGAATCGCATTCTTGATCAGATGGAACGGGAGTTGAGGTCGAAGAAGATTCTGATGGTCAAAGTGTTGTGGAAGCATCACAGGATTGAGGAAGCTGCTTAGGAGAGGAGAGATCAGATGCAGCAGTAGTGTCTAGATCTTTTCCGTACAACAAGTAAGAATTTTGAGGATGAAATTTCTTTAAAGGGGGAGAATGTGAGACCCCAGATTTCGTCTTTGCCTAGATTTATGTGATTTGACCTGTTTATGTGTTATATGTGTTAGAATATGCTAATTCTGTGATTTACATTCCTAATACATGCTATGTATGCATTCATGAAATTTTCATCAAAATCGGCATCAGAAATTTTATCGACGATTTTTGTAAATAGTATTTTGAACACACGTCTGCTAAAATTTTTACATGGGTGTTTTAAACGTTTTAAAACCTAATCCTCGGATATTAATAGACCCGTATCTGATGAAAATGAATTTCAAATCGGATTAGGAATTTTAAATGTTTTTACACATTCTTTTGCGAAAATCAAGTTTTTAACATGAGTCGGGTGAAAGTCTTTGCATGTGAAACTTGTTGTCAACTAAAAATAGGCAACTTAAAATAGTCTAGGAGTTAATTGCATGTTGGTGAGTAAAATAGTCATGAAATAGAATTAAAAGACTAAAAATACTAATTAAAAGACAAAGAAATCAACTTTGACTTTTATTATTTTTGTTGACCTTGAGCATATATGCATCAACACACATTAGAAAGCACACAAAACACCTTATTTTACACACACATGGCCGAGAGCCATTAGAGAGAAAAAAAAAGAGTTTTCTTCAAGTTTTTCAAAGCACATTTTCCATAGAAAACTCAGTTGAAGTCCAAACTTCTTCATCCAAAGCTTGAATTCACTTGTTAGGCATCCATTCTAAATCTTTCTTGCATCATATAACATCAAAGGTGAGAGAAAAATTCTAGATCTCAAAATGCAATTTTTATGTCAATTCATATAATTGAATTTTTTGCAACTGAAATGTTGAATTGATGTTAGATTATTGCTCAATGGATGCTAAGGATCATTATATGTGTTTATTTAAGTTTTGAACGATTGTAGCATGTATTTCTATTTTTCGGGTATTAAAATTGAATTATTGACTTGTTGTTGATTTAATGGAGTTGTGGTGGTTGGACTTGATTACGGTTAGCTTATAAAAGTTTGTTAAATACATGGTAGTTATGTTGTAATGTCAAAATTTTGATTGTGATGTCGTGGTGAAAGTCCGAAAAAATCAGCCATGGTGCATTGTGGTTTTAGGGTTGTTGAGCGTGTTTTGGATAGGTTGTGGTTGGTTTTCGAGGGGGCTAACATAGTTGCTTGAGTGGGTGAGTGATAGAAACTGGTTTGGAGGTTATTGGATTAATAGATTGTAAGTTATGACTTTTGGAAGTTTTAGTAGTCTTTCTTTAAATGTTGAAATAATGTCTTTAGTTGTTTGAGTGGTGTTTGAGTGGTTGAATCATGGGTTGTTGTTGGTTAGATTCGGGTTTGGTTGAGTGGTTTAATGCATGTTAAGTTGGATGGCCTACTTTGTCATCTAACTTAGTTGTTGAGTTGTTAACTGATTAATTAATGTTATGTTGTTGAAATGATGCTAACTGATTGATTATTGATGAAATCGGGAGATAGGCAACCTACTTTGTTGTCCTCCTGTGATATGAATGATTATTATTATTGTCATGAGTCTTGGTATGTGTATGCCACCTCTCGGGCAAAGTTGGGCTGTAGGGTTGATAACGGCATGACTATCATAGACTACCCCCAGCTCGCATAAGCAGAGGTGCCATGGAGGGAGGGGCTAGTTGAGGTACCTTGGGTGTGTGAGTAATGGGGAGTTATAAGAAGATGGTTGAGATCGTGATGGTGTTTGGAGCTACACCAACTAGAGTATCCTTATAGATTGGTTATTATCATTATTGTGCTTATATTATTACTGACGTTTATTGTGTGTTTACTACTCAAAGGATGATTTCCAAGGAGTATAGTAAATACTTTTAAAAGATCTAGCGAATCCTCACTGGGCTTGTTTTATATAAGCTCACTCTCATTCGTTATATGCATACAGGTGTTACTGAACAGGAATACGGGTACGTGCCTCAGGAGGCTGAAAATGTGACTTTTGTTGAAGGGTCTTATGTGCCAGAGTCATATCCTGATGCTTAGTTGGAATGTTTTATGCTATATTGTAGTATGATTTATGTAGTAGGGTTTCAAGCTTTTAAGGGTTGTATTGTATAAACTGATCTAAAGATAGTAAAAGTGTTATGCTAGTTTAGTAGTCTTTCTTTTGAACATGATTAGATTACTAGGCTGGCATATAATCTATTTTGCTATGTATGTTATAGCCTATGTTTGATGTTGGAACGGAGGTGTACAACTTATGGATGAAATGGTGAAAGAATGTTTAAAGTTTATTTCAGTTGCATTGTATGTTGATAACCTGATTGCAGAGTTGGTTGGTGATTTCTGGAGTTGGTCGTATGATGTTCTAATGGGCTGGTTTAGAGCCCTGATTTCCGTGTTACTGTTGTTATACAGCCGAAATTCAATTGTGTCCTGACTGATCGTAGGTAGGGTCGAGTTGGGGCGTTACAAAGCCTACCTTAATCTCAAATAGGGCTTAGCCTCAGTGGCAGACAACTTTTATTAAACATGTCTTTTCAGATTATACCAATCACATGGCTAGCATACTTTTGGTATAAATTTGGTTTAGAAAAGAAGTTTTCCCGGTTGTCGAAAGTAGAGTCTGCCGAAACTATTGTTGGGGAAGAAAGGAGCAGAGCAAGACAATGAAATAAAACATTTTCGTTGGTAGCCCAACACAAGGAAGACGGGGGATTGGATATACAACCGTTTGGTAGTTATAATAGAGCGTTGAACGGCATGAAAATGGCTAGCATAGGATTCAGTTGGATGGAAACAAATACTGTTGAGAAAAAAATAGTAATAAATCGAGGAATTAACTAAAACTACATTTGACTGACTTTACTCTCTTTGTCCTCCGCCGGGTGAACCTAATATCAATAACAACTCTAAAGGAAATGATGATACATGTCTTGGAGTGAAGGATATAGCACAAAAACCTATTTTTTTCTTGACATGGAGAAAAAGTAAGCAGGGTGCTTTATCTCTTCCCTCCCGGTGTCCCCATTAGTTGATATATGGAATTGGAAAGGAATTCCATATCATTCAGATTTAAGGTTCGGGTTCGGGATATGGATAGAATCGAGAGGGAAGAAAGAGTCCGGTTTCAGAGGTTTGATCAATTGTGTAATCATGGATCATCAACAAATCCCTAAATGTTTCTTTATACTGTCGCCACGGAAAAGGTTTAGGTAGGGAGAACTCTTAGATTATCAAGTTTTAGAAAGCCTTTATGAAAATCCATCTCCACCTATGTTGTGCCCTTTCTCCCAAAGCATTCTGGCATCTGTTATTCTAGGTCTCACACTATAAAGGAAAGTCGGACAAGGGGGAAAGACATGGAATTGATAGGGAACCGTAGCCAAGTGGCTAAGGCATGAGTCTGCAAAACTTCTATTCATCGGTTTGAATCTGACCGGTTCCTACAACGCCATTCTATCCATCATTTTTTTTACATGGTTAGTGGATAGAACAGGGGTCCCCGGATCAAAGGTTCAAAGTTGAGAATTCTTGAAGTGAGATTTTCTTTTGGAAAATTCCAGTTTCATTCATTTATACTTAAAATATCCACGCTGGTGGGTTCTCACCCCTTTCAGTGCATACCTTTCAGCTTTCTCCCCCAAGGTCAATCTATTTTATAAGGAGTATTTCCATTCCGAAGTTTACGTATACGGATCAACTTCTCCCAGCTCGGAGAGGTTCAAGCTTGATCTCAATGCCCTTACGAGGTAGTGGGGTCCGATGGAGGAAAAGTCACGCGAACAAACTTGGATCCAACTGAAAAACAGAATGGAATACTCTAAGATGTTTCATAGCTCCTTTCTCTGTCGAGCCAACTCCATTCCTCTCCCTATCGGTTGAGCATCTTTAAACCTCGCCCCTTTCTAAAACCTTTATGTATATAAGGGAAGCTCGAAGAGCTTTCTTCGCTTAGTAAGGTTGCTTGAGCACATTAATATTCTATTAATATCATATCGATCAAGGCTTTCCTTTAGTTTGATTACAACTAGTGGTTTCAGAATATTCCTTGAGCTAAAAGGTTGTGCTAAGTCTTCCTTGGCTCTTTTTTCCTCTATAGCTTTTTTTTGAGATGAGCTTCTAGCTTTGGCGATTGCACTTTCCATCCCTTACAACATAGGGCTTGCGGAAAGAGTAGTTGAAGAAGCTGAGACGAGAAATAAAAACAAGTCTCGCTTCACTTTAAAGGATAGGGGGAGAGAAAAACTATCTTTAGCGGTTCGTAGGTGCTTTATTTGATCTAGTAAGGAGAGCTATCGTAAGATTCCCAAGCACTATCCTCAATTATAGCCCCAGGTCCATATAAAGTAGTCAATCTACCAGCAATAAAGGCTGCAAATACATGTCCACCTATTTATCTACTACCATAAGCGAGAGCAGTTGTAGGTATCGAGTGTTGTGAGGGCTTTCATTTTCACGTTAAAGGCAGTTTATTATAGCACTAGGAATCGGTATCATTAGTCTAAGCTAAAACTGGGGGGCTTTAAAATTTATTATGTATTCTTTACGCTAGGAAGCCAATCCAAACTTTCATCATAGCCTTTGCTTGAACCGAAGAGAGCGATTCGAATAGTTCAGAAGGTCGTATATAAAACCATTAGTCGGGTTTCATAAGTACTCTTGGTCAATCATATCATTCTCCAGACGGGGTGGGGTGTAGGCACGTTAATTGAAGCAGTTGGGAAAAACACCGGCTGATTTCTTTTTTCAATCCTTAGAAAAAGGAGCTTGGTCAGCCATGTTCCCTACGTACCCTCTCGTTATTCCCATGATTCCCCGCTGCACCTATTCTCCGCAACTGTCGGTTCAGATCTATCTCGGGTACGGTCGTTGCACTCTAATCTCTGCCTCGGTTGGCGAACCTATGGTTCTTAAGGTTGTTGATGCCAAGAAAGATAAGAAAAATTAGAATATTTCTCCTCTAGTTGCGAAGGATATTGCTTACTACATATTCGAGTGAAATGGCTGGTTGTAATATCCTACATCGGTTGGTTACGAGCTGGGACCATTGAATATATAGTGGAGGGTTCTCCTTTATATTCGACGAGGCGCCTTTTCTAGTGTGGGTTTCTACCTGGGAAGGGACAAATCTGTGAGGGGCCCAATGTGGTAACCCAAAGCAGACAATACTTTGTTATGTGGCATTGCTGGTGTGCCTCTGCCCTTCGGGGTATTTGCTTAGCCGGGATGTTACAGAAGTGGTATCAGAGCGGGCCGACCTTTGTGCCAACGTGGACACTGGGTCCCCAAGGGGGGCGGATATAATATCCCATATCGGTTGTTTACGGGATGTTACACTAGTGGTAATGATGCGTGATAAGGTCGCTGCTAATGAATCGTATGTGCGTGGAGAATGATATGGATTCGAGCTTCATTTCCCTCTCGGTACTTAGATCTTCCTCTCAAATTTCTCCCATTCCTTGTTTCCTTTTTTCCACCGACTACATTGATTGGATACCGCTGGGCCAGCCTACGAAGAAAGTATACCAATATCTCATAAAGCCATTGAATTCACCTTTGTTGTCCTACCCATTTGTTACATCTTATTCCCACCTTGTTCTATTGCTCTTTCTTGATGGTATTCTGGGGCCCTAGACCTTATTCTCTTTGATACGCTTATTCAATTGATAATGGCACTTCTTTACCTTACTTCAATTGGGGAAGATTGGAGTAAAGAGCGGGTACGGGAGCTTGACCAAGAACAAGATAACGGGAAATAGGTTTGCCTGGGGCGGGCTCACTTTTCTGCCCTTTCCTCCCACGATTTAACGATTTGTTCAAGCAACCTATCAACCTAATAATAAGAAATGGGCTGCTAGTTGTAGCACATTTTTGCCCCTATAGATTAATGATTTTCTTCTGTGAGACTCCATCCAAATCTGCCACTCGTAGATTGGTTTTGAATTCTTTTTATTGAGACTATGCTCTCAATTCCATTCTTCGTCTTCCTAGTCGTAGTATTCTTGTTCAACCCAATATGAATTTTAAAGTGCCATGTCGGGGCGATAGGGGCACCGTAGTCACGCATTCGAACAAGAGCCTTTGCCTTTCTTTGCTATGTAAATAGAGGGGTGGAAAAAGTACAAGACCATCAACAAAAGAATGGATTAAGATGATAGAATGTTATTAGGAGACGCTAGGCTTCGAAATTGAAAAAAATGCTCTTTTTTTTGGTCAGCGGATTTTGCTCATCAAGTTCTTGTTTGATCTGCCTTAGAATACCACAATATTCATCTTTTTGGGGTTAATTCTCTCAATGGTGAATCGATCATTCGATATCCTTTGACTTTTGAGAGGACGAAATGGAAGAAAAGTAAAGAAACCTGCAATGGTTACTGAATAACCTCATTTTACTGTCTCAATAATAAAGCCTTTGACCTTTGTATTCGTTTGCCAAATCTTGTTCAGTTCCATCCAAGCTTGCTTTTGTCTGAATCTTCGTGGAAGAAGAAGAAGTGGTTCACCAGCCATTACATTTGTGGATCCCACCAAATCATTAAACCTGGCGGCTGCTTGCTCTTTGATTAGTGATTCACTGACCACTAGATCGATAAAGAATATCTCCAAAATCTTCTCTTTGATCAGTGATTCACCGGCCACTAGATCCAGGTATCCCACCTTATTCTCAAACCTGGTGGCTCAATTGATTGGCACTCCTGTAGGCTCATCTTGCATACAAATTCTAGGGGTCCTAAATCCTGTATCCACTAAAAACATTTCTTCCTTTAAGCGTAAAACTTCAGAGTGTAAGGCGCTTCCACTACATAAGAAAAAACTAGAATTAGGTATTGAAAATGATCGACTCAAATAGATGCTCATCATAAGCTTTTTTGTTCCTCCTTTTCCTATTAATCAAAAGCATCCAGTGTGATACCCCGAACCCGGCATGCATTTAATGGCATTTAATTGCATTTAATTAAGTGTCATCTTAAAATGTTAGCATTGAAG
The DNA here is from genome assembly GCA_037974665.1 of Ehretia macrophylla. Lineage (NCBI taxonomy): Eukaryota > Viridiplantae > Streptophyta > Magnoliopsida > Boraginales > Ehretiaceae > Ehretia > Ehretia macrophylla. The sequence goes on along the minus strand of CM075782.1, from coordinate 38,337,701 downwards.
TTGTGTTTATTTTTAGTTAAACATTCATTTGTAGCATTATTTTCATATTTCTTTTAGAAGTAATTAAATAATACTTGAGTTAATTATTTTAACGGAGTATTAACTATTTTTCATATTTATGTTACCTTGTTTTATTTTCTTGCACCTTAATGCTCGGTTTTTCAATTAAATGAAAAGTAGCTCCGAGCCGGAGTAAATTTTGAACTATGATGCTTTTCAAAAATTTTATTTTTCCTACATTCCATGACGTTTAAATGTTATTTGTTCTTCGTCGTTTTGTGCATAGCATATCGAGAGCGATAGTTAGGAAATAAATTCTAGTCCTCAGCAAATAGTGAAAACTAGTATTTAGTGTTTTAATTTTAGTATTTTAGTTGTTGTTGATTAGAATTAAAATTGTGTTAGTTGTTTTAAGCTTAAAATGCACAAAATGAACTAGCTTTGACCAACTTAGTTAGCATTGACCAAGCCTTGATCATTTGACCTTAAGTTATCATCTTTTGAGCATAAAAAAAACAAAAAAAAACAACTCAAAGCTGAAAAAAACAAGGGGAAAACCGAAACCATAGAGGAAAAGAAAAAAAAAGATTTCAACATTCAAATCTTCAAATCTTCGCGTGAGCTTGCACGGGGTTGTTTCCGAGGCATCCAATGTGGTTTTCCTAGCGTCTAAAGTGAGGGTTTCATCATTATTTGCGCATTTGAAGTTATTGTATCTAAACTTTAATTTTTGTAATTTAGCCGTAGGTTGTTATTTTATCTGTTTTGTTGCTTAAAGAATGTTCCTTAATGATGGCAGAACACGTATTTGTAGCTTTTTAGCATTTTCTACTGTTAAATATAGCAATTGTAATTTAAAATGCTAATGGAATAGTAAAATATGAATAGTAAACCCTCGTTACGTTAAAGTTGCTTCGTTTTGCGTTCTGTTGATGTAGGAATGTGCTAGATATGCTAGAATGCCTAAATGTATGGTTTAATTGGATTGTGTAATGGAAAAACGGAGAAAAATGGCTTGGTACATGTTGGGGTCATTTCGGTCGAGTTTGGAAATTTCTCGATTTGCGGGAAGGCATTGTCGAGGTACGTCATGGAAGCACTTTTGGTGCAGTTATGACATTGGTTGGGTGATCGGTTGAGGTAGCTGTAGTTCAAACGAGCAAAGGGGAAAATCGGGGCTTTGCGGGAATTCTAGGGTAAAGTAGGGTTTCGTGGTCTTTAGACGTGCCTTATGGTGTCCTAGGAGGAGTGGTGAAGTCGGTTTCCAAAACTCGTAGCTCGATTGAAAGTAGTAGCGTTTTGAAAGTTGGGGTCGTTTTGTGTTTTTGTTGGTTTTCATAGTGTTATGCTTGTAGAATACTTATTATTGCTTGTTATGCTTGTTAATGTTGGTTATGATTGAATTGTATATCAATTGTTGACAATGCTTGTTAGTGTTGTTCTTGTTACTTTATAGATTGTAAATGCTCATTGTATCGCATGTTGTTACTAACCTGCACTTCAGTGCCTTGCTCGATTATCATTATATTTCTCGTATTGCATTGCATTAGTGTCAGGCGCGTGAGTGATTGACCTCTCTGGGTAGCCTCGGGTTGCCAGTGTTGGTTGCTCTAGCTCCGTGTCCTATTCCCTTTCTCGCTTGGGTTGCTGCCCAGGGAGTTTTGGGTCGTAGAATTGACAGAGTATGTCCGGAGTACTCTAAACGGAAGTTATAAGGTGGGTGAGCCGGCGCGTCATCGTTAAAGTCATCGAAATCATGATCGGTACATTGCTCGTATGAGTGAACCATAACCTTCAGAGTGTGGTATAGCTTTGAATGGTTGTGTTAATGTTTTCTTTAATTGTTTATTGTATTGTCGTGTATATTGAATGCTTTCTTATTGATTATATAGCTTAACTGTACCTATTTGCATTGCACGAACTTCTTTCTCTTCACCTCGATATCTGTCTCGCCCTCACTGAGTATACGTGTTGTGTATACTCACTCCTCACCACCACATTTCAGGAAATGCCATGTTAGCTGGAAAGTTCATGATTACGTGAAAGTTCGTGCTTGAAGAGTTATCTTACGTGCTATGTGGCTTGAGTTGTCAAAGATGCAAAGTTGTATGTTTCATGTGTTGTTTGTATTTAATGTTAAAAAGGAATGTAATTAAAATTTAACTAGGTAATTGAGGTAGAATGATAAGCTAGTTTATGTATTCAGATAGTATAGTTTAACTTTAATGCATGTTTGTAATGTCCAGAGGAAAAGGGTTAGAATGGTATGATAGTCTATTTTATGCAATGGGTTAGTATAGTTTAATTGCCTAGCATGAAGGTTCTTGTCAAAGATGAAAAGAGATAGGTTAGCTTTTAAATTGGAAATGTATATTTACTTGTGTTCGCTTGTTGAGAACCAAGGCTCGGATGGCCTTGAGGTATTTGTATGGATGGACACGGTGCTGGTCCACTTATATGCTATTACAGGTTTTACATTTTGCCTAGAAACAGGGGAGACTCTATCCGTCTTTCCCTAAAAAAAATTGCCCGGGTTTGAGATTAGGTTGTGAATAGATTGATTGATAGAACTCCCGGTCTCGAGAGGGATCGGGGTGTTACAGGTGGTATTAGAGCTTGTTGAGCTCATAAGCCGGGACAGGGTCCTCGATCTGGTGGGTAGTGACCCTTGAATGTGTGCTTGTTAAGTGTGTCTTGAAAGTGTGTGCATGTATGTGAGATTGTATGTCTTGACTTGAATGTATGCACCTATGTGATATAGTTATGTGTTATGTGTTAAATGTTTCTCAGGTAAAGTGAAGTGTCTAGTTGTGCATTGAATTGACCTATCGAATTGGTATCGTGAATCGAATTGATCTCGTGAATTGTTATTTGCTTGAAGTATTGCTTGTAATGTGTGTATTGAAATGTCTTGAATTGGTTATGCCGTGATTTGAATTGATTATGTTGTGCTTGACTTGATTGTCATGCTTGAGTGACTTTGTTGAAGAAACTCTTTTGTAAACTTGCTTGCATAATAGTTCAAGGCATGTATATATAAATATGATATCTTGGCATTCATACATGTCCCGTTGAAATGGTAAGAAAGACTTCTTCCTACCCTGAAGAGAAGTGGTTAGTAACAGGCCCTCCAAGTTATATGGATTGACGGGAATGAGCCGTATTTGATTAGCCTTTATTTGGGAGTTGGTGTTTGCCTTTGGAGCTCGGTTATTGGCGAATCTCTAAGGTCTTCCTCTGTACTTAACAGTTGTGAAAGAGTAGTTTTCTTTTGAGGTTCTATTTGGCTGTTCTTTGGAGCATTCTTTGGTTTTCTTATTGGGTATTCTTTGGAATTTCTGTTGGCAGTTCTTGGTAGACTTTGTTATTGGGGTTTCAGTCGGACTTACTGCATGGAATTATCTATGGCATATGTGTCTCGGTCTTTATTGGTGTGTTACTGGCATCCCTTATTGGCAATTCTTCAACGGCATTTTATAGAATTCTCAGTGGTCATTTATCTAGTACTTATTTATTGGCCAATTCTTGGTACTTTCTTACTGGAGCATTGTTCATGTATTTTCTTTGGCATCCCTCAGTTGGTTTGGTAATTGGAATTCCTATCGGACTTATTGTGTAATATTACTTACGGTATTCTTTGGAATTCTTATTGGACATTCTACTAGTATTTTTCTTATTGGCATTTATTGGAAGATCCTACACTTGGAATTCTGCTTGGACTTATTATCTTGTATTGTTTACGGCTTCTCCTTCGGCTTTTCCACTTAGGAGAAATCTATACTTGCTGTTTTACTAAGATGTTGTGGTAGGGACTCAGTGATTGGAGGATTTCATTTAGAAATTGGCCTTTGGTATTCTTCTCTATATTCTTTTACAGAACTTTCAATTAGGTCTACTTACGGTAATTAGCACTGCATGGGGTGCATCTACTCTGGCTATCTTTTAACTTTCTTATTTGGTACATGTTAGACTCCTATTAGAGAATCGTAAATAGGGTATTCCTCCGGTATTCTTCTTGCCATTAATATGTGGTATTGATATCATCTATAGTATCCATGTTTTAGTCTTTAGTTGGTATTTTCTCGGCATTCTTGGTTGGGATTTCTATTCGGGTTTCCCTACGGGCATCCTTATTCACGATCTTGCTCAGCAACCGATGCGGATTAGTCAGAATTGGATTTCAGATGGTGTTGGGTTCTATCGGAAGAAGAATTACGAGGACACAATTGTTTTAAGGGGGGAAGGATGTGATACCCCGAACCCGGCATGCATTTAATGGCATTTAATTGCATTTAATCAAGTGTCATCTTAAATGTTAGCATTTAAGTTGTGTTTATTTTTAGTTAAACATTCATTTGTAGCATTATTTTCATATTTCTTTTAGAAGTAATTAAATAATACTTGAGTTAATTATTTTAACGGAGTATTAACTACTTTTCATATTTATGTTACCTGGTTTTATTTTCTTGCACCTTAATGCTCGGTTTTTCAATTAAATGAAAAGTAGCTCCGAGCCGGAGTAAATTTTGAACTATGATGTTTTTCAAAAAATTTATTTTTACTACATTCCATGATGTTTAAATGTTATTCGTTCTTCGTCGTTTTGTGCATAACATATCGAGTGCGATAGTTAGAAAATGAATTCTAGTCCTCAGCAAATAGTGAAAACTAGTATTTAGTGTTTTAATTTTAGTATTTTAGTTGTTGTTGATTAGAATTAAAATTGTGTTAGTTGTTTTAAGCTTAAAATGCACAAAATGAACTAGCTTTGACCAACTTAGTTAGCATTGACCAAGCCTTGACCATTTGACCTTAAGTTATCATCTTTTGAGCATAAATAAAACAAAAAAAAAAAACCACTCAAAGCTGAAAAAAAACAAAGGGGAAAACCGAAACGATAGAGGAAAAGAAAAAAAAGATTTCAACCTTCAAATCTTCAAATCTTCGCCTGAGCTTGCACGGGGTTGTTTCCGAGGCATCCAACGTGGTTTTCCTAGCGTCTAGTAGCATCTAAGGTGAGGGTTTCATCGTTATTTGCGCATTTGAAGTTATTGTATCTAAACTTTAATTTTTGTGATTTAGCCGTAGGTTGTTATTTTATCTATTTCGTTGCTTAAAGAATGTTCCTTGATGATGGTAGAACACGTATTTGTAGCTTTTTAGCATTTTCTACGGTTAAATATAGCAATTGTAATTTAAAATGCTAAAAGAATAGTAAAATATGAATAGTAAACCCTCGTTACATTAAAGTTGCTTCGTTTTGCTTTCTGTTGATGTAGGAAGGTGCTAGATATGCTAGAATGCCTAAATGTATGGTTTAATTGGATTGTGTAATGGAAAAACGGAGAAAAATGGCTTGGTACATGTTGGGGTCATTTCGGTCGAGTTTAGAAATTTCTCGATTTGCGTGAAGGCATTGTCGAGGTACGTCATGGAAGCACTTTTGGTGCGGTTATGACATTGGTTGGGTGATCGGTTGAGGTAGCTATAGTTTAAACGAGCAAAGGGAGAAATTGGGGCTTTGCGGGAACTCTAAGGTAAAGTAGGGTTTCATGGTCTTTAGACGTGCCTTATGGTGTCCTAGGAGGAGTGGTAAAGTCGGTTTCCAAAACTCGTAGCTCGTTTGAAAGTAGTAGCATTTTGAAAGTTGGGGTCGTTTTGTGTTTTTGTTGGTTTTCATAGTGTTATGCTTGTAGAATGCTTATTATTGCTTGTTATGCTTGTTAAAGTTGGTTATGATTGAATTGTATATCAATTGTTGACAATGCTTGTTAGTGTTGTTCCTGTTACTTTATAGATTGTAAATGCTTATTGTATCGCATGTTTTTACAAACCTGCACTTCAGTGCCTTACTCGATTATCGTTATATGCCTCATATTGTATTGCATTAGTGTCAAGCGCGTGAGTGATGGGCCTTTCTGGGTAGCCTCGGGTTGCCAGTGTTGGTTGCTCTAGCTCCGTGTCCTATTCCCTTTCTCGCTTGGGTTGCCGCCCAGGGAGTTTTGGGTCGTAGAATTGACAGAGTATGTCCGGAGTACTCTAAACGGAAGTTATAAGGTGGGTGAGCCAGCGCGTCATCGTTAAAGTCATCGAAATCATGATCGGTACATTGCTCGTATGAGTGAACCATAACCTTCAGAGTGTGGTATAGCTTTGAATGGTTGTGTTAATGTTTTCTTTAATTGTTTATTGTATTGTCGTGTATATTGAATGCTTTCTTATTGATTATATAGCTTAACTATACCTATTTGCATTGCACGAACTTCTCTCTCTTCACCTCGATATCTGTCTCGCCCTCACTGAGTATACGTGTTGTGTATACTCACTCCTCACCACCACATTTCAGGAAATGCCATGTTAGCTGGAAAGTTCATGATTACGTGAAAGTTCGTGCTTGAAGAGTTATCTTACGTGCTATGTGGCTTGAGTTGTCAAAGATGCAAAGTTGTATGTTTCATGTGTTGTTTGTATTTAATGTTAAAAAGGAATGTAATTAAAATTTAACTAGGTAATTGAGGTAGAATGATAAGCTAGTTTATGTATTCAGATAGTATAGTTTAACTTTAATGCATGTTTGTAATGTCCAGAGGAAAAGGGTTAGAATGGTATGATAGTCTATTTTATGCAATGAGTTAGTATAGTTTAATTGCCTAGCATGAAGGTTCTTGTCAAAGATGAAAAGAGATAGGTTAGCTTTTAAATTGAAAATGTATATTTACTTGTGTTCGCTTGTTGAGAACCAAGGCTTGGATGGCCTTGAGGTATTTGTATGGATGGACACGGTGCTGGTCCACTTATATGCTATTACAGGTTTTACATTTTGCCTAGAAATAGGGGAGACTCTGTCCGTCTTTCCCTAAAAAATTTTGCCCGGGTTTGGAATTGGGTTGTGAATAGATTGATTGATAGAACTCCCGGTCTCGAGAGTGATTGGGGTGTTACATCTAGCAGCGCCACGCCATTAGAAATAGTTAAGCTACTAAGCTAAGCTACTGTTGGGGAACTCGGTAGAAGCGATTTGCCGCTTCCGCATTTCTAGGCTTCACAATAGCTTCCCCCTCAAAGTACACCACCGCTTATGTAGCACCCCAATCCCTTTCGAGACCGGGAGTTCTATCAATCAATCTAATCACAACCCAAATCCAAACCCGGGCATAATTTTTAGGGAAAACGGACGGAGTCTCCCCTGTTTCTAGGCAAAAAGCAAACCTGCGACAGCATATAAGTGGACCAATACCATGTCCAAACATTCAACTACCTCAAGGCCATCCGAGCCTTGTTCTCAACAAGCAATCACAAGCAAATATACATTTCATGCTTAGCAATTAAACTATACCAACCTATTGCATAAGTTAGACTATCATACCTTTCTAACTCTTTCTTTTGGACAATACAAACGTGCATTGAAGTTAAGCTACATTAACTAGATATATAATCTAACTTATCAAACCACTTCAATAATCTAATGAAACTTAAATTACATCCCTTTTAACATTAAATACATACAATACATAAAAGCATACATCTTTACAACTTCGACAACTCAAGCCACATAGGCACGCAAGACAACTCTTCAAGCACGAACTTTCACGAAATCACGAACTTTCCAGCTAACATGACATTCCTGAAATGTGGTGGTGATGAGTGAGTATACACAACATGTATACTCAATGAAGGCGAGACAGATATCGAATTGGAGAGAAAGAAAGTCGTGCAATGCAAATAAGACAGTTAAGCAATATAACTGATAAGTAAGCAATCAAGACAAACAATCAATACAATAAGCAATTACTGAAAGCATTAACACAACCATTCAAAGCTATACCACACTCTGAAGGCTATGGTTCACTCATACGAGCAATGTACCATTTCACGAACGATACATCAATCTCGAGCTTGATGTTGACAACGATGACAATAAGCGCGTAACCACCTTATAACTTCAGTTTGGAATACCCCGGGAGTAACCATCAATTCTACGACCCAAATCTCCCTGGGAGGCAACCCAAGCGAGAATGGGAATAGGACACGGAGCTAGAGCAACCAACACTGGCAGCCCGAGACTACCCAGAGAGGCCCATCACTCACGCGCCTGACACTATACAATGCAAGACACGATACAAGGCGATAAACGAGCGATAGCACAACAATACAGATTAAAGGCGATAAATAAGATATCAAACATTTACAATCTATAAAGTAACAAGAACAACACTAACAAGCATTATCAACAATTGACATACAAATTCAATCATAATCAACTTTAACAAGCATAACAAGCCATATTAAGCATTCTATAGGCACTACACTATGAAAACACACAAAATCACAAAATGTCCCTAACTTTCAAAACGCTACTACTTTCAAACGAGCCACGAGTTTAGGAAACCGACTTCACCAATCCTCCTAGGTCACCATAAGGCACGTCTAAAGACCCCGAAACCCTACTTAACCCTAGAATTCACGCAAAGCCCCGATTTTCCCCTTTGCTCGTTTGAACTACCGCTACCCTAACCAAACACCCAACCAACGCCATAATCACACCAAAAGTGCTTCCATGGCCTCCCGAGACAATGCCATCACGCAAAACGAGAAAACGCTAAACTCGACCTAAACGACCCCAACTTTCACTAAGCTATTTTTCTCCGTTTTTCCATTACACAATCCAATTAAACCACACATTTAGGCATTCTAGCATATCTAGCACCTTCCTACATCAACAGAACGCATAACGGAGCAACTTCATCGAAACGGGGGTTTACTATTCATAATTTACTATTCAATTAACAATTTATATTTCAATTTCCATATTCAACTGCAGAAAATATTAAAAAGCTACAAATACATGTTCTACAATTGCTAGGGAACATTCTTTAAGCCTCAAAACGATCAAAATAACATTCTACGGATAAAATCCAAAAATTAAAGTTAATACATAAAATATTCAAATGCACAAATAAACATGAAACCCTCACATGCTCGTAGACGCTAGGAAAACCTCGTAGGATGCCTCGGAAACCACCCCGTGCAAGTTCACGCGAAGCTTTGATGATTTGGCTTGAAAATCTTTTTTTTTTCTTCTTGCATATTTTCGGCCCTTTTATTTTCTGTTTCAGCTTTGTTTTTTTTTTATTTTGTGCTATTCTAAGCTTTAAATAAGATGGCAACTCAAGTCAAAAGTCAAGGCTTGGTCAAAGGTTGCTTAAGTTGATCAATTAGGCTTATTTTAGGCATTTTAAGGCTAAAATAACTAATGCAATTATATCCCTAATCATCAACAACTAAAACACTAGAATTAAAACACTAAATACTAGTTTTCACTATTTGCTGAGGACTAGAAATTATTTCCTAACTATCGCTCTCGAAATGCAATGCACTTTGCGACGATAAAAGAATAACAATTAAATCTCAAAGAATTTAAGAAAATATATAATTTTTGAAAAGCATCATAGTTTAAAATTTACTCCGGCTCGGAGCTACTTTTCATTTAATTGAAATTCGAGCATTTAAGTGCAAGAAAAATAAAACTTATTAACATAAGTATGAAAATAAAGCTACAAATGAATGTTTAACTAAAAATAAACACAAAATTCAATGCTAACATTTAAGATAACACTTAATTAGATGCAATTAAATGCCATTAAATGCATGCCGGGTTCAGGTTATTACATCCTTCCCCCCTTAAAACAATTGCGTCCTCGCAATTCTTCTTCCAATAGAACTCTGCATCCACTGAAATCCAACTTTGACTAATCTTCATCAGGTGCTGAGCAAGTATATTAACCAAGATAACCAATAGGGAAATTTAAGAAGAAATTCCAAGTAGTAATGCCGAATAAAGGCTCAAATGTAGATACCGGACAAGAATCTCGTTGACACGAATACCGAAGAAGAATAAAATTTCAACCAAAAGCGCTGAGATAATACCAATAAAGACTAAAGCAAAGATACTGTAGATAAAATCACATCACATATTAATGCTAAGAAGAATACCGAATGAATACCCCAAACACGAATCTCTAGTAGAAGTTCAACTATTACTGCCCGAGAATTCCCAAGCAAGAAGCCAAATAAAGGCTCAAACAAAGGTTCTATCCAGAGGTCCAAAGAAATACCCCGCTAGTCATGAATTTCATAGAAGAATTCCCTGTTAAGAGTGCTGAAGAAAATACTAAGAAACCCAATTAAATATACTTCAAAAGTTCCAAAGAAGCCTTCCAAATAATAACCCCTTAGGACAACCAATTAGATTCTAAGTATCGCTATCAAATGCTAGGGAGAATGTCAAAGGAGATAGCAGAGAAAATATAATGTGCCCAATAAGACAATCAAGTTGAATGACAAATATAGTGTCCCAGCTAGACGAAAACCCTTAAGGAAAAATACCGAGCTGGTGCACAATATACAAAACCAAACTCCGAGGCCTCTTCACTGTTCACCAAGTGAGTACTTCATACAACCTTGCCAATAAGGAAAATACCAATAGAATGCCCAATAAGAATTCCAAAGAGTACCGTAAGTAGTACTATACAATAAGTATGATAGGAATTCCAAATGCCAAGCCTACTGAGGAACACTAAAGAAAATTCCCGAAACAATGCTCCAGTGAGAAAATACCAAGGATTGCCCAATAAGTAAGTACCAAATAAATGACCACCAAGAATTCTATAAAATGCCATTGAAGAATTGCCAATAAGGGATGCCAGTAACACACCAATAAAGACCGAGACACATATGCCATAGATAATTTCATGCAGTAAGTCCGATTGAAATCCCAATAGCCAAGTCCACCGAGAAGTGCCAACAGAAGTCTCCAAAGAATTATAGAAGAGTGAATTCGGAAATGCGGGGTACCAGGGGCAAAAAAGGTCACAGACAAGAGGTGCTTGCAAGCATCAGTGGTGCTCCCACTAACGAAAAGCCCAAAGGAAAAAAAAGGGGGGCAAACAGAACTGCAGGCCGAGGGGTATACCGCAGTTGAAGACTCCGTTCTGCCTCTTCTTTGATTGCTTTACCCAACTCCCTTTTTGATAACAAGGCAAAAACCCCCGACCCGACACTCATTAGTTTCGAATGAAGAATGAAGAGTGCCCTAGCAAGCACCTACTCCTATAAAAATGCAGGACTTTACTAAACAAGACTAAACAAGAAAGAAAAGCCCTTTTTATCTTATTAGTAAAGAGCTAACGCGCCCCTGCAATAAAAAAACAACGCTAGTACCCTATCTATAGTAAGGGGCCTTTCCAATAAGGCTCGCGTAGGGGCGCTCACTTTTTTTGGCTTCCCTAAAATTGAATATTTTGTAGTTGGTAAAAACCCGCCCCTTGTTTTAGTCAGAATGAGTCCCCAAGACATTGGCTTCTGCCAACAGTGAACTATTAAGCATCGTATCCCGCGCATATTCTACATTATAGCCTGCAACTGATTTAGCATTCGCTTCTGGGAGATCAAACGGAGCTCGATTAGTTTATGCTAGACAAGAAAAAAAGAACATAACCAATACAGGGAACAATGGAATACCGGACCATATCTGCTTTTGCACCATGACAATCTCACTCGAATTATGGGAACCTACACTTATTAGTACAGTATACCGGGGTCCTCGGCCAGAACCACACGTGCAAGTTTCCCTGCATGTGGCTCGTCCGTGCTTTCCGAGGCACTGCCTGTGACTCAGCATGGGAGAAGGGGGCGGGCTTTCCTATGGTAGTCCCACCGCGGCCTCTGACCGTCCGTCCCTTCTCATCTTTTTTTTTTAGACTTTTTTATAGCCTGCCATGTTAGCTCCACATGAGTGCCTTTAAAAAAAGGCTAAAAAGGCACTCATCAGTCAGCTCGGCCCCTTTTCCACAGTGATATTCTATCCTTCCAAGAGTACTATCCTATACATAGTCAATGTCTGGGGAGCATACTTGATAGGAGACGGTAGAGAGGTCCCCCACTTTGATTCCTGCCCCGTTAGCATCTCTGATCCGAGATAAGGGATTACTCTGTTAGGTCTTTTCGGTCTGGAGCCGGCCTGTAATAGACCTACTCACCTTGCTTGTAGACCAGCTGCAGAGCTAAGCCTTGTTCTATTGATTTGGTGGTTGCTACCAAGATGATTTCTTTATGCCCATCAAAGAACCTCGAGATGCTAATCCATGAAAAACGATACGAGAAATCCCTCTACCCTGGGGCAAGGACTAATTCTATATAATAGGATTTTTTAAATTGAAATAATCAGATGATTAAGAAACTCTCCAATCAGAGATATACGCGTCGTCTGACGAATGGCATAGTCCAACACTTGTTGATGATCACCTACTTCCATCATGGGCTCGAAGGTCTTCGTTTCCGTGTACAAGCAAACTCTCGAAATTTATGACCCACCTTTTCTTTAATAATCTTACAACGAACATGAGTTTTTCCATTCTAACCAACCTTGCCGCAAGAATAGCACTTGTAACTCCCCGTAAAACATCCCTTTAATAAGACCTTAGTTTCCTAACAGCACAATAAGACAGGTGGTATACTTTGATCGTGGGCTATAGCCATTCGTTAAACGACCACGTTAGAACCATTTTATTCAATTTTCTACTAAGTAAGCTTGCCCCATGAGATAATGGATGCTTTTCATTCCTCTTTTGTCCCTTCCTTTTTTTTCTATGGTTACCCAGCCAAGTATAGTCAATTTCAAGTCTTGCTTTAAGAAAAATACGTTTTACTTTTTTTAGAAAATGAAGACTGAATCTCTCCTTGGTAAAGGGGATCCCCCTTCCTCTTTCTCTAAAATAATAAGGGCTCCAAAAAGCTTACCTTATATTATAGAAAAGTTTTCGAAAGGGGCAGGTTTCAGTCTTGAAGTTTGTCTTCTTCAATGGATAAGATTCAAAGGGCTTGACTGCACCTTCATCTACGGCTTACGAAATAGGCGAATCCAAGGGCTCTTTATCGGTTCAATATAAGAAGATGAAGCAGTAATTTGAGATCCCTTCTATCTATCCTGTGATGCCTGAGATTTTTCCACACATTCATTTATTGTTGCATTCATTAGTTGTGCATTTCTCTTGTGCTTTATTTACTATCTTCTTAAAGTTACTATTCCTTCCATTTTCAACTGCCTAATATTAATGAATTAACATTTTTATTAAATCATATTAATTATAGTAGGAATGGGAAAAAATATGCATTCGGGTGATTAGCGTGCAGAGCGTCCGTTTAGAAAATGCTTTATTGAACCTAGTGAATAGTGTTACATAACTTAACTTAGTGTTTTAATTAGTTAGCACTCTTGTAGCATCTTAGACTCATTTTTAAGCTACCTATGCCCATTTTAATAGCCCATATACACACCCAATTTGACCCCACCTTAGCTTACTCAATATATAAAACAACTTAGCTCATAACATAACAAAGAAAAAAAAATAAAAGCTGAAAAAAGAGCTGTGGAACCCGACAGCAGCAAACAGGAAAAAGAAGGAACTTTTGCTCTTCAAATCACCAATCCAAGCCTATCGAAGCCTAGAGCAAGTAGTTTGAGGTGTGTGCAAGCCTTCTAGGTACTCTTACGCGCTTTAGGTGAGGGATTTCATGACTATTTTCGCATATTAAATATGTTGCATTTTTCTTGATTTGTTAGAAATGCTATCAAATGCTATTGCAAAGCTTATCTATGCTATTATACATTGTATATAGGTGCTAGAGAACACATTTAAGCCATTAGTTCACATTTTAAACGGTTGGAATCATTATTTTGATTTTATGAGGTGAATAGTGATAAAATTTTAGGGTTTTGTGTAATTGTGCGTATTGGCTTTTGTAGTCCAATAGCCCCGTGCCCTCGAATTGCTCTAAACTTGCATAAAACGTGAAATAGCCGACTTTCTAAAAGGAGTTTCAGGGTTAATGCTAATCCGGGTGGATTTGAGCTTCACATTTGGTATTCTTAGTCTACCTAGGTGCTTTAGAAGATTTGTTAACCCTTGTTTGAGGCCCAATTAAGGTATATGTAGTTCAAAGCTATAAGAGGGAAATTAGGGCTTTTGGGTTAAATACGGGTGTTTGTGTGATTTTGAGGGTCCTAATGGTGCCTAAGGGGTTAACTAGAAGCATGGTATAGGCCGCTTGTTAATCTAGAACCATAACATGAGTTTGGAAGAAAAACGGATTGAATAACAAAAGGGTTTAAGTGCAAATTCGATTGTCTCACGCTTCTAAGACCTTGGCATGACTCCTTATGTGTTAAATGTGGTTTCAAGTTGTTTTGGAGCTTTTGGTATAGTTCTATAGGTATCTTGAATATTTTCCCTTTATAAATCTCTTAATTGCTTATATGAAACTACTTCTTTTCTTATTGTTTCAAGGTCAACCTACTTTGTTGATCCTTCTACATGTTATTGCTTATATTGTTGATATTGTCTTGCCATTGATAAGTGCATTGCATAGTGGTTGCGTAACCATAGTGTTAGGGGCGGATGTGTTGAATATCGGCTGGGCAGCAGAGGGCTTGCCAGTAGATATTTAAACTTCGTACCCTAGTCCCTCATTCGCTTGGTCCAGAGATTGCCAGGGGATGTTGGGTCGTAGGATTATCGGGGTACATCCGGAGTACACCCATTGGAGTGATTGGGATTATGCTGGCTCAGTGATCGTGGTTCGTGGATCGTGAATGAAAATCAAGTGAAGATTGGAGTGTTGGGGTTAAGTGAAATGTATCCTTTTTAATGTGTAGTACTTAATCTTTTGTCATTCTTGAATGGTTTTAATTACTATTAATGCTTAACTGTATTACTTTTTGCATTGCACGCCCCGAGAGACTTTATCCCTCACTGGGCAACAATGGTTGTTCATACCTCAATATCATGTTTCAGGAAGTGCTGAGGGTGATCCCCAGCTAGTTTAGGTGGTAGTGGAAGAAGAAAAAGTGTAGGCAGAGCCTTTGCCCTAGTAGCTGTGTGTTTGTTGTCTGAGGTATATGTGTTTTCTTGTTGCTATGTGGCGCACTTGTTATTCTATATTATGATCTATTTTGTGGCCTAAGGGCTATGTATATGCTTTGTAGCTGCAAGTTGAATAATAGTTGGTTGTGGTGACAGATTTGGGAAACCATGGCTTGTAATAATTTATATTCTACTTCTAGCTATTTGCATGCTTGGGTGTGTATGCTCTGATGTATGCTTGGTTTCAACTTCTAAGAATGTTTCAATGCTATCATGGAGTGGCATGATAAGCTGTTTTGAAATGAAGTTAAGTTGAATGCATGCTTGTGTGAATTTGAACTACTGTATGCCTCAAGGCTCGGATGGCCTTGAACCTTTGAACTTTAGTTATAAAAGCTTGTCTTATTGTGTCGTGGCTTTATTGAGCATTTTCAGGTTTTTATAATGTCCACGGTACAGAGGAGACTATGTCTGTTTGACGGGTCCGGACTTAACCTTTAGCGTGGGGTTGGGTCGGGGTGTTACATTTTAGGTGGTATCAGAGCTTATAGATTGCGTGAAGCCGGGTTAATTTTCTCGGTTTGTGGGTAGGAGTCTATTAAGTTAAAGAGTGATTGCATGAATAAATGTTTCTTTGATTGGCTAAGGGAAGGATTGAATGGTTAAAGCACATGCTAGCTTGAAAACAAAAATGTGAAAGGTCTTTTATGAGTTATTGTGTAAAAGTGAAAAGTTAAGAATGGAAAGTATGATTAATTGTTTTACTCGTGTCCTTAGTATGTAAAATGTTTGTATGACCCTATATGTGACCTTATGTTAACCTATTTGACTTATTCTTATGTGATATAATTGTGAATTATACATATGCTTGTCATAATACTTTGCATTCTAGTTGTCTGGAATGGGACCCCACCGTCGTACTGGGAATCAGAATGTTGGTAGAGAACCAGAGGAGGCTCCTAGGCAAGAAGCTGGTATGGCAGGAAATGCACCACAAGTTCAAGAACCGAGCAACGCGCAGATCTTGGCCTCAATGGCCAATGCTATGAATATCATTGCCTAGTTCGTGACTCAGCAGGGACAGACAGGGGCTGCCAGAGGTAATCATGCTGCAAGAGCTGAGGGTAGTTGTACTACCAGAGGTAATTTGTATGACAAGTTTTTACATCATAGGGCCTACAGTTTCTTTGGGGAGCCTGATGATATGAAGGTTGAATTGTGGTTAAAAAAGTTTGAAAGGGTATCTGCAATACTTGAGTGTAGTGATGAGAGAAAAATTACCTATGCCACATTTCTTCTGGAGGGTGAAGCCGAGGAGTGGTGGCGTACTATTAGTGAGAAATGGGAAGTCGAAAGGGCTCAACATTCGTGGGCTGACTTCGTCCATGAATTCTGAGATAAGTATATATCGGTAATTGCCCGTGAGAGACGTCAAGCAGAGTTCATAGCTTTGAAGTAGGGGAATATGACAGTAGATCAATATGAGGCTACTTTTCCTAGGCTCTCCCGTTACGTGCCGGCTTTGGTACAGCCAAAGGACACGAAAATGCAAAGATTCATCATGGGGTTGAGAAATGATATTATGCTTAATCTGTCTGCGAATGATTACCCTAATTATGCTGCAATGGTCAGAGCCGCCTTGAGGTATGAAAAACGCAAGGCAGACGTGTTGGTAGAGGCTAGTCAATCGAGTAAACGGCAGTTCCAGTCACAGAGTCAGGGGTACTAGAGACAGACTATTCCAGTTGGGCAGAGTCCACAGCCGAGGCAGACACAGAGTTATACAGGGCCTGTTCAGACTCAGTCGCGACCAGTTCAGAGTCAGACTCAGGGGCAGACTCGATCAGTAGTAGTTCGTTTGTAGCAGGGTAGTTCAGCTACCTCTACTTACAGAGCTCCTTCGGGAGGCACTGTTGCAAGACGTCACCAGCAGTGCAGCTTTTGTCAACGCCAGGGTCATACTGAGGAAAATTGTTGGAAGAGATTGGGCTGATGTACCGGATGTGGCAGTGATTAACACAGGGTTAGAGACTGCCTGAAATTCAAGAATACTAGGGGTCAGACATCTGGTCAGGGCAATCAGACCAGGGCGATAGCTGCAACACCAGTACCGCGGGGTCAGGCCCGAGTATTTGCCTTAGATGCAGAGGAGCTTCCGGACACGACTGTTGTAGTATAAGGTACTTTTCTTCTTAATGATCAATCGGTTAAAGTTTTAATTGATTTTGGGGCTTCGCATTCATTTATTACTCCTACTTGTACATAATATGCTAAACTGAATCATGATAAACTGTTGCATGAGATTGTGGTTTATACACCTATGGTTCCAGGGCTTCCAGATTCTAATTCCTTATTAAGATTGAGATCTTGTTCCATTAGACCCAGTTTGGCCAGATTAGTTCCATAATATAGCTTGCCCAGACAGGGCTTTCAGTCTTTGGTGGGGCCAGCCGTAATGAATGATCGTTATTCGAGAACAAAACAATAAGACTTCAGGGTTTCGCTCTTGCTCTTTGCCTAAAGTCATAGGAATTTAGACCACCTACGTGCTGGTAAACGAAAACCACCTCGACCAAATCAGAGTAAACAACAATGTCGAATCAGGCCGCCCCTTGCCTTGAAATAATTCACCAGGCAGATAAAGCAGTTATACAAGCTATGCCTGTCAATCGAGTAGGTGATTTTGGAGTTTAATAGATTTAGGAGCTATTGACATAAAAGAAATGTGATTCGTATTCTTAACCTAAGGTAAGGCTTTCTGGTATTCCATCTTAATGGGAGGCCTTTGCCAGGTTGAAGACATAAGGTAAGCTTTTTGGAACCCTAGTTTTGGAGTTTTTCCCAACCTATACCTTACTAATAAAAAGGGGCTTCCCTTTTTCAGATGCATTGCATTGCGCTCTTCCTATTTCCTCGCTAACCCATCATGCAAAAGGTACGCCGTTAGAGTGAGTACGCTTTACTAAAAAGTCAAGCTCTAAGCTCTGTTCTTTCGACTGATTGTTCACATTGGATCTCAGGTTACTTGAGTGAGGAACCCTTGCGAATAAGGGGTCCGAACGGTACCTCATTCTCTTATAAGGTAAATACATTGAGGCTACGGGCAGTAGTTAACTTTAAGTCAATGACTGAGGAAGTAATGCTCCCTTTCTTCAGAGAAAAGATCAGAATTATCCTGTTTAATACTAGCTTAAAACGAGATATCCTCCAGAGGAGAAGCAAAAACAAGTAAGCTATCTGGGGGCATCCAATTCTAAAGTCCTTTCCTAAACCACTTCCTATTCAGTTGTTGAAAGATAGAGATAAGGCTTTCTAAATGAGATTGAGTTCCACGAATATGCAGGCTAGAAAGATGCTATTTGCTGCTATTCTATCTATTTGTGCATCAAGTTCGAATAAGATCTCAATCCATAATGAAGAAATGATAGTAGCTCGTTGTTTTATAGGCTTTATCATATTCAGTCGGAAGAGTTTAGGTAATACTTTCAAAGTGACTCTCGACAGGAGAATCTAGGCTATTCAAGAAGAATCACAACAATTCCTCAATCCTAACGAAGTAGTTCCTCCGGAATCCAATGAACAACAAAGATTACTTAGGATCAGCTTGCGAATTTTTGGCACCGTAGTAGAATCATTACGAGCAGAGTGGAAACTACTTATACCTTTCGGACTTTGGCATTTGCCTGTCACCTGTAATCCGAAAAGGCTAAAAAAATCAATTATTGGTGTGTTAAACATAGTTGTCTGATCCGTTTGAGGTTTCACTTCCGTTGTGAACAAATCCCTGGCATCATGATCCGCTGCTGGAGGTCCAACAACAGTAGCCACTAGTATGAGGATCCGCCGCTCAGATCAGATGCAAACAAGCTCAGTCTCAATATGCGCATTAGAGAAGGGGATGGCTCTTCGGTCAAAAGGCTAGCGAGCGTCATAGAATGATAAAGGAAAGTGAGAGCTTGATTCAACAAAAACTCTTGATCCTCACCCTTGGAGAGAGTAAGCTCGACTAAAAGGGACTGAAGCACTCTTCCCAAATGGCATGACTGAAAGTTGACGTTATGTTGACTTCAGGCTACGAAGTACTCGTTCCTTCCATAGTCCTTTCCACTTCAAATCTCTCTGAGCCTTGCGTCAGATTGGATGAGTTCTGAAATTTGAGAAACTCTTTCTTTAGAGAAATGGGTTTCTCTACTATTTGAAGAATTTTGTTTGCATCTTTTTACGCATGCTCTTTGTAGAGCCAAATCTGGTTTGTGAGAATTTCTGGGTCTGGGTCCAGAACCAGAAGTAGTAGTTGGTGTAATACCATTGCAGACGGGGCCGCCACCTGAGAATTAGAGCAAGAAGTGCTCTCCCACTCTCAAGTGGTCAGCGGTTGAATGGGATGAGCCGCCTCGTTTTTCGCAAGAGATCAGGGGACAGGTTCCCCCGAGCCTCCCCCGTCTCAATTCGAGATCGAGAGAGATCTCCTCTTCAGATTCTTAGGAATATACAGATTCACGCTCTGAATCGCGAAAAGGAAATGCTAGAGGGCACCTGAGTCCCTAACTGGAATCACGGAAAAAGCCTTTTACGCAAGTATACAAACAGCTCTCATAGTTCAAAAAGACGTGTGCTAGGATTCAAATTGTACAAAGGTGGGGGCGTGAAGAGAGATTAATGAAGAAAAGAAAGCAAGGCCGAAGCATAATTCACTTAGAAAAGAAAGGAGAAGGACCTGGGCACTACGGTTTACCTGGGTGCTCACTTGGAAGCAAGAGAGGTAAGAGGCTACCTACGGGAGGTCTCCTTTCATTCCTAGCTGGGTCAAAAAATTCCAAAATCAAAAAAAGTCCTAGGCAAAGATACAGCAGGACCAGGAGGAAGTACGGACAGATGGATTGATCATAGATCACTTTCCAAATAAAGGTGTCTTAAGCCGGACCTTTCTCTAGAAGTCTCTTTGGCTAGAAGAAGGAATGACCAAAAGAATGATGAAGGAAATCGACTGGGCGAAAGGGCTAGTCAACTCCTTTTTAGCTCTAAAAGGGCATGAGAAATAACAAAGTTTGCCTTTCATTTCTATGAAAAAGAAAGTATGAAAGGGCTGCTCGACAAAGTCGATTACGTATCCTATAATAGAAAGAAGGGTATCAATAATATAATCAAGGCTGGCAACAATCAATGTTGTTCACCATCCCCCTGCCTTTCTCTAGAGTAGTCTAGTCCTTATTTTCGCTAACAAATGCAGCTGGCTAGTCAAAGCTGAATCAGGGGAACCGCTTTCGCACAATCAAGTCTAGTCAAAAGAAAGCTCTTTCAAGTTCGCCTTTTCTAGCAACTTCAATAAATATCATAGAAAAGATAGGTAAATCCGTTTTTCCTTCAAGTGCGGGGACAAATCCCTTAATTATTTGATCTCGACCGACAAAATCAATCAATAGCATAAGTGTTTTTCTTTTCGATTGAGCTTCTCTTGGCCCTTGGCCTTTGATGAAGATGAACTCATATACTAGCATTCTCTTCCAACTCCGTATCCTAACTCACGGCAAACTATCTCTAGATGGCAAAGTGAAAAGTGGAATTGATCTGCACATCCCTCTATTCCAATAGCAAACGTTAGCCTTCATCCATGAGATCGGGGTATCACTACAGTAAGGGGCCCGCTTCCTTAATAGACTTTTAAACCTCTCCTTCCCTTTCGATGTCTGATCCCGGATACCATGACTTGCCTTCAAATGAGCTTCACCTTCAAAGGAGAGTAACCAATCTACAGACAGCAAGGCCAATGAAGATCAAATTACCGGGGTCTAAGTCGTGTCTTGTCCTTGAGTCCTCTCTATGCCTCTCATGTCCTTCTTTCCTTCGCTTGGGACTCACTAGCACACTCTTTGTTGCTTTCGTGCTTGATGGCTTTTGATGAACCAATGATAGAGATCCTTAGCTTCCCTAAGAGCTGCTGTTCAATCCGTCCCTGAGCTTCTACTGGATGTCATACCAGGCATTCAGTCTTCAGGTTCAAAATGCGTCAAAAGAAGACCTTCGCCCGGATAGCCTCTTATCGGTACTCAACTACTGGGTTTTTTGGTTCCTGCCTGAGCCGTTGTTCAAAAGAGAGATGGTCAAATCTTTTATATCAAAGTGATGTTCCAAGGCGAAGAACTGAGATAGATAGTCATATTGGCCTCTCGCACAGCCAGACCCCCGGCTTCTCACTTCTTTTCGTTCTTCTTATGTACCGTCCCTTGAATGAAGACACTCGATTGGGCTGACTTTCCTAAATGCCCACCACCGACCCTTCTCATTTTCGGGTCTAGATAGGGCAGTCTACCACAAGATCGAGTTGGGGCCTGGGGCCAAAGCCCCTTAACTTACTTAGACTGGGGCTGGGTTTAGCGGATGGCCTCCCCAACTAGCATCTTAGTATCTGGCATAGGTTCGTTGGGTGACCAATCGGGAGGTTCCCATAGCTTCCTAAAGAGGAGTCTGTCATCCTTGTGTCGTCAATTGGCTACAACTAACCATATCTCCTTGGGCCCAGGGAGGGGCCTCAGCGAACATACGCCACCACTACTAGTCTGTACCCGATCTATACATCTTAGGATCTATAGATCTTATCCCCTTTCCTTATTGATGTCACAGATGCGCAATGGACTAAAAGGCTTAGGAGACATCGTCTAATTCAGGAGTAGCAGAACCGTTGACACCAGCTGCTTGGGCTTCAACCGACTTCAAATGAAAGAAAAAGAATTGAGTTTCAATTTTCATCTCCTTTGAGGAGTGAGTGTAATTTCATAAAAGCCAAAACGAAAATCTAATAATAACAAACTGGGCTGAGCTCAAGTCTGAATATCAAAGTGAAACTAAGGAAAGAAACCGAAACCCTGAATTCCCAGTACTGGCCCACTTCTCCTGTGATACCCCAGACCTAACATGTAGTGAATAGTACTTGTTTGCATATGTCTATATGTTTATTTTAAGTGAAAGTGTATAATTAGGTGATTATTGTTAACTATTTGCATATATTTCTTAGTATAATTTTCTTATTTCTTGAAAATTGTGTAAACTGTACTAAAATAATTCATATGGAATAATTATCTTAGTATTATATTTATTTGAAAATATTTTCTTACATTTGATTGTTAGTTTTCATTATTTTCTTTTAACTATATGAATAAGTATCTTCGAGCTCAGAGTGATTTTCAAATTATTTTATTAAATTGTTTTGCATGCATATTCATCTTATTTAAACTATTTCTACCGCACGTTCATCGAAGGAATTTCTTTTATTGCATTTCGAGAAGGCCTGGGAGTGAATTTCTTTTGATTTTATTTAATTTTCGATTTACATCTATGACGTACTTACCTTATTATACGACTCTATTTATTGAATTACGTGCATTCATATCTATTTGTTTTAATTTAATTTATAATTAACCGATTTGCCCGAATAACTAGTTTAGTATTTTATTGACTTAAAGTTATTCTAATTGCTTTTAAATTAATTTGTTTTACTGTTCGAACGGGAAGTTTGGGCCCGGACCTGAACGAACTAGATTATTATTTTTAATAATTATATTTATTTAGTTGGCCCGGACCTGAACGAACTAGTGTAATATTTTAATAATTACATTTATTTTATTGTCCTGGAATTGAATGGACTAGTTTATTATTTTTAATAATTGCGTTTATTTAATTATATCAAAATGGCTTACATGAAGTAAATAATTTATTTTATTATTTATCTACAGTTAATTGACTTATATTTTCCGAGCCCGAAGTTGATTTTATTTTATTTTATTTTATTTATTTTATCTATTTCTATATTTACTTTACTTAATTTATTTCGTGCATTCGTTCAGTGGAATTTATGTGCATAGCATGTTCTGGAGGGTAGAATTAAAATGGAATGTGATTCGGGCTTAGATTTTATGTTCGTTTGGGCCTAGTATTTAGTTATTTTGGACCTAGATTTTATAGCCTACCATTTTAATTAATGAAGTCCAAGTCTTCAAAAGCTCAAGACCGATTACTATTCATTAGTTAGCGTAGTTCTTATAATAGTTAGATATAGTTAAGTCTTAAGTTCACATTATAAGAACACAACACAAGGCATTAAATATATATATATATATATATATATATATATATATATATATATATATATATATATATATATATATATAGCAATATCAGGTTTGAAACCTGAAGGAGAAAAAAAAAAAAAACAACAAGAAGTCCAATCCTTAGTGCGTGCTCCACTTCGGAACTTTCTAGGAAGCCTGCAATGTTTTTGTTAGTCATTGAGTTAGATTAGTTAGAAGTAGAAGCAAGCTCAAACCCAAAATAATATATATAGAAATCGGGTGAAGCAAGGAAGTGAAAGCCGTGAGGAAAAGAGAAAAATTGGGCATTTTCATGGTTTCGATTGTTGATTTTCAAGTTGGTGCATGAGTTTTGGGGTTGTTTCTTAGCTTGGTTTGCAAAATTTCAGCCTACAAGGTGAGGGAACTTCATCTTTATGTGCATTTATTTAGTTATTCTTGTTTCTTTAATGATGATGATGATGAAGTAGAAGGAGATGTAAAGTGTTATTAAGATCATCTAGCTAATATTTTGGTGTTCATAATGCTAGATTAGTTATCTTTTATCATGTTTTGCTTGTTTCATGGTAGTTGATGTAAAAAGATTTGTTATGTTAGCTTAAACTTAAGTGGTAGTTCATGTGTTTGTAGAAATTCCTAAAAGAGGAGATAGGAGCATGTACTTGAGTTATAGAGTTCAAAGCATGTTAACCAAGCAAGAAAATAGCCAAGATGTGAGCTTTGGTCAGTGCATATCATGTGACGTTTAGAGCCTTTTTGACACAGTAAAAGAGCTTAGAATGGAACGAAATTCATACAGCAGCTAGATTACGTAGTTTAGAGCAAATGTTGATTTTTGCTGCTAAGGCTAATTCTAACGTTTTGACCCTCCGATTTAAGCATTTCCGAAATGTGTCCTAAAATCGCTGGTGCAGGGCAGTTTAGAGTAGTTGCACGGAAAAGGGTATAACTCATAGAATTTAACTCGGAACTAGGCACCGTTTGATTCTAAAGTCATCTACACTCGAAGAGCTACGTTTATACATAAAAATTAGTCAGTTTGGAGGTCAATAGAATAAGTAACCAAATTGATTAATTTAAGCCTCTGTTAGAGAAATTGGAAAATGTTTCAGTGGGATTACTATTTGATGTTGTTAATTGGGATTACTAAGTGGTGGAATTGCTAATTCTTGCTAATGTCTATTAGTGCTAGGTGATATTTAATCATGTGGAACTTTTAGTTCTTGCATATTAATTGCTATTTCTTGTTGTATATCGATTAGGTAAGATAGGGCACATGTTATAGATGTTGTATTTGATGTAAAATCTTGTCATAAATGATGTTTGTGTAGCTAGTAGAACACTCTTTGAGAGTTATCGGTCTTGTTTAACTAATGATTAGCGGTGTCATATTAAGGAATGTTATAACTAAGTGATTTTTGTGTTCTACTAATGTTAGTTTAGTGTTTCTAGCTTTATGAAAGAATTTAAGGTTTCTAAATACTTTAAAACCCCGTATGTGCTATGTGGTTTACTTATGAAAAAGCCTTGTTTTGATATAAGATTGGGACTGAACTAGTTAACAGATTTTCGTGTCTTCCTTGTGTTAACTTGGTGATTCCAACTTAATGAATGTGTTTAGCAAGTTAAATGCCTTAGAACCCCGTACTTGCTTAGCATAATGTTTGAGAATGAATGCAAGATTCATGAATTAAAGAGTGTCATAATAGCTAATATGTAGTTAAAGAAGATTAGAGTAATATTGTTAGAAGTTTGAGTATGACTTAGTTGAGTTGTCATTGAGTAACTAGAAGGTTATAACTTAGTAACTAAAGTGTTTTATTGCTTCTATTAGTTGCTAGAATCTCTAAGGATGCTAGATGTATCATAAAAATGATTGTAATCTGGCTAGAATTGGAATTATGACTTCAATCACAAAGAGGGCTTTGAAATGAAATATTGAGTTGGAGATGTTTGATTATGTATATGGCCTTAGAAGTATTAAGAAGCTTTTAAAATGTATTTACAGCATGGTTTGAATAATCGGATTAAGTAGCTATAGTACAAATCACCTAACAGGCTTTTCAAAGTTTTTGAGTTAACGTGCTTGGAAATGTGTTTTCATGACTTTTATGTGGGTCATAAAGTGTCTATAAACATTTGGTAAAGTTAGATTTGGAATTCGTTATCTAGTATGAAGTTTAGAACTTAATTAGTAAGCATTGAAATAGTGGATTATTAGATTTCTTGCAACTGTTTGATCTTATTGCATGACTAGTTAATTGAATTGCTATAATTGACTTTTAATTTATTAGATAAGTGTTTAAATGGTATTGGTATGTCATATGTAGTGGTTTGGAGAAATTCCATGAAATAGAATGTATAGGTACTTCATTAGAATATGTTTGTATCTTGGTTATAGTGCCATATTGCTTATATTGCTTGTTAACTGCATTGTATGAGTTTATGTGGTGGAAAATGATTATTTATTTGGGAAAGTTCGTGAGTTGAGTCACATGTTTGTCTTGGTGAGGGTAGAATGAATGTGCTTATGATTTGTTTATATTACTAATTCTTGCAGGTTTAAATGCTAAAGGTGAGGGAGTCATCATACTTTGGTGCGTCGTGACTTACTTAATAGCCTTGGATTGTATCATCTAGTTTAATTGATTGAGCGTATATGTACTTATTACTTGTTATAACGTGATTAAGGGCAACCTGCTTTGTTGTCCCTCACTTGTGGTATTGCATTATAATGTTGTTATATTGCCATCATTATTTGCGTGCATTGCATCGATGGTTGCTCAACCTCATCGTCGGGGCGAATGCGATGGGCCTCTCTGGGTGGCATCTGGCTTGCCAGGGATGGTTGCTCTAGCTCCGTGGCCTATTCCCTCTCTCACCTGGTCCAGAGATTGCCAGGGGAAGTTGGGTCGTAGGATCGGGTACATCCGGAGTACCCATTGGTGTAAGGGATGCCGGCATATCGAAATTGAGATCGTGGATCGGGGATCGAAGATTTGGAGTGATAAGGGTTATCGATTGTATCCTTTTAAAGTGTGATATTAGAATTGTTATTCATTGTTTATTTATTGTATTATTTTTGTTAAATTGCTGCATTGCACGAATCCAGGTATACTGTTCTCATTTCTCCTCCCTCACTGTGAATACATGTCGTATATTCACCCTCGTTCCTAACACTTTTCAGGTAAGACAAATTTTGTTCCTCCGGAGTCTGAGAAGAATAAAGTTCAAGAGTCTCTTTGAGTGCTTGACTTAGCTTTGGTTGGTTGCTTTTATGTAAAATTTTTATGTATGTAATGTATATCCCTTTTGAGGCCTGCGTGCCTTGTTTATATTAGTTGATTGTAATAAGTGTGACTAAGAAAGACTCACCTAGTAATAGTGGTCTGTAGTAACTTCCAATGCTTACTTATTGCCTAGTTATCTTGCATGCTTGTATGGGATTAAAGAGAAGTTGGTTGTATGTGATGTTAATGGCAGTTGGGATTTACAGAGAAGATTGGACTTTGGTTTGAGGTTACAACTGTGTATACAGGTTTTGGATTGTCCTATAAACAGAGGAGACTCCGTCTGTTTCTCCTTGTTTCTCGTGACTTGGGATTTGGATCAGGTTGTGTTTAGTGGATTTATAGAGCTCCTATTTCCGTGAAGGAACAGGGCATTACATCTCCTCTTCTAGAAGACAAACCCTTCTAGGGAAAGAAAGACCAGTGGCAGTCCGCCCTGTTCAATTCAAGATTGAATAAAGAAAAAGTCCTCAAATCAAAAAGGAGTACCCACTCCTATTAATAAAAAAAGATAGGTGCTTTCTTTTCTTACTTGACTATTATGGGATTCATTCCTCTTATCTTTCTCTAGTCCTTCCTAAGGTCAGGAATAGCAGTGTAACGCCCCAATCCCTCACGAGACTGGGAACTCTATTAACCATGCTATTCTCAACCCAATTCCAACCCGGGCACAAAATTTAGGAAAAACAGACGGAGTCTCCCCTGTTTATAAGACAAACCAGAACTTGTAAATAGAATATAAGTGGACCAGTACCGTGTCTAAACATTTAACAATTTCTCAAGGCCATCCGAGCCTTGGTTCTCAATAAAAATTCAAAAATAATATACAATTCCAACTCTAAGACTATCCTAACTCTTATCCTTTAAATTAGCCACGAACATACATGAAAATTAAACTATATTATCCTATTACATAATCTATGATTAGATCTAATTAACTTGAATTACATTCCTTTATACACAGACTATATATAACTCATCGAAAGAATATCTTTACAGCATTTTACAATCTACACCATATAACACACTATACATCCTTTCAAGCACGATCTCTCATGAAACACGAACTTCACTTCCTTTGGCTATAACCTGAAAGATTCATAATTGAGGAGTGAGTATACAATTAATGTATACCCAGTGAGGGAGGGGAGCAATATACAGGATTCGTGCAATGCAACAATTGAACATAGAAGCAGTAGATAATCAATAAGCAATAAACGAAAGGAAGCAATTAAATACCACACTTTAAAAAGGATACAATCGATAACCCTTATCACTCTAATTCTTCAATCCACAAACCACGTTCCATGAACTCAATCAATCTGCCGGCATAACCCCAAGCACTCCAGTGGGTGTACTCTGGAAGTACCCCGAATCCTACGACCCAACTCCCCCTGGCAATCTCCGAACCAAGCGAGAGAGGGATTGGGAACCATGGTAGCCGAGGTATACCAGCAAGCCCGATGCCGCCTGGCTTCCCCGACACTACCATGCCCAAATGGTTGCGCAACCACGATGCAATGCACTCAATATAAAAATAATCAAAACAATTCAATAAGTCACATAAACCAATAAGCAATTATAAGCAATTTAGTTTAAAACATGTTCTATCTCAATACAATAGTTCATTACTTTTCAACTATACAGTAATCAATACAATACACAACGATAAATCAATTAAGATGTCAATTAAAATGCATCCCTCACCTTATTACAACCAAACCTGTGAGAATTAGCCAAGGACTTCTTCAATATGCTCCAAATGTATCATTCCTTCAATTATCATTATACAATACAATCAATTATTTTCTTAAGAAGTTATAAATTCAGTTTCAACTAACACTAGTTCACAATTCCATTAACTTATTCATCTTTATTTGATTCCATTGAACTCACACAGCTAACAATATATCTCATTGTTTAGCATGCATTGCATTCACGACTTTAAACAACACATTAAATATTCTCTAATTAAACCCACAATTCAATAGGCATATTAACATTAGCAATTAGAACAACCATAAAGCATATTCAATTCACACAACATATAAGAGTACACAAGTGCACTTAAACTAGTCAAGTAGACTCAAAATAACCACTAAAACACATCTCCAAGCCAAACCAACATGCCCTTTCAACTTCCAACATTTTTCCCTATCTAATAGAAGGCTTATAAACCATATAATAGCATAAAATAGGCAATCTAATGGGTGCGCAAAACTGCCCAACGAAACAGCCCCAAAACGCCCAAAAACAGAAAAATTCAGCAAGCTTCATTCTCTATTTTTTTGCTCCATTTTGCAATCTCAAGCTATTTTATTATGCTAGATAGGTTCATTAACACATATGAGCATTATATAAAAGCTAAGAATCAATATTAAACACAACTTAAGCATATAAATCATTGAACAACTCAAAATAGCCAATTTCAACAAAATATGTTCTATATAATAAATTAATCGGTAAAAGTCTTCTCTAACACCTATTTAACAAGATACAAATGTAATCCTAGCATTTTATAACATAAAAATAAACTTTGCAAGATTTGGAAAAAAATTCCCTCACCTTTGTTTCGCAAAATAAAGGCAAAATCGATCGGTAGAAAGATGCTAGACGTCGACACGAGTCCGAAAATGTTTAGTTTGCGTCTTGGTTCTAACTCTAACTTCAAATATAAGCAAAAATGTGCAAGGGTTTACTATTCATGGGCTTGGCTTGGTCACGGGTGGAAGGAAGAAGAAGAGCTGATTTTGTGTTTTGTTTTGGCTTGGTCAATACTTAAATGAAAGGTCAAAGGGTCAAAGGGTCAAATCTTCGGTCAACCCACGTAAACCAAAACAGCTCTGCGCCACCTTACGAAAACGGTCATAACTTCTTCTAGAAAACTCCAATTCACGAACGGTTTGAAGCCTTAGAAACTAGACTTGTAGAGATTTCCAACCATATATAATTTGCTATCTAACTCTTCCCCAATTGGTTCAGATTTAATTCCAAAGTTGACCTAAAATTTGACTAACTTAACCTTGCATTTTTGTTTCTAATCCCAAGTTTGCCCTTCATTAAACATTTCAAAAATTCCACCTTGTTCTAGTTGGTAGATGTAGATAAAAAGTCAACTAGTTTGGCCAAAGAAGGTGAAAGGTCAATAAGATGCAATTTAAATTAACTTTAAATGCAATTAAATGCTATTAAATATGTGCCGGGTTCGGGGTATCACAGCGGCCTTAGAGTCTTCTATAAAGCGTTTGTTTTCACTTTACAAGAGTTTAAATAAGAGGAATCAAGGGTCCCAAACCTTATTCCATAGTCAAAATCTTTGTGACGTCAAATCAAAAAGTATGCTTTGTCGACCTATAACCTTGGCTCAGTTGGTGGGTACGGTTGGTTTGCTCGCTAATTCAAGCCCTTATAGAACGCATCACTTTCACTACGGTTTTTAGTTCGGCATTATCTTTCGCTTTCGCTTCCGGGTACAGGCTTAGATAAAAACCCTTCTTGCGCAGGATGAGATTGACCAGATAAGACAGCTAATACCGAACTACCACTTGCATATTTTTTCCTTCGGAACCTTTAAGTGTCCTTCGGACCTTTAAAAGTTTTTGAGAGAGGGTAGGGGAGAGAAAGTGCTTTAGGGCTTACGTCTAGCGTTAGTCCTGTCTCGGTCGGTAGGCAAGTCAAGTTAGTAAGTCAATCAGTTCAGTGCAAGTAGCTCGTAGATGAAACATTTCTTCCTCCTTCAATCCCAACAACCTAAATAAGTCAGCTTTCTACTTTATGTTTTAAACTACCTCTAAACATATATTTCATATCCTAACTTTCAGCTAAGAATTTTCTTTCACTACCGCTAAAAGCTAACCAGGGAAGAACGAATATATTTTACCTTTTCTTCCAATTTCAAGCACTTATTGATCAATGAATGGAATGCTGGCCGCCTACTTGAATGTCCCAATACCTTCAACAATGTTTGAATTATCTAATGGTCTTCAGGGGTGTGACGCCTGAACTTTTTGCCTTGCATTAACTTACTGTTGCATCCCTTATTTGCGCATTTAATTCTGTGCTTTATTTTTTGACTTTCTTAGCTACTATTCACTTCGTTTTCAAACTGCATTCTATTAGTGAATTAGCATTTTTATTAAATCATATTAATTGTTAGAGGAGTGGAAAAAATGTGCAATTGAGCTAGAGGCGATAGGAGAGCTCGTTTAGAAAATAATTCTTGTAGTTCAATGAATAGTGTTACGTAACAAAACTTGGTAAGTTAATTAGCTAGCTCACATCCTTCACTTTAGGCTCGTTTTAAGCTTACTACGCGCATTATAATGAACCACTTAAGCACCTAAACAAGACCCCACCTTAGCTATTTCATTAAATAACCTTATAAGCTCATACAATGCAAGAAAAAAAAAAGCTGAAAAAACAGGAGCAGAACCCGACAGCCCCTTTTTGCACTTGGGAGGAATTTTTCATCTTCAACTCTTCGATTCAAGCCACTCCAAGCCTAGAGCAAGTAGATTAGGGTGTGTGCAAGCCTCCTAAGTGTTCCTACGTGCATTGGTGAGGGATTTCATGGCTTATTTTTGCATTTTAAAATAGTTGCTATTTTCTTGATTTGTTAGAAATGATGTTTAATGCTATTGCAAGGCTCAAATAAGCTTATATATGTTGTGTACATGTAGTAGAGACCACTTTCATGCTATTGTTTCATGAATTAAACGGTAGAAATCGATAGTTAATTCGTAGGGGTGAATAGTGACGAAAATTATAGGGTTTTGTGTAATAGTGCATTTTAACTTGATTCAATGTTGCTAATAGATGCTTTAGGTGTTAACGATGGTAGTTTAATAGCCCCGTGCACTTGAATTGCTCTAATTTCATATAGAACTTGAATTAGGCGACTTTAACAAAGGGGTTTCGGGGTTAAGACGAATCTGGGTGGATTCAGGTTTCACTTCTAGTATACTTAGGCTACCTAGGTGCTATAGAAGCTTTGCTAATCCTTGTTTGAAGTCCGGATGAGGTAAGTGTAGTGTAAAGCTATAAGAGGGAATTTGGGGCTTTTAGGGTTATTGCGGGCGTTTGAATGTTTTAGAGGGTTGAAAGGGTTCCTTGAGGGTTAGTTAGAAGGTTGGTAGAGTTTCACTTTGAAATTGAATCATTAACCTGGGATTGGAAGAGAAATAGTGCGAAAAACAAAGGGGTTTAAGTGCAATTTCGGTTGTCTCACGCTTCTAAGTCCATGGCATGACTCCTTGAGTGTTTAAATGTGGTTTCAAGTTGATTTGGAGCTTTCGGTATGATTCCATGCTTATCATGTATATGTCCCTTTGTAAAACTGCTTATTAGCTTATATAATTACTTCTATTCTAACTGCATCAAGGTCAACCTACTTTGTTGATCCTCCTATGTGTTATTGCTTATATTATTGATATTAACTTGCCATTGTAAAGTGCATTGCATAGTGGTTGCGCAACCATAGTGTCAGGGGCGGGTGTGTTGAATATCGGCTGGGCGGCAGAGGGCTTGCCGGTGGATATTCAAACTCCGTACCCTATTCCCTCACTCGCTGGTCCGGAGATTGCCAGGGGGTATTGGGTCGTAGGATTATCGAGGTACATCCGGAGTACACCCACTGGAGTGTTTGGGGTTATGCCGGCTTATCGTGATCGTGATCGTGGTTCGTGGATCGTGAACGAAGACCCAGTGAAGATTGGTGTATAGGGGTTATGTGAAATGTATCCTTTCAAATGTGTGGTTATTTAAGCTATCATTGGTTCTTTAATTGTCTAATTGTTATTGTTGTTTAACTGTATTACTTGTTGCATTGCACGCCCCGGGACTTTATCCCTCACTGGGCAACAGTGGTTGCTCATACCTCGCTAACATGTTTCAGGTGGCGCAGTTGGAGGAGTTGCCTTAGTTGCTGTGTGATTGTTGTCTGAGGTGGATGTGCTTTCTGGTTGCTATGTGAAGAATTTGTTGTTCTATGTTATAATCTATTTTGGGGCCTTAAGGCTCATGTATGTATTTGAGTAATATGTAAGCTGGAAGTCAGATGACTGTAGTAGCAGTGGTAATTCTATGGCTTGTAATAACTTATGTTTCTATTTCTAGTTGGTTGCATGCTTGTGTGAAACTAAATTATTGTATGCTTCAAGGCTCGGATGACCTTGAACCCTTGAACTTTAGTTATAAAAGCTTGCCTTATTGTGTTGTGGCTTTCTTGAGTGTTTACAGGTTTTCAAAATGTCCACAGTACAGGGGAAACTCTGTCCGTTTTTTCTAAAATCTGTGCCCGGGTTGGGATGCGGTTGAGAATAGCATGGTTAATAGAGCCTCCGGTCTCGTGAGGGATCGGGGCATTACAAGGGGAGGCATCAAAGAGGATCTCAACCAGCTCTAAGGATCCCAAGAAGGTGTAGGTTTCCTTGACTAGGTTGGGTATATCTCGCCTCTTTCCCGTTTTCCATCGGAGGATGATGATAGAGTGAGTGGATCGAGCTGAAAAGCTCGTGCAGCTCTATTTTTCCTTTCTTTCCATCTAGAAAGTGTTGTTGGTCATAGAATGAGGTTGGAACAAAGTAAGGTCGAGAGTCGCGAGTAAACCAAGTAAGTAGTATTAAAGCCTCGAAAGTGGAAAACTAGGAAGAGTTATGTAGAAGCTTGTTTGATAGAACAAGGTATAAAGTAACTCGACCAATAGGAAGAGGAATGGAGTTGGCAACAACAACCTTTTCTCCTTTATTTCTTTCCCTTTTTGTCTTCCACATGCCTACTCGATTGGATCCTCCTCCCTTCCCTTTTCTAAAATGCCTGATTGGTCTGAAATCAATTACTGATGCTTTGTTGAATGAAGAAAAAGCTTGTTTCAAGATCATTTGTTCCTTCCGCCTCACTCTTCAAAGGAAATTCTTTTTTCAAGATTCTTGGAAGAGCATGTGTTGGAAAGATTCCATGGTCGAGGAATTAGATGCTATTAAAGAAAACCATACATAGGACCTTATTCCTCTACCACCTGGCAAATAGCTGATTGGCAGCAAGTGGGTATATTGTGTGAAGTTGAAATCTGACAGTAGTTTTGATCGTTACAAAGCACGCCTTGTTGCTAAAGGTTACAACCAATATTGACTATTTGGAGACTTTTGCCCCTTTTGCCAATATGAAGACTGTTAGAACTCTTCTTGCACTTCTATTCGACTCTGGAACATCTTAAAAATGGGAGTGAATAATGCATTTTCTCTGGGACGATTGTAAATAGAATGTTTATTATTCATAGAAGACGACTTGTAATTAAGTGAGAGAAAGCTCAATCGATGGATTTACCCTGAGGCCTTCTGGGAAAGGCACCAACTGACTTTGTTGTCCAGTGCTCCTTCTTAAGTCCACGATATGAAAAGAGCAGATACTAGCTCCATTCCTCTCCCTATCGGTCGAGCATCTTCAAACCTCTATAGTGTTTTTTTCCCAATCAACGATGATTCTTTCTTCTGATCTATTTCCTCTCTTTGCGGTTAATCCAATAGTTTAGATATCCCCGCACAGATTTCTATTTACATTCCCATGTCTTAGAAATAGCGGCTAAACGATCGGACGAGACAAGCGCAAGTAGCTTGACCGCCTTACCCGTCATTGAAACACAAGCTGGAGACGTATCGGCCTATATTCCCACCAATGTGATCCCCATTACTGATGGATAAATATGTTTGGAAACAGAGCTCTTTTATCGTGGAATTAGACCTGCTATTAACTTCGACTTATCTATTAGTCGTGTCGGGTCTGCCGCTCAGTTGAAAGCTATGAAACAAGTATGCGATAGTTCAAAACTAGAATTGGCACAATATCGCGAAGTGGCCGCGTCTGAAAGAGGTGCTTCTACAGCGAATGTGCTAAAACCTAAAACTAGGCGAACTTAATTCGAAAACTTAAACGAATCAATTCCTACTTAACCCATTCTTCTTACTACACTAGCATCATCAGATATGGAAATAGAGATTCTTCCAACTTCGCTCTCAGGGGCAGGGGCTATTGAATTCCAACTTAGGGGTCCTTCTACTCTAAACTACAGTATGCCTATTTGGAGTTTTTCACAGTCAAAGTCAAACATTTGTTGATGGCAACATCGGCTTGCGTTATATAAGACTTTAAGCGCACCTGAACTACCCATAGTCTATCTAGTTACGGGGTTGCACTCAATAGTCAATCAATTCCTTTTTCCGTAGGTTGATGCTTTGTATCGCACACTTGTTATATTTGTTTATATAGTCATCAATCGAATCTACTTCTACTGAATCCACTGCTGAGAAAAATGAAAAGATTTGCCATGATAAAAATAGGATTAGGTTTCGGGAGGTTGACTAAGATAGGGGTTAGACTGACCCCTCCCCAATCTACAACAAGTTTATGGGGGATTCCCCAATCCATATATAACTTAAGGCTCAAAATGAGGCTATTTCCCTCCACATAAAAAAAACAACCAATGGCACCATTGATTACAAATCCTACAAAACATAAAAACTACGTATCGGGGTAATATCTCCCCCATCCAGCGCTTCACATTTTCATCGGGCTCCTGTTCACACATGCTTTTGGCTAAAAATGGTTTCCCGCCGTCTCTCGTGAGTCACCCCGTGCTTCTACGTGCATCTTTCTCGGATATATCCTCATGCTCAAAAAGGATATCACTATGCAGATTTCCCTAGAGCATCTATTTATTGCTTTCTCTAAGCAGCTCAAAACGGTCCCTTCCGTTCATGCATTCCATTCTTTCGATGGGAATACTCACCGGTATGAGCCTTTCCACATCAAAAGAACTTAAGCTTTCAATGACACCACAGGTCTTTTTTTCTATCACACGAGAAAAATACCTTATCACCAATGATGCTAACCATACCTCACTTGTCTTAGCTAAGTTAATGGTTTAATTAAATCATACTTGCCCAGACATGTATAAAAAACCAATTACAATCATGTCACCGGATGACCTAAAGATCGCGTGGTTACGCCTTAGGAACCGGAGAGGCATATGAATGTCTTTCCTTTAGACATTTCATATATCATATATATTCTTTATAACCGAGATAAAGGATACCTATGAATGAATGCTATTTCACCGGTCATCTGTCAAACCCCTCGCATTTAGGAAATGCTTTCAGAAAGAGTGGCCCTACATTTGTTTAAACTCATTCCCAGCTGCATAGTGCCATCCTAACAGCGGCTCAATCTCGCTGCCTTTCCTTTCTAGCTATCACTCTTTTTCCCCCATAAAAAAATATTATCACCTTGGCATTGAATAAAATGTCCGCGAGTCCATGTCGTGATAATAGAGCAAGGCCTAGATGTCATTGTAGAAAGTCTAGCCTGAGGACCCCAAACAAGCTAGGTAACCCACTAGGGCTCTGATCGTAAACTGGTTATATTTAAAATCGAGATTGGTATTCAGTCTGAAAAAAAAATAGGTCGAACTAATTTCATATTAGAAAGAAAGAAAAAAGAGCTGGAAAGTTTGGATCGAAATGAAATACTCGAAACCCAGTTTGGAGTATTTTTCTTTTTCTGCTTTGATAGAGGCACTGTAAGTGGAATAACAATCATTCGACCGATTGCACTTATCCTTGCTTCACTGCAGATGGCAAAGCTAATGCACTACGTTCCGTTGATTGATAGGAGTATTGAACAACCAGCACAAAAGACAGTAAAGAAGCTCAGCTACCAGAGTGGATCATTTCCCTTATTTACCAGCCAAAAATGGGAGAGTCATCTATATAAGGAGAAAATGGAGGCACCGAGATATTATAACCAAAAAGGTCTTGTCGCGAGTTGGAGTCGAACCAGCACCTCTAGGATCAAAATACAGGCCCAGCGAACTACCCTTCGTTCTAATTGCGAGAAAAGTTCTGTTAGGTTCTTAGTAGCAGTCGGCGACCTTTTCTTCCCAGGAAAATCGGTTTATAAAGGGGGAGGTTATGCCTCTCGATGGCCTTTTTAAGGCAACGAAAGGGTCTACAGTTCTTGAAGTCTCCCTTTATTTCTAATAGGAATTCTTCAAGAATAGCCTCCTTGATGGGCTTCCCCTTTCTTGTAAAGAGCACGAATTCTTGGATTTTCTCCCGAGATTTATTTATTTATCGAGAGAGATACCCTTCCCTATGAAGTCCTTTTTCGAGTTCTATCTCGACATCCACATGGGTTTGAACCTCGTGCTTGAAGCAAAGAGTATCGGGGACTATTTGATTTCGACAGTCCAATCTATCTGCGAACTTCGCACGGAGCTGTAACATGTGCACCTCTTCCTCCAGTAGAGGCTGGTCTAGTTCATTCCAAAAGAGGTCCTAGGTAATTTCTGAGGCTCCATGCGGTTGTTGGAAGGGTATCGAAGATGATGCCTTCCCCGAAGTCCCACGGGGCAACATATCAGTCTCTGTTTGGACCATATTCAAAAGAATCAAAAGAAAACTCCCCAACACCCATGATGAGCCACATAAGCCTGAAAAAAACCCAGAGGAGCAGTTAAAGCAAGTGAATGATTTGAAATTCGAGTTATTTCATGGAATAACACTCGTATATATTGAGATTACGAAATAACAAAAAAGTAAAAGTGACTGAGATGCAAAGGAAAAACTTTTGTTTAACATTTCTGGAAAGACCACCTATTTGTTCGTTTACCGAGTTTGGCATGAAATCATAAATAAGCTCTACCAAGGATTGCCAAGCATTTGGTACTGAGTTTCCTTCTCCGTTTTTAGTAACAAAATGAAGCAAAAGTAGGACCATTCGGGCCCCTTATCAAAGGGTCCCTTCACTGCTTTCAGTTGTTTAAGGAATCCTTAATGCCACGTCTGTGTAATATCATATATGACCAGAGACCATTCACATGAGTACCTGCTCTTCTTCAAGGCAGCTACAGTTGAGCGTAATATGGGAAGACAATTTTGGTTGCCACATCTACATCTCAGCTATCACGGGCGCATTGCGGGCCTCGACTGCCGAATAGTACTGCTAGAGGGGTAGCTGAGAAATGGGATGGGGCGTGCAGCTCCTAGAGCCTCCTCTTTCCAGCCTTAGTCCATCAAATAGGGGATAGGGCGCAGTTCTTAAACAGAAGAATGGGGATAAAGAGGAAGTGAAAAAAAAAGTCGACCCATTAAGCGAAAAAGCTACCATGGGTTATTCTATAAGAGAAAGAGATATGCTCAGAAGCCATTTGTTAGATTGAAGAAGGCGAATATAGGAGCGAAAAAAGAGTCCGAAAGAGGAGTACTTGCTCCCGGCTTTTGCTCTTTTCTTTTTATAAGGGGAAGGAAGGGAATGGACCTTGAAAAAAAGCAGGAAGTGACCCAGGAAGGACCTAATTTCCTTTGCAAGTCCTATCATATAATCCAAATTGATGGCCCAATTCACGGGTTTATGAGAAAGTAGCCCATTTCGCTGTCACTTAGGAGAAGTATTAAGTCTTGCCGGTTGGAGTTCGTGACCCAAAGAGCGACGACTCCTTATCTTCTTATACCGGATACCTCCTCTCACCCAGCGCCATAGAAGTTCAAGGAACTAAGCGGTTGTACCTTTTCTAGAATATCCCTGTTGCTGTCGGCGGATTTCTGCCCATTAGAAAGGGCTTCAAAAGTCCGCATTATCCTATAAGACCGGGGTCTTGTTTCGGGTTTGCTAAGGGCGATATCGAAGTTATATCATTATTTTCTCACTCGTATCCTTAACGCAAAGGAGTTTCCGCCGCATCTTCTCTTTGTAGTTTGAGAGCTCGACCAATGGGAGAGGTTTGAAGATGAATTTCGACTGAGAATGACTCCTTATTCGCTCTGCTACAAAGAACAAACTAAATGGCAGACCATCGAGGGTGAGTGAACGGTCTTCCTATTTCTAAGGAGATCTGCATAAATGTTTTCCAAAATGGAAACATTCGTTCTTTTCGAATGAACCCATTGCCCCAAAAAGAAATGAAAAAAGCCGTAGGAAAGGATAGTTACACTGAAGTAGGAACTGTATGAGATCCTTGCGAAGCTTCTTTTGTTATGATCACCTTTCATCGCTTCTTAAGATAGACAAAACTCTCTTTCACCCAAACTTGGGGAGGTTCTTAAGACACAGCATGGAAGAGTCACAATATTAAGAAACGAGGTCCAAGAATGAAGAAGGGGTAGAATTTTTTAATGAATACAAGCAGTGGCTAATACACGAGGCATAAAAGAAGCATTTTCTATGCGATCCCGAAACCATCAGCCACCCCAACCTAATTCATGATAAGCCCACCAACTTCCTGGCAAAATGCCTATGGTTAAAAACCACCAACTGTCATCCGCCATATAAAAAAAAGAAAGGGTAAAAAGCTAGCCTATTACAATCTTCTTCATACTACAGCCCTTGTTGGGTTCTGCAAGGAAACATCTCGATAGGTCCGCAACCTATGTTGTGGTTGATGCCTCACTCGAGCTCTAATTCCATACTCGATTTGCCGGTTCCTCATCTGAGCGGCCACCTGAGGATGCAGGAAGCCAATGATAGGAATGGTTAACTGGACTCTTCTTTGAAGGATTTCATCAAATCAGACTTTAGCTCGACTAGGGAACCTGATCCAGCGTATTCGTGCTGTCCAACACAAAACCGAGAGACGGGACGCCTGAGCAAAGCTTATTATGCATCTCTTTGTTGATATACGTAATCAAATTATGGCGAACGATCCCTCTTCGGGTTGTCTCAATTCCCGATAACGCCCGCACCAATAACAAGAATCGCCTGAGCCAATTAGTTGTTGCCGACTGTGCTTCACTCTACCTCGCTTTCGACCTTAGCTCATATTCTTGCTGCCGACCCAACCACTATAAACAGAATACCAGTTTTCGACCAAATAAAAGAAGCAACTATAGTGGATTTCTTTGTTGCACCGACAGACCGATCAAGACCAATTGCAAGCAATAGCGTCAACCACTTTCCTAAAGACACATACATAAGCAATTTGCCATAGTCTAATCGATTGAGGAGAACAACCAATGACTGAGCTTGAGATGGAAATCAATATAATATTGAAAATCGATTCTTCCTTTTATCTCCGCAGAAGGCCGGATTGATACTTATTATCAATCCTTGTAGGATCTTATACGGGAGCCCCTATACGATGGCTTTAACACGCTCTCCCTCTTATAAGGAGAAATGCCCATACTATTGAATTATAGCCCCCTTTACGAGATGAACTCAACAGAGAAGAGGGGAGGGACACATATTTATTGTTTACAAAAAGAAAAGAAAAAGCTATTAATTAACCAATGGATTTCCCTCGCTTAACAACAGAAGAAAGATGAACTGGAACAAAGCAAGCAAGGGATTCACGATTAGTGAATTAGCTAAATTAAGCAAGCAAAAGGCAAGGCATGAGCAGCAGCTCTCCAACGTGTTGCATAGCCTTCGGCTGTGAGAGGAGAGGCTTTTTTTTGGTTACCGACGAACGCTTTCAAAGGCGACCCTCTTCAGTTTTCGGTTGTTTCCATCATTGAAGTAGCCTTTCGTCGCCCTACCAAACGAAAGAAGTCACTATCAAAGAGCTTGCCCTATTGAAGTACCAAAGGTGCGCTCAGCCTGGTGATTAAGAAATGGATTTGCCCTTGAATTGAAGTGATAAGGTCACAAACAGGGAAGTAGGGATTCTATTGACTAAAGGTTGGTTCTTCACTTTCCTTTAGAATGAAAGTAGCTATGAAGCCCCTACTACTTACTTTGTTTGATTCAAAAGGTGAACAGCCCCCCCCAATTAGTCGTATAAGGTGGGGTGCTTGTGATAAGCTGCCTTGGATATGAGGAATTCCTATATAAAAAAAAAAAGCAAAGTCCGGTATTTGACGAAGATCTTTCTATCAATAGATAGGAATGAGTGCTCGATATAGGGGATAGGATCCATCTGCTCTTTATCTCTCAATTTTTTTAGAGAGAGCAGATATAACGATAGAAAAAAGAATCGGGAGATAATAAAGGATAGATAGACATCTAAAGGCATGTTTATTCTATTCTTCTTTTTTTAGAGAAATTTATATATCATTTATCTATCTCTTGTCTATCTGTGTTATTGCTGAAAAGAAAAAAAATGCCTCTATTTGATATCAATTCATTCACACTTCCATTCCTTGTAGAGGAAGGCTAACTGCTTGCTGGCTAGGAGCTGTATGAGCGGTAACGTCCACGTACGGCTCCGTGAGAAGGGCGATAGATAGAAATGGCCTTGTTGTACGTCACTCTCATCTTCAATGGGGTATGCTCTTTCTTTTTTGGGAAAGTATGCCAATATGATCTTAATGAGGTGCGGGGCTTTGCATCTGACATTCATTGGGCTTCCCTCTTCGGGAGCCTGCGTCCTGGCATTTTAGTACAATAAACCCCTCCGGGCCTCTCATACGACAAAAGAAGCAAGACTTCGGGGGATTCTCGTAAATGATTCGTTGTCAGCGCCCAAACTTTCCCATCCCCAGCCAAGACTAGGCATATCCTTCAAGAGATCAGCCAATACACATACTCTAGCAACACTAGGCCTTGTAAGATTTCTAATTGGGGCGTCCATTGTAAGAACTCAGCCGGAACCACAATACTGTATAGTACCCGAAGATTTATTACACGACATCATTAGGTCTAGTTTAGTGATAAAGGTAGGTCAGCTTGATCAGGAGAGGACTAGCTTTTTATGCGACAAAAGCCTTGTGTCGCATAATGAACCATCATTAGCTATGTGATTTGTTGAATAGTGCACTTCTCCTCTTTGATTTTTGGGAAAGGAAGGGAAAAAGTCCTTCTTCACCGTATCTAGCTCCTTTTGGAAATGGAAAGAAATCTCATTTAAAGCCTGATCTAGGTCATCAAAGTAGAAATTTAAGAAAATCGGGGCCAAGCTTTTTCCAAATAGAAGGGGAAGCCCTCATTCTGTCATCCTTAATGCGCTCCTTCTATTCTCCAGAGTTTAACAACTCAGTGATTCGCATACCAGAGTCTAGCAACAAAGCTTCGTTACCAGCTCTACAACTCGCTCCTTTCCATTCTTTTTCCCCAATTGTGTTGTCGTGACGATACTTTTCTTAGTGGAAGATCAAAAAAGACTGATCTTCATCACGAGTCTCGTCCAAGGGCGAGTCTAGTATTCCACCCTTTCTGGTCGCTTGCTTCTGATTCCCCTACTCGACCCGATTCAGTTCTTAGATTTCTTGTTTAGGCTCATCATATGTTTGCTGTGGGCTTGATCTACGGCTGTCAAGCTTTCCCATTCGCATGCCTTAGGCGGGATTGTAGAAAAGATTGGACAGCAAGTCTATAAAGAATGGACTGAATCCGCTAGTTGATCTGAGAAGGGAATTCAAATAAACCGAAAAGGTGAACGACGATCAAACTACATGCAACTGACAGCCAAAAGAGAGAAGGTCCAGCTTTACTTATTCCACGTCTGGCTGCTGGTCTAGCGAGCCTTCCTAGCCACCTAGAGTTCAGCCTGCCTGCTGAAGACCGTAATGTAAGTAACTCTGTGCTCCATACAGGGGAAATAAAAGCAGAATTCATCCGGCTGTCTCTTTTTCCTGTGAGTGTGAGTTCCCTTTGGAGTTCCCGGCCAGGAGGTGTAGGAGTAGTTTCGTTGGCCTTTTTTGCTGGATACTTCTGATCAATAGAACAAGAAGATGAGTCATCCAAAAAGAAAGACCATCAAAAGTAACGACCACCAAGATAGGCATAGTAATTAGATCTTTTGATCACCCATTTTTGGACAACCATTTTGGGGGGCTTCCGCCTTACAAACGGAAGATTGGATTGCCCGAATCACGAGTCTTATATATTGTGTTACGATCACCTCATATTGATAAAAAGTCCAAAGAACAATTTGAAATAGAAATCAAGAAACAATTTTTGGTCATAAAAACAGAAAGGCATGAATTGCGCAAGAAGTTCTTTCGGTTAAAACGTCATGCGACTCGGAGGACATAAGACTTCTTGGTCAAGCCAAAAAGATTTCTGACTGGATGCTACTACCCTACTATGCCTGGACCTTTCTTTACCTTACGAAGAAAGAAGAGGTATGAAGCGTGGGAAAGAATGCAAGAAGTGTATGATACCAAAACAGGAAGATTGGAGGAGATCAATTAACACAAGGGTGGCATTCCCACCACCAGTCATGGATTCAATTCAAGAGTTCCTTCTTTCTTTCATGAAGTTTGTTCGGGTATGGGGTTCGAGAAAAGGAAAGATCAAGGCAGCATATCAGTTTTTCCTTTATGAGGAAAAGCCTAAAGTAGGAGGCAAGTAGGCAAGTTGTAGACGGCTTCTTTTTTTCCATCCTTTCCGTTGGTCAAACCAACGATTCTCTTCTTAAAGTAATAGAGAGATCTTTTTCTAGTTAGACTTCTATCAATGCAATGAAAGAACCATCCCTTCCTATTTGTTTATCCTGTCATATAGAAAGAAATTTAGACCCCAAAGAGCCCTTCTTTACTACTTTAGGGGGTGGGGGTGAATGGGGGGTTTACATACAACTGAGGCAAAGTGGTTTATGATTAAATCTCAGAGGCATTCTTATCATTTGGTAGATCCAAGTCCATAACTTATTTTTGGTTCACTCGAAGCTTTGGCAACAACCGTAGGAGGTGTGATGTACATGTACTCATTTCAAGGGGGTGCAACACTTCTCAGTTTGGGCCTCATATTTATCCTATATACCATGTTCATATGGCAGCGCGAGGTTCTACGTCAATCTAGCCAAGAAAGAGTGTAGGAAACTATATTCGCCCGTAGAGGTGAGTGGAGGAAGAATCCAAAAACAGAAAGGTATTGCAACTAATAGTTGTTCGTTCATAAATTCACTCGACCACTTGTTAGTCTTGTTACACTACACGACAGAAGTCTACTGTAAAGTTGAAGCAGACACGGTCAAGTGAAATCAACTTCACAAGTGATTCAACATACCATATGGAAATAATAAAGAAGAGAAAGGTCTCACCCAGGTGGAACCTGCAAGGTAACGACTTCAAACTCAAACAAAGAATGTTCTTCTCCAAGGTATGAGTCAAAGAAAATGTTGTATGTATCTAATCTAATGCAAGACTCGTCGATAAGCTAAGGCTACGACATGAAGGAAGGCCAGAAGAACTACAGAAGTACGCCTACCAGAGCTAAAGGAGACCGAAGGGAGTTGCGAGAGGAAACCGAAAGATAGGTAATCCATATGGTAAAACATGAGAAAGAGAGATTGCTTAAAACTAGAAGAAATCGAGTCCACCCATACCACATAACGACCGATGAACTCGTGGTACTGAAGACCTCATTAGATGATAAGGTAGTTGACTGGCAGACCCCGGAATGTATGTTAGCCAAAGGCCCCTATCAATTCAATCTGGAAAGGAAATAGACCACCGTGAACTCTGGTGAAAGGCCCCGTACGAACTGCGGGAGGTA
Organism: Ehretia macrophylla; assembly: GCA_037974665.1. Lineage (NCBI taxonomy): Eukaryota > Viridiplantae > Streptophyta > Magnoliopsida > Boraginales > Ehretiaceae > Ehretia > Ehretia macrophylla. Next base: position 38,293,982 of record CM075782.1, on the reverse strand, counting down.
AAGGTCACTGGCTTGATCGTGGGCCGTGGTATCTGACGAGACATTGGCCTCCCTCCCGCTACCGCTCGCTGTATGTTCCTTTAGCTATAGGCGTATCCAATCCGATAATAGTCTGTTCCACATAGTGCAAGGAAGCTTGGTGGGCATTTCTTTATAATCAGAGGAGAAACTATCTTACTTTCTTGGTAGTGTGCCTTCTGGTTTCGGTGAGGAGTGAGGCAGAAGGAATAGATGATCTTGAAACAAGCTTTTTCTTCATTCAACAAAGCATCAGTAACTGATTTTAGACCAATCAGGCATTTTAGAAAAGGGAAGAGAAGAGGATCCAATCGAGTTGGAATGTGGACGACAAAAAAGGAAAGAAAGAAAGGAGAAAAGGTTGTTGTTGCCAACTCCATTCCTCTCCCTATCGGTTGAGTTACTTCATACCTCAACTTAGTCCTCTGACGCTTTGGTTCGTATTGGGAGTGTTCTCCTTTTGGGGTTCAGGGGCTTGCTTCCCATCTGGTACTTATGTGGTAGGTAGGTTATTGAAAGTGGATAGGTTTTTGTAAGAATCAGTTTAAGGATCAAGATCGGTAGAAAGATCAAGATTGGGAAGAGAGTCGACAAGCGAATGAGTAGAGGAGCGGTACCCCACTATCAAGAAGCTCTGATAGTCTCGATCAGGTAACAGCAATGAAGCTGAGAAGCTAAGCTTGACCTACACGGTGAAGAAGCGAAAAAAGAAGAAATTCACCTTCGACTCTCTATTAAAGTAGTGATTCCATGAGATTACCTGGGTAGAGGATTCAATCAGAGAAAGAGTACGGAATTCCTTCAAAAGAGAAGCTACTTGACTAATTCAATGGCATCGGATCTAACTCAGCTCTCTCCTTTTTCGTATTCATTCGACCTAAGGCAAAAGAGAAGTCATACAAAGAAAGGTTCTTTCATACAATGCATAACGGACGGGCCTCCTATGGATTCCTCCAACTCAATGAATGAAGGGAGGAGTCTGAGTATGGATCTGTATCCGCCACTCACTATATTAGGTGGCTACCTGATCGTTAGCAAGTAGAAACTATAGTTGTTTAACAGCGCTGGATCCTGCTTCTTTCATAGTCCCAAAAAGCAGGTTGGAACGAGGCATATTTCGATTATAGAGGAGTGAAAGTTCCCAAAATCAAGTAGTTGATCATATCCTTCTATGAACCATACGAGCACGTCCTCTGTCACCCCCTACTGTGCTTACGGCTCCATACCCTAACCCAACTTGCTCTAACCAACTTGACCCATCAGTCTTCGCCAGGTCGCCATCTTCTAATTTCTTCTTTGATGAGATGCCAGGCGAAGCCACTAGGGTTTTCAGGGCTTTGCCTCAACTTGGACAGAAAGACTAGTTGCTTGTTTTGGGGCTGCAAATCGGTACGCCGTGCGTACGAAAGGATCTCCGCTGGTGTAGGGTTCTCGTCCTACATACCCTATTTCGGTGCCATTACAGTGAGCTCACTAGGCCCTCCTATTTTTCGATCGCTCTTCTTGTGCATGAAGTACAGCAAGCTATAGCGACTTTGCGTCCAAGCGCGGATCGCTCAGAAAATGGAGAGATCGATTCTGATGTCGAACAGGTTGCCTCCTTAGGCAAGTCGGTGCACGCAAAGGTTTTGTGGGCCCACGGCATCTTGATCTGATCCCTCTCTTGACTCGCAAGACACGCTTTACTCAACGTAGAATAGATCAAGGAAATCAAAACCATTGCCTGCTTGTCAGGCAAGATTCCATCCAATCTTCTTTGACTGCTTATATACATAATTTGTTAACCCGGCCAAAGGTCTTTCTTTAGAGCAATAGTTCGGCTTGCACATACTTACCAGGGTGACCACGAAAGAAGCAGACAAATTGCTCTAGGTGAATAAAACCTACCTCGAAAAATTAGATAGGCTGCTTCCGAAAACTATTATTGTAGATTGACATCGGAGGCGGTCCAAACCTAGGCTGTGATCCTTCCTGTCGAGTACAATTAGGACTTGAAGTTCGTTTACACAGTAAGAGAAAGACAATTATAGAGAATGGGACTCAGTCTTGAGCAACTTTTTAAGATTCCGCTTTTGGTAGCTGTTAGGCAAGTGATACCGTACGAAAGTCGAAAGTCCTTCACACTTTCACCAATTCCGACTTACCTTTATTTATGGGATATTTGAAGGAGAGCTTTCTCACTTTTTCTAAAAAATGCTCTAACAAAAATCATAAGAGAAGAAAAGTTCACTGAAAGCTGGGAAATAGTACGCCCGGTTTACCAAGTTCTACCACTGCAGGACCCAATCATACTCAAAATCAGAGTTTGATCCTGGCTCACAAGGAACGCTAGCTATATGTCTTCCCTGGTATGTCTCTGTAGCCAAGTCCAGTTCTTTCCTTGCAATTTCTCTTTTTTCTCTAATCTACGAAGATCTGAACCCTATTGTGGTTAAAGAAAAGAGGAAGTCCCCTTTGTCTGATGTCTGATAAGCTGATGTTCATTTTCGGAGTCTCTTCTTTGTCTCGAGATCAGGTTAGCCCTCAGGCCTACCCTCTCCCTATCGGTCGAGCATCTTCAAACCTCTCCCATTGGTCGAGCGTCTTCAAACCAACGCCACTTCATTGCCTTGATCCCATATAAAGGCAAAGATGTTTACATTCGAGATTTCCGCCTGAGTTGCCTGGTGGGTAGCTTATACCAAAGAATTTCAAATGTGCTAGCATCCAGAATGAAGAAGGCGATAAGTTTGATCATATCGCCCCATCAAAGCACCTTTGTTCAAAGAAGGCAAATCCTGGAATAAAAACCTAAAGCGAACGAGTGCATTGACTCAAGAATTAGAAGCAGAGAACCGGGAGTTCTATGCAAAATTGACATAGAAAAGGCTTATGACCATGTCAATTAGAGGTTTCTGGAATATTTACTTAGAAGAATGGGATTCGGGGTAAAGTGGATAAAGGTGTGTATAACGACGGAATTCTTCCACTTACTCCATAGGGCCTCGTGAATGGCTCCCCCACAGGCTTCTTCCATAGCTCTGGGGTCTTCGACAAGGGGACCTACTATCCCCCTTTCTATTAGAACAGTGTTAGTTCGCTATTATTACCGGTCAGGCTGACGAGAATTCAATTCAATCAATGAATGAATGAAAAAAATTGCTTATTGAGGTTTGAAGACGCTCGATCAACGGGAGAGTTTTGAAGATGCTCGACTGATAGGGAGAGGAATGGAGTAAGGAGGACAAGTTGGTTTGAGGACTGGTTCAGGCTATGTTGTTGTTTTGATTGTTACAGGTTCTTTTTTCTTCATGCCAAATCTAAAGTTTTTTATCTTTTTTTAACCTTTCACTTATAACCAAGCATTTTGAGAAACCCATAACATTATTCAGAAGTGATAGTGGTTGAGAGTTTACTTCTAATAGCTTTAATGAGTATCGTGTGTAACATAGAATTCTTAAAAAAATGCATCCATGCCCTTGCACTTCAGAGCATAATTGTCTCAGTGAGCACAAGCATCGCAATATCACTAAGACGGACCCTTCCATACTTTTTTTCATTCTGGATTCCCATATATCTTTGGACATAAGCTTTTCGTACAATTGTTATTGTTATCAATAGAATCAATATGCCTAGGACCCGGTTTTCCTGCAAGCTGAGTGTGTAAGGCCCGCCAGGGAAGGCCTTTTACCTTTAGGTCAGAATGCCGCTATCATGTGCGGATAAGCCTTTCGATTAGCTGACTGAGACCATCTCCGGCTTATAGCTAGTAGAACAATTGTGACAAGTCGACCGATCCATAATGAAAGCACCTATAGATAGAAGTCGTTTGTCAACCGGTAGACTCATCCTTAATGTCGTTTAGGCTCCCCAATTCAGTCGGTTGTCTGCCGCCTTTCTTTCCCATGCCTGAGATGGCCTTATAGGTAGCAGCCTCCCACAGAGATGCTTTGTGGACAACTTCTATTCTGCTTGTTGGAAGGTTCGTTCGGAAATCATGGTAGTCTTTTCATGGAGATGATTGGGAGCGGAAATAGACCTGGGGTTAAGAACAACATACCTCACCTCACTTACAAAGAAGTAGTTGGAGCTGGGTTCCGAACTATAAGAGTTTGCTTTTGTTTTTTGTTTCTAAAAGCGGTCTAATCAAATAAAGGATCAGACCACTCCTGGTGTTCGAACTAGTCATTAATGGTCGGCTTAATTAGTACCCTTTCGGTATGTGTTGCAAGCACTTTCATTTTTAGCCTCTCATCTTCTGACGAGAAGCAAAACTGCTCCAACCAAGTGAAACTAAGGGTCTGAAAGAGTTCACGATCTGATCTATGGGGTCTTAACCCTCCAAAAGTTTCGAAGAATGAATATGCATAAAAGTATATAACCAACCCACCTGATCTCCTTCAGACCCTTTTCCTATAATGTTAGGCGAGGTACTTTCTGCTCTCTTCAATTTAGCAAGCAACTGAGTGCCTTCTGCTCCTTGGTCTATTGTGTATCGATATCCTGCCTTACCTCTCTTTAGTACTTGAGTTAGTGGATAAAGACCTGTACTGTAGGAATAGGCTACTTCTTGGCAAGTTCGAAAGCTTTTGTGAGAGGGGAACTAATGTTAATGGTCTCGGATATAGCTCAGAGTACTGCCTCACTTAGTCCAGCTGAGCTTTACTATTAACGAATGAGACTTACACAGAGTACTTGTACCAAATACAGATAAAAAGAGTGTATGTGAGTAAGTGCAAAAGCTTTTGCATCTTCTTTTCCGTCTACTAATTTGAGCTCTTCCTGTCGATCAGTGCGACTCCAAAATGCCTAGCCGATGGGGCCTCAAAGAAGTTATGTTTTCTACTATACGATACCACAGGGAAAGCGCGAAACTCTTAACGAAAGAATGGTTACTGGACAAGAATAGGCTAGCCAAGAGGGAGGGAAGGGACTTCCGCGCACATCGTCGATCAAGGCTATTTGAACTACTTCAAATTTCTTGCACTCAAAGAAGACCAATTCAACAAGTGCTAATGCAGTCGGTCACATATTCTTTGTCAAAGACAGCAGCGGATAAAAGAGCAGCTAGCCCCCTTGGTTGGGGTCGGTTCTTTCCCTCAAAAAGAATGGAAGTCGAATTCGCTAACCTTTTGGCCGGAGTCATTCACACCAACTGATGCCAGACTTCTTCAGTCTCATGCTCCTATAAGGCTTTTAGAGACTCCACCTATTGTGATCCAAAGTCAGCTTATACGTTCAAGCTTTCAAGCCCGACCTACACAAGTGGTTTTAGAACACACATTTTGAAAAGTTCTGTTAGGTTCATAGTAGCAATCGGCGACCTTTTCTTCATTTACTTCACATAGCATTTTGTCTCCTTGATAGTTGGAAGTTCTCCAAAAGTATGAAAAGCTAGAGGACTTTGTACCATCCATTCCGATGTGGTTGGATTCTGTTCAACAGCCCAAGGACTTGGAGCACATCTTTTGTTCTTTCCACTGGTTGAAGTGATTGTTACGACCACGAAGAAACAACAAATCCCAACTACGGATATATAAGAGCCAAAACTGCAAAGGGCATTCTATCCAGCATAAGTATCTGGATGATCTGGAATGCAACGTGGCATACCCAAAAGCCCTAAGAAATGCATGGGAAAGAAGGTCAGATTAACCCCGAAAAAAATGATCCAAAAATGGATTTGACCTAAAGTTTCAGGCTATGTCCGACCAAAGATTTTACCTGATCTTCCAATGGAGCATCCATCCGATACGATTGACGATTTGAGGGAAAAGTGTGCCACTATTATTAAAGAGTTCTATCAAAACAATAAGAGAGAGGACGGCACCTTCGTCGATGTCGCACAATGCCTAGTTGTGGAAGGTCAGGAAATAACGGCTGAACTGGGTTCCACCAGAGAAAACTAGAATCGTCTTCTTGAAGAATTGCAAAATCCAGGAGAGAGCAATGTCTATGCTCAGGTTTTAAAGGCCTTGGAGAAGCATAGACGCTAAGGCACCTTTTATTACTCAAGGATAAACAGGGGAGCAAATGGGCTAATATGGGTTCAATGTTGAGCAATAGACATGATATATTGGCTCACATTACGGGTTAAGGTACGTAGTGACTCGAGCGAAGCGAAAGGTCATAATTATTCATTCTTTCGTTTAGTGCATTACTTCATCTGGTTGCAGTCAATCATTATTTCTTTAGGTCGAGGGTCAACTATTAAATCAACATGCATCTATAGTCGTTGCAAAAAAAAAAAAGACGGAGGAAGGAGGAGGCCCCAATCATCAAATGGAAAAGAAAAAGAGAAATGCGTAAGAAAGAAAGGGTACTATGTTACTAACCAACTTGTGGGTTAAGTACGTAGGTCACTCGACGAGAGGACAACTAATAGCTCCTCTTGGATATATGGACAACACGGCGTAAACACGCCTATCGCTTCGCTCGAGTTAGTACTCCCCTGTGGCTGGAAGGCTATGACCCTCTTAGGTTAGGCTGCGGAGCATCCAACCAGTTTGGGTCTTCCCCAGTAGTCCTGGGGCACACTATCGGTAGGAGGATTAGGGGCCCGACGAGGGTGGGGATCCCAGGGTCCCCTATCTTCAACTATGATAAGTGAAAACCCAGTTCCAAGTCAGTTCTCGTTGTGGAAGCGAGTGTCTTGCTTTATTTTTCCAGTAACGCTTTTCCCCTTACCTTTTTCCCCCCACTTTATAAATAGTAGGAAAATTTTGATTTCTCTAGCTTATCTATGTTTACTTCTTTTTTCGAAATAGAGGCAGGGGAAAAGCCGATAGTTTAGGTCATGCGCGAATACAGAAAGGGGACAAGGAGAAGTGCTAGTCCACTAACAACTGAACCCCTCAAGCGAACGAGTAGTAAAGCCTTACCCAGATCGAGATGAGAAATAAAGGGCAATTCTCAAGCTAGACCCACACAACTGTTTAATCGAAAGCTCTGTCATCCTTCCCCATACCAGATTGAAAACAAGAACCTTTGATATATGGAATTGGAAAGGAATTCCAGATCTTTCAGATTTAAGGTTCGGGTTCAGGATATGGATGGAATCGAGAGGGAAGAAAGAGTCCGATTTCAAAGGCTTGATCAACTGTGTAATCATGGATCATCAACAAATCCCTAAATGTTACATGGCCAAGACAGTTTTCAATAGCAGGGGATTTAATAAGAGCTAGGAGAAGAGCAAATTCATGCCAAAGAGCTAACATTCGATTTGTGAACAGACCGGCTTGGGACAAACTTTTTTGAGCGGATATGCGAACAGCAGATATGATTACAGTAGTAGCTACTTCTTCTTAAGATGAGGAAGAGAGAACTGAAGAGTAAACAGCATAGCCGCATCAAGGTCAGCAGCATCAAATCAAAGGGACTCGCCCCATTCTTGAGTTCGAACCGGATCTCATGGAGTAGCAACATGAGCTGTTAGACCGGCAAACCGGAGACGGACAACCACAATCCTAACCTTACCAGCACTAGAGATGTACTAATCAATGAACCCCCGAAACCTACTTTTTTTTTTGACAAAATAAACCAAGCCTAACCGGTCACGACATGTTGTTGATATTGATTGAATTTGAGGGACTTTCGCTGACTGAATCCATCCATATTGAATCTTTTTCAATCTTGTTGCCTTCATTTTTTTAAATTTCTGTTTCTTTTCTATTTCGCCGAAGTTTTTTTAGGGAAAGTCTTTTTTTCCTGGGCCTTCACTTTCTTGCAGGATGCTTTGAACATTCAGGACTTTCTGTTGCTTGTAGCTCTTAATTGTAATTCATTTGATTTGAATCCTTATTACACGAAGGAGGAATATAAGAGCAAGAGGGCTTATTAAAAAAGGCATCATCTTCCCCACATCGCTGCTCAACTCGTGATTTGGGAGGATTCCTAAGAAGAAAGCAAGGAGGAATAAAAGACGAGAAAAGAAATAGCTATTCGTTAAGGCAAGTGAGAGTTTCACGGGCAGTAGCTTAGACTTTCCCGAAGGCCGAGGAGCGGAAAGGAACGTCCCTGGAATCAATAAAAAAAGAAGTGCTAAGTTTCAGATCAGTGAAAAAACCGAAATGAAAGAAGAGACGTTTCTCGCTCGGCACCTGGTTCTAGACCCAGACCCAGAAATTCTCGCAAACTGGATTTGGCTCTACAAAGAGCATGTGTAAAAAGATGCAAACGAAATTCTTCAAATAGCAGAGAAACCCATTTCTCTAAAAAAAGAATTTCTCAAATTTCAAAACTCATCCAATCTGACACAAGGCTCGGAGAGCCTTTTAATTCCCATCCAAAATGAGTAATTACCTCTACCAAGATTTTGCTTCACTTTTCAGTGATCAAACCACACAAACCGGCATGAATGGGAACACAACCAGATAGACATTCTGCCCCTATACCTCAAAGAAAAGAAAATCGTCGTCTACTCTACGACTTAGAAGACTGAGAATCCTTTTTCTAACAGACAAAAAGAAAAGAAAAGTAGTATCCCCTTAAGTGGCTTCGGCCCCGGTTACACAGGAAATTAGAAGTAGCGCGCTACCCGCTAGGTTCAATTAAATCAATGAATCAGATTCTCATTCTGACGGCAGTGATGTATGTGTGCGTGGCTTTGGGGAGAAGGCTCAGATCGGTTTCACACTCAGATAGAATTTCGAGTTGTACAAGGGATACACTGTGCTTGGGGTTGGCGTAATAGCTTCGAAACCTATTATGACCCGCTCGGGTGTATTACCGTAAGCGCTTGGCCCTCTAAGGAATGGTGACCCTATGGATCAAGGAAGCTACATGCCATACTTGAAGAACTTGGCTCTATACCGGGGGAGATTGAAGGGGAATTCAGTTTTTGCCGCTTTTCCCCCCAGACCCCCGGGAGGTGGAAGGAAGCAAAGAGGCGGCCCTCGTTAGTAGAGACACTCCTCATGTACTCAACGCTACTTTGTATCCTTTCACTAGGGAGCCACAGAGTTCCTAGCTTTAGCTACTAGGAGCTATAGATTTTACTAAGAAAAAAGAGAGTTTTAAGAGGCCCCTAATGGTACCCACTAGGGGGGCTTTAAAACGGGGCTTTTCTTAGTTAAAAAGTGACCTTACACTCACAAACAAAGTTGTCCTCCGGAGGTTAAAGACTCCCCTTACTCCCTTTCCTCTTGGAAAGGGCAGGGAGGATCAGCTACAAGCTACAAAAACTACAAGCAACAAGAAAATGTAAAGGCCTTACTCTATTTCCAATAGGAAATAGCGGCCTTGGTACAAGGAATCCTAGTTGCATTAACTACAAGCAGTGAAGACCTTACTCTATTCCTTCCTAACGTCAGGAATAGCGGCCTTAGAGCTACAACTACTAGAGGACTTCACTTAGATTAATCTCTAACAAACGAGATTAAGTCTAAGTCTAAAACTCACTAGCCTTAATTGTAGGTCTAACCTTACTCAATTCCCTATCGGGAATTTAGGTCGGCAGAGGGGAAGGATAAATATTTTCCCCCCTGTGACCCCCCTATCCTAATAAGGAACGTTTCCCCTCCGTCACTACACTCCTCCTCCCTCAGGGAGGTCAGCTCAGGTCTCTCTCTATATGAGATGCCCTCGGATTACGGCTCCCATTTGCTTTTTGGGAAACGGGGAGCCTCAATGCTACACTTTGGCAGCTACGAACTAAGACGCTTCAAAAGAGAAGCTACATCCTGTGACGCCCGAGATTTAGCCATGCATTCAATTACTGTTGCATCCTTTATTTGCGCATCTCTTTCTATGCCTTATTAATTGTCTTCTTAAGTTACTATTCACTCCATTTTTAAACTGCATTCTATTAGTTAATTAGTATTTTTATTAAATCATATTAATTGTTAAAGTAGTGGGAAAAATGTGCAATTGAGCTAGAGGCGATAGGAGAGCTCATTTAGAAAATAATTTTTGTAGTTGAATGAATAGTGTTACGTAACTAACTTAGAGATTTAATTAGCTAGCTCACATGTTTCACTTTAGGCTCGTTTTAAGCTTACTACGCGCATTATAATTGACCACTTAAACACCCAAACTTGACCCCACCCAACCATGCACCTTAAATATCAACTAAAGCTCATAAAATGCAAAAGAAAAAAAAAAAGCTGAAAAAACAGGCAGAAACCCGACAGCCCTTCTTGCACTTGGGAGGAAATTTTTCTTCATCAACTCTTCAATCCAAGCCTAGCCAAGCCTTGAGCAACTAGTGTAGGGTGTTTGCAAGCTTCCTAGGTGCTCCTACGCGTATTGGTGAGGGATTTCACGGCTTGTTTTTGCATTTTTAAATAGTTGCTCATTTCTTGATTTGTTGAAAATATGATCAAATGCCATTGTATTAGTTATCTATGCTATTATACCATGTATATGAATGCTAGGGAACATATTTGAGCCATCGTTTCGCAATTTAAACGGTTAGAATCGTTAGTTTGATTTTTAGGGTGAATAGTGACATTTTTCTAGGGTTTTGCGTAATTGCTCGAATTAGCTTGATTCAATGCTTCGAATAGACGCCTTAGGTGCTAGTGAAGGTAACCTAATAGCCCCGTGCACTTGTATTGTCCTTAAATCGCTTAAAATGGAAAATAGCCGACTTTAACTTGGGGCTTTTGGGGTTAATGCGAATCCGGGTGGATTCGGGCTTCAATTCTAGTATCCTCAAGTCACCTAGGTGCTATAGAAGCCTTGATATCCCTTGTTTGAAGCCCGGACAATGTATGTGTAGTTTAAAGCCATAAGAGGGAATTTGGGGCTTTCGAGGTAATCGCGGGCATTTGAATGAGTTAGAGGGTTGAGAGGGTACCTTGAAGGTTAGTTAGAAGGTTGGGAGAGTTTCCTTTGAAAATGAAATCACTAACTTTGGTTTGGAAGAGAAATAGTTTGTAAAATAAAGGGGTTTAAGTGCAATTTCGGTTGTCTCACACTTCTAAACCCACGGCATGACTTCTTGAGTGTTTATATGTGATATTAAGTTGATTTGGAGCTTTTGGTATAATTCTATGGTTATTTTGTAAATGTCCCTTTGTAAAACTGCTTATTAGCTTATATAATTGCTTCTATGCTAATTGCCTCGAGGTCAACCTACTTTGTTGATCCTCATATGTGTTAATGCTTATATTATTGCTATTAACTTGCCATCGTTAAGTGCATTGCATAGTGGTTGCGCAACCATAGTGTCAGGGGCGGATGTGTTGAATATCGGCTGGGCGGCAGAGGGCTTGCCGGTGGATATTCAAACTCCGTGCCCTAGTCCCTCATTCGCCTGGTCCGGAGATTGCCAGGGGATGTTGGGTCGTAGGCTTATCGGGGTACATCCGGAGTACACCCACTGGAGTGTTTGGGGTTATGCCGGCTTATCGTGATCGTGCTCGTGGTTCGTGGATCGTAAATGAAGACCAGTGAAGATTGGTGTATAGGGGTTATGTAACACCCCGATCCCTCTCAAGACCGGAGGTTCTATCAATCGATCTAATCACAACCCAAACCAAACCCGGGCATAAATTTTCAGGGAAAAACGGACGGAGTCTCCCCTGTTTCTAGGCGAAATGTAAAACCTGGAATAGCATATAAATGGACCAACACCGTGTCCAACATTCAACCACCTCAAGGCCATCCGAGCCTTGGTTCTCAACAACTAAACACAGCATATAAATATACATTTCCAGTTTAAAAACTAACCTATCTCTTTACATCTTTTACAAGAACATTCAAACTTGACATTTAATCCATACTAATCTACTGCATAAAATATACTATCATACCATTCTCACTATTTTCTTTTAGACAATTACAAACATGCATCGAGGTTAACTATACTACTGAATACATAACTAGCTTATCAATCTACCTCAACTACTTAGCTAGATTAAATTACATTTCTTTTAACAATAATTACATACAACATATGAAAGCACATATCTTTGCAACTTCGACACTTAAGCCACATAGGCACGCAAGACAACTCCTCAGGCACGAACTTTCACGAAATCACGAACTTTCCAGCTAACATGACATTTCCTGAAATGTGGTGGTGAGGAGTGAGTATACACAACACGTATACTCAGTGAGGGCGAGACAGATATCGAATTGGAGAGAAAGAAAGTCGTGCAATGCATATAAGACAGTTAAGCAATATAACTGATAAATAAGCAATCAAAACAAACAATCAATACAATAAGCAATTACTGAAAGCATTAACACAACCATTCAAAGCTATACCACACTTTGAAGGCTATGGTTGTGACGCCCGAGAATTTGCCATGCATTTAATTACTGTTGCATCCCTTGTTTGCGCATTTACTTCTATGCCTTATTAACTGACCTTGTGACTACTATTCACTCCGTTTTTAAACTACTTTCTATTAGTTAATTAGCATTTTTATTAAATCATATTAATTGTAAAAGTAGTGGGAAAAATGTGCTTTTGAGCTTAAGGCGTTAGGAAGGCTCGTTTAGAAAATAATTTTAGAAGTCAAGTGAATAGTGTTACGTAATAACTTTATAGATTTAATTAGTTAACCAATGTGTCACCCCTTAGACTCGCTTTTAAAGCTTGCTACGCGTATTATATTAGACCATTCAAGCGCCCAAAGGACCCCACCTCAACTTAGCCTTTTATATATCACTTAAACTCTCAAAATGCAAAAGAAAAAAAAATAAAAAGCTGAAACAGAACAGTGAGAAGGCCGACAGCAGCATAGAGAGAAAAGAGGAAAATTTTGCCTTTCAATCCTTCAAACCAAGCCCTCCCAAGCCTTGAGCAAGTGGATTAGGGTGTCTTCAAGCCTCCTAGGTGTTCCTACGCGTAGTGGTGAGGGATTTCATAGCTTGTTTTTGCATTTCTAAATAGTTGTCAATTTCTTGATTTGTTGAAAATGTGATCAAATGCCATTGTAATTGTTATCTATGCTAATATACCATCTATATGAATGCTAGAGAACACATTTGAGCCGTTGTTTCGCTTTTTAAACGGTTAGAATCGATAGTTTGATTTTTAGGGTGAATAGTGACGTTTTTCTAGGGTTTTGCGTAATTGCTCGAATTGGATTGAATTAATGCTTCTAAATGATGCCTTAGGTACTAGTGAAGATAATTAAATAACCCCGTGCACTTGCATTGCCCTTAAATCGCCTAAAAATGGAAAATAGCCGACTTTAAGTTGGGGCTTTCGGGGTTAATGCGAATCCGGGTGAATTCGGGCTTCAATTCTAGTATCCTTAGGCTACCTAGGTGCTATAGATGCCTTGATATCCCTTGTTTGAAGCCCGGACAATGTAGGTGTGGTTTAAAGCCAAAAGAGGGAAATTGGGGCTTTCGGGGTAAACGCGGGCATTTGATTGAGTTCGAGGGTTGAAAGGGTACCTTGGGGGTTAGTTAGAAGGTTGGGAGAGTTTCTTTTGAAAATGAAATCATTAACTTGGGTTTGGAAGAGAAATAGTATGTAAAATAAAGGGGTTTCAGTGCAATTTCGTTTGTCTCACATTCCTAAACCCACGGCATGACTTCATGAGTGTTTATATGTGATATTAAGTTGGTTTGGAGCTTTTGGTGTGATTCTATGCTTATATGGTATAAGTTCATTTGTAAACTGCTTATTAGCTTCTATCCTTGCTTCTATCCTAATTGTATCGAGGTCAACCTACTTTGTTGATCCTCATATGTGTTAATGCTTATATTATTGTTGTTAACTTGCCATCGTTGAGTGCATTGCATAGTTGGTTGCGCAACCATAGTGTCGGGGCGGATGTGTTGAATATCGGCTGGGCGGCAGAGGGCTTGCCGGTGGATATTCAAACTCCGTACCCTATTCCCTCATTCGCCTGGTCCGGAGATTGCCAGGGGATGTTGGGTCGTAGGTTTCGGGGTACATCCGGAGTACACCCACTGGAGTGATTGGGGTTATGCCGGCTTATCGTGATCGTGCTCGTGGTTCGTGGATCGTGATTGAAGACCAGTGAAGATTGGTGTATAGGGGATTGTTGAAATGTATCCTTTTAATTGTGTGGTTATTTAAGTTTTCATTGATTCTTAAATTGTTAAAGTGCAATTGTATTATCTGTTGCATTGCACGCCCCGGGACTATATCCCTCACTGGGCAACAGTGGTTGCTCATACCTCGATATCTGTTTCAGGAGACGCTGAGGGTGATCCCCAGCTTGTTGATTTAGTTGAGGAAGAAGAAGTTCAGACCGAGCCTTTACCTTAGTTGCTGTGTCTGATAACTTGAGGTGGTTAATGTTTTTGTTGCTTTGTGGAAGACTCCTCTGATTACTTTATGTACTATTTTGTAGCCCAAGGGCTTTGTACATGCTTGTTGTATAAGTCGAAGATTAGATGATTGGGTTGTAACTTTGAAAGTCTATGATCTGTAATAACTTTTGTTCTTGCCTTATTTCCTTGCATGCTTGTGAGTGGATGGTTAATGTAGAATGCTCTACTCTTTAAGTTGTTATATTGATTTCCTAGAATGTAATGATTATAAGTTTATGCTGACAACCAGTTCTTGCATGCTTGTGTGTTTTGGAGATATTGTGTACTATAAGGCTCGGATGGCCTTATAGCTTTATTGTTTAATTAAATTAAGCTTGTATGTGTTGTAGAGACCTTGTTTAAGTGTTTACAGGTTTTTAGAATGTCCACGGTACAGAGGAGACTCTGTCCGTGTGTCGGGTCCGGACTTAACCTTTAGCTTGGGGGTTGGGTCGGGGCGTGACATTTAAGTGGTATCAGAGCTATAGATTGCATGAAGCCGGGTTAAATTTCTCGGTCTGTGGGTAGAGATTTGTTATGTGACTTTGTGAATACATGAGTCTTTGATTTTGATTGACCTAAGTGAAATTTGAATAAGGAATGAACATGCTAGCATGGAAATAGAATATCAAGAGTCTAGAATATCAAGTATGATCTAGTGATTTATGTTTACTTCAAGAATGTGGAATATTTATTTGAATTCCTATGTACTCGACTTTATGTGAATCTAATTGGACTTTTCTTTATATGTTTACTTATAAATTGCATATATACATATATACCTGCCATAACACTTTGCATTCTAGCTATTCGTGATGGGGCCTCGTCGTCGTGCTGATAATCCGAATGTTGGTGGAGAACCCGAGGGGGTTCGTGGGCAAGAAGCTGAGGTAGCCGAAAATGCACCGCAGGTTCAAGAACCGAGCACTGCACAGATCTTGGCCACGATGGCCACAGCCATGAACACTATCGCCCAGTTTGTTACACAACAGGGTCAACCAGGGGTCGTTGCAGGTAATCAGGCTGCGAGAGCCGGAGGTAGTGGTCCTACCGGAGGGAATCTGTATGATCGGTTTATACATCATGGGGCTTATACTTTCTTTGGGGAGCCGGACGATATGAAAGCTGAGATGTGGCTAAGGAAGTTCGAGAGAGTGGCAGCGATACTGGAGTGCCATGATGACAGGAAGATTACTTATGCTACTTTCCTTCTCGAGGGTGATGCTGAAGATTGGTGGAATACCATCAGTGAGAAATGGGTAGCTGAGGGAGGCCATCATTCGTGGGCCGACTTTGTCCGAGAATTTCGAGACAAGTATATATCGGTAGTTGCCCGCGAGAGGCGACAGACTGAGTTCATAAACTTGAGGCAGGGAAGTATGACGGTAGATCAATACGAGGCTACTTTTACCCGGCTTTCCCGTTATGCACCAGCTTTAATTCAGCCGGAGGACATGAAGATTCAGAGGTTCATCATGGGTTTGAGGAGGGATATTATGCTGAACTTGTCTTCAAATGATTTTCCTAACTATGCTGCAGTAGTCCGAGCTGCCTCGAGATATGAGAAACGGAAAGCCGATGTATTAGCCGAGACCAGTCAATCGAGTAAACGGTTTCAGTCTCAGAGTCAAGGGTACCAGGGGCAGGCTGTATCAGTTGGGCAGAGTTCGCAGCCGAGACAGACTCAGAGTTACACAGGGCCTACTCAGACTCAGGCACGACCAGTTCAGAGTCAGACTCAGAGTCAGTTCCGTCCAGCAGTTTCCCGTTCGCAGCAGGGTAGTTCAGCTACCTCTACTTACAGAGCTCCTTTGGGAGGCACTGTTGCAAGACGTCACCAGCAGTGCAGCTTCTGTCAGCGTCAGGGTCACACTGAGGATGTTTGTTGGAAGAAACATAACAAGTGTACAGGTTGCGGCAGTGATCAGCACAGGGTTAAAGACTGTCAGAAATTTAAGAACCCTAGGGGTCAGACATCAGCTCAGAACTCTCAGACCAGGGCACCAGCTGCAGCACCACCACCACGAGGCCAGGCCCGTGTATTTGCTTTGGATGCCGAGGAGCTTCCGGACACTACCGCTGTGGTAGAAGGTATTTTTCTTCTTAATGATCAGTCAGTTAAGGTTTTAATTGATTCCGGGGCTTCGCATTCTTTTATTACTCCTACTTGTGCACAAAATGCTAAATTGAAACATGATAAAATGTTGCATGAGATTGTGGTCTATACTCCTATGGGTCCGAAGTTTGTTACTAGGTCTATTTGCAGAGCATGTAGTATATTTATTGAAGGTCGTGTTTTTCCTGCTGATTTGATTATCCTACCCTTCAATGACTTTGAAATTATATTGGGGATGGACTGGTTAAGTAAATATTATGCCCAGCTTGATTGTAGAAAGAAGATTGTGTATCTAGAGATGCCTGACCAGCCTGTACTTAAAATAGTTGGTAGTAGAAAATCTACGGGAACTCCTATTATTTCTTCTATTAGGGCATCTAAATTATTAAGCAAGGGTTGTGAGGCTTATCTTGCATATTTGATTAATCAACCTGGAGATCAACTGAAATTGAGTGATGTACCTATCGTGAGGGAGTTTCCGGGGGTCTTTCCTGAGGAATTACCCGGGTTACCGCCTGATAGAGAGATAGAGTTCATGATTGATTTATTGCCGGGGACTTCACCTATCTCTAGGACTCCGTACAGAATGGCTCCACCTGAGTTGCAGGAATTGAAAGTTCAATTGCAGGGCTTGCTTGAGAAGGGATTCATTCAGCCGAGTTCTTCACCGTGGGGTGCGCCAGTTCTCTTCGTTAAAAAGAAAGACGGATCTCTTCGCCTATGCATCGATTACCGGGGTCTTAATCAGGTAACCATCAAAAATAAATATCCTTTGCCTTTAATCGAAGAGTTGTTTGATCAGTTGCAAGGCGCCAGGGTATTCTCTAAATTTGATCTGAGGCAGGGCTATTATCAACTGAGGATTAAGAAAGATGATGTTCCTAAAACTACCTTCAGAACTCGATATGGCCATTATGAGTTTGTTGTCTTGCCGTTTGGTCTTACTAATGCTCCCGCCGCATTCATGGATTTAATGCAGAGGGTATTCCGTCCTTATCTGGATCAATTTGTAGTCATATTTATTGATGATATCCTTGTTTATTCTAAATCTGAGGCGGAACATGAACAACATCTCAGAATTGTGTTGCAAACTCTTCAGGAGCATCGGTTATTTGCAAAGTTTAGCAAGTGTGAATTCTGGCTTAAGCAAGTTGCTTTTCTTGGCCATATTATCTCGCAGGATGGTATTTCTGTTGATCCAGCGAAAATTGAAGTTGTGTTATCTTGGAAACGACCTGAAACTGTCACGGAAATTCGTAGCTTCCTTGGTTTAGCTGGGTATTATCGGAGGTTTGTAAAGGATTTCTCTAAGATTGCAGGGCCTTTAACTCAGCTTACTCAGAAGAAAACAGTATTTGACTGGAATGATAAATGTGAGGCCAGCTTCCAGGAATTGAAGAAGAGATTGACTACAGCTCCTATTCTTGCTTTACCTGAGGGTTATGATAATCTGGTGATCTACAGTGATGCTTCGAAGGAAGGTCTGGGTTGTGTATTGATGCAGAATGGCAGGGTTATTGCTTATGCTTCCAGGAAACTAAAGCCTTATGAACTCAACTATCCGACTCATGATCTCGAGCTTGCAGCTATCATTCTTGCATTAAAGAAATGGCGTCATTATCTCTGGGGCAACAAGTTTGAAATCTTTACAGACCATAAGAGCTTGAAATATCTGTTTTCCCAGAAAGAGTTGAACATGAGGCAGAGGCGTTGGCTGGAATTACTTGAGGACTATAACTGCACTATTAGCTATCTTCCAGGTAAGGCCAATATTGTTGCTGATGCTTTGAGCCGAAAGGCTACTGTTGCCAGCTTGATTATCAAGAATTGGGAATTCATGGAAGAATTGTGCTTATGGAAGCCTAGTACTTCAAATTCTGGTATTCAATTTGCAAGTTTGCAGATTCAATCTCTGTTGTTATCCAGGATTCGAGAAGCTCAACAGGCTGATCTTCAATTGTTGAAAGTCTTAGAGAATTCTAAAGGGGGAGAGTCGGATTTCAAACTGCACGACGATGGTATTCTCAAATTCAAAGGTAGAATCTGTATTCCGAATGATCCAACTCTGAAGAAGGATATTCTTGCTGAGGCACACAGTTCCAGATATACTATCCATCCAGGCAGTACGAAAATGTATAAAGATTTGAAGCAGAATTTCTGGTGGAATAATATGAAGAGAGAAATTGCTGACTATGTTGCCCGATGTCTTACCTGTCAGAAAGTTAAAGCAGAACATCAGAGACCTGCAGGGTTGTTGCAGCCCTTGGCTATTCCTGTTTGGAAATGGGATCATATTACTATGGATTTCGTATCCGATTTACCGAGGTCTTCGAGGGGTAACGACTCAGTCTGGGTTATTGTGGATAGACTGACCAAGACTTCTCATTTTATTGCTAAAAAGAAGTCTGATTCTCTTGATAAACTGGTAGAGTTGTATATTGAGAACGTGGTCCGACTTCATGGAATTCCAAAGAGTATTGTGTCGGATAGGGATCCCAGATTCACATCTCAATTCTGGCAGAAGATTCAGAAAGCTTTGGGCACGACTTTGAATTTCAGTACAGCTTATCATCCCCAGACAGATGGTCAATCCGAGAGAACTATCTTGATCCTTGAGGATATGTTACGGGCTTGCATTCTGGACTTCGGTAAAAGTTGGGAGAAATATTTGCCACTAGCAGAGTTCGCCTACAACAATAGTTATCAAGCTACTATTGGTATGGCACTTTATGAGGCACTGTATGGGCGTAAATGTCGGTCTCCTCTCTACTGGGATGATGTTGGTGAGATGAAGACTATCGACCCTACTCTTTTACCTGAAATGAACAAGATGATTGATCAGGTACAGCTTATCAGAAAAAGAATGCTTACAGCACAGAGCCGGCAAAAGAGTTATGCAGATAGACGCCGTCGTGATCTGAAATTTACTGTAGGGGATCGAGTATTTCTGAAAGTTTTTCCTCGCAAGGGTTTGATTCGGCATGGTAAAGGAGGTAAACTCAGTCCTCGATATGTGGGACCATTTGAGATAACTGAAACTGTTGGTGATTTGGCCTACCGTCTAGCTTTACCTCCCAGTCTGGGCAGAATTCATGACGTATTTCATGTTTCCATGCTTCGGAAGTATCAGCCAGATCCCTCTCACATACTTGAACCGGAACCGCTAGGGATCAGTGAAACTTTGACCTACACAGAGAAACCTCTTCGAATTGTCGATCAGAAAGTTCAGGAGCTGAGGACTAAAAGCATTCCGATGGTTAAAGTTCTGTGGGATCACCACGGAGTAGAGGATGCGACATGGGAAAGAGAGGATCAGATGCGGGATCGGTATCCAGAGTTATTCGCCGAAACATGTAAGAATTGCGTGGGCGCAATTAGTTTAAGGGGGAGAGGATGTGACGCCCGAGAATTTGCCATGCATTTAATTACTGTTGCATCCCTTGTTTGCGCATTTACTTCTATGCCTTATTAACTGACCTTGTGACTACTATTCACTCCGTTTTTAAACTACTTTCTATTAGTTAATTAGCATTTTTATTAAATCATATTAATTGTAAAAGTAGTGGGAAAAATGTGCTTTTGAGCTTAAGGCGTTAGGAAGGCTCGTTTAGAAAATAATTTTAGAAGTCAAGTGAATAGTGTTACGTAATAACTTTATAGATTTAATTAGTTAACCAATGTGTCACCCCTTAGACTCGCTTTTAAAGCTTGCTACGCGTATTATATTAGACCATTCAAGCGCCCAAAGGACCCCACCTCAACTTAGCCTTTTATATATCACTTAAACTCTCAAAATGCAAAAGAAAAAAAAATAAAAAGCTGAAACAGAACAGTGAGAAGGCCGACAGCAGCATAGAGAGAAAAGAGGAAAATTTTGCCTTTCAATCCTTCAAACCAAGCCCTCCCAAGCCTTGAGCAAGTGGATTAGGGTGTCTTCAAGCCTCCTAGGTGTTCCTACGCGTAGTGGTGAGGGATTTCATAGCTTGTTTTTGCATTTCTAAATAGTTGTCAATTTCTTGATTTGTTGAAAATGTGATCAAATGCCATTGTAATTGTTATCTATGCTAATATACCATCTATATGAATGCTAGAGAACACATTTGAGCCGTTGTTTCGCTTTTTAAACGGTTAGAATCGATAGTTTGATTTTTAGGGTGAATAGTGACGTTTTTCTAGGGTTTTGCGTAATTGCTCGAATTGGATTGAATTAATGCTTCTAAATGATGCCTTAGGTACTAGTGAAGATAATTAAATAACCCCGTGCACTTGCATTGCCCTTAAATCGCCTAAAAATGGAAAATAGCCGACTTTAAGTTGGGGCTTTCGGGGTTAATGCGAATCCGGGTGAATTCGGGCTTCAATTCTAGTATCCTTAGGCTACCTAGGTGCTATAGATGCCTTGATATCCCTTGTTTGAAGCCCGGACAATGTAGGTGTGGTTTAAAGCCAAAAGAGGGAAATTGGGGCTTTCGGGGTAAACGCGGGCATTTGATTGAGTTCGAGGGTTGAAAGGGTACCTTGGGGGTTAGTTAGAAGGTTGGGAGAGTTTCTTTTGAAAATGAAATCATTAACTTGGGTTTGGAAGAGAAATAGTATGTAAAATAAAGGGGTTTCAGTGCAATTTCGTTTGTCTCACATTCCTAAACCCACGGCATGACTTCATGAGTGTTTATATGTGATATTAAGTTGGTTTGGAGCTTTTGGTGTGATTCTATGCTTATATGGTATAAGTTCATTTGTAAACTGCTTATTAGCTTCTATCCTTGCTTCTATCCTAATTGTATCGAGGTCAACCTACTTTGTTGATCCTCATATGTGTTAATGCTTATATTATTGTTGTTAACTTGCCATCGTTGAGTGCATTGCATAGTTGGTTGCGCAACCATAGTGTCGGGGCGGATGTGTTGAATATCGGCTGGGCGGCAGAGGGCTTGCCGGTGGATATTCAAACTCCGTACCCTATTCCCTCATTCGCCTGGTCCGGAGATTGCCAGGGGATGTTGGGTCGTAGGTTTCGGGGTACATCCGGAGTACACCCACTGGAGTGATTGGGGTTATGCCGGCTTATCGTGATCGTGCTCGTGGTTCGTGGATCGTGATTGAAGACCAGTGAAGATTGGTGTATAGGGGATTGTTGAAATGTATCCTTTTAATTGTGTGGTTATTTAAGTTTTCATTGATTCTTAAATTGTTAAAGTGCAATTGTATTATCTGTTGCATTGCACGCCCCGGGACTATATCCCTCACTGGGCAACAGTGGTTGCTCATACCTCGATATCTGTTTCAGGAGACGCTGAGGGTGATCCCCAGCTTGTTGATTTAGTTGAGGAA
This sequence comes from Ehretia macrophylla, assembly GCA_037974665.1. Lineage (NCBI taxonomy): Eukaryota > Viridiplantae > Streptophyta > Magnoliopsida > Boraginales > Ehretiaceae > Ehretia > Ehretia macrophylla. The sequence continues at coordinate 38,272,297 of CM075782.1, read as the reverse complement.
GAAGAAGTTCAGACCGAGCCTTTACCTTAGTTGCTGTGTCTGATAACTTGAGGTGGTTAATGTTTTTGTTGCTTTGTGGAAGACTCCTCTGATTACTTTATGTACTATTTTGTAGCCCAAGGGCTTTGTACATGCTTGTTGTATAAGTCGAAGATTAGATGATTGGGTTGTAACTTTGAAAGTCTATGATCTGTAATAACTTTTATTCTTGCCTTATTTCCTTGCATGCTTGTGAGTGGATGGTTAATGTAGAATGCTCTACTCTTTAAGTTGTTATATTGATTTCCTAGAATGTAATGATTATAAGTTTATGCTGACAACCAGTTCTTGCATGCTTGTGTGTTTTGGAGATATTGTGTACTATAAGGCTCGGATGGCCTTATAGCTTTATTGTTTAATTAAATTAAGCTTGTATGTGTTGTAGAGACCTTGTTTAAGTGTTTACAGGTTTTTAGAATGTCCACGGTACAGAGGAGACTCTGTCCGTGTGTCGGGTCCGGACTTAACCTTTAGCTTGGGGGTTGGGTCGGGGCGTGACATTTAAGTGGTATCAGAGCTATAGATTGCATGAAGCCGGGTTAAATTTCTCGGTCTGTGGGTAGAGATTTGTTATGTGACTTTGTGAATACATGAGTCTTTGATTTTGATTGACCTAAGTGAAATTTGAATAAGGAATGAACATGCTAGCATGGAAATAGAATATCAAGAGTCTAGAATATCAAGTATGATCTAGTGATTTATGTTTACTTCAAGAATGTGGAATATTTATTTGAATTCCTATGTACTCGACTTTATGTGAATCTAATTGGACTTTTCTTTATATGTTTACTTATAAATTGCATATATACATATATACCTGCCATAACACTTTGCATTCTAGCTATTCGTGATGGGGCCTCGTCGTCGTGCTGATAATCCGAATGTTGGTGGAGAACCCGAGGGGGTTCGTGGGCAAGAAGCTGAGGTAGCCGAAAATGCACCGCAGGTTCAAGAACCGAGCACTGCACAGATCTTGGCCACGATGGCCACAGCCATGAACACTATCGCCCAGTTTGTTACACAACAGGGTCAACCAGGGGTCGTTGCAGGTAATCAGGCTGCGAGAGCCGGAGGTAGTGGTCCTACCGGAGGGAATCTGTATGATCGGTTTATACATCATGGGGCTTATACTTTCTTTGGGGAGCCGGACGATATGAAAGCTGAGATGTGGCTAAGGAAGTTCGAGAGAGTGGCAGCGATACTGGAGTGCCATGATGACAGGAAGATTACTTATGCTACTTTCCTTCTCGAGGGTGATGCTGAAGATTGGTGGAATACCATCAGTGAGAAATGGGTAGCTGAGGGAGGCCATCATTCGTGGGCCGACTTTGTCCGAGAATTTCGAGACAAGTATATATCGGTAGTTGCCCGCGAGAGGCGACAGACTGAGTTCATAAACTTGAGGCAGGGAAGTATGACGGTAGATCAATACGAGGCTACTTTTACCCGGCTTTCCCGTTATGCACCAGCTTTAATTCAGCCGGAGGACATGAAGATTCAGAGGTTCATCATGGGTTTGAGGAGGGATATTATGCTGAACTTGTCTTCAAATGATTTTCCTAACTATGCTGCAGTAGTCCGAGCTGCCTCGAGATATGAGAAACGGAAAGCCGATGTATTAGCCGAGACCAGTCAATCGAGTAAACGGTTTCAGTCTCAGAGTCAAGGGTACCAGGGGCAGGCTGTATCAGTTGGGCAGAGTTCGCAGCCGAGACAGACTCAGAGTTACACAGGGCCTACTCAGACTCAGGCACGACCAGTTCAGAGTCAGACTCAGAGTCAGTTCCGTCCAGCAGTTTCCCGTTCGCAGCAGGGTAGTTCAGCTACCTCTACTTACAGAGCTCCTTCGGGAGGCACTGTTGCAAGACGTCACCAGCAGTGCAGCTTCTGTCAGCGTCAGGGTCACACTGAGGATGTTTGTTGGAAGAAACATAACAAGTGTACAGGTTGCGGCAGTGATCAGCACAGGGTTAAAGACTGTCAGAAATTTAAGAACCCTAGGGGTCAGACATCAGCTCAGAACTCTCAGACCAGGGCACCAGCTGCAGCACCACCACCACGAGGCCAGGCCCGTGTATTTGCTTTGGATGCCGAGGAGCTTCCGGACACTACCGCTGTGGTAGAAGGTATTTTTCTTCTTAATGATCAGTCAGTTAAGGTTTTAATTGATTCCGGGGCTTCGCATTCTTTTATTACTCCTACTTGTGCACAAAATGCTAAATTGAAACATGATAAAATGTTGCATGAGATTGTGGTCTATACTCCTATGGGTCCGAAGTTTGTTACTAGGTCTATTTGCAGAGCATGTAGTATATTTATTGAAGGTCGTGTTTTTCCTGCTGATTTGATTATCCTACCCTTCAATGACTTTGAAATTATATTGGGGATGGACTGGTTAAGTAAATATTATGCCCAGCTTGATTGTAGAAAGAAGATTGTGTATCTAGAGATGCCTGACCAGCCTGTACTTAAAATAGTTGGTAGTAGAAAATCTACGGGAACTCCTATTATTTCTTCTATTAGGGCATCTAAATTATTAAGCAAGGGTTGTGAGGCTTATCTTGCATATTTGATTAATCAACCTGGAGATCAACTGAAATTGAGTGATGTACCTATCGTGAGGGAGTTTCCGGGGGTCTTTCCTGAGGAATTACCCGGGTTACCGCCTGATAGAGAGATAGAGTTCATGATTGATTTATTGCCGGGGACTTCACCTATCTCTAGGACTCCGTACAGAATGGCTCCACCTGAGTTGCAGGAATTGAAAGTTCAATTGCAGGGCTTGCTTGAGAAGGGATTCATTCAGCCGAGTTCTTCACCGTGGGGTGCGCCAGTTCTCTTCGTTAAAAAGAAAGACGGATCTCTTCGCCTATGCATCGATTATCGGGGTCTTAATCAGGTAACCATCAAAAATAAATATCCTTTGCCTTTAATCGAAGAGTTGTTTGATCAGTTGCAAGGCGCCAGGGTATTCTCTAAATTTGATCTGAGGCAGGGCTATTATCAACTGAGGATTAAGAAAGATGATGTTCCTAAAACTACCTTCAGAACTCGATATGGCCATTATGAGTTTGTTGTCTTGCCGTTTGGTCTTACTAATGCTCCCGCCGCATTCATGGATTTAATGCAGAGGGTATTCCGTCCTTATCTGGATCAATTTGTAGTCATATTTATTGATGATATCCTTGTTTATTCTAAATCTGAGGCGGAACATGAACAACATCTCAGAATTGTGTTGCAAACTCTTCAGGAGCATCGGTTATTTGCAAAGTTTAGCAAGTGTGAATTCTGGCTTAAGCAAGTTGCTTTTCTTGGCCATATTATCTCGCAGGATGGTATTTCTGTTGATCCAGCGAAAATTGAAGTTGTGTTATCTTGGAAACGACCTGAAACTGTCACGGAAATTCGTAGCTTCCTTGGTTTAGCTGGGTATTATCGGAGGTTTGTAAAGGATTTCTCTAAGATTGCAGGGCCTTTAACTCAGCTTACTCAGAAGAAAACAGTATTTGACTGGAATGATAAATGTGAGGCCAGCTTCCAGGAATTGAAGAAGAGATTGACTACAGCTCCTATTCTTGCTTTACCTGAGGGTTATGATAATCTGGTGATCTACAGTGATGCTTCGAAGGAAGGTCTGGGTTGTGTATTGATGCAGAATGGCAGGGTTATTGCTTATGCTTCCAGGAAACTAAAGCCTTATGAACTCAACTATCCGACTCATGATCTCGAGCTTGCAGCTATCATTCTTGCATTAAAGAAATGGCGTCATTATCTCTGGGGCAACAAGTTTGAAATCTTTACAGACCATAAGAGCTTGAAATATCTGTTTTCCCAGAAAGAGTTGAACATGAGGCAGAGGCGTTGGCTGGAATTACTTGAGGACTATAACTGCACTATTAGCTATCTTCCAGGTAAGGCCAATATTGTTGCTGATGCTTTGAGCCGAAAGGCTACTGTTGCCAGCTTGATTATCAAGAATTGGGAATTCATGGAAGAATTGTGCTTATGGAAGCCTAGTACTTCAAATTCTGGTATTCAATTTGCAAGTTTGCAGATTCAATCTCTGTTGTTATCCAGGATTCGAGAAGCTCAACAGGCTGATCTTCAATTGTTGAAAGTCTTAGAGAATTCTAAAGGGGGAGAGTCGGATTTCAAACTGCACGACGATGGTATTCTCAAATTCAAAGGTAGAATCTGTATTCCGAATGATCCAACTCTGAAGAAGGATATTCTTGCTGAGGCACACAGTTCCAGATATACTATCCATCCAGGCAGTACGAAAATGTATAAAGATTTGAAGCAGAATTTCTGGTGGAATAATATGAAGAGAGAAATTGCTGACTATGTTGCCCGATGTCTTACCTGTCAGAAAGTTAAAGCAGAACATCAGAGACCTGCAGGGTTGTTGCAGCCCTTGGCTATTCCTGTTTGGAAATGGGATCATATTACTATGGATTTCGTATCCGATTTACCGAGGTCTTCGAGGGGTAACGACTCAGTCTGGGTTATTGTGGATAGACTGACCAAGACTTCTCATTTTATTGCTAAAAAGAAGTCTGATTCTCTTGATAAACTGGTAGAGTTGTATATTGAGAACGTGGTCCGACTTCATGGAATTCCAAAGAGTATTGTGTCGGATAGGGATCCCAGATTCACATCTCAATTCTGGCAGAAGATTCAGAAAGCTTTGGGCACGACTTTGAATTTCAGTACAGCTTATCATCCCCAGACAGATGGTCAATCCGAGAGAACTATCTTGATCCTTGAGGATATGTTACGGGCTTGCATTCTGGACTTCAGTAAAAGTTGGGAGAAATATTTGCCACTAGCAGAGTTCGCCTACAACAATAGTTATCAAGCTACTATTGGTATGGCACTTTATGAGGCACTGTATGGGCGTAAATGTCGGTCTCCTCTCTACTGGGATGATGTTGGTGAGATGAAGACTATCGACCCTACTCTTTTACCTGAAATGAACAAGATGATTGATCAGGTACAGCTTATCAGAAAAAGAATGCTTACAGCACAGAGCCGGCAAAAGAGTTATGCAGATAGACGCCGTCGTGATCTGAAATTTACTGTAGGGGATCGAGTATTTCTGAAAGTTTTTCCTCGCAAGGGTTTGATTCGGCATGGTAAAGGAGGTAAACTCAGTCCTCGATATGTGGGACCATTTGAGATAACTGAAACTGTTGGTGATTTGGCCTACCGTCTAGCTTTACCTCCCAGTCTGGGCAGAATTCATGACGTATTTCATGTTTCCATGCTTCGGAAGTATCAGCCAGATCCCTCTCACATACTTGAACCGGAACCGCTAGGGATCAGTGAAACTTTGACCTACACAGAGAAACCTCTTCGAATTGTCGATCAGAAAGTTCAGGAGCTGAGGACTAAAAGCATTCCGATGGTTAAAGTTCTGTGGGATCACCACGGAGTAGAGGATGCGACATGGGAAAGAGAGGATCAGATGCGGGATCGGTATCCAGAGTTATTCGCCGAAACATGTAAGAATTGCGTGGGCGCAATTAGTTTAAGGGGGAGAGGATGTGACGCCCGAGAATTTGCCATGCATTTAATTACTGTTGCATCCCTTGTTTGCGCATTTACTTCTATGCCTTATTAACTGACCTTGTGACTACTATTCACTCCGTTTTTAAACTACTTTCTATTAGTTAATTAGCATTTTTATTAAATCATATTAATTGTAAAAGTAGTGGGAAAAATGTGCTTTTGAGCTTAAGGCGTTAGGAAGGCTCGTTTAGAAAATAATTTTAGAAGTCAAGTGAATAGTGTTACGTAATAACTTTATAGATTTAATTAGTTAACCAATGTGTCACCCCTTAGACTCGCTTTTAAAGCTTGCTACGCGTATTATATTAGACCATTCAAGCGCCCAAAGGACCCCACCTCAACTTAGCCTTTTATATATCACTTAAACTCTCAAAATGCAAAAGAAAAAAAAATAAAAAGCTGAAACAGAACAGTGAGAAGGCCGACAGCAGCATAGAGAGAAAAGAGGAAAATTTTGCCTTTCAATCCTTCAAACCAAGCCCTCCCAAGCCTTGAGCAAGTGGATTAGGGTGTCTTCAAGCCTCCTAGGTGTTCCTACGCGTAGTGGTGAGGGATTTCATAGCTTGTTTTTGCATTTCTAAATAGTTGTCAATTTCTTGATTTGTTGAAAATGTGATCAAATGCCATTGTAATTGTTATCTATGCTAATATACCATCTATATGAATGCTAGAGAACACATTTGAGCCGTTGTTTCGCTTTTTAAACGGTTAGAATCGATAGTTTGATTTTTAGGGTGAATAGTGACGTTTTTCTAGGGTTTTGCGTAATTGCTCGAATTGGATTGAATTAATGCTTCTAAATGATGCCTTAGGTACTAGTGAAGATAATTAAATAACCCCGTGCACTTGCATTGCCCTTAAATCGCCTAAAAATGGAAAATAGCCGACTTTAAGTTGGGGCTTTCGGGGTTAATGCGAATCCGGGTGAATTCGGGCTTCAATTCTAGTATCCTTAGGCTACCTAGGTGCTATAGATGCCTTGATATCCCTTGTTTGAAGCCCGGACAATGTAGGTGTGGTTTAAAGCCAAAAGAGGGAAATTGGGGCTTTCGGGGTAAACGCGGGCATTTGATTGAGTTCGAGGGTTGAAAGGGTACCTTGGGGGTTAGTTAGAAGGTTGGGAGAGTTTCTTTTGAAAATGAAATCATTAACTTGGGTTTGGAAGAGAAATAGTATGTAAAATAAAGGGGTTTCAGTGCAATTTCGTTTGTCTCACATTCCTAAACCCACGGCATGACTTCATGAGTGTTTATATGTGATATTAAGTTGGTTTGGAGCTTTTGGTGTGATTCTATGCTTATATGGTATAAGTTCATTTGTAAACTGCTTATTAGCTTCTATCCTTGCTTCTATCCTAATTGTATCGAGGTCAACCTACTTTGTTGATCCTCATATGTGTTAATGCTTATATTATTGTTGTTAACTTGCCATCGTTGAGTGCATTGCATAGTTGGTTGCGCAACCATAGTGTCGGGGCGGATGTGTTGAATATCGGCTGGGCGGCAGAGGGCTTGCCGGTGGATATTCAAACTCCGTACCCTATTCCCTCATTCGCCTGGTCCGGAGATTGCCAGGGGATGTTGGGTCGTAGGTTTCGGGGTACATCCGGAGTACACCCACTGGAGTGATTGGGGTTATGCCGGCTTATCGTGATCGTGCTCGTGGTTCGTGGATCGTGATTGAAGACCAGTGAAGATTGGTGTATAGGGGATTGTTGAAATGTATCCTTTTAATTGTGTGGTTATTTAAGTTTTCATTGATTCTTAAATTGTTAAAGTGCAATTGTATTATCTGTTGCATTGCACGCCCCGGGACTATATCCCTCACTGGGCAACAGTGGTTGCTCATACCTCGATATCTGTTTCAGGAGACGCTGAGGGTGATCCCCAGCTTGTTGATTTAGTTGAGGAAGAAGAAGTTCAGACCGAGCCTTTACCTTAGTTGCTGTGTCTGATAACTTGAGGTGGTTAATGTTTTTGTTGCTTTGTGGAAGACTCCTCTGATTACTTTATGTACTATTTTGTAGCCCAAGGGCTTTGTACATGCTTGTTGTATAAGTCGAAGATTAGATGATTGGGTTGTAACTTTGAAAGTCTATGATCTGTAATAACTTTGTTCTTGCCTTATTTCCTTGCATGCTTGTGAGTGGATGGTTAATGTAGAATGCTCTACTCTTTAAGTTGTTATATTGATTTCCTAGAATGTAATGATTATAAGTTTATGCTGACAACCAGTTCTTGCATGCTTGTGTGTTTTGGAGATATTGTGTACTATAAGGCTCGGATGGCCTTATAGCTTTATTGTTTAATTAAATTAAGCTTGTATGTGTTGTAGAGACCTTGTTTAAGTGTTTACAGGTTTTTAGAATGTCCACGGTACAGAGGAGACTCTGTCCGTGTGTCGGGTCCGGACTTAACCTTTAGCTTGGGGGTTGGGTCGGGGCGTGACAATGGTTCACTCTTACGAGCAATATACCATTTCACGAGCGATACATCAATCTCGAGCTTGATGTTTGACAACGATGACAATAAGCGCGCAACCACCTTATAACACCAGTTTGGAATACCCAGGAAGTATCCATCAATTCTACGACCCAAATCTCCTTGGGAGGCAACCCAAGCGAGAATGGGAATAGCAGCGGAGCTAGAGCAACCAACACTGGCAACCCGAGGCTACCCAGAGAGGCTCATCACTCACGCGCGAGACACTATGCAATGCAAGACTCGATACAAGGCGATAAACGAGCGATAAACAAGATATCAAGCATTCTCAACAATGGATAAACATTTCAATCAACAACCAACTCTAACAAGCGGAATAAGCATTAGCAAGCATAACAAGCATTAACAAGCATTCTATAAGCAATATAAACATTCTATTAGCATTATAATCATTCTACAAGCATCATAAACATTTTATAAGCAACATACTATGAAATCACACAAAATTCCAAAAATGACCCCAACTTTCAAAACGCTACTACTTTCAAACGAGCCACGAGCTTTGGAAACCGACTTCACCAATCCTCCTAGGTCACCATAAGGCACGTCTAAAGACCTCGAAACCCTACTTTACCCTAGAATTCACGCAAAGTCCCGATTTCCCCCTTTGCTCGTTTGAACTACAACTATACCAACCAAACACCCAACCAGCGCCATAATCGCACCAAAAGTGCTTCCATAGCCTCCCGAAACAATGCCAACACGTAAAACGAGAAAATACCAAACTCGACCTAAACGACCCCGACTTTCACTAAGCCATTTTTCTCCGTTTTTCCATTACACATTCCAATTAAACCACACATTTAGGCATTCTAGCATATCTAGCACCTTTCTGCATCAATACAACGCAACTCAGAGCAAAATTTTGAACGGGGGTTTACTATTCACATTTTTTACTATTCACTCAACATTTGAAATACAATAATCAATTTTAACCGCAGAAATTGCTAAAAACTTACAAAAGTAAGGTCTACTGACATCATAGAACATATTTCAAGCAACAAAATGAATTAAACAACATTCTATATGCAATTTCTAAAAATTAAAGTCTTGACATTGTATTTTCTAATGCGCAAATAATGATGCATCCCTCACCTTAGCTGCTAATAGACGCTAGGAAAACAACATTAGAAGCCTCGGAAACGATCCCGTGCAAGCCCTCGCAAAGATTTGAAGATTTGAAGTTGAAAATTCTTTTTTTTCTTTTCTCCTTGAACTCTTGGTTTTCTCTCTTTATTTTTCAGCTTTTCGTTTTTTTTTTCTATGCTATTTTATGCTTATAAAAGATGGCAACAATAGTCAAAGCTTCGGTCAACCCGCTAAACCAAAACAGCTATGCGCGACCTTATGAAAACGGCCATAACTTCTTCTAGAAAACTCCAATTCACGAACGGTTTGAAGCCACAGAAACTAGACTCATAGAGCTTTCCAACCATATATAATTTGCTACCTAACTCTTTCCCAATTGGTTCAGATTTAATTCCAAAGTTGACCCAAAATTGACTAACTTAACATTGCATTTTTTTATTTCTAATCCCAAGTTTGCCCTTTATTAAACATTTCAAAAATTTTCACCTTGTCCTAGTTGGTCATTGTAGATGAAAAGTCAACTAGTTTGGTCAAAGAAGGTGAAAGGTAAAAAAAAAATGCAATTTAAATGAACTTTAAATGCTATTAAATATATGCTAGGTTCGGGTTATCACAGGTTATGTGAAATGTATCCTTTCAAATGTGTGGTTATTTAAGCTATCATTGGTTCTTTAATTGTTTAATTGTTATTGTTGTTTAACTGTATTACCTGTTGCATTGCACGCCCCCAGGATTTTATCCCTCACTGGGCAACAGTGGTTGCTCATACCTCACTAACATGTTTCAGGTGGCGCAGTTGGAGGAGTTGCCTTAGTTGCTGTGTGATTGTTGTCTGAGGTGGATGTGCCTTCTAGTTCCTATGTGAAGGTTTCGTTGTTCTATGTTATAATCTATTTTGAGGCCTTAAGGCTCATGTATGTATTTGAGTAATATGTAAGCTGGAAGTCAGATGACTGTAGTAGCAGTGGTAATTCTATGGCTTGTAATAACTTATGCTTATGTTTTTAACCATTTTGCATGCTTGGGAGTGAATGACCTAATGTAGGATGTTTCATCTCTTAAGAATGTTTTAATGTTATCTTAGAATGGCATGGCTATTAGATTAAGTTGAAATCAAGTTACCTGCATGCTTGTGTGGTTTTGAAACTGTTGGATGCTTCAAGGCTCGGATGGCCTTGAATCTTTAAATATTTAGTTATGAAAAGTTCATTTATCTTGTGGTTATCTCATTTAAGAGTTTACAGGTTTTCAGAATGCCCACAATACAGGGGAAACTCTGTCCGTTTTCCCTAAAATTTTGTGACCGGGTTGGTTGGGTTGAGAATAGCATGGTTATTAGAGTCTCCGGTCTCGTGAGGGATCAGGGCGTTACAAGTGGTATCAGAGCCAGGTTAGCTCTAAGCCAGGACAGGGTCCTCGTCCTGTCGGGTAATGACCCTTGCGTGTGTACTTGTTAAGTGTGTGTCTTGAAAGTGTATGCCTGCATGTTTGATTCTGTGTCTTGTATTGAATGTGTGCACCTATGTGATATAATTATGTGTTACGTGCTAAACGTGTGCTAAATGAAGTAAAGTAGCTAGTTACGCATCAAATTGACTTCGTGAATTATTAAATGCTTGAACTGTTGCTTGTAATGTGTGTATTTGAATGTCTTTGATTGAGTTGTGTAATGCTTGACTTGATTATCGTGCTTGAATGACTTTGATGATTACACTATTTCGCAAACTCATTTATTGGCATGTTTGCGTAATAGTTTAAGGAATGATTATACATATGCAATTGTTTGGCATGCATACATAGCCCGTCGAATGGTAAGAAAAACTCCTTCCTCCCCTGAAGAGATTTGATTAGTGGCAGGCCTTCCAAATTATGTTGATTAGCAGAAATGAGAAGCAATTAATCAGCCTTTATTTGGGAATTGGTGGATATAGTTGGAGCTCAGTTATTGGGATTCTTCTAAGGCCTTCTTCAGTGCTTAGCGGTCATTAATGAGTAGCTTCTTTTGGGGTTTCTATATGACAGTTCTCTGGAGCATATTCTTGGTATTTTCTCATCAGATATTCTTTTGGTATTCTTTCGTCGGCATCTCTCAGAAAAATTGGTATATGGATTCTTTTCAGCCTTATTATCTGGTATTATTTACAATACTCCTGCTCAGAACTTCTATTGGTATTTTCTCGCCTCTCTTAGTTGGGATTCCATTCTTCTATGGTATTCATGCCAGCGGGATTCTTATTTGGATTTCGAAGTAGCATCTTTATTGGAGCCTTTATTTGGCCTTATTAAGTGAGGTTCGCAGACAATACTATTGCGATTTCTTAATGAGCTTCCACGAGAATTTGTATATGGTATTCTTGCTTAGCAACTGATGATGAATAATAGGAATTGGTTTTCAGTTGATGCAGATGTTCTCTTGTGAGGAAGAATTGCGTGGACGCAATTTGTTTAAGGGGGAGAGGATGTGACGCCCGAGATTTAGCCATGCATTCAATTACTGTTGCATCATTTATTTGCGCATCTCTTTCTATGCCTTATTAATTGTCTTCTTAAGTTACTATTCACTCCGTTTTTAAACTGCATTCTATTAGTTAATTAGTATTTTTATTAAATCATATTAATTGTTAAAGTAGTGGGAAAAATGTGCAATTGAGCTAGAGGCGATAAGAGAGCTCGTTTAGAAAATAATTTTTGTAGTTGAATGAATAGTGTTACGTAACTAACTTAGAGATTTAATTAGCTAGCTCACATGTTTCACTTTAGGCTCGTTTTAAGCTTACTACGCGCATTATAATTGACCACTTAAACACCCAAACTTGACCCCACCCAACCATGCACCTTAAATATCAACTAAAGCTCATAAAATGCAAAAGAAAAAAAAAATAAAAGCTGAAAAAACAGGCAGAAACCCGACAGCCCTTCTTGCACTTGGGAGGAAATTTTTCTTCATCAACTCTTCAATCCAAGCCTAGCCAAGCCTTGAGCAACTAGTGTAGGGTGTTTGCAAGCTTCCTAGGTGCTCCTACGCGTATTGGTGAGGGATTTCACGGCTTGTTTTTGCATTTTTAAATAGTTGCTCATTTCTTGATTTGTTGAAAATATGATCAAATGCCATTGTATTAGTTATCTATGCTATTATACCATGTATATGAATGCTAGAGAACATATTTGAGCCATCGTTTCGCAATTTAAACGGTTAGAATCGTTAGTTTGATTTTTAGGGTGAATAGTGACGTTTTTCTAGGGTTTTGCGTAATTGCTCGAATTAGCTTGATTCAATGCTTCGAATAGACGCCTTAGGTGCTAGTGAAGGTAACCTAATAGCCCCGTGCACATTCATTGTCCTTAAATCGCTTAAAATGGAAAATAGCCGACTTTAACTTGGGGCTTTTGGGGTTAATGCGAATCCGGGTGGATTCGGGCTTCAATTCTAGTATCCTTAAGTTACCTAGGTGCTATAGAAGCCTTGATATCCCTTGTTTGAAGCCCGGATAATGTATGTGTAGTTTAAAGCCATAAGAGGGAATTTGGGGCTTTCGGGGTAATCGCGGGCATTTGAATGAGTTAGAGGGTTGAGAGGGTACCTTGAGGGTTAGTTAGAAGGTTGGGAGAGTTTCCTTTGAAAATGAAATCATTAACTTTGGTTTGGAAGAGAAATAGTTTGTAAAATAAAGGGGTTTCAGTGCATTTTCGGTTGTCTAACACTTCTAAACCCACGGCATGACTTCTTGAGAGTTTATATGTGATATTAAGTTGATTTGGAGCTTTTGGTATAATTCTATGGTTATTTTGTAAATGTCCCTTTGTAAAACTGCTTATTAGCTTATATAATTGCTTCTATGCAAATTGCCTCGAGGTCAACCTACTTTGTTGATCCTCATATGTGTTAATGATTATATTATTGCTATTAACTTGCCATCGTTAAGTGCATTGCATAGTGGTTGCGCAACCATAGTGTCAGGGGCGGATGTGTTGAATATCGGCTGGGCGGCAGAGGGCTTGCCGGTGGATATTCAAACTTCGTGCCCTAGTCTCTCATTCGCCTGGTCCGGAGATTGCCAGGGGATGTTGGGTCGTAGGCTTATCGGGGTACATCCGGAGTACACCCACTGGAGTGTTTGAGGTTATGCCGGCTTATCGTGATCGTGCTCGTGGTTCGTGGATCGTGAATGAAGACCAGTGAAGATTGGTGTATAGGGGTTATGTGAAATGTATCCTTTCAAATGTGTGGTTATTTAAGCTATCAATGGTTCTTTAATTGTTTAATTTTTATTGTTGTTTAACTGTATTACCTGTTGCATTGCACGCCCCCAGGATTTTATCCCTCACTGGGCAACAGTGGTTGCTCATACCTCACTAACATGTTTCAGGTGGCGCAGTTGGAGGAGTTGCCTTAGTTGCTGTGTGATTGTTGTCTGAGGTGGATGTGCCTTCTAGTTGCTATGTGAAGGTTTCGTTGTTCTATGTTATAATCTATTTTGAGGCCTTAAGGCTCATGTATGTATTTGAGTAATATGTAAGCTGGAAGTCAGATGACTGTAATAGCAGTGGTAATTCTATGGCTTGTAATAACTTATGCTTCTGTTTTTAACCATTTTGCATGCTTGGGAGTGAATGACCTAATGTAGGATGTTTCATCTCTTAAGAATGTTTTAATGTTATCTTAGAATGGCATGGCTATTAGATTAAGTTGAAATCAAGTTACCTGCATGCTTGTGTGGTTTTGAAACTGTTGGATGCTTCAAGGCTCGGATGGCCTTGAATCTTTAAATATTTAGTTATGAAAAGTTCATTTATCTTGTGGTTCTCTCATTTGAGAGTTTATAGGTTTTCAGAATGCCTACAATACAGGGGAAACTCTGTCTGTTTTCCCTAAAATTTTGTGACCGGGTTGGTTGGGTTGAGAATAGCATGGTTATTAGAGCCTCCGGTCTCGTGAGGGATCGGGGCGTTACACATCCACTACTTGCATTCACCCTAACAGACTAACCTGAGCTTACCCAGGGCCTTACCACCCGAACCTGCAAGACTAATGTCTACTTATACCTTTGACAGGTCCACTTATACTATTGAGAAAGTCTCTTAATTAATAAGGCCCCGGTTGTTATATAAGATTCAATTCAATATAACAAGCGGACTAACTCCAGAAGATCAACAGTCTAGCCCAGTTGCTTCCCTTCGTTCACTTCCATATACATTACCATTTCATCTACCAGTTTTCCAAGCAGATTCGATCACAGTCCCATAAGCAGTAGGGACCGTGAGAGAGCTTATTTCGTGTTCGAGATCAAGATGGTCCCCCATTTCTTCTTCTTTACGACTAACGGCCTACCGGGTGCAATAGATTCAATTGATGGCAGGACAAAAGCAAAAGAAAAGCACTCCTGAATTCACCCAGTCCTTCTCACTTCTGGTTCATCAAGATAGGCTGGATAGCGGCACATCTCCATTTCTTCCTTCTTCCATAAAGATCGTCAATCCGCCTCACATTTCTCGGTGGTAGGAAGAACTCCCATTGTTTTCCTGAAGAACGGAAAGGGCGGATAAGAGCACCTCCGAGCAAGGAAGATTTCAGATGAAGTTAGCTAAACTCCGGAGCCCCTACTCGTTACACCCGAAATGCTTACATAAGACATAATCGAGACGGGAAATCTTAACAACAACAAAAAAAACAAAAGATTTTCTATTCTGTTGGAATAAGGAAAGCTCACATCGCCATTGCCCGTTACTGCTAACAAAGATTCTAAGCCTACTGGATTCTACCCTTCTACTAAACTAAAATGTTTGTAAAAGTCATTCAAAAATTGAATTAACTCTGATTTAGCTTCGTCTTTCATCGGAGAATTATCTAACGAATTCTTGATCCAAAATGTGTGTGGCATGCCCTTCCTTTCCTTTCTCTTGTGGAACAACATAGCTGGAGCATTCAAAATGGGTATTTCATTCAGTATTTGAAACCTAAGGTTTTGAATGGCTATCACGTCCACTTCTTCCAATAAAAAAGGAAACAACTAATGTTGAGTACGGTGAAACTGAAAAAGAGTTTTTGAACAGGAAACATGAGTTGGCTTTATCAGTATCTATAGAATAAACATTGTGAACTATCTGCTTCAAAAAGATAGTTGTAAGAAATGAGACTTTGACGAGCCCTTTCCTTTACAAATATCATTAACCACAGAATTTAGTGAGCGGCGCCAAATCTTTCTATGGATTGCTTCTTTTGCCTCTTTCGCCGTCAAAGTGCCTATGGTACTAGTTCATATTTGGTTACCCAAAGCTCATGTAGAGGCACCTAAGGCAGGATCCGTCATCTTGGCAGGAATTCCTTTAAAATTGGGAACCTACGGGTTTTTAAGATTTTCAATACCCATGTTTCCCGTATGTCAGTTTCGGTAAGAAAGAAGTTAGGAAGTCAATTCAAACTTCTCCCTTTATTGACACCAATCGCCTTAGAAGGAACAAAATAGGCATCGGTAGAGGCTCGAATACCAAGGCCCCAAAGTCAAATACGAAAGCAACTCGAGCAGAGGTTCCGTTTCGGAGTGAACCCGCTATTCACTCATTCAGGGAATGGTAGCAGGGAGGAAAGAAAGGGTCCCACCCAAGTGCAACCATACTAGCAGGAAATGAAATGAAAGCAGAAATAGATCTGTGTCACTTTGTCACTATCTGTATGCTTGTCTTCAAGAATCAATCAACCAAAGAAGCAATCAACAAATCAAGTTAAGGTCTCAAAGTCTATCCTGTCTTCTTTCGTTTCGACCCTAATGTATGAGATCAGGAATCCCTCATAGCTAGATTCATCAGTTGCTTAGAAACTAGGAACTAGATGAGGGGAAAAGATGAGAATAGGCCTCGTCCATTCTATAACAAGGTAGCCGTAGGGGAACCTGTGGCTGGATTGAATCCTTCACGATGAAAATTCAGGTGAATCTGCTACTTGCGGCGAGGGCTTTGCTTCTTCGATGGAAGAATGGGTGGCTGTCAGGCTAGAAAGGAGGAAACTCAGCCTTTCTTCAATTGGAGGGAATTTAGATTGATAACTCTTTTCTATTCATGAACGTTTAAGAAGTCATCTCCTGATTCGTTGATCTATTGAGCTAAGGCAGCTCAGCATATAATGTTTTAGACTCATACTTCATCGCCGCCTGGTCCTTTCGAACCTTAATCTTAAGTAATTCCTGAATTTGTTCCGCCTTACAGCATTGTTTCCCATTGTAATTCCCATTGTAGCACGTGTGTGGCCCATCCTATAAGGGCCATGCAGACTTGGCGTCATCCCCACCTTTCTCCAGTATATCATTGGCAGTCCTTCGTGAGTGCGACAGGCACCTTTTTGTTTGTTTCAGAGCTGTTTTGGCGGGGCGTACTAAACCCCAAAGTCCAGGTATGCCGGGCCCAATTTCCTAGAGAAAGAGTGTGCCAAAGCCCGATGAATAGACAGAGGATGGACAGTCCTCGCGTTCATGGAGGAGGAAGAGGGAGAAGTCGTTGGCATTCCTGCCTTTCTGTCCAAAATACAATAACATAGAATAGAAAAAGACTGGCGTCCCCCCCTTTCAAATGAGGTCTAGCCTCTCTTTTCAGTGGAAGTTAAGCTCGTCGGATCTGTTGCCCGTGATGTGAGTGATCATTGACCCTATGCTTGCCCCTTCTTATTGCTATTTGTGACGTCGAGTGCTTAAGTGAGATCAGCGGTCAAGTAGGTCCTTGGACGCTGGCCCTTATAGTATAGTCTACTTAGACCTCTACCGATAGAAAGAGGCTGGATGGAATTCAGCTCGACTGATAAGGAGAGGAAGGTAGGAAGAACCGCTTTAAGCCTATTGCTTCCGTTCAGTACAGACAGAGCTCAACCAGAAATCTCTCACTCAGTAGGTACGAATGCACTGACCTAAGCACAATCAGACTTAGGACATACAGTACTAAAGGCTGCAGACCTTCGCTTCAGTCAGTAGCAAAAGGGAATTTCTCTCACAAAGGTCGTAGAGGGGCTTGCTACTTTCAATCATAAAAGGAAGATTTTGCAAAGCAAAGGAGAAAGAAGTGGTCCCCTCTTCTCTGGTAACCCGCTGCCGCATATGTAGAAAAAGAGGGAGTAGAGAAAGAGGAACAACTATTTGACTTTGGCACATGAGGTGGCGGGTTTGGCTAGGTAACATAATGGAAATGTATCGGACTACAAATCCTGGAATGACGGTTCGACCCCGTCATTGGCCTCGAGGAGTGGTGAGCAGCACAGAACTTTAATCAATCAAATGATATAGTATTAGGGTAAGGGGGCTAGGCAGGTCGAGGTCCTACGAGGTACCTACTACTCGGAGTACCCTCCCAAAAGGAAAAAGATGTGTCTGTCAAGTTCAGTTCTTCTTAGTTGGGTTGGGTGGATTTACACTAAAGCCTTCTGGGAAAGGCACCGATCAAGTCATTCAGTACAGTATCTTCATCGGTCTCGGTCTCGGTCGTTGTAGTTGATATTGATTCTAATTAATTCGTTGTTATGATGTTCCAGTTTCATTTCCTCTTTTGTTTGTACATATTTCTCCCCTGATTTCCATTGGTCAACAACCAAGAAAAGTACTATATACTTATTCACTACTCGTACAGGAAGGACTCTCTTTCTGTCTGGAAGGAATCATCTTTTCTCAATCAAGAATGCCTCGATTTCCACACATATTTCTCTTTGATGAAAACAGTCTAAATAATATTCAATCGTCTACTACTATTTCTTCTACTACTATTACAAGTCAATCTCAATCAACGACGACTATTAATGATTATAGTTTTCAATCATCTGGCACTTCTGGCACTCAGGGTTCTTCTAATGGGGTTTTCGAAGATCATCCTAGTCTTAACCCTTCAAGTGAACTTCCAAGGCAAAGAAGCCTTTTTTTCTAATTCTTTAATTCATTTCTTATCAAGTAGGAATTGAACCTACGACTAGTCAGTTAATCATTGACTGCTCTACCACTGAGCTATTGAGACGGGCTTCTTTAAGAATTGGTTTGCTAAATCGACGCACAATCTTATGGGGCGATTCCCATTCTTGTGAAGTGGAAAGGGCAGAGTTCCGTATTTACATAGATAAGATAAGGTAGGAGAATGCCCGCCTCGATTGTATGAAGAAATCACTGCACTCATCCCCTATTGCAGACTGACTGGCTTAAATACAGGGGCAATATCGTTCATGTCACGCCCCAACTCGACCCTTCCTACGATCAGTCTGGACGCAACAGAATTTTGGCAGTATAATGACAGTAATTAGGACACCGAGTCTCTAAACCAACCTCTTCGAAACTCATACATCCAACTCCACAATAATTCAACAATTAACAACACAACCACAATATACAATAAACATTTTTTACCATTGCATTCATAGGTTATACGCCTCCGTTCCAACATCATACATTTACTATATAATATACATAACCAAACTAGATTATAACCAAATCTAGTAGCCTAATCATATTCCAAAACAAGACCACTAAACTAGCAATTTTTAATCCATTATCTTTACAACATCTTATACATCATAAACTTCTAAATAAATACATACCAACTAGTTTTAATAATAAGATAACAAAAAGTACATTATCAGATATCAAGGACAAGACTCTGGCACGTAGGACTCGTCCACATATGGCACATAATCCTCTTCTGGAGGTACGTACCCGTAATCTGGATCGGTAACACCTGTATACATGCAATAATTGAGAGTGAGCTTATATAAAACAAGCTCAGTAAGGATTCGATAGATCTCTAACAGTATTTACTATACTCCTTGAAAATCATCATTTGAGCAGTAAACACACAACAATCATCAATAATAATATAAGCACATTAACTATAATGACCAATCAATAATGGATACTCTAGTTGGTGTAGCTCCAAACGCCATCACGAACTCAACCGTTCTTCTTGTAACTCCCCATTACTCATGCACCCGAGGTACCTCACTAGCCCCTCCCTCCATGACAACTCCGTCATGCGAGCTGGGGGTAGCCTATGATAGTCATGCCGGTTTCAACCCAACAGCCCGATACTGCCCTAGAGGTGGCACACACATACCAAGACTCAAGACAATAATAATAATCATTCAAATCACAGGAGGACAACCTTTCACGTTGACTATCTCTCAGTTCATCAATAATCAATTATCACAGGAGGACAACAAAGTAGGTTGCCTATCTCCCGGTTCAACAATAATCAATCACTAATCATCAATTCTACAACATAACAACAACTAATCAATTAAACAACAAACAACTAAGTTAGATGACAAAGTAGGCCATCCAACTTAACATGCAATAACTACACAACCAAATCCTAATCTAACCATCAACAACTCACAATTCAATCACTCAAATACCACCCATGTGACGCCCGAGATTTAGCCATGCATTTAGTTACTGTTGCATCCTTTGTTTGCGCATCTCTTTCTGTGCCTTATTAACTGTCTCCTTAAGTTACTATTCACTACATTTTTAAACTTCATACTATTAACGAATTAGTATTTTTATTAAATCATATTAATTATTAAAGTAGTGGGAAAAATGTGCAATTGAGCTAGAGGCGATAGGAGAGCTCATTTAGAAAATGATTTTTGTAGTTGAATGAATAGTGTTACGTAACCAACTTAGAGATTTAATTAACTAGCACACGTGTTTCACCTTAGGCTCGTTTCTAAGCTTTCAACGCGCATTTTAGAAGCCACTTAAACACACAAACTTGACCCCACCCAACCTTACACCTTATATATCAACATAAGCTCATAAAATGCAAGAGAAAAAAAAAATAAAAAGCTGAAAACAGCAGTGAAGGCCGACAGCAGCAAACAGTGGAGAAAAATCAATTTTTGCTCTTCAATCCTTCAATTCAAGCCACTTCAACCCTTGAGCAAGTGGATTAGGGTGTGTGCAAGGCTCCTAGGTGTTCCTACGCGCATTGGTGAGGGATTTCACGGCTTATTTTTGCATTTCTAAATAGTTGTCAATTTCTTGATTTGTTGAAAATGTGATCAAATGCCATTGTATTAACTATCTATGCTATTATACCATATATATGAAAGCTAGAGAACATATTTGAGCCATCATTTCGCAATTTAAACGGTTGGAATCGTTAGTTTAATTCATGAGGTGAATAGTGACATTTTTTCTAGGGTTTTGTGTAATTACTCGAATTAGCTTGATTCAACGCTCCTAATAGAAGCCTTAGGTGCTAATGAAGGTAGTCTAATAGCCCCGTGCACTTACATTGCTCTATAATCGCATAAAACGTAAAATAGTCGACTTTAAAAAAGGGCTTTCGGGGTTAATGCGAATCCGGGTGAATTCGGGCTTCAATTCTAGTATCCTTAGGCTACCTAGGTGCTATAGAAGCCTTGATATCCCTTGTTTGAAGCCCGGACAATGTATGTGTAGTTTAAAGCCATAAGAGGGAATTTGGGGCTTTCGGGGTAATTGAGGGCATTTGAATGAGTTAAAGGGTTGAGAGGGTACCTTGGGGGTTAGTTAGAAGGTTGGGAGAGTTTCCTTTGAAAATGGAATCATTAGCCTTGGTTTGGAAGAGAAATAGTTTGAAAAACAAAGGGGTTTAGGTGCAATTTCGGTTGACTCACACTTCTAAACCCATGGCATGACTCCTTAAGTGTTTATATGTGGTTTCAAGTTGATTTGGAGCTTTTGGTATGATTCTATGCTTATTTTGTATATGTTCCTTTGTAAACTGCTTATTAGCTTCTATAATTGCTTCTATTCTAATTGCATCGAGGTCAACCTACTTTGTTGATCCTCCTATGTGTTAATGCTTATATTATTGTTATTAATTTGTCATTGTTAAGTGCATTGCATCGTGGTTGCCCAACCATAGTGTCAGGGGCGGATGTGTTGAATATCGGCTGGGCGGCAGAGGGCTTGCCGGTGGATATTCAAACTCCGTGCCCTAGTCCCTCATTCGCCTGGTCCGGAGATTGCCAGGGGATGTTGGGTCGTAGGATTATCGGGGTACATCCGGAGTACACCCACTGGAGTGTTTGGGGTTATGCCGGCTTATCGTGATCGTGCTCGTGGTTCGTGGATCGTGAATGAAGACCAGTGAAGATTGGTGTATAGGGGATTGTGTGAAATGTATCCTTTAAATGTGTGGTTATTTAAGTTATCATTGTTTCTTTAATTGTCTAAGTGTTATTGTTGTATAATTGTATTATCTGTTGCATTGCACGCCCCGGGACTATATCCCTCACTGGGCAACAGTGGTTGCTCATACCTCGATATATGTTTCAGGAGACGCTGAGGGTGATCCCCAGCTTGTTGAGTTAGTTGAGGAGGAGGAAGTTCAGACTGATCCTTTACCTTAGTTGCCGTGCCTGATTGCTTGAGGTGGTTTAATTTCTTGCTGCCTTGTGGAAGGCTCAACTGTTTATCTTATGTCCTACCTTGTGGCCTAAGGGCTATGTATATGCTTGTTGTGTAAAGTTGAAGGCTAGTAGATTGAAGTGTAGAATTGGACATCCATGTCTTGTAATAACTTTTATTCTTGCTTTTATTTCCTTGCATGCTTGGGAGTGAATGGCTAATGTAGAATGCCTTGTCTTTTAAGTTGTTTTTATTGATATCCTAGAATGTCATGGCTGCTAGACTATGTTGTAAACAAAGTTCTTGCATGCTTGTGTGGTTTTGGAATTGTTGTTTACTTCAAGGCTCGGATGGCCTTGAATCTTTATATATAGCCATGAAAAGTTTGTTTACCTTGTAGTTACCTTATTTGTAAGTTTACAGGTTTCCAGAATATCCACGGTACAGGGGAGACTCTGTCCGTGTGTCGGGTCCGGACTTGGCCTTTAGCTTGGGGGTTGGGTCGGGGCGTGACATTTAAGTTGTATCAGAGCTATAGATTGCATGAAGCCAGGTTAAATTTCTCGGTCTGTGGGTAGAGATTTGTTATGTGACCTTGTGAATGCATGAGTCTTTGATTTTGATTTGCCTAAGTGAAATTTGAATAAGGAATGAACATGCTAGCATGGAAATAGAATATCAAGAGTCTAGAATGTCAAGTATGATCTAGTGATTTACGTGTACTTGAAGAATGTGGAATATTTATTTGAACTTCTATGTACTTGACTTTATGTGAATCTAATTGGAGTTTTCTTTATGCGTTTACTTATAAATTGCATATATACATATATATACCTGTCATAACACTTTGCATTCTAGCTATTCGAGATGGGGCCCCGCCGTCGTACTGAAAATCCGAATGTTGGTGGAGAACCCGAGGGGGTTCATGGGCAAGAAGCTGAGGTGGCCGAAAATGCACCGCAGGTTCAAGAGCCGAGCACTGCACAAATCTTGGCCACGATGGCTCTGAACACTATCGCCCAGTTTGTGTCACAGCAGGGTCAGCCAGGGGTCGTTGGAGGTAATCAGGCTGCGAGAGCCGGAGGTAGTGGCCCTACCGGAGGGAATCTGTATGATCGGTTTATACATCATGGGGCCTATACTTTCTTTGGAGAACCGGACGATATGAAGGCTGAGATGTGGCTAAGGAAGTTTGAGAGAGTGGCAGCAATACTCGAGTGCCATGATGACAGGAAGATTACTTATGCCACTTTCCTTCTCGAGGGTGATGCTGAAGATTGGTGGCGTACCGTCAGTGAGAAATGGGAAGCTGAGGGGGTTCATCATTCGTGGGCCGACTTTGTCCGAGAATTCCGAGACAAGTATATATCGGTGGTTGCCCGCGAGAGGCGTCAATCAGAGTTCATAAACTTGAAACAGGGGAGTATGACGGTAGATCAATACGAGGCTACTTTTACCCGGCTTTCCCGTTATGCACCAGCTTTGATTCAGCCGGAGGACATGAAGATCCAGAGGTTCATCCTGGGTTTGAGGAGGGATATTATGCTGAATTTGTCTACAAATGATTTTCCTAACTATGCTGCAGTAGTCCGAGCCGCCTCGAGATATGAGAAACGCAAGGCCGATGTGTCAGCCGAGACCAGTCAATCGAGTAAGCGGTTTCAATCATAGAGTCAAGGGTACCAAGGGCAGGCTGTATCAGTTGGGCAGAGTTCGCAGCCGAGGCAGACTCAGAGTTATACAGGGCCTACTCAGACTCAGGCATGACCAGTTCAAAGTCAGACTCAGAGTCAGTTCCGTCCAGCAGTTTCCCGTTCACAGCAGGGTAGTTCAGCTACCTCTACTTACAGAGCTCCTTCGGGAGGCACTGTTGCAAGACGTCACCAGCAGTGCAGCTTCTGTCAGCGCCAGGGCCACACTGAGGATGTTTGTTGGAAGAAACATAACAAATGTAAAGGTTGCGGTAGTGATCAGCACAGGGTTAAAGACTGTCAGAAATTTAAGAACCCTAGGGGTCAGACGTCAGCTCAGAACTCTCAGACCAGGGCACCAGCTGCAGCACCACCACCATGAGGCCAGGCCCGTGTATTTGCTTTGAATGCTGAGGAGCTTCCGGATACAACCGCTGTGGTAGAAGGTATTTTTCTTCTTAAAGATCAATCAGTTAAGGTTTTAATTGATTCCGGGGCTTCGCATTCTTTTATTACTCCTACTTGTGCACAAAATGCTAAATTGAAACATGATAAATTGTTGTATGAGATTGTGGTTTATACTCCTATGGGTCCGAAGTTTGTTACTAGATCTATTTGCAGAGCATGTAGTATTTTTATTGAGGGTCGTGTTTTTCCTACTGATTTGATTATCCTACCCTTCAATGACTTTGAAATTATATTGGGGATGGACTGGTTAAGTAAATATTATGCCCAGCTTGATTGTAAAAAGAAGATTGTGTATCTAGAAATGCCTGACCAGCCTATACTTAAAATAGTTGGTAGTAGAAAATCTACGGGAACTCCTATTATTTCTTCTATTAGGGCATCTAAATTATTGAGCAAGGGTTGTGAGGCTTATCTTGCATATTTGATTAATCAACCTGGGGATCAATTGAAATTGAATGATGTACCTATCGTGAGGGAGTTTTCGGGGGTCTTTCCTGAGGAATTACCTGGGTTACCGCCTGATAGAGAGATAGAGTTCATGATTGATTTATTGCCGGGGACTTCACCTATATCTAGGACTCCGTATAGAATGGCTCCACCTGAATTGCAGGAATTGAAAGTTCAATTGCAGGGCTTGCTTGAGAAGGGATTCATTCAGCCGAGTTCTTCACCGTGGGGCGCGCCAGTTATATTTGTTAAAAAGAAAGACGGATCTCTTCGCCTATGCATTGATTATCGGGGTCTTAATCAGGTAACCATCAAAAATAAATATCCTTTGCCTTTAATTGAAGAGTTATTTGATCAGTTGCAAGGCGCCAGGGTATTCTCTAAATTTGATCTGAGGCAGGGCTATTATCAGCTGAGGATTAAGAAAGATGATGTTCCTAAAACTGCTTTCAGAACTCGATATGGCCATTATGAGTTTGTTGTCTTGCCGTTTGGTCTTACTAATGCTCCCGCCGCATTCATGGATTTAATGCAAAGGGTATTTCGTCCTTACCTGGACCAATTTGTGGTCATATTCATTGATGATATCCTTGTCTATTCTAAATCTGAGGCGGAACATGAACTGCATCTCAGAATTGTGTTGCAGACTCTTCAAGAGCATCAGTTGTTTGCAAAGTTTAGCAAATATGAATTCTGGCTTAAGCAAGTTGCTTTTCTGGGCCATATTATCTCGCAGGATGGTATTTCTGTTGATCCAGCGAAGATTGAAGTTGTGTTATCTTGGAAACGACCTGAAACTGTAACAGAAATTCGTAGCTTCCTTGGTTTAGCTGGGTATTATCGGAGGTTTGTCAAGGATTTCTCTAAGATTGCAGGGCCTTTAACTCAACTTACTCAGAAGAAAACAGTATTTGACTGGAGTGATAAATGCGAGGCCAGCTTCCAGGAATTGAAGAAGAGATTGACTACAGCTCATATTCTTGCTTTACCTGAGGGTTATGATAATCTGGTGATCTATAGTGATGCTTCGAAGGAAGGTCTGGGTTGTGTATTGAAGCAGAATGGCAGGGTTATTGCTTATGCTTCCAGGAAACTGAAGCCTTATGAACTTAACTATCCGACTCATGATCTTGAGCTTGCAGCTATCATTCTTGCATTAAAGAAATGGCGTCATTATCTCTGGGGCAACAAGTTTGAAATCTTTACATATTATAAGAGCTTGAAATATCTGTTTTCACATAAAGAGTTGAACATGAGGCAGAGGCGTTGGCTGGAATTACTTGAGGACTATAACTGCACTATTAACTATCTTCCAGGCAAGGCCAATATTGTTGCTGATGCTTTGAGCCGAAAGGCTACTGTTGCTAGTTTGACTATCAAGAGTTGGGAATTCATGGAAGAATTATGCTTATGGAAGCCTAATACTTCAGATTCTGGTATTCAATTCACAAGTTTGCAGATTCAATCTCTGTTATTATCTAGGATTCGAGAAGCTCAACAGGCTGATCTTCAATTGTTGAAAGTCTTAGAGAATTCTAAAGGGGGAGAGTCGGATTTCAAACTGCACGACGATGGTATTCTCAAATTCAAGGGTAGAATCTGTATTCCGAGTGATCGAACTCTAAAGAAGGATATTCTTGCTGAAGCACACAGTTCCAGATATACTATCCATCCAGGCAGTACTAAAATGTATAAAGATTTGAAGCAGAATTTCTGGTGGAATAATATGAAGAGAGAGATTGCTGACTATGTTGCTCGATGTCTTACTTGTCAGAAAGTTAAAGCAGAACATCAGAGACCTGCAGGGCTGTTGCAGCCTTTGGCTATTCCTGTTTGGAAATGGGATCATATTACCATGGATTTCGTATCAGATTTACCGAGGTCTTCGAAGGGTAATGACTCAGTTTGGGTTATTGTGGATAGATTGACCAAGACTTCTCATTTTATTGCTAAAAAGAAGTCTGATTCTCTTGACAAGCTGGTAGAGTTGTATATTGAGAATGTTGTCCGACTTCATGGAATTCCAAAGAGTATTGTGTCAGATAGAGATCCCAGATTCACATCTCAGTTCTGGCAGAAGATTCAGAAAGCTTTGGGCACAACTTTGAATTTCAGTACAACTTATCATCCTCAGACAGATGGTCAATCCGAGAGAACTATCCTAATCCTCGAGGATATGTTGCGGGCTTGTATTCTGGACTTCGGTAAGAGTTGGGAGAAGTATTTGCCACTAGCAGAGTTCGCCTATAACAATAGTTATCAAGATACTATTGGTATGACACCTTATGAGGCACTTTATGGGCATAAATGCCGATCTCCTCTTTATTGGGATGATGTTGGTGAAATGAAGACGGTCGACCCTACTCTCTTACCTGAAATGAACAAAATGATTGATCATGTGCAGCTTATCAGAAAAAGAATGCTTACAGCACAGAGCCGGCAAAAGAGTTATGCAGATAGACGCCGTCATGATCTGAAATTTGTCGTGGGGGATCGAGTATTTCTGAAAATTTCTCCTTGCAAGGGTTTGATTCGGCATGGTAAAGGAGGTAAACTCAGTCCTCGATATGTGGGACCATTTGAGATAACTGAAACTGTTGGTGATTTGGCTTATCGTCTAGCTTTACCTCCCAGTCTGGGCAGAATTCATGATGTATTCCATGTTTCTATGCTTCGGAAGTATCAGCCAGATCCCTCTCACATACTTGAGCCGGAACCGCTAGAGATCAGTGAAACTTTGACCTACACAGAGAAACCTCTTCGAATTGTTGATCAGAAAGTTCAGGAGCTGAGGACTAAAAGCATTCCAATGGTTAAAGTTCTGTGGGATCATCACGGAGTAGAGGATGCGATGTGGGAGAGAGAGGATCAGATGCGGGAACGGTATCCAGAGTTATTCGCCGAATCATGTAAGAATTGCGTGGACGCAATTAGTTTAAGGGGGAGAGGATGTGACGCCCGAGATTTAGCCATGCATTTAGTTACTGTTGCATCCTTTGTTTGCGCATCTCTTTCTGTCCCTTATTAACTGTCTCCTTAAGTTACTATTCACTCCATTTTTAAACTTCATACTATTAACGAATTAGCATTTTTATTAAATCATATTAATTGTTAAAGTAGTGGGAAAAATGTGCAATTGAGCTAGAGGCGATAGGAGAGCTCATTTAGAAAATGATTTTTGTAGTTGAATGAATAGTGTTACGTAACCAACTTAGAGATTTAATTAACTAGCACACGTGTTTCACCTTAGGCTCGTTTCTAAGCTTTCAACGCGCATTTTAGAAGCCACTTAAACACCCAAACTTGACCCCACCCAACCTTACACCTTATATATCAACATAAGCTCATAAAATGCAAGAGAAAAAAAAATAAAAAGCTGAAAACAGCAGTGAAGGCCGACAGCAGCAAACAGTGGAGAAAAATCAATTTTTGCTCTTCAATCCTTCAATTCAAGCCACTCCAACCCTTGAGCAAGTGGATTAGGGTGTGTGCAAAGTTCCTAGGTGTTCCTACGCGCATTGGTGAGGGATTTCACGGCTTATTTTTGCATTTCTAAATAGTTGTCAATTTCTTGATTTGTTGAAAATGTGATCAAATGCCATTGTATTAACTATCTATGCTATTATACCATATATATGAAAGCTAGAGAACATATTTGAGCCATCATTTCGCAATTTAAACGGTTGGAATCGTTAGTTTAATTCATGAGGTGAATAGTGACATTTTTTCTAGGGTTTTGTGTAATTGCTCGAATTAGCTTGATTCAACGCTCCTAATAGAAGCCTTAGGTGCTAATGAAGGTAGTCTAATAGCCCCGTGCACTTACATTGCTCTATAATCGCATAAAACGTAAAATAGTCGACTTTAAAAAAGGGCTTTCGGGGTTAATGCGAATCCGGGTGAATTCGGGCTTCAATTCTAGTATCCTTAGGCTACCTAGGTGCTATAGAAGCCTTGATATCCCTTGTTCGAAGCCCGGACAATGTATGTGTAGTTTAAAGCCATAAGAGGGAATTTGGGGCTTTCGGGGTAATCGCGGGCATTTGAATGAGTTAGAGGGTTGAGAGGGTGCCTTGGGGGTTAGTTAGAAGGTTGGGAGAGTTTCCTTTGAAAATGGAACCATTAACCTTGGTTTGGAAGAGAAATAGTTTGAAAAACAAAGGGGTTTAGGTGCAATTTCGGTTGACTCACACTTGTAAACCCATGGCATGACTCCTTAAGTGTTTATATGTGGTTCCAAGTTGATTTGGAACTTTTGGTATGATTCTATGCTTATTTTGTATATGTTCCTTTGTAAACTGCTTATTAGCTTCTATAATTGCTTCTATTCTAATTGCATCGAGGTCAACCTACTTTGTTGATCCTCCTATGTGTTAATGCTTATATTATTGTTATTAATTTGTCATTGTTAAGTGCATTGCATCGTGGTTGCGCAACCATAGTGTCAGGGGCGGATGTGTTGAATATCGGCTGGGCAGCAGAGGGCTTGCCGGTGGATATTCAAACTCCGTGCCCTAGTCCCTCATTCGCCTGGTCCGGAGATTGCCAGGGGATGTTGGGTCGTAGGATTATCGGGGTACATCCGGAGTACACCCACTGGAGTGTTTGGGGTTATGCCGGCTTATCGTGATCGTGCTCGTGGTTCGTGGATCGTGAATGAAGACCAGTGAAGATTGGTGTATAGGGGATTGTGTGAAATGTATCCTTTAAATGTGTGGTTATTTAAGTTATCATTGTTTCTTTAATTGTCTAAGTGTTATTGTTGTATAATTGTATTATCTGTTGCATTGCACGCCCCGGGACTATATCCTTCACTGGGCAACAGTGGTTGCTCATACCTCGATATATGTTTCAGGAGACGCTGAGGATGATCCCCAGCTTGTTGAGTTAGTTGAGGAGGAGGAAGTTCAGACTGATCCTTTACCTTAGTTGCCGTGCCTGATTGCTTGAGGTGGTTTAATTTCTTGCTGCCTTGTGGAAGGCTCCACTGTTTATCTTATGTCCTACCTTGTGGCCTAAGGGCTATGTATATGCTTGTTGTGTAAAGTTGAAGGATAGTAGATTGAAGTGTAGAATTGGACATCCATGTCTTGTAATAACTTTTATTCTTGCTTTTATTTCCTTGCATGCTTGGCAGTGAATGGCTAATGTAGAATGCCTTATCTTTTAAGTTGTTTTTATTGATATCCTAGAATGTCATGGCTGCTAGACTATGTTGTAAACAAAGTTCTTGTATGCTTGTGTGGTTTTGGAATTGTTGTTTACTTCAAGGTTCGGATGGCCTTGAATCTTTATATATAGCCATGAAAAGTTTGTTTACCTTGTAGTTACCTTATTTGTAAGTTTACAGGTTTCCAGAATGTCCACAGTACAGGGGAGACTCTGTCCGTGTGTCGGGTCCGGACTTGGCCTTTAGCTTGGGGGTTGGGTCGGGGCGTGACAACCCAAATATCCAAAGGCACAATACAATATTTTAAAGAAAGACAACCCAAACTTCTAAAAATCATAACTTACATTCTACTAATCCGATAACCTCCAAACTAGTTTCTAACACTCACCCACTTAATCAACAACATTCACACCCTCGGAAACCAACCATAATCCATCCAAATCAAGCCCAACAACCCTAAAACCCTAATGCATCATGGCTGAAATTTCCAAACTTTCACACCGACATCACAATCAAAATTTTGGCATTACAACATTACTACCACGTATTTAACAAACTTTTACAAGCTAACAGCAATCGATTCCAACCACCACAACTCCAGATATTCAACAAATAGCCAACAACTCAACTTTTAATACCCGAAAAATAAAATTCATACTACAACGGTTCAAATCTTACATAAACACATATAAACGATCCTTAGCATGTACTGAGCAATAATATAAAATCAATTCAACATTCTAATTGTTCAAAATTAAATTATATGCAAAAACATAAAAATGACATTTTGAGATCTAGAATTTTTCTCTCACCTTTGATGTTGTTTGATGCAAGAAAGGTGTAGAATGGATTCCCAACAAGCAAGAACAAACTTTGATTCAAGTGCAAAGGCTTTGTATTGCAAAATCTAATGAAAATTTTGATCAAAATTAAAGCAAAAATGGCCTTGATGGTTTCGGCCATGTGTGTGTGTGTTTGTGGTATTTTTAGCTTTTGTTTGTGAGCTATTTTTAGTTATTTAGTATATATAAAGCAAGTCAAATAAAATAATGCAAAGTCAAAGTTGAGCAATTTAGTATTTTTTAGTCTTTTTATTTGTTTTCTAGTCTTTTAATTTAGTTTTAGACTATTTCTTGCTCAAAACATTAAATTGGCACTTAGACTATTTCTAGATAATTTATTTTAGGTGACAAAGAGTTTTACATGCAAACATTTCCACCCGACTTGGTTTAAAACTTGTTTTTTTGCAAAATAAAGTGTAAAAACTTTTAAAATTTCAAAACCGATTCCAAACCCATTTTAATCAAACACGGGTCTATTAATATCCGAGCACTAGGTTTTAAAACATTTAAAACACCCCTGTAAAAATTTTAGCGGACAGGTTTTTAAAATACTATTCACTAAAACCGGCGATAAAATTTCTGGTGCCGATTTTGATGAAAATTTCATGAATGCACATATAGCATGTATTAAGAATATAAATCACATATTTAGCACATTCTAATTCATATACCACATAAACAGGTCAAATCACGCAAATCGTGGCAAAGACACTCAAATCGAGGCAAAGAGAAAACATGGGGTCTCACATTCTCCCCCCCCCCCCCTTAAAGAAATTTTGTTCTCGAAATTCTTACTTGTTGTACAAAAAAGATTTGGGTACTGCTGCTGCATCGATCTCACCTCTCCCAAGTAGCCTCCTCAATCCCGTGATGCTTCCATAATACAGTAGAACCTCTTTAAATTAATAGCGTTGGGACCACTAAATTTTATTAATTTAGCAATATATTAATTTATCGATAAATTAATAACTATTAATTAATAGAGATATTTTTCATTTTTTGGCTCTATAGTAAACATATTATGATTATGATATCTTTTTCGGTCCAATTTGAAAAGATAAGTAATGAGAATAGACGATAAAATTTAATTTAGTAAGATTAAAAAAAAATTCTAATCTCGTATCCAAGTCCTTGTAGGATTAGGATGAGAACTAATTTCTCTAATCTTGTATCTTAATCCTTGTAGGATAATCTCAATTTTTTTTCTTTAAATAATTAAATATGAGATTCAACTAGATTTGAAGTTCAACAAAAGACAAGCTACTCTTGATTCATATTTTAACAAAATCTCATAGTCAATTTATTATGTACTTTTTAGCTTATTATTAATTTATGAAATATTTGAATCAATAAAATACAAAGGAAATTTTTTTAAATGTATTATCTTATAATTTTATCGAATTTATCAACTTTTTACACTAGTCCCAAGTCGGGACTGAATATTTTTATTAATTAAAAGAGATTATTAATTTATCGAGTTAATTTAAAGAAGTTCTACTGTACTTTGACCATCGGAATCTTCTTCGATCTCAGTTCCCATTCCATCTGATCAAGAATGCGAATCGGCCTCTCATCATATGTCAGATTCTCACGAAGCTATAACGGCTCTGGCTCTAGAATATGAGAAGAATCCGGATTATACTTTCGCAAATTAGACACGTGAAAGACATTGTAGACATTAGAGAAGTTCTCCGGTAAAGCCAACCAATATGCTAACTTACCAACCCTGCCGGTAATCTCAAACGGCCCTGCAAACCTTGGACTCAGCTTACCACCTTTACCATAACGAGCAAACCCCTTTCGAGGAGATAATTTTAAGAAAACCCAATCCCCGACTGCAAATTCTAAATCCCAACGACGTTTATCAGCATAACTCTTGTATCTGCTCTGCGCTGTGAGCATTGTAACGCCCCGATCCCTCACGAGATCGGGACTCCTAGTTATCACGCTATTCTCACCCAATTCCAAACCCTAGGCACAAAATTTTAGGGGAAAACAGACGGAGTCTCCCCTGTTTATAGGACTAAACTGGTACCTGCACAAAGACACCATGATGCTAGATCCACAAACAACAACTCTTATAACCAATCCTCCAAGATTTTTATGGGCCACCCACAATCACAAGGCCATCTGAGTCTTGGAACAACAATTACATATAACACACAAGCAAGCAAAGCATTTCTAATTTTAACTATAGGTAGTTAGATACAACAATAGCCAAGTTCTACTTCCAAGTTTGTTAATCACACAAACATGCAAAAGAATAAGTTTACTATGGATTATTACATGTCATTCCACTTTATATCCAACATACAAGATTACAAATTATTACATTCACCATTTATACTCAAGACCCCAAGGTCACAAAAAGGCAATCAACAACAACTCCACGCAAGCTTCTCATTTTAGACAACCTGATCACACAAGAAGTCACCGAAATTGCTTAACTAGCACTTCTTCCTCTTCTTCTATCAGCTGAGGATTCACCTCAGCTTCACCTGAAACATATTAAATGAGGAATGAGCAACAATGTTGCCCAGCGAGGGAGGTGATGCAACATGCCAACGTTCAATATGATATGCAAACACAAGAAAACATATATAATCCACATAAACCAACAAGACAATAAACCAAGCAACTAACCACTTTTAAAAAGGATACGGTTCCACTTCCAAGTCTTCATCCACGAGCCACGAACCACGAGCATCACGAACATGCCGGCAAACCCCAAACACCACAATTGGGATACTCCGGATGTATCCCGATCCTACGACCCTTTCTCCCGAGGTAGGTCCATGCCCAGCAGGTGAACCACGCCTCTGGGGTAGTAGAATATGCCTCAGCGAGAAAGGGAATAGGCACCATGGTAGTCGAGGGAGCACGGCAAGCCCGACGCCGCCCGTGTTTCTCGACGCTACCATGTCCGATAGAGGTTGCGCAACCCAATACAAGTCACAAACAATCAATATAACACATAACACGTAAGAGGGACGACAAAGTAGGCCGCCCTCACATATATGCACGATAAAAGTTCATATAAGCACGATATTAACTAATAGATGCCAAAAGAAGCAATCAACCCAATTAATTCCAATAATCTACTCAAATAACTTAAATGCATCCTAAATATTCAATGCAAGGCATTACTAACACACAACAAGTTCCAATTGCAACTAAAAAGGCTAAAAACTACTTTTCCCCTTTCTTTAACCGAGCTTTCTTTCTCCTAAGCATGGTTCGAGATTCCCAATCGTACCCTAGTCTTTCTATATTCCTAATTAAGCTCAAAGGTACCCTTTAAAGTTACTAAAACTCATTTTTGAAGCAAAAGTTTGGGAAGGCCCCGAACGGATTTGAACTATAGCCATACTAACCGAACCCCAATTTCGCAAAACGAAAGCACCAAAGGTGCTTCCTTAGCTCAAGGATACCCAAATCGATGCCCAAATTTGCCCGGATTGCTTAACGTATAAAACCCCCTTTTTAAAGTAAGCTTATTATGCAATTAAGTTCAAATTCGAGTGTTTCAACCTAACGTGGCTTTTCAACTAACTTCCATAAGGTCTAGAGCACCTAATTGAGGCATCAATTCAAGCCAATTTGCAAATTTTCTCAAAACCCTAGTTCTAAGCACTATTCATCATCTCTTTGATCAAATTCAACATTCAACCATTAACTATGTTATCAAACCTCAAAAGTTAGCTTTAGAGACCTTAAATAACTCATAGGAAGCATTCATAACAAGTTATATAGCTATAATTGACAAATCAATAAAATTAAACATATGCACATAAACTTTAAAATCAAGAAAATGATTCTCCCTCACAATTTTGAAGATGAAGAAGCTTGTTGAAGTCTCTATGTTGCTCAAAACCCTCCCAAGATCAATCTAAGAGCTCAAAATGCAAGGATGTTGAAGCAAAATCTCATCTTTTCTCTCCTATAGCTGGTCGGCCAAATGGAGGGACTTGGAGGTCATTTTTTGTTTTGTTTTTGATGACTAAAATGTTATGTGATGTTAAGCTTGTTTTATGTATGTGTATGTGTTATTAAATGGGGTCAAATTCCATTAAAAACTTAGTCAAACTAGGCCAAAATGCAATTTCAATTATTTTTTTAGTTGCAACTAGTACTATTCTTACGTAACACTATTCAATTATCACGGAAAACATTTTCCAAACGCACACTCCTAAGCTCGAAAGTTCAAAACGAAAATTTCTTGGTTCCTTTTAAATGTCAGGTGACCTAGGAAAAATTTAATATCAAACTTTTGAAACAGTCAAAAATATTATGAATAGTAACCCCTAATAAAAATAATTAAGCAAGAAAGATGATGCACGTGGAAATGCACACATAGGTATGCAACGGTTATAAATAAATTTATGGTGAAATTCTCGGGTGTCACACCCTCCCCTCCTTACAAAAATTGCGTCCTCGCAATTTCTTACACATACAAGCGAGTTACCCTCATACATAAAACACATTGTTTCACGTAAGCATGCTTAACACATAAAACACATTGATCACGTTAGCAATATATAACAAGTAAAGTCACATAAGCAATAAGTTCACATACACAAATTATAAACTACTAAGTCATTTAAACAACAACTTCACCTAAAACAAGTTAATCACATATTCACATTAGTCATATAAAGCATATCGAGCACTCAAGTACATAAAGCACATAATTCACACAAAGCACGTTAATCACATCTATTCCACTTATCACACAAGCACATAAACCACAACTAGTTCACTCAACATATAAAACATGTTGATCACATAAGCACATTGATCACATTAAATCTCTTATCACATAAGACATGCACATACACTTTCTAAACACATTGACACTAAGGCCACTACCCCACAAGCCGAAGACCCTATCCCGGCTTGCGCCTAGCTAACTAGCTAAGCTCTGATACCACTTCTGTAACGCCCCGATCCCTCACGAGATCGGGACTCCTAGTTATCACGCTATTCTCACCCAATTCCAAACCCCAGGCACAAAATTTTAGGGGAAAACGGACGGAGTCTCCCCTGTTTATAGGACTAAACTGGTACCTGCACAAAGACACCATGATGCTAGATCCACAAACAACAACTCTTATAACCAATCCTCCAAGATTTTTATGGGCCACCCGCAATCACAAGGCCATCTGAGTCTTGGAACAACAATTACATATAACACACAAGCAAGCAAAGCATTTCTAATTTTAACTATAGGTAGTTAGATACAACAATAGCCAAGTTCTACTTCCAAGTTTGTTAATCACACAAGCATACAAAAGAATAAGTTTACTATGGATTATTACATGTCATTCCACTTTATATCCAACATACAAGATTACAAATTATTACATTCACCATTTATACTCAAGACCCCAAGGTCACAAAAAGGCAATCAACAACAACTCCACGCAAGCTTCTCATTTTAGACAACCTGATCACACAAGAAGTCACCGAAATTGCTTAACTAGCACTTCTTCCTCTTCTTCTATCAGTTGAGGATTCACCTCAGCTTCACCTGAAACATATTAAATGAGGAATGAGCAACAATGTTGCCCAGCGAGGGAGGTGATGCAACATGCCAACGTTCAATATGATATGCAAACACAAGAAAACATATATAATCCACATAAACCAACAAGACAATAAACCAAGCAACTAACCACTTTTAAAAAGGATACGGTTCCACTTCCAAGTCTTCATCCACGAGCCACGAACCACGAGCATCACGAACATGCCGGCAAACCCCAAACACCACAATTGGGATACTCCGGATGTATCCCGATCCTACGACCCTTTCTCCCGAGGTAGGTCCATGCCCAGCAGGTGAACCACGCCTCTGGGGTAGTGGAGTATGCCTCAGCGAGAAAGGGAATAGGCACCATGGTAGTCGAGGGAGCACGGCAAGCCCGATGCCGCCCGTGTTTCTCGACGCTACCATGTCCGATAGAGGTTGCGCAACCCAATACAAGTCACAAACAATCAATATAACACATAACACGTAAGAGGGACGACAAAGTAGGCCGCCCTCACATATATGCACGATAAAAGTTCATATAAGCACGATATTAACTAATAGATGCCAAAAGAAGCAATCAACCCAATTAATTCCAATAATCTACTCAAATAACTTAAATGCATCCTAAATATTCAATGCAAGGCATTACTAACACACAACAAGTTCCAATTGCAACTAAAAATGCTAAAAACTACTTTTCCCCTTTCTTTAACCGAGCTTTCTTTCTCCTAAGCATGGTTCGAGATTCCCAATCGTACCCTAGTCTTTCTATATTCCTAATTAAGCTCAAAGGTACCCTTTAAAGTTACTAAAACTCATTTTTGAAGCAAAAGTTTGGGAAGGCCCCGAACGGATTTGAACTATAGCCATACTAACCGAACCCCAATTTTGCAAAACGAAAGCACCAAAGGTGCTTCCTTAGCTCAAGGATACCCAAATCGATGCCCAAATTTTCCCGGATTGCTTAACGTATAAAACCCCCTTTTTAAAGTAAGCTTATTATGCAATTAAGTTCAAATTCGAGTGTTTCAACCTAACGTGGCTTTTCAACTAACTTCCATAAGGTCTAGAGCACCTAATTGAGGCATCAATTCAAGCCAATTTGCAAATTTTCTCAAAACCCTAGTTCTAAGCACTATTCATCATCTCTTTGATCAAATTCAACATTCAACCATTAACTATGTTATCAAACCTCAAAAGTTAGCTTTAGAGACCTTAAATAACTCATAGGAAGCATTCATAACAAGTTATATAGCTATAATTGACAAATCAATAAAATTGAACATATGCACATAAACTTTAAAATCAAGAAAATGAGACTCCCTCACAATTTTGAAGATGAAGAAGCTTGTTGAAGTCTCTATGTTGCTCAAAACCCTCCCAAGATCAATCTAAGAGCTCAAAATGCAAGGATGTTGAAGCAAAATCTCATCTTTTCTCTCCTATAGCTGGTCGGCCAAATGGAGGGACTTGGAGGTCATTTTTTGTTTTGTTTTTGATGACTAAAATGTTATGTGATGTTAAGCTTGTTTTATGTATGTGTATGTGTTATTAAATGGGGTCAAATTCCATTAAAAACTTAGTCAAACTAGGCCAAAATGCAATTTCAATTATTTTTTTAGTTGCAACTAGTACTATTCTTACGTAACACTATTCAATTATCACAGAAAACATTTTCCAAACGCACACTCCTAAGCTCGAAAGTTCAAAACGAAAATTTCTTGGTTCCTTTTAAATGTCAGGTGACCTAGGAAAAATTTAATATCAAACTTTTGAAACAGTCAAAAATATTATGAATAGTAACCCCTAATAAAAATAATTAAGCAAGAAAGATGATGCACGTGGAAATGCACACATAGGTATGCAACGGTTATAAATAAATTTATGGTGAAATTCTCGGGTGTCACAAGCATTCTCTGCCTGATCAATTGAACATTCTCAATCTTCGCTAGAAGCTCTGCTATAATAGTCGGATCAATAGTCTTCATCTCCCCTACTTCATCCCAATACAAAGGTGAACGGCACTTACGGCCGTAGAGAGCTGCAAAAGGTGCCATCCCAATAGTAGCTCGATAACTATTGTTATAGGCAAACTCGGCAAGTGGAAGATGTTTCTCCCAGTTCTTCCCGAAGTCCAGAACACAAGCCCTGAGCATATCTTCCAGAATCTGAATAGTCCTCTCAAACTGACCGTCGGTCTGTGGATGATACGCAGTGCTGAAGTTTAGCTGAGTACCTAAAGCATCCTAAAGTTTCTCCCACAAACAAGAAGTAAACTGAGGATCTCGATCTGAGACAATATTAGATGGAATCCCGTGAAGTTTAACAATCTGATCCACAAAAAGATCTGCCAACTCAAGTTCATGAGTCAGATAATTCACCTCATACGGCTTCAACTTTCTAGAAGCTTAAGCAATAACCCGGCCATTCTGCATAAGTACACAACCCAAGCCATCCTTGGATGCATCACTATAGATAACTATATTATCAATCCCCTCTGGTAGAGTAAGTACTGGAATGGTAGTCAATCTCTTT
Source organism: Ehretia macrophylla (assembly GCA_037974665.1). Lineage (NCBI taxonomy): Eukaryota > Viridiplantae > Streptophyta > Magnoliopsida > Boraginales > Ehretiaceae > Ehretia > Ehretia macrophylla. The sequence goes on along the minus strand of CM075782.1, from coordinate 38,234,061 downwards.
TTCAACTTTTGAAACCCAATCTCACATTTCTCATCCCAAACAAAGCTGGTCCATTTCTGAGTTAACTTAGAAAGTGGCCCTGCAATCTTAAAAAAGTCCTTGACAAACCTACGATAATAACCCGCCAAGCCAAGAAAGCTACGAATCTCCGAAACATTCTCCAGCCGTTTCCAAGACATCACCACTTCAATCTTAGTGGGATCTACAGAAATACCGCTCTGTGTGATCACATGACCGAGAAAAGATATACGTTGTAGCCAAAATTCGCATTTGCTGAACTTTGCAAACAACTGATGCTCCTGCAACTTCTGTAAGACAAGCCGTAGATGTTGCTTATGCTCTAATTCAGACTTAGAATAAACTAAGATATCATCAATAAAGATTACCACGAATTGGTCCAAATACGACTAAAAAACCCGATGCATAAGATCCATATATGCTGCCAGTGCATTAGTTAATCCAAAGGGCATAACAACAAACTCATAATGCCCGTACCGAGTCCTGAAAGCAGACTTCAAAACATCCTCCGTACGAATCCGAAGCTGATAATACCCCTGCCTCAAGTCAAATTTAGAGTAGACTTTAGCCCCTGAAGTTGATCAAACAACTCGTCAATCAGTGGCAAAGGATACTTGTTCTTGATGGTCACCTGATTCAAACCACGATAGTCAATACACAATCTCAAGGTACTATCCTTCTTCTTCATAAATAAAATAGGTGCTCCATAGGGTGAAGAACTCTACTGAATGAAACCCTTCTCTAATAACTCCTGCAGCTGAGTTTTCAGTTAATTAAGTTTAGATGGTGCCATCCGGTATGCTGATTTAGAAATAGGTTGAGTACTGTGAATAAGATTGATCACAAACTCCACATCTCTATATGGCGGTAACCCTGGCAACTCCTCGGGAAATACATTGGGATATTCCCGAATAATAGGAACTTCCTCCAGCTTCAGCTTATCAGATGGCTTGTTGATCAAATAATCTAGATAACCTGAACACCCCTTACTCAGCTTAACAGCTTTAGTTGATGAGATAATAAAACTCGTCTTAGCAACCCGGTTCCCTACTACCTCAACCATTGGCTGATCTGGAAAACGAAACCGTGCTACCTTTGTTCTACAGTTTAACTGGGCATCATACTTAGAAATCCAGTCCATACCCAAGATAACATCATACTCCCGGACAGGAAATAAAATAAGGTCAGATGGAAAATCCTGACCCTTAACATGTATTTTATAGTCTTTACAAACTAAGCCAGTCACATACTTATCAATTAAATAAGTACTAATCTCAACCACATAAGGCAATCTTTCAGGTTGCATGTTAACACGTTGCACACAAGTAGGCGTAATGAAATAATGCGTAGCACCAGAATCAATCAACACTTTAACAAGTTGATTGAGTATAAGGAAGTTACCTTCCACAACTGTCGTATCCTCAGGTGCCTCCTCCAAATCAACTGCATAGGCCCGAACTTGAACCCGCTGCTGTAGAGGTGCACCACCAGTAGGTCGGCCCTGATAACCCTGGGTCGCTGCCCAACCCTCAGTCCTCTTATATCTAGGGCAATCCTTCATCCTATGCTGATTGCTACTGCAACCCAAACACGTTCCTGCCTTCGCCCTGCAGTCGACCTCCACATGGCCCTGATGCTTGCAGTAAGTACACTGCGGTGATGAAGCACTGCCACTACCTCTAGAAGAACCAGAAGCCGAGAAAGCAGCTGTACCAGCCTACTGCTGAGGTCTCACAACACTAGGCCTATATTGACCCTAAGACTAGGCCGGCATGTACTGTGACTAAGCCTGATAAGACCCTTGCTGAAACTGAGGCCGATAGTAACCCTGCTGACCCTGCGGTCTGAAAGAACCCTGCTGCAGCGAAGGCCCATAACCACCCTACTGTACTGAAGGTCTGTACATACCCTGCTGGCCCTGCGGCTGAAATGGCCTCTTGCTAGGCTGACTAGGTCCGATCTATTCCCCTTTCCTCTTTTCCAGTCCGGATGCCACATCAAAAGCCTCAAAAAATATATCATACTGATTTAGGGCCATCGCATCCTGAATCTCCGACCTCAAACCCAACATAAACCTCCGGGTCTTGCATTCCTCATCTGCTACAAACTCCGGTGTATACCGGGACAGTCTAGTGAAAGTGGCCTCATACTGAGCCGCCGTAGCATTCCCCTGAATCAAATACAGAAACTCTGCCTCTCTCCGCTCCCGTGCAATCCTCGGGACATACTTCACCCGAAAGGCTCTCAAAAAGGTATCCCAGACATACGGAGTGCCTCTTACCTCCCAACCGACTCTCACTGTACACCACCATTCTTCTGCCTCATCATCAAACAAGTAAACAGCATAAGTGACTCTCCTCTGATCAGTATAGTCTAGAGGATCGAATATCTTCTCTATCCTATTAATCCACGCTTTCGCCTTCCTATCATCTGGCTCCCCCTGAAATCTTGGCGGATAATACCCCAAGAATTCTTTCAGCGTACCACGCCCGTGATAACCACCCTGAACATTCAACAACTGAGTCTGTAATGTCTGTGCTTGGGCAGCCTGCCCTGCTAGTATCTGAGCCTACCCTGCCATAATCTCCGTCATCCTATCCATGGCTGTACCAAAACGGTCATCATCACCCCTATCTCGGCCCGGTGCCACATTATCCGGTGCCTCATCAACTACCTCAGGCCTACCTCTGGTTCTTGGTCTACCAGTCATTCTACTAATCAAAGAGTTAGCACAGGTTATAGCACATAGACAGGCTATAGACAATTATTAGCAAATAAACAACTCACATAAAACACATAAATCAATTAAGTATCAATCACATAAACAAGTTGATCATATAATCACATAGTCACTAATTCACATAATCACTTAATCACTTAATCATATTAATACATATTTCACTTTTCTTTCATTTCATACATACTTTCAAGCTAAGACCATTACCCACATTCCGAGAATGCCCAGGCCGACAACTAAACATTAGCTCTAATACCACTTAATGTCAAGCCCCAACTCGACCCCTCCTACGATCAGTCAGGACACAACGGAATTTTGGCAGTATAACGACAGTAATTAGGACACCGAGGCTCTAAACCAACCTCTTCGAAACTCATACATCCAACTCCACAATAATTCAACAATTAACAACACAACTACAATATACAATAAACATTCTTTACCATTGCATCCATAGGTTATACGTCTCCGTTCCAACACCATACATTTACTATATAATATACATACCCAAAATATATTATAACCAAATCTAGTAGCCTAATCATATTACAAAACAAGACCACTAAACTAGCAACTTTTAATCCATTATCTTTACAACATCTTATATATCATAAACTTCTAAATAAATACATACCAACTAGTTTTAATAATAAGATAACAAAAAATACATCATCAGATATCAAGGACAAGACTCTGGCACATAGGACTCGTCCACATATGGCACATAATCCTTTTCTGGAGGCACGTACCCGTAATCTCGATCGGTAACACCTGTATGCATGCAATAATAGAGAGTGAGCTTATATAAAATAAGCCCAGTGAGGATTCGATAGATCTCTAACAGTATTTACTATACTCTTTGGAAATCATCCTTTGAGCAGTAAACACACAACAATCATCAATAACAATATAAGCACATTAACTATAATGACCAATCATTAAAGGATACTCTAGTTGGTGTAGATCCAAACGTCATCACGAACTCAACCGTTCTTCTTGTAACTCCACATTACTCACGTACCCGAGGTACCTCACTAGCCCCTCCCTCCATGACACCTCCGTCATACGAGCTGGGGGTAGCCTATGATAGTCATGTCGGTTCAACCCGACGGCCCGATGCTGCCCGAGAGGTGGCACACACATACCAAGACTCAAGACAATAATAATAATCATTCAAATCACAGGAGGACAACCTTTCACGTTGACTATCTCTCGGTTCATCAATAATCAATTATCACAGAAGGACAACAAAGTAGGTTGCCTATCTCCCGGTTCAACAATAATCAATCAATAATCATCAATTCTACAACATAACAACAACTAATCAATTAAACAACAAACAACTAAGTTAGATGACAAAGTAGGCCATCCAACTTAACATGCAATAACCACACAACCAAATCCTAATCTAATCATCAACAACTCACAATTCAATCACTCAAACACCACCCAAACATCCAAAGGCACAATTCAACATTTTAAAGAAAGACAACCCAAACTTCTAAAAATCATAACTTATATTATACTAATCCGATAACCTCCAAACTAGTTTCTAACACTCACCCACTTAATCAACAACATTCACACCCTCAGAAACCAACCATAATCCATCCAAATCAAGCCCAACAACCCTAAAACCCTAATGCATCATGGCTGAAATTTCCGGACCTTCACACCGACATCACAATCAAAATTTCGGCATTACAACATTACTACCACTTATTTAACAAACTTTTACAAGCTAACAACAATTGATTCCAACCACCACAACTCCAGATATTCAACAAATAGCCAACAACTCAACTTTTAATACCCGAAAAATAAAATTCATGCTACAATGGTTCAAATCTTGCATAAACACATATAAACGATCCTTAGCATGTACTGAGCAATAATATAACATCAATTCAACATTCTAATGGTTCAATATTCAATTATATGCAAAAACATAAAAATGACATTTTGAGATCTAGAATTTTTCTCTCACCTTTGATGTTGTTTGATGCAAGAAAGGTGTAGAATGGATGCCCAACAAGCAAGAACAAACTTTGATTCAAGTGCAAAGGCTTTGTATTGCAAAATCTAATAAACATTTTGATCAAAATTCAAGCAAAAATGGCCTTGATGGTTTCGGCCATGTGTGTGCATGTTTGTGGTGTTTTGAGCTTTTGTTTGTGAGCTATTTTTAGTTATTTAGTATATATAAGGCAAGTCAAATAAAATAATGCAAAGTCAAAGTTGACCAATTTAGTATTTTTTAGTCTTTTAATTTTTTTTCTATTCTTTTAATTTAGTTTTAGACTATTTCTTGCTCAAAACATTAAATTGGCACTTAGACTGTTTCTAGATAATTTATTTTAGGTGACAAATAGTTTTACATGCAAACATTTCAACCCGACTCGGTTTAAAACTTCTTTTTTTGCAAAAGAAAGTGTAAAAACCTTTAAAATTTCAAAACCGATTCCAAATCCGTTTTAATCAAACACGGGTCTATTAATATCCGAGGACTAGGTTTTAAAATGTTTAAAACACCCCTGTAAAAATTTTAGTGGACAGGTTTTCAAAATATTATTCACTAAAATCGGCGTTAAAATTTCTGGTGCCAATTTTGATGAAAATTTCATAAATGCACATATAGCATGTATTAGGAATATAAATCACATATTTAGTACATTCTAATTCATATAATACATAAATAGGTCAAATCACGCAAATCGAGGTAAAGACACTCAAATCGAGGCAAAGACACTCAAATCGAGGCAAAGACAAAGTAAGTGGTCTCACATTCTCCCCCCTTTAAAGAAATTTTATCCTCGAAATTCTTACTTGCTATACGAAAAAGATCTGGGTACTACTGCTGCATCTGATCTCGCATCTCCCAAGTAGCCTCCTCAATCCCGTGATGCTTCCATAATACTTTGACCATCGAAATCTTCTTCGATCTCAGTTCCCCTTCCATCTGATCAAGAATGCGAATCGGCCTCTCATCATGAGTTAGACTCTCATGAAGTTGTAACAGCTCTGGCTCTAGAATATGAGAAGGATGCGGATTACACTTCCGTAAATTAGACACGTGAAAGACATCGTGGACATTAGAGGTTCACGCATACTTTGTCGAATACATGGACATGTATTTAGAGTTCTCTCGTGTCTCAACCACTCCCGATCGCATCGAGTTTTGCGTCCGTAACGAGCTGCTCCATCTTTCCTTGGGTAAATGTTCGAGATAGCTAGTCATTGAAGAGTTTGGTAGAAGCATAAGCACTTAGACTCGATGTCCTTATCATCACTCTTTCTCGATCGAAGGCACAAGAGGTTATCTACACCGCACTGAGGGGTTTACCACTTTCTTGCTATAATAAGGCATGGAGCTTGTTGTCTTAGTATAGGGCAGAAAGAGGTGAGACCATTAAGCTGTTTTAGGCTACGTCATAGAAGTACGAAAAGTAGAGAGGGGGAAGGCGAGAAAAGGTTTTTTCTTTTGAGATATCGGAATCGCGAAATTTGACTATCTTCTTAAGTTAGATAAGGACTGATTGAGACCATGGATCCAACAGAAGGTGTAGCGAATGAAGAAAGCTATTTTGATAGTGAAGAAATTATGGAAAAAGTAGATTAAGAAGAGCTATTTTGTTTTCTTATATATTACGCTTTTGATCTCACCTATGAAGATATAGGATTATCGAAAGTCTGCCTTAACTGCGCTTACCACTCTTAACAGGCCCCGAAAGCTAGAGATATGAAGTTATTTCTTCTATTGAATAAAGCCCGGCATTCATGCCATCCAATGGGGAGAGCAAAGTCGGACTAGCTAGTTAGGTCGTGAGTTAAGTTGAAGAAAGAAGATTAAAGGCAAGGGTCTATGTAATAGAGAGAAGGGAGGGCTTGCTAAAATGGTTTCTCGAGACATAGCTTTCTAATCTGAAATCCCAGCTATTACCTAGTAACCTAGTCACTACTCTTTCTGACAACTGCTCAGCTTCCTAGGTGCCTTGTGAAGTTGCTACCCGAAAAGACCAATGGCAATGGTTGACTCATAAATGAAAGGTGTAAAGTCTTGTAAAGGAAGCTCTCTCTTGTAAATACCTGGTATGGCGAGAGAAAACCAAGCTTCGCTTGAGGCAATCTGTTTATGACATGGGCTTCAATCATCATGCATTCAGCCCGGCTACATATTTCTGTATTTTGAAAATAGGGATCCCTCCTATCCCCTACTAGCTGGATAAAGTGGGTTACTTTCTCATAGTCTCCATTTCGAGATGGTGGATCCGGCTAATCAGACTTGAGCTCTCTCGTCAGGATTGGTAGATCTGAATCCTCCAAGAAAGGTTTTCATTCCTGCTCTCAGGGCTATCGTAGAAAAGTAAATGCTTGAGCTTGAGTGAGAAGGGCCTCCTCGCTTATTGACTTGAACCACTGACCTTTAAAATGAACCTATAGGACAAAAGGAACTTAACTAAGGGCACCTAACAAAGAGCAAACAACTTATCTCAACTACTTGACTTGAGTCCCAGTACTGAAAGACGTAACTTCAGGAGTTTCCCTGAAAGAATGGTAAGGCACCGAAAGCAGGGAGAGAGGGAGGTCTTACTACAGATCTCCCCTTTCTTATGGCAGGAGGTTTCAAACATCTTCTCAACTATTCAAATCCAGTTCATCCATCCGTTCATTTATTGACTGGAGTTGAGTTACGGGCTTGCCGAGGTGGGTGGGCATAGTTCAACATAGTGTTTGCCGAAAAAAGACAGGAGGAGCAATGGATCCCCTACTTTCACCTGCATAAAAAAAACTTCATGATGTTAAGGGAGAGCTTCACAGGGTTGACGAAGGTATTCAGAGAGCCAAAGAGAAGATGTCTACCATCCAAACTCGTCTGAACGCCTTAGAAAATAAAAATAAAAAAGTGCTTACTAAGATGAAAAGGAGAAAACGGCTTCGTTAAATTGACTAGCAGAAGAGTGTCGTCAAGCACAAATTAATGTGCTTAAGTCATTTTTTTGGTGAATCAGTTCAGTAGCCCTATGTTCGGATCTGACAATACCATACCATAATCAAAAGGTACAACGGCCTGAGCGACCAGACTTAACATAAATGTAACCACTTGAGCCATTCTAAAAAGGGATAAATTAGCACTACTTGGTGAAATAGGTTCTTTTAGAATGAATTTCAAACCATCTGCTAGAGGTTGTAACAACCCAAACGATCCCACTACACCAAGACCCTTTCGACGTTTCACAAAAGCCATTACTTTAGTTCAGCTAGCACTAAAAAGGCTACTCCTAGTAAAAGTGGTAGAATTATTCCCAGTATTTCAGCTAGAATAGCTATGTACATTTTCGATTTTTTATTCACTCATGATCTAGCCTGATCGACCCAATCATGATATTTCACTCATGATCTGGCCTGGTTGACCCAATCATGATATTGAAGGATGGGACCTTTTCTCGAAAGACTCCGAATCCCGATAAGAGTTGAAGATGGTGCAACATCGAATCCTATTACGTTGTATTTCTGATTTCCCGATCATTGGAAGCAATCTTTACTGGCACAAGGATCTCTTCAGAGTAACCCCTCTCTGTGATAAGACTACCCAAAATGTACTATCTCTAGCCGTGAATAACTCAGCTCCATACCCTGTCCAATAGGGACATGCAACGAGTCCTGATCAAGGCTTGTTGTAAAAAACTGTCGGCATTTTCGCTAAAAAATATCGCAGATTCAATCAAAAGCCTAAACGCACTAAGTCAAGGCTCTACCTTCTGACTGGCTATTCTACGCCCCTATTTTACTCTTTTCGAATCCCCTCTTGCTCTTAGGGTATATATGCTGCTAGAAGAGGTTGCACGAAAAGGCCTAATGTCTCAAATACCATCATCATTAGTGAACAAGTGTAAGCTTCGCTGCCCAACAGTATGGAGTATTGACCACACCAAGGGACAGGCCCTGAAGCGAAGGACAGGAACGAGTGGAATCAATGTGTTCAAATTTTTGGCCGCGGCTGCCGTCCTTGCTTTATCCCACTCCCTCTAGAGTGTCGCTTCCTTGACAGGATTCAATCCCATCGGAATCCTCTAAGTCTGTCTGTGGCAGAAGGATATCTAATAAGAATTAAAATCCTTCCTATCCTAGCCAGTGACTGCCTTCTGGGGGAAGGCATGAATGGATGAGCTCACTAGAAAGCGAACCAGCCTACGGCCCTCCAAAGTAAGGGCACGAAAAGTAGTCTTAAACAAAAAACCTTCACACCGATGGGACAATTGCTCTAAAAGTGTACCAAGCACCCATATATTGATTTGTTGAAAATAGCTCCTTCGTCTACCACGCCTATTTGTATTGCTAGAATTAGGCTACCCTTTTTCGAAAGCTTTGCGGGACCACCTACCACTAGTCTTCGGCCGGAGGGGTTTATTGCACTAAAATGCTGGGACACAGGCTCCCGAAGAGGGAAGCCCAACGAATGTCAAATGCAAAGCCCAACTAGAGTAAGAAACGCCTTATTTCGTTTCGTTCCCGTTCTTCATTTCCTTCTTCTAAAGGCCTCACCAATTCCATCACTGGAATTGCGTTGTTTTTTCACTAATCTCTCTTCATAAGTTAGATCAGAAGGTCGAAATTACATAATAAAAGAATTAGTCCCCGAGACCCCGGGACATTGGCTTCCGCCAATAGTGAACTATTAAGGATTGCATCCCGCGCATATTCTACATTATAGCCTACAACTTATTCAACTTGTCCAGCCTTTCAAGCCCTACTAACTAAAAGGGGATGTGTTGTTGGCTGTGGCACTTTTTGGATCAATTGCTAAGGAGCATACGATCTTGGCTTAGAGACAAATCGAATGTTAGCTCTTTGGCACGAATCTGCACTAATAAATGAGAATTGTTAACCCATATGATTCAAGTCAGGCTCATAAAGAGGATGAAACTTTAACGTGGTCATGTAATCACACCTTTATTTCTCGACGATCAAAGAGTAAAAACTCGCTTTCGAGTTTCTTAGGCAAAAATACCCATTTATTGAGGTTCTTTCTGAGCTCCCTAGCTTTTGGGCGTATGCCTATTCTATTAATTGGATTAAGCGCTTATTCCCAGGGTCCCTCCTAAGTCGTCGGCCTTCCTACACACATACGTCCGCCAGATTTCCTCCTTGTTTAGGATTTGATGAAATCCTTCAAAGAAAAGTCCAGTTAACCACTCCTATCATTGGCTTCCCGCATCCTCAGGGGGGCGCTCGGATGAAGAACTGGAAAATCGAGTATAGAATTGTCAAACCTCTCCTCTGCAGCTAGGTCAGTTCAGGCTATGACCCTTCGAGCAGGGTAGTTAAAAACTACTTATCTAGGGTGTGTGATCGATTTGCGATAAATAAGGCTAGTTGCTTTGCTTGTGCTTAACGCACTAGTCAAACGGGGACGTGAATGCGAGATGCTAGCGGAATGATCGGTCGGACAGAGGCTTTGATCTTTATTTTATTTAGTGAAGTAGATTCCAATTCTGGTGAAGAGAAGAGTCTTTGGATCTTAGCACCCAAAAAGTCTGTCTGTACAAATGATGACTGCCTATATTCAGAGTTTCCCAGGGTTTAGTAAGGCAAAATGGGGCCAATTGGTGGTGATTAGTTGATTTCTCGACAAACATTCCTTCTAGGAAAGCATAAAAGTACAAGCAGGAAGGCATAGGAATAGCAGACGAAAGGGAAAAGAGACCAAGGCTAGGCTAACTTCATCGTTCCCCTTTTGTTCAAGGTGCGGATTACGGATAGAAGTTAAGAAGCGGAAAGAGAAGCCTAATTTCCTTTTTTCACTAGAGTAGGGGACCAGACTGGTGACTGTTGCAGTTCTTGTCTGCAGTATATATGACACCCCACTTGAGTAGTGCTGAGCATCTTTAAAGGAAGACGCAAGAACAGATCCCCATCTTCCACCCTGAGGGAATCACCTGTCGGCAAAGACGGGCCAACTCTACTCTCATAGATATAGGAAGTAAAACGTTCAGCGGGTGACTTGATCTATCAATAGAGGGAGCAAAACATAGGCTTTGCTCCCCTTTACAATATGAAGAAAAAAATAAGGGTCGAAGTTTAGACCGCGGTCAAGGATGACTTCATGAAGGTACTTCTGGAGTTCCACAAAGATGTTGACGCCAAGAATGGATTGGATCGAAACGACTTTCCTGTCGAAGCCCTTTGTGTCTGTATTAATTTTTGACCATGTATTGTTCTCATAAGATTCAATCTATATCCATTTTTTTTACTAAAAATCAATTGCCTGCTCCTTTGGACAAACGAAGATCCTTTTTCCTAGGGCATTGGATGGGCATCAGAGCCATCGAGGAGTGGCAAGCACCTCCTACCAAGGTGAGTGACGGGGAAGGAGGTGCATTGACCTTGTCAGTTCATAACCATTTCTTGTCCAGGGGGGACTTGGGCAAAAAGCATATTTCCCTCTTCTCTTCTCCGTGTGTATTGAATGATGGAATGAATGCGTTGCTTTGAAACCCATTGTGACCTGTGCCTTTGGGATGTGTCGTTAAGCGCTACCTTCAACTTTAACTAAGTCAAGCAGAATCCGAATCACATGAACGCGGAGCCAACGAGTTCAAGGGTGGGTATATCCATCTTTTTGCCTTCCATATAGACTCGGATCATGAGTTGCCGCCCCTAAATCTTGGACATTTTGGTGCAGGTTGAAGCCCCTTCATGAAATTGAAGAGCCTTTCCTCTCCTTATCAGTCGAGTTACTTCATACCTCTTCTGTCATACTAAAAATATGACGGCAACGATATATGTGTGCGTGGCTTTAGGGAGAAGGTCTTCAAAATGGTTTTATTTATTCTCTTGAAGGTCTTTTTCTATCTTTTTTTTCATGGTATCAAAGCCAACAATAGAATTTGGGAAATGGAGTAAGGGGAGACTGTTTCGGAAGGGAGGGGGGTCACAGGGGAGAGGGAAACCATTCCCTCCCTTCCTTGTTTTTTTGGCTTCCCTAAAATTGAATATTTCGAAGTTGGTAAATAGCCGCCCCATTGCCCAGGTTTTTGCCTCCTTGGCCGAGTCGAAAGACTTGTAATGGAAGGCAACTGCTGCAACAAATATCTGATTTACGATATTCTCGTCAATAGGTTGAGTCTGTTTCTTCTCTTATTTGCATTAACTCCTTAACTACTAGACAAGAAAGAACAAGGAATGCAAAGCTATACATAGTCTTACAGATTAGCAAGCGGTGGGAGAAGAAAAGTAAGCAAGGTCCAAGCCGAGAGCTTCACCGCGGGATGGAAGAGAGAAGGCGGGACGGGAATAATAAGAAAAAATATTTTACGGGGTTTGATAAATTTTTTCGATTAAGAACACCTCTTTGGTAGCATCGCCTTCACCCAACAATTGTAGCTATGTCTCCCAACCCTAAAAGTAGCTGTGTCCCCCCTCCAACCAATTAGTCTAGTCGAGCAGCCTTCGCTCCAACACTGCTTAAGCGAGAAGCGGCGCATAAAAAAGGGCTGGCCCATCAAAAGTACAATCCTGATTCTTGGTCATTGGTTGCCAGGAGCGAAAGAGGCAGGAAAGAAAGAAATTCCATATCATGACGGCCTTCCGGCATTCATTCGTCTCAAAAGAAAGAGCTAGTGAACCACACCGAAATGGAAGGGCGTCGGAGCCATTATTTTCAGGAGGTCTTGAGTCACTTTTAAGACTTCTGAAGTAATGGGGTTACCGAGCGAACTCTCCGCGACTTCACTCATACACTTGTCAGGTCAGTTAGTGAAGGCAAGGTGTGAAACGTTGTCACTTCACTGCTTTCAGTTGGTTAAGGAATCCTTAATGCCACGTTCGGTACGAATGAAGAAATTGCAAACAAAAGGGTATCGTCCACTCTCTTATTGTTTTGACATAACTCTTTAATAATAGTAGCACTTTACCGGAACTTCTTCACTCAATTAACAAGATTAGAGAACAATGCCTAAACACCTTACCCTTGGGCTTGGAAATCGATAATAAAGAAAAAAAACTGGAAACCAATGCGACTAGAACAACTTATTTTATTCAACGCAATGAGTCTAGCTAACCCAATCATGTTGTACCCGCCTGAGCCTTCTCGTTCGAGTTATCACCCTGTCCCCGACATTGTTGTCCGAGGATGTCCTCTGAAAGCTCCTTCCCGCATCAATTGCCAATTCTTGGTCATTGAGATTCATGGGTGATTCGGATCTTTATTTAGGTTTGGAACCCTATCTTTTTTTTAGCGGTCTATCCGGCTTAAACTTAAATAGTAAAAAGTTACTCGTCTAGAGCAGTCTGTGATAGGAGTTGAGAGCTTCAAGCAGGACCACATCCCTAGGCGTACTATAAAAAGGAATGCCCGGCGAAAGTTTTTCCTAGGCGTGTGCGTTGATTTCAAGAACGTCCGAAAAGGCCTTTTACGCGGGCTAGAAGGGCGGTTCCCCATCTCTCATCTGGATAGAATTATTGCACTGATTGAAGTAGATGTCTACAAACCGAATGAAGAAGTCGGAAGTAGTTCATCGCCTATGGGAGCTTACTAATAGTGAGAAAGCCATAATCTATCTATCGGATTGCCCAGCCTATAAGGGCCATGCGGACTTGACGTCATCCCCACCTTCCTTCAATATATCACTGGCAGTCCTTCATGAGTGCGGCACACACCTTTTTGTTTGTTTCAGAGCCAATTAATACAATTCATTAGTTTGATCATACCAAGTTTATTATGTAGTCGATAACGATAAGCTTTAACACCTTATCGCATTTTAATACTTCCACTTATTGAAACCAGGTTGAGCGAGGGGGATATCCACTTTAGCCAAAGGGTCCAATCACAGAATAGAACAGAGACGAAGGCCAAGCAAATCAAGACCCGGAAAGGAGAAGGGCCGGTGGTGGGCATTTAGGAAAGTCGGCCCGATCGGGTGTCTTCATTCAAGGGACGGAATAGAAGAAGAACGACTTTGACCATCTTCATTAGAGAATAAAACTGTTCATGTTTGCTTTTTCTTTTTTGATTTTATGACCAAGGACAAGCTCATTGCGGGACAATAGAACAGCGTCCCCGAAACTATAATTAGCTACAAACTTCTTGATCATAGCCAGGGTCAGCTCCCTGTCCCCCTCGGGGTCTGGAACAAGTCGAGTCACTCTATTTTTCTTTTGCTTGCTTTCACTTTATTGATCCATAGGTTAATTAATAGTTTTTTTTTTTTTTTGTAAACAATAAATATGTGTCCCTCCCCTCTTCTCTATTGAGTTTCGTGAATTAAACAGCTGCAAGGCGAAGGAGTAACCATGCGTGTAATCACTAGAAATATAGGCATGAGATAGCCATTGCAAGACCCCATGACGCGTCAGTCGAAACAAATGTGGTTCTACGCAAAGCTCTTTGTAGAACTTTTCAAGTATGGAGATTTTAAGTAGCAAGAAGTTTCTTTACCTTCCACCTTTTGGTGGTAGTGGTATATACGATCCTTTACGATTTCCCATTCCTTACCTGCCGAGCCACCTCTCTTCGCCATTCTGCTGCTATATCAAGTCAATGTTGGCCCAGTCGACGCTCGTCCATGCCCAATCCCGATGGACATACCTTCAATTTGCCCTTAGCTCTATAATCCACCCGTCTTCCCCAGTCCCTGAAAGCCCTCCCGGGGGCCTATCTTTCTCAACTCGAGTCTTAAGTTCAGCAGCCCGAAGCAGAATAACAGCTTCTTACCAGAATAGACAGCTAATTCATAAACCACACGGTTAAACTCCTTTTTGGCCATTGAAAGTAGTCCAATTGCAGCTTTTCATATGCATTTGAACCGCAGTTCTTTTTTCCTCTAGAGTTGGGTCAAAAAGAGCATCATTCTCAGTCTCTCTCTCTCTCTCGGAATCCTAGGTCAGCTGCCTCTCGTGTGTCTCTTTCAAAATTTAGTCAATCTACGCAGAGTGAATCAGTCCCTAAGGAACCCCCGAAAGGGCTGCCTTTCAGGTTGAGGAAGCTATCCTAGTTGCGACCCCGGTTGAAACCCAAGGCCTTGCCCTCTCTGAGGGCATATGTGCTCAATAAATTTGCTGGTGGTCCAACAACTACCGTTGCCATGTCTCCGCCCAACCATAGGACAGGATTTATGAGGCACCTCTATTGGATGAGTTGACCTCACCTCTTTCATTCAGATCTGCAGAGACCAAATTTTCCTGTTCAAAAGAAGATCTTTCTTCTTCTTCATTCTCAAGAGGAATGCATCAACAAAAAAGGAAGTCTCAAATATTCTCTCAAAGCCCTCCAATCCTCCTATTTTTGGGCAGGATCTACTTCAAGTAGTAAAGATCTCCTCTTTTGAAAAACTGCCACGGATGACTTTTCACTTGTCTTCTGCGAGCCTGAGACCTTATCCACTCAGTATAATCAGCCCAAGCTTTCTGTCTTCCCGAATAGCTCTCTGAATTCCAAGACTTCTAGCACTAGCTGTCATGCCTTTCTTGGCGAATGTGGAATCTTCTCAGCCAGCTGAAAAATGTTAGTTAGCTAGGTTAGCGTCCAATGGCTTTCTCTGATAGGGGCTCGCTTCTTCAAGCTCAGCCGACAAAAACCCTATCTACTGGATAATTCCCCTTTTCTCAATTCACGGGTAGCCCGGTCGAAAAAAACGTCAAGAAATAGGTTCGCCATAAACCATGTTCGTCAACCAAGTTTGTTCAGTGGTCGTAACCTAATTAGTTAGTGGGAAAAAATCGGGAAAAGTATAAATGAAGTGGCATACTTAACGCACTGCCAAGCGTGGATTTTACCCTCCAGGGTACCGAAAGAGGGGCTACTCAATGCCATTCGTACCAACCAGTTCTTGCTAACATCGGATTTATGGCATCAATGCACCTCGACGAAATAGAAAGTATCAGCATTAAGAAACTTATTCGGGTTAGCAGTGAAAGAAAGAGCCTGGCATTCATTTCTTCATGAATATTCATAGCTGAGTCTACTAAAAGAGATTTTGAGTTGTACGCGGGATACGTTGTGCTTGGGGCGGGCATTCTGGCAAAGACATACCAAAAGTACCCAAATACTCTGAAATGTGAAAGAGTCGGCTCTCTCTTGTAAATACCTGGTATGGCAAGAGAAAACCAAGCTTTGTTTGAGGCAATCCGATGGAGAATCCGCTACTGGAGAAGAAGACCTTGTCCCCTGTGGGTAGTGGCCAAGCGAAAGGACCGACCCGTGAGTGCAGTTTCATAACCAAAGGCGGGGAAGATAGGAAATAGCCCCCCAACGTCTATAACTGCCTATAGCTACATACGTCTTCTATACTGCTCGGTCTAACGAACTTAGACCCAAAAATGTCTGGGAGAAAGCACTTCTTAACAGAGCAGTCTAATTGCTGTATTCGGCAATAAGACTGAAAGGCGATCGGCCAGCGAGGAATTAGCCATAGAGAAGGGAAAGCTCCCAACCCAAGTGCAAGTGCCATCCCCAAATTTAGAAAATAAGGAGCGGGAAGACCATTTGAATCTATTTATCGAAGGGCTAGGGAGCTTTCAAGCAAAAAGGGTGGTTTGACATTAGAAAGAAAAAAAGTCAAGGTTTAGAATCCTCCATTCCCAACGGGGGAACTAAGGGAGACTTCAAGTCAGATTAGCATAGTTGCTGCCTCAGTCTTCGATCTGCCCATTAGCTGATTCATTCGCCAGGGTTCGCCCGCCTGATCAAAGTTGAAGTACGTGGGGTCCATTTGTAAAGAACAACTCTTTTTGGGTTGTCAAATCTGCAAGCCGATTATTAACGCGATCCAAATAGTCGATTACAAAGCAAATTCGCTCGCCTATTTGCGTTTAAGTTTGATTCAAAGAGGCCGCGGTAAGGCAAAGAAAAGTGTTGATTCACTCCTTACCAACAACCTGGCGCTTCGCCGGAGCACACCATACCATAGGTTGGTCCAACAGCCAGTTGGCTCCTCACTGCCTTACAATTGAAGACTTTAATTTCTTTCTAATAGAATCTTTCAAGTCTATCTTTTCTAAAATTCTTTTTTTTAGATCTTAATGTGGGAGGGCAGGCTTTGGAGACATTTATTTGAATTCTTCCTTCCGTGATTGGCCCGCAAAAGGCGTTTGCAGGTGGGCTATTGAAAACCCCGATCCGGGCATACAAGGGGATAAATGCAGGCTTTGACTCAGATGCCAGAACATTCTCCGTCGTCCGTTGCTTGGTCGCTCTCTCTCATATATGTCATTGTCTAATTTCATCACTTCTGGGGATACAGTAGGTAGGCTTATAACCAATTGGATGGGAGTCCTCGAAAGTGAACTCTACGAACTGGTTGTTATTTCGATTAGACAAGCGTCAAAAGTCATCAAGTCTTGGCTTCTCGACCAGCGGCTCCAATTATAGCAATGAAAGAAGTGTCTTATTAGCTGGTAGCTGGCAAATGCAAAATAAATCATTTCTTTCACCATGTTGAAGCTTCTTAAAGAGACTGATTCGGGGGGATAAACAATCCAATGAGGAAGAAAGAACTGCGGCTCACATGCATATGAAACTAAGCTAAGGCAGCTACCGTCCTTGCTTTATCCCACTCTGACCGCTTACAGTTGATATATGAACTGAAAGGGCTTGAATGAATTCGTCGAAGAATAGCCGACAATGAAAAAGATCGCGAGCCTCTCCCGTTGGTCGAGCATCTTCAAACCTCTTTCTTTTTATGTTCTTAGATATCTTTAATAGGCTTGTATTTTTGGTTGAAATGGGATGGTGTTCAAACTCCCGAAATGCAGTCTAGACAGCGGGCCTTCCCCTTTCTGACTGGACTGACTCGGGGAAGGGTCAATCTCATCTTTTGTCTTATGGTAGAACCTGGCATTCACCCTCCCATAAGTGATTATCGCCAAAACAAAAAAGACATCTTGTATTTTTTTCCTCTCCCCCAAAAGAAGAGTCAAAGTATAATAGTCTCCATCTCATATGCTAGTCTTCCTCCTCTCTTTCGTCGGTTAAGTGCTAGATGGGGAATGAATCGGTCAGCTATGTCTTTTTTTTAAAGGAGTGACGGTTTGAAGATGCTCGACCGATGGCAAATACCTTCTCGACACTATCGAACCTGAAATCCACTCTCAATCGCTCTTTTTAGGTTGGCATAATATAGAAAGAGAGTGCCAAGAAACAACACATACCTATCACTTTTGGAAGGTTTGGAACCCTTACTCAACATAGGGTCCAAAAATCCGACATACCCCTTTTTTTTAGAGTGTATAAGGGGAAAAGAGCTCTCGCATCGTTAGCCGCTTCTCAGCATTTCCTGCCTGAGTTGTTGACCATCACCTGACCTGACCTCACACGGGAGGCCCCGCGCCGAGTGATTCTCCCCAAAAAAACTCTACATGTGATGTTCCGAAAATAGAAACATGTGATTTAGTAAATTAGAACCCATTTTGGGGTGCAACCAGGGAACAACTATCAACTAGATTGAAAAGTTCTTCCATTTAGTAATGGAAGTCATCCGTTGTCACTTTCTAAGGGTATGGTAGAGGCGCTTGAGAAGGTGGACAATCCTTCAGTGAAGACCTAACGAGAGGCTAAATTCAAAGACACCCAAGATCCACAAGAATCATACGAACATCTATGGAGCGTAGCAAAGAGCCTTGGCTTCCGCTCTCATTACCTCACTCAATCCTACAGTGGAAACTCGAGTCGAGGCGTTGCAAGCAAGCGAAGAAGCACTTCTTGTAACCAAAAACCTTATGGATCAGCAAAGGCTTGTTCTGGACCATGCCACATTATTGATGCTGCCAGCTTATTTTGGGATGACTGCCACCTTCCTATTTGAGTAAGGAATGAATATCGGACCCTACTGACATTCAACCGACGACTGGGCCTAGTGGTACTTGTGGCTTTTCCTATTTCAGCTTGGATGGAAAATACTGGATAGGAAAGGAAAACTGTTCAGCCTTTCAAGCCCTACTAAGTAAAAGGGAATGTGTTGTTGGCTGCTTCAACCCCACTTCTGCTCAACATCGATCCTCTCACATAATTCCTCAAGCGGCTGAACACTTAATGCCCAAGCAATTACACGTTAGCTCTGGGGCTGATTGAATGATTTTTGTTCACTGCTAAACTAATCGTTATGTCCTACTTTACTGTGTCGACTTAGTCACTGGACTTAACAATCGTTTATCTGGTGACGCCTGAATCACCTATTGGCTAGTCGACAACAACGACTGTACAAGACCCAGAAGTCAGATCCGCCAAACTTAAGTTGCAACTCCACTTCACTTAGGGCAGGATCCCGCTTTGAGAAATCCTCTGCCTCTATCGGTCAAGCAAGATGTTCACTGGTCACCTACGTAATTAAAAACTCAACTTCGTCTTTCATTTTAACTCAGGATTGGGACTTTCTTCCTTGTAGAAAACCCTAGGACATAATGTGCATCAACTTTCAGCTAGTGACTGGCTTCTGGCAGAAGGCAGGAACGCCCTCACACACCATCCTACTCCAGTGACTTCCTTCTGGGGGAAAGAAGGAATGGATTCGCTCACTAGTCTTTCCTCGCCTTCGGTTTTGGACTATAAACATCTAAAACTAGCAATGGGGGAGAAAACATAGCAAGTCGCAATAAAAGCTTGATTCGAGGCATCAGCAAAACACTATCGTCTGTTCCAAAAACAAAGGCCACTTAGCGCCACGGGTCGGGAGTGGGGGATGGCCCTACGCGCAGGTAAGAGTAGCACCGGCTCTACGAAGTCAGAATCGAATCTTTCTGTTGGCTTTCCCAATTTATTCATGAATAAGAATTCAAGGGCGTGAAACAAGTACTTATAGCTGCTTCGCCTGCTTCTTATTATGGTGGCAAAGTTTTCATGGCGGAAATGAACGAAAAATGATATGAACGTGGTATTTTCAAATCGATTGATAGATAGTCTGATCTGTTCTGATGGATCGAAAAGGAGAATGACTGGGCTCAGGCCAAGAGCTAGGGCTAAGTGCTCGAGTTACGGTTGTTGACTCAGAATTTGAAGATTCCTATGACTTGGCCTTTCTCAATACCAAGAAGCATCAAACATCATAGGCATACAAATGATATTTAGCTTATTCTTTAGTCTACCAAATTTTCGGTCAATGCTGCGAGTGCCTTCATGCGGCAATACATTTCTCTAGAGAGTAAGTTGCTAATCATAATGCTTTAAGAGATAGGGACTCCAGCGGTAAGAAGAAGTCACTCAGTGAGTCGGTAGATCACACACTTGGAGACAGGGACAGGGGAATGCCGGAGTCTTTAAAAAGTATACAAGTGTTGAAAGAGTGAAGTCTGGGGACAACGATAAACGTGAAGAATGGGACCACCAAACAAACCACCCTACAAAAGAAGTTCGCAAGCAAGGGACATGCCGAACATCTACCTTTCCAACCAAGTCCAACGCGACTTTAATTGACGATGCGTTCTGTCGTCAGCAAGCGGTGGCCGACAAGGCCCTTTTCCCTAAATATCTTGGGAAGCGAAGAGGATAGGTTTGAAACTCATTCGGTAAGATTCTCCTGAAGGTAGACATTTACCTAAGGCACTAATATTCTGAGTCTCTCAAAACATTGGCGATGAACAACCTAAACAAGTAGAGGATCTGATGAAAAATGATTGGGCGGACTTTTTGTATTTGGTTAGAAATGGTGCTGAGCAACGAATGGATATGGATTCTCTACAAGACATTAAGGATTCATAAGAGGTAGGACGCTCGTTAGCCTCTTGACTGAAGCACCAACCCCCTCTTAATGCGCATATTGAGACTGAGCTTGTTTGCATCTGATCTGAGTAGCGGATCCTCATACGAATGGCTATTGTTGTATCATGATGCCAAGGATTTGTTCACAGCGGAAGTGAAACCTCAAACGGATCAGACAACTATGTTTAACACACCAATAATTGATGAACGAGCTCCTGCTGGCTGACCAATGGAAAGCATGGGAGAAAGATGTACAAACAAAAGAGGAAACGAAACTGGAATATCATAACAACGAATTAATCAGAATCAATATCAACTACAACGACCGAGACCGACACCGATGAAGATACTGTACTGAATGACTTGATCGATCGTACTAGATAGTATAAGATAGACCATAAACCTTTCATACGCAATTCCTCGATCCATTCATTAATGCACAAGAGGAAGCGATCCATCAGACTAGAGGGAAGTTGGTCTTTCTCAACGTGGTCTCGCTTAGTAAAGAGAGTTGTAGATTCATAAAACATGAGAAGACTTTCGATTATCGCGCTACCTACAATCTTTCTAAAGCAAGAAGGGAGAAAGTTGACTTTGAGAAAGAAGGGCCAACTATTTAGATTAGAATCTTAGTAAAGGCAGCAAGGACTTGAGCTGAGCGAAAGCCGTTGCGCTAACGCGTATCCGTTTTCTTGCTCGTTAGCGCATTCTACAGCGAGTGGAAAAAGAAGAAATGGTTTTTTAAATGTTACATCTGCTCGCATAAAAAATTGCTATGTCTAAGGTGTATTTCGCATGGTGTCATGCCAAGATTTTTGAGAAAGCCAGATCTCTTATTGTTATTGTATTGTACAAGTTTTTAGGCTCATTTCCAGTTAACCTTAAGGATGTGCATCTTTGGCTAAATGCTTAATGAATCTTTAGTGGGATAGTCAAAAGTCCTAGAAAGGGCCGGACACGGTTTCCTTATCGGGGTCGCCATTTCCCGAATTATGAGTAATTGATCCTGTTTTTAATCCATCTTTGCACCTTTTAGCTTGTTATTGATTTTTAGGTTCTTGCTCTGGTTTTAGGGAATCCCTCACCCAGTTCCATATGGGGATGAATCTAATCCTAGGGCATTAACCTCTCTGGGAAGCCAGTCCCCTTACATAGCCCTCCAATCCAGCTGATTCTGAATCAACCAATTCTGGGATCTTGTGCAGCGAAGGCCTGTCATCGAATTCTTCAAACCTGGGGCATTCGATCTACCCTGGCAACGAGCTTTATCTTGGTAGATAGGGGCACTTTCTTTTCTTATCTTATCTTAGCGCCTTCTTCTCCTTTATTCCCATAACACTCAAACAGCTTTCCTGAAAAAGGTGAACTTGGGGAACAGTATCTTTGGTGAAAGAAAGAATGGTTAGGTCAGAAGCATGACGCACGCACTTCAATCCAAAGAAGGACATAACCAAGACGGATCTTCATGACCATTCGGATCCTAACATACCAATAGGTACCAGAAGAGATCGCTATGATCGTTATTGTATTCATATCGAATAGATGCGACAAAGTGTTCGGATCATTGTGCAATGTCGCTTTCAAAGTCTCTTCGGGATAGGCGAGTTGACGGTGTGTCTTGACAAAAAAGTCCAGAATAATATAAATAGAAAACAGCCTTATTCTTATCGATACGATTCAAACTTTGTGTGAAGGTATTTCACAACAACATATAATTTTTGAGAATGATCAATTGGTCAGTCCCTGACTTCCGAATGTGGATAACCCAGTGAACCCTGTGGTTCATAGATGGATCTATCTTTCTATTCATATATATTACTAATGCAAATTTGATATAGTTAAGTGGCATAGCAAGAAGCCCCAAATCCTTGATCTGGCTAGGAAAGACTGCACTGCTTTGGGCCTAGGAAGCGAAGGGAATGAGCTCAGCTGCTTCTCCTCCACACTTATTTTTCTCCATGCTCGTTCTGCATGTGCTTCGCGTGCCATTGGCGTTTTGCTCTCCTCTTATTCTTCATTGGACGGTTCAGATGGACTTCGCCATTCTTTCCCAACTAAAATAGAAAAGGTTGTATCACATCAAGAGGTCGATTCGTTTTTTGCCCCCAATGAGATGGAGAAATTGTAACCCCCTATTTAGACTTTTGGGCCCTTCATCTTTCTGAATCGAGACCCGGCCCAACTTGCCTCGTTCCAACAACTGGCGGGGAGCACCTTAGTATACGATCATGCGTAGTAACTGGGAGTCAATCACTCTCAGTTCTTCTTTAGAAATTGTCGAACATGATGAAGAGCTCTTATCGGCTTGAGGCTTCTTTTCAAGCCTTTTCAAGCTAAGTAGAAATATCATAAGAGAATAAAAGAAATGTATGCCCGGTTCACTAGGTTCTACCACTGCAGGGCCCAGTTGTCATTCTCCCATTACTAAAGTCGTCCAAGGGACAGGATCCTAGGCTTTCAAATGGGGATTGGGGCTATTTTTAAGAAGCGGTGGTCATACTCTTGTATGGCTCTGCATGGGGTGCCGCGGAAGCCCCACTCTCCACCTTAAGAAGGGCGACGGTCGAATAGATCGTTAGGAGAGGTTGTTGTCACGCCCCAACTCGACCCCACTTACAATCAGTCAGGACGCAATGAAATTTTGACAGTATAACGACAGTAACATGGACATCAGGGCTCTAAACCAACCCTCATAATTCCATATAACCAACTCCAAAGATCAACAACTCCACAACCAAACCAACAACATACAACACAACCATTCCCATATATTAAACATCCATTCATCAGTTCATTCATAAGTTATACGCCTCCATTCCAACATCAACCATAGGACATATCATACATTTGCAAAATAGATTATAACCAATCTAGCAACATAATCATGTTCAAAAGAAAGACTACTAAACTAGAGTTATATAATTCTTTATCTTTAAGTAAGTTATACAATACATCATACTACAAAAGCTAAGACAACCTCATGGATATGACTCCGACAAATAAGACTCCTCCACAGAAGGCACATACTCAGCTTCCTGAGGAACATACACAAAGTCTGGCTTAGTAACACCTGAATGCAGATAACGAATGAGAGTGAGCTTATATAAAACAAGCCCGTGAGGATTCGATAGATCTTTTACAAGTATTTACTATACTCCTTGGAAATCATCCTTTGAGCAGTAAACACATAATAAACATCAATAACAATATAAGCACAACAATAATAATAACCAATCAATAAGGATACTCTAGTTGGTGTAGCTCTAAACACCATCACGATCTCAACCATCTTCTTATAACTCCCCATTACTCACGCACCCGAGGTACCTCACTAGCCCTTCCCTCCATCGCACCTCCGCCCATGCAAGCTGGGGGTGGTCTATGATAGTCATGTCGTTATCAACCCGACAGCCCAACGCTGCCCGAGAGGTGGCACACATATACCAAGACTCATGACAATAATAATAATCATTCACATCACAGGAGGACAACAAAGTAGGTTGCCTATCTCCCGGCTTCATCAATAATCAATCAGTTAACATCATTTCAACAACATAACATCAAATAATCAATTAACAACTCAACAACTAAGTTAGATGACAAAGTAGGCCATCCAACTTAACATGCATTAATCCACTCAACCAAAACAGAATCTAACCAATAACAACCCATGGTTCAACCACTCAAACACCACCCAAACACCACCCAAACAACTAAAGACATTATTTCAACATTTAAAGAAAAACTACTCAAACCTCTAAAAGTCATAACTTACAATCTACTAATCCAATCACCTCCAAACCAGTTTCTATCACTCACCCACTCAAGCAACTACATTAGTCCCCTCAGAAACCAACCACAATTCATCCAAAACAAGCCCAACAAACCTAAAACCTCAATGCACCATGGCTGATTTTTCCGTACTTTCACCATGACATCACAATCAAAATTTCGGCATTACAACATTACTACCACGTATTTAACAAACTTTTAGAAGCTAACAGCAATCAATTCCAACCACCACAACTCCATTAAATTAACAACAAGCCAATAACTCAATTTTAAAACCCGAAAAATAGAAATACATGCTACAACCTTTCAAAACTTATATAAACACATACAAATGATCCTTAGCATCCACTGAGCAATATTCTAACATCAATTCAACATTTCAACGACTAAAAATTCAATTATATGAACTGACATAAAGCATTTTGAGATCTAGAATTTTTCTCTCACCTTTGATGTCAACTAAGGTTAGAAATAGGTAGAATGGATGCCCAACAAGAAATTTCAAGCTTTGAATGACTCAATTCGGCTTTGAAATGCAAAATCTATGAGAAAAATACTTTGAAAATGCCTTCATCTTTCTCCTCCAATGAGCCACGATTTTGTGTGTTTTTGTGGTGTTTTTGGCTGATTTTTAATGTGTGTTGATAGTTATAAGCAAAGGTCAATGCAAGATAAGTTGGTCAAAGTTGAAAAACTTAGTTATTTTTAGTTGTTTTTAGTTGTTTTAGCCAAAAATAGTAAATGACATACTATCTAACTTATACTATATATTTAGTAGGACTATTTTTGAGGATCACTAATAGTCCTATGCATATATTTACATACAGTTGAAATAAAACGCTTATTTTTGCAAAAGACGATTAAAAGTCATATTATTTATTTTTTCAAATGTCTTTTAAATGCATTTTTTAATTGTGTCATTTTAGAAATATTTAAAATGAAATACAATTTGCATTTAATATATACTAGGTCAATGAAAGTCAACGCAAGAATCGGGTTTAGAAGAAATTACTATTTAGCTCAAAAATGTTACTTTTCGCCCGAAAAGTCTATTTAAATTCTTATTCTGTTTTAGAATCAATTTTTATCAAACATGGGTCTATTAATAACAAAGGACTACGTTTTCAAACCCTAAAAACACCCGTGT
This sequence comes from Ehretia macrophylla, assembly GCA_037974665.1. Lineage (NCBI taxonomy): Eukaryota > Viridiplantae > Streptophyta > Magnoliopsida > Boraginales > Ehretiaceae > Ehretia > Ehretia macrophylla. Next base: position 38,208,678 of record CM075782.1, on the reverse strand, counting down.
CAAAATTTTAGAGGACGTGCGTTCAAAATACTATTCACAAAACCCGACGATAAAATTTCCGATGCCGATTTTGATGAAAATTTTATGAATGCACACATAGCATGTAATAGGAATATAAATCACAAAATTAGCGCATTCTAATTCATATAACACATAAACAGGTCAAAACACGCAATTCTATGTAAAGATAAAATCTGGGATTTCACAGTTGTCATCATGACCGTTGAGGTTGTGGTGGTGGAAGCTTCTATTTAATTGCTGAACATGCAACAGTTATTTCGATCGCTTCTTAGGATAGAACCAATATTTATAGGAAAAGTAGCTTCCAATAGTTCGACTTTTTCCATTCTCAATAGAATTTCCGGAGTTTTGCTTGTCACTATAGTTTTGTTTTTTTACCTTCTTTATCTTAAAATGGGTTTGATTTGCTTCACCTATCATCCTTTCTTCAAATGCTTCTTTTCTTCATCAAAACTCATGCTAATAGGGGCGACACTAACAGCCTTAGCCCGGTTGATTGGGAGAAAAACACTATAGAGGTTTGAAGATGCTCGACCGATAGGGAGAAGAATGGAGCTAGTATCTGATCTTTTCATATCCTGGACTTAAGAAGGAGCGCGGAGCAGCTAAGTCAATCGGTGCCTTTCCCAGAAGGCTTTAGGGTAAATCCATCAATTGAGTTTTCCCTCGGCTAGCCCTAACGGCTACAAGAATAGCTATAGGCAGAGCCAAACCTATCCTAGAAAATAAATCAGCAACGATAAGGGATCAAAGAGATTATGGCAGATCATGTTCACCAAGAAATGACCCGAAATTGGATCTTGGTCTATTTGAGATTGTTCCTTTTAATCGTAATCAAAGATGTTTTCTTGTCTCTCGTTTCTTGTCTAAACAAATCGAAGAACCTAATGGATCGAACTTTAACTCTGGGTGACGAAGTTGGATGAATTTCCAGTGGTTCCTTCCATTGGCGTCATCGAACCATGTTTAACAATCCAGAAGAACTAGAAGCTCGGCACGAAAAGAAGTCGATAGGCAAGAGCTCACTTCCCTCCGATTGTGGCAGACAAAAAGGAGTAGTTCGCTCAGATAGGCCATACTAAAAAAAAATTTAATAAACTAGATTACAAAGAGAGTATTCGATGCATCAATGCCATTCGTACCAGCCAGTTCTTGCTAACATCGGATTTACGGCATCAATGCACCTACTCCTCTCTGCATCAATCCGATTCGATAGCATCTAGAGTAGCGAAAAACGCAAAAACAGTAAGAGCTCCTTCTTGAACAATCATTCTGTAACAACCTCAAGGGCGAATCCTATCTAAAGATACCTCAAACTCCCTTTCTGGCACATCACCTTTAAGAGGAACTAAAGAGGACAACGTTGATCAAATCCACTGCAGTTCACACTGCTTCACCCCAAAAGGATTTAGGCAGTTTATCATGAGAGAGTCTACACCGAATTATTTCACCAATAGTACGGTTCATTCTCTCAGCAACTTCATTATGTTGAGGATTTGCCTTTTTTCGTAAGCTGCAGATGAAGATGCAGTCAAGCCCTTTGAATCTTATCCATTAAAGAAGACAGACTTCAAGACTGAAACCTGCCCCTTTCGAAAACGGTTACGCCCGGCTTATGATGAAACACCCCGATCCCTCTCGAGAACGGCAGTTCTAACAATCAATCTAATCACAACCCAATTCCAAACCCGGGCAAAATTTTTAGGGAAAGACGGACGGAGTCTCCCCTGTTTCTAGGCAAAATGCAAAACCTATAACAGCATATAAGTGGACCAGCACCGTGTCCAACCATACAAACACCTCAAGGCCATCCGAGCCTTGTTTCTCAACAAATAAACACAACAATTATATATATACATTTCCAGTTTAAAAGCTAACCTATCTCTTTTTATCTTTGACAAGAACATTCATGCTAGGCAATTAAACTATACTAACCCATTGCATAAAATAGACTATCATACCATTCTAATTCTTTTCCTTTGGACAGTACAAACATGTAATGAAGTTAAACTATACTAACTGAATACATAAACCAGCTTATCATTCTACCTCAATTACCTAGTTAAATTTAAATTACATTCTTCTAATATTAAATTCATACAATACATGAAAGCATACATCTTTACAACTTCGACAACTCAAGCCACATAGGCACGCAAGACAACTCTTCAAATACAAACTTTCACGAAATCACGAACTTTCCAGCTAACATGGCATTTCCTGAAATGTGGTGGTGAGGAGTGAGTATACACAACACGTATACTCAGTGAGGGCGAGACAGATATCGAGGTGGAGAGAAAGAAGGTCGTGCAATGCAAATAAGGCAGTTAAGCAATATAACTGACAAGTAAGCAATCAAAATAAATAATCAATACAATAAGCAATTAATAAAAGCATTAACACAACCCTTCAAAGCTATACCACACTCTGAAGGCTATGGTTCACTCATACGAGCAATGTACCATTCGATTCGATTCCACGAGCATTACATCAATCTCGAGCTTGATGTTGACAACGATGACAATAAGCGTGCAACCACCTTATAACTTCAGTTTGGAATACCCCGGAAGTATCCAATCAATTCTACGACCCAAATCTCCCTGGGAGGCAACCCAAGCGAGAATGGGAATAGGACACGGAGCTAGAGCAACCAACACTGGCAACCCGAGACTACCCAGAGAGGCCCATCACTCACGCGCCTGACACTATGCAATGCAAGACATGACACAAGGCGATAAACAAGCGATAGCACAACAATACAGATTAGTGGCGATAAACGAGATATCAAGCATTTACAATCAATACTAGCATTCAATTAACTTTTCAAACATAACTATCATTAATAGCAACAATAACACCAATTAAACAAGTAACAGCAGTTCAAACACGAAAACGACAAATATCACTATTCAATCTCTAACTTCCAAAGGCAATTACGAGCAAACGAGCTACGGGACTAGGAAACCGATTTCACTACATTCACTTAGGCACTACAAAGCACGTTTCTATGTCACTAAACTTCACTTCTCACCCGAGGCCTGAAAGTCTACCTACTGTGTTTGAACTACAGCTATGCTAACCGGTCATTCAATCAACGCCACAACGGCGCCAAAAGTGCTTCCATGCCCTCAATTGCAAAACCCCCAACTCAATTCGAGCACGGTCAACTTTTGGTCAAACGGCCCCTTTACGTTTCTTTGTCTAATTTTCAATTTTATCAAAGGCCGGTCCGTTTTTATTGCACATTTTATCTTTCTATCACTAATGGCACCTATCCAAATCAAGCAATCGCAATTTGGATCAAAATCCAAAATTCTAGGGTTTACTATTCATAATTCACTATTCATTATTCTTTTCCAATTTTAAATACACAGTTTCAACCGTAAAAATTGCTAAATAACTATCAAACAATGCTCTACAAACTCAAAGGAAGCTATATCAAGCAATTACAGGCATTATAACACATTATATATCAAATCTAAAAATTTGACACAAAATTCAAATTCGAATTTAAATGCACAAAAGCGTGAAAACCCTCACAGAGATTGAAGACCAAGACCCGCAAGGACCCGAGCCACGACCCTCGAGCAATTCCACCCACGATTGTAGAAGAAAATACAAGAAAAATCATTTCTTTTCCTCCTTGAGACCATTCGGCCATGGCAAGGACAAAATAGTCATTATGCAATTTGTTTTTCTTGATTTTTGCCTTCTTTTATTATTTAAAAGGTGACAAAGGGCATTTTGGTCATTTGCAAAATCAAGCTTAAGTTAAAATTGATCAAATAAGCTTATTTTGATGCCATTTAATCTAATTCAAATTAAAACATTGCAATTAAATGAAAAACAACTAAAACTAGTTAAATTAAGCTAAAAACACTTTTCACTAAGTCCGAAGAATATTTCTCTAACTCTCATTTTCAAAATACTACGATCAAACGGTCAATAAATGATCGCTAATAAAGTGATGAGCAATAATTTAAAACTTTAATTTTTTTGTAAAGTAGAATAGTAGAATAGTTTAAAATTCACTCCGCCTCGGAGTTACTTTTCTCATTTAATTGAAAACCGAGCATTAAGGTGCAAGAAAAAATAAAACCGATTAACATAAATATGAAAGTAGTTGATATTCCGTTAAAATAATTAACTCAAGTATTATTTAATTACTTCTAAAAGAAATATGAAAATAATGCTAGAAATGAATGTTTAACTAAAAAATAAATAAACACGAAATTCAATGCTAACATTTAAGATGTCACTTAATTAAATGCAATTAAATGCCATTAAATGCATGCCGGGTTCGGGTTATCACATATGACCCAACAAGCAAGGGCACTAACGCGAAAGCCCTTGCTCGTTAGCCCGCGTATCTGTTTTCTTGCTGGGCTAAGTGAACACTCTGTCCTAAAAAAGTGAAGGGGCCCACCTCACCACTCCCCTTCCCCTTATCACGGAAGCCACCAAAGCATAGGCGGCTCGCTCAGATATATTGGAAGTTGTACAAGATGGACATAGAAAGCAAGATAACCCTTTCCTTACTGGCTCTAAGCATCTTTCTCTCTCCTTCTTTGGCATTTCCCAGTCCACAACAGACCTGATCTTCTCTTGATCCATCTGAATCACACCCTTGCTAATCCAATGGCCAAGAAATACCACTTTCGTCTGAGTACTCTTTCATGTACAGCCTCTTTTCCTGCTACACCTGGAAGACTGTACTCGGAGTTCTAAATCCCCAGTGAGTGACTATAAACGATTATGTCATCAAGGTTTTTCTCCTTTCCCACCGCTTCTCCCTCTCGCTTTCAGGGTGGATACCTTGTTTACCCCCTCAAGTTCTTTAATTCGAAATAGGTGATTTCAATGGTTTTAGATTCTCGGCTGAGAAGTTAGAAGGAAGCCGAATTACAGCAAGCATGAGGCATTTTTCTGAATTTGTATGGAGAAATTTGTTGGTGGATTCACCTCTAAATGGGGCAACGTTCACTTGCACAAACAACTAGGAATGCCCTGCTCTTTCTAAATTGGACAAGTTCCAACTCACGGCTTTAGAAGGAATAGGAGGAGGATTTTTTTCTATAAAAAGTAGCTTCTTGGTGGTTCTTCCTTTTCGTTTCAAGAGAAAGCAAGCCACGTCTTTTGGTTGAAGGTTAATGTGACGTCCGAGATTTTTGTCGTACTTCTAGATTATTGTTGCATCCACTATGTGCGCATTTCTTCTGTGCTTTAATTACTGTCTTCTTTAGTTACTATTCCTTTCATTTTTCAACTTCATAATTACTTCAAATTAGCATTTTTCTTAAATCATATTAATTATAGTAGGAATGAGAAAATTGTGCATTCGAGCGATTAGCGTGCAGAGCGTCCATTTAGAAAATGCTTTATAGAAACTAATGAATAGTATTACATAGTTGAATTTCATAATTTAGTTAGCGATCAATTTTGTAAACACCATATCTAGACTGGAGGTAGAAGGGGGCTTTTTGGAGGAGGAGGAAGCGATTCGATTAGCGGTCGAAAAGTTCTACAAAGAGCTTTACGTAGAATAGCATTCGTTTCAACCGAAATCCAATGCCTTTAGTCGATCTGATTGTTAGTCTCGTTCCTCTTTAGTCTAGCTGAAAAAAGAAAGAAATGACCAAAAGGAACCAACAATTATCTCTTCTTAAACAACCTATATCCTCCATACTTAATCAACATTTGATAGATTATTCAACCCCGAGCAATCTTAGTTATTGGTGGGGGTTCGATTCGTTAGCTGGTATTTGTTTAGTCATTCAGATAGTGACTAGTATTTTTTTAACTATCCATTACATACCTCATGTGGATCTAGCTTTCAACAGCGTAGAACACATTATGAGACTTTCAATCTGTCTTGTGTCACGTAAGCAAAACTCACTTGTTGGCTTACACAACTAGGCGTTAGGAGTGTAGAAGCGAGAGTGGGAAAAATGAGTGTAATATACTTTACACGAGAGGTCAAGAGGCGGTGCCCGTATGGTTACCACCTAAAGCAGCTCTAGACTTTCCAGCCAAGCGTAAAAACGGTTATTGACAAAACTTAAGGATTAAGCTTTGCATGGGAAGCTACCACATGTCTGTAATAGGAACCGAGTCGCTAAAAGCAAGAGTTTCATTAGCATCAAGTTCTTGAGCCCACAAAATGGGGAGTGTTACCATTCGGGCCCCTTATCAAAGCGGCAAGGAATCCTTAATGCGGCATTTTAAACTGTTGTTTTTGGTTTTAATGGTTAGGCGGGTAGCTACAGAAGGTCTCCCCATGGAGTCGGCAGCTTCCCGGGGAGGCTAGTTAGATCCGTTCCTGCCTTCCCCTAGAAGGCAGTCACTGGCTTGGATATAAACAGTCTCCTCTTTCTAAAGACAAAGTCGAGGAAAGACTTGTTAGATCCATTCCTTCCTTCTCGCAGAAGGAAGTCACTGCACTTTAGGCAGGCCTTAGTACCGTTCGGGCCTACTAAAGATTGAAAGTTCAGACTGGCATCCTCATGCAAGGAAATTGAGTTTATGGAGTAGCCAGTGTCCTTGACTTATTATCTTCGGTATCACCCCCTGAGTTGCGTTCTTTGTCTCGTCCATCTGAGGCCGACGGCTAGGAAACCCTGATTGGATCGACCGAGCTCATCAGTTTCCAAAGGGGTATAAGGTGCCGGAGTTTGTTCTATTTTCCGATGAGGAGAAGAAGTCGACTATTGAGACTCACGGTTAACGACCCTTTTGGATCCCTTATTTTCATGCTTCTTTCTTTTATGCAATTCCCGATTTCTCGATCAAAAAGGGCGGTTTGACAATAGAAAGAAAAAAAAGGAAAAGTTTCAATTTTTCCCTCCTTTGAGGAGTGAGTGTAATTTTATAAAAGCCAAAACGAAAATCTAATAATAATAAACTGGGCTAAAAGGAGCACCGGTGGAGCACCATGAATGAATAAGAAATTGACATCAGAGGGAATCTATGATTCTTATTCAACACTCGAAACTGGAAAGATAAACAAACCCACCCGGTGGATTGCCGAGCTACAAGTCCTACGACACAAAAGCAGGATTCTCTCAAAAGCCAAGGTCGTGGGTGGCCAAGAGAGCCCACTTGGAGACTTAGGATCTCAGCAGGATTAGCGAAGGTTGCTTAAAGCCGGCCGGCCGGCCGATGAGCGAAAGAGAATCAACTAGTTTAGTTCTGATCTGAGTAATAGGGAATACCCTAACCCTGGGAACCGGGGCCTGGCCATCCTTCGTTTGCGGTCGACGTTCCGGCTTTGTCCGTTGATAGCTGAATGTTTCGATCTAGTTCGATTCATGATCGCATCTGCAAACCTTATCCCGTGGGCCTTAGCGGACGTTTTTCATTCTTCACCCGGTCTTTAGTAGCATTGACTTTGTCAACCTAACCGTTAAGGATGAAAAAAGATCCTTTGTACTTGACCACCACTTCCGAACTTCTGCTTACCAATATAGGAAAAGGTAACCAGCTGCTTGAGCCGAGCTGATCAAATCCTTATGATTTTTTACCTCGCGATAGATTTAGAACCATCCATCGTTCGTCACCTGCAAAAAATGGTTAAAAATGAGTCGTCTTAGAAAATCTAGTACAAAGGGGCTTTTTTTTGCCTCACTAATAAAAAACAGCAATCCCTCCCCTTCTGTTACCTACTTTTACTCATTTCTTCGGTATACCTCAATACAAGACAAGCACAAGAAATGATATTCAATCAAAACTGGGCTATCGCCCTATTCTCTCGTCAGGTTGGAGAAAGTACGACATGTGTCTCGATCTTGACAACTGAATCATGGCCGGATGCTATATTTTTTCCAGGGTCTCGTTCATGCGGCGATGAAATTTGAAGACCAATGAAGAATCCCAATCCACTAGATTCGTTCGTCAGCTTTCTATGCCCTTTTGTATAGGTTAGGCGAATCCATCGACTCACGTCGAATACGAATGCCTCTCTCGACAAACTAGCCCACGTCTTTCTATCGGACTAGGCCGAATAAAGTAGCTTGTTCCGTGATACAAAACCCTATAGGCTGTCAAAGATGGGAGTCAGTGCGTATGAATGTGGGTATGCCCTTAGAAGCACCTTAAAGTATTTACTCTAACTCCTGGACCCTGGAACTCTCACATGATTGAACTCACACAAAGCCGAAGAATCGAACGTTGAAGGGAGAAATCGATGGCAGAAGAAGAAGTTTTCATTCTTTTCTTCTTCGAAGTTATGGAGTAGCTATGATGAATCTAAGGCCTTCCCTTGATCTGCCTCTACGGGAGGTGGGTGGGGAATCAAGAGAAGCAAGGCCGGGCACATCATAGTCTTCAGGGATTGTGTCATGTCAATTTTCATCCTTATGAAAGGGGCAAGAGCCCATACTTAAAGCATAATTCGTACCAAGGATTGGAAATATCAATGAGAAAGATTCTCCAAAAGGGGGCTGAAACTCATGATAGAAGCCCACTTTCATTAATGAATATTCGACATGTCAAAAGATGTTTGTGCAGACCTCCCTTCTTCCTTAAGAGTCAGCATGCCGTCTTTGATCAATAGCTGTCAATTACCTATAAAAAACTACCCTAGAGTTTTGCTAGGTACCCTCAATTACCTTGAAAATACCGAATGAAATTAATGAAAATTAGGATATTCATTTTTTTCATGAGTCTTTTTTAGTAGAAATCTATCCAACAATGATCTCTGGGTTGCTTTACTGTCACTGGTTTTGGTCGTTGATTTTGGGCTAGATCGTTTTTTTATCCTAGGTTGGCTTGAGAGGTTGATGGTTTGTTTAGGCTTTTGTTGGATTGTGGCCTTGGTGTGTTTTATTTGGTTGTTGGGCCTTGGCCTTCCTGGTGTCATCTCTTCTATTTGTGTTACTCTTGGGCCTAACCCATGTGGATGTAATTTTCTTTGATTCAAGGTTCGTGTGGGCCTTGTATTCTTGTACCCTTCTTTTCTACTTAGTCTTTAACTAAGGAAATCCTCTTCCTAACACCCAAGAAAGAAAAAAAGGACAAATTCCTAGATATTTCAGCCCATACAAATCATCAGATGTTTTCATTAATGAGAAAGTCCCAGTCCGATTGTATACGCTTTTCACCTATTTGGTTAGAGGTTCACTTTGGCCCAGTTTCCCAAGCCCACTCGACCCAAACCCAAATTCTGAAAGAAATATTTGAGCAATGAACTTGCAAAAACAAGAATTTAAGAGAACAAGTCATCGGATGCAAAATATCACATCTCAGACATAGATCAAAACTCTAATGATTTTTTCTTAAAAAGTAGTTTCTAACTCAAGAACTTAGTCTATACCTGGATGGTTGATGTAGAATTTTACCGTGCTTAGACGCAGTCAAAGTTCAGTAACATTTCGACAATTATATTAATAAGAACTCTCCATTTATACATTTAAGAATTGGGTGGAACAATCAGGTTATTACATTTTATAGCTTAAAGTTTTGCATTTGAACAACAGCTTCCGACTAGATTTTACCAAAAGAATAATAATAATAAATACTCCATTCGTTCCTCCCAAATTTCCTTTGGAAGAGTTGCTCCAAAGAATAAAGAGTTCGCAAGAACTAAATCACAATCTCCGAGGACATATAATGGGAAATGCATATAGACAATGCACTGTGGATTTGCAGTAGCCTATAACTAGCTAGGCATGGATATACGTAGTTGTTGGTCCTCTGTACCCAAAACAGTAACCACCCGATCAATAAACACTCAAACCAAACTCGCTCATCCTTTTGAACACAGAGATGCGAGAACCAATTAGAGTAATCAACCCCTTGTTGTAATTTATGTTTGCTTTACAAAATTATTAATGTTTGTTTTTTTTTATATTTTTCATATTTTGAGTCTGAAAAGTCACTTGATTTTCACTAAATTTATCAACAAATCAACTTAATCAAAACTAGATTTTGACCTTTAAATTCAAAAACCACATTTAATTTGGAGTATATCTAAATAGACATCACATGGTAAGATAATTGCACTGATAATCTCAATTTTTTTACTACAGAACAAAATCCAAAGCAATAAGAACGGAAGTTTGCCAACAAAAGTACTAATAAATCCAAACAAAAATTTCACCGAGATGTTCCACACAAAATTCTGATACGAGCCAATGTAGAAACTATTGCATTGAAAATAAATGCAACTACCGCACGAAGGCTCGCTCGCTCACTCATCCTCCTGGCTACGCAACCTAGCCAACTTGTTGGTCACAACAACATCCAACTGCGCAGCACGCTCAACAATTTCCTTTCTCTTCTTCGTTGATACATCATGAGCAATCTCAGCACAGTAGGTCCTGCAATTTCATATTGAAATAATCAAGATTAGCAAATTCAGAGAGCATCCTGGGGTATTGATCAAAGAAGTAATCGTCTATACTTTACAATGAAAAGATGTATATAGAACAACGGATGTTACAAAAAAAATAACAAACCTGTTGTGCATCATCAAAACTTCCAGCTCTTTGACATTGTGCACGACAAATTTCTTGAAACCATTAGGAAGATAATGGCGAGTCTTCTTGTCAGAGCCATAACCAATGTTCGGCATAAGAGTGCATCCCTTGAACTTTCTTCTTACACGGGAATCAATACCCTTGGGCCTACGCCAGCTCGGCTGTCACCACAATTACATGGATTCAATTATTTTGAGGAAGAGAAGAGCGGGAAGGAAAAAAAGGTGGAAAAAAACTCAAAAAAATTGTCTTCTATATAACTAAAACAATTACGTAGCAACAGATCAATTATGCACCAAAACAGGACACAAATAGCTCAAACCAAAGTACCATAAACAAAACTGGTATGCAATTCAATTGCACTGATCAACAATGCGAATTTGTCAAAAGATCTCACAGTGGAGAACAATTTCTAGCCCAGAGGTGTGTATTAGTTTAATAAATGTGCAGGTTCAGATGACTCCAATTTTAATCTTGCATCAATATGCAGAGAAAACGTAAAAGGTCCAAAGACACAGCAGGAAAAGTACCTTCACGCAAATATAGCGATCACTTTGTGGCCTCTTGAACTTCTTGACACGCTTCTTAACAATCTTCTTGTCAAGCAAAGGAACAGCCATTGTTTCTACAACATAAACCAGATGGTGTAAATCACCAACCTCATACCACAAAATGCAGGAACAATAACCTAAACCGGAACTGCTTATCACTACAACAGCCTTCCTAAATGCCATTACAGTATAAACTAATCAACATTACATGTTGAAAATATAAAATTATGATGCTCTTCTGCATTTAAACATTAACTCCAACACACGGCTAATTACTAGCAAATTAAACGTAAGTTCTTTCACTATCAATCAAGCTTAACACTTAAATCATATATATACACTGAGATGTCTACATGTAGATATTAAAACTTATCGCATCATTTCACAATAAAATAAATTTGTCATTCCTCTCAAAAAATTAAAAAAAAATTCAAAAATTAGAAACTAACAAATCATATTTTAAAGATTAGAAACTAAAAGAGCGAATTGATTTTTTAAAACATCATTTTCAATATTTACTCATAGAAGAACAAAACTCAACAATATAGTAGCTTTATCCGTACACACACACACACACACACACACACACACATATATATATATATAATCTTCGACGACAGTAAATCTATATGTATATAGAGGACAAATCAATGTTAAAATCATATAAAAACATAAATGAAAATCATAAATAATAAAAAAAATTAAGGTATTACATATATAGAAGCTTTATATATACATATATATATATATATATATATATATATATATATATATATATATAGTGTATGTATAGAGAGGGGTTTTGGTACCTGTGTTGGTGCGCTGCGGAGAGAGCTCCTGTTGTGCAGCTGAAGGAGAGTGAGGGAGATAGAAGAATGAATTAGGGTTTTTAGCTATTATATATACGAGGAGGAGTGGTGCTGTGTTTGCGGTAGCACCGTAATAGAATGGGCTTGGGTCCAAATAAACGTGGGTACAAGCAAGACCTGGTTTGTTATCAAGTTTCGCTTTCTTTTTCTTGGAAGGAAAAATGGCGAAAATGGTTTTTATTGTTTTTTAAAATATTTTAAATTCGTCTTTATTGTTTAAAATTATTCAATTTAATTTTTATATTTTTTAAAAAATTATAATTTAGTCCCTATTATTTTTATATATAATTTAAATTAGTCCTTAATTTCAAAAAAAAAATGTGATTAAATTGAAATTGTTTGAAAAATAATAGAGACTAAATTGGTTACTTTTGAATAATATAGACTAATTTATATTTTTTCAAAATAATAGGAACTAAATTGACTAATTTGAATAATATGGATGAATTTAAAATTTTAGAAAAATAATATAGACCATTTATGCAATTTTTCCTTTTTTGGAATAAGTTGAACTTGTAAAATTGAAGGACCATGAAAAAGAAATTCAATTTCCTAGTTATATATATACACCTTTATTAGAATGAAATCTTCATTTTTTAGTAGTCAAGTAAAAAATATAGATGTCAATGCAAACTATTATTTTTTTCTTTTATTTTTTGGGGTCATAACGCAAAATATTGTTACGGTATAGTTTTTGAGCAATTAAATGAATTTTTAAACTAGCGGGTTTATCTAACATTGTGTCAAGCCCTTGGTATCAATTCTTTTAATAAATGATGTGTAGGTGACTTCACTATATTTTTGACTGGGGACTTATGAAATATCATTAACTCTACTGTGTTATCAATATCTCTGCGTGTAATTTGGTATCATTTTTATTTTTAAATAAAATTCATGGATGTGAAGTCTCGCTATTACTACAAGGGTTAACGTTTGATAATCGGATTAAATAGATATCCCTTTATTTTGAGAAAAAAAATACTCCGGTATCCTTTTCAGTTTGAAATGAATTGTTTATTTTAATATTAAAAATCAAGTTTGTATTTAAATATATTTCTTATATGCATTATAAATAGCTTTTAAATCAAAAGATTAGTATCCTGTTCATTTCGGTCATTTAAGTACATTACTTGTAAACACATATATCCAAATAAGTAACAGGTCAGAAGTTCTAGGAGCTTTAAAAGCTCAAATAGTAAGGCTTTTGTTTGGTTTAAATATAAAATTTTAACTTACGAGTTGTAGACCTTTAAAAATTCAAATAATAAAATATTTTTTTAAAAAATTTCAATTTGAAGTTTTTTATTTTTTAACTTTTTTCAGCTGCAGTTTTTATCTAAAATCACTTTTAAAAAAAAGGACAAATAGATTAGTTTCAACTTCTAAACATACAAAAAATGCTTTTGAGTATCTAAAAACTAGTTGAAACAGTACTTAAGTTAAGCCAAATAGCCTCTAAGCAGACATGAAGAAAAGAGAGAGAACAAATTAACTAACACAATATTAGTAGCTTGATCATACCCAATTTTCAAAGATCGTTGTTTAGCAATGAGGCTTTAAACTACACCTTACCACGTATTATGTGGGCTTGAAACATAAGAACAATGTTTGCTTTCTTAAGCCCATGTCATTAAGAGGCTCTCAATGTGACTCTTTGTGAAACACAAGAACAATGTTTGCTTTCTTAAACCCAAGTCATTAAGAGGCTTAGTGTGAATACTGCAAAAGCTGTATTGAGGATAAAGTACATTTCTTTTTTGACTGTCTATTTTTAAGAAGAATTTGGTTCAAGGGTTGAAAATTGACTAGAGACCCTCCGAAGTTGAAAGATTGGACTCAGGTTGCTGATTGATTTGTTCAGAATGCCTCGATTAATTCATTTGAAGTCATCACAATGAAGTTGTTCCTTGGTGCATTTGTATTTCACATCTGAAATGAAAGGAACTCCTGTTTACATGATAATGGTATTCACACTGAAGAGTAAATTTTTAACAAAATTACATTTGACGTTAGAACTAAAATGTATATGAATAGGAAAAGTAAATACTCTATTTTGAACCAGGCCATCATTAGGGCTTGGAATATTAGCGATACAACATATTTGCAGTCTTCTACCACTTTATCTTTGTAATTATTTTAATTTTTAATGAGTGAGAATACCTTTCATTTGATTTTAGCAAAAAAATGTGTCTCTTTCAATGCTGAGATCATGTCCTTTGAAGCTCTTATTTCTTGGCCCAACAGTCCGAAGAAAGGCCCAAAGGGACACATAAAAGGTCTGATCTACTAATATTACAACATGAGAATTCTAGGGAAGAGTGGTGTGAGGTGTCACGCCCTAACTCGACCCCACTTACGATCAATCAGAACCCAACGGAATTTCGGTTATATAACGTCTGTAACATGAACAACAGGACTCTATTCAATCCTTTAAAAACATAACACAACTAACTCCAAGTTCAGCAACAACTCCAACATCCATTCAACAAATACAAAGTCATTCATTTAACATCCATACAACATTCCAACATAAGTCATAAGCCTCCGTTTCAACAACACACCACAAACTATACTATACATTTGCAAATTAGATTATAAACTAGTCTCGCAACCTAATCATATTCAAAAGGAAGACTATTAAACCAGTATTATATAAACCATTATCTTTGAGTAAGTTATACAATACATACTATAAAAGCTAAGACAAAAACACGGAACACTTCAACATAACTCTTGGATAAGACTCCGGCACATAAGATTCCTCCACAGAAGGCACATACTCAGCTTCCTAAGGGACGTACCCTAAGTTTGGCTCAGTTACACCTGATGACAATAAATGAATGAGGGTGAGCTTATCTATAATAAAGCTCAGTGAGGATTCAAAAGATGTTTTGAAAGCCTTTACTTTACCACTTGAGAAATCGTCCTATGAACAATAACACACAATAAACTTCATTAACATCAACATTTCAATTCAAGCCACATAAATAACCATTCAATTGAGAAATGATACACTAGTTGGTGTAACTCCAAACGTCATCACGATCTCAACCAACTTCTTATAACTCCCATAATACATAACCGAGATACCTCATCTAGCCCTTCCCTCCATGGCATCTCCGCCCATGCGAGTTGGGGGTAGTCTATGATAGTCATGCTGTTATCAACCCGACAGCCCGATGTTGCCAGAAAGGTGGCACACACTATCAAAACTCATGACAATAATAATAAATATTCATATTCTGCGAAGACAACAAAGTAGGTTGTCCTCCAGAGAATCATCATTCATCAATCAATTAACAACATTTCAATCATCATAACATCAATTAAGCAACTAAGACAACTAAGTTAGATGACAAATTAGGCCACCTAACTTAACACACATATCAGCATGCATTCAATTCTGAACCTACTCTACAACAACCAAGAAACAACTACACAACACCACCAAACAACTAAAGACAACATTTTTAACATTTTAAAGAAAGACTACACAAACTTCTAAAATTCATAACTTACAATCTAGAAATCCAATAACCTCCAAACCACTTCCTATCACTCAACCATCAATGCAAGTACATTAGCCCCCTCTTAAACCAACCAAAAGCCACCTAAAACAAGACCAACAAGCCCAAAAATGGCAATGCACCATGGCTGGAATTTTTGACTTTTCCCACGGCTATCAAATTGAAAATTTGGCATTACAACATTACTACACAATAAATAACGAGTGTATAGAAGCAACTACAACTCGATTTCAACTACTACAACTACAATTATTCAAGAAATGAGCTAAATTATCAATTAAATACCCGAAAAATAAAAATACATTTACAACCATTTAAAATAATTATAAAGTCATTAAGTTGGTCATTATCATCTACTTAGCAATAATCTAACATCAATTTAACAATACAACAACTATATATGCAATAATAAAAATTTGACATAAACTTTAAAATTGAGATTTAGTTTTTTTTCCTCACCTTTGATGCCAAGCAAGGTTAGAAATAGGTAGAATGGGTGCCCAAAAAGAAAAAACAAGCTTTGAATGAAGTAATTTGGCCTTAAAATGAGTTTTGTCTTCAAAAATTGTTGAAAACCCATGAAAACACTATTTTCCCTTCTTCCTCCATGACTCACGTTTTTGTATGTATTTTTAGAGTGTTTTGGCTGAATTTTGTGTATATATTATGTTATATGCAAAGTCAAAGCAAGAGGTCTTGTTCAAAATTGATAACTTAAACTATTTTTGTTGTTTTTGGCCAAAAATTGCAATATAAATACTATCTAACCAATACTATATTTATTATGACTATTTTTTAGTTGAAAACATTTATATGTAAGTATATATAAACATATATATACATATAGTTAAAATAAAATGCTTATTTTTGCAAAAGAATATAAAAAGTCATATTATTTATTTTTAAATATCTTTTGAATACACAATTAATCTAAAATCATTTAATATCACATATAAATAAATTTATATTCATATATACTAGGTCAACGAAAGTCAACGCAAGAATCGAGTTTAGTAGAAATCACTATTTGGCTCAAAAACACTACTTTTCGCCAGAAAAGTTTATTTAAATTTTTATTTCATTTCAGAATTAATTTTTATCAAAATCGGGTCTATTAATATCCGAAGACTAGGGTTTAAAACGTTTAAAATACTAGTTTCAAAATTCTAGCAGACGTGTCAAAAATCGACGATAAAAGTTTCAATGCAGATTTTTATGAAATTTTCATGAATGCTCACATATCATGTGATAGAAGTAATAAACACATAATTATCACATTTTAATTCAAATAACAGGTCAAAACACGTAATTGCAAATAAGAGCAAATTCGGGGTCTCACAAGTAGTATGTGGAAATGAAAACATGAAAGTTCTTTTTTTTTTTTTTGGGTTTTAGATGAGGCACAAGCTGACTACAAGTTGATCATCAAGGGGATGTTTCACCCTTCTTATCATTTTCAAAGAACATCAAGAGCCCAGGAGGAAGATTGTTAACTACATCAGCACCAAATGTTCCTTCAAGCTTAAAATTTGTTATTCAATTAGCACATCAGTTGGCTTCACGAAAAAGAACGGTGGAATCCATAAAATATGTAAACCCTATTAAAAATGAACATGTACCGTTATATATATACACTCCATTTTTCTGAAAGTTAATAGTTAACACTGTATCAATGCCAATATTTGAGGCTATTGATATTGTGACAGTAGAAATCTTTCCTCCTATAGCAAATTTTGAGTTACTCAATGCATTGAATGAAACCCCTACGCCACCACTCTGAAATTACACCATCACCACCTGAAACCTTCGTCTACATTATTCCCCAATCATCAACCTCAACAAATTCAACTTAACCAAAATATAACATGTGATAACCCGAACCCGGCATGCATTCAATGGCATTTAATTACATTTAATTAAGTGTTATCTTAAATGTTAGCATTGAATTTTGTGTTTATTTTTAGTTAAACATTCATTTGTAGCTTTATTTTCATACTTATGTTAATCGGTTTTATTTTTCTTGCATCTTAATGCTCGGTTTTCAATTAAATGAAAAGTAGCTCCGAGCCGGAGTAAATTTTGAACTATGTTACTTTCCGAAAATTATATTTTCTTAAATTCTTTGAGGTTTAATTGTTATTCTTTTATTGTCGCAAAGTGCATAGCATATCGAGAGCGATAGTTAGGAAATGATTTCTAGTCCTCAGCAAATAGTGAAAACTAGTATTTAGTGTTTTAATTTTAGTGTTTTAGTTGTTGTTGATTAGAAATATAATTTCATTAGTTGTTTTAGCCTTTAAATGCCTAAAATAAGCCTATTTGACCAATTTTTAAGTAGGTTTGACCAAGGCTTGACCAATTGACTTAGTTGTCATCTTTTATAAGCATGTAATAACAAAGAAAAAAATAAAACAAAGCTGAAAAAACAATTAGGAGCTGGCCGAAAATCCAAAGGGAAAAAAAAAATATTTCAACATTCAAATCTTCGATTCTTCACGTGAGCTTGCACGGGGTGGTTTCCGAGGCATCCAGCGTGGTTTTCCTAGTGTCTTAGAGTGTCTAAGGTGAAGGTTTCATCGTTATTTGTGCATTTGAAATTATTGTATCTAAACTTTAATTTTTGTGATTTAACCGTAGGTTGTTATTTTATCCATTTCGTTGCTTAAAGAATATTTCCTAGCAATCGTAGAACATGTATTTATAGCTTTTTAGCATTTTCTGAGGTTGAATATCGAAATTACAATTTAAATTGTTAATTGAATAGTAAATTATGAATAGTAAACCCCCGTTTCGATGAAGTTGCTCCGTTATGCGTTCTGTTGATGTAGAAAGGTGCTAGATGTGCTAGAATGCCTAAATGTGTGGTTTAATTGGATTGTGTAATGGAAAAACGGAGGAAAATGGCTTAGTGAAAGTTGGGGTCGTTTAGGTCAAGTTTGACATTTTATCGTTTTGCGTGATAGCATTGTCTCGGGAGGCCATGGAAGCACTTTTGGTGTGGCTATGGCGTTGGTTGGGTGTTTGGTTAGGGTAACGGTAGTTCAAACAAGCAAAGGGGGAAATCGGGGCTTTGCGTGAATTCTAGGGTTAAGTAGGGTTTCGGAGTCTTTAGACGTGCCTTATAGTGACCTAGGAGGATTGGTGAAGTCAGTTTCCAAAACTCGTGGCTTGTTTGAAAGTAGTAGCGTTTTGAAAGTTAGGGTCATTTTGTGATTTTGTGTGTTTTCATAGTGTAATGCCTATAGAATGCTTAATATTGCTTGTTATGCTTGTTAAAGTTGATTATGACTGAATTTGTATATCAATTGTTGATAATGCTTGTTAGTGTTGTTCTTGTTATTTTATTGATTATAAATGCTTATTGTATCGCATGTTGTTACTAATCTGCACTTCAGTGCCTTGCTCGATTATCGTTATATGTCTCATATTGCATTGCATTAGTGTCAGGCGCGTGAGTGATGGGCCTCTCTGGGTAGCCTCGGGTTGCCAGTGTTGGTTGCTCTAACTCCGTGTCGTATTCCCTTTCTCGCTTGGGTTGCCGCCCAGGGAGTTTTGGGTCGTAGAATTGACAGAGTATGTCCGGAATACTCTAAACGGAAGTTATAAGGTGGGTGAGCCGGCGTGTCATCGCTAAAGTCATCGAATTCGTGGTCGGTACATTGCTCGTATGAGTGAACCATAGCCTTAAGAGTGTGGTATAGCTTTGAATGGTTGTGTTAATGCTTTTATTAAGTGTTTATTGTATTGATTGTTTGTCTTGATGCTTCCTTGTCAATTATATTGCTTAGCTATACCTATTTGCATTACACGAACTTCTTTATCTCCACCTCGATATCTGTCTCGCCCTCACTGAGTATACGTGTTGAGTATACTCACTCCTCACCACCACATTTCAGGAAATGCCATGTTAGCTGGAAAGTTCGTGATTACGTGAAAGTTCGTGCTTGAAGAGTTGTCTTGCGTGCTATGTGGCTTGAGTGGTCAAAGATGCAAAGATGTATGTTTCATGTGTTGTTGTATTTAATGTTAATAAGGAATGTAATATGAGTTTTCTAGGTTATTGAAGTGATTTGGAAAAGCTAGTTTATGTATTCAGATAGATTAGTTTAACTTTAATGCATGTTTGTAATGTCCAGAGGAAAAGGGTTAGAATGGTATGATAGTCTATTTTATGCATTGGGTTAGTATAGTTTAATTGCCTAGCATGAATGTTCTTGTCAAAGATGAAAAGAGATAGGTTAGCTTTTAAATTGAAAATGTATATTTACTTGTGTTCGCTTGTTGAGAACCAAGGCTCGGATGGTCTTGAGGTGTTTGTATGGTTGGACACGGTGCTGGTCCACTTATATGCTATTACAGGTTTTACATTTTGCCTAGAAACAGGGGAGACTCCGTCCGTCTTTCCCTAAAATTTTGCTCGGGTGTGAAATTGGATTGTGATTAGATTGATTGATAGAACTCCCGGTCTCGAGAGGGATCGGGGTGTTACATAACCCCATTTTGCCCCTCTACCCATTTGATGTGCATTTATTCAAACCTTCGTCAAAACCCCAAATCTGTCATTCACTTGATTTATTGAACCTACCAACCCTTTTTATCCATTCCCTACTTCCAATCATCATTTATTCACCCATCCAAACAAAATGAATCTTTCTATGTCATTAGATAAAAATAAAGAACCTACTGTGGTCAACAACAGAAAACTGTCTTTCGTTGGAAAAGTAGTCTCCGATAATCCAATCTCTCCTGGGCTTGTTAGATCTGTTATCAACAAGAGCTGGGGACTCAAGAATCCTGCTGAGGTTCGAGTTTAGGCTGTCAACATCTTCAACATTACCTTTCACTCTGTTCATGACAAACAACGGGCGTGGAACCTCAAACCTTGGTCCATTCACGGTAGTCACATGCTCCTTCAACAGTGGAAGGACAATCTTAAAGTGACAGAAATGGACCTCGATCACTTTTCTTTCTGGATCCAAGTCTATGACTTACCTTCAGGCTATGTTTCTAGACCGAATGCAGAAAAGATTAGCCGCAACTTGGGAGAGCTTGAAGAGTTGGACCTTGAAGATGCCAAAAATCATGACTCAATAAACTGTATGAGGTTGCGCATCAAATGGAATGTCAACAAGCAACTCGTCCTAGGCTTTAACCTTCAAAGGGGGGAGGGCCTACTTGATATATGGATCAGTTTCAAATACAAAAAGCTTGGAAGTTTCTGTCTAAAATGTGGAGTTCTGAGTCACATTGAAAAAGAATGTCAAGCCCAACAAACTGGTGACTATGACTTTTCTTGACTGGGTCCTTGGCTATGTGCCTCCCAGGCCGGAGAAATTTGCTGCTTTCAATGGCAACCCATAGAGTTTCAACCGACATCACCTCCGAAGACATGAGTGAGTACACGTGCGTAAAGGCAAGTCCACCAGTGCAAACTCAACCACCCCTATCTGAAAGTGAAATGACACACTCTGAAGCTCTGAAATCTCTAAACAAAAAAGACATACGTGTCAACAACACAAAGGATACAAATTTAAAAAAACCAACTCCTAACCTCATTGACCCAAATCCCTCCACAAAGATGACGAACCAGATCTTTGATTTTCCTGTGATGCCTAGTTCCCCCAACCAAACCTTTTTACTTGCCATATCATCCACATCAGCAAACAAAAAACCCATATACCCTTTCCAAGCCCACCAATCTTCTGCCCAAAATAATTCCACCGTTGGCCCAAGCCCAAGCTTTTCTGCCCTATCAGTATCTCACTACAAAACTAGCACCCACAAACCAAACCAAAGCCCATTTACTTGTGACACTGCCCCCATCAGTATCTCACTACAAAACCAGTACCCACAAATCAACCCAAAGCCTACCTAACTGTGACACATCTGTGATACGTGAAAGGACAAACAATCTGAAAAAAAAGTGTGAACAATCCCAAATTGATTCTAACTACATCTGTGAAGAATTTGAAGATGACTCTCTACAGACTGATTCTGATTATCTCGAGAAAGAGCTTGTTGACAGCCCTGTTAACAGCTCATGTGGCATTGTGTCCAACGATAGCCCTTCATACGCCAGCAAGAGAAAAGTCAGGAAAATCACCGCAAGCACCAATCAAACAAAAATTAGTTCACAAGAAGATCCAAATTTTGAAATCTTGGGTCCTGTCTTGAAACAGGCCCAAGAGTCGTCATGAATATCCTAGCCTAGAACTGTCAAGGCCTTGGGCCAGCCTTGACAGTTAGCTCCTTGAGAGATTTAATCTCCCAGAATAAGCCTAGCATCATCGGTTTATCCGAAACAAAAATGCGCAAGAATAAACTGGAACGACTCTGTCGCAGAATAAATTACAGATTGGCTATTGTGGTTGACCCCTCTGGAATTTCAAGAGGTCTTGTTCTTCTACGCCGAGGAGACACTGAGGTTCATGTGGTGGAAAGATGTTAGTCGTACATATGCTCAAATGTTTTTGACCATTTTGGTAAACCTTTTTGTTTTACCTTTCTGTACTGCTACCCATCTAAATCTGATCGAAAGGTTTTGTTTAATAGAATTGGTAATATGTTCTCAAATTCTGCTTCCCCACATGTTATGATGGGTGATTTTAATATGATTAAATGTCATGCTGAGAAATCTGGAGGTAATGATAAAAGCCAGAGTAAGATGCAAAGCTTCTGGAATTTTATCGATGATAATGGTCTTGTTAAAATTGAAGGCAAAAGATGCCCATTTACCTGGTCTAACAAAATAGATGGTACCTCTCACATATAGTAGAAGCTCAATAGAGTCTTCTCCAATCATGTCTGGTTTGCCACATACCCGAATACTTGGGTAGCTATTTTGCCACCCATTAGTTTTGATCATAGTCCCATTATGCTAACACTTGATAATAACTTGCAAAAGAATCACCCTAAAAGATTCAGGTTTAAATTGCAATGGTTGGATTATCCTGATTGTGATGTTATTATTTCTAACTGTTAGAACCATGCTACTATAGGGGACAAGGTCAAAATCATAAGGAATAAACTTTCCCGATGCCGGCAAAACTTGCTGAAGTGGAGTTCGCTGAAATTCAAATGAGACAAAAAGAAAATTCAATCTCTTAAGCAGAAGGTTTCCCTCTTTTTGAACTCTCCCACTGACTCTTCCTGTCTTGCAGATTATAAAGCCATTATTTCTGAACTTGAACGCCTCTGGCAAGATGCAGAAAAATTATGGGCCAATAGAGCAAGAATCAAATGGCTTGATGCTGGAGATAGAAACACAAGATTCTTTCATGACTCTACACAACAAAGAAAAGCGAGGAATCGTATCTTAAGGCTCAAAAAGGAAGATAGAGAGTGGACTGACGATCCAACGATCATCAATCAACAAATCCTATCCTATTTTACTCGCTTGTACACTTCATTTGGGGGAAAAAATTGTAGCTTTGTTATCAACCTTATCAAGCCGTGCATTACAGAGGACATGAATCAACAACTTGTTAAACCTATCTCAAAAGATGAGATCAAACAAGCGGCTTGGAGTTTGGGAGCTCATAAGGCCCCTGGGCCTGATGGTTTTCCGTGCTCTTTTTTCTTTAGTTTCTGGGAGATCGTTGAAGATGACATCTTCTCTGCAGTTTCGGATTGCTTACAAGGTAATTGTAGCATTAATTGCATTAATCATACTTACATTACCTTAATCCCTAAAATAAAATTCCCAAAGAAAGCATGAGACTTCAGACCCATAAGTTGAACAAATTTCATCTATAAAATCATATCTAAAGTACTTGTTGGCAGACTTAGGCCATTGATGGACTCTATCGTTGAACCTTTTCAAAGTTCATTTATCTCTAATAGAGCCATCCATGATAACATTCTTATTGCTCAAGAAGTCGTTCATGCACTTAGAAAGAAAAGGAAGCATCTCAAAAAATTCTTTGCAGCCATGAAAATTGATATGCATAAAGCCTATGACCAAGTGGAGTGGAAATTCCTTGAGCTTCTTTTCTCTAAGATGAATTTTTACCCTACTTAGGTCAAATGGCTTATGAATTGTAAATGCTCTGTATCTTACTCTGTTGTTGTACATGAAACTCCAACCACCCTTTTTTGCCCCGATAGAGGACTTAGACAAGGTAACCTTTTGTCACTATATGTCTTTTCCCTCATGACTCAAGCTCTGTCGGTACTCATCGCTGAATACCAGCATAAATGACTCATCAAAGGTTTGAGAATTACAAGGAATTGTCCTTCACTTACCTATCTTTTATTCGCTGATGACTCACTATTTTTCTTGGAAACTTCATCTTCAGAAGCTCTTGCCTTCCAAGACTTGTTGTACCACTATTGTTTTGTTTCAGGATAAAGTTTCAATTTGAGCAAATCTGGCATCTTCTTTAGTCACAACACACTTGCGGACATCCGATGCAATATCTTTGAGATTCTTCAAATCAAATAGGTTAAGGATTTGGACAAGTACCTTGGTCTTTCTACATCTTGGGAAAATTCCAAAATTCAAGCTCTTAACTGGGTGAAAAATTGAATCAATGAAAAGATGGACAGTTGGAAATATATGTTCCTCTCTGACAATGCCAAAGAAGTACTCATTAAATCTGTCATCCAGGCAATTCCAGCTTATTCCATGTCTACCTTCCTGTATCCCAAACCTGTGTGCAAGTAACTCTGTGCAAAAATTGCTAAATTCTGGTGGAAGAAAAATAATAAAAAAGGCATTCATTGGATCAATTGGAAGCATTTGTCTGATTCTAAATCTGTGGGTGGTATGGGTTTCAAAGACCTTCAATAGACGAACCTCGCTTTACTCACTAATCAAGCTTGAAGACTCATACACAACTCAGACTCACTTGTTGTTTCAGTTCTTAAAGGAGTTTACTTTCATTTTGAATCGGTTTGGAATGCAAAGTTGGGTAAGAGACCATCATGGACTTGGCAAAGCCTCATCAAAGGAAAAGATTTCTTGAAGGCTGAATCATTTTGGGTGGTTGGTAATGGTCAAACAATCAATTTGTGGATAGACCCTTGGCTCAAGTGCTTCAGGAATTTGAACAAACCAGCCAATGTCAACTTAACCAAAGTCGTTGATCTGTTTGTTTCACAATCTAACACTTGGAATCATCCTCTCATCCTGGGGCTATTCTCAAAAGAAATTGCTGATGAAATTCTGAATACATACATCCCAAATCATGACTGTCAAGATCATATTGTTTGGCCATACACTACAAATGGTGCTTACACTACCAAAACTGGCTACCATATAGCTAGAAAACAGACACAACAATTTGACAACAAAGACAGTAGCTCCTATCAAACGCCTATTGCACTGTGGAATTTGATCTGGAATCTCAATGTGTTGCCAAAAATTCGTAATTTCATTCGGAGAGCATGCTCAAATGCCTTACCTACACAAGAAAATCTGTACAAAAGGAAAAGCTCTTCAACTCCTATATGCCAAATTTGCAAAGCTGAACTTGAGACTGTTGAACATACGCTCTTAACATGTCCTTGGACTCATCGGTTCTGGTGGGAAAGCTTGCTTCAAATCTGTATTGATACCAACACTATAACAAGGTTGGACTCTTGGCTTCTCAACTTCTCCTCAACATTCAAGTTAGCAGGTTTTCCTAAGGGCCTCAGCGAATCAAAAATTGTTAACTATTGCTGGCATATATGAAAAGAGAGATGCTCTTACATTTTGGAAGGGAATCAAATTAATGTGCACATGGCTCTAACAAAGGCAGGTTCCCTTTTTGTCGAGTTTTCAGATGCCCGTGGTTTGTTGTTCAACAATCAGTCAAGCTTTAACTTGGCCATTTCTCACATCTTTTGGTCACTCCTTGCCCTAGGCTGGTTCAAGATCAACATCGATGCATCCTTTTTTGAATCCGGCTTGGACTCACTTACAATTATTTGTAGAGACTCAAAAGGTGATCTCTTGCATGGAATAGCCTGCAAAGTCTCTTGCGGCTCTGCCTTAGAAGCAAAAACTTTGGCGATGAAATATGCTTGCATATTCGCAAAAGATTTAGCCATTGACTACATCATTTTTGAAAATTATTTTTTAGCTTATCATACTAATTTGAATTTTAAGACAATTATTTTTTAGCTTATCATACTAATTTCGTTTGTAAATTCAGAATTTTGGACGTAGAGTATAACTTTATGGTGAGATTCATAGCAAATAAAGTGACTAGAACAAAGCATTTTCGACTTGTATTGATTATGTAATGCTATGTTAGTTGTACAGAAAAGAGTTGTTTGATATTATTCTTTTGCATTCGTTTTAATTCTATAGTTTTAACATATTCTATAATCTATAGTAGGAAAAATTGCACAAACAACCTTTATTGTTTTTTCAAAATTTTAAATTGATACTCATTATTTAAAATTAGTCAATTTAGTCATTATTATTTTTTAAAGAATTTCAATTTCGTTAATTTAATCTCTATTGTTTTCCAAAAAAATTGAATCTAGTCCCTATCATTCTCCAATAAATTTCAATTTAACCAATTTAGGTAAAGACTAGATTGATTTTTTTTTATAGAAACAATAGGGATTTAATTGGCTAATTTGAACGATAGGGACGAATTTAAAATTTTGAAAAACAATAGAAACTAAATTGTCTAATTTTAAAAAATAAGGATGAATTTAAAATTTTAAAGAAATAATAAAGATCATTTGCGCAAATTTTAATATTATGAAACTTTTTTAGAATCTTTTAATTACATCAAAGCGACCCTGTGCATTTGCACGGATTAAGAGTTTACTAGATACATGAAACCTAATGGACTTGGATCTTAACATATAGCATAAGTCCACCGTTTTTCATGGCAAAAACTCTTTACAAATTTTTTTATATTCATATTAAAAATATTAAATTTCAAAACACATAACTCTAGTCCAAACATGGTCAAGTCAGCATAAGAAGCCCATTTTTTCCCACAACAAAGGCTAGACCACTATCTTTTTGGTGTTCACATGGAAGGCACCACTTAACGTCATGGTTGAGCGATTGGGAACCTAAATTGTCAGTACCAATTAATTTTGTTTTAAATGACGTGAGAATTGGATTGTTAAAATTTAATTATTAAATTATTTAACAGAACTTAGTTATCAATTAATAATTTTAAAATTTTAACGATACACTCTCACACATATATAAGTTCAATAACCAATTAATTTTTCTTTACAAAGCGCACCAATAATGATGCTTTTATTTCTTCTGTCAACGAGCTAATTGCAGAATAAATAGAGGTTGTAATATAAGTGTGAGAATCCCTTATAATAGAGGTTATTATATAAGAGTGAGGATCTCTTGAAGTGAAATTTAACGACTAAAAATTATCTATATAATTTTTTTAAAATTTTATCAATAATTTATAACTGTTAAGTTCTATCATAAAGTTAATACCAGTCCTATAAATTTGCTTATGCTTCTTCTACACACACGATTTTTCTACTATACAGTTGTGGAAATCGAATCGCAGCCAAAAAAACAAGGAAAAGATGCAGTTGCTGACATGTGGCAGTGGGAATGCAGACAAAATTTTTCAATTAATTGTGTAAAATGACTGAAATGGACATGACTAAAACATAATAAATTTATAAAATGACTGAAATGGATATAACTAAAAAATAATAAATTTGTGAAAATGACTGAAATGGACAAGAGTCAAAAAAAAAAAAAAGTTTTGCTAAATGACAAAATTAAGTCTCATGTAGTTTTATTTATTTATTTAATTTTTTTATTTTCAAAACTTGGCCCCCCGTTTAGTGTTAGCCTCTTTCTTTATTTTTTTTTTGTTCAAAACGTATAGTAATTTAACACCCGTGCATACAATCAACATAGCCAAAATTAGTTTGTAAGATCTTTGATCATGTGATTTGTTTTTTTTTTTTTTCTCTTTGTTGTGATCGGGAACGAACTTCGCATGTATCGTGAATTTTATCCTTAATATTACAAATTTTTTTCTTTTCTGCAATCAACATAATCGGAAAAAAAAAAGGAATTTGCATGCCATCCATTAATTTGTAAAGAAACTATTTTACTCATAATTAATAATAAGAGAAATCAAATCGTTGTCAAAATCTTTGCTGATGTGGCATCAACAATATAGGAGACTAACTCTTCTACACATCTCAACTGTCCCTATTCTAACTGCATTCCTTAATTCACATTCAATGAGAATGTCAGAATTGACTTCAATTCGTGATTCTGGATTTGATAATTTTTTCACTTAATTAAGATTCTCTAGTCAAATTGTTATTTTGGTCCTTAAGAATAGTGATATTTTACTCGAGTGATAATTTTATCATTCTCTTTACAATAAGAATTCTTATTATGTAAAAAAAACTTGAGAATAGAGCTATATTATTCGAGTGTTCATAATTTTATAGTTCTTTTTACGATAAGAATCCTTATCATATAAAAAAATTAATATTTAATACAAAATTCTTACCATACAAAAGAATAAACCACCGTTGTGTTACATAAAACGTTACCCTTCATACATTGATAAAAAGAGAAAATGAAAAGATAAGGATCTTTCTTAATCTGGTTAAAGAATAATCTGAACCAATTTTTTCATATTGCACTCTGACTAGAAAGTGGTCATCAGTTACTTGCAAGTTGCAATTCTACCCTTTCAGTTGAATATACCTTTCGCCATTCTATTCCTTTTTTTCCATTTTTGAGAATATTCTTATCATCTTGATGGTAGGCTAGAATATCAGATTTTTAGCGAGATATTGGTAAAATACTCTAACCTTAGCCTTCCATAATCTAGTGTTTCCAAACAGGAACAAAAACCAAAAAACTAGGTTAAGAGTAAAAAAGGAAAGAGGAAAGAAAACCTCTGAATTCCTTCTTAGTGCTTCTCTTCTTCTTTTCTGTTTCTAATTATTATTATTTTTTTGTTCTTTCAATCATAAAAATAGTCTCTTACAAAAGTAAAAGGTAGAATATATATATATATATATGCATTAGCACTATGACTCGGTTGTATACATGCTCCCAAATCCAAAGAAAAATCGCCCTTAAACGATAAAAACCAAATTTTACTGATCTTTAATGGTTTAATAGATGGTTAAATAGCGTCTATGTGTGATCGAAGGTTCCATATTCAAACTTGGGAGATCCCATAATGAACTCTTGATTGGTCTAAAATATTTATTAGAGCGCACAACTATATCACACGATGTATAGTCTTATTATGAATACAATCCCGTCCTACACAGGATGAATAAGAAAAAAAAAACTAATAATTACTATCAAAGCACATTGATCCACTACTACCATCCCTTTTGTTAAGTGATATATTTCTCGTTGTAGTACAAAAAGTTGCGAGATTAGTTCCCATAAGTAATCTCATTTAATATGTATTATAGGGTTTACTTTTTATTTGAATTAAAAAAAATAAAAATTGACATACTTATCACCATCCTAAATTCCATCTCCACGTGTCGTCACATTATTGGCCAGACTCCAGAGCCACCCCCACACACCACACACTCTCTTCTGAAAGCTCTTGCTATAAAAGCCATCCACATATAGCAAACACATCTTACACATTCTGCCATTTTTCTATCTCACGATGGCCTCCATTCTTCATCTCTCACCAATCTTTGTCCCAACACTTCTCTTACAACTTCTTCTGCTAATCTTACCCGCACATTCACTCACCTGTACATCACAGACATTCACACAAACCAGCACCCGCTACACAAACTGCACTGACCTACCTTCCCTCAAAGCCTACCTCCATTGGGCTTACGACCGAACAAATTCCACCCTCTCAATAGCCTTCATAGCCCCACCAGCTAAGCCCGATGGGTGGATTGCTTGGGGCATTAACCCAACATCAACAGGCATGGTGGGGGCCCAAGCTTTGATATCTTTGAAAGATTCCAACGGCTCATTAGTTGTCAAGACTTATAATCTCAGCTCTTACAAGTCCATTGAAGAAACCTCGAAGCTGTCGTTTAAGGTTGTGGAATCTAAGGCTGAAGATTCTAACGGTACGATGAAGATCTTTGCCACGCTGGCATTGCCGGAGAACATGACGGAGTTGAACCAGGTGTGGCAGGTTGGTGGCTCGGTCAAGAATGGTATGCCGGAAAAGCATGCTTTCGCGCCGGAGAATTTGAGCTCCAAAGGGACTTTAGAGTTGGTGAAGGCCCAGAGTAATGCTACGTCGAGCACAGCTGGTGGCGCCGCCGTTGGTGGTGGTAGTGGTGGCGGAAACAAGAATGGTACTTCTAGTGAGAACGCAAGTGGAGAAGGGTTAATGTCACGCCTCAAGTCCGGAACTTGGAAGAGTTATACCGTTGTTTATGGGCTTTTGTTATGTTTTGGGATTTTTATTTTGGGGCTTTAGATGTTAGTTAGTGAATGCTTATTATTAGCGGTGCATTTGATTTTTACACTTAAAATAATGTTTAATACAAGGATTTGAAAGAGAGGAATATTATTTCTAAAGCTTAAAGTGACACGTGTCATTTAAGGAAGAGATTTTGCAGAATAGTGATACGTGTCAATAACAAGACCGGTCATTTAGAACGACCGAACATCAAATACAGTAATAGTGATGCTCTTCAAGAACAAAATTAGCCATTTAGAATGACCGGATATTTTCAAGAATTTTTCGAATATTTTCCTTTTCTTTTTGTTGCATTGGCTTATTTCACACTACGTTGGAAAGGAAAGGAAATGAAGAGAAAGAAAATGAAAAAAAATTATGATTTTTTGTGTTTAAATTGACGAAGCAATGATATTTTAGATAAAATTAATAAATCATCTTTTGAGTAATATTTTATGTCATTTCTTCACTCTTCCTTTGCATGGTTAAAATTTATTTATTAAATATTAAATCTCTCGTATATATAGTAAAAATTTTACCATATAAAAAATTAATAATAGGGTGAAAGAGTAATATATAGAATTATTCTTTAATTTAGAATTTTGCAAAAGAAATTTTTTTACAGCCCTAACAAGTGAAAATTTTCGGGTGGGATTTTAATAATATTATTGAATAGAAGATAAAGAGAGTATATAATGATATATACCACTCAAATTAATAATTTAAAATTACCTATTGTTAAGACAAAGTTAAGGTATAGTTTACGTTGAATGGAGCAGTTAACCACATGAATTGTGACGAAACTAAATAAACTTCCCAAAATGGAGTGTAGTATTAAAGGTTGAAATCTTAACCGAAAAGTCAATGCCTGAAATTAGATTTTCGAAATGGAAAACTTACAATTTTGAATCACTTTGGGATGTCTCTATCCAACACGAGGAAGAAAATGAAATTATGAAAATTGCTTGATTTGAGAGCTTAGTTTTGGAGACATCCAACTCGTTAATGGTGTGTGATCATCACGCAATTGAGTTTTTATAGTTCTGCTCGTGCTTCACCCTCTCTTGCTTTAGATAATGCTTTACCAACATGCATGAAAGGTCACCTCAATAGGGCAAGATTATGAGGCTTTCTTTGTCTTAATTTTTAGATAATTAAAAGTATTTTTTGTGAGTTTAAAAGTTAAACTAACTTGTTTGGTCTATTTTTTAAAGTATTTTTAGATAAAAGTTGAAATTGAAAAAAGTTAAAAAATGAGATGTTCCAAATTAGAGTTTTTTTAAAAAAAATTTGTGAAGCTATTTTACATAATGCGAGAAACTATTTTTCTGTTCTTTTTCTCAAATATACATCCTTTATATTTTTTAAAATTCGATATTACCTTCAAAAAATTTAAAAGCTCAATGTTGAATAACACATGCCAAATAGTTAACAACTTTTGTTCAGCAACACTTCTAACAAAAGTTCTACTTTAAAAGTTCTACACCTCAAAAACTTAAATTTCATAGTTAAGCCAAACAGAGGGAAGTATTTTTGTAACGTCTTCCATCAATGAGAAATATTGTAAATGAGTAATTTATAAATAAAAATTATGAACTTAGCTATACTTGGGTGTACTCATTATGAACGAGTCAATTTGATGTCTAAGTATCTATTTTTAAAATTTAAAATACTAATCTCGTTTACAAATTTAAAATTACTAACTTAAAGAATGACAGTTTAACCATTTGTGAGTTACCGATTTAATTTCCTTTCTTCTGGGAGGATATATAGCTTTAAACTTTATAGTACTAGCTTAAAGATAAAAAAGCATATCATGATGCCTTTGTCTTTCTGTCTTCCACGATGAAGAACCTTTATAACCAATTAGTGATGCCACACGGCATGGAATTTCTTTATTGATAAGAAGAATACTCCAGTTGGCATTAGTCATTTCCTCCTGCCTTTAGGTGCTCAAATATGTTTGCTAACAATATAATGGTTCACTTTGGAGTTAAAATAATTCAATCACTTTAACTTTTAATTATGCCGACCAAAAAAATAGAACATTTTATTATGATTTATTATAAATACCTGGCCCATGGATGCCAACTTAGTAATATAATTCTCGTTTTAAATACGAAAAGTCTCAAAATCAATTCTTTTATGTAACATCATAAGTGATATAAAAATAACTTAAGCAACTCTTGAATCCTCCCCCAAAACTAGTGCTTGCTCTTAAGAATTTGTCATAGTTTATCATAAGTAAGATTGCGAATAAGGGGTGATGCACTTCATTGCCTGTAACCTCAAAAAAAAAAAAGAAGTTAAATATCTCTGTATTTTTCTAATTTTTTTAAATATCTAAGCATTTTTAGTCAAAAAATTAATTAACTCTTGGTGAAAAAGAATATATATCTATAAAGTGGAAAAATTATGTATTATAGCCCTCATCAGGGGCGAATCAAAGATTATTATTCAATTGGGGCTAATGCACATTTTTATACTCGTATATAGTTTTTAAGTGAGGGTTAAATTAATTTTTTAACCTAAAAAATCTTAAAAATACAAACGTTTTGAAAAAAAAAATCTCAATTCACTCCTTAATGGCTTCACGGTCTGCAACCCCCGCTAGCCCATGAATGGCTATGCCATTGGCCCCACAAAGAGAAATTCCTTGTTCTATCAATGGTCTTGAGTTTGAAATCTCTATCCTCCTAAAAAGAAAATTTTGTATCATTGATTGACTTAGAGCATGCATTAGGATGTACTATTACAGTATAAAATTTATAGTCTTGAAATACAATAAGATCCTTGACCAAAAAAAAAAATACAATATGATCCTATTTAAAATAAATTTATCGTTATTGATTTAAAAAAAAAAAACAGCTATTACTTCATCACATGTTTCATCCTTATTCACAACGTAAACAAGCAGGCATGCCATGTGTTAGTAAAATTTCATAACTTACTGATTCATCTAAATTAATAAGGATTTGTCTTCAAAACGCGCGAGACGTTCGAACGTCTCTGAGACAAACGTGCAAACGTCTCTGAGATAAATGTGCAGATTTTACCTGTGAGTAAAGGCCGCGCACTTAAATTGTCTTGCACGTTTTGAAGCTGTGCCCAATTAATCAAGCACCTCTTTGGTGTAAATGCCTTGGTTTTGGAAGCGCATTTCATGTGCATTAATTACTTGATCTTAATGTCACCCTTAGTTTCTGCAAAATCACATGCAGCATGGACTTTTTTATCATTTCAAGTCGCATGTATTTGAAGTGATCATACCAATGTCAATACTTCATTTCCAGCAATCACATAATTGATGCTACTTAATTCTAAACTACTTAAAGCTTTGTTTTATTTCTTTATTAACCAAAACCTAAGAAAGTCTATAATCTTTCCGAGTAATTGGGACTCTTGCCAAAACAGAGAAAATATTCCACGGTCACATGCTAAGTTGACATAATTTCATTTAATCGTCATCCGAAAATATATTTAGTACAACATTCTAGTTCTTTTGCAAACTTTCCAAT
This sequence comes from Ehretia macrophylla, assembly GCA_037974665.1. Taxonomy (NCBI): domain Eukaryota; kingdom Viridiplantae; phylum Streptophyta; class Magnoliopsida; order Boraginales; family Ehretiaceae; genus Ehretia; species Ehretia macrophylla. Next base: position 38,175,357 of record CM075782.1, on the reverse strand, counting down.
TGAAAAAATTGCAACGATTTTTTTAATCGTTGTATAAATTACAAATTATTGTGGCGAACCCTGAGAATTTGAGAATAAATGGGCTTCAACACATATGTGTAGAACTCAATTATTGACCGAAAGATTAAGCTATTAGATTTTAAATTTACACAGATTTATTAATAGCTCATTCTTCTCCTAATCTTTTCATGTGACAAAAATTCTTCTCTTTACTCTTTAGTTCACCATGTGAAATTCCTAACAAATCTCTCCATTTTCACATGTGAACTCCATGTTGAGCCTCAACTCCCCTTTGATCCACATTCATTGCTGATGGATCTATCTTTACTACTCTCACAAGCTATTTAGATCTTCTTTTGCAACTTAACTACTACTATGCCGGCTTTAGTAGCTCTTCTCCGTGCACCCTAGATCAACCATGCACCTTAGCTACTACAATGCCTGCTTTAGTAGCTATTCCCTGTGCACCCCAGATCAACCATGTACCTTAGCTACTACCATGTCAGCTCCAATAGCTCTTCTTCATGCACCCAAAATCAACCATGAGGCTCTACAATCTTACTCTCGCACGAGCACACTTAGAATTGCCCAAATCAATCAACTTTACTCCATTGCGTTACTGTAACCTCATAGAACTTTGAGAGTATAACCCAAAAATTATGCTTATCGTGACCCTACTCCATCCTCCGAGTCGTGCTACCAAGCTCCACTGAGAGTCCATCACGATAGTCTACCATAATTCTTCGAGAGTCTGGGCCAAGATTGTCACACAATTGGCTCTGATACCAATTTGTTGTGGCGAATCTAGAGAATCTGATAATAAATGGGCCTTAACATACATGTAGAACTCAACTATTGACCCAAAAGATTAATCCAGGGCCTTAGCTCTGATACCAGTTTGTTAGGATAATCCAGGGTGTTAACACGAATTCAACGAGAAATTTGAACGAACACAGGAGGATTTAACGTGGTTCGACCTAAAGTTTACGTCTACGGGCAACAGAAGAATAATTCACTATACGATGAAAACTGTTACAAGCACTCTCTTACAAAGCCTTTCTCCTCTCTGTTTTCCCACACCTATCACAATATCATTAAGGCTTATTTATAGATAATTCTTAGGGTTTTATGTATTGGGCTTATAAGACAAATATGCATTAACTATAAATATGGGCCATAACCCAACAATTCTCTACCTTGGACCATATTTGTTCCACCATCATATAAGAACGTTATTCATTCTCCTTTCCCTGCCAAACAGTCCCCACCGAGACTTCACCCCCTCATGAGAGCTCACTGCTCCTCATTGCACATACCACTCCAAGTCCATCCACGCCGACTGAACTTGTTTCTCGGTATCACCTTAGTTACTCCGAAGACTAGACCAACACCTGCAATCCCCTACAGACATTTGAGAAACTCCTTCACAACACTCCAATGTCCCTATAGAGCCATGTCTCCGTTAGCAACACTGTTTTCCTGTGAAACATCATCTCGAGTACAACCCATAGCACATCCAATGCTACCAACACTTGAACACGAAATGTGTAACAAATGCTCCACCTCGTCCTCATATAAACCTTTGTGAATAATGTTCACTTCACCCGCAGCATCAACCCACTGAGATGCACTTGGACAACCAACCTCACCTTGGGAGCCCGACTCTTGCATACCAGTTTCTACAGCAGACAAAACATATACTGCCAAACCCGTAACCTCATATCCATGAGATTCTTCAACCTATTCTCCTAGCTTCTCAGAACTGCACTATGCACCTAGAGATACTGTTGGCCTTAGGCCTAAATACATGATTTTGATGACAACAATTCATATTTATTTGGTTGTGTCAAGTATGATTATTTTAATGTGTTTATATGATTAAAATCATACTTGTGACTCATGTGGATAAGTTGTATATATTTGTTTGAGTCAAATGTTGATTAGTGGCATAACTTGCATGGAGATGATAATGACACTGATTAAATGATGATGCAAGAATAAAGGAAGAAGACGTTATATTAGATTTATTAAGCGTGATTGTATTTATTTGTTTATATGATTAAACTCTCACTTAAGGCTCATGAGATTAAAATGTGCATATTAAGTTGAGCCAAATATTGGATGAATGACTTGCATAGTGAAAACAATTGTATTGATTTATGAAGATTGCAAGTATAATTAATTGGATTTCTCAAGTGTGTGAAATCAAATATGTCTTATATTTTTAAACACATACTCGTTGGCTTTTGTGCATTAAATGTATATATCATTGCATAACCAATTTGAATTTCAATATTTTTTTGTGTATGTGGATTACATTGTACTAATATTTTTGTGAGCCAAAAGTTGTTGTGAATGCTTGATGTTGAAAGGTGAAAGAAAATATTGCAAGAAGATCTCATGAGACTTAAAAAGAAGAAATACAAGATCGAGAAGATACAAATCTTGTTTGCCTTTAGAGAATGCAATGATCAAGCATTTGGATCATATCAAAGTCACAACAAAGTTTAATGATGATGATCAAACTCTAGTGCTGATTCAATCGTAAAGATTCTTTCAAGAGCTCAATATGATCAATTTTGTGCAAGAACTTGAATGGTCAAGATCTCTAAAGCTTCAAGATGTAAAGATTCAAGTCAAGAAGATTTTGAAAGATGAAGAGGGAGTCATAAGAGAAGATGTAGCGACATAAGGGGTACCGGCTACTTATTTCTCGAATGACCTTGGGATGCTCGGTAAAACTCGAAAATGTCTTTAAATCTTTCTTTAAAAAGTTTTGAAAAGATTTCAAAAGGTTAAATGAGTTGGAATATCTTTTTGAAGAAATGCTCTTAAAAGGTTTGAACATTCTATTTTCAAAAGATTGAATTTTCGGTTGAAAACTTGCTTAATCTCTTGAAATTGCAAGAATCGGTCTTAATCTTTCATCAAGAGATTAGAAAATGTTTTGAGATGTTAAATGGCATGAAAAACTCTTCTGAAGAAGTGTTTTAATGAGGTTTAAACTTTATATCATCAAGAGACTTGATAGCAAATGTTTTGGACAAAGTTTTGCATAAAATCGAGTGACCCTGGGGGTGATACCCGGGCTTGGTAACGAGACTGCCCATTAATTCTGCCCCCAGGGCAGAATGCATGCGATGTTACCGACCTTGATACTAACACGACCGGATCGCTGTGTTTGAAAAATATAGCCATTTTATTTCCATTGGGAACATTTTCTATATATTTTCAAACATCCCCATTGTTCACAACACATTTTCCAACTACAAGCAATGGTTCCAAAGCTTTCATATCATCAAAAACACATTGCTTACACAAATCATTGAGCTTTAACTTGCAAATCATTGAGCATTCAAGAGCTTCATTTGTATTATCTAACTCATAGAGGAGTTATTGCTTTGTATCTTTCATATATATACATTCTTTGTTTTTTCTCTTTAGATCTTAGATTGTGAGAATCATAGAAGATAAGAGAGTGTTGTAAAATCCTTTGTGGATTCAAAGGATGAGAGGTCATAGGTTTGAGCTTCACCTACTTACAAAGAAGCTTGGTTGCTCTTGTGGTATCAAGAGTAGAATTATATTATTGGTTTGTGCTTACCAACTTATGAAGGAGAACTACTAGTAGAGCTAGTGGAAATCCTAAGGGGAGGAGACCTTAGGTAGTGGAGTAGATTAGTGAACCACCCTAAAATCGACGATTTCTTCTCTTTCTCTCTTCTCTCCTTACCTCTTTATATTTGTGCATATATTGTGTTTGATAAATTGCTTCATAGAGTTAACTAGTTGCAATCATATCTGAAAAAGTAGTAGCATTGCCCCTTTATCCTAATTTACCCCCCTTTTTATGATAATTTGGCCTAACAAGTGGTATCAAGAGCTAGGACTCTACATATAGTCTAACAACTAGTAGAGAAAAATTCATGGCAAATGCTACTATGTGTCCTCTTATGGAAGGATATTCAATTGATAGAGCTCCACTTTTTGTAGGTACAAATTCTATGTGTTGGAAGAATAATATGCAAACATATATTCAATCCGTGGACTACACATTGTGGACAATTGTTGAGCATGGGCCATATGAAGTTGAAGATGAGTCAACTGAGCAAAACATTGTCAAGCTAACCAAAAATGCCCAAGCCATACATCTTCTCTATTGTGCATTAAATGAAGAAGAGTTTAGCTAAATCTATGGATGCACATCCGCTCATGAGATATTGAAACTCCTTGAAGAACTATATCAAGAGAAAGAAAGAGATGATAGAGAAGAAGAAAATATTGCATGCTTTGTTGAATTGGATGAAGATATAAGTCTATCTTATGAATCAAATTGCTCCTCATGTAGTAACAATGATCTTAGAGTGGATAAATTGGAAGAAGTCATTTCTAATGTAAACAATGAATTAATGTATGCTATGTCTAGAAATGAGAGCCTTCTTGAAAAATTAGAATATGTCATACTTGATTTAAAAGAATTTGAAAAGAAGAATGCTCTTGTTATTAAAGCCTATTATGAGTTTGAAATGGAAAATACTTCATTGTTTGACATAGTGTTAAAACATGAGATTTATTATTTGAAGAAGAAATATGATAAATTAAATGGAAAAAATCATTAAATCTTGCAAAGAAAAAGAAAAATGGGATATTATGCATGATTGACAATACATGGTATGAAAATCAAATGTGATAGGACATAACCCATGTATCATTCAAAAGATGTTGAAAAAATGCTTTATCAAAAATTCAAATGAGTCATTTATCTCTAAAGTGGATCAACATGTTTGTACGTATTGTGATAAAATAAAACAATTTGCTTTATGTCCTCATTATATGAAATTGTTTGATAAAGGATCAAGAATTCCATAGTAGTTAAAACACAAATGGATAGTTAAATCTATTACAAATGATACTAACCCCCAAGGACCCAATTAAAGTTGGGTACCTAAATCTTGCCATGCTTTATTATAGGGATGTCAAAGCAACACCAAAGAAGTTGGTGATGCAACTCATGTGAATGGCAAAATTATTGAAATAGGGAAGCATGGGTAACATTTAGAATATTTATATTATATGCGTTTTATGGAATGAATTCTTTTTGTCATTTTTAATTTGATCCAAAGGTGTCTTAATTATGTGCTTAAATACTTGATTAGTCTATGTGTGAAGTGGTATATACATTGTTATGTCTTCTAGAAATTATATACCTCATTTGTACATCATTATCTTGACAATGTGGATACTTATAACGTGAGGTGTACAAATATAAATGAATCTTAAGTGATGTTGTTTTTCATTAAAAGACAAATGTAAAATTAGTACAACTATGAGATGAATAGTTGAAATGCATGATATCACATGATGTCTTGAAAAGAAAATAGAATGTCTTAACATGATGGTGATATCTTCAAGAAGAAAATTATGTTGTTATATAATTGAAATGTTGAAAGTCAAGAATGAGAAATATATTGTGATTCAAAGTTTGTTACTTGGCTTCCAATGATTGATGAGATATTGTGATAGCATAAGGATAGTATATGACAAAGTGAAAATCTTTGATTGATCATATATGATTGAATGAAATGTGAAACTTCTTGATGATTTGATAAATGACATATTCATTCAACAATGGCACTACATCTATAATTGAGATCATTATACTATGACTTTGTTGAATATTTGATTGTTGATTTATGGAACTAATACATCTTCTTGAGAAATTCTCTCTAAAAGCTTGCAAAGAATACTTAAATTGAGCACATGAAAAGAGAATCAAAGTTCTTCCTCGAACTCTAAATCAAGAAAACCAAGAATGACTGTTCACAAGTCAAACAAAGTTCACAAAGGAATCAAACTAAGAAGTTTGCACTTTTTCTAGTCAAGAGCAATCAATAACTTAAACGTGAATGTCAATCTAGCTCTACAAGGAAGAGAAAAGGTAAAAAAAAACTATGATGACAACAATGCTCTTGTGTACTTGATTGAGATATTGCTTAGAGCATTGTAAAAAGAAACTTGAATTGCCTTTCCAGCTCTTTACTCAAAAGTTATCATCAATTCTTGATAGATTGTACTCGTGATCATATTTGATTTCATATGAAATTCTTGAGAACTTTTGATGATTCTAACCCCTTTGCATCGAGAAAAGAATGATTTTGATATAGGTACTCAAGGAGTTGGAACTCAAGATGAACCTACCACATCAAAATCTCAAGAAAATGGGTTTCCTTGTGTTTCAAAGGATTTATCAATTCACAAAAGCGGGGAACCAACAACAAATCAAGAACTACCAACATCAAATGGCAAAGCATTGAGCAAAATCTACTAAGATGTTGGAGTTTGACAAAATTCATCCTCATGGTAACATCATAGGTGATTCATCAAGAGGATGGCAAACAAAACAAGAAGTACTCTTCAATCTAGCCAAGTAAACAAAAATGAAAATCAAGAAGTTTGGACTTGACCTTGCCAAAGAGATTGAGAATCAAATAAATACATCAACCATGCCCCACAAAGTTGAGATAAGGTAAATCGGTTGATGAAAAATAAGTGTAGAGGTATGATCTATAATCTTCTATATACAAATTGCCTCTAAAACCAATGTAATGATTGTTATATTCTTATGTGCTTACTTGCAATATTGTTCCAATCGTCTCATAAATAGAATTACAAAAAGAAATTTGAAGTGTCTTTCTATCACAATACAAAATGTTATCATAACATTTGATGGAGTATACTATTGACCATACTTGTCTCTATCTCTTTCTCTAAGGGGGAATACATTAGATGGTTGAGTAGATTAGCGAACTACCCTAAAATCGACGGTTTCATCTCTTTCTCTTTTCTCTCCTTACCTCTTTATATTTGTGCATATATTGTGTTTGATAAATTGCTTCAAAGAATCAACTAGTTGCAATCATATCCGAAAAAGTAGTAGCATTGCCCCTTTATCCTAATTCACCTCCTTCTTAGGGTAATTTGGCCTAATAGATACAAATTTCTCATGTAACTTAAACAGCTGAACTGAACTGTCCAGTTTGTCACAAACTAGAACCCTTGGAACTATATCACTTGGCTCCACATGTTCCCTGATACTATAGTTTGAACCATAAGCTACTACCCCAACACCTTTAACCATACTCCTCTGAATAATATATAGCTATCTCTTCAAAATCCCTTTCAAGAGCACCTCGGAACCTCTTGTCACTTCCAAAACTCCATTCTCGCCATGAAATTTACAACCATGAAAATTCAACCACCCAAGAGAAATCAGGTTTTTCTTCAACTTCGGTACAAGCCAACACTCGAAAGATCTAATGATACCATTGGACATCTTGACTTCCACAATACCTATTCCGACCACCTTTAAAGTGAAACCATTGCCTAGGTAGACCCTTTCATTCTTCTTGACTTCCACATAGGACACATGTGAAACGATGTACCTATGTCAAGAATCCGTGTATTTTGCCATTGTCCAGTATTGATAGACAAAACCTCCGCATTACTAGAACTTTCGCCCTCAACAACATTTACCACATTTGTTGAACTTCCACCTCTATCTCTCTTCAAACAATCCTTCCCCAAGTGACCAAGTTCCCCACACTTATAACAGTGTCTTTTCTTTCTTGATTTTGATTTTGGCTTCCTCGAAGATCTTTTTCTCCCATGTGTTTTCCCTTTACTCACTAAACCCTCCCTTAGAACTTCCACTCTATTCCTTGGGAATTGTTTTTGAAGATCTTTGAATTTCAGTGCAGAACTCACATGATTTAAACTAATTTTATCCCGTCCATATAATAGAGTATCGACAAAATTATCATATGAGAACGGTAAAGAACTTAACAATATGAGGGTCTAATCTTCATTATGTTCTTCCAATTCGCTGCAGCAGTTCACTTTAAATATCTCTCTAGGAGTAGCAACATACTACATTTGGGCAGAACGGAATCAAAGCCTTTTCGCTAATACTGCCCAAACTGATGATCAATTTTTTGCTAGAATTAGAAATAGTGTGCAAAGTAGTGTAAAGAGTAGGAAAAAATCTTTTGCTTATAGTTTGCTCAACCTTGCAATTTGTGTTGTCTGGAACATTGATTCAAGGATTCTAGGCTGTTGAGTTCCATTTTGATGTACATAAATTTTTAGAATTAATAGAGTCACTTGCTTACTTAGCAAAAAACTTTAACTCCTATGTTCTTCAGTTTCATGACAATAGAATTAAACACATCAAGGTGTTTTTTAACAAAATTTTTTGCAAAAGTTAATTTTTTTTATTACTATTTGTTAATAATTGTTCATTAGAATACTTTTTAACATGGTTTTAAATTATAGTTTAATTGCAACAAATTTTAGACCTTAATTTATTATTTATATAAAAACAGTTGCAAGAGAGAATTTGTAACAGTACCATATATAATAGTTAAAGTTATTTGTAAAGATTTTAAATTTTTTTATAACAGTTTCAAATGTGATAATTGGTAAAATATATATATAGTGGTGCTTCTAGGATTTAAATGATGAAACTCGCGAGAAATGACAATTCTTCATTTTGACATACATGTCATATTGAGAATTTCGAGTAAACTTGTACTGCAAAATTCATGGTAAGCCCGATAAAGAAACAAAGTTTATTCATTATTCTCTATAACGTTTTGAAATTTTCGTTATCTATATGGATTTCAAATTTGCGTGCCTCTTAGAATCCTAACACCTTGAAGCTACTAACGCTTCTTTTTACTAAGTTAGAAAGTAGGAATTGTCTTCAATACAAATAGATTTTGTCACGTTTCGAGTCAAAAATTTTAAACTCGTAGGTGTGATTAGTGTTGTAAGTATAAAAAAATAACTATTTGTATCTCTTTTTTCTACTGATCCAAAATAGTTAATCTTAGTTATTCCTTATACATACAATACTCACTTATAAAATACACAATCACACTATATTCCACCGATGTGGAATATTACATATTTGGTTCGGATTTTTCCCTATTCTTACAATCACGGGTAATAAATGTGTGATTAGAGAAAGATTTGTTTGTAAATATTTATTTTTTAGAATAATATTTGACTACCTTCTCTTATTTAGGGCTTATAACATTACTCTTCAAATTGAAAAGGGTGAATAGTTCCGGACCCTCTTGTGGTCAAACGAAACTAGTTATAACCCTCATGTGGTCTAACAAATATAGCCGGACCCCCCTATGGTCCACCCGTTGATGCACACCGCCTCCCCTCCGTCAAATTTTTTGTCAAAACTAACGAAATATGTACAACATGCGAATAAAATGCAATTTTTATTGGTTTTTAAAGTATTCAACTAGATGATTTTTTTAATTTTTTTTTAATTTAGTGATAAATAAAAAAATAGGTGAAAATGAAAAGAAAAAAGAAAAAAATAATTTTTTTAATTACTAATATTATTTTATTATTAAATACGTTAAAAATCAATAAAAATTACATTTTAAGCGCGTTTGTCACACTTTCCGTCAAAAATGACGGAAAATTTGACGGAGGGGGGTGGTGTGCATCAACAGGTAGACCACAAGGGGGTCCGGCTATATTTTTTAGACCATAGGGAGATTATAGCTAGTTTTGCTTGACCATAGAGGGATCCAGGACTATTCACCCAATTGAAAATTAAGAGTTCAATATGAATCTTTGCAGGTTATTCTATTTTCAGCTTTTGGTGTATTATTGTCATTTGTTTTGATGTTGGTGATTTATCCAACACATGTAATGGTTGTAAAATTAATTCACAGCTAAATGTAGCTTCTTAGTGAAGGAAAGCCCTGCACTGTCGAATAATCCAACTCTCAGTAGAGGGTGCGTCATAATATTGCTCGATGAGAGATTCTCCCTACCAATAGAGGCAAATCGCTCTATTTTTTAATCTAATGCACTTCTATAATTTTTATAATGATTTTACACGCTTGTAGCTTTTCCAACCAAAATTAAGCCCAATGTCTTTAGGAAGATGTAGCCGAAGTTCAATGGTTCTAGTATTTCATGAGCCGCATAAGCAAAGGGAGTACATGAACCCTCTCATGAGATTTTAATCCTGATGTCAATACATGAATTCTAGTTGAGTAAGATAAGAAAGAGAAAACATTACTTAATATCTTGAACAAAGATTGTAGTACACTTGAGCATATTAAGCAACCTAATATCGTTCCTCGAGATGCTTCTGTGGAGGTCTATTGCAATTTGTTACAATATATTTATTATTTAAGATCTTATATTATTTCAAGTATTAATTAGTTTTAAAATAAAATTATATTATGTAACATAATTTTAGAATTAGAAATTGACTAATTCTTGTCTTTCCTTGTTTAGCCCATCTTTCTTCTTACTAATTCATTCACTTCACAAAGTCATGTGTCTAACCACGGCCCAATGAGCCAGTCTTGGGTTTGACTGATATCTGTTGGCTATGCCTACGGCTTTCTTACGTAGCTCATGTCACTAACTCGCTCATATCAATATCAACTCTTATATTCAAACTTGTTTTTTCAAATCAGGTCACACATAAGGTAATGTTATAATACACAGTTCTCCAATATAGAAAAATAAAAAACTCTAAGATAACCATATAAGATCTTGAGAACTCCTTAACCTATAGTAATTGATCTAGAATGGGATCCTATAATGTTTAACACAATTACCTTGCTTTTGTATTTTTTTTTATTATTAACGTGGAATCTAATTGACGGAGTCCGATCACTAACTGATAAATCTACTGGTACAACGGTGCACTCCAAAATATACTCCAAATTACTTAAGAGTATGAACCTAATAAATAATTGAAGAATTTCAAACTCAAACATATTAAATATTACTTCTCTTTATGTTACTAGATTACTCGTGGGTGGCAACTCTCTTTTGTAGTTAAAGACGAAGAAAGAGGACAAGTACAGCCTGCACCGGTTACAATTATCAATGATATCTAGGCTTAATTAGTGGAGTGATCTCAGTTCTTTCTCTCGTCTCGAAGACTGAAAATCAGAGAAAATTCATATTTTTGACTTCAGTTAGCTAATATCTTGGTCAAATAAATGTGACTTGCATGCACAAACACGAAAGACTTTGACATTCATGTTCAAGCTTCGTGAACATGTTTGTAGCTAAGTGGCATGCGGAGCTACACTAACGACAACCAACTATCATTCTCTAGATTCGGGATTTTAGTTCAGAAGGAATTAAAACACAAAAAAAGATAATATTCATATACTAATATTTTTTAATAAAGTTAAATTTAATTTTTAGATTAAAAATATTTTAAAAATACATATATATTTTTTAAAAAAATTTGAGGGTTAGTAGTGTCTCCAATGAGTGCCTCTGTTGTTGTGCGTGAAGAGAGGGATATGATATATATCTCTTCATAAGGTCAACTCCAACAGTTTTTCTATTTTTTTCTCTACATGTAGAGATTTTGAATAATTTTTCTATATCTAGGGATTCTCTATTTCAGTTTCACTCCACCAACTTCTCTACATTTACTTAATCTCTGTTTTTAGGAAATCCCTATTTCAATTTCACTCCAACAGCTTCCTTATTTTACAAATTCTCTATTTTTATTTTATTCTAAAATCTTTTCTTGTTTTAATTAAATATATTATTTTAATTCAAACTTTATTATTAAATTTTTTATTTATATTTGTTAATTGTTTATGATGATTTTTATTTTTAATTACTATTTTTATTTTTTTTAAACCTTTTTCAACTTTTTATTTATATTTGTTTATTTTTTATGACGATATTCTACTTCTAATTACTGATATAATTTTTTAATCGATAACTTTTCTAATAATTTTATGACCTTTTTTGTTCAATCAATAGTTCAATCATTACTTTTTTATTTTAGGGCATGGATTCAGTATCTCCACATGTAGAGATGCTGAATCCTAGTTGTAGGGATTTTCTACATTGTAGAGAATCCTTAGGGAAGCTGTTGGAGACAAAAATCTCTAATAACTTCCCTACATGTAGAGATTTTGATGATGTAGAAATCCTGCTGGAGACGGCCTAACAATATGAAAAAAATATAACACTAGTAAACTATCAATGCCATAAAGATAGAATATTTTTAATAATTTACCATGATTGAATTTTTTTTATAATATTACATAGCATGAGAGGATCCAAATCCTCTGAGATTATGAGATTTGTCCCATTTTGAATGACCCCGAAACATATACTTCATGTATGTAATTATTAAAATTTTTAGATAAATAAGTACTTCATTTTTCATACCGAGGATCTCATCTTATTTAAAATTATATTTGATTCAACTCAAAGTTGTAAATATCTAGTAATATAGCAGCATTCCAATACATGTATTAAGAACTCAACTCAATTTTTTTTTTATATTCAAAAAAGATTTAAATCGTATAATATATATTAAAAAAAATTATTTACAAAAGTCGATCCAACAATTTTTTACACTTGCAGCGAGTACTATATTACTAGACCGAAAACGTGTTGGTTAAATATTATATCCAAAAGTCAACACTTTCTTCTGATCTTTGGAGGCGACAATTAAGCACTTTAATTGCCTCGCTAAGTTCATGAGTGGGGCCGGCCACATTTGTCCTTTAGGACTACGATTTGTGTCTCCACCGCGTTTCTAACGCATTCATTGACATGAAAAATTGGTTTCAGACCGCTATAGTCAAATGATGGTTGGAGTTTCATTTGAATGCATCATGCATTCTTATAATATTTTGGAGCAAAATTTCTTATAGCTACTTTTGACATGATTATGGCAGGCCAAATGAAATAAGGCACTATTATAATATATTTTTTTCGTAACCATGAGAGAATCAACAAAGAAGAAGATTTAAACCCGTTTTACATCATTGATGCAAAGTTTGCTCAAGGGAGTTCAATTCTTAAAAAATAGAACACCACAAGTTTTGTTGAAATTACAAGCCAAGCCGTGATAATCTTTATGTATAATAAGAATATGATAACTGTCGAGGTCGGATTCTCGCAGTTGAGTTGGTCGGCTACTCTTATCAAGCTGAACTTTCAGGTTGGCCTCCGAGTTGAACTTTTCAGGTCGGCTACCTGACCTGCACAAGGAAAAGGAAGGAAAATGAAGAAAAAGGCGGGGTGACGACCCGAATTTTCCTCTCGGGCGTGCGAATGATTAGTATGTCCGATCTAACAAGGTAGCTGAGAGCATTTAATGACGAGTTACCTCCGAAATGAAGGAGATGAAGCTCTATTTATACTAAATTCGGGTCTGATAGGATTTAATGCGGTGCAGCTTTATGTCCCATCAATGCTTTATGTCCCATCGGAACAGCTGGCACTGAGGTCGGGTCAGCATCCAGGTTGGGCATTTAGCTGAATGCGCCGGGCTCAGCTCTAATTAGCCCGTCTCAGCTCGGTGTGGGTAACTCACCTCAGCTCGGGGGACCCCTCATCAATCCCTCCCCCTAAGTCGAGATCGAGGGGGTGAGATCTAGAATTGGGAGTTGATCCCGAGCTGGAGGTGCCCGACCCCGGTAGAGTAGGGATGGCCACGTCAGCAGTGCATGCCCTTTAGATGGCTAACACGTCACCTGGCGGTTCTGACAAGACGCGACGTTTGGGCTCCCCGAGGTGATTTTCAGAAGTGCCTATAAATAGGGCCTTGACATCCGAGATTCATTTCACATTTTGCTTTCAACTTTCAAGAGTTTCAGGTCGGATACTAGAGTGGTCGGACGAATTTAGCTCGGAAAGAATCTTCTCGGGATTTTCAGCTCGGAGCCAGCTAGGTCGGGTCATATTCCGCAGCCAAGAGCAGTAGGTACGTCCCGACTCCCTTTAGTCATTCCTGTACATTTATATTTAGTCTGTAGACAGGATGGGGAGGTCGGAGTCGGAAGATTCCTAGGCAATGGAGGTGAGGTCCTATGGTGGGGATGAGAGTCCGTCGAGCTTGGAGTCCACCTCGAATAGAGACCAAGGTGGAGAGAGCACCAGTGCGTCTCAAGGATCGGCTCAGAAATCTGGGCCCGGGGAGAGCGATGATGATTACCAAGTTATCGGGGTCAGACTGGCGCAAGAGGAGGCTGAGGCGGATCCTTTGGCCAACCTGGGAGACTTGGAAGATAGGGAAGATGAGGAGCCGCTGAATCAGCTGGAGGGGGTCGAGATGCCACAAGAGTACCTAGCTGGAGTTTCTGTCGCCGAGCCGATCGAAGTAGTCCCGGTTAGTGCTGTTCAACCTCGAAGCTCGGCCACAGCCAGCGCTTCTTCAACTCGGGGGAAGATGATTGAGCAGCTGTTCGCCTGTTGCAAGCGTGAGTGCCATTCCACAGTGCAAATGGCCAACGCCAAGCTGAGGAACTGGTCAGTGGATCGTCATCACAAGCTGAAGGTTCCAGGTCGGAACGAATCGGCTTGCTATCCTCCGGCCGACCACTTTACCATATACGACCTTGCATTCGACATTATCCAGCTCCCCCTCCCCAATTTTGTTGTTAATATCTTGAACTACTTTGAGCTCAGCCCAGGTTAGATGTCGCCGAATGGTTGGGCCGTGATGGTGGCCTTCTATGTGTTCTGCCTTGAGAAGAAAATGGAGCTGACCTTGCGCAGGTTTAGGCATTTCTTTGTGTACAAACCCAACCCGAAGCAGCCAGGGTGGTTCCACTTCGCAGCTCGGGTCGGCAACTCCATATTCACCAAGTGGCACTCTTCTAACAAGGGCTGGCATAACGACTATTATTGGGTGGAGCCGGCTGTGAACTCTGGGTACAGGTTGGTCTGGATTCCAAGCTTGAAGAAGACCGTCAAGGATGACCCCAAGCTCTCAGAGGAGGAACTTGAGGAAGTCACAGTGCTCAGGCCCGCACCCAGGACGCTGATAAATATTGACAGTGTGCTCAAATGGGAGCGGATCTGGGATTCCAAGCTATTTGGTAGGGAACCCGACCTCTCGAGGGATCAACCCAACCTGCTTCCCGAGCCTGAAGGGGACGCGGGGTCTAGCTCAGAAGAGGGTCAGTTTGCAGGATCGGCATCCGACCTCCCAATTATCCTGTCTGCCAGTCTTTTTAGGTTGGCCTTTGGCTCTTTTTCATTTCTTTCCTCTACCTTTTGCAGGTATGGCAGATATGAGAAAACTTGCGTATGCCCAGGTGAGAAAGAAGAATGAGGCCAGCGGCGAGGCTTCAGCTCGGTCTGGCATGGGAGGTGCTGCTCAAGGTCAGAGGTAGTGGCCATGTGTTGGAGGTCAGCTCCAAGGCCTCTTCCAAGGGGACGTTGGGGTCTTCCTTGCCTAAGAGATCGAGCTCGGGTGTGGCGATCCCGGAGCGCTCAGCGTCCTGGCATGAGAGTAAAAAGCGGCCTCGGGCCGAGTACTTTGGGAAAGGCAAGGCCGCGGAGGTGAGCCCTCCCAGCAAGGACTTCGTGGAGGCGACCAAGGTGGCCCGCGACCCCAAGTTGGCGATGGTCCCAGTAGAGCAGCTCTCGATCTACCTGAGGACGGCCATAGTTACGGTGAGTCTTATACGACTTTTGATATGGTTATGGTTTTTTAGCTCGGCTGATCGTTTTGCTCTCTTTTACACAGGCCTAGTCCCACATCTTTTCATCTCCTAGCTTTCTTATCAGGGCCCAGACTCATTGCGTCGAGCTCAAGCAGCGATACATAAATGCCCGAGCCGAGCTTGAGACTTTGAGGGAGGAGGCCGCCCAGAGGCGCAAAACGGACACGACGGAGATCGACCGTCTGAAGAAGGAGCTTGATGCGGAAAAGTCCCGACGTGAAGCCGCAGCCAAGGATGTCGAGCGCAACAAACTGGAGAAACGTGAAGTCGAGACGAAGCTCCGGGATCTGGTGGACCGGATCGGCCCCGAAGGAGAGAAGGCAGTTGAAGCCTTCAAGTCGAGCAATGCGGCCGTGGACTGGTTGGCCACGGAATGTGGTGCCATGGCCAAGTATACCGAGCTTGAGTTCTACTTCAGGGCTCAAGTCGCAGCTCGGGAGAGAGCGAAGACCTTTTTCCCTGCCACCAAGAATGACTATATTGAAATCTTGGAGGCTCCGCCGCCAGAGTTCTGGGAGATTCCTGAGCTTCCAGCCGACCTGACGTCCCAAGCTAAAGAGGTGATGAAATTTGTCCAAGAAAGTCTGGACCAGGTCGAGGACGAGACTAATGCAACCAACGCTGCTCCTCCAAAATAGATTTTATAAATCGGCCCGGGTCGGGCTTTTGTAGTTTCGCTCAAGTTGGGCTCATTGTAATCTTGCCCAGGTTGGGCTTTGTAATTGTTTTTCTTTTTTTTCAATTCTAATGGAATTAATATTTTGCATTTTATTCGAGTTCGTACTTATATACCTTTCCTTTCGCAAATTTTTCTTAAGTAAGTGGGGTCAGACCAATGTAATGGACCATTCAAACTTAATTAAAAAGAACCGAGCTGAACGTGATTAATGAATTATCAGGATAATCCGAGCTGGTTAACCGGGCAACTTTATAATCGTCGCCAACCTGGACTCGTCAGTCCGATTTAAAATTGGTCAAACTAATGTTAACGAATGTTGAGTTCGAGTTTAGACCCAAACTAATATACCGACCTGAAGCCGAATCATACCGAGTTGGACCTTAATCCGAACTGGCAAAGCTAATCAAATTGTTATTGATTATACCCGAGCTGGAACCTTGTCCAAGCTGGTTTACTTAGAATTATTAGCTTGTAATGAAGCGTGGCCACCGCGTTAATCCGAGCTGGCAACAGCTAAGTAGCTGAAGTGCTTGGGCTCGGGTCGAGCATTCCATTAGTTTAGCTGCTTGGGCCCGAGTCGGGCGTTGCACTGGTTTACAAAATGTATTGTATTGAATTTGTACATGAAGTACTTGGGCTCGGGAGCCGAATACAAGCAATGTTTTGGCTCGAGGCCTTAACAAAAGATTTTAGCTCAGGAGCTATTACAAACGATTTCGGCTCGGGGCCGCTACAAAAGATTTCAGCTCGGGGCCTTTAAACAAAATACCGCTTCAGGTGTTTGGAGTGCCATGCATTCTTCAACAGGTTCCCGTTCTTGTCACTAAGGTAGAAGGTCTCGGGTCGGACTTCTTTCACGACTTCATACGGTCCCTCCCAGGTCGGGGAGAGCTTGTTACCCGAGTGCGGAAAAAAGATAGCCTTTCTGAGTACGAGGTCATCAACCTTAATAGGCTTAGGCTTGACCTGTTTGGCAAAGGCTCTTTGCATGGCAGCTTTGCTGGCCAACATTCTAATTTGAGCTTTAGGTCGGAGCTCTTCAGCGAGGTCGAGCTCTTCACGGATCCGTGCTCCATTTATTTCTGGATCATGGTGGAGGGTTCTAATGGTCGGAGACCCGATCTCCACTGGCAGTACCGCTTGAGTACCGAAGGTCAGCTCGAAGGGCGATTCTCCCGTTGCTAAGCTGGTGGTGGTCCGCTGAGCCCATAACACCTCGGGAAGAATCGATGCCCACTGGCCCTTTACTTCCTCTAGCTTGGTTTTCAGGCCCTGCAAAATGATTTGGTTAGTCCTTTCAACTTGGCCATTACTTTGAGGATGAGCAATAGATGAGAATCTAAGGTCGATTCCAATCTTAACACATTTGCCTCGAAAGTATGCACTGTCGAATTGCTTGCCGTGGTCAGTAATGATGACTTTTGGCACCCCGAACCGGCAAATGATGTTTTTCCACACAAAATCCCAAGCTGCCTTTTCTGTTATTCTAGCAACACCTTCAGCCTCAGGCCATTTGGTGAATTAGTTACTGCTACGAAGGCGTGTTTCTTTTGGCCAACACTGGTTGGCAATGGGCCGATAATATCTAGACCCCACTGATAAAATGGCCATGGGCTTACCATTACCGTGAGGTCTACCGCAGGCTTACTCTGTACGTTGGCAAACCTTTGACAAGTGTCGCACTTTTTTACTACTCTTTGGCATCTTGTTCTAAGGTTGGCTAGAAATAGCCTTGCCTCAATGCCTTTCGAGCCAGAGCTTTGCCTCCCAAGTGGTTTCCACATACCCTTCATGGATCTCCCGGAGTACATAGTTTCCCTCATCGGGTCCAACACATTTTAAGAGAGGCCAAGTGTAGGCTCTCTTATAGAGTGGTCCGGCAATTATGACAAACCTTGAGGCCTGTTTCATGAGTTTTCGAGCTGCTTTTTCATCCTCTGGGGTCATACCCCCTCCAAGTAGTCCACGATTGGTTTGGTCCAATCTGGGCTTAAATTGAGCTCGGCTACGGCTTGCACCCCCAACTGAATGTTTGGTTCGGACACTTCTTCCACATGGACCAGGGCAGGTCGGCTCTCACCCAGGGCCAACCTAGACAGGGCGTCAGTCTTCATATTCTCCTCCCTCGGAATTTGCTGTATCGTGAACCTTTTGAGCCCTGAGGTCAAATTCTTGACTCTGTTGAGGTAGGCTAGCATGGTACTGTCCTTGGCTTCGAACTCTCCCGATATCTGACTAGAAACCAATTGAGAGTTGGTGCTCAGGTCGACTGTCTGTGCCCCGAGCTGAACTGTAATTTTTAATCCTGCAATCATCGCTTCGTACTCCGCTTCATTGTTAGACGTCGGAAAAGTGAACTTAAGGGAGTATTGGTGCTCATGCCGGGTTGGGTCAAGGATGACCACCCCAGCTCCGCTCCCAAACTTCCCTGAGGCCCCATCCACGTGGACCTTCCACACGTCCTCCGGGTCATGATCGGCTCGGCCAGTGCATTCCACCACAAAGTCCGCAATGGCTTGGGCTTTGATGGCTGTTCTGGGCTGGCAGGTGATATCAAATTGATTCAGCTCAACTGCCCATTTCAGCAGCCTGCCCGACGCCTCTGGCTTGTGCATGATAGACTTGAGTGGGGCATCCGTCATGACCTTAATTGGGTGAGCATCAAAGTATGGCTTCAGTTTCCTTGCCGTTGTGATGAGCGCAAGGGCGAGTTTTTCCAAGGAAGAGTACATCACCTCGGCCCCTTACAAGGTTTTGCTGACATAATAGACCGAATTATGTTCCTTCCCTTCTTCTCGGACTAGCGCCGCTGCCACTGCTATCCCCGAGCATGCTAAGTATAGTACCAGTTATTCTCCCACCTTAGGTCGGGATAGCAGGGGTGGCGAATCTAGATACCTTTTTAGCTCTTGGAAGGCGTTCTGGCATTCCGTAGTCCATTCAAAGTTCTTAGGATTCCTCAATATTTTAAACAGGGGAGCATACTTGTCAGCCGACCTGGACATGAATCTGCTGAGTGTCGCGACCTTGCCTGCTAACACTTGGACGTCTTTCATACAGGACGGCAGCGCCAGGTCAAGTATCGCCTGAATCTTCTCCGGGTTGGCTTCTATTCCATGGGCTGTAACCATGAAGCCCAGAAACTTTCCTGCCTTGACGCCGAATGCGCACTTTTATGGGTTCAGTTTTATCCCAAAGTGCCCCATTACGGCGAAGGCTTCAGCCAAGTCGGCTGCATGATCTTCCGCCCTTCTGCTCTTGAACAGCATGTCATCTACATAGATCTCCATATTTCAACCAATCTGATTTTTAAAAACCTTGTTCACCATCCAAGTGTAGGTAGCTCTAGCATTCTTGAGGCCAAATGACATGACCTTATAGTAGTAGAGACTTTTATCGGTGATGAAGGCAGTCTTCTCTTTGTCTTTGGGAGCCATCTTAATTTGGTTGTAGCCTTTGAAGGCATCCATGAAAGAGAGTAGCTCAAACTCGGAGGTGGCATCCACCATCTGATCAATCTGAGGTAGGGGAAAACAGTCCTTGGGGTAGGCTTTATTGAGGTCTGTAAAATCAATACACAATCTCCATCCTCCTGAGGACTTGGTTACCAGCACCACGTTGGATAACCAGGTTGGGTACTGGATTTCCTTTATGTGGACGACGTCTACCAATTTGTCCAACTCTTCTGCTATAATTTGTTGCTTATCATAATGGAAGTGCCTGCGCTTCTGCTTCACCGGATAGTGATTCGGGTCGGCATTCAAGTGATGCTCAATCACTCCCGGGTCAATACCTGTCATGTCAGAAGCAGACCATGCAAATATGTGTTCATTTTTTAGAAGAAATTGGCTTATACCTTTCTTGAGGTCGGCAGAGAGTTCACTTTCGATTTTTGCTTTCTTTGTTTCATCAAAGAGTTCCACCTCCTGAAGGTCTTCAGCCGGGCTGCCTCTCTTAGCATCCCTCTTCTCCTCGAGCAAATCTGGTCCCCAGCCAACTTGATATTTGGGTAAGAGAGAGTTTTCATAACATTCCCGGGTTGAGAGCTGGGCTCCGCGGATGGTGGCTATGCCGGCCGGGGTTGGGAATTTTAGGGCCTGGTGGTAAGTTGAAGGGACGGCCCTGAAATGGTTGAGGCCACCCGACCTAAGATCACGTTGTAAGTGGAGTTGCAATCCATCACAATGAAGTTGGCTTGCATCGAAACCCGCTTATCTCCATATTCCAGTTTCAGCGGAAGGTTAATGACCCCTTCAGCTCGGTAGGCTTGCCCGGTGAAACCAGCTAAAGTGCCCCTCAATGGCCTGAGTCGGCTCCTATCCAACCCCATTTTCTCAAAAGCGCTGAGGAATAAGACTTCCGCCGAGCTCCCGGTGTCCACCATCAGCCTCTTCATGGTGAAGTTGGCTATTTCAGTGCTGATCACTAGTGGGTCATCATGGGGCAATATTACCCCCTCCAAGTCTTCTGAGGAAAAGGTGAGCTCCTCCACCCCCGGGGCCAGACCCCGCACCAGTCCATACTCCCTCCCAGCCCGAACATAACCCTTCCTGCCTGCCGAGGTCTCCCCTCCCGAAGCCAGTCCTCCTGCAATGGTCTTAATCACAGCCAAACGTCTGCCCCTAGCCTGGCGCTTGGGTGGACTCCTCTTTCTATCTCTTTGATCATGATTCTAGGTCGGCTGCGGGTCTACGTACCTTCGGAGGTGACCTTGGGCTATCAGTGCCTCGATCTCTTGTTTCAAATCTTTGCACTCTTCGGTGGTATAACCGTAGTCCATATGGTAGCGGCAATACTTGGTTTTATTGCGCTTCTCGAGTTGGCCTTTCATCCTTGGAGCTGGAGGCAGGTGGTTCTGGTGCTGGATCTCCATCAGGATCTGCTCCTTTGTGGTGTTGAGAGGAGTGAACATAGTGAACCGGGGGTTTTGCTTTGGCTGTAGGCCTGCTTGCCTCGGTCGTTTTGGACTTTACCCCCAGGTTGGGCTTGAGAGGTCTCCCTCTTCCTGCTAGCTTCCTTCTCCTTGTCATTATCCCTTTTTTCCTGATGGATTTCTTCCGAGTGTATGTACCCTTCTGCTCGTACCATCAGCTCCGATATAGTATCCATGAGGTCGATTGCCAATGAGGATGTAAGGGGGCCCGACCTGAGCCCACTCTTGTAAGCCATCAACGCCATGGAGTCCTTCAGGTTGGGGATTCGGAGGGACTCTTCATTGAATCTGGCTGTGTAAGCCCTCAAACTTTCCCCTTTATGTTGCTTCACCAGCAGTAATGTAGAAGTATGGCGGGTGGCGCGCCGGCTCCCCGGGAAGCGGGAGAGGAAAGCCTCAGCCAGCTGATGAAAACTTGCAATTGAACCGGGACGAAGTTTCTAGAACCAATCCAAGGAATTGCCAACCAGGGTGGTCGGGAATGTCTTCGTCTTCATGAGGTCGGACATGTCATGCAGAGTCATGTAGTGATCAAAGTTGAGCAGGTGGCTAGCTGGGTCTCCATCTCCATTATAGGCGGCCAGGTTGAGCATCTGGTTGCCGGTGGGTAGTAGCATGGCTAGTACCTCGGGTGAGAGTGGGCTTACGCCCAGCTGGTTGATGACCTTGGCTATGACGGCCGTGGTCTTGGCTTGCTCGGGGTCAGCTTGAGCCACCCTTTGACCTCTCGCCTCGCCGGGTCTCGCCACCGGCTCTAGGAAGCCCTCTTCGTCTTGCGTCCACTTTGGCCTTGGCCCTGGGATGCAGAATTGTAGACGCGAGGGCCGCGGCATAGCTTCTTGCAGAGGCAGGGACCCTCAGCTAGCCGGGCTACCTGCTCCTTAAGTTCTTCAAACATCCTCAGCATCATCCTTATCTCCGGTGACAGGCTGGAGTTGAGGTCTCCATCCACCGCGGGGTTGATTTGAGTGGCTAAGTGTATACGTTGGCTCGTCCCAACGTCGACTGGGATTGGGTTTTGGCTAGGCACCTGCATGGTTTCGAGGTCCCCATCCGGGTTAAGCGAATCCTCTACCGGTGCGCTGTGGCTTCTCGTTTGTACCATAATGGTTTCTTAGTGAGTGGTGAAGGAGAGTGATAGAAAGAACTCGTTCCTATAGACAGCGCCAAACTGTCGAGGTCGGATTCTTGCAGTTGAGTTGGTCGGCTACTCTTGCCAAGCTGAACTTTCAGGTTGGCCTCCGAGTTGAACTTTTCAGGTCGGCTACCTGACCTGCACAAGGAAAAGGAAGGAAAAGGCGGGGTGATGACCCGGATTTTTCCCTCGGGCATGCGAATGATTAGTATGTCCGAGCTGGCAAGGTAGTTGAGAGTATTTAATGACGAGTTATCTCCAAAATGAAGGGGATAGAGCTCTATTTATACTAAATTCGGGTTTGACAGCATTTAATGCGGTGCAGCTTTATGTCTCATCAATGCTTTATGTCCCATCGAAACAGCTGGCACTGAGGTTGGGGTTTTCTTAGGTCGGGTCAGCATCCAAATTGGGCATTTAGCTGAATGCGCAGGGCTCGGCTCTAATTAGCCCGTCTCAGCTCAGCGTGAGTAACTCACCTCAGCTCGGGGGACCCCTCGTCAATAACAAATCTCCCAACATTATCAGACATAGGTGATAGTGAACAAAACTTTTATCAAATATAAGGATTATTAGACTTTTACAGTGTTACGGGATGACCAACTACATAGTTTTTTTTGCACTTTACTCGAAAGAGAGAAAAAAAAAAAAAAAAAGAACATTCAATTCGCCCAGAAAGAAATTGAGTAAAGGATACTTGTTTTCTTTCTTCTTCTTTTTGTTCTTCTTTTTTCTCTTTGTAGGTGGGGTGGGGGTATAAGTCTTATTCAAATATTTTATATATATATATATATATTACATGAGGTTTAAATCGTACAATATATATAAAAAATATCATATAAAAAAATTAATCTCATAATTTCTCACACTTACAGCGAATAACATACCACTAAACCAATGCTTGTTAATAAAGTATTCGTGTTTATTAAATATAGTTCATCTTGACGGATTTGGAGCTCGTTGAAAGCTTAGCCGATGGGATGCTTTTTTTTTTTTTTTGGTCAATAAATCTATCCATATATAGGTGGATAATGGGAACGTAAACTTTGAAACATTAACCCCCAGTTTGGATTGCACATGGGAAAGGAAAGGAAAGTAAAGTAGAGGAAGAAAAATAAAGGAAAGGAAAGGAAAATAAATCTCTTGTTTGAATTGCAAAAAAATAATAAGAGAAAGGAAATGAAAGAAATTTATAATTTGTTGTTTGGATTGGAGAAATAAAGGAAAGGAAAGGATAATTTTAGATGAAAAATTACCTTATTATCCTTTCTTATAAGATAGTCATAGAAAGAATTAAGGATAAATTAGTCTTTTTATTTATTTTCCTTTCCTTTCCCTCCATTTTACCCTAAATTAGAAGGATTGTAAAATTCTTCTCATTAAAGGAAATGGAGAGATTTTAGAACCCCTCCAATTCCTTTATTGAAACTGAAAATGCAATCCAAACAGGGGAAGGGATTCCCTAATCCCTCCCCTTCCTTTACTTTCCTTTAAAAAGATTCCTTAATCCCTCTTTTTTTTTTACTTTCCTTTAAAAAAATCAATCCAAACAAGCTGTAAATGCATCACCAGAATCAAGTTCCTTTATGAGATCTGAAGATTTTCAATTTGAAGTGGTCCAAATATACCACATTAATGGCCCTTAACTTTTATGAAACGAATTGGTCTTGACACTGAGAAGTCACATCTGAATTTTTAATTTCAAAGTGGTCTTCAAAAGGCATAATTTATTTTGTCACTCAACCATCATCATGACATGCAATATGATGACAAGTTTCTCACGTCTAGTTGTAGAATGCCGCACTTGCCCCCTATACTTTTTTTTTTTTTTTTTGGTCAAAAAATTATACTATTAATTAAAAACAGTACATACAAGAATTAACCAAACTTAAACTATACAAGAGCACAAGAAAAATACATTCACACTCATACTAACCAAAAAATATACAACCAGTACAAATAATACTAAGGGGAGTGAAAACCACTATATAAGAGGAAATAGACTTATCAGAATTACTAAAGCAATCCAAGCTGCTACAAAGGTAGTTCGCACAGAATGAAGCCGGGCGTGGCCAAACAAGGAAGATAGGCATTAATAAGTATTATGAACAACGGAGAAAAAATTCCAGTCATAATTTTGAAGACCCCGAATAATAGCCAAAACTAGTTGTGGGAGTGAAAGCAAACTATATGAACAAGACACCAACGCACCAACGAACACATCATCACCATGCCAGAGCTGGAAAATGCCACCACCAGAAGAAAAGAAAGGGTCAAAAGTGCAGCTCTTGTGGTCGACGGAGCAAAGAAGAGCAAAAACCAAAAACCAAAAACCAAATCTGATTTTTTACATAAAAGGAACGAGAATAAAGAGAAAAGAAAATATAGAAGAGGGGAAAGGAAAAGAAGGGAAAAGGGGGGGCTCCAACCAGAAGCCAAAGCCCTAATACCGTGCGATGAGCCAAGGGAGAATAGTTCCTTGCGATGGCGGTAGAAGACATTGAACACGTCTTTAAAACATTAATATTTCAACTAGATTAATACCGATAAGAGTAAATATGAGAAGCACACAATTTTCCTTTCTTTTACCCTCTCACATTATTGCATTGCCAATTAGATAATTATAATATGCTAAACCATTTGTCTCTCACTTGCTAAATGCATTAAAATTTAGACAGAAATGTGGTTTAATAGTAATAATGTTCTGAGTGTTAAACGTTAGGGATTAAACTGTCCATTTTGAAATGTTGGGGACCAAACTGTCAAACTAAAAAAAAGTTAAAGATTATTTAAGGCATTTACTCTACCAATAATATTCCATAACTTTATCGTATTTGATAAATAGATCTCCTATTTTGAAAAGTAATACATTTAAATCATTTAACTTTTTTTTTCTTTTCTTTTCTTTACCTCTCACCCTCATGAGATTGAAACTCTAGTCACACAATAATTAAAGGGAGTAACCCACCAGTAGACTACTCATGAATCTCATTTTTTAATAGAAAATGATTAAAAAAAAAAGGGTGAAGTGCACCAGACCCCCTTATACTTTAGCGAAAGTGCACAACACCCTCCTATAGTTCAAAAACTCCCTGAACTAGTCCCTATGTTTTTTAAAAGTGCACAACACCCCCTACAGTTATAAAATCTGTCATATTTAACGGATTTTATAAAAAAGACGTAAATACCCTCATTTTCTTTTCATTTCTCTCTTTTGTTTTGTTTAGGCCAGAAAAAAAAAGATAATTTGGTCAATTCATATAATTATTTAATGAATAAATTCGTTAAAAATCAAAAAAAATATCACTTAACGAGTGTGAAGTACACTCTCTGTTAAATTTAACGGATTTTTTAACGGTAGGGGGGTGTTGTGCACTTTTGAAAAACTACAAGGACTAACTCAGGGGGTTTTTAAACTATAGGAGGGTATTGTACACTTTCGCTAAAGTACAAGGGGGTCTGATACACTTCACCCAAAAAAAAATAGCAGTTTCACAAATTACAAAACTAAAAGATTTAAATCTAATAATTTTGAAAATTGAGGGCTTATGTATCAAATAAAATAAAGATTAAGGATTAATTAATGACACGTAATATAATAGTTAACATAAAAAATTAATAACGTGTACGTTTGTAAATTTTTTTCCTTGATACGTTAGGTTAATTCCCTCTACATATAATTCGATATTTGAATTCACAATGTCTAGTCAATTCATTTCATATGTGGTTATATATGCAATATGCACTAAAAGATAAAGAAGTTTGTGGGTCAATATGTCACAAGCATATATTTTCTTTTGTTTAAAGCATAAAATCAGATGCTTTATCTTTTTATCTTTTTATTTTTTTTGCTCAGATGAAATTCATTCATTCAAAAGAAAGTACAAAGATTATCTAATTTTGGTAGGATAGATATCCAAATCGAGAAGATACATGAATTGGGGGGAAACATTAGAGACCCAATTTATTAGCAATTATTTCTTAAGTTTGCTTTTAACCTCACATTCGAAACTTCGCCACAATCTTTTGAGTATTCTCTACCATGCTCCTTAATTGCAATTCTTGACGAGACTTGAAGAATCAATTATTTTAAAAGCTGCTTCAGCATCACTTTCGATGATGATACTTTCACACCTGAGATGCTTTATCTCATCGGATACTTTGCAACTTGGTAAGAGAATCCCATCAACTCAAACGAAATCTCCCTGAAGTTTCCTAATCGTAATTTGACCTTTATTAGTTCTTTCTTTTCCTCCAAAACACCAATTAGAATATTACAATTAATATGAAATGTCACATAAAAAAATTATATTAGTGCACTCTCTGATTTTGAATTCTTGGCTCACTTTCACTCCCGAATTTATTCCCAGTTCAGCCATTGTATAGCTCTCGGTTCGGGTTCTTTGGCCACACATGAGCTATTCTTGATTCTTAACAAGAAGAATGCAAAGGTGAAGATAATGTTTAATAAGCACAACGATGACAAGAATCATAATGTTAAATCTTGGGATTTATTAAACCTAAACATCCTAGGCCATGCAAACATAATTAAGGCTCCGTTTGTTTGCCGTAAAATATTTTTCGGATTTTACAGTGTTTGGTAACACTGAAAAATTAGTTAATCGTAAAATATTTTCCTGTCAAAAATTGATACTGCTTTTTCTTAATTTTACGGTGTTTGATAACACCGTAAAATTAATCAATCATAAAATATTTTCTGGTCAATAATTACGGCTAGTACAAAATTTTGTAAAATGTTTTACGGGATTTTGGGAGAAAAAAATATTTTATGAAACTCACGATACATTTAAACACCAGAAAATATTTTTCAATAAATTTTTCTCCCAACAAATTTTTTTACAGTAAATAAATGAAATTTTATTAATTTTTTATTTTTTTAAAAAATATTTTATATAAATAAATTATTTTACGGCAAACAAACGTAGCCTAAGTTACCAACCTTCTCGTTCAGAAAATGGCACCTGTCTCATTGTCTGCCTAGTCCAATTTACAAAGATTATCTTAAGAAAACCGAGGCAAATTTTCCCCACTTTAAGAAGAGAATAATCAATGCGTCAACTTAATATTCAAAAGATGCTATATTATTAATAGTTGTTAGAATGGGAACAAAGAAAAAAGTTCAAAGAAAGCGAAAAGGAGTGGGGGAGTGTGGGACGCAATGGGGGGTAAAGTTGGGGGTAGCCACGTTTCAAATGCTTGTATGTCAAAATTGCTTTTTGATGGACTTTGACCTAAGAGAGTATATGACTTCTAATCTTTTTACAAAGAAGCAAATCACGAATTGCCAACCCTAACGGTTGTTTAGTAATGAGACGATTGAGATATGAATAAAAAGTTATTTATTTCTTAAGTTTAAATTAATTAAGACTAAGTTTTTGTATTAATTTTAAAATATTTTGTGTTTAACTAAATCTTAAACCTTAAATCCTAAATTCTAAACCCCCACTCCTAACTCCAAATTTGAACTCGATTCCTTATTTATGTCCTACTACTTATTCCTGACACCGTTCTATCTCTATATAGACTAATTAATCAAGAGCAACTGCTTCGACCTCTTAACCATCCACCAGTCCTATTAGTGTGTAAGTCAATATGGGGCTAAACCCCCACTCTTAACTCCAAATTTGAATTCGACTCCTTATCTATGTTCTACTACTTATCTCCGACACCGTTCTATCTTTATAGGGGCTCGTTAATCAAGAGCAACTGCTTCGACTTCCTAACCACCCACCATTATTATTAGTGTGTAAGTTAATATGGGGTTAAAATCTTTTCTTAACTAATATTTTTTTTTTAACATTCTAAAATTATATATCAGTCATTCATTTAATTTTTTAAACTACCAAAATAGAGATAAAGTATTTTTGATATGTAAATTAAATAACTAGAATGCAAATTAGAATATCAAAATAAAATATTAATAAAAGAAAATTTTGAACTTCTAACGTGAGTGCGAAAGACTTTATGAAAAAAATTACTGCCGTAAACAGAAAAATATGAATTGCCGGTAGATCAACGCCAACATTTTGGAATTTTATGGCCACTTGGAGAAGTTTCATTTAAAGTGTATTGACGTTTTGTCTATATTGAGATTCGCACACATGATATTTAAGGTGGTTAAGTATGCAAACAAAATAAAATAATGAAATATTATTATGGTCGTGGCTTATTTTGCTTTTTACAATGAGTGCTAGGCTGCTAGCTTCACACTGATTAGACAACTCCACTAACTTAATTTTCCTGTCCCAGACGAAAAGTTATTTGACCCCAATAGAGTTGGTTTTTACAAGTCCCAATACCATCCCGTGCCAAGTTGTTGTGTAAAGCAATATATTCCACCATGAAAATTGTTTCACACGGCTTAACGTGAGTGTAAAGGTAGATCTTTATAAAAATTTATAAAGGATAAATTTCACAAATAATTTTTATTATTTATAAATTTTTGATAAATAATTTTTATTATTTTAAAAGTTACATAGTTAGTCTCTATTATTTTTAAAAATTTTACCAATAGACCTCATTATTTCACAAGCTATTCAATTTGTTCTCATTGTTTACAAAAGTCTCTCTATTAGTTCTCATTATTTGTAAAAATCTTTCCATTAGTCCTCAATATTTACAAATGCATTTGCAAATATTAGAGACTAATTGTGTGACTTTTACAAATAATAGGGACTAACTGAATGACTTTTGAAACAATGAGGACAATGAGAACTATTTGTGAGACTTTTACAAACAATGAGGACTATTTGTGGGACTTTTACAAATAATGAAGACTATTTGTGAGACTTTTATAAATAATGGGGACTAACCGCATGACTTCTAAAACAATAAAGATTATTTATACAAAACTTATAAACAATATGGACTATTTATCCAATTTGCCTATAAAAAAATTTAAAATAGTTTGAACTCATCATCAGTCTTAAATATATAGAATAAACCCTATATATTATGAGTCTACTTATATATGAATAAATTAATAGTTAATTTGGACTGGCCACAATTGGGATAATTTTTAATTCCAATAAACTATTTAAAGAATTTACATTGTAATATACGTTTGCGCAATACTATGTATTTTAGGGAATTTTTTTCGAAATTTAATTTTTTACGAAATTTTCTCCTATGCATAAAGTGGTTGTGAGATAAAGAATCGACCCCTCATATTTTATCTCACAATCGCACTGTACAGTTTTTGCACAGGAGAACGAACTCATTTCTTACAAACGCTCGCTCATTGTTCAAAATGGGAGAACCTGATAATTTTCAATAATTACACGCTTCATTTTTTTTTAGTAAAACTCACTTTTTATAGGATTGACAAGACCTTTTTGAACGTTGTAAGAAATTTCCTCTATGAGTAATCGTTTATCATGACCCTCCACATTAGGTTTTAGTCATTAATATGTAAGGGACATCAATGGAAGTCACTGTATTTTCAGCACCAAATATATCCCATCAACCGTTTTATATGGGATAAAGGAAAATATTTTCGTTTGGAAAGTCCGATATTCGACTTAAAGAGAGGAGGATAAATCCCACATAAATATTGAGCTCACTTGTGTGAATACCGAACATCAAATTTTGTAATACACACAAAATTCGGAAATCCTCTTTGAACTTTACCAATTTCATAAGTTGAATTTCTCATTTATTTTGGTGATATGTAAAATAAGATCGAATATCATAATGTCACAACTCCACGGGAGTTCCATTTTTGGCATAGTGGTCCCAGGTAGCATGGACAGGTTGCTGGATTAGAAGTAGTTGCTGCATTGCTGAGACTAACTATAGGGGATTGCTTCAAAACTTAAAACTCTCTCTAGCGCATAGGCCACAACGATGAGAGAGACATTCAAAACGTGTTAATGTTGACTCGTTTTGAAGCAATTCCCCCTAACTATATGACTCTGAAGAGCAAGCTTTAACCATTACAACATTAAAGAAAGAATGATTACTGTATTTCGAAGAGAGGCATACAAGTACAACATAAGAGAAAAATCAACCCCTATCTATCTAATTCATATACACTGAACTGATATTGCGAGTTATATTACATTAGACAAAAGCATAGGCAAAAGCCATGATGCATCGCTCTAATATATATATATATATATATAAACCTCGTACGTACCATAGAGAAACAAGTGCAAGAGAAATGGATGATGATATATAACCAGAATACATAAACTAGATGAATCTGGATCGTTGAGCTCGGATGATGTATTCATGCCGCCAGAGGTTGATGCCTGCCTTGTCCATTGTTGTATCCATCGTACGGTTTGGTGGACTTGGTAGACTTCCTCCTCAAAACAATTATCCAGGTAATAACTTCCAACAATAGAGCGATAGCTCCTAACACCGCGATAATAACAATGTACGCAGATTTCCATTTCTTTTCTGGACTTAGCATGTCTAGACCTTTGAATACGTTGATGATGCCGAGGATGAGGACTGAATAGCCAATTCCGTGGTGGTAGATATTCCAATACAATCTATACTTGTGGTCCTTTTTGGGTCTCAGGAACAACGCAAACATCTAACAAGAAGCCAAGGCGTAGGTTCCCCACACAATTGAGAGAGTCAGAATTAGCAACAGATTCATACAGCAGCGTATACAGGTAAACCTCAAAACAGCCATAGAAATGGTACGAAAATGATAATTTGTAATATCCAGCAAAAGATTCAGTTGAGGCCAAACATGCAAGATCACAGGATTTTCTTCGAAAGAGACATTACCGTTAGAGTAGGTGAGTTCCATTTTAAGTACATTAAAAACAAGTTTGAAAAGCATTGCATGATTGAATGTATCCATTTGAAAAAAATATTCCAATTTCATAATAATCAAATATTCAATCCTGAAAATCATGAAGGCAGAATCAATCACAGCCGTAAACATGCAAACCAATAGTGTATGCGGATCAAGTATAAAGGTACAGTTCTTAAATGCTCCAAAGAAATTACCTGCACGGTAGCAAGAGCAAATAGAGAAATCCCAATATTGCGATGAGTAGAATACTGAACACCCTTCGACTCACTTCCAAGCTTAAGACCAGTTCCCCAGCCAGCAACCCCAATAATGTACGCGGATATCTGGCAGGAAACATGAAGGTAAAACCATGCCGGATCAGCCGATGGAAACGTCCTCAAGTACCTAGCAACGATGATCCCCAAGGGAAACAAAATCCCCCAACTCACAGCATTCAGAACTCCATGAATCTGAACAAAAATCACCAAATTGGTACTTCATTCAGCAATCATTAAACATCTCTCTAAAATAATATATCTTATAATTTATTGGATCATTGACAGAAAATACGTAACGTTTTCTGCGTAAACTTAAATCTTAATACCTACCAGAGGTCAACAATTATAATATTGTTTATCGGCTTATTAATACTATTAAAAATTGGATTTTAGCATACAGCCGATCCAAGTTCAGAAATTATTTTTATATCTTTCTCAAAGATTCCTTTCAGCAATCAGTGAATGGAAGATCATTTGACCCTCTAAAAATTATTTGACAACGAACGAAAAATATTATATACAAAAAGGAATCCATTCTACGCAGCAAATCAAACTCAGATCCCACACCAATTTGCAATTAATTCTACCGAAAATCAAAATCGTGCGCACACCCAAAAAAAAAAAAAAATTAGTAACCAAGATAAACCAAAAATCACTTAAATATATTATTAAGTATAGCAAAAAATACTAATTATATAGAAGGGAAGCTAGTGCACAAAACTGCTATTATGTTCAAAGTCCGGCAAAGAGTCGAACACACTATAGGTTCTATGTATTGTAAACTTGGCTTGTATTCTCACAAGAGGCTATTTTCACCATTCAAACCCGTGGAACAAAAATGAAAAAGATAAAGAAATAAAAAAACAAAAATATGAAATTTTACCCCTTTAACCCTCAGTATTCATGCTTAACCCCAAAGCAGACACAAAAAGCACATAATTTTCATCTGAAAATTCAATAAAACTTTAATTTTTTTTCTTTTTGTCAAAAAATTCAATCAAACCACCCTACACTATTTACAAAAAAAGGGGCCACACCCTTGTATGAAGCTTCCGCTATGTAGGGATCTAGAAAGATAAAACCCATTTAAGATTTATTATACGCAATAAATAAAAATTGCATTTTTTTTAATACCTAAAGATTCTACATGCTACAACACGAATAAATTCAACGAAAAAAAATATTTAAAAAAAAAATTAACTTACATTTTTCTTCTTGGTTCTAGAATCAACAGAACCACCACCGCTACTACTCTCTCCCTTCAACAAATCCACCGTCCCTTTCGAGTTCAAATTCGCCGGCTGAAACTCATGCTTGTCCGGCACGCCATTAGTCACAGAGGCACCCACTTGCCACACATGGTTCAACGTCGTCTTATCCTTTTCCGGCAACACCAACGTCGCGAAAAGACTCGTAACCCCGCCGGAATCCTCCGCCGTGGCCTCCTTAAGCTCGTACCAAACCTTGGACTCCTTAATGGGCCCGTAGCCGGATATATTGTACGTCTTAACAGTCAGTTTGCCGGTGGTGGATTTGAAGGCGATGAGGGCCTGGGCTCCGGACATTCCTTGGCCCGTTGGGTTTATGGCCCATGCGATCCAGCCATTGGGCTTAGCTGGTGGGGCTATGAAGGCTAAGGAGAGTGTGGATTGGGCCGGGTCGTAGGTGTAGTGGAGGTAGGAGTTGAGGGATGGTAAATCATTGCAGTGACTGTAGAGTTTGTTGTTTGTGAAGGTCTGTGATGTACAGGTTTGTGACTGTGACGGTGAGATTAGCAGCGAGAGTATAATCAATGACAGAGCTGAAAAGCTTAGAGATGATGAAGAAGAACGCGAAGAAGAAGCCATTGGCGTTTACAAGAGAGTGCGTTTGTGACGAATAATTGAGATTCTAGTTATATGGCTGTGGTACATATTATTTTGCAAGTGTGTGAAGCTTTTTAATGGATATTTTCTATCCCGACCAAATTAAACGGTGGGGCCCACTCCCTATACGCACGGAGTAAGACGGAAGTTTCGAAAACGTCCGTTGATTTGAAAACCTTTTCGTGATTAGAATGTATTGCTGTTATAAAGTTACTTGCTATATATGAGTAATTATGATTTTTTTTTTTTTTTTGCTAAATAGTTGTGAGTGATAAGTCTTGTTAGTTATTTTGTACAATTTTAAGATTCTCTTCAATTTAAAAAAAAAAAAAAATGTATTGATGTTACAAAAAGTTTAATTTACAACTCTGATACAGAGGAAGGACATGTTTCACATTTTACCCTTTACCTAAATGCAAGTTAGGACTTTTTGACAAAAGTGGATTAAAGATAAATTAAGTTAAGTTGTCCTTTATCTTTATAACTTTTGACAAAATAGTTTTTTATTTTTAAATTCGTCCATATTATTCTAAATTAATTAATTTAGTCTATATTGTCTCTCAAAATTTTTTAATTCGTTTCTACTGTTCAAAGTTAACCAATTAGGTCCCTAGTATTTTTCAAAAAGTTTTAATTTAGTCAAAATTAAATTTTTTTCAAGAAAAACAATAAGGACTAGATTAGTTAATTTTAAATAGTATAGATGAATTTAATTTTTTTCAGAAAATAAGAGAGACTAAATTAGCTAATTTTGAACAATATGGATGAATTTAAATTTTTTTAAAAAATAATAGGGACTAATTGACTAATTTTGAACAATATATACAAATTTCAAATTTTACGAAAATAATAGGAACCATTTGCACCATTTTCCCTTTAATGAATTACTTTATTTTCTTCTCTAAAGAACTAAAGTGGCGGTTGTTAAGGTAAAATATGGAGAATGGATCGAATCATCTTGCCAATCGGGTTACCTGCATAATGAACAAACAACATGTTATTCTCGTGGGATAATTCCTCCGCTCAAGTCAGTTGCATTGCCTAGAGAAAGGAGAAAATAGTTTTAGAGCAATGTAGGCAGAGAGTGTTTAAGTTAGAGAATGAGTTACTTGTGATTGAAGATGCATGATGTATATATCCTTATTGGTCTCCGACCTTTTCGGAGTAGGACAAATCGCTTCACTTAAGAACTAAGGATTTGTTTCATTTTCAAATAAAATTTCTTTATAGAGTTGGACTTTCGTTCTCAACATAATTTACCCCGATTCATCCACTACCTTGGGGATCTTACCAACGTACGGGGTTGACCAGTTATATCCGATCTGAGGTATTCGAAGTGTGGATGCGAGGCCAATTGTTCAATCGACCTGAAATTGCGAACGTCTTAAACTGCTCTGACTGGTGGGGAGTTTTTATAGTCGTGCTCGCCGCTCGGTGAGCCATTTGGGGAGTACTTTCTCGTGAGGTCAAGGCTCCATTTGTTTGCCATAAAATAACGTACTTATGAAAAATATTTTTCTTGGCTCTGTTTATTTGTCGCAAAATAACTTGTTAGGGGAAAATATTTTCTTGAAAATAGAATATTGAAAAATATTTTCTGGTATTTGGATATACAATGAGTTCCGTAAAGGATATGAAAATATTTTTTAGAATTTCGTACTAGCATCAATTATTGACCGAAAAATATTTTATA
This sequence comes from Ehretia macrophylla, assembly GCA_037974665.1. Lineage (NCBI taxonomy): Eukaryota > Viridiplantae > Streptophyta > Magnoliopsida > Boraginales > Ehretiaceae > Ehretia > Ehretia macrophylla. The sequence continues at coordinate 38,140,456 of CM075782.1, read as the reverse complement.
GTTGACCAATTTTCCGGTGTTATCAAACATCGAAAAATTAAGTAAAAGCAGTCACAATTGTTGACTGAAAAATATTTCCAGTTGACTAATTTTTTAATGTTACCAAACACTAAAAAATCTGAAAAATATTTTCTGAAAAAATATTTTACGGCAAACAAACGGAGCCCAAGTCGAATTATTTATGCCATGTCAACAGTAATTTAAAGGATTGCATGAAACAACTGTGAATATCTACAATAATGTGAGAAATATTCGCATGAAATAAATTATATTGATTTAAACAATTAATACTCTATATCACCCAACTATTATTGTATTATTATCGATTGTTTTTCTTATAATATTATGAGATTGATATATGCCTCACGAGGAGAGACGTTACAGAATGAGATCAAAGATTTTTTGAGGGTATTATACTTGTACGTTAGATTTTGTGATATCATATAATTTATAAAAAAAAAAGGTAATTTACTGGAAAAAAAATTGTTTTTCATAATCTTATATAATATAGGAGTTATTAGATTGAAACAATATCACAAGAAGTCTAATTTACAACTCAGTATATAAAGTGTAAGGACGTGTTTTCACAGTTTATTCTTTACCCACATACATATTTTTTTTACTCAATCAATAAAAGAATTTTTTATTACAATAACTCAAAAAAAACACAGGTGTAAATATGTTACCTGATAAAAAATACAGTGGAATGAATTTACAAAAGAATGTGGGTTAGCTTTACCCACATACATGTTCTGATGACGAAAACAGATCTCATAATGTTATGGTTACAAGTGTGATAAACTGCTATCACTGGTTTATTTTTCTTATAACGTTATGAGAATGATCATGTTGGGGAGGAAAGAGTTTATAAAATGCAAAGATTTCTTCGATGAAAATAGAAGCCAATGATTGTTTGACACGTATAACAGTTTTAAAGCAAAAGGTGGCGTGGCATGCGGGGAGATCACATGGAGGAAATGATTGTTTATTTAACAGTGGAGAGCAGGGACGCGTAAAATGCTACTTTCATGCTTGAATTTCACTCCTGACTATAAATAAATAAATAAATAAAAAAGCTTGGAATTTCACTCTTTGGTGGATCACAAGGCCTGTTTAACAGGGACTCTCACAGGATTGTATCATTTTCTCTACTTATTATTTTTTTTTTATAAATGAGGTGTATTATAAATGATGAGATTTTAATAATTTATTTTTAATTTTAGTTCTGATAATAATAATTAAAATAAATTTGAAATGAATGATTAAAATTTAAAAAAAATCAAATTTCATGATCTATAATATACGTTATTTAGTAGATGTGAGATATAAAAGAGAGGATTCAAATTCCTTATTCACTGACCCAAAAAAGGGATCACGATTATTTTTTAATTAATACTTTATTCTAATATTTTAACGTTAACTTTTTAGTCATTTATTTCACAAGAAAATAACTAATATTTGATTCACTCGTTCTAATAACTCATAGCCTTTAGATAAAAAAAAAATTAATTTTCCCTATAAAAACACTTTTATTTCAATCTTTTGTAATTTAAAAATTAAATAAATGACTAAGATGCAATATTAAAATATTAAAATAAAATATTAGTTAGAAATACTCTTAATCCAAAAAGTGGGGGGGAGTGGGGAGTGGGGAGTGGGGAGTGGGGAAGGGGGGGACTAGTATTTATTGACCAAAAAAAAGTCCACGATCTTTTCTTAATTAAAGCTTTATTTTAACATGTTAATATTGTATCTCAACCATTCATTTTACTTAAAATAACTTATATTTGATCTAATGGCCACAATAACTCCCAGCTTTAGATTAAAATATCTAATTTCCTCCAACGAAAAAACTTTGCTTTTTCATTTTTTGTCATTTAAAAATGAAATAAATGACTAAAATACAAGGTTACAATATTAGGAAAAAAATAATTTGACTTCTTTCACTCTTAAATCAGTCATTCAAATCTAATTCGTGAGATGACGATAATTAAAAGAGAATTGTAATTCAAAAAAAAAAAAAAAAAGGGGACAACTAATTTATTAATTAATGTCTAGTTAATGACTAATTAGAATGGTCCCCACTGGGCCAGATCTTAATCACTTCGAATTTACTAGGCTTTGGATTATACAATGGTTTGTGTTTTAGCTTTTATTATAGCCGTTAGGCGAGTTTATAGTCCAACAATAATAATAATAATGCATGTTCATGGTAGACCACATAACTTACAATCAAATTCTTGAATGTAGAAATCCTTAAGAGTTAATTAAAATGGACACCAATAACTTGCACAATCGAAAGGTAAATAAGGTAAGATGAGTTTGGAAAACCTGTGTACCTACCTCTAGTAAATTCTGATGCTCAAGTTACTAATCGGAAGAGGAAAATACGAATAAAGGATAAAAAAACATAGAAAAAGTTAGAATATAGGTTGTTCGGAGTATTGGTAGGGGTAAGCGGAGACAGTTACTCTAGAATCTAGAGCAAAGAGAACAGAGATAAGGCCTGTGTATAGCAAGTATAGGCTTTTTATGGTGAAATGTTGATTACAGTAGAATCAACCTCAGATTTTGTGGAAAAAGGTATTAACAAGAAACGCAGAACACTTGCACAAGATTTATGTGTGTCATACCTCTCGAGTATGGTTATTATTCGTAACTATCAACTACTTGCTTACGTATATGTATAGAACTATGATGTTTTGTTAGAATATACATTTGTTTCACATCGAAAAAATATAAATTCTTAGACTATCTTATAAGATTTTGAATTACTCCACCTGACACTAAGTAATTTTAAGATGACATTCCATGCTTCTTAACATGTTTGGTGAAATCGGGTTGACTTGGATAATACTGATCCAATTGGCTTGACGGGTGAAAGTTTAGATGATGTTAATGGGTCCAATTACAACTGGCTCTAATCCAAATTCCATATCATGTACAATCTAATTTTTAGAGCACTTAATGATATTGGGGAGACAACATTTAATTAGGAGAGCCTTTGACAAGAAAAACAAGAGAAATAAAGGAGGACCATATTCTTTTTCAAGAAAATAACACTTAGATTTTTTTAAAAGAATTGGAGGCTTGGGAGCCCCGGTCCTCCTTGCCTCCGCCCCCCGATATAATGTTTTCTTCGAAACTAAAATGTATATTTTGACACATTAACGTAAAGTGCATTGGAAGGATTCCCATCCGATAATAAGTTCATACTCACTGCACCATCTAGCACTGCCAAATAAGAGTAATATCCGAAGTGCAGAACTTATTGACACAGGAAGGATCTCCAATATCACCACTCAAAGCACAACTTACATGAGCTCAGAAGGCCTTGAACTTGATCAATAATCAACCGATGAAGAACTTGAAAAATACATATTATGCTCTCTTTAATCTTTTACATAAGCATGAGGGATGTTGCAAAAGTTCACCTTGGTCTTTACTACATTGTTGGATCTTCGAAGTCTTTGCCTGGCTCATATCCAGAAAGGCCATATTGGAACCTAAATTATGACGCTTGGATACCAATAACGTTATGACAAAATAATCTGAATAATTCACCATTATTGCACCTGAATGATTGAATTGTCATAAGTTAACAGAACAGAAATAAGCCTGTTTTCAAATCTGAAGAATTAAGAGTAAAACCATATATAGTCCATATCATACTTTTGTGAAGTCACACGCAGTCTTCAGTGTTTCAAGAAGTTGCCTTCCGTTCTCTTTTTCAGGTCACCTACTGTACTCCAACTTGATAGTTTTCTCCTGGTCCAAGATTGAGCCCGGAGATATGAAGGCGATCTTAAAATTTCACCCGCAGATGCTTTAGGAAGCTCACCTTTAAGAAGTGTTCGGGGATGTATATCCATGGGCTCAAACGAAAAGTCTTCTACATGAACTAGTGGTTTTAGTATATATATATATCTATAATGTTACAACTCAATTTGCAGAGGTATATCTCTCACGACAATATGCAAAAAATGAACCAGTATAGGTGGAGACCTGGAACATAAGGAGGGGAAGCCGAAGCTTTCCACGAAAATGCATCAAAATAGATCAGCGGGAGCAGCATGAGTATATGCCCTTATTTTGCTTGGATAAGTCTACTCCATTTGCTAAACTAATCCGATTGATAGAGAGTTCAGCCTTGTAAGAATCAGAGTTGAGAACTTTCCTGCTAAGGTTGTTGTAGATCTCGCAGATGACAATCTCGAAAGCCTCTTTGACGTTAGTAGAATTCAGTGCTGATGTTTCTATGAAGAATAATCCTTCTTGCTCTGCAAAGTTTTTGCCCTCCTCCACACTCACTTCTCTTATGTTCTCCAAATCAGACTTGTTTCCGACCACCATTCTCGCTACTGTTGTATTGCAGAGAGCTGCAAGATCATTACAGAAACAGATAAAATTTTACTGTACAAACGGATAGAAAGACAGAACATTCTCATAGAAGAACCTTTTAGATTGCTTGTGAACAATGCGTATTGCCTATTGCAGAGATGCTTCTGCAACTCATTGAAAAAACTTGGAAATATATCCTTTTTCTATAAAGATGATATCCAAGCATATGAAGTACATTATTGTGCAATCATTTCTAATTTTTCTATGGACACTACGCGAACGCAACCTGTTAGAAGATGCAAAAGTATGAAGATAGTACCAGTAAAAGGGGTAAAGGAAGATCTCAACAGGAATGAGTGACATCAACATATTTATACACCACTACTAGTGAAAAAGGCTTGGTTTGGTTTGGTTCATAGACCTCAAGGGTTGATCTAGCAGTCACGAGTCCAACTGTAGACTTGGAAGGCCGCTTTACCCCGAACACCATGTTCACAATGACCTTTTTCAGCACAGAAAATAAAAGAAGAAAAAGAGTTTCAAGAGGTTAATTGGTGAAGGCACCAGTTCCAGTCCCATCCCAGAATACAAGCTTCTAGTAAGCAGAGGAGTTTCGAAAGCTACACGGGAAAGGAGGTTTAGTAGATCTACGGGTTTGAGGAGGGCTCCTGATATAGGCGATGCACCAACCTTGATTTATGATACATTTCTAGAATCACCTAAACTCTGTCAAAAACCTCAAAATCTCTTTCCCTGTTGATTTTCCCAGCCTGCAGAAAATCTTGTCTTCAGTTTTTAGTTTATTTCTGAATGGTTACCAAGCAAAGCTTGGCTATGGATAAATGGCCGTGCAGAAGGCTCCAATCCTATCACTGGTATTGGATGGTGGAGTAGGAGAGTTTGTTAAGGGCACTGTTTCGACAACCACCAGTTCACAGTCTGAGTACCTTCCACTCACTGCCAATCTCAAAAATATTTGTTCACTGCTAATCCCAAAATTCTAAGCTTGTGATTTAAGTTGAGTGTTTTTAAGCATTCCTAACATCTTCAATAGTTCATCAATTTCTTGTATGGTAACTTCACATTCCAAAAGAAAAAGCAAACAATAATCTAGTTGCGTTAATCATGCACGGCTACAATGAAAAGATGGTTTTGGTACTTCTGCAGAATCGTTTAGCTTTGTTTTCGGATGACAACGGATCTTGTCACTCGTTTTGAAACTGGAAACCAAATTTTTAACTTCTTAGGAACTAGGAGATATATCCCATTCAAGTATAAATGAAATTATGAATCTACACTCTAGGAACTTCAGATCCAACTTTCTGAGCCCAGAAAATAAGTTACACTGGTTTGTACATGAATGCATGAGTTATACCAAATACTTTAGTAAATTATAGACCACTTCAAATCTTTGTTTTCAAGAGGGATAATCAACTCCACAAAACCTATTCTCGACTGCCTAAGTCAGGACGAGAAAGAAGCCTATGTTAGGTGCTCCATTTTATTTTTCCATTGAGGGCGAACGAAGACAGGCATTATTGGCTTATACAATAGATACCTATAAACAGCTACTTAAGTTAAAAGAAGTTGATAAGTAGAGAACATCAGATTCAGAGTCATCAACAGTGTCCTAAGACTAGCTAAAATGAATCAGACACGAAATCGTATCAATGCCATAAGATATTGGAGTCCTTCAAACAGATTGAAACTAGTATAACTGCCACATACTATCTGCATTTTACTTATTCTGAAATGATCTAGAACAAAGAAGAATCCCCAAATTGTTTTCTCCAGCAAATAACTAAATCTAACCAAACCCGTTAAGTTAACTAATTATTAAGAACTTCAAAGAGTACAACTAAATTCCAATTACGATATACAAGTTCACTGGATAGCAGAAAAGAGTAAAGTTGAACATGTAAAGAAAGAAAGCATATAAAGAAGTGGGTAAACCCGTAAAAGAAAGCGTTTTGTCGAAATTGAAGTTTAGACTTTTAAGTTGCATAATAATCTAATAACTCCAACCCCTACAATTAATAAGAAAATCTCCCTCTGTTTAGTAACTCTGGGATGGCATTCTGCCCATTCTAAGCATAGGTAATTAAAGTATGACAAGATTAATGTGCAATTTCGAACAAAACAATTTTCTTTTTACCCTTCACCCTAAAGTAGTTAACACCTTTGTTATATACCAATCACCCAAAGGTAAACTACAATGAAAAGAATTTTTGTTTTAGCAAAGTTAAAAGTTAGACTTAATATTAATTTAATAATCTCTATGCATTATAATCCCATAGATTATTTAAATGTGGCAGAGAATCTCCCATCACCGAACTCAAATAGGAGTGTGCACCAAGGAACAAAGAATACAGGGGAGACTTGAGTTAGAAACTCAGCTGCCGCCAAGATCAAACTCTTGACCACAATGGTGTATGTGACTGCACCTCGAGTTTTGGCCAAATACTGCTAATAGGTTTGTGATGTATTATGCATGCAGGGAGGTGATTGTTGTTGTTTGTATGTTCAGGAAATTTCTCTTATAAGGCATCTAGCCTTCGGCTCCTTGTGTTAAAAGGGGACCCACACTCATGCGAGGTGCCGAACGCCGGATGCCTTATAGAAGCACTTCCCGTAGGTTCATTATGGGCTGGTTCTTCGGGGTGTTTCTCAGGGTTGTCCAAAAAAAAAAGAACAAGCACTGTGCACATAAAAGAATTAATAGATTATTATGATGTTCTTAACATACAATTGCTCCAGTTTTAATATGCAATTTTGACAAAACAGACGATGACAAGTTGCAGTTTATCGTAAACACATAAAACTTCAAAAAAACTCATAGAATGAAGAATCGAAAGTGTGTTTTCGCTTACTTTTGAGCTCATCAAGCCACCTCTTAGTGTTGTCAAAAGTAGATTTTCTAGTAATATCATACACAACGAGAGCACCCACAGCACCTCTGTAGTAAGCAGAAGTGACAGCCCTGAAGCGTTCTTGGCCTGCAGTGTCCCACACTTGAGCCTTAACCTCTTTGCCATCAATATCCACCACTGAAGTCTGAAACTCCACACCAATGGTGGCCTTTGAATTGTGGTCGAACTCATCTCTTGCAAAGCGTGATAGCAAGTTGGATTTTCCCACTGCTGAGTCACCTATCACTACTATCTTGAAAAGGTAATCTTCTCCTTCTTCTTCCTTCATTTTTCGTTTCTTGTCTATGTCGGTTGTGTGTGTGTAAATTATTGTTAGAGAGTTTGGTTTATGGGTGTGATGACTGACGAGTGACGTGTTGTTATTGGTAATTGGAATGAGATTTCCCAATTCCCATTGTCATAAAATTCGAACATCGCTCTTTTAATTGTTAATGGAGTAATTTACTATTACGTTGCTCTTAAGTCTCAATAATTAAAACGAGATTGAGTAGACAATAAGTGGAAGAGAAGAAAAGGTTAGTGAAATAAATGGTGTGTAGGTGACCGGTTTTGAAATTTATAGTTGCAATTAAAATCAAACTCTTAATTAATGTGATGTTACAAAGGCTTGTTGGGCAAGTTGTAATACTTTCTGAATTTTATAACATATAATTGATTATCTATTAGTGTTTATTTAGGAATGGGGTAAAAACTATTTTAATTTTTGAAATTTGTCTTAAAAATTAAATTAATCTTTAAAGTATGTAAAAAATTCAATTTAATTCTTGACATTAGTGGACTGCCATTAAAATTAATTATTTAAAGGGTAGTAATTTCATTTTACACTTTTAAAAAAAAATGAAATGATATTTCATCAGATGGGATTTGACTTCTTTTTTGGTCCCTTATTCCAACACCCTACCACCCCCTTCTTTTCTATCTATCTTCGACACATACACACACAGAGCAAAATGGATTATCAAACTTAAAAAAAACAAAAATTAAAAAATATTCTAAACGGATGTGAGTACCTCTTCACATTTAGATTATTCTGGTTACTTTTTTTTATGCTGGGTCTCTCACACTATTCTGCACACACACACCTATATATTATATAATAATATTACATTGCATTTGGTATCCCATCTCCTTATCCCGTTTGCCCACGCCATTGACTCCTCTTTCTTTTGATCTACTTTGTAATCTTCATAAATGTTTAAATCTTAATAGCATAAGTTCATCAATTTTTTGGTTATTTTTCCATATCTTTTTGGTGTAATTGATATACTCATAAGTAACTTTAAAGTATAACTTTGGTTCATAAATTGGGAGGATTTTTTATGAAATTTTTGCAAATGTTATCACTGTTTTGAGTTGTAGATCACATTCTTGATCTGGGTATTTTTCATTTGATATAAAACAATAAAAAAAATTTGTTTCTTTCTGTAATTTTTGGCTAAAATAACACTTTTTTTTTAAAAGGAATTTCAGTTACTTTTTGAGCTCTAGTTCATGATTCACGATCTTGGTTTTTTTTTTTTTTCAATTTGATGACATTTAGTAAAAAAAACAATTTTTTTTAATGAGTTTTGGGTATATTGCGTTGTTAGATTGTTAAAAATCTAATCTTTTGAGCTCTAGTTCATGTTACATGATCTGGGTATCTTCCTGTTTGATGAAATTTATCTAAAATCCAATCTTTTTGTTGTGTGTGGTATGTAGAGGTGTTGATGGCGACGGCAGTAGTGGCGGTGGTGATGGTGGTTTCAGCCGTTGGGTTTCCAACGATTTTTTTTTAACATATCATCAACAATTTAAAAGGTAGGGACATGAGGGTCATTTCACGTGGTCAATAGGTTGATCGTTAACAATCCACTAACAACAGGACTAGATTGAACTTTTTACACATCTCAGAAACCAATTTACTCTTTAAAGCAAACCTCATGGACTAAAATAGTTTTTGCCCTTTAGGAATGTAATTAAGGTTTTAACAAAAACACTTACCTCTTTTATTGTTGGGCAAGTTGTAATACTTTTGGAATTTTATAACATATAATTGATTGTCTATTAGTAGGAATATGATTAGTAATAATGTATTTGGCAAATCGCCTGATCTAATAATCAAACATTTTAGTTAGTTGATAACAGGTTTCTGACAAAAACACTTACCTCTTTAAAACGGTACTTATTTATTTGTGGTGTTCGAGTATGTAAGGTATTTCTTAAATTATGAAATAGAGCATTGCGGGTTCATGAGAGATACACTTACAGCTCTTCTACAATATTTATTTAGTTGTGGTGTCCGATTATTTAGGATATTGCTAAAGTATGAAAAAAGAGTATTACTAGGGCTCCGTTTGTTTGCTGTAAAATAACTTGTTTGTGAAAAATATATTTTTGGAAAGTAAAATATTTTACAGGGCTCTGTTTGTTTGCTGTAAAATAATTTGTTGGGGGAAAATATTTTTCTAAAAAATAGAATAGTGAAAAATATTTTATAATGTTTTGATGTACCGTAAGTTCCGTAAAATATTTTCTTCTCCCAAAAGAAATGAAAATATTTCTAAAATTTTGTACTAGCCGTAATTGTTGACCGAAAAATATTTTACAGTTGACCAATTTTCCGGTATTACCAAATACCGTAAAATTAAGAAAAGGCAACTACAATTGTTGACTAGAAAACATTTTACAATTGACCAATTTTTCAGTGTTACCAAACATCATAAAATCCGAAAAATATTTTTCAAAAAAATATTTTACGGCAAACAAAGAGAGCCTAGATTTTTTATTTTTTTTTCATCATTCATTTATCGTCTCTTATATATGTAGGTGAGAAATGCTAGATATTACTATATTTTCATCACACACTTGTCATACTTTATATGGATGTTTAGTTTGCATATTAAAAAAAAAGGAAAAATATTTTTTTTTTTTAATATTTTAGTATGCCAACTAAGTATCCAAATAATAAATAATAAATGAGTGATAAAAATTAGAAGATATCTAGTAAAATTCTTAGTTAGTAGGCCAAAAAGAGATAGACAAATGTAAAAAATTTGTTAAATGATATGCAAACTAGACATATACATAATAATAAAAAGGGTGAAATGCACAAGACTCCCTTATACTTTTATTAAAGTGTACGGGACCTCTCTGTACTTTTAAAAGTGCACAGGACCTTCCTGTACTTTTTTAAATACAGCACGGTTACCCCCTCTCTACTTTTCCATTAACTTTGTTGACGAAAAATGGTAAAAAACATAAATACTTCTATTTTTTTCTCTCTTTTTTCTTTTTCCCTTCTACTTATTTATATATATATATATATATTATAAAAAAAAATTCCACAACGAATCTTGGCCTTTTTTCTTGCTGACTTCTCAGCTTTCTTCGACAAACACGACAAATGATCAAATCCCCCCCTTTTTTTTTTTGGTCTACTAAAAACATGAATTGAAGAAGAAGAAGAAGAATTTGTAACATCCATAGGTTCAGACGCGACAACAATAAGCATCAAAACCCACGTTGTTTCTTCTCTTCTTTGTTAGTTGCTGGTGACCATGAAAGGCATATGTACATACTAGCATGTATATTGAGATTAAGATCCATTCATATACATGACTTAATTTGAAAATAAAGTTAAGTTGAACAAAGGCTAAGTGATGATAAAATTAAAATCTATGGATCAAGCGATTTTGTCTTGAAATTTATATTTCAGGTTGGGGGTGAGGGCGTGTGGTGGCTGATAGGTGTTGGGGGGGGGGGGGGAGGGGAGGCGGGGAAGGTTTGGGGCAGATGACGGTTAGATTTTTTTAATTTTGTTTTGGTGAAAAATGTATGTTAGTAAATAAATAATCATATTTTATTACAAAATTGATAAAAAAAAAATAATCTCAATTGTAAAATGGAAATGTGTTATACACTTGTCGTTAAAACTAATAGTTTTTTTGACAAAATGACTAACTATGATGTGTTTTAAAAATTACGGGAGGGTCTTATACACTTTAAAAAACACAAGAAGTTCATTTGTACCTTAACAAAAGCATAAAGAATTTTGTACACTTTACTCCAATAAAAAAGTGAAATCTAGTATTTTCTCATAAAAAAAAGGAGTTAGTGAATTAAAGTTTGACTTTGCTGTAAACTTTGCAGTGGAGTGAAGTTAGCAATGACTAACTGTGAGATTTACGGGCCATATAGAAGGGAGGACCCTACATCACGAGGGTATTTAGAGGTGACAAAAGAGGAGAAAAATGAAATCTATACTTGAACTACACTATTTTTGATGCATATATGTACTACTTTCATAAGAGTTGACAAGTGTTTTTTTCAACCTATTGGTACCCAACTCTACCCTCTACCCCCACTCAGGGACGTAATTAGGAATCCAAAATTCAGGAATGTACTCGTACAATAAAATATCAAATTTAATCATTTTTCTTTAAAATAATAATAATTTTTTTTAAGTTGAGGGGTGTGCACCCCCTTATACTTAAGTGGCTCCGCTAATGCTCCACTCATACCCCACCTTACCCTAGAGATTCATCAGTAGTTTAGGAGTAGACTACTCTCCCTGATAGTAGAGATTCAGGAGTAATTTAATTATTGACTCCTCTCCCTGACAATGGGAGACCAAGATTCAAATCTCAGAGTATAGGGTTAAAAAAAATAAAAACCATTGATACCCTAATGCAATGTGCTTAGACCCATATATTAGCTATGACTGAAATTAGCAATTTTATAGTATGTATGTTGCGTGAGTCCTATATGCATGTAGAATTTACATCCCAAACACACATTAAATTAGAACATTAAAAATATTAGGAAGTTTTGTAGAAAAATCCTTTATATAGTTTTGTTATGTGAAACTTGATATATCATGTTATGGAGGTACTTAACATGTACGATGTACAATTTATTGGAGTAGTGCTACATTTACAAACGATTTATACTCCTATTTCATGCACACTGATGAGGCACTGTTGCTTAAGAATGGGTTTGAAAACGTCTAATGTTAAAAATGTTTTTCTCTTACATGTGAGCTTCACACAGTGGTGAAACCGCGCGCTAAAAACAAAACATATGGTCCATAACATTTGTATGCAAAATCTTGTCAATTAGGTTCTGTTTCCCACTTAACTAGAAGGGGCCACCCGGTAATGAAACATCTTTGTATACCAGAAAGAAATAACACTAGTGGTAGTGATTTGTTGCAAGTTGATGTGAAAATTCGCCATCACCATACTGTGTACACCAACGAGTTACTCAATGTCACATGTGACTCCTTATCAGCCATTGAAGCTTTCCAAGGCTCCTCGTTATGTGATTGGAAGATTTTTTCTATTATCTATAACTCTCTATCTCTCCTATCATCAGTTTCTGATTATTCTTTTCAATGGATCTGTCAATCAACAAATCGAGTAGTAAATTTGGTTGCCCATACAACTAAGATAAGATCTCTCCCTGTTAATTGGTTTAATAACCTTTCCCTGGAACTTCGATCATTAGTACTTCAAGATAATGTGCTCACGGCACTAATCATACTAACCCTGCAGGGATTGGCTAATTATGGACATTTTTCTATGCTATGAAATACTTTAATGACCAAAAAAAAATGTCACATGTGATAGACAAAAAATAAAAAACAAAAAAAAAGATGAAGAAAAAAATGTCACGTGTCCAAATTGTAGGTAATAGCTCATCATTAGAAGAGAAAATCTCACCCTTGTTTTCAATTCTTTTAATTTAGTCTTTATTATTTCAAATAATTCAAATCAGTCCATAATATTTTTAAAAGAGTCAATTTACAATTTTAATTTCGTTTTGAAATCTAAATTCAATATCATCTAATCAACTAAACCTAAGCCATCTCACATAGATAATCCAAAATCTGCACTATCTCTATTATAAAAAAATCAGTGGCTTCTCCGCATTTCGATCGAGCTTGGCCATGGTAATGATTGTTTAGTTTGTCCACCTCGACGAAAGATGATGCATGTTGGACCACCTCGACGAAAGATGAGCAATCCTTTTCCACTTTTCTGGTTTCTTTAATGGCATTTATGATTAATTAAACATTTTACACCTATATGCATTTTCACCTAACATGAACTTTCGATTTTTTTTTTTCCTCTTGGAGACAGTAATCGAAATTCAGAATCTTTCATTATAATATTTAATTTACTATTTGACTATTTCTCTTAACTTTTAGGTTAACATTGAAATTTCGAATTTGATGGGGAAAAATTGCATTCTAGAACCTTTTTTCTTGGTCTGATATTCTAGAACCTAATAGCTGTATTAACTGATGACAAATTCTTTGGGCGAACTTTCAACTTCCAAATGTAATGAGATTAAGTTTAGAACTTTTGAACCCATGTACATTTCTCTATTTTCGGCTTTCAAAAGTAGTTTAATCAACACCAGGCTTTCTTATAGCTGCAAAAATAAATATAGTAGTTACAAAGTTAAAAAGAGCTACTAGTCAAAGATAATAGCTGCTGCGCATATCATTAAACAAGGTGTTTGAAATTGGATGCCAAAGACCTCTCTCAATTGGCTACCACTCAATATTCCCCACTTTTTCAATGGTTGACTTATCCAACTTTGGAGGAAGTCAATTGCCTTAGCCACCATGGCACTCAGTTTTAATGGGTGAATTTTATAAATGAGTCATTTGATCTTTTATTTTAAAATTAATTGATATTAAATAAAGTAACTCACGATCTTATATATTAATTTTTAAATTTTTGATTTATTCATATAGGATATTTGGATTCTCCAACAACCCTTCACCTATGACCTGTGTTTTGGTAAGAGAAGCAACTAATTTCCTACCAAAATCAACATCTGATAATTGTTGAAAGCACGATGAATGACGTGACATAAGAAGCAAAGACAAGGTTTTGAAACACGAGTATTGGGTCAAATGTGGATGTATAGTATATATAGAACTTAGGCCCAACTCTAATATCATGATATATAAATTAATTAAAGTTTTATCCTAAAATCAATTGACATTAAATAGAGTACTGGATTTTATATATTGGTTTTGAAAGTCTCTATTCATATGAGAAAGTTGAACTCTCCAACAAAATAGGTCTTGCTAATGCGAAGCAGGTCAGGTACCAAGTTTTGTCCATCGATCGGTTTTGTCGGGATCATATCTAAAAATTTCGTTCGGGGATAAAAGACACAATTTAATCTTTATATACTATTTTTTCCGAAGAGTTTTGGGGTCAATTCTTACTTTCCAAAGGTACATCCGCCCTTGGATTTGTAGCATGCTTCATCCTCTTTGTAAATCTAGGAAATTGATTTCCTTTACGAGGTTGATTGTATAGTTGTTTAATCAATGACACTATATAGATTTTAGGATGAAAAAGAAAAAGAAAAATCTACTCATATTAGAAGTTCTAAGAAGAATTTCAATGGGAAACGAATTGGATATGGATAGAGGCATAGAGCCGATATTTATGACTCTAAAAGGGCATAAAGATATAGGATTTTTTTTCTGAATTGTGCCTAATGATTTGTCTAAAATTTACGTAGTTGAAATATTTGATTGTGGATATATCAACATCAGTCAACGGAAAACAAATAAGGAGAAATTTCTACGTTTGAGAAAGTCCACTCCAGCACTAGCCTTCCCAGCATAATGCAGTCAGCAATTATTAATTAAGCTAAGTTGTAACCCACTTCATAAGTTATAACCCATGGATTCGGATACCTTGATAATAATAACGTTAATGTTATTTAAGAGATTAATGATAATAAAGTAATTATATAATTATAATGACATGATTGAATCATTGATATGAATATCAAATAATTATATCATCATTTCACTACAATAAAAATAGACAAATTTTAAATTTTAATGCAAGTAACACATATCTCGTTGAAAATCTTCCTTAATAACATTATTACGGGTATCTAAAAAGGCTCATTTCTTTTCACTATGAATTGTTGCGATTCCTTGGAATAGATTCAAACTATGCTTGAGATGTTAGATGCCGACTTAAAGAGGAAGCCAGACTGCGGCGTATTCATAATAATATTTATTTTGGTCATCTATCTTTAATTTAATTAATAAAGTAATCATTTATTTTTAAAAGTAATACATTTCAGTCCTTTATTTTTTATCTGAGTAATACTGTTAGTCCTTTTTAGTTATTCCGTTAAAAAATTAATGAAAAATGCACGTGATTTATATGTTTTTCTTATTTTTTTCAAATTGCACATGATTAGTACGTGCACTTTTAGTCATTTTTTTAACGAAATCACTAAAAAGTACTAACAGTGTGACTCAGACAAAAAATAAGAGACTGAAATGTATAACTTTTTAAGATAAAGACCACTTTGTCAATCAAGTTAAATATAGAGGACCAAAATAAGTATTAACCTTTTTTCTCAGTGGATATAACACATAAGTTTTTAGCTATATGAATGTAAAATATTTTTTTAAAAGTAAAGGTAAACTAATTTTTTTAACTAAAAATAATAGATATTTCATTTTTTTCTTGAAAAAAGTATAATAATTTTTTTTTGTGGCATTCAATGGCAGATCTAAGCCTCCCCAAAAGAACGTTAAAAAAATATGTATTTTTCAAAAATATTTATACATTTTTACTTAAAAAGATAAATTAGTCCTCACTAAAAAATATATATTTATATAATTAAAAAATAATATATTTTAATTTTTATTGAAAAGAATTCTGAGATTCACTCCTAGTCACATTAGGGCTTGCAAAGGCCATCACGTGTTCACAAAGTTCTTTATTGAAGATGGAATTTGTAAATCACCGATTTGGTCCAGGATGCTAAGATAATATTGCAGATCATGAAGTTGAGGCTAAAAAATTTGTCAACCATGGACTTTTCACCAAAGGTTGCATTGTCAATGCCTAAGCTATGGGCCAAGAATTGAATTTACAAATGAACATAGAAAATTAGACTATTAAGAAACATAAGTTGCAACGATACTAAGTAAAATAGCAGGATGTTATATAGTGGTTTACAATTTATGATTTATTCATGTGAGACAATTATATATTTTAATACTTTATTTGCCATCAGGTGTGATTAAATTTAAATAATAAGTTCAAATTTTCAGAGAGCTGCATATGAGAATTGACATAAAAGAATAGAGTTAGCAAGAAAATACTATAGCTAACATGGAAGAACAATCTCGACAAGATAATTGATCACATGGAAGGACAAGACTAATCTTGTCACGAAGCCAGCTAATTGCACGTAGTTGGATGGATAAAACTAGACTAAGGCTCAATTATGATATTATGTTAAGAAACAAGGCTTTACAATAAAATTAATTAATACTAATTGAAATATTTCAAAATTTTACATAATATTCACACAATTTCTTTTTTATTTTATTGAAAGGAGACTAAAATTATTTCATATCATTTAAAATATTATAAATAAAAATTAATTTTGAATCACACCACTCGACCAAATGGCGCTCAAACTTATAATTATCCATATCCATGCACTAAAATTAGATATTCTAATATAGGCCATGCTTTGCGACTTAGGAGTTTGGGTATATTCTCTTTGACTTGACCAAGTAAAAATGATATTTTTCGACAAGACAAAGGCCCTTTACCACCACTCGGGACATCATTGGAGATCAGAAAGTCAAATATGTCTGCATTGTTTCCCACATCATCCTCCACCATCAATGGTAGACTTTGTCGAAGCCAGCCACCTAGCTATATATAAAGAGAGCAAGCTAGGTTTACAGAATATGCAAGTGAAACCATGGCATCAATATACAGTCTTGTGATCATCCTCCTCATATTCTTCATCTGCAATGCAGAATCTGCTGATCCTTCATATGTCTTCTGCAATCAAGACGCTAAAATAAACAATTCTCAAACATCAGCAAACATCGATAGTTTGCTAGCCAAGTTGGTGTCCACCACTATCCAAGATGGCTTCAGTACAGCCTCATACGGCAATGGTAAAAATCAGGTCTACGGCCTGGCGCAGTGCCGGGGCGATATTAGCAAAAGCGACTGCTCCAGTTGTATAAAAACTTCCGCGAAAGAGGTTCGCGAACGTTGCTCAAAAGAAGCTGACGCAGTGATCTGGGGAGAGTTAGAATATTGTGTTATAAGGTATGATACGGAAAAATTCTTTGGAGAAGCTGATACATCTAATGGTATTATCTATTACAATGTGCAGAATGCAACAGAACCAGAAAAATTCAACAAAGAACTTGGAAATCTTGTTAACCAGATACGAAAACAGGCGATTGCGCCTGCAAACAAAGGGCTCGGGAAAGGGAAGAAAAAGTTGTCTGATTTCATTACACTTTATGCCTTGGCGCAATGCACAAGGGATCTATCAGAGCTATACTGCGCACAATGCCTGGCCATCGCCTTTGGGAACTTCGGGACCGTTTGCAACAACAAGATAGGATGCCGATCTATATATCCCAGTTGCTACGTGCGATATGAGATTTATCCTTTCTACTTCCCTCTTGATCCACAGGAAAGGTTGGGGCATGCTTCGGCTAAAGATTATTCATCCATAGTTTCTAAGCATTAGTTTTCTTGCCAGCATAGTGCAGGCATGGACATGTTCATTTGAAGAAGTCTAAAACTTAGTATTTCGAATAATTTACTTATGTATGAATAAATCAAGTATGGTGTCTTTTACCATAAATTTGTATCTGTATACATAATAAGGATTTCATCACTTTTATCATATATAGTTTTCCAGTTACTTGTATTGTTCCTCAATCTGTAAGGAATTTCATGAATCTCTCTGCCTTTAGGATTATTTTTCACTGAAAATTAGTTGTAGGGTGTGCGTGTGTGTTTTGTCTGAAATATGAAACTCTTATAAATTAACGAGCATTAAGTACATATAGATCATCCCACACCAATGGGGTAAAAATCAGATAATAACAGATGAGCAAGGTAACTAATTATAAGCTAGTTTTAGAGATGGCCACATGATAGTTACTATAACATTTTAGCTCTTTTATAAAACCCCAATTGAAATATAAAAAACCGTTGCATAAACTAACATTTTTTTTTTTCAAATTTTGTTAGTTACTTTTTCGCAACGATTTTAAAATTATAGTTTAATTGTAAAATCGTTGCTTATTATTTACAAAAAAAAAAAATTTTGTTGCAGTAGAAAATTTACAATGGAACTATATGTGATGATTAAAGTAATTGTAACATTTTATAGCTTTTTTTTTGGCAACGATTTTAAGTGTTGTAACGGATAAAAATGTGATAGTAACGAACTGAATTGTTCAGTTGCCCTGGTACTATAATGGCTTTGAGAACAAGTTAAGCATCATTAATTCTCAAAGATAATGTTACTAAATCATGAGAATACTGCAAATTGGCATAGATATCGAATACCTATAGCTTCAACTTGTAGGGCAGAACCACGGCAGAAATCCCACACATGACCAGTAATAAAACCACCTCTTTGATCCATGCAGACTACTGCAACAGTTGTTTTGGAGTTCTTCTCATCATAGGTTGCTTCCATATTGTAGTGGTGGATTCAAACTAGTGAAGACATCGCATATTAAATGAAAGACATTGTCGTCTCTCTATTTTTTTTTTTAATTTTCTTTTTCCTTCCTTGAACGATGTTATGTTGGAAATGCAAATCAAATTACAAGATGGCTCTTTAATTCTTGGAATCTTTGGAAATGAATAACAAGGTTCAAAGAATATGTCATTTCAAAGAAGATTAATTGAAGATATATACATTTAAATATTATGAAGTGATGAATTTAGTCATATAACTGGTAAATGTCTTTTAGTATTTCTAGATTCATATTATATAGTTCTAGTACATCCTACTACTAGTATAAATAGGTGTTTCATTGTGTTTTGGTAAGTGAAAATTGATTGAAGAAAAATACCAAGAGTGAAAATGAAAGTCTTTATAGGCAACTGCCTACTTTTATGAGTTTATTATTTGAGCAATACAATCATACCTTTGAAAGTATATTTCCTTGTGCTCTTTCTTTCTAAGGATTCACCAATCCAAAATTGTATCCAACATGTTATAATGCTAACTAAGTAGAGTGTGCAATATTTTAAAAAAACAGACGTAGTTTATAAGATCACTAGAAAAAACTAGAGGTGATCAACTTATTTTACTAACCACAGGAGGCTACCCTGCATTAAGAAAGAAAGATTATATTGGGCTGCCTATATAGATTTGATGATGTTATTTAAATTTATCGATAATTGTTACTTTTGTTAGTTCTATACACGCAAAATCTCAACTGAATTTTTCAATCCAACTTATCTTAGATCTTTTTCTACCCCTCTTATAGTGTATTGTACCTTCTAATAAGTAGTGCCCTTACAAGTCTTTTCCACATGTTCAAATTACTTCAAACGATTCTCTCTCATTTTATCCCTAATCAGGGCCAGCCCCACTTAGCTTGTTTAAGGTAAACATATAAACGTCTACATCAAACTTTTCTAAGCGAAAGTTCATAATATTCATTTTGATAAAAAAAAATTATTGAGCATAAAAAGTGTTGACAAACACGTTTAAATAAACAACTTTTTTTTTTTGTATGTTCACTTAACAATTGTTAAATTTGAATATAATGACTTTTAAGATTTCAATGAAGTATCTCGTATCCTGGTCAGGCCAACTCCATGATTGCAGAACATAGTGCAGCTCATGATAAGGGCCGGGGACCCCTTCCGGAAATCATGACCCTGAGGTTCCCATTGCTTCAGACATTTAAAAAAAAGAAAAAGGAAAAAAAAAATAATTTTAGTTTATGAGAAATATGATAATTCTCAAACAAGTTCCTCTAAATTTGAAAAGTTTCCCACAAGTCCCTACACTTTGATTTCTTTTGTCATTTTTGATAGGAAAAGGATTAATAATGTACTAAAATGTCATTTTTACCCTAAAAATGTGACATGAATTAGCACTTTTGTTATGCTTGCAAATTTTTATTTCTTCATGCGACAACACAATGGGAAGGGATTTTGCCTATAAAAAAATTAGTCTCCACGTTTGCTTCTTGGTTTTTTTTTTTTTTTTGTTTCTTTTTAAGGATTACATTAGTATAGTCACATTCCAATGAAGAAGTACAAAATTAATAAATAAATAAAAGGTTCAACAGATAGTTAGGCAATGGTCAAATTGCAAAGGCAAATATGCCAATTTAGTGCATTATTCCTTTTTCATAAAAAAAAAAATACAATAGAAATTAAAGTGTAAGAACTTGTGAAGAGATTTTCACATTCACAGAGACAACATGTTTGATACTTATCATATTTATTATGGACTAAAATGATACAGAAGTTGTAGCTCATAAGGATGCATCTACCATCGCAGCTCAAACTGGACTATCCAATATCGTTATTGAAAATGATGCGAAATCTTTGTAGTTGGCCGTTGCTAGCACAACCATTAATTGGATGATCAAATCGTCGATACAAAGGATCAAATCGTCGAATCAGCCTTTGTAATTAGCTACTAATTTTGCAATTATAGGAATGGATTAATTAACTCTTATGTTTTATCTTTTATCCATGGGATAGTATTTCAGTGACCTAAAACGGGTTAATAACACTTAACCCCATAATGTATAAAGTGTAACACTTCACTTCTCATATGTATTTCGTATTTTTTTTTGGTCACTTAACCCCTTTGCTTCTCTTTACTGTTAAATTATACATTAACGCCGTTGACTAACACACTTTTGTCCTCTCTAACGTTAAAATATCATCCATTTTTTTCATTTCTTTTAATGTCTTCTCCCCATTTTATCTAATTGGTTGTGCTCTCTCTAAACTTTTCTCTTTTTAATCTCTCTCGCAAACTCTCTCTCTATCGATCTTCAAATATTTATCTACTACAAAAACAAGCAAATGAAGTTGATAGCAAGGACAAGGGTTTTGGTATTGAACAAATTGTGTGTTTTTTTTTTCTTTTATAATATGATTAGTTTTTTCCTTTTTAGTTACTGTATTTTTTTTGCTAAAAGATATTAGAGATACAAAACCTGCACTTTTGATTGAATAGGCATTGGTAGTTGACAAAAAAAAAGGGCAATACCAAGCAAAAGTAGACTAGGGCTTTGGTCCAGTGGTATCTACGTAACTTGCTATATATACAAAACGTTGCGAGATCAATTCTCGATGGTTACGTTGTACGACCTTAGTCTTTCCTTAAATTAAAAAAAAATAAAAATAGTTCAACAGTTATTTAACGTCCATTAAAAATTTAACAGCTAAAGAGAATGAGGAGTTTAAGTGATATAAAAAACATATGAGGAGATAAAGTGTTACATTACATATTAAAAAGAGTAAATACCACTGGTGGTCGCATATGTTTTGAAATTTTGCCAATTTGATCCCGAATCTTTCAAAATAATCATTTTACTTTTTAATATATTTTAAGTGTGATGTTGTTGGTCCAGATAACTTAA
This sequence comes from Ehretia macrophylla, assembly GCA_037974665.1. Lineage (NCBI taxonomy): Eukaryota > Viridiplantae > Streptophyta > Magnoliopsida > Boraginales > Ehretiaceae > Ehretia > Ehretia macrophylla. The sequence continues at coordinate 38,118,745 of CM075782.1, read as the reverse complement.
ACTGCCAACTTTTTAATGCTTTTAATACGAGACATGTATGTGTGTTAGATAGTACTTAGCTTTTAGGGATATTTTTGACAATTTAAGTGTGTACACACTTGTGTTACATGTTAAAAGCGTTAAAAAGTTGGCGGTTTAAGCTAATTGAACCAACAACGTTACACTTAAAATAGATTAAGGACTAAAAGTATCATTTTAAAATATCCAAAATAAAAATATTAAAAACTCTAAACATATAAGACCACCACTGACATTTACTCTATAAAAAATAATTTCAATATATTACATTGTGTTATAGGAAGTCCATGCCTCTTTTAATAATGTATTTTCCTTTTCCTGAGGGGGGCAGGTTAGGTTACAGAACCTATAGGTAGAAATTGGATGGGAAAATCTCACATTTAGTCCTTATTGTTTGTAAAGTGTTTCAATTTAATTTTTATTATTTAAAATATCTTAATTTAGTCTCTATTATTTCTCAAATTTTTTTAATTTCATCCCTATTGTTTAAAGTTCTCAATTTCGTCCTTATTGTTTCCCAACAAAATTTAATTTTGTCCTTATTATTTTTAAAATTTTTCAAATTCATCCCTATTGTTTCTCAAAAAATTTTAATTTAGTCCTTGGATAATAGGGACGCATTTGAAACTTTAAAAAAATAATAGGGATGACATTAAAACTTTTTAAAAATAATAGGGACGAAGTTAAAATTTTTAAAAAAAATAATAGGGACTAAATTGAGACATATTAAACAATAGAGATGAAATTAAAACTTTTGGTACAATAATATGAACTAAATTGAGATATTTTAAACAATAGAGACTAAAGTGAGATACTTTGCAAATAATAAAGACTAAATGTGAAATTTCCAAAATTGGACCCATCTTAACTTGGCTTTCAAGACATTCAACGCCAGCTTTGACCTTTGATTTTTCTTTTTCTTTTTTTTTTAAATTCAATATAAATTTAAGTCTTACAATATAAATTAAAAGAGGTTACTTATAGGAACGGATTTCTTAATTTTTTACACTTATAATGAGGTCTATTATACTACTAGACCAAAGGCCTGTTCGATGTTGGTAATTTACCTTTATTTTGGTAACAAAGAATTTCCATTCCAAATAAGCTTTAGAAATAAAAAGGTACCAATATAGAAATCACAATTGATTTCCAAATCTTATTAGGCTTAGGACTTATATTATATATCACAAGACCCTCGTAGCCAAATCAAGCTTCCTCCATAGCCACCCTTCCAATTTTCTATCTTCCTCATCAAGCAATCATGGCGATGCAACCATTAACATTGCCATCTTTCAATTCCTGCAATGATTATCACTTAAGTGTTTCAGTTTCTACATCATATCTTCCTCTCATGAATAAATCAATGCCATACACTCGTTTACCCCACCAAGTTGAACTTAAAGTTCATGTCCAAGTTTCATACAAATCACCACAGTTGAATACTGAAAGTTTTGATGGCTACATGACGGATAAAGTATTTCATGTACCTTCTGGTAAAATATTTTCCGAACAGTGCCAAGAAACTGCAACGAAAATAATTGATTGTATGGAAATTCCATTCCCGTTTGACAAAAACGTGGAATGGAATGGTTTAAATCTCTCTCGTAATGGTATGATCAGGACCAAAAAGTCGTTACAAAGCAAGGGTGACATGATTATGGAAATAGTTCAATATTGTCACAGCATAAGAGATTGTCCACCGCCATATCTAGATAGTCTGAAGATTAACTTGAAGATTAAGAAGACTGTAATGCTACCCCATGAACAATTTGTTGCATGGACTTCTGCAGCTAAAGCTTTAACAAGAACTGACAATGACTTCTTCAGGGACTATTACGAGGCAATCCATGGTAGGCCGATGAGACAGATCGAGAGGCGAATCGTTGCGCTCGAGTCACTGAAGGAGGATAGGTTCAAAGGGGTTAATTCTGATTGTGATTCATCTATGGAGCTTTGTCCAGTTTGCAGAGAAACGTTCATGGTTGGTTCGAAGGTTGTGAAAACGCCTTGCAACCATGTGTACCATGAAGACTGCCTTCTGACATGGCTCAAGGTTAATCTATCGTGCCCTTATTGTCGATCTGATTTTTCCAAGATGCAGAAAACCATCTGATGGTTTGATTCTTAGGAATAGTTTCATGAAAATGGAGATGAACTGGAATAATAAAGTCCAACAAGATCACTGAATTATGCTTGATAGATTTTGTATCTTTGTTTTACTGTTTTTGTACGTAGGTTCGTAGGGCCATTTTTATTTTTTGAGTTGTGCTGAGTTGTACCCCTAATCTTACAAAATACCTTTCCTTTTATATTCTTAGTCTGCGAAACCGTTATATGTTCCCTGTAACTCCTACATATTCAATAATTTTTTAGGCGATTTATTTTTTGAGTTGTAGCCCTAATTTTACAAAATACTTTATGTTTTATATTCTTAATTTGTGAAACCGTTATGTTCTCTCGAACTCCCACATATTCATTAATTTTTGTTATACCAAAATTATTTAGCTCTCGTTAAAAAAAATTTGCTAAAAAATACTTTGAATCCACTCTGTACTTGTCGGTGTGAACAGGGAATAATCAAATTGGATTCGTAGTTTCTATTTTAGTTTTCTGAGAGATGAGATCTCAAAGAATATTTATCTTTCTTCATTCTTTATTCTTTTCTTCAGGACTTGAGTGTTCTTAGTGTAATAAGACGCAAGAAAATAATGATTATAAAAGATTATTTAAATAGTATGTTCAATTAATTATCAATAGGCAAGATAAGCAAGGCATTGTGTCCATACTTGAGTTGATGTTAGCTTGTTATAAAACAAATGTTGAAGACAATAAATATAGTAAACCCGGCATAAGAGAGAATGAATTAAAAATAATAAATAAATATAATAAAATCTTTTTATTAATTTAAACTTTTAGTTGATGTAGTACGAAATCGTTCTACCTCTGTAATATTGACATTTGAGATTAGGCTATGGTGAAATAACTCATAATCTAAAAGGTTGCAACTCATAGATAGAGAACAACATCACTCAACCCTAGTTGAGACATTATTAGAACAAATCATTTTGATTTTTTTTTTAAAAAAAATTTGTGCTGATTTAAATACCTAAAATAACTAAAATACCACCCAAAATTACAAAAAAACTCCGCCGTCTATAATACATGTTCCCACACGAGTTCGACGCTATTAGTTTAAGCCGATTAGCAGCAATAATGTTACAAAGACCTAACTGATTGATTCCACGCGAGAGGGCAATAGTTGTGCCAACATCTTTCTTAAATTACGGTTTCGATCTTTATTGTTAAAAAAAAAAAAAAAAAAAAACTAAACTTACCTAAACCTCGATCAATCATCAATTACCCTGCTTGGCTCAATTTTCTGCGACTAACCCAATGCTTATAGAGGCAAATGTACATAGAGGTTTATAATTACTGGCACTGCTGCTCCCACTTGTTTTATACTTCTTTTTTAAATATATGTGTATTTTTAATTTAAGAAATCAATTAGTCTTGATTGAAAACATATTATTTGTAATAATTATAAATTATGTGTTATAACCTCTACTAATTCATAAATCGGTCCCTACACGCTTATATTCCTTTTAAAGATATGGATGTTATTAACATTCATTAGCAATATTATAACGATAGTAGTTTTGGAAGAAGATAAGAAAAAGGTGAAACATTCTCTTATTTTCCCAACGAGTAAAAAACCTTTAGGTCTCTCAGATTTTGTAAAAGTAACATTTTGATCCCTCAATTTTTGAAAAGTAACCATTTAGTCTATTTTTTACAGAAAATTGACGGAAAATGTTAAATTTTTTATGATTTTTCTATTTTACCCTTGGACCCATTTTCTCTCTCATGCATGGCATTACGCACCATTTTGCCAGTCATGGGATATCGCAAAAAATTAAAAAAAAAAAAACCACCAAAAATCACTAAAAAATTCACAAAATATACATGTCCAAACCAAAACAAAAAAATACAATTTCTACAAAATGACTTCAACGTCATCATCCACCACAATTAGCAAAGAAATAAACGGAACAATTATCAAATTAAAAAATATGAGATATTATTGTGGGTCAAAAACAACTGATCGCATATTTGGATAGGAAATATGAGAGTCTGTCGTTAAATCCGTCACTAATTAGTGACAGAATTAGCGAAGGAAATAAGTATTTATCTCAAAAAATAAATGTTACAAATCATAATTTCTTATAAAATGTATTTTACACTCCATTGACAATATGAACAAGTATTTTTCAACTTAATTTGATGTCCAAGCCATTTTCAGAATGAAAATCAATAAAATTGGGTTTATTTTATTACTTTTCTTTAATTTTTTTCTAAATTCCGTAGCTATTTAGTGACGAATTTAGTAAAGGAATTACGACATGCCGTCACTATTCTGTCACAAATCTATCGGCCATCACTAATCCATCGCGATGTTGCGAGAGATTAGTGACGAAATTTAGTTATAAATTTTTCTGTTGCAAAGTCGTCACTAATCCATTCCTAATTAGTGACTGAATGTTTTCCTCGCTAAATCTATTGCCATTTAGTGACAAAAAAAAATTTGTCGCTAAAATTCGTCGCCTGTTTCAATTTTTCTTGTAGTGGACCACTTTATTTTTTTGTTTTGATTTTAAAAGAGAAAAATCAAAATATCTCATATTTTTTAACTTGATAATTGTTCCGTTTATTTCTTCTCCAATTGTGGTGGATGATGATGTTGAAGTTATTTTGTAGAAATTATATATTTTTATTTTGGTTTGGACAGGTATATTTTGTAAATTTTTTGATGATTTTTGGTGATATCCCATAACTGCCAAAATGATGTATAATGTTATGCATGACAGAGAAAATAAATCCAAAAGTAAAATAAAAAAATTACAAAAAAATTAATATTTTCTATTAATTTTCTGTAAAAAATAAATTAAATGGTCACTTTTTAAAAATTAAAAAATTAAAAAATTACTTTTACAAAACCTAATAGTACTAATGGTTTTTTACTCTTTTCCCAACGTGTTGTTTTTAAAGTTGCCTCTCTTCGCGGGGTGTTGGTCCACTCTATTACGAGCATCTTGTTTCCTCCAAGCCAACATATAAACAGGAGTTTTGAGTATTTTTTCCCGGACTCAAAATAGTATATGACAACTTCCAAGCCTTTGATATGATTGGATTTAGTTAGAACCTTCTATCACGCCCGAAAAGCAACTTTATAAGGATTCAGGAGCGAAATCAGAAATTTTTATCAGTAGAGGTACAAATAAATAATTTTTTAATTATATAAGTATATTTTTTTTAGTGAAAGTTAATTAACTTTTTAAGTAAAAATACATAAATTTTTTTTTTTTTTTTTTTAAAATTACATAAAGATATTAACTTTTTTTAGACTAATGAAGATTGTAACCCCGCTACTCCAAACATACATCCGCCCCTGTAAAGATCTAACCTTGTGTGTCACTGAGAAAATAATTGGTGGTCCATGGAAAGCATGCGTCCTTGTAGCCTTCAATATTTAGTGCCCTAAACAAAATTTTAGCACGCGTTGTAGACTTGGAGAGATTTTTAATGAGTTGGTACAATGCGACCAAGCTATAAAGTGGCATTTCTTGAAAAAAGTCATGCAAGTTGTTGAATAATGGCAAGAAGAAAAAATTCAGTGACTCGTGATATCTCTATTGATGTTGAGTCAAAACCTTTTAAAGGACATCACTTCAATCAGGATGCAGCTCTGGCTAGTTCAGAATCGTGAAATTTCAATTTAAAATTTATTGGTATTAAAGTGGTTTTGATTTTATAATTTTTTTATATAAAAAAAATGTATATTTCAATACTCTATCCACGTGCAATTAGACGAGAATAGATATTGAGGTCAATGTGTCAGCAAGAGTGAAATGATAACTTACACGTGAATAAATGTGACTGGATCAAGACTTAATTCTAATACCATGTTAAGAATCACGAAGTTTCATCTTAAAATCAATTAGTGTTAAGTAGAGTTAGTCCAAAACTTTATAAGGTGGTTTTTATATTTATAATTTTTTTATATTAAAAATATATATATTCTAACATTCTCTCATATATGAGCCAGCGTGAATAAAAAACGAAATTGAGTTTATTTTAAGAACCAATGTGAAAGGAATCTAGAGGTCTGAAGATTGCAGGCATGAGGACAATATAACCAAACTATACCCTTTTCCAAATCACTCCGAAACAGTATTACAATTACTAAAGGACAATATTATGGATACTTCGAAGTTTGCTTCAGTGATCACTACCAAGCCATTCTAGGAGTTTCAAGATTTTCTACATAGTTTTCTAGGCGTCGAGATCAGGGGGATCTAAATAATTTGCTTTATCAATTGGGACTAAATGGTTTTATTAATCAAAGTTTACGCTATGCGGGTGTTTACACCATAAATTTATTAAATGTATTAATAAAATTTATTTGAATCACATGTGTTTGAAGTTGTAAATTAATTGACATGCTGGTGAAGTTGCGACCAAGGCATTAGATAAAGTATGGACAAGTGACTTATATGCTACAAAGAAAGGTTAAGGTCATATAACAGCAATATCGAGACTCGGATTCGTAATTTTTTTTATACATAACGAGTTACATATCACTGAACCAATGCTTTAGTGTCAGTAACCGTCAATAGCTATTAAACCATTTCATCTATAAAAGGGACAACAAGCAGCAAAATACAAACAACAAAACAAATACCATCAACATGTTATTGTAATTTGAACTTTTTATCCTTAGGGGGAGATTATCACTTACAGTTTGTTTGGATTGGGGGGAATGAGAGGAAATGAGTAGTAGTGGGGGTGCGGGTTTAGTCCCTCCCCTTATTTGGCTTGGGAGGAAAAAAATGGAAAGGGTATAGGAAGTGTTGAAAATAATAATTAATATAACAAGCCCCTATCTAATAGCTTGAGCTTTTAGATAAGGTGGTCATTTAACATGGTATCAGAACCTAAGCTACCAAAAGGTCATGGGTTCAAAACTCACCACTACCCATTTAAAACATTAAAACTGTCAAAGTGCAAGGCTAAAAAAAAAAAAAAAAAACCAACTCCGCCTGCACTTGCGGGAGAGTATTGAAGATAATAATTAATATAACAAACCCCTTTCTAACAGTTTGAACTTTTAGATGAGGTAGTCATTTAACATGAACGATTGGTGTGGTCCCTTATATCCCAAAATCATCCCAAATTGGGGTCAAATGAAGTGAAGAGAAAGTTATTTGTTTTGTAATGACTATTTTGACCTTCGTCTTGTATTCACTACATGAAGAAGGTATTTAAAAAAAAAGGACATAAACATCAATTTGTATATAAAATTTATCTATCCCCTCCATTTTCTATCTAATCCAAACGAAAGAAATTCATAATCGTTTATGATTTTTTCTTTTATAAAATTCTCTAATTCAAACAAGATTTAATCATTTCCTTTTATTAGATTTTTCCCCCTTAATCCAAACAAGGCGTTAAAATTTACTGTTTTAACATACAATTTTCCTTTATAACTTTATTAGGATATTCTTAATGGAGGTTTTAAAATGTAATTTGGGTCTTTAACTCTCAAATTTGGGCCTTTAAAATGCAATAATTGCGGTTTTTAAGGGCCTCCTGGAAAGAAAAAAAAGCAACACCAGTGGTGGACTCCATGTATATTTGGATTTTATAAACCTCCATTGGTGTTACTTTTTTTTTTTTTTTTCATAGGATCTCCAAAAATCTCAATTATTGTCTTTTAAATACCCAAATTTGAAAGTTATAAACCCAAATCATATTTTGAAATCTCCATTAAAGATACCCTTATATGAGTAGTTGAATATATACTGATTAACAATACTAGGGAATAAAGATCTTTTTTGTTTCTAAAAAGTTACTTTGTTACTTTTTTATTACTAAAGCCATCAAAATTCTTAAAACTCAAAGTAAATTCAGTCCACTTACTATCAACAGCCTTAATGACGAAAATCGAAAGGGCAGACTCTTACAAATTCTTGAGAACCAATTAAGAGACTAAGTAATTTCACAAACCAAAAATATTATCAAGACATTTTAGTATTTCATAAGATGAATAGGAACTACAACCACCAAAACCTACAATGTGAATCTCTCTGTGGTGGAGACCCTTAATCCTACTTGGTGGGTGGTACAGACGATGTTTTTACAACTGTAACAGAATAATCCCATAAGTTGGCGTGCCCCATCGTTGGTGTGTTTGTTTTTTTTATGGTCTAGTTAGTCGGTTGAATGGTGATGTTTCCAAAATTAATCAAAAAAAAAAAAAAAGTACGAACTTCGTCAACTGGGGACCTCTTTGTGTGCTATTCTCAGTCCTCCATATATAGCCATCCTATCTCTTATGGACTTTGTTCGACCACATTCCTATCCTTGATTCTCTTTCTCTCTCTATATCTCTCTCTCACAATCATATCCTTCGGATACAGACTCTCTTTTTGTTTCTCTCTCAAAACTTTTCTCAATACTTGGGGGACAAATGGCAAATGCTAAGCATCCTTTCCTTTATTTGCTCTTGTTCACCTTAATTTATGCAGCATTAATTGTACAAGGTATATATTCAACAACCTCAATCTCTTTTACTACTCTCTCCATGATTAATTGTGTTTACATTCTGTGTTGTTAATGTTTCTTATATTCCGACAAAAAAAAAATGTGTCTTGTATTGTATAAGAAGATAATCATGTGATTGGTTAGTTAAATATAAACTTAGGGAATATTTGTCTTTGAATTGCGTATCGTGTATATCCTCACGTCTAATGTATATGCTTTCTTTGATTTTTATCCCTCAGAGATTGGATAATCTTTGTACTCTTTTTGTTGCAATGCAATTTTAATTTAACCCAAAAAAAAAAATTGTGTCTTACATGCTTTTTCAGGTGTCTAGCCAATCCACACGAACTTTTACAATTGTCGCACTGCTGGCAATTTCATTTAATTGACTCTTTCTTCCATAAGTCCGTTCTACTTTAGCATTGCTATATACCACTTGTGATGCTTCATCCTTCTCTTTATGATAAACTTTTCTATCGTGTAAGTGTGATATTTGACATTCGGAACACAAATTGTTACGGTTCAAAGGAGTAGCGAAGTGTCTTTGCATATACACTGCGTTTTTCTGCCAAGAGAGTTGAGAGGCCGAATTGCAAATATACAAAATTGCAAGATACTACATTTTCTACTCTCTTGATTGTAAATTGATTCCTGTTGTGTTTCCAATTAAATGTTTCGTTTACTTGTTTTTATGTTTCCTCTTATGCATACAATTTTAGTAATTAATTACGAATCTTGTAATTATATCTCTCTCCATTACAGGTGTTGCAGGAACTAGAGCTCAAATGGTACTTTCATATCATCATGGGCAACGCATCACCTTATCAGAAACAAATTTGCACTTGGAGGTAATGCAAAACCATCAAATTCTAAGTAAAAATAGTTCCGTTTACTATAAAGTACACGTGCTTTGCACCTCAAAGTAATCAACTATTTGCATCCGAGATTTGCATAGAATGGTCGGGGACAACGACCTGTTGTAATCAACATATGGTAATTTATCTTGTGAGTTCTGTTCTTGTAATATTTATTAGGAAAGAAGCCAAAAATGGAAAAATCAGAATTCAAGAAGATTGATGATAGGATCAGTGGCACCAACTTGCACTTACAATGAATGCAGAGGGTGTAAAAACAAGTGTAGAGCTGAACAAGTTCCAGTCGAGGGAAACGACCCTATCAATAGCCCGTACCACTACAAATGTGTTTGCCATAGGTAAAAGCTTCCGCACGCATAATATTGGTCACGGGTTCACGTCGTGAAAATATGTGTAGTTGATGTAAAATTTTTCCACACATGGTCTTAGTTATATGTTCACGTCGTAAAAATATGCATAGTTAAGCAGAACGAGTCTCTTATGTGTCTTGAATCTTCCATTGTCGACACTATTTTCTTGGTGAATCTTCCATTGTCGACACTATTTTCTTGGTGCAACTACTTGTATCAAATTTTGGAGCCAAGAGGATCTCGTTCATTTCTATTGGCAAGAGATTTTTGTACGTTATCTCTTCAAGTTTTTTTTGTTTGTATTCGTTATTGCCTTAGCTGCAGTGATAAAATTATGGTCAGAAGGCAAATTTCTCAATGAAAAAGGAAATATAAGAATGGTACATTAACTCGCAGACAGACCACGTCCACGAGCGTTGAACATTACTATATACCATCTACTATAATTATCTATTTATCATTTGTTTATGGAGAATAAATATATTCGTTATTTTAGTATGCTACATAAGTATTTATATAATAGATGATAAATAATTGATAAAAATTAAATAATATCTAATATTTCTCGTAAGCGTTTGCTACGAAATCATTCAAGAAGGAGTTTGACTAACACATTCTCGATAGTATCGTAAGGTCTCATAAAATTGTTAGTCAACATTTAACTGCCATTTATGATAGCCACAAGAGGCTATTTTCTATAGGTCAGCAGTCTCCATAATATTTATGTCTAACTAAATTAAATTATGTCTTTTATAAAATAAGTCATATATTTCAAGAAGTGAATCCTACTGTAAGTTTGAAATACTTTCTTCGAGTGTTCCTCATCATAAAAAATAGAGAGAGATACATTGAAATAGATCTAAAATTGAAAATCGATCATCACCAACTGAAGAGATGATAAGAAACTTTTGATTATCTATCACAACGTAAAAATTTATCAATTATCTGAATCTCATTGGGAAATGAATTCCACTGAGCATGTGGGTGGATTTCACCACCGGATGGGAGACTCTACCCTACTGTCACTAGATTTCTTAACATTGATATAAATGTGATATGTTCTTTTTCTATGAGACATGTGGTAAATTTGTTATATGTATATAGACAAAAAGTAATTTAATTAGTTGATAAATGTTAACCAATTATTATAAGTAGAGACATCATAGTAATTTATTTAAAATTTTGTAAGGCCAAATTAATAAAAAAAGAAATTTCAGACATTCTGATATAATATATTTGTACGATACAGATTAATGTGAATTAATTTTATGAAATAACAATTTAACATGTGACTGTAACAGATTTGTCACATATTTCATAAAATAATTTTTCAAATGTGATAACATATTCATATACCTAGTACAACTTCACAAGGCAAATATTTGCAAAAAAGTACTAAGATGTCTCAAAATTCAGTTCTAATTTTGTACCCGTGGGATATTAGTAATGTTCAAAGATAATTAAAAGAGAAGAATCTGCAAGTTGCACATGAAAGTGGTCCCATTGTGAAGGTCACATCGGCAATTTTGTAATTATAAGCACTGAAAGGCAGAAGTGAATTTAACTTGGACAGATGGTATCGATACATAAAGGACCCATTTCAAGATGAGCAGTACAAATAGCAAAGCATGACGCTCCAAACCCCTATGCTCAATTTCACTTCATTTGTTGCCATCATGTACTCTATTCAAAATCTTCTGATTCTGCTTCTACTTTTTAAGATTTATTAAACGTGATGATAATACGTGTTCATTTTGATGAGTCTTATTATTCTTATTTGTAAATCTCCCGGTCCTTTTTAAGAAGTTCCCATTTTTTTATTGTCGAACTTCTGATTCTACTTCATCTTGAACTATATCAAGTGTATGTAAGGCCATCGACAGTCATAAGCTGGTTGATAGATGCTATTATAGTCCTACAAAATTCCATGCAACACCGGCTGCAGAGCAAGACCTTATTTTTCCGTTTAGATTGAATCTCACATGTCAACTGCCCTATCAGGATAAAAAGAGTTGCTCTTTCTGACTTCAATTTGCTGCCAAAATTTTCGTCTTCTGGTTGAAAGAAAACATGGAAGGAAATTTTTTGTATCAATCTGGATTAATAGGGTAATCTCTCACATAATTAGTGGGATTCATCTCTATATCACAGTCGTATGGGCTGGTGATGTATAGAAGAGTTTCCCGTTAGTAGTTTATGAATCTTTTAATTAACCATCACATCAGATAATCTACATTATTATTTTATCAACTTATTGTCTCTACCACTTAATTCTCTCACGTGTAAGGGAATTTTTTTATTTTATTGAATCTTGTACATGAAAATAGTTTTTTTTAAATAACTACTAGTGACAAGACTTGAATTGAAAATCTTTTAAAATTTTTGTATTAATCTGGACTGATGGATCAATTAGTGAGGTCCATCTCCATATTCACAATCGTATGTGCAAGTGATGTATGAAAGAGTTTCTCGTTAGTAGTTTATCAATCTTTTAATTAACCACCACATTATATAATTTACATTATTATTTCATCAATTTATTGTCTCTATCACTTCTCTCACGTGTAAGGGAATTTTTTTTATTTATTGAATCTTGTACATGAAAATAATTTTTTTTAAATAACTACTAGTGGTGAGACTTGAATTGAAAATATTTTGATAATTGGACTCTAATACGTACCATATTAATTGTTTACTTGATCGTCTAAAACTTCAAAATTTTAAATGAAGCTTGTCAGAACATACAATTTCTCTCACGTAAAAAAATCATAAACTCTAAGATCACTTTATAAGATTCTAAATTACTACTCCTAGTACACCAATTAGTTTTAAGATATAATCTCATGATTCTTAATATAGTATCATAATTGGCTTTAGTTTAGGCTCCATTTATTTGTCGTAAAATAACTTGTTGGGGAAAAAAATATTTTCAGAGAAAAATATTTTCCTGGAAAATAAAATACTAAAAAATATTTTTCGACATAAGATTTTATTAATAAAAAACATACACATATAATATATATATATGTTAACCGTGAGGGTAGGGGGTGAGATAGGGTGGGCCGAGGGAGGGAGAAGGGATGGGGTGGGCCGGTGGGGGTAGGGGGTGAAGTGGGTGAGTTTGGAAAAATATTTTTTTCTCTCAAAAGACAAGAAAATATTTTTCACTCTTTTGAATTAAAATTTTTCTTTGGTAAGAAAATATTTTCTTGTTGACCAAATTTTCCGTGTTACTAAATATTGAAAAATTCAAAAAATATTTTTCAATACAAATATTTTACTGCAAACAAACGGAGCCTTAGTCATATCCAACCATCTATAACTCATCTTTCACCTAACTAATTAACTCACCTCAATATTAATTCACATATTCAACTCACTTCACAGACTAACTTATAAGATCTACACTATTCATCTTAATACAAATTAATTTTAAAATGAAACCTACTATTGTTAACAAAGTTAACCTTTTACTAGTTTATTATCCCAACAAATCCTACACTTCTAGGATGATCTCAAAGATCAACTCCAATAATGTTCTTATTTACTTTCCTACCTTACATGTAGGGAATATGATGATATATATGAGCTCCAATAGCTTGCTTAGGTGATCCCTTAAATTTTAAGGGATCTTTAAACTCATTTTTAACATATCTACATGTGGGCAAGAATATACGATCCCTTATCTCATCCCCTAAAATAAAATAAAAAAACCAAAATTTATGTAATGTAATGAAGCTGTTGGAATGAAACTGAAATAGAGGATCTCTCAAATAAGGGATTGATTAAATGTAAGGAAACTGTTGGAGTGAAATTAAAATTAGGGATCTCTAAATGTAGAAAAATTACTCCAATTCCTTACATATAGAAAAATAAAAATAAAAAAACTGTAGAAGATATTAAATAACATAATAAATTTCTCTCCAACAACTTAAGTTGTTAGATAAAGTAGTCACTTAACATGGTATCAGATCCTAGGTACCAAAAGGTCTTGGGTTCAAAACTCACCGTCACCTATTTAAAAAATATTAAAACTGTCCAAGTAAAAGGTTCAAAAATTAATTCTCCCCGCACTTGCATAGGCGTGTTGAAGATGCGGAAATTAGTGATAGAGAAAAGGTATAAAACCAATGATCTCGCCGTAAGTTGAAGAAATTAGTTTATTGTATGATTTAGGGTAAATTTCACACTTAGTCTCTATTGTTTATACTTTTTCAAGTTAGTCCTTAATATTTTAAGAAAATCATATTAGTCCCTAATGTTTATAAAGTGATTCAAAATGGTCCTAATTGTTTAAACTAATCAATTTAGTCCCTATTATTTTTTATAAAATTTAATTGTATCCCCAAATAGGGGTTACATGCAGAGACTGAATTAATTTTGTTTAAGAAATAATAAGAACTAAATTAAATTTTTTGAAAAATAATAAGAACCAAATTGGCTAAATTTGAATAATAAGGACCATTTTAAATAATTTTTGTAAACACTAAGAATCACTATAAATTTTTTAAAATATTAGAAACTATTTAAAAAAAATATGTAAATAATAAGTACTAAGTGTAAAATTTACCCTATGATTTATATCTCTAGCTAGCGCCGAGCAAAGAAGCTAGCTATTAGACTATTTATTACCCTTCTCTTCTTTTCCAAATAAACAATGTATAATTCCCGATTTCAAGACAGCATGATGCATTCTATAAACGACACTGGTTTTGGTTATGGGATGCTCTTCAGTCCGTCCAAACGGATTGATACACTTTAAATTAATGTGTATCAATCCGTGAGATAGACTGAACATTTTTTCTTTGCTTATAAGCCCGGACATAGAAAAAGATAAACCAATAAAAATAAATGACATTTAGAAAAGGGCAAGTCTCACAAATCGTTCTTAATATTTATATTTTTTTTTCAATTTCATCTTCATTATTTTAAAAAGGTCACATTTTTTTTGCTAACTTAGCAAGTGTATCCAAAAAGGATCACATTTATTTCTTAAAGATTGTAAAATGTTTCATTTTAATACTCAATGTTTATATTTTTTTTCAATTTTATTCTATTGTTTCAAAATTGACGTACTTAGTCCCCAAAGTTTGCAAAAAAAATTAGTTTAGTCCCTATCATGAGATTTCAATTATGATCAGTAGATCAAACTCTGGGGACTAAATTAATTTTTTTGTAAACTCTGAGTACTAAGTGCGTCACTTTGAAATAATAGAGACGAAATTAAAAAAAAATATAAACATTGAGAACTAAAAGCGTCACTTTTAAAATAATAGGGATAAATTTTTTTTAAAAAAGTACAAACTTTGGGGACTAATTCTGAGATTTACCCTTTAGAAAATGATATGGTTAGGTTTAGTTCTTTTTTTAACGAGTAACTCTCTTTAAATAAGATCACATTAAATTCATTCTAAATTTATAAAGCATCCCAACACATATTTTATGTCATTTAAGAGTCAAATATTGAGCATAAAATTTTAAAACACAATAAATTACTGTCGTACCAGTCTAATCAATCCTTAAGAAGTACTTAAGTCCTTGTTTGAAGTACGACGTTTATCTCGTCAACTTTCTGTTAGTGTACGTACAAACAAGGCTTTGTTTAAGACTAGCCCACCTAGTCTACGCATGAAACCAACACCTCTAAAGATAGAAAAAGATGAGTTCTTTCTCTTCCACAATTTTTTAACATGCACAATTTCTCTCCTAATGGAATGTACAAGACCTGCTTGGCATGGGAGCTCATTAGGATTCATCATCCTACTGTGAATTGGTCCAATGTAATCTGGTTCAATAAGTCTACTTTGAAGCACTCGTTTTGCTCTTGGTTGTATTGACTTCATAAATTTCCTACCAAGAGAAGGTTGATCAGTTGGGGACTGGATCTGAACTCTTTATGTATGTTTTGTCGTTCTTGCATTGAGGACAAAGAACACTTCTTTCACCTTTGTTCTTTCTCAAGAAGGATATGGCTCAAGGGTTGGCGCAAGGTGAAAGAAGTGTTCTTTGTCCTCAATGCAAGAACGACAAAACATACATAAAGGGTTCACTTTGTTCTTTCTTAAGAAGGATACGGCTCAAGGGCTGGCACAAGGTGAAAGGCCCTAAGGTACTCTAACTGGACGCAATGTAAAGCATGGATTATTCAGTCTTCTACCAAAGATTTGTTTCAATCTTACTATTCTAAATTATTCCTTGGGGCTTTCATCTTCCACATTTGGAGAGAGAGGAATAATTGAATCTTTGATAACACTGTTCTTATTGAGCATCAGATTTTGATAATATTTCTTTTGACGTTAGAATGAAACTATACATGTATATGAAATTTAAACATTTCCTTTTGAACCAAGTCATTTGCTTGGCATGGAATATAAATACTCGTAGTCTGATATAACCCCTTTTGGGCAATATACGATATAAATATTTTTGAGTGTTAATGAAATCACGCTTGCTTTTAGAAAAAAAAAAAAAAATTAACATGCATAAATCTTTAGAAGATTAGCATCATCATGATCGGTATAATTTTTGCTATAATGACTTTCCTAATTAATTAATTTCACGAACAACTGGTTGTCCACTGTATATAACTACTAGTTAGAAACACTATGGACTTGAAATTAGCTAGTCGCTACCATTATCTTAGCATGCTAAAGAGGGGTGCTATTAGGAATAATTTAGAGTCTCTCTACTTTCCAACTCCGACGGGGAGCTGAGTTGCCGCTGTACGCGCCGACGTCCAAGGAGGCGGAGAGTGGTAGTATACGGTTGGGGAATAATAAGCGTCGAGGCTTCAACCTAGGATCACGTTCGGTTGGGCATGCCCCCTTAGGATGTAGAAAAAGTTAATTATACAAGTAGTTCCCAAAGAACGCTGGATGGAGGCTTACTATTGGTCTTCACCCTTGCTTCGTCCACATTTATTTCCCTTGTGTTAATTCTTAACAATGTACATATACACTACTTTCTTTTATAATTTTTTTTGTGATATACGATTACTAACTGTCGAGGTCAGAAACCTCACAGTTGAAGTTGAGAGCTACTTGCGCCGAGCTGGACTTTTTAGGTCGGCCTCCGAGCTGTTCTTTCCGGGTCGGCTGCTAGACCTGCACAAGGAAAAGAAGGAAAATGCGGGGTGATGACCTGGATTTTCCCCTCGAGCGTGCGAATGATTAGTATGTCCGAGCTGGCAAGGTAGTTGAGAGCATTTAATAACGAGTTACCTCCTTAAATGAAGAGGGTGAAGCTCTATTTATACTAAGTTCTGGTCTGACAGCATTTAATGCAGCGCAGCTTTATGTCCCATCAGCACTTTATGTCCCATCGGAACAGCTGGAACTGAGGTTGGGGTATCCGAGGTCGGGCCAGTCATCCTGGTTGGACATTCAGCTCAACGCGCTGGCCTTGGCGCTGATTAGCCATCTTCGGCTTGGGACGGATTCGTATCTCAGCTTGAGAACCCCTCGTCAATTCCCTCCCCCCGCCAAGTCGAGATCGAGAGGGTGAGATCTAGAATTTGGCAGTTCCTCCCGAGTTGTAGGTGTCCGACCCCGAGAGAGCAGGGATGGCCATGTCAGCGGTGCATGCCCAACGGATGGCTGACACGTCACCTAACGGTTCTGACGAGACGCGACGTTTGGGCTTCCCGAGGCGACTTTCAGGGGCGCCTATAAATAGGGCTTTGACATCCGAGATTCATTCCACATTTTGCTTTCAATCCCTCAAGAATTTTTAGGTCGGACACCAGAGTGGTCGGAAGAAATTAGCTCGGAAGGAATCTTCTTAGGATTTGTCAGCTCGGAGCCAGCTTGGTCGGTCGCCCCCGCAGTCAAGAGCAGTAGGTACGTCCCGACTCCCTTTAGTCATTCCTGTTCATTTATATTTAGTCTGTAGACAGGATGGGGAGGTCGGAGTCGAAAGACTCTCAGGTTATGGAAGTAAGGTCCTACGGTGGAGACAAGAGTCCGTCGAGCTCGGAGTCTACCTCGAATAGGGACCATGGTGGAGAGAGGACCAGTTCGTCTTCAGGGTCGGCTCGGAAATCCATGCCTCGGGAAAGCGATGATGACTGCCAGGTTATAGGGGTCAGAATGGCGCAAGAAGAGGCCGAGGCAGATCTTTTGGCCGACCTGGGAGACTTGGGGGATGGAGAGGACGACGAGCCATTGAACAAGTTGGAGGGGGTCGAGATACCACATGAGTACTTAGCTGGAGTTTCCGCCTCGGAGCCGACTGCAGCGATCCCAATTAGGGCAGTCCGACCTCGGAGCTCAGCTACAGCCAGTGGTTCGTCAGGTCGGGGGAAGAGGATAGAGCAGTTATTCGCTTGTTGCCAGCGCGAGTGTCATTCAACCATCGAGATGGCCAACGCTCGGCTGAGAGACTGGTCGGTGGACCGGCACCACAAACTGAAGGTCCCTGGTCGGAATGACCCTGCCTGTTATCCTCCGCCCGATCACTTTACGATTTACGACCTCGCCTTCGATGTCGTCCGCCTTCCACTTCCCGGCTTCATTACAGGCATTCTGAACTACTTTGAGCTCAGCCCGGGTCAGATGTCACCAAACGGTTGGGCCATAATGGTGGCATTCTTCATGTTCTGCCTCGAGAGGAAGATAGAGCCGACCTTGCACCGTTTCAGGCATTTTTTCATTTGCAAGCCCAACCCGAAACAGCTAGGCTGGTTCCACTTTGCGGCTCGAGTCAACAATGCCATATTCACCAAGTGGCACTCCTCTAACAAGGGCTGGCACAACGACTACTATTGGGTCAAGTCGACAGTGAACCTGGGGTGTAGGATGGACTGGAATCTTTCACTGAAAAAGACTTTAAATGACGACCCTAAGCTTTCCAAAGAGGAACTCGCCGAGGTCAGCGTGCTGAGGCCCGAGCCGGGTATGCTGATCGACATCGATAATGTCCTCAGGTGGGATAGGATATGGAAGTCCAAGTTATTCGGGTGAGAACCCGACCTGAGCGAAGAGCACCCACACTTGCTTCCCGAGCCTGAAGAGAACACTCATTCCGACTTAGAAGAGGGTCAGTTCGCAGGATCAATGCCCGACCTCCCCGTCTCCTAGTTTGTCGTTGCTCTTCTCGATTGGTAATTGGTCATTTTTCACCTTCTTTCCCTTTGTTTTTGCAGGCATGGCAGATACGGTGAAACTCGCGTACCTCTAGAGAAGGAGAAAGCCCGACGCCAGCGGCGAGGCGTCGGCTCAGTTCGTTTTTGGCTCAGTCCCTCAGGAGCAGAGGCAGCGGCCCGGGGACCATGAGAGGGAGGTAGGCGCAGAGGTCTCGTCGGGATCTCCCTTGACAAAGAAGACGAGTTCGGGTGTGGCGATCCTCAAGCGCTCGGCATCCCGTCTTGACAACAGGAAGCAGCCCCGACCCGAGTACTTCGGTAGGGGCAAGGCCGCGGAGGTGAGCCCTCCAAATAAGGATTTTGTGGAGGCTGCTAAGGTTGCCAGTGATCCCAAGTTGCGGTCGGTCCCGGCGGAGCAGCTTTCACTTGACCTGAGGATGGCCATAGTTACGGTAAGACATACCCAGACGTGCTGTCATGGTTTCTTTTGTTGATTACTTTGACTAACCGCTTTGCTTTCTTTCGCGCAGGCTGAGTCCCACATCCTTTCGGCTCCTGGCCTGCTTGCCCGGGCCCAGACTTACTGTGTGGAGCTCGAGCAGCGCTACACAGATTCCCGAGCCGAGCTGGAGTCCTTTAGGACGGATGCGGCCGAGAGACATAAAGCGGATGAGGCAGAGATCGCCCAGCTAAGGAAGGAGCTCGAGGCTGAGAAGTCCCGGCCCGAGGCCACGGCCAAGGACGTTGAGCGCTACAAGCGGGAGAAGCGCAAGGCTGAAGCGAAGCATAAGGACCTCTTGGATCAGGTCGGCCCGCGAGGGGAGAAGGCAGTGAAGGCCTTTAAGTCCAGCCAAGAGGCCGTGGACTGGCTAGCCACTGAGGGTGGGGTGATGGCCCGGTACGCCGAGTTGGAGTACTATTTTCGAGGCCAGGTTGCAGCTCGTGAGAGGGCGAAGACCTTTTTCCCTACCGCCAAGAACAATTATATCGAGATCTTGGAGGCCCCGCCCTTGGAATTCTGGGAGATTCCCGAGCTTCCAACCGACCTGACGTCCCAGGCCAAAGAGGTACTGGCGTTCGTCGAGAATGGTATGGACCAGATCGGCGACGTTGCCAAGGCCACCACCTCCACCGCTGCTCCCAAATAATAATAATTTCTTTTGTAAAGTCGCCCGGGTCGGGCTTTTGTAATTCTGCCCAGGCCGGGCTTGTGTAAGTGATTTCAGTATTAATGAAATATCTATTTTACTTTTGTTTGCGTTTTGGTCGAGTTTGTACGCGCGTATCTTTCTCTTCGCAAATTTTCTTAAGTAACTGGGGTCGGACCAATTTAAGGGACCATACAAACTTAAGCATAATGAACCGAGCTGGACGCGACTAGTGAATTAACACTCTAATCCGAGCTGGTTAATCGGGCAACTGTTTAATCGTCGTCGACCTAGACTCGTCAGTCCGATTTAAAACTGGTCAAACTAATGTTGACAAATGTTGAGCTCGAGTTCGGACCCCAAACTAACATACCGACCTGAAGCCGGATTAAACCGAGTAGGAACTTAATCCGAACTGGCAAAACTTAATCAAATTATAATCGATTATACCCTAGCTGGAACTTTGTCCGAGCCGATTTTATTGATCATTAGCTCGTAATCAAGTGTGGCCACCGCGTTAATCCGAGTTGGTAATAGCTTTATAGCTGAGGCCATTTGGGCCCGGGTCGGGCATTGCGCTGGTTTTTGGTGCTTATTCCCAGGTCGGGAATTGTACTTGTATGTAAAGATGCATTGTATTGAGTCTGTACAAACAATGTCTTGGCCCGGGGCCTTTACAAGATTTCTCAGCTCGGGGCCGTAATTAAATATTCCGGCTCGGGGCCGTTTACAAAGTATTTCGGATTGGGGCCGCTAGACAAAATACCGCTTCAGGTGTTTCGAGTGCCATGCGTTCTTTAATAGTTTCCCGTTATTGTCGCGAAGGTAGAAGGTCCCAGGTCGGACTTCTTTCATGACTTCATAGGGTCCCTCCCAGGTCGAGGAGAGTTTGTTACAGGAGCGCGGCAAAAAGATTGCATTTCTGAGCACAAGGTCACCAACCTTAATAGGCTTAGGCTTAACCTATTTGGCAAAGGCCCTTTGTATGGCAGCTTTGCTGACCAGCATTCTGATTTGAGCTTTACCTCGAAGCTCTTTAGCTAGGTCGAGCTCTTCACGGATCCGTGCTCCATTTGTTTCTGGATCATGGTGGAGGGTTCTACTGGTCGGAGACCCGATTTCCACCGGCAGCACCGCTTGAGTTCCGAAGGTCAGTTCGAAGGGCGATTCTCCCGTGGCCGAGTTGGTGTTGGTCCGCTGAGCCCACAACACCTCGGGAAAAATTGATGTCCATTGGCCATCCGCTTCCTCCAGCTTGGTTTTCAGGCCCTGCAAAATGATTTGGTTAGTCCTTTCAACTTGGCCATTACTTTGAGGGTGAGCAATAGATGAGAATCTGAGGTCGATCCCAATCTCAGCACATTTGCCTCGAAAGTAGGCATTGTCGAATTGTTTGCCGTGCTCAGTGATGATGACCTTTGGCACCCCAAATCGGCAAATGATGTTTTTCCATACGAAATCCCAAGCTGCCTTTTCTGTTATTCTAGCAACACCTTCAGCCTCGAGCCATTTAGTGAAGTAGTCTACAGCTACGAAGGCGTGCTTCTTTTGGCCGACACCGGTCGGCAATGGGCCAATGATGTCTAGACCCCACTGATAGAATGTCCATGGGCTTACCATCACTGTGAGGTCCAGAGCAGGCTTTCTCTGTACATTGGCGAACCTCTGGCAGGTGTCACACTTTTTTACATACTCTTTGGCATCCTGCTCTAAGGTTGGCCATAAATAGCCTTGCCTTAATGCCTTCGGAGCCAGAGCTTTGCCTCCCAAGTGGTTTCCACATACCCCTTCATGGATCTTCCGGAGTACATAGTTTCCCTATTCGGGTCCAACACATTTCAAGAGAGGCCAAGTGTAGGCTCTCTTGTAGAGTTGTCCGGCAATTATGACAAACCTTGAGGCTTGTTTCATGAGCTTCCGGGCTGCTTTTTCATCTTCTAGGGTCATACCTGTAACGCCCCGATCCCTCACGAGACCGGAGGCTCTAATAACCATGCTATTCTCAGCCCAATACCAAACCCGGTCACAAAATTTTAGGGGAAAAACGGACAGAGTTTCCCCTGTACTATGGACATTCTGAAAACCTGTAAACACTCAAACAAAGTCCCAACAATACAATACAAGCTTTTCTTAATTAAACATCAAAGTTCTAAGGCCATCCGAGCCTTATAGTACACAATAGTTCCAAAACACCCAAGCATGCGAGAACTTATTATCAACATAGTTTTATAATCATGACATTCTAGGAAATCAATTAAACATAATTGAAAGATCAAATATTTCTACTTTAAGCCATTCACTCCCAAGCATGCGAAGAAGCTAATAGCAGAAATATAAGTTATTACAAGATATAGGTTCCCAAATCTACACAACAACTAACTATCCTTCAACTTCTTACAACAACCAATATAAACAAAGCCCTTAGGCCACAAAATAGATACACAAATACCAAATAGAAACAAGAAGGCACAGCCACTTCAGAATAACACACAGCAACTAGGGCAACTCCTCCAACTGCGCCACCTGAAACATGTTAGTGAGGTATGAGCAACCACTGTTGCCCAGTGAGGGATATAGTCCCGGGGCGTGCAATGCAACAGATAATACAATTACACAACAATAACACTTTATCAATTTAAGAATCAATGAAAACTTAAATAACCACACAATTAAAAGGATACATTTCAACAATCCCCTATACACCAATCTTCACTGGTCTTCAATCACGATCCACGAACCACGAGCACGATCACGATAAGCCGGCATAACCCCAATCACTCCAGTGGGTGTACTCCGGATGTACCCCGAAACCTACGACCCAACATCCCCTGGCAATCTCCGGACCAGGCGAATGAGGGAATAGGGTACGGAGTTTGAATATCCACCGGCAAGCCCTCTGCCGCCCAGCCGATATTCAACACATCCGCCCCGACACTATGGTTGCGCAACCACTATGCAATGCACTCAACGATGGAAAGTTAACAACAATAATATAAGCATTAACACATATGAGGATCAACAAAGTAGGTTGACCTCGATACAATTAGGATAGAAGCAAGGATAGAAGCTAATAAGCAGTTTACAAATGAACTTATACCATATAAGCATAGAATCATTCCAAAAGCTCCAAATCAATTTAAAATCATATATAAACACTTAAGAAGCCCTGACATGGGTTTAGAAGTGTGAGACCACTTAAATCGCACCTAAATCCCTTTGTTTTTCGATCTATTTCTCTTCTAAACCAAAGTTAATGATGTCATTTCCAAAAGAAACTCTCCCAACCTTCTAACTAACCCCCAAGGTACCCTTTCAACCCTCGAACTCAATCAAATGCCCGCGTTTACCCCGAAAGCCCCAATTTCCCTCTTTTGGCTTTAAACCACACCTACATTGTCCGGGCTTCAAACAAGGGATATCAAGGCATCTATAGCACCTAGGTAGCCTAAGGAAACTAGAATTGAAGCCCGAATCCACCCGGAATCGCATTAACCCCGAAAGCCCCAACTTAAAGTCGGCCATTTTCCATTTTTAGGCGATTTAAGGGCAATGCAAGTGTACGGGGTTATTTAATTATCTTCACTAGCACCTAAGGCATCAATTAGAAGCATTAATTCAAGCCAATTCGAGCAATTACACAAAACCCTAGAAAAAACGTCACTATTCACCCTAGAAATCAAACTAACGATTCTAACCGTTTAAATTGCGAAACGACGGTTCAAAAGTGTTCTCTAGCATTCATATAGATAGTATATTAGCATAGATAACATTTACAATGGAATTTAATCATATTTCCAACGATTCAAGAAATGAGCAATTATTTAAAAATGCAAAAACAAGCCATGAAATCCCTCACCACTACGCGTAGAAGCACCTAGGGACCTTGCAAACACCCTACACTAGTTGCTCGAGGCTTGGAGTGGCTTGAAGTGGAGAGTTGATGAGCAAAAAATCACTTTTTCCTCTTCTCTTTGGCTCTCGGCCCAGCTACAGTGAAATCTGCACAATTTTTTTCTTTTGTTTTGTGTTTTGGTGCTTGTGTGTTTATATGGTGAGGTTAAGTTGAGGTGGGGTCATGGTGGGTGTTTAAGTGGACTCCTAAAATGCGCGTAGATAGCTTAGAAACGAGCCTAAAGTGTAAAACATAGGCTAGCTAATTAAATCTCTAAGTTATGTTACGTAACACTATTCTCTCAACTACAAAAATCATTTTCTAAACGAGCTCTCCTATCGCTTCTAGCTCAATTGCACATTTTTCCCACTACTTTAACAATTAATATGATTTAATAAAAATGCTAATTAGCCAATAGAATGCAGTTTAAAAACGAAGTGAATAGTAGCTAAGAAAGTCAATAAATAAAGCACAGAATTAAATGCGCAAATAAGGGATGCAACAGTAAGTTAATGCAAGGCAAAAGTTCGGGCGTCACAATACCCTTCTCCAAGTAATCCACGATTGGTTTGGTCCAATCTGGGCTTAGATTGAGCTCGGCTACGGCTTGCACCCCCAACTGAATACTGGGTTCAAATACTTCTTCAACATGGACCAGGGCAGGTCAGCTTTCGCCCAAGGCCAATCTGGACAGGGCATCAGCCTTCATATTCTCTTCCCTGGGAATCTGCTGTATTGTGAACCTTCTGAGCCCCGAGGTCAAATCCTTGACTCTGTTGAGGTAGGCCAGCATAGCACTGTCCTTGGCTTCAAACTCTCCCGATATCTGACTAGAAACCAGTTGAGAGTCGGTGCTCAGGTCGACTGTTTGTGCCTCGAGCTGAGCTGCAATTTTCAGTCCTGCAATCACTGCTTCATATTCTGCTTCGTTGTTGGACGCCGAAAGGTGAACTTCAGGGAGTATTGGTGCTCATGCCTGGTTGGGTTGAGGATGACCACCCCAGCTCCGCTTCCGGACTTCCCTGAGGCCCCTTCCACATGGACCTTCTACACGTCCTCCGGGTTATGCTCTGCTCGGCCAGTGCATTCTACCACAAATTCCGCGATGGCTTGGGCTTTGATGGCTGTTCTGGGCTAGTAGGTGATGTCAAATTGACTCAGCTCAACTGCCCATTTTAGTAGCCTGCCCGACGCCTCCGGCTTGTGCATGATGGACTTGAGCGGGGCATCCGTCATGACCTTAACTGGATGAGCATCAAAGTATGGCTTCAACTTTCTTGCCGCTGTGATGAGCGCGAGGGCGAGTTTTTCCAAGGATGAGTATCTCGCCTTGGCCCCTTGCAAGGTTTTGCTGATATAATAGATCGGCTTCTGCTTCTTTCCTTCTTCTTGGACTAGTGCCGCCGCCACTGTTGTTCCTGACCATGCTAATATAGTACCAGGTCCTCTCCCGTCTCAGGTCGGGACAACAGGGGTGGCGAAGCTAGGTACCTTTTCAGCTCTTGGAAGGCGTTCTGGCATTCCTCAGTCCATTCAAAGTTCTTAGGATTCCTCAATATCTTGAACAAAGGAGCACACTTGTCAGCCGACCTGGACATGAATCTGCTCAGCGCTGCGACCTTGCCTGCTAACACCTGGACGTCCTTTACGCAGGTCGGCGGTGCCAGGTCGAGTATCGCCTGGACCTTCTCCGGGTTGGCTTCTATTCCGCGGGCTGTGACCATGAAGCCCAAGAATTTGCCTGCCTTGACGCCGAATGCGTACTTTTTCGGGTTCAGCTTTATCCCAAAGTGCTCCATTACAGTGAAGGCTTCAGCCAGGTCGTCTACATGGTCTTCTGCCCTTCTGCTCTTGACCAACATGTCATCTACATAGATTTCCATATTTTGGCCAATCTGATTTTTGAAGACCTTGTTCACCATCCGAGTGTAAGTAGCTCCAGCATTTTTGAGGCCAAAAGGCATGACCTCATAGTAGTAGAGCCCTTTATCGGTAGTGAAGGCAGTCTTCTCTTTGTCTCCGGGAGCCATCTTGATCTGATTATAGCCTTTGAAGGCATCCATGAAAGAGAGTAGCTCGAATCCAGAGGTGGCATCCACCATCTGATCGATCCGTGGTAAGGAAAAACAGTCCTTAGGGCAGGCTTTGTTGTGGTCGGTGAAATCAATACACAGTCTCCAACCACCCGAGGACTTAGTCACCAGCACCACATTGGACAATCAGGTTAGGTACTGTATTTCCTTTATGTGGCCGGCGTCCACTAACTTATCCACCTCTTCGGCTATGATTTGTTGTTTATCATAATGGAAGTGCCTGCGCTTTTACTTTACCGGATAGTGATTTGGGTCGGCATTCAGGTGATGCTCAATTACATCCGGGTCAATTCCTGTCATGTCAGAGGCAGACCAGGCAAATATATGTTCATTCTTTAAGAGGAATTGGCTTATACCTTTCTTGAGGTTGACAGAGAGTTCACTCCCTATCTTTGCCATCTTGGTT
Source organism: Ehretia macrophylla (assembly GCA_037974665.1). Classification (NCBI taxonomy): domain Eukaryota; kingdom Viridiplantae; phylum Streptophyta; class Magnoliopsida; order Boraginales; family Ehretiaceae; genus Ehretia; species Ehretia macrophylla. Next base: position 38,092,280 of record CM075782.1, on the reverse strand, counting down.
TCATTAGAGAGCTCCACCTCCTGAAGGTCTTCAGCCGGGCTTCCTCTCTTAGCATCCCTTTTTTCTTGGGGCAGATCTGGTCCCCAGCCGATTTGATACTTGGGCCAGAGTGAGTTTTCATAACATTCCCGAGCTGAGAGTTGGGCTCCGCGAATGGTGGCCACTCCGGCCGGGGTTAGGAATTTCAGGGCCTGGTGGTAAGTTGAGGGGACGGCCCTGAAGTGATTGAGTGCCACCCGACCTAAGATCCCATTGTAAGTGGAGTTGCAATCCATTACTATGAAGTTGGCTTGCATTGATACCCATTTATCCCCATCTTCCAGCTTCAGCGGTAGGTTGATGACTCCTTCAGCTCGGTGGGACTGCCCGGTGAAACCAACTAAAGTACCCCTCAATGGCCTGAGTCGGCTCTTGTCCAACCCCATTAGCTCAAAAGCGTTGAGGAATAAGACTTCTGCCGAGCTCCCGGTGTCCACCATCAACCTCTTGATGGTGAAGTTGGCTATTTCAGCGCTGATCACCAGTGGGTCGTCATGAGGCAATATCACCCCCTCCAGGTCTTCTGAGGAGAAGGTGAGCTCTTGCATCCCCGGGGTCGGTCCCCGTATCGGTCCATACTCCCTCCCAGCGCGAACATAACCCTTCCTGCCTGCTGAGGTCTCTCCTCCTGACGCCAACCCTCCCGCAATGGTCTCAATCATGGCCAAGCGTCCGCCCCCAGCCTGGCGCCTCGGCGGACTCCTTTCCCTATCCCTTTGGTCGGGATTTCGGGTCGGCTGCGGATCTACATATCTCCGGAGGTGGGCTCGGGCTATCAATGCCTCAATCTCTTGTTTCAAGTTTTTACACTCTTCGGTGGTATGGCCGTAGTCCATGTGGTAGCGGCAATACTTGGTTCTATTGCGCTTCTCGGGTCGGCCCTTCATCCTTGGAGCTGGAGGCAGGTGGTTCTGGTGTTGGATCTCCATCAGGATCTGCTCCCTAGAGGTGTTAAGGGGAGTGAACATGGTGAACCGGGGGTTCTGCTTTAGCTGTTGAGGCTGCTTGCCTCGGTCATTCTGGACTTTACCGCCAGGTTGGGCTCGAGAGGCCTCTCCCTTCTTGTTGGCTTCCTTCTCCTTGTCATCATCCCTTTTCGCCTGATGGATTTCCTCCGAGTGTATGTACCATTCTGCTCGTACCATCAGCTCGGATACAGTGTCCACGGGGTCGATTGCCAGGGAGGACGTGAGCGGGCTCGACCTCAGCCCACTCTGGTAAGCCATCAACGCCATGGAGTCCTCCAGGTTGGGAATTCGGAGGGACTCTTCATTGAATTTGGTCGAGTAGGCCCTTAAGCTTTCCTCTCTATGTTGCTTCACCAACAGCAATGTAGAAGTATGGTGGGTGGCGCGCCGGCTTCCAGCGAAACGAGACAGGAAAGCCTCAGCCAGCTGGTGAAAACTTGCAATCGAATCGAGACGAAGTTTCTGGAACCAGTCCAAGGCATTGCCAACCAGGGTGGTCGGGAATGTCTTTGACTTCATGAGATCTGGCATGTCATGCAGAGTCATGTGGTGATCAAAATTAAGCAGGTGGCTAGCTGGGTCTCCATCTCCATTGTAGACGGCCAGGTTGGGCATGCGGTTGCCAGTGGGCAGTGGCGTGGCTAGTACCTCGGGAGAGAGTGGGCTTACGCCGAGCTGGTTGATGACCTTGGCTATGGCAGCTGCGGTCTCGGCCTGCTCGGGATCGGCTTGAGCCACCCTTTTACCTCTCACCGTATCGGATCTCGCCACCGGCTCTAGGAAACCCTCCTCGTCCTGCGTCCATTTTTGCCTTGACTCTGGGATGTGGAATTGCGGACGTGATGGCCATGGCGTAGCCTCTTGCGGGGCTAGGGGTGTGACGCCTGAGATATTAGCCGTACATTTATTTACTGTTGCATCTATTGTTTGCGCATTTCTTTCTGTGCCTTATTAATTGGCTTCTTTAGCTACTATTCATCCCATTTTCAAACTATATTCTATTAGTGAATTAGCATTTTTATTAAATCACATTAATTGTTAGAGGAGTGGGAAAAATGTGCAATTGAGCTAGAGGCGATAGGAGAGCTCGTTTAGAAAATATTTTTTAGTAGTTAAGTGAATAGTGTTACGTAACAAACTTAGAGATTTAAATAACTAACATTACTTTTCATCTTAGGCTCGTTTTTAAGTTAATAACGCGCATTCTAGTGACCTTTTAAATACCCAAACTTGACCCCACCTCAACTTAATCTTATATAAATCACATAAGCTCATTAAAACACACAAAAAAAAAAAAGAAGAACAATGTGCAGGAATTACTGTAGCAGTCCGAAAATACCAAAGGAGAAGGAAAAGATGAGATTTTGCTTCAACAACCTTGCATCTTGAGCTTCTAGATTGATCTTGGGAGGGTTTTGAGCAACCTAGGGACTTCTACAAGCTTCATCATCTTCAAAAATTGTGAGGGAGTTTCATTTTCTTGATTTTAAAGTTTATGTGCATATGTTAATTTTCTTGAATTATCAATTATAGCTATATAACTTGTTATGAATGCTTCCTATGAGTTATTTAATGTCTCTAGAGCTAACTTTTGAGGGTTGATAACAAAGTTAATGTTTGAATGTTGAATTTGATCAAAGAGATGATAAATAGGGCCTAGAACTAGGGTTTTGAGAAAATTTGCTAATTGGCTTAAATTGATGCCTCAATTAGGTGCTCTAGACCCTAGGGAAGTTAGTTGAAAAGCCATGTTAGGTTGAATCACTCGAATTTGAACTTAATTGCATAATTAGCTTACTTTAAAAAGGGGGTTTTATACGTTAAGCAATCCGGGCAAGTTTGGACATCGATTTGGGTATCCTTGAGCTAAGGAAGCACCTTTGGTGCTTTCGTTTCGCGAAAATGGGGTTCGGTTAGTATGGCTATAGTTCAAACCCGTTCGGGGCCTTCCCGAACTTTTGCTTCAAAAATGAGTTTTAGTGACTTTAAAAGGTACCTTTGAGCTTAATTAGGAATATAGAAAGACTAGGGTATGATTGGGAATCTCGAACTATGCTTAGGAGAAAGAAAGCTCGGTTAAAGAAAGGGGAAATGTAGTTTTTAGCCATTTTAGTTGCATTTGGAACTTGTTGTGTGTTAGCAATGCCTTGCCTTGAATATTTAGGATGTATTTAAGTTATTTGAGTAGAGAATTAATTGTGTTGATTGCTTCTTTTGACATCTATTAGCTAATATCGTGCTTATATGAACTTTTATCGTGCATATATGTGAGGGTGGCCTACTTTGTTGTCCCTCTTATGTGTTATGTGTTATATTGATTGCTTGTGACTTGTTTTGGGTTGCGCAACCTTTATCGGACATGGTAGCGTCGAGAAACACGGGCGGCGTCGGGCTTGCCGTGCTCCCTCGACTACCATGGTGCCTATTCCCTTTCTCGCTGAGGCATACTCCACTACCCCAGAGGCTTGGTTCACCTGCTGGGCATGGACCTACCTCGGGAGAAAGGGTCGTAGGATCGGGATACATCCGGAGTATCCCAATTGTTGGTGTTTGGGGTTTGCCGGCATGTTCGTGATACTCGTGGTTTGTGGCTCGTGAATGAAGGCTTGGAAGTGGAACCGTATCCTTTTTAAAGTGATTAATTGCTTGGCTTATTGTCTTGTTGGTTTATGTGGATTATATATGTTTTCTTGTGTTTGCATATCATATTGCACGTTGGCATGTTGCATCACCTCCCTCGCTGGGCAACATTGTTGCTCATTCCTCATTTAATATGTTTCAGGTGAAGCTGAGGTGAATCCTCAGCTGATAGAAGAAGAGGAAGAAGTGCTAGTTAAGCAATTTCGGTGACTTCTTGTGTGATAAGGTTGTCTAAAATGAGAAGCTTGCGTGGAGTTGTTGTTGATTGCCTTTTTGTGACCTTGGGGTCTCGAGTATAATTGGTGAATGTAATAATTTGTAATCTTGTATGTTGGATATAAAGTGGAATGACATGTAATAATCCATAGTAAATTTATTCTTTTGCATGCTTGTGTGATTAACAAACTTGGAAGTAGAACTTGGCTATTGTTGTATCTAACTACCTATAGTTAAAATTAGAAATGCTTTGCTTGCTTGTGTGTTATATGTAATTGTTGTTCCAAGGCTCGGATGGCCTTGTGATCGCGGGTGGCCCATAAAAATCTTGGAGGATTGGTTGTAAGAGTTGCTGTTTGTGGATCTAGCATCATAGGTGTCTTTTGCAGGTACCAGTTTAGTCCTATAAACAGGGGAGACTCCGTCTGTTTTCTCCTAAATTTTGTGCCTGGGGTTTGGAATTGGGTGAGAATAGCATGATAAATAGGAGTCCCGATCTCGTGAGGGATCGGGGCGTTACAGAAGTGGTATCAGAGCTTAGCTAGTTAGCTAGGCGCAAGCCAGGATAGGGTCTTCGGCTTGTGGGGTAGTGGCCTTAGTGTCAATGTGTTTAGAAAGTGTATGTGCATGTCTTATGTGATAAGAGATTTAATGTGATCAATGTGCTTATGTGATCAACATGTTTTATATGTTGAGTGAACTAGTTGTGGTTTATGTGCTTGTGTGATAAGTGGAATGGATGTGATTAACGTGCCTTGTGTGAATTATGTGCTTTATGTACTTGAGTGCTCGATATGCTTTATATGACTAATGTGAATATGTGATTAACTTGTTTTAGGTGAAGTTGTTGTTTAAATGACTTAGTAGTTTATAATTTGTGTATGTGAACTTGTTGCTTATGTGACTTTACTTGTTATAAATTACTAACGTGATCAATGTGTTTTATGTGTTAAGCATGCTTATGTGAAACAATGTGTTTTATGTATGAGGGTAACTCGCTTGTATGTGTAAGAAATTGCGTGGACGCAATTTGTTTAAGGGGGAGAGGATGTGACGCCTGAGATTTTAGCCGTACATTTATTTACTGTTGCATCTATTGTTTGCGCATTTCTTTCTGTGCCTTATTAATTGGCTTCTTTAGCTACTATTCATCCCATTTTCAAACTATATTCTATTAGTGAATTAGCATTTTTATTAAATCACATTAATTGTTAGAGGAGTGGGAAAAATGTGCAATTGAGCTAGAGGCGATAGGAGAGCTCGTTTAGAAAATATTTTTTAGTAGTTAAGTGAATAGTGTTACGTAACAAACTTAGAGATTTAAATAACTAACATTACTTTTCATCTTAGGCTCGTTTTTAAGTTAATAACGCGCATTCTAGTGACCTTTTAAATACCCAAACTTGACCCCACCTCAACTTAATCTTATATAAATCACATAAGCTCATTAAAACACACAAAAAAAAAAGAAGAACAATGTGCAGGAATTACTGTAGCAGTCCGAAAATACCAAAGGAGAAGGAAAAGATGAGATTTTGCTTCAACAACCTTGCATCTTGAGCTTCTAGATTGATCTTGGGAGGGTTTTGAGCAACCTAGGGACTTCTACAAGCTTCATCATCTTCAAAAATTGTGAGGGAGTTTCATTTTCTTGATTTTAAAGTTTATGTGCATATGTTAATTTTCTTGAATTGTCAATTATAGCTATATAACTTGTTATGAATGCTTCCTATGAGTTATTTAATGTCTCTAGAGCTAACTTTTGAGGGTTGATAACAAAGTTAATGTTTGAATGTTGAATTTGATCAAAGAGATGATAAATAGGGCCTAGAACTAGGGTTTTGAGAAAATTTGCTAATTGGCTTAAATTGATGCCTCAATTAGGTGCTCTAGACCCTAGGGAAGTTAGTTGAAAAGCCATGTTAGGTTGAATCACTCGAATTTGAACTTAATTGCATAATTAGCTTACTTTAAAAAGGGGGTTTTATACGTTAAGCAATCCGGGCAAGTTTGGACATCGATTTGGGTATCCTTGAGCTAAGGAAGCACCTTTGGTGCTTTCGTTTCGCGAAAATGGGGTTCGGTTAGTATGGCTATAGTTCAAACCCGTTCGGGGCCTTCCCGAACTTTTGCTTCAAAAATGAGTTTTAGTGACTTTAAAAGGTACCTTTGAGCTTAATTAGGAATATAGAAAGACTAGGGTATGATTGGGAATCTCGAACTATGCTTAGGAGAAAGAAAGCTCGGTTAAAGAAAGGGGAAATGTAGTTTTTAGCCATTTTAGTTGCATTTGGAACTTGTTGTGTGTTAGCAATGCCTTGCCTTGAATATTTAGGATGTATTTAAGTTATTTGAGTAGATTATTAGAATTAATTGTGTTGATTGCTTCTTTTGACATCTATTAGCTAATATCGTGCTTATATGAACTTTTATCGTGCATATATGTGAGGGCGGCCTACTTTGTTGTCCCTCTTATGTGTTATGTGTTATATTGATTGCTTGTGACTTGTTTTGGGTTGCGCAACCTTTATCGGACATGGTAGCGTCGAGAAACACGGGCGGCGTCGGGCTTGCCGTGCTCCCTCGACTACCATGGTGCCTATTCCCTTTCTCGCTGAGGCATACTCCACTACCCCAGAGGCTTGGTTCACCTGCTGGGCATGGACCTACCTCGGGAGAAAGGGTCGTAGGATCGGGATACATCCGGAGTATCCCAATTGTTGGTGTTTGGGGTTTGCCGGCATGTTCGTGATACTCGTGGTTTGTGGCTCGTGAATGAAGGCTTGGAAGTGGAACCGTATCCTTTTTAAAGTGATTAATTGCTTGGCTTATTGTCTTGTTGGTTTATGTGGATTATATATGTTTTCTTGTGTTTGCATATCATATTGCACGTTGGCATGTTGCATCACCTCCCTCGCTGGGCAACATTGTTGCTCATTCCTCATTTAATATGTTTCAGGTGAAGCTGAGGTGAATCCTCAGCTGATAGAAGAAGAGGAAGAAGTGCTAGTTAAGCAATTTCGGTGACTTCTTGTGTGATAAGGTTGTCTAAAATGAGAAGCTTGCGTGGAGTTGTTGTTGATTGCCTTTTTGTGACCTTGGGGTCTCGAGTATAATTGGTGAATGTAATAATTTGTAATCTTGTATGTTGGATATAAAGTGGAATGACATGTAATAATCCATAGTAAATTTATTCTTTTGCATGCTTGTGTGATTAACAAACTTGGAAGTAGAACTTGGCTATTGTTGTATCTAACTACCTATAGTTAAAATTAGAAATGCTTTGCTTGCTTGTGTGTTATATGTAATTGTTGTTCCAAGGCTCGGATGGCCTTGTGATCGCGGGTGGTCCATAAAAATCTTGGAGGATTGGTTGTAAGAGTTGCTGTTTGTGGATCTAGCATCATAGGTGTCTTTTGCAGGTACCAGTTTAGTCCTATAAACAGGGGAGACTCCGTCTGTTTTCTCCTAAATTTTGTGCCTGGGGTTTGGAATTGGGTGAGAATAGCATGATAAATAGGAGTCCCGATCTCGTGAGGGATCGGGGCGTTACAGAAGTGGTATCAGAGCTTAGCTAGTTAGCTAGGCGCAAGCCAGGATAGGGTCTTCGGCTTGTGGGGTAGTGGCCTTAGTGTCAATGTGTGTAGAAAGTGTATGTGCATGTCTTATGTGATAAGAGATTTAATGTGATCAATGTGCTTATGTGATCAACATGTTTTATATGTTGAGTGAACTAGTTGTGGTTTATGTGCTTGTGTGATAAGTGGAATGGATGTGATTAACGTGCCTTGTGTGAATTATGTGCTTTATGTACTTGAGTGCTCGATATGCTTTATATGACTAATGTGAATATGTGATTAACTTGTTTTAGGTGAAGTTGTTGTTTAAATGACTTAGTAGTTTATAATTTGTGTATGTGAACTTGTTGCTTATGTGACTTTACTTGTTATAAATTACTAACGTGATCAATGTGTTTTATGTGTTAAGCATGCTTATGTGAAACAATGTGTTTTATGTATGAGGGTAACTCGCTTGTATGTGTAAGAAATTGCGTGGACGCAATTTGTTTAAGGGGGAGAGGATGTGACGCCTGAGATTTTAGCCGTACATTTATTTACTGTTGCATCTATTGTTTGCGCATTTCTTTCTGTGCCTTATTAATTGGCTTCTTTAGCTACTATTCATCCCATTTTCAAACTATATTCTATTAGTGAATTAGCATTTTTATTAAATCACATTAATTGTTAGAGGAGTGGGAAAAATGTGCAATTGAGCTAGAGGCGATAGGAGAGCTCGTTTAGAAAATATTTTTTAGTAGTTAAGTGAATAGTGTTACGTAACAAACTTAGAGATTTAAATAACTAACATTACTTTTCATCTTAGGCTCGTTTTTAAGTTAATAACGCGCATTCTAGTGACCTTTTAAATACCCAAACTTGACCTCACCTCAACTTAATCTTATATAAATCACATAAGCTCATTAAAACACACAAAAAAAAAAGAAGAACAATGTGCAGGAATTACTGTAGCAGTCCGAAAATACCAAAGGAGAAGGAAAAGATGAGATTTTGCTTCAACAACCTTGCATCTTGAGCTTCTAGATTGATCTTGGGAGGGTTTTGAGCAACCTAGGGACTTCTACAAGCTTCATCATCTTCAAAAATTGTGAGGGAGTTTCATTTTCTTGATTTTAAAGTTTATGTGCATATGTTAATTTTCTTGAATTGTCAATTATAGCTATATAACTTGTTATGAATGCTTCCTATGAGTTATTTAATGTCTCTAGAGCTAACTTTTGAGGGTTGATAACAAAGTTAATGTTTGAATGTTGAATTTGATCAAAGAGATGATAAATAGGGCCTAGAACTAGGGTTTTGAGAAAATTTGCTAATTGGCTTAAATTGATGCCTCAATTAGGTGCTCTAGACCCTAGGGAAGTTAGTTGAAAAGCCATGTTAGGTTGAATCACTCGAATTTGAACTTAATTGCATAATTAGCTTACTTTAAAAAGGGGGTTTTATACGTTAAGCAATCCGGGCAAGTTTGGACATCAATTTGGGTATCCTTGAGCTAAGGAAGCACCTTTGGTGCTTTCGTTTCGCGAAAATGGGGTTCGGTTAGTATGGCTATAGTTCAAACCCGTTCGGGGCCTTCCCGAACTTTTGCTTCAAAAATGAGTTTTAGTGACTTTAAAAGGTACCTTTGAGCTTAATTAGGAATATAGAAAGACTAGGGTATGATTGGGAATCTCGAACTATGCTTAGGAGAAAGAAAGCTCGGTTAAAGAAAGGGGAAATGTAGTTTTTAGCCATTTTAGTTGCATTTGGAACTTGTTGTATGTTAGCAATGCCTTGCCTTAAATATTTAGGATGTATTTAAGTTATTTGAGTAGATTATTAGAATTAATTGTGTTGATTGCTTCTTTTGACATCTATTAGCTAATATCGTGCTTATATGAACTTTTATCGTGCATATATGTGAGGGCGGCCTACTTTGTTGTCCCTCTTATGTGTTATGTGTTATATTGATTGCTTATGACTTGTTTTGGGTTGCGCAACCTTTATCGGACATGGTAGCGTCGAGAAACACGGGCGGCGTCGGGCTTGCCGTGCTCCCTCGACTACCATGGTGCCTATTCCCTTTCTCGCTGAGGCATACTCCACTACCCCAGAGGCTTGGTTCACTTGCTGGGCATGGACCTACCTCGGGAGAAAGGGTCGTAGGATCGGGATACATCCGGAGTATCCCAATTGTTGGTGTTTGGGGTTTGCCGGCATGTTCGTGATACTCGTGGTTTGTGGCTCGTGAATGAAGGCTTGGAAGTGGAACCGTATCCTTTTTAAAGTGATTAATTGCTTGGCTTATTGTCTTGTTGGTTTATGTGGATTATATATGTTTTCTTGTGTTTGCATATCATATTGCACGTTGGCATGTTGCATCACCTCCCTCGCTGGGCAACATTGTTGCTCATTCCTCATTTAATATGTTTCAGGTGAAGCTGAGGTGAATCCTCAGCTGATAGAAGAAGAGGAAGAAGTGCTAGTTAAGCAATTTCGGTGACTTCTTGTGTGATAAGGTTGTCTAAAATGAGAAGCTTGCGTGGAGTTGTTGTTGATTGCCTTTTTGTGACCTTGGGGTCTCGAGTATAATTGGTGAATGTAATAATTTGTAATCTTGTATGTTGGATATAAAGTGGAATGACATGTAATAATCCATAGTAAATTTATTCTTTTGCATGCTTGTGTGATTAACAAACTTGGAAGTAGAACTTGGCTATTGTTGTATCTAACTACCTATAGTTAAAATTAGAAATGCTTTGCTTGCTTGTGTGTTATATGTAATTGTTGTTCCAAGGCTCGGATGGCCTTGTGATCGCGGGTGGCCCATAAAAATCTTGGAGGATTGGTTGTAAGAGTTGCTGTTTGTGGATCTAGCATCATAGGTGTCTTTTGCAGGTACCAGTTTAGTCCTATAAACAGGGGAGACTCCGTCTGTTTTCTCCTAAATTTTGTGCCTGGGGTTTGGAATTGGGTGAGAATAGCATGATAAATAGGAGTCCCGATCTCGTGAGGGATCGGGGCGTTACAAGGGGGCCCTCAGCTAGCCGGGCTACCTGCTCCTTAAGTTCCTCGAACATCCTCAGCATCATCCTTATCTCCGGTGATAGGCTGGAGTTGGGGTCTCCTTCTGCTGTGGGGTTGGTTTGAGTGGCTAAGTGTATACGTTGGCTCGTTCCAACGTCGGCTTGGGTTAGGTTTTGGCTAGGCACCTGCGTGGTTTCGAGGTCCCCTTCCGCGTTGGGCGAATCCTCTACCGGTGTGCTGTGGCTTCTAGTTTGCACCATAATGGTTTCTCAATGAGTGGTGAAGAGAGTTATAAAAGAACTCGTCGTTGTTCCCACAGACGGCGCCAAACTGTCGAGGTTGGAAACCTCACAGTTGAAGTTAAGAGCTACTTGCGCCAAGCTGGACTTTTCAGGTCGGCCTCCGAGCTGTTCTTTCCGGGTCGGCTGCCAGACCTGTATAAGGAAAAGAAGGAAAAGGCTGGGTGATGACCCGGATTTTTCCCTCGAACGTGCGAATGATTAGTATGTCCGAGCTGGCAAGGTAGCTGAGAGCATTTAATAACGAGTTACCTCCTTAAATGAAGAGGGTGGAGCTCTATTTATACTAAGTTCTGGTCTGACAGCATTTAATGCAGCGCAGCTTTATGTCCCATCAGCGCTTTATGTCCTATCGAAACAGCTGGAACTGAGGTCGGGGTATCCGGGGTCGGGCCAGTCATCCTGGTTGGACATTCAGCTCAACGCGCTGGCCTTGGAGCTGATTAGCCCGCTTCGGCTCGGGACGGATTCGTACCTCAGCTCGGGAACCCCTCGTCACTAACAAATGTATCTACGATTTTGAAAATTAATGGAAATAATATCCTTCATCTCTTTGCTTTTTTTCTTTTTTTGTCCCCTTTTTCGGTTGCAAAATAGATTAATTGTGTCCAAAATTTTAACTGCGACCGGCATTGATAAATTTGGTGTTGACATTCTATCGAAACATGATCTTTTTCTTTTCTTTTTTGGTTTGTGTTATATTGTACAATATATTTTTGTTTATAAAGCAGAAGCGTACCTATACCAAATTATTATTATTATTTTTTTTGTTAAATAAGCAATAAATTTCATTCCATATTCGCATCAAACAATTTATATATAGTTATTACTCTCTCACTCTACGAAGTGAATTGAGAATTTATTAATGGATGTCAATGGGGTCATGGGAGATATATATAGATGAGGGAATCTGTAGGGAGTTGTGTCCTTTCATCCAAATCGACACAACTCTTGAGACAAGGTACCTGTAACGCCCCGGCTAAGCGAATGCCCCGAAGGGCAGAGGCCCACCAGCGATGCCACATATACAAGTATTGTCCGCTTTGGGTTATCACATTGGGCCCTTCACGGTTTTGTCTATTCCCGCCCACTTGGACTAGAAAAGGCGCCTGCACGGATAAAGGAACACTTCCACTTATATCTAGTAGCCTAGAACCCTCCGCAGTCGATGTGTGATATTACGGTACCATTTAAAAGAAGATGTGCAATCATTAATATAAAATGAAACTACTCTTTGATTTTCTAACAGTTTGAAACATAGTTGCATTAACATCTAGAATCAGTAAAAATTAGAGAAACTCTTTCATCCGACAGACGGACGTCAGTCTCATTCACATGAGATGGATCTCACACATATGAAACTCATTCCACTTATCTTTGAAGCAAGCCGCCCATCTTTCAAATGAAAGAGTTTTTCTAAAAACTATCCTACACCGGTAGAATGGAAATCACTGGAAAAGATTTCATAATTAGAGCATATGGAATGCAAACATTTCAATCTAAAGGTAAAGTGTCACTAGCCTTGGTATTTGCAATCCATTATGATGGTTTGTCCGTAGCCCTTTTCGTGCAATGAAATTTTAAAGGTTATTTTAGTTATAATTTTTCTAATATCTTTCAGCACCATTTTGCCACAATGATGTTTTGCAGAACCAACTTTTTCACAAAAAGGCGAGATGATCTCACTGCCAATGCCTCTGCTTCAAGAAGAACTATTAAAAACGCTAAGACTAACCAAAACGTCTGGACAACTGGGCCTCAATTTTTTTTTAATATAATATATATTGTATAATTACTAAACTAACCCCTCAATTCAAAGATAATGAGCACAAACAAAAGTCTACTTTACCCTCAAAGTAAAATTACATTCTTGACCTTTTCATATTTTACGAGAACAATACCAAAGCCTCAAGCAACAATCAAATCAACGTCTTTCAAACCTGCAAAAGAACTGTTCATCTTCTCCTTGCCAACAACTGTGTCACTAACGATTTAGAAAAAAAAAACTATCACAAAGGCCTCTCATCTCTCTCATCTTCCAGGGTTTTTTAAACTGTTCATTTTTGCCATTAACAATCAAAAACATCCATAATCTTCTCTCGTCTTCCAGGTTGGTCGCTGATCTTCGTCTTTGATTTGATCTTTGTCATCGCCGCCACCATCTCCATCACTCATAAGTTTTTTATTTTCATCTTCATCTTTGTTGTTTGTTGTTTGCTTTGGTTTGCTATAAACATCAGCATTATCGACGATGAGATGACTAATTCCTATTCCCTTTTGGAATAGGAACAATCTTTTTCTTGATTAAAGTACTTGTTTTCTATCAAAAGTTATCACCAATTTTCATTGAATTTTTTGTGCTTGAAATACATTCTGGATGCAAAAAGAGTTCTCTGTTGGTCGCTATGTCTCTTGCTATTGTAGGGTTAAAGTCATATGATCTAATATTTATGTATATGATTTTTTTTATGGGGTTAAATTAATTTTTTTTGCATAAAAATACTTTTAAAATACACATTTTTTAACAAAATTTTAGATTAAGTAAAAGTTATAACCCTGCTCGTCGTAAAGTAGCTACGTCTTTATCTTTCTTTGGTTGAACGTGCTGCATCCCCGCCAAAAAAAAAGATTATATGTATGCTAAAAGCTAGGCGATAAAGCATCAATTTTATCTTCTAACACAGTACCATGGAACTACAATTTTTGATGTGATCATTTACTCGATCTGCATTTTTGTCGTATATGCAGTTCTGCTTATATAGAAGCAATGCAATGCAATGCTTTTGATAGAATTGGCATTAATTTGTAGTATATCTGAATGAAGAAACATGAGTGCATTTTTCTGCAAAGAGTCGGCATTAATTTATGGGATAGCTTAATGAAAAAACTTGCCTTATTGTTAAAGTAGACTTCTGTTATGATACGAGTTGATTTTAAAGTAGCAAGCGTTATTTCTGTAATAATGGGAAGTATTTGTGGCTTCTCACAATAAGCCAGATGCTGAACACAAAGAATTCATTTTACTTAAACAAGTTATTTTGCTTTTTCCACTTATGGTACTACCTTTTCTGATCTTGTCTTGAAGATCTTCTTTTAACATAGGGAAATTCTAATTAGTAGGCCACTGGAAGGTAGCTAACCTCCGTGATAAAATATCACTTTTCTTTAGTTGATTCTTGAATGGATTTTGACAGGTGGATCATATTCAATTTATGTGACTTATCCCTTATTTAGCTGCGTACTTCATCGTGCTCCATCGTGCAATTTTAAGAATCGATTTAGAATCATTTAGAATGACTGGAAGAGATTATATGTATGCCTAAAACTAGGCGATAAAGCAGCAAACATAATTATAGCCTCCATGGCTCCTAAGCATCACTCCTAGTTTGCAATCACTGAGCGTGGATACTCTTGTTGAAGTTTGATGACGATAGATTTTAGGATTGGTTCCAAAATGTTTGTTCAATGTGACTGGAAAAGAATTGAGAGACAGAACCGATTCACATAATGGCAATAGTAGAATGCAAAAGAAAGCTTATTTATCTTGATTATTTGAAAGCTTGCGTCTCTTAGTATATATCTTTGTGTTTGGGAGATATGTGTATCTTTTATTATTGATTTGCTCATCATTTACACCATTTATGTGTCTTGAAATTATTTAGTTCTGGAAAGAATGGCACTAAGAAAAATATTTAAAACTCTTTGAAGACAATATATGTAGTTGACATATGAAAATCGGTACATGTGCGTCCTGTATTTGTTGTTTTGAACTTGATATATGTAATTTGACATAAAAAATATTATGATTTCAACAACAATGGTGATAACAAGAAGAAGTTCATCTTTAGGAGAGACGGGTCCTCGTTCATCTTCATCGAAGAAGAAGAGAAAGATAGCAGCTAAGCCTAGTTTGAAGGTAGTAAAGAGGCCAACAAATGCTTTCGGATTCTATATGTAAGTGTTGTATGTCATTTACATTACTTATGAACTATGTTAGAGAATATTAATTGAGATTTGTTATTATTTTGTAAGAAGGAGCGATACAAGGAACTGAAAGAAGAAGTACCAACATTGGAGATAGATGACAAAGTAAGGAGAATAATTGGTCGGGAATGGCGTGAGCTTAAGCCGGACCAGAAAGTCCCATATGAAAATATGGGTAAGAAAAACTCTGATGAATATCGAAAAAAAGGAAGCGACTCATGGACAATGACAAAAAGGTAATCCGAAATTAATCACAACGTAGTTTTTTTCCTATTAAAGATGATTTGAAATTTATATCGTTCCTTATAATCTGGTGTTGTAGGATAATTTACAAACCCGATTATCCTTGCTAAAGATTGTTGAATTAAACAATAGTCTTTCTGAGGAACAAAAAATTGTTGTTGAAAGTATTGGGTTTGGGGGCTTGTTGCAATTGAAATGCACCGTTTTGAAGCATCCCTTATGTAGGTGGCTAGTGGATAATTTTAATCCTGGGTCAAGTACGTTGGAGATCCATAGGCATGAAGTAAAGTTAACTACCGCCGATGTAGGGAGAATATTCGGTTTGCCCGGTGGAGGACAACCTGTAGTTTGCAAGGGCTTGGACAATGAGATTGATGAATTATGTAAAATTTTTGAGGTTTTTAAATCACTTATATCATTGGGCAAGTTGAGTAGTAAGATTACAGAATGCAAAAGCGCTGGGCCAGAATTTAAAGCAATGTATTGTATATTTGCTTTAGGATATTTATTATGCCCGATAACTGATTTTGCAGTGAAAAAGGAGATGTTGCACGTGGTGAAAAATGTTGTTGCAATTTCACAGTTCAATGGGTCAAAATTTGTGTTGGATTCATTGGCAGATGAAATCCAGCGTTCAAGACATTTGGAATAAAATTACGTTGGTGGTTGTCTATTTCTTTTGGTGGTAAAAGAATTATAATATCTCGTGAGTTTGATTTGTATTTAAGTAATTACTAATATGATAGTAGTTACTTGTATTAACTTGTTCAATTTTGTTATGCAGATTTTCTTCTTCGAAAAATTCAATCCCCCTCATAAGAGACACTCTCCCCATAATCTCCGCCCTTGTATTGCTTTTTGGACCAACAAAAATGTAAATACAAGGTTAAAGCAATATGAAAGGTATGGAGGCTATGAGTGCGAGCGATCAATTTCTCTAGTTTCTGAAACGGGTGAAAGTGGTGATACAAAAGTTGGAATAGAGGATAGGTTGTTATTAGTTGAGAACAAGGTTGATGGGATGACAGAAGAGGTGAAAGAAATGAAAAATATGTTTAAAGCTTTTTTTAGTAAGGTTGAAAACATTGAGCGTATTCTGTTAGGAGCAGTTGTTGTAGAGAATGATGGTAATGATGGTGACGATGGGGGTCACAGTGATGAGTTGGATGATGAGGATGATACGCATGGTGAGATTGGCGAGGATGATGGTGATTATGGTGATGACGATGTTGATGGTGATGATGATGATGATGGTAATTGTGATGATGGTAATAATGCTGATGATGGATATGATTGTGATCAGGGTAATGATTGTAATGATGGTAATGATGATGGAGTTGACAAGGATGGTGATTTAGGGGGTGATTTGGTGTTTAAAGCTGAGAAAGATAATAGTGAAAAAGCGTACGAAGCTGTTAAAGATGGAGAAGTTCATGTAACAACTATTGGCGATGATTCTCATAAATTTCAACAAGGTTGTTGGACTGAACTGGAATTGGTATTGGCCAAAAAGCCACTTGCACAATGTGAGGAATCTGCCTCGTGCAATTCTCCTTTTAACATGGGTAATGCGGCAAGTTAGTCCAATCCGAATCTTTGTAGGTGTTTGTTTCGAATCAACAATGATGCCAAGTTAAAAGATGTTGAGAATGTTAATATTACTTTAATTGAAGTGGGAAGTAAGACAGAAGGAAGTACTAAAGCACCAGAACATATGAAGTTGGCATTGGATTATATGGAGGATGATAAAAAGTTGTTGTCATGTTTATTTTCATCCAATCTGCCTCTTGAGTAAGTTCTATACACTACAACATTTTTTTATACTACTGGGTGATTTGTACATTCCAGCCAATGCAATGATATGGTTTTTTACTTTAATGTCATAGGGAAGTTGTTGTAAGCGACAAAATGGGGCACCTTACAAGGAAGCAAATCCGTGGCCTTGAACCCATGAAGTTTTTAACTGGAAGTGTGAGTGTTTTATGAGACCTTTTATATACTTTTCATTAATCTCTTCACATTTACGAGACATATTTATTGACATTTTATCCATATTTAATCATTTTTTTTCAGATTATAGACACGGTGGCATGGTGTTTGACATACAATGCGTGTTTGAAGGATTTTAAACTACCAAAGTGGTATTTTCCTACACTCGTCTCGGTATGTGAGCTTTATTTGAAGGTTGTACTAAATTTACTTATACTACCATAAACTAATTTAATTAATGGTGAGATGTTATTGGTTGTAGCAACATATCTTGTCTAAAAATCAGCCCACTTGCGAAAAAATGAAAAGCAATTTTTTCGACAACAAATTCGCAGGATCATTATGTGATTGCTAGGAGGTAATTCTTGTTTTTATTTTTATTCCATCATTTGATTTTAATGATGTCTGTAACAAGTAGTTACATACTTATTATGTTATTGTGATTTGTATGTATTTTTGTATATTTACATACCAATTAATCATGGGCAAAGTCATTGGTATTTGTGTGTCATTGACTTTCTCAATCAATCTATCAAGACATGTGATACATTTATGAAACCTAGCACTGAAAGATCGATTGATTATGATGTTGGACGTGTGGTAAATTTTCTTGGATTAAGTTATTTTCTATTGTACTACTTATTGTACATCGTGGTGTTGATTTTGTGGGATTCATTACTTTTAAATTTCAGATTACATATATGGACAAAATGTTCAAAGAGTCGTACGGGCCTACATATAACAGGATGTCAAGTATAACCAAATTCTGACGTGAATGGCCTGCATGGATCCCACGATAGGACAATGGTTGGGATTGTGGATTGTATGTTTGCTTGCTTATGGAGTCGTATGAGAGTGTGTGTTTATTGACGACACATGAAGGAGAAAAAGAACGAGAGCAATTGGCTCTAATGCTTTGGCGACATCCTTGCAACTATGAAAATCCGAAAAATATGTTGAAGTAGGAGATTGACTGACAATTGACCAGATTTTTGGTAAAATCTTTGGATATATAACGATCAATTTTTGGTATTGTAAGTAAATAGGTCAAGTGGGCACAACCCTATTGTAAAGTTTTTTCATTTACATGTATGATCATTTTTGACCATTGAAATGATTGTGTAAAGATTGCAAATTTCGTTTTTTTCGTTTGGGTTATTTTGAAGGTCTAATATGATATTATTTATGAAAATGGTTGATTTTTAGTATGTGAAGTTGGTAATTGCCCTGAATTGGAATTGATTTGAGTTGGGTTTGGATGGTGTGTTGAATTATTTTATATTAGTAATGGCTTTATATCTACTGTGTTAAGGAAAAAAGGTTTGTTTTTTTGGCTTATGTTTATTTTTTTCTCTTGTTTCTTTGTTGAGCAGGAAAAATAATTGAGGGGGTAAATGTGATTTTTCCTGTTATAACTGTGAAAATATTTGGCTTATGGGAAACTGCTGCTTGCAGCATTTAGACATGATAAGAAATTTTGTAACCTTGTAACTTTGAGAGAGCAAAACTTTTAGTAAGGCTGATACATTTCTGACGTTGTAACTTGTTTGACCAGAGCATCATCCACAAACAAAATTACATAATTTTAGATCCGAGTCAAAATGTGTTTGCATTAAGCAACGTTTTGGTTACATCATTCTAAGCAAAATATTAACAACCAATATTACAACCTACTATACTATCATTTCAAGTTCAGCGTAATAAGTAGTATCATCATAAATATATTACCAAAACAACAAAATCTAAGCAACCTAAGCATGTTTTTCATAGAATCAACATCTTGGCTATTACGTTGAGTGGGGTATGTGACCTCATCACTATCACATTCATCTAACTCCATTGTACTACTATCACTAGTCAGAGGAACAACAAGCTCTCCAGTTCTGCCCCAAGATATACATTTTGGGTCACACCAACGAAAAAAGTCGCATGGATGGCATTTATAATATAACCACCCTATCGACTCCTTCTCATCCTGCACAACAAGGATATCCATTGTCCTCTTGCTAAAACGACATCTTTTGGTTGTGTATCGCAAATCAATCAACAGGCCCCTTGAATTCCTATATCCACCCCTTGAATTCCTATGTCCGCTTTTCGTTGACATGATTCGTGTTACAAGCCAAAAGACACATGTAACTACAAAGTCAACCAAAAAATTTTGCGTATTAGACACTTTTACAGTGGGGATTTCTAGCGTATAAACAAGTTTTACCAAAGAAATAAAAATTACATACCTTTGAATGACTTGTAAAATACATAAAATAAATACAAGAACTTAACGTCAATCTTGATTCAAAAGAACACTAAAAAATGCATGAAAATATTGATAACCAACGCGAGTGCAAGAAGAACACTAGAAATGCAAGGTCAACCACACATTATTTTATATTTAGTATGATCAAATGTCCTTAGCAATATTTTGGCTAAAAAAATTGGTATTGATGATTTTTTTGAGGTCAAGAAATCAACAAACAAGAATACCAGCTTTAGGGTCAAGATCAGTGGGGTATATTCTCTTTTAGGCAAACAAAAACACATGCTCAACCAACACTAAAAAATCATGAAAAAAATACTAAAAAAGAGGACAAGATCTGGCTATAGAGCTACACGTTTGAGCATTTAGACCAAAAGGGGTAAACAAAAAACATAAAAGGAAATGGAACTACAACTATTGGATCTACACGATATATGAGATAAGTGAGCTGAAAAAAAAAAAAAAAACCAACATTTATTAAGTCAACCTTTGTAGAATATATTCATAAATAAGCAAAAGAAAATCCATAAGGTTAACCAAGAAATTGATAGCCTTAACAAAAACGTAAAATAAAAAGTTAAAAAAAAAGAAAGAGGATATACACTCACCGAGACGAGAAAACCACAACCACTTTACTAGCAAGCTTTTGACGGAGGATGAATGAAACTCTAAATCAGGACCACAATGATAGCACAAAGAAGAAAAACTTTGAAACAAAAAGTTTTAAGAGAGAGAGGGAAAGAAAAAAAGGATGAAGAGGGAGAGAGAAATTAGATCAGAAAGATGTAAGTTTCCAAGAAAGAAAAGACTACTACTGGTACGTTGGGAATTGGATGAGAAGATAAGAATATGTCTAAATAGACTAAAATAGCCTTTACTTTTCAATTTCAACACGTTAGTGAAAGGGTTAAATTGCAATTGTGTGAAAGAAGCATTTAATGTACTGAGTATGTCCTGTCATTTCATCAATGCAGCAAATCGCAAAATATCTGGCCATATCGTGCACGCCAAAAATTCAAAAATCAAAAACCAAAATCGTTAACAAAAAATACGAATAAATTTCTATAAATCGTTTGATTATTGATTGGGTCGGAAAATTGGCATATGAAACAATGAACTAGATGAAGCATTATCACCGTGCGTGGTAAATAATTGGCTCATAACGAAATTACCAGTAACTTCATATCGTAGTGATATATTATCGTAACCATACCCGAACAAGTTAATACCACTATTCCCATGCCTCAAATCTGGCATTATGGATTGAGTAGGATTATCGTTCTAGTTGTAGTATGTTGAATTAGTATCCTTTGATGCATGATTGCGTTCTTTATGACACGTATTTGCTTGGTGTCTAATACTCCTACAAGAACACGTCGCGTAAATAATTGTAATAAAATTGATTATAATTTATTAATTCAATAAATAATAGCACCAACCCGCATTTCCTACAACGTTTCGGTGCACGTTGTTTTTGACTATTTTTATCCCTTGTCCCTTTTGGTTTGGCAATTTTGGGATCTAAAACTTCAAATTCCACAGGTTGGGACGATTCCGCCTTATTTCCATCAGTATTATCCTTCAACAGCCATAAATCCTTTGCACAAGTAGTTAGTTTTGCGATGCCATCAACAACTTCTGTATAGCCTTGTAGTGTCATCTTCGTGTAGTATCCCTTTTCATTACACCTCGAGATTATGTAACCGTGTCGGGCAATCTCAATTTCGGTAGTTGTGCCGGATAACATATTCTTATCACATAAGTCCTCATTAATAACAACTGTCCAACGTGGGTTGATGCAAGATAATAGGATATGTGTCAGTCCTTCGCACTTGAGCACGTATACAATGTGCTTATATACCATCCCGGACGATTCAAATCTTAAACAATCGCAACTAATGAGTAGGCCATCCTGATTAAATAACACTTTACGAAACAACCCTTTGTTATTATAATCGGCTACCACATATGTACAATCACTACCATTGACGTAGAGATAACATGCTCGTGCCAAAGCATAGATTGCAACTGAATTTGTTTTTGAATCTTCTTGAAAATTGCTCGCGTAAACACACTGGCAGCATGATGCTCAAGTTCCACCCACGAGGTTCTCAACACCGGCTTCGTATAGTTTGTCAACACTTCTTGCCTGACATTGTTAATTCGGAGGCGTTCCAATCCTCTGTGGTAATCCCTGATGAAGTCTATCTGCTTCCTATTGCTTGCAAGAAACTTATTCAAGAATGCATTCATACCCTCACAACGTTGAGTACTCTTGACTAGTGCGAAAAATTGACCTTGAAGGTATGCTTCAGACCACATGTGTCTCCTTTCGTACACATCCACAATCCACTTGTGATTCTCAATGCCGTGATGAACAACCATTTTCCTCCACTCAAATTCAAATTCCTCAATAGAACACTTGAGAGACATCATTTTACTAAACGTTTCCCCGAAATTATCAATATGCACATTTGAGGTTGCATTACATCCAAGATGCCAACGACAAAGCCTGTGTTTTGCATTTGGAAAGACAATGGCGATAGCTGCTTGCATTGACTTGTCTCCGTCGGTAACCACCGACAATGATATCTTGTTGTTCATCGCAGACATAAAAGTATTGAGCACCCATACATAGGACTCTATGCTCTCATTTTTAATCAATGCAGCACCAAAAATGCATGTGTTGCGATGATTGTTTGCCCCAGCTAAGATGACTAAAGGAAACTTGTACGAATTGGTCTTATAGGTTGCATCAAATATCAATACATTCCCGAATACTGCGTACTCCTCCCTAGACCTTCCATCAGTCTATAACAATTTATCATGTCGGTTATCGTCATCAACTGTGTACTCAAAAAAGAACATTGGATCTCCTTGGACTTCCCGTATAGGTACGCAAGCGCAATGTTAGCATCCCCGTTAATGATTTCTTGTTGGCGATCCCGATACATTTTGTTGTACAAGTCTGGCCTAGTGAAACCCATGTTCTTGTATCCGGCGGAACTGTAGTTAAAGAAATCCATTACTTTACTAGGATTTATACCGGCATGATGCATAGAATGTGTTGCATTTATATGCCCATCATCAACGCGTCTGTGCGAGCGTAACTCTGGAACACCATATTTGGGTACAAGTTCATGATTGTGCTCATTAACAAAGGTAGTTACTATGTAACGCATGGTTGTTCTATCAAGCTTTATACGAAGTTTTGCACTACATTCACATTTGGTCAATGCACGGTGTTCCCGTTGTCTACCACGCATTTCCAAGAATTCTTTCCTTCGCAACCCTTGACAAGAACAAACAAATTTACGATTCGTTACTACTTTTGTAACTGGATGTTTTTGTATAATGTCTTTCTTAATACTGAATCCTTTCACATGTGCATAGCTATTGTAGAAATCATATGGCTCTTCTACATACCCAAATGTCATCTTACCAAAATCTACATTGCTAAAATTCCCATCCATCTTATATATCTACAATAATTAGCATTCATTTTAGTAATGTCTTCTTTATAAACAAAAAAATCTAGACTATAAATTATGGTGAAATTCTAAATATATTCTAAAGATTAGTTTACATAATATATATTATACAAATTTATAATATTACTGCAAAAAAAATAAATCAAACAGACTATATCTTACACAAATAAGTAAATGCATGGACAAAATAATTTTTCAAATGCACGTACATAAATGCATACAATTACAACTACACATTAGTAAGAACCAACAACAGATCCAAATAGAAAACTTATAAATATTACGAAAAAAAAAACTCTATATACTTACATGATAAAATAAAAAAAACTTTTTTTTAATCTATGAACTAATTTACGAAATAAAATAGAATAGGATACTATAAAATAAATATTATGAAAGAAGTAAACAAACTCTCAACATATACGTACAAAATAAATTAAATACTAATAAATAGTAAGTAAGAAACAAATAAACAAACTCCTAATACTTACAAAAAAAATTAAATACAACTTTTTTCTATCTAAAAACTAACCTGATATTCTTTCCTTCTTCTTCATTTCTCTTTGACTAAAATTGGCTATTACAATTCGTGAATTTTAAAGTATTGAATGGTTAGATGTATTAACATTCAGATGCATTAAATTTTTTATTGCATTTAACGCAATTTAATTTGACTTGATATTTATCTAATGGTGGTAGTTACATTGACATTTAATTTAATTGGATAATTACGCATTGTAATATTTGTCTACAAATATTGAAACTGAAACAACAAATAAACATACCACATGTATTATTCTTTACAAACCATTTCATATTTCAGATGCATAAAAATTTCATTTGCATTTAACGCAATTTAATTTGATGTGATATTTATCTAGTGGTGGTATTTATATTTGAAATTTAATTTGATTGGACATTATGCATTGTAATGCTTGTCTACGGATATTGAAACTTAAACAATAGATAAACATGCCCCATATACTATTCGTTACAAACCATTTCATATTTATAATGCATTAAAATTTCTTTTTGCATTTAACACAATTTAATTTGATTTGATGTTTGTATAATGGTAGTAGTTACGTTAAAATTTAATTGGACTGGACAATTATGCATTATAATAATTTTCTACAGATATTGAAACTTAAGCAACAGATAAACATAACACATATACAAAAAATTACTAACCATTTCAGACTTAAACTTTGGGCGGGATTATTTTATATTGGAGGGAAATTGACTTTGGTTGCATTTAATGTTGCAGAGGGCTACTTTAGTCTTTTGACACTTATTTTGTCTTTATGCACATTAGTATTCAGTCCATTTTAGTAATTATGCATAGTTAGTTGGGGGTAGAATGGTAAATATGTGCAATCCTAATAATGACACCAAGTCAATTCAATGGGTCCCACCGCAATTCCATAAATTCTGCATTTATAAGACAAAGGGTAATTCAGTAAAGTCACATTTAGTGAGTGCTTTCCAATGTCAACCACTACGTCCACGTGGCACGCATTTATTGGATCATTGCAAACTAACCTTAGTCTTAGCGTTTTTAATAGTTTCCCCTGCCTCAAAGGTAGAGTTGCAATTCACCAAGCTAACTTGGCCTTGGATCAATGAATTAACCTTTTCAGTCTTGGCATACAAAAGCAATTGTAGCCTTATCTCTTCCTGAACTAGGTTGCATCAACATTAGGGTTAGGTTTACAAACGATAAGTCTTATTTGTTTTTTAGTCTTTTTACTTTTGTTTAATTGCAAAATTCAATATGGATAATTATTGGACCTACACGGACGGTTATTGAACCTGTCATTGTACCTATTCGAACGACTATTGGACTTCCCCAAGCACCTATTGGACCTACTCAGATAATTATTAAATCTGTCTAGACTACTCAATGGGGCCAAATTGCAAAATCCCAAAACTGTGGAGTGATCGTTCCAAACATTTTGAAAACAAATCCTCAACATTAAACTTGATGTTATCCTTGGAAAGGCATTCAATGCAAAGTCAGTCTTTCTTTCTTTTTTTTGTTAGACAAGCAAGTTCATATATTATTTACAAAAACATGTACAAAGTAACAAGATCAACCAGTAACCTCATCTTTGTTACTAACAAAAACCTCTAAGCTAAGATGTCAAACTGTAAGCTCCATGCTCTACAAAAATTTCTATTACTAGCATTTTTCCTAAAC
This sequence comes from Ehretia macrophylla, assembly GCA_037974665.1. Taxonomy (NCBI): domain Eukaryota; kingdom Viridiplantae; phylum Streptophyta; class Magnoliopsida; order Boraginales; family Ehretiaceae; genus Ehretia; species Ehretia macrophylla. The sequence continues at coordinate 38,067,370 of CM075782.1, read as the reverse complement.
TTCTTTACATTGTATAGTTTATATACTTCATATCATGATGTACCTTATCAAAAAGCCGTTCCTACTTGATGCAGTACCTTGTCTCAAGATGGAAAACAATGCCCAGTGATTCCTTCCATCTTAATGTGGTGATAATAATCATAGTCCATCTATAACTAGCATAAGATCTGTGCGATACATGAAGCACCAGAAAGAGTAAAGAACAATCGAGTGTGCAAAAATACTTGTAAATTACTGATCGTTCAAACGATCAAGTCATGATATGAGAGGTGTATGGACCCACAAGCGTCTTTCAATCATATTCATCCAACTGATCATTCAAAAGTGATATGTGTTTATGAGAATTATACAATTAGTCTCTATTGTTTTCCTCAATTTTTAATTTCATCTCTATTGTTTAAAGTTAGACAATTTAGTCCCTAGTATTTTCAAAATATTTTTAATTTAGTCTCTACCTTTAAAATCTCAGTTAATTATAACAGAAAATGTTTGAAATCCTAAATTGCTCTTACATAATTAACAAAATTACTAACATATCTTTTGAATATTTATCATATTCATCCTTATTGTTTCACAAATATTCAAATTAGTCCTTATTACAGAAGCGCACATACACACCCACACACACACAAAAGCAAATGACAAGTTCAAATTAATAAAATATGAAAAAATAAAGTGATAAATGGAAAATTTATGAAAAGTTACAATCCCTACTACAAAATAGTACACCGACACGCCTTCATCAACGTTGTTATTCAATATATGCTTATGATGATGAATTTTTATATTTATATGCATTTTGATGACTTTATTTTATATTATTGTTATTCATTTTCTTGGATTAAGGATGAAAAAAAAATAATTATTTTTGCAGTGCTGGCAAACATTCAGGTTTTTTTTTATCTATGTTAGTAACATAGGCTAAATTGAAAATATTGTCAAACAATAAAGACAAAACTTATATAAATGCAGAACTTCGGGGGACTATTATGAATTTTTTTCCTATCAAATACTATAGGATTAGATGGAAATATTTACTTCTATCCAATGGCAAAAAAAAATAGGGGGTAGGTGAAACATGTACTTTTATCATTAGGGCAAAAACTATTTTGGTCCCTGAGGTTTGGTATAAAACCCAAATTGGTCCCTGAGGTTTATAAAAAGACCAAATAGGTCCCTCCCATTATCTATGACTTAATAGTCAAAGATTTGATCAAATGAAAAGACTTAAATGCCTTTGCTTTAGCGGTTGGAGATTTGGAGGGAAGGAAAAAAAAAAGATTGGGACCATGCAACAAGCACAACTATTTAAGCACCCAAGCCATTTTTTCTCGTCATTTGAAAACAAAACAGAAAAAATAATAATAGATGAAAAAAATTCAAATATTAAATGTGAAAAAATAATTAACATGTAACGAATTCCCCATCTATTATTATTTTTTCTTTTTTGTTTTCAAATGAGGAGGAATTCGTTACATGTGAATTATAGTGAATTTATCACAAGGTTATACATTCTATTGTCTAATATTGCACCTCAATACATTTTTCAAGTTAGTTAAAAGTCAGACAACATTTATAGTTGGAGGACATATATCCAAAATTTAAGACTTCAAAAGCCACAATTAGTGGCTACCCGATACTAAATTCAACTTTCGGGGAGAAGGTAGTGGTTATAGATATACTTGACTTTCTCTTTAATTTTACACTATTATAAATATTAAAAATTACAGACTATTCAGTCATAATATTTCTATAATCTGAAAATGATGAAGGAGATTACATAGTCGATCAAATACATCAGATATCAGTAATTCCATAAACTCACTCAAGATTAAAGGAAAAACAAACTAAACACGACCCAATCAACATTGCCAAAGAAAGAAAGAAAAAAAAGGTATATTCTAAAAATATTAAGAGCCAAACTTTTCTAAGTAGCAAGAATTTTGTTGTTATCGTTGTTCTTTTTTTTGGGTGAAAAAGAGCATGAATTGAAAGTGAGAAAAGAAAAAAAAAATGGCTTGGGTGCTTAAATAGTTATGCCTGCTGTATGGTCCCAATCTTTTTTTTTTTTTTTTCTTTCCCTCCAAAAGCAAGGGCATTTAAGTCTTTTCGTTTGGTCAAATCTTTGACTATTAAGTCATAGATAATGGGAGGGACCTATTTGGTCTTTTTGCAAATCTCAATGACTAATTTAGACTTTATACCAAACCTCAGGGACCAAAATGATTTTTGCAATTATATGTATCTAATTTGGGTAAATTTCACACTTAGTCCCTATTGTTTGTAATTTTTTTAAGTTGGTCCTTAATGTTTTAAAAAAAATCATATTAGTCCCTAATATTTATAAAATAATTCAAAATAGTCTCTATTGTTTAAAACTAGCCAATTTAATCTCTATTATTACCTATAAAATTTCATATAGTCCCCAAATAGGATCACATGAATTTTTTTAAAAAATAATAGAGACTAAATTAAATTTTTTGAAAAATAATAAGGACTAAATTAGCTAAGTTTAAATAATAGGGACCATTTTAAATAACTTTTGTAAATATTAGGGATTTTTTTAAATCTTTTAAACATTAAGGATTACACTGAAAAAATATATAAATAGTAGGGACTAAATGTGAAATTTACCCTATCTAATTTCTTGCCCAGATAGACTCTAAAATTTAAGTTTCACCTTGTCCCCCAAAACTTCTAGAATTATTATTGTATTGCTTCTCTTTCTTTTTTTTTTTTTCTTTTTTTGTCAAAATTGTATTGCTTCTCCGACTATATATGTTAGGGAACACTTTTAGCGTAATTCAACTAGCATCGAAAATGACAAAAAAAAAAAAAAAAAACTAGCATCGACAAAATTATTGATTCACTTGATTATGAATTAATTTATTGGGATATCTATTAAGTTTTGATTTTTATAAGTGATTACTGAAAGTTATTTTGACAGGGTATGCTAATTAATTGCTTTGAAAAAACTTAAGATTTGAGGGACGATTATCAATATATATATACCCACAAAAAGGGGAAAAATGTATAGAAATACTAAATCGAATACCAAAATGTTAATCTTTTTGAACATTTTAAGGAAGACTATTTTAATGGTTTAACGTTCGAAAAAAAACGACCACAATTAATTTTCCCATCCAATAGAGGAAAATAATTGTTTCAAATCTTCACTTCTAACATTGTAATGTAATATTTAAATAAGATCTACTTATTTTAAAGAAATAAATGCCATGTTATTGCTCCATAGAAAATGAAAAATAATTGATATCACAGACAAACTTACAAAGTGACAAAATATGTCTTTATAATCTTATAATATTATAAACGACATCTAACATTATAAATTATTAATATAATCATAATAAAATAATATAAATTATTATTAAATTTTGATCGTAATATTATACGATGCAACTCAATTAACCATAAATGTGGGTTTAGGTGAGATAAGAAATAGATAAGAAAACCCATTGCCAAAGGCCAAAGAGAAACACAACTCAGAACCAAATCTAATGGCGTCTTCTTCTTCTCTCTTGGCCTCTCAAACCCCAATTCTAAAAAACCCTAATTTTCTCTCTCCTCCCAATTCAATCCCAATCTCAATCCAAAAATCCCTTTTCTTCAACCTCTCAAAACCCAAAACAATCTCTTTTATCACTCCCCAAAAAAACCCCATTTTTTCCCACAAAAAGTTCACAATTTTCGCTTCTTCTTCATCTTCTGTAATCCAATCAACCAAATCTTCCAACAACTCAAACCCAACTCACACTTTACTCACTGGGTCAACTCGGACACTCACAACACTTCTCGCAATCGCTTTGACAGCCTCCAAAGTGTTGGCACACAAAGTTGTTGAATTGGGATTACAATTGAAAGGCTTCCATGGTCTCCAACAGGCTTTAGTTTACACCGCGGGACCTGCGTTCTTCGCGGCCGTGAAGGACCGGCCAACTGGGTATTTGAACACGCCTTTGACGGTGGTGGCGGCCGGATTGGCGAAATGGCTTGATATATACAGTGGTGTGTTGATGGTTAGGGTTTTGCTTAGTTGGTTTCCTAATATACCGTGGGAACGGCAGCCTTTATCGGCTATTCGGGACCTTTGTGATCCGTATTTGAATCTTTTTAGGAATATTATTCCCCCGATTTTCGATACGTTGGATGTTAGTCCGCTTTTGGCTTTTGCAGTGTTGGGTACGCTTGGTTCGATTTTGAATAGCAGCAGAGGAGCGTATTGATGCGATTGCTCGTGGGGAATTGTTGAATTGCCAATTCATTGAGTAAGGACTGGTAATTTAGATCATGTTTTGTGAGTTTTCGATTATTGGACATGTGTAGTAGTGGGTTAAATTTTGGATATTTTACTAGTTTTGTAGTGATTTAAGTTTTATTACGAACTCGATTATACAGAATTGGATTATTATGGATTGTTGCTTCTTTGAGATTTATTATTTTTTAGGCAATAATTGCTTGTGGGAATGATCGAATAGCTGATTCATTGAGTAAGGACTGATAATTTATTAGTTTTCTGAGTTTCGGCTATTGGATAATATGCATCAATGGGTTGAGTTTTGGTGAATGTACTAGTTTTATAGTGATTTAAGTTCAATTGCATACTTATATAGAATTGGATTATTATGCATATTGCTTCTCTATGTATTATCTTTGGGAGAAGAATGATTATCACAATAGATACTTTGTTGTGACTCCCTTTGTTTAGTCGAATTTATAGTCTTGAGAAAAAAAAAATTACATTTTGTATATGCTGTTTGTCACTTATTGGAGCAGTAAGGGGCTTTAACTAAGGAGGTTTGAATTCTGTTTACTTTATTCTTTTTTATTTTTCTTTTATAAGTTTAGCTCTGGTATTGAGAAGTCGGGAAATCATTCTCATTTTTTTTTGGATGATTCGAGTGGTCACGCTCTTCTTTCCCATCTTCTGCATTATGGTCTAGAATTTTTTTGTTTTCCTTTTGTCTATGTTCCATGTTGATGAGATACCTGCTGTATTTCAGAAGAGACTGCCAAGGAATACAGAAACTAGCTTCTTCCGTATTTGTTTTGTCCTAGTAAATATTCTTATTTTTCTGATTTGAAGTATTTTCATTTTCTTTTGGAACGAGAGATTATTATTCATCCTCTTATGCTAAAATCGTGCTTCATATGTCCTCACCAATTCTATTTTATTACATTAGTAGATTATGTGTGAGCCCTCTCTTATTAATCGTTCTCTCACCATTTTCATATCCCCTTAGGGATCAAAATCATGTGTTCGTATCTGTGTTGGAAGTTTGTCTAAGATCTGTTACATGTGCAGTATATAGTGTTCATATCACTATCTTGTTATTTGTCTAAATTAAAACACCTGTAGACGTTTACTTTTTCGGTGTATTATAGTTCTTTTAGAATCCATACTATTGTTTTAGCCATCAAATTTTGGGCATAAGACCAAAACCACTTGATGCTATTCTGATTAAATGCAAGTAAGAAGAAATAAGTTGCAATGACAAGGGAACAAGTTTTGGAGAACACGGAGGAAATGAGTCTTAATTTTTTTTTTTTTTTTAAAGTCTTGGGTTTTTGAGCTTTTGCCGATTAATCCTACATGCCTTGAAGTTGACGGCCGGGTTAACCTCTAGTGGCCCTGCCGCTGCGGGAACTCAGACTAGCGACCTCGTCTTTATTTGTTATGCATTAGTTAAACTGAGAAATAAGAGTGATTACCTTTGGCTGCTGTCCTCTTTTCCCATTAACCATCGTAATGTAAACAATTCGTATGTAAGCTATCAGTAGATAAACATTTGGGTTAGGTACTATTGCTTGCTTTATGCTTATCTTATTCTTGTCTACATTTTCTTAGTACACGTATGATACGTAGAAATATAAAAGGATTTAAGTGACATGATTTGTTTCCTTTCCATGTAAATAAGGCTCCCTTTTATTTAAGGTGCAGGAAGCCTTTATATTTGGTTCGATATCTTTAGGCATGCTAGTAGTTATGCATAATTCTATACTTGAAGCATAGAACATTGTGAGAGTACAGTCAAAATGTCAAATTGGTAAAGATTTGCTTGTGCTAGAGTGGGAAGGACCCTACTGATATAGGCTGATTAAGGGGCTGTTAAACAATTAAAAAGTTTTGGTTAGAAGTGCTATTGAATAAAAGTTGTTGATTGTGGTGTTCACTATGGTTAGAAGCGTTGTTAAATAGAAGTTGTTGAATGTCTAGCATTGTCATGTCATAGTAGAACTTTTACAAAAGCTTCCAGCATAATCTCAAAACAATTTCACGGAAGTCTTTTTCAAAAAATTCTAATTTAGAGTTTCTTATTTTTTTAGCTTTGTTTTTACCTAAAAGTTCTTTCAGAAATGGGTCAACAAGTTAGTTTCAGTTTTCAACTTCACAGGCGTTTTTAGGTGTCAAAAAGTTGGGTCAAGCAGAGCCTTAGTTTGCAAGATTTCTTCCTGAATAGGTGCATAAAAAACGCTTTGATTCTTCCAAGTTCATTCTGAACACAACTAATAAGTTGTATTATATGGATATGAATTTATCTATTGATTACTTGAAGCTTCCAAATTAACTGTATGATTGAACCAGCTTCTGCGTATCTTTTTTTTTTTGAACAGTGCTTCTGCGTTTCTAAATTGCTGAATGTTATACCAATTCCAGGTTATTGCACCAGGTTATCCTTTATTGTTTATGCAAATTGGTAAGCACATGCCCGAGAACATCAACAAAAAGCAGAGGACAAAAATACTGTGTTTTTGTTTTTTTTTTATTTTTTAGTTCTTATTCTCTTTACCTCGCCCTCACCTGCCGCCTACCCCGGGATCCGAACCTAGCTAGCTACAGACTAGGGGAGGCAGTCCAGCAACTGGGCTATGACCAAATCCCTCCCAAAAAAAGAAAAGACTACAGTATATCTTTCCGGCAATTGCAATCACTAGTGGACCTTTGTGGATCACCATGCTACCTCAGCGTAGCATCCCATTCATACATTCGATTAGATTAAGACCCCTTTTTTTGTGTAAAAAAAGCTTTATTATGTAAAAAAACTTTTAAAATATGTATAAAATGCTACATAATTTAGACTGGTTCCACAGTAACTTCATGGATTGCCTACGTATCTCGCAAAGGGAACTAACCAAAAACCTAATTCTTAGGGGAGAATCAAGTCTCCATATATATATATATATAATACATGTACAAAAAATATATACAATTTCTTGATTGAATAATACGTCTCATCTACCACATTATAACAAAGAAAAATTCTCTCATCAGACGATGACAATCCAGTCGTGATATAACAAATGTGCTCGACATGTAACGAGATCCACTTATATGTTGGTGGAACTGTAGCTACTGATGCGAAATAGTCACAATTGCTGGTTGGCCAGAAGCCTCAGCAGCAGCTTTACCAAATCTCGATAGTTGGGGTCGGCTATTAACATTCCCACACTGTGTGATCTTCCTGCAATTGAAATTATCTTCACCACCATCTACGCTTTCTGATGATGGTGATGATGATCTCTGAGCTGAACTTCGTCGATGGAGACGGCACTTAAATGAACCTGCATGGGTGGTTGGAGCACATAGGCACTGCTTCTTGGGTGCATCAATGGACTTTTTCTGATCTATCAGAGTCTTCTTAGCAATCTCTTTAGTTGCGTAGGGTGATTTCATTCCTTTGTATGATGCACTAATTTTCATCATCTTAACCCTGAATTATAAAGTAAAACTTGTTAAAATAACAGTTTCGTGCACCAAACTTTTGTTATGTGTAAAATCTAAAAAAAGGACGGAGCTACTTTAAAATCTATTGTACGCAGTCTTAATTTATATTTGACGTCATACATGACGCATTAAATTAGCGAATAACAATTGATGAAAAAAACAAATTCTATTAAACAAATAATATTCGTTCATGAAGTCCAAAAGCAATGGCATGGCTAATCAATTAAAAACTTAGATTGCTTTTTTCACAATCCGAACAGATTAAAAGAAAATACCAGTTTTTCCTAAAAATAATTTAAAGAAACAAGACAAATTTCAAAAACTCCGTTCTAGACAAAAGCCATGTTTTTTGATCTGCCACTAAAATTATGAATTTTAATATACAGCACGAAAAAGACGAATATAGAACATTAAAAAGCAAGATCAGTTTCATTTTCATGTTCCAAGAAAAATAAATAGACTATACATGTATAGCATAAACAAATTCACGTAAATTATATATCCGATCCAGAACGATATAGTTACACTAGACGTGTTAAAGAAAAGACTGTTCTACGTGGATAAGTTATAAGTTTTAAAACTACGATAATACTAATTAATTTTAAAATAGAACCCTGCGTTCTTAACGAAAACGTATTAAAAATTGCTACAAGAAAGAAATGGTATGGAAAGTAATACCGTATATTCGAGGCAGCTGTAGTATGAGGATTATGAATTTGCAACTCAGTAGCCATTGTAATTGCAACAATAATAGCAGAAAACTCACTGAAAAAAAAAAACGAAAATAGATTTCTATATTGATTGTGAGCACTTGTGACAAACACATTTGAAACTGCAGCAAGGTGAATATATAGAAGGCATGAAGGCAGTGAGGTGAGAACAGAGGCAATATGAATTAATTTGAATAGAAGGAGAAGAAGAAGCACGCTGAAATTAATTGGTAATGATGGAGATAGTATAATTTTGTCGCGAGATGATAGGATCTTAACTAACTAATGTGATTAATTTTGAGATGAAGGTTTAGATTTTAGAGTAGGACTATACAATTAATAGTAGGACTCCTCTTTTACTTGACATGTGTACCGGATATTTAGGCCAAGTTTATGCAAAATTAGGATATCAGAATTAGAGAAATGTTATATATCACCTCTTTTCTCATCACTATTTTATCACTTTTTACATACCGTTGTACATGGAATGCCAACTAGACAATATTTTTTTCCTCTTTCTTCTTATTTTTCCTTTTTTCTCTTCTTTCTTAATTTTTTTTCTCTCTTAGTTAATATTTGTCAAATCTTTTCCTTCTTTATCTTTAATCATATCATACTCCATATCAATCTTCCTTTTTAGATTTGTGAAGGCCAAACCTGGAAAGTGCAATGCTTCTATACATCATTATATATTATAAGAGAACAACCATTTTGCCATGTGTCGCGTTATGACCATCTGCATATATTTTTTACAAAAAATCAAATAATCATATTATCTTTTACAAAAATTTAATAATCATATTATTATATGCAAATATACTACAAAATTAATTTTGAATTTATTCAGATAAGACTTCTATCTATTGTAGACTCTATCAAATCTTAGTTTAAAACTTAAATTAAGCTAATCACTATCAGTAGAATTCTCCTTATTAATAACATTATTAGATTTTATCTGCAGGTACGATTCTTTTTTTTTTGTCAAACTGCAGGTAAGTTTCCACAAACTCTGTTTTCAAGTGGTCTACAGTTCTCATTCATAACTCCAACCCTAGGTTATTGTTTACTGATTTTACTTTATCTTTCCACTTTAGCTGCAACTATTCTTGATTTTGTTTCATTTTGCCTCCTAATTTCTCTTATTTTCTATATATATTTTAATTCCATTTTGGTTTCTTTTTCCTCTATATTTGACGATTCTTTTTTTTTACTTGTCAAACTGCAAGTACGACTCCATTCGACTGGTTTACAGTTCTCATTCCTAACTCCAATAGCAGGTTAGTGTATTTGATAGTATTATCTTTCTGCTTTAGCTGCAACTGTTCTTGATTTTTTTCATCTTGCCTTCTAATTTCTTTTTTTCTCTAATATCTGATTTTACTTTATTTTGGTTTCTAAAGTTCAGGCCTTCATCCTTTGAAGCATTTGGGTTCATTGTCAAATTTGATACCAGTCACAAGGGTTAGAAGTCTTTTTTTACGGCTTGTTCCTCTTCTTGTGCCTTAGTTGTTAATTTTTTACAAATATTATTTAAGTAAATTTGATAGTATGCGTGTATGTAGGTGCACTCCTTAAAAGTAAAATCATGTATTTGTGTTTATTTGTTGAATTAGGTTTGTACGTACATGTATTAAAAGTAAAATCATGCCTCTGTTTTATATTTGTAACTTGAATGATCTGTGGTAGATCTCTATTTATGCATATGACATTATGAAATTATGTATATATATGCATGCATGTGTTTATTTGTTGAATTATGTTTATATTTACGTGTTTTACATGTATATATTGCAAACTTATGCCCGTTTATGTGCGTATTTATATATATCGATCTTCTATCAATGGAGTCTAGCAAATAGCATTGAAAATAAATCTAACGTGGAACATTTCATTAAGTTGGACTTTGCATAAATGTTTTTCGATCCATAGAACTCCTTACTTTATACAGTTATCTAAGGAGTCAAATTAATGAAGTGGCATTAGTACAAATTAGATGAGCCACAACCTCTTTTTTCTTCTTACCATTTCTCATTTGGTTTTGTTATGCATTCATCACTACAAAACCAAATTATTTTTTCTTCTTTATTTAATTATTTTTTATCAAACATGTTTCTTATAATATTCTACAAAATATAGTTAACCATCTTTTGGACCCTTGAAATCAAAATATTAGTGCAAACCCTTGATTTTTCAACTTTAACTCAATATGTAATTTTTTATCAGGCTATAGAAAAGAGGTTGTTGTCATTGACTAAGAGAGGAAACAGTATTTACTCTGTGAGTTGTCAAATTTATTTTACTGCCTCATCAAATGAATGATAATTGATCATGATGTATCCAGTCATTCGTGTTGGAATATTAACTCAAGTTGGCGTTGAATGTCAATGTTAGTCGTTGGTTTAAGTGAATTGGTTCAATTTTTTATATGTTATTGACTGCTCGATATTGAATTATCTTAGGTATAAGTTGTGCTTTAGAATATTGAATTATTCTAGTATTTTATCTTTAGTTTTTATAACGTAAAATGTGGTTTTGTAGCTATTATCATGAATTTTGTGAAGGTTTCCAAATTTTGGAAGTACGTTTTGCTTCATTTATTCATATTACAAATATGGGTTCTTTCTCTTATTGCATTTTGTGTAATTAATATGTTGGTGGCCTTCAATGTGATACTTTTTAAAGTTCAAATTGTTATTATGCCTACTTAAAATCCTATTATTTGATGTATATACTTATTATTTTTATTTATAAATCTTCCACCACATGACAAACATGAATAAATATAGTTAGATATTGGACTTTATTTGAATAAAATATTTTTTTCTTTTTGAGAAGTCAACCAAAATCAATGCACCTCATATATGGCATCATCAACCACTAACAACAAAAAGTCCAGTTGCATGACGCATTTTCATATAAAAACCTGATCTTTCATACAAATAGAGATATTTTAATTTTTGTTCTATTAATCAAATAATCAACAACTTATTATAAGTGATGTTCAAATCCTTATGGTAACTTCTATTTATCCCTCCGTCTCTTCCAAATTTCATTTTTTTCTTAATCTTTACTTTTATCTGCTGAGCTTTTGATTTTAGGGTTATGAGACTATTTTATTTGACTATTTCATTAATTTTTCAATGCTCATATATCACATTATTTTTAATATAGATATTAATTTTTACTTATGAGAATCATTCAGAAGCCCATATTTTCATCAATCCAATGATGCAATTTGGCTAGCGTTTCGTAGGTCTATCTTCATTCTTTTCTTTTGGGTCATTAGATTATCTTCATTCTAGATCATATTTTAGTCACAATTTCATAGAGTTCTAACATGGATTTTTTATTAGGTTAGAATTTGTTTAAATCTCTTTCAATTATTAAAATTTTGGTCCCATTATGCCATGTGTAAGAAAATCAGCATGAATAATCATCATTCCACAGGTAAGCAAATAATAAATCTTCCTAAAAAAAAATATTATCCCTTAATAAGTTATGCGTAAAAATTTTGTTTTTACTATCTTGAATATATCTAATAAAATCTAATCCATATTTACAACTAACTATCAAATTTATCAAATCAAATTTTATCTTTAATTTTTATCATGTGTATCTATGGATATATTTTATCTTCGTTTAAAATCATTTATCTCTATAGATTGAATGACACTAATGTGTGTATATACATAGGATATGCAGTCTTTTTCTTTGGCATTTGTAAAATAGGTGATGTAATTGTTCATAAAATGAACTTAGGATATTTTTGTTCTATAACTTTTAAGTTATTGTTATAGTTATCTTTTTGCTCACTCATTTTGTTTTTTGTTTTTTTTTTGTCAAAAGTATTTGATGTTAATACAATTGGATCAGCTACCACAAACTTCCTGTGCACTCGATTCAAAGAAGATGTATAGAGAATATTGATATAATAAATGAAACAAATACTTGAAAATCATAGTTCTATATAAGAAGACTTTTTGCAACTCTATTGATATAAAACAATATGAGCAGGTTAGAACATGTAGGGAGAGTTGGATAAAAATGGTTGATTATGCTCTAAACTGACAAGAACTAAGAGTTTTTTTTTTATATCATATATACAAAGAATAAACATTTTTGTACTTCACGTTTTTTTTAAAGTTTTTATAAATTATTGAAATATTTGATTTGTTAAATATCAACTCTTGGAGTGATATACCTCAGATGAGTATGATCTCATCTAACCAAAGGTTGTCCCTAAATTCTAGCAAAGACAATTTTGTTTGGTTGTAAGTTTTTTCATGACTATAAATAAAAGTTGGGATCAAACTCTTTCCCACATTGGTTTATATTTTTCAAAATCTGTCTCCAGTCATGAGCTACTATAACACTTTCAAGAGTGACAAGTAAAAAAAAAAGATTAAAGATTTTGACAATGTATTAAGAACTACAATTAATATGATTTTCAAAGAAGTATCAAAATAATAAATTAGGCAAGTATGTATTTTTTATTATTTTCATTGTAGATTTTATTTTATTTAACATGTTTATGTTCTCTATTCATTATTGTTTACCTTATAATGTAATGGTAGCAATAAAAATATAGTCTTATGCTATATGACTTTTCAAGTGATTTGCTCAACCATTTGAATTTCGCTTAGATCATATAGAAATCTACTTCAAATATTACTAATGTATTTCAAACTAATGAGACATGTTTATAAATTGAAACCGATAACAAATTTCTGTCAATTTGAACTCATTACAGCCACCAATTATAAGTTGTTAGGTAGTCCATAATAATTTTTAGAGTATATGTTCATGTTATTCATGTTCAAATAATTTTTTTTTTTGTGTAATATGAAGTATTCCATATATTCTTTGACAATTGGATCATTCAAACTTCTGATGGTAAAAGATGAATTTACGAGTAGATCACATGTGCAAAGAGTAAGTATAACGTCAAATTAGGATGAGACATGTGTGAATTTTGTGAAAACAACAATTTGAAGAAAGGAAATACATGTATCTTTTGAAAGATCCGATCTTTGTTAAATAGTAATACTTACTGTCACATTTTTTTAAAAAAATAAATGCTTACTTTATTTGGTTTCTTTAGTAATGGTATGTTACTTAGAGTAACTTCATATTATAGTTTTGCAATAGTGTGATTAGAAAGTTGAATTGATTGATTTCATATTACATATTTTTAGTGTACATACGTTACACCCGTGCATCGCACGAGTACAATGCTAGTTGCAATCAAAAGCAATGGCAATCAAGCAAACCTGCCTATTGACTATGACAAATGGACCTCTTGGTACATTTATTGAGACTAATTCAAAGCTGATTGTTAAAGCCTCCCATACCCTAGTACGGAATCTAATTGCAGGAATAGAAGAAGTCATGTTGAATATTTTTACGTATCTTATTAGTCAACCTTCTTTTCTGAAGCAAATTAAGTTTGTTAAGAGAGAAGAAAATCTATTAATTCAAAAAGAAAATCCATAAGTGTTTCTCCAAAATTTGAAGATTTTAATTTTTTCTTGGAATTTGATCGATAATGGTTTTAATTATTTTAAGAGATAAGAATTATGCATGACCTTCAAATCTCAGGAATCAAATATCATTATAAAAAAAAAAAAAAAAAGCAAATGGCAAAATTAGTTCCAACTAAATTTTCACCAATAGTTTTGTAATCTCCATACAATGGTATTGGCAAGATCATCACAAAATTAAAAACCCATCAATGGTAAGTAATGCACTTGCTCAACGTGGTTTCATGTTATGTCCATGTACACAAGTGAGTAATTTATTAACGTAGCCTTTGTAATATTCCATTCATAAGCTGAAAATTTTGTGAATGTGATGGCCAATTGCGCTACTTATTAAACTATTGAAACAAAGAAATTTGCAAATGATCCGATTGAGATGTGATAGCTAGGTTAGTCTGAAAAGAAAGATTGATCACATATGAGGATGATTGATATGGAGTTTGATGTGGTTAAAGATAAAGAAGGAATAGATTTGGTAAATATTAATTAAGAAAGAGAGAGAGTGAAAGAGATTAAGAAGGAAGAGAAAAAAGGAAACAAAAAAAAGAGGAAAAAAGATATATTATCTAGTTGGCATGTCATGTAGGATGACACGTAAAAGGTGATAAAAGGGTGATGGAAAAAGGGGTGATATATAGTATTACTCTCAGAATTAAGACCCAAGAGTTGCGTGGAATGGTGGAGTAACAATATGTTGTAATTAAAGGTTCTGAGTTTGAATAACGGTTTTAGCCTCCATCATAAATTTAAAAAAAGAAAAAAACCAACAAGCCTTTACTCTAGTGGTATGGCCCTCGTTTGAGTACGAGAGATTGGGAGATTAATTCACGTGGTTGACATTCTTTAATATATGTTGTATGGTTTAGACTTCATTTGAACAAAAATAAAAAATATATAAAAAGATAAAAGGTAAAAACAAAAGTGCATATTTGTTGGTGAAGCGGTGAGAGGATTAAAAGTTAAATGTTGATGGGTGTTCAAAGGGTAGTAAGACCTTTGTTAGGTGAAGCCGTGCAAGAGTTGAAAATTAAATGTTGATGGGTGTTTAAAGGGTAATTCAAGTCTTATTAGCGGGTTGAAAGATAAATATTGATAGGTGTTAAAAAGATAGTAAGTCGTCGTTTGTTGGGTAAAGTTGTACGAGTCTTACTATCGGGGAGTCGTTTTTCACATAGTATAGGTGATTGGATCACATGCTTCTCTATTAACTTGGAGATCACCACAAATAATAAGGCAGAGGGAAATAATGGTACCAAAAGTGACTTTGATAAAGGTGATAACCATCCCCAACTTAATAACTTCAGAAGTAGGGTGAATATATTTTTCCCCCTTATTAGTAATTTGCTATGTTATTCACCCACTTTGTCAACAATATCTCCTAGGAAATCCCCTCCCTTTTGATAATGATGCATATTAACTGCCTAGAAAAAAAAAATGATGCATAATGGGTAATTCTTTCTTATATCTCTGATCTAAATAATTATTATTGCTAAATTTCATAATAACTCCCTTGGCAATCAGATCTGATATCCACTTTTTTGGATCGCAAAATTAATTACCCTTATCTTGTGACTTCAATGCATTTGCAAAATAAGATGCGGCCTTCAAAGAGTTATAGTTCCGGTTCGTAAAGAACGTGATTACATGACACAACTTCGTATCAAGTTTAATAAAGTTCAGGGGCAGAAGGAGGGGGCCGGACGGCCGGTAAATTTTTTTTTATCTATGTATTATTTTTTTTTAAAAAAAATAATAGGCCCTCCTAATTAATTGACTAGCTTTGCCTTTTTCATTTTAGTTAAAGATATTTTTTTCACAATATTCCAAACTCTTTCTTATCCATTGACATATTAACAAAACGTTATTTAAAAATGTCAAAAAAAGTATTTTGATACTTAAAAAAAAAAAATTTAAATTATTACCCATATCCTCACCCCTCAAAAGAACCTATATTTTAAAAACGTCAAAATAGAATGTGGTTGCACAACACAACTTCGTATCAAGTTTAGTAAAGTTGCTTATTAATGGTGATTAAATTTGTAAAGAAACACAATGGAATCTCGCAACTTCGTTCACATAGACACGTTAATGATGGTTAAAGAGATCAAATCATGCAATGCGTGGTGTACGAACAAATTTTAGCTATGATGGATTTGTTTGTTGAATGAAGCTGGGGAATATCACAACCTTCAGTTTATTAAGAATGACTTGTACAATGTCTTAAAAAAATCATATATAATATTTATTTTGGTTTATAAAAATTATGTAATCTTTTAAAAAATTAAAATATCGGGTTTTCCAACTTCAATTTTTTATTAAATAATATTCTTGATTGAATCTTGGCCCTCGAATTTTAAATTTTTGGTTCCGCTTCTGTTAATTTGTGACCGTCGAGTAAAAAGGTGGAGTGCGATCCGTTGATCTATTTCTAGTTTACGATTGACAATAACATTCGATTGGGCAAGTTATTTAGGACAGAATAGTAGCTAAGATAGGAGTTTGCTATTTGGTTACGTGTAGGTCTTTGATGTCACTTACAAGACTAATTCCTACGTATTTACATTTAGGGTTAATATCCCCATGTGTTCCTTATTTTTATGTAATTTGTATAGTTGATCTCTTATGTTCAAAATGATTATACGTTAGTCATTTATTTTTATGTTTTGTATCATTGTTAGTCCTTCCATCTAAATTGTAATGTTTTTATCATGTGAGTTGCACATGAGAGCTATTTTGAAGGTCGAATCCTTAAAAAAAAAAAAATACATACATCAAATCTTGTCCTTCGATTCTTACCACGTTTTAGAAAACATTTAACTCCAAACCCCAAATTCCTAAATCCCTAACCCGAATCCCTACCCCCAAATCTCTAATACTACTCCCAACCTCGAAATCCGTGACCACAGTCGCGACGTGCTGGGTTTAGGAAAATTTTGACACCAGTTTTGTGACGGAAAAGTGACGGCACAGTTACAGGCAAAAATACATGTCACCAAGCCGTCACTAACAGTGACGGCTTCTTAGCCGTCACTGATTCAGTGACTGTCCAGCTACGATCGTCACTAATTTGGTGACGGCTCAGTGATAAGTGTCTCCCCTTCCGATATATAGAGACGGCATGGTGACGGCACGGTGACAGTTCGTCACCATGCCATCGCCAAAAAGTTTGCCGCCCAATTTCCCATATTTCTTTTAACGAACAACGTCTTTAAACACTGAGTAACAACGATGTGTTACTTAGTGTTTCAGCAACATTACCAATTACTAATGTATTCTTAACTTCAAGTATAGTCGTTATTTGAACACAATAATTAAATACTATGTTTGTCTACATATTTACTATAATATGATAGAAATTTGATAACATAATTTGCAATGAACAAGATTTTATTTCATAACATTCGATAATTAGGGATTACATTAACAGACGGTTAACTTTAGTAATTACCATACAAAAGTCCATAACAAGATACACACACATATCTTAATATATCACATATTTGTAAATCTTACTTACTACATTTTTACATAATTTTTCACTCGAACAAATTCGGCAAAAGGATCCGATACATTTGATCCACATTCCTTTGATGGTGTTGAGCCATTGAAATATAACCATCTTCTTTTGGTGGTTCGTTTAGATCAAATCGACATTCAACTCTGCTACTGCTTGCCTTCGATAAATCACATTTATCTGTCTATTTCTCCTTTTTAACTGTAACCCACTCACCTTGAACTTTCTTACTCATCGTTTATAAGATATCATTCATCGAGATTACGTTTATGTAAATATGGAAGACAAAATGCAGGATTGTTTACTCTTTATATAGAACTGAAATTGGTGAAAATTTGGCGACGGCAAGGTGAGAGGTCTTCTCCAAATTATTGGTGCCAACTTCACGTGACTTCCAAACATTTGCGACGGTAGGGTGAGGGCTCAAAGAAGGCACGGTGAGATTGTAATCATCAAATATTTGGAGCCATGTCGGCTTTTATTGGAGACGAGCTGGAGACGGGATACCCGTCTCCATTATGGAGATGGCTGATGCCCGTCTCCATTGGAGACAGGCTAGCGATGGTAGCCCATCTCCACTGTGGAGACGGGCATCAGGCCCATCTCTAATTAATTGGAGACAGGCATCAGGCCGTCTCCATGTTGGAAAGGGGCATTAGACCGTCTCCATCAGCCCGTCTCTATATTGGAGGCGGGCATCAGGCCCGTCTCCGTCTTAGAGACGGGCATCGGCCCGGATGCCCGTCTCCATGTTGGAGACGGGCATTAGGCTGTCTCCATATTGGAGGCGAGCATCAAGCCCATCTTCGTCTTAGAGACGGCCTGATACCCGTCTCCATGCTTGTGGGCCTCTTTAATTGGAGACAGGCATCAGCCCGTCTCCATGTTGGGGACGAGCATCGGCCCGTCTCCATATTGGAGACGGGCCGATGCCCGTCTCCGCTGTGGGCCTCTTTTAATTGGCGACGACCCTGGTTCATGCTGGGCCGTCGCCCAATTGAATATATTTGTTCTGCCCTCTGTTATGGTTTTTTTTTTTGCAGAATCAAGAAAACCCCACCCCCCACCCCCTACCCCCTACCCCACCCCCCATCCCACCCCTCAAACCCCACCCCCTCCCCCCCAACCTTCCTACCTCTCTATATACCCCTCACTATCAACTTGTTGAGGTAATAATGAATATTTTTTTGGTATTTATACATGTTGTGCATATATATATATATATATATGTGTGTATATGTATATATATGTATGTATATTTATGTATAGATCTAGCTATAACCCCATCTCCCCCCCCCCCCCCCCCTCCTATGATGCTATGTACTCTCTTAACACATTACCCTCTCCCCCCCCTTAGAAATAATTTATTTTTTTGAGTTTATTTATATATACAGTTGTATATGTATGTACATCTATGTATATATGATACATTTTGTGTGTTGTTATGAATAAGGGCATTAATAATGCACCTAACTTAAATATGTTAATTTAGTTGTTAATTTTTTTTTTGTATTTTCGGATTTTTTTTCGGATTTTTTTTTTTTAAATTACGATTTTTTTTTCATTTTTATTTGTATATTATTTTTCTTTGTTATAATTTTTTTTTTAATTTGTGTTATTTTTAACACATTTTGGTTATTTTTGATTTAATTTTCTGATTTTTTTTAATTTTCTGATTTATTTTATTTTTTAATTTACGAATTTTTTTTATTTTTTATTTGTCTATTATTTTTATTTGTTATAATTTTTTTTAAAATTTGTGTTATTTTTAACACATTTTGGTTATTTTGATTTAATTTTTTATTTTTTTTTATTTTTAGATTTTTATTTTTATTTTTTAATTTTCGGATTTAATTTTTTTTAACACATTTTGGTTATTTTGATTGAATTTTCTATTTTTTTAGAATTTTTTTAATTTTTTTAATTTTTTGATTTTATTTTTTTTTTCACATTTTGGTTATTTTGATTTAATTTTCTTTTTTTGGGATTTTTTTTTTATTTTTTTAATTTTGGGATTTAATTTTTTTTTAACATATTTTGGTTATTTTGATTTTATTTTCAGATTTTTTTTATTTTTCGGATTTTTGGTTTTTAAATTTTTTGTATTTTCGGTTTTTTTATCTATAATTTTTATTCGTTATTATTTTTTTTGTAGGTTTTTTTTTTAACATAAATAGGTTAGTTGTTAATTTTTTTAAATTTTCGGATTTTTTTTTTGGATATATTTTTTTTTCATTTTTTAATTGTCTATTTTTTTTATTTCTATTTCAGTTTTTTAATTGTTGTTTGTTTTTTTTATATATTTAGGTTATATTTTAGTTTTTTTTTAATTTCTTTCTATTTATTTTTCTCCGAAATTGGTATTTTCTTTGGATGTCAAATTTCGATAATCGTAAACCATAAAATTATAAATATAATGTGTTTGAGTAATATGTATAATATATTGTTACTGTATAAATCTTTTAATTGCAGGTTATCAGATTATTCACGGTTGCGGGGAACCTCTCTTCGTTTGTCGTGTCCGGAGTTTATAGATTTTACGTTAATATTTTTTGAAACTTTGGATTTTTTTTTATCTTAACAATTTGTGGTCTATGATTTCAAATTCGGATAATCGTCAACCATAAAATTAAAAATTCCAATGTCAGGACCGAGTCCGGATCAACTATTAACCTGTTTTATTGAATCATTCTAGCTTCATATTTGTTGAGTTGTCACATATTTATGTTGAGTAACCTTGTACATTGTACTTTGTGCCCTTTAACGCTTTATCGTGAACATTGTACCTTGTACACGAAAATTTTGAATAATTTTTAAAATGTATAGTTGTTGTGGAAATGTTTTGAATGCAGATATCAGATTACTCACGGTACAGAGGAGACTCTGTCCGTTTGTCACGTTCATCTATCAATTTGAATAAAATTTGTCAAATATAATTTAAATGTTAATTTTTTCATATATGTTTAAAGTTTCACAATTTTGTTACATATATCATTTTCTGCGTTGTATAACATTGTTCAGTTTTTGGTTTGTTTTGTATCTTTGTCATGTTGTCAAACTCATGCGCAATAAGTCTCACTCATCGAATTCAGATAACTCTTTTACCTAATAATGTATTACGTAATTTTTAAAATGCAATAACATTAACAAATTGGTCAGTGCACATTTGATGGAGTCAAATCGTGAATGGATGTATCAGAAATAGATTTACGGTAATCTTAATGAGGCGTTTATCCAAGGTGTTTCGGATTTTGTATCATTCGCAAGCAACCAACATTATTATATGGATGACAACAAGATAAGATGTTCATGTGTAAAATGCCAGAACTTAAAATTCCAAACAACAGGAACAGTGGTTGATCATCTGTATAAGAAGAGTTTTATGCCTTTTTACTATCAATGGATTGCACAAGACGAACATGTGTATAACAATTATGTTCCAAGTACACAAACTTGGGCGTATAATAAAAAACAATAGTTTGGTGAAACGAATAATTATAAAACATTGGTTTTTGACGCTGCCGGTCCGCAGTTCACCAACGATCACAATGTTGAGGTTAATGAAGAACCTAACATGGAAGCACATGAATTTTTTGAGTTGTTGAATGTCGCTGATAGACCATTGTTTGATGGTTGTGCGAAACTTACTCAATTGTCAGCTGTGGCTCGATATATGAATATGAAGTCTGAGCATAATATGAGAAACTCTCTATTTAACAAGTTCATAGAAGAATTAATGGAAGTATTGTCCGAGAATCATAACTTGCCTGAAAACCTCTATAGATTTAAGAAACTAATCAAGCCATTAGGGTTGGGATATCAGAAGATCGATGTTTGTGTAAATGGATGCACCTTATTTTACAATGATCGGAGACTCATGGAAAATTGTCCGCGCTGTGGCCACGGACATTTCAAGGATATAGCTAGTGGTAGAAAACGGGGTAAGCCTATTTCCTACAAACAGTTAAGATATTTCTCTCTGATACCAAGGTTGAAAAGATTGTACATGTCAAATGCTACAGCCAGACACATGACGTGGCACAAATATCACACTGTGGAGGATGGGAATATTTGTCATCCATCAGATGCCGAATCTTGGAAATATTTCGACTCTGTGTATCCAGAATTCGCTGTAGAACCAAGAAATGTTCGGCTAGGCCTTTGTTCAGATGGTTTTAACCCGTACAGTTCAAATACGCAACCTTACTCTTGCTGGCCAGTGATAATTACCCCATACAACCTTCCACTATGAATGTGCATGAAAGATCTCGTAATATTTTTGACACTACTTGTCACCCCCCCAACCCGACCTATGGAGGTTAGATTAGGGTGTGATCTAATCATTCACGTTCTTTTACGACTATAACCGGTTAACAAAGGTTAAACTTATCGGTTAGACTAGAACTCCAAAAATTCTCCGAAAAAACCGGCAGCATAACGGCTGTAATTGGGCTCTTTAGTTTGACCTGATTTTTTTAAACGCCTCAAAACTTTCAATCTCAGATTCGATTCCAACTAAAATTACTATCCATCACCAATCGATATGCCTACTAGTTATCTCAAAAGTCTCGTTTGATTAACAACCTGGCATGATAACTATGTCCCGTTTATTTGTTAATTCATGTTACAAAGTACCTGTTGATCTTTAGCTTACTATTGAGTACCTAGGTGGAATTAGATAGAGTTACGTCATTGATTTCTTCACCTAGTGATTGAGTTGCCTATAGTAGTTACTAAATCAAAACAGTAATAGCAACCCACAAGATAGCATCGTCTAGACATAGTTAGTACAAGCCAAAATTAGACCCCAAATTACAACGGGGGTCATTTACAATCAACCACAAATAACATAAGAAATAGTCTTCAAAATGAACATAATGTTCGCAAAATAGCCACAGTCAAGCAAGGCACGTAAGGCAAGCAATCACTCCAAAGAGTCATCAACAGGCACGTTCTTCTCGGGTACCTGTTCCTGATCTTCTTCACCTGTGATGATAAAAGAAGGTGAGTCCTTATGAACTCAGCGAGGGGGAACGAGAATTACGTTTTAAAACTCTTTTCCGGTTAAACTTATGAAATACCCTTTTTAAAAGTATGACATATAACACAAGTAAGTTTATAACATAATATAAGTGTAAATGAACACAATTACCCGTCTTTCCTCCCCGAGGTCCTCTAGAAACCAAGCGAGAGTACTTAATCACATAGTGAAAATGATACGGTGAGCTTTTGCTCTCAATTCATTTCCAATAACAGTTGTTGCGGCCGACTTCAAATCATCCACTTATCACGCCAAATGGGTGTACTTCGGATGTACCCCGAAATCCTATGACCCAACTCTCCGAGTAAGTTTAGCCCCCAAGCGAGAGAGGGAATTGGACCATGGTAGTCACGGTAGCACCGGCAAGCCCGATGCAGCCCGGTGTGCGTGAAACGCTACCATGCCATAAAGAAAGGTTGCAACCTTGTATGCAATGCACAATTATAACATTTAACATATCACATTAGGAGGACAACAAAGTAAGTTGCCTCCGGGCAATTATAAGATCGCACATAGACAGGTAAACACATGAGACATGCTTTGACATGAATTTTCACTTTGTAAAACACATAGAGTTATATGAATATTAAACGAGCAGCCATGTAACACATGTAAATCAAGTCATATAACTCATTTCGGGGTTCATGTATCAAGTAATAAAATTATACAAGCATGCAACGACGTTTACATGAGACCGGGTGCAAGAAAAGTCTATTCATCAACATGTAATCATCGGGAATTACATTTAGAGTTATAAGAACAACTACGGGAAGCCTATTAACCACACAATTTAACACGTTCAACCGTAACATCATCTCTTAGTAAAAAGTCAATAGCATTAGGGCCTCAATTCCATGTTTAAACATGTGGTTAAGTAAAACATTCATCAATTAACGATCCCAAGTCATATATCAATCAAATTAAGCAACCTCAACCAGCCACAACAGTCCATACAGCATCAGAGTGCCACAATTCCAAGCATTCAAAACCACAAGAGAAGTTACAACATGTTTCAAAGCATATCACTAAATAAAAACCTCACTGCAATGGTTTGTTTTCCCACATTCGATTAGACAAGCAAACATTTTCCAATTTCAGTGAAAAAAATTTCAAATTAAAGCTTATGAGTGATTTAAATCTAGGAACAAACCTCGCATCATTTGGAGTTCGGACTTAGGAGTTATGACCAAAACCGTGAGACTATGCAAAACTGTCAAGTTTTAGACACATTATGATTTTTGCTATTTTTTAGGGTCTTAGAGTCAGAATTGGCTTTGGTATATTTCTGTCTAAAATGTCCAGAACTGAAAAATCTAGCAACATACTAATCTTCATGCATTTTCACCAACATTTACTAGGTAAAAAATGTTTCGTTCTACAGAGTCAGAAATCTGCCAGAAACCTATTTCATATTTCCAGATTTTTCAGATTTAGACACCTTTCAATATTTTGTCATTTTGGAGGCCTTAGAGTCAAAATTGGCCTTGGCCTATTTCTACGAAAAATTCTTAAAACTGTCAAAACTAGTCACCTACCAATTTCCACACATTTGTAACATCATTTACTAGGCCAAATGCACTTTGCTCTACCAAGTCTGAAATCTGCCAGCTATACGATTTTACCTATCTTCAAGTTCTAGCCAAAAATCTAGCCATGCATGGTCATATAAGCTCATATACACACATATACAACAACTACAGAGGTACATATAGTCCTATGAAAGCATGCATGTGATTTTTGAAAGCTTTCAAAAGATTTAACCCTCACCTTAGCAAGTTAATAAGTGAAGATGCTCAATGTTCTTGAAGATGCACAAAAAGGTCGTCTCTCCTTGCTTGGCCGAGAGATAGCTTGTGGTTCTTTAATTCCTAGCTTAGTTATCATGTTCTTAGTATGTGCATGTGATTAGAACAAAAGGAAATGAAAGAAAAGCTATCAAAACATACCTAGGGCCGAAATGAAGAGTTCTATGAGCTTGCATGCATTTTTTTGAGCTAGCTACTTGCTTTCCTTTGCTTTGGACGATGCTTGTGTGTTATGGAGAGAAATTTTCAGTCTTGGAAGCTCATGAAAATGCTAAGGCCAAGAAAGAGAGGAGATGAGAGCTTGAGAGAATGTTGAGAGCAAATGAGGTTGAAGTTGCTTGAGAATGTTTTGAGTGTGCTTGTGTCGGCCTAGAGCTTTACAAATTCTGAAATTCCCTTAGTCATTGTGCATTCTTAAAATGTGAGGAAGCATGGGTGAAGAGGCCGAGAATGAGAGAGAATTTGAAGGCAAAAGAAATGTGAAATTGTTAGAAAATGGTTGCATGCATGTCTTGGCCTTAGGGCTTAGCAAAATTCTGATTTTTATATCATCTTTGAGCATGGTTTGATTTGTTGGTAGGCAATGGTGATATGGCCGAGAATGTGGAGCATGGTGGTTAGTAAAATATTGCTTTGGTGTATGCAAAAGTTATGACAATGTGAAGTTTTGTCTAAGCATGCATGAATAAATTATTTTGTTCAAATTTTTGCTCAAGCACATAGGTATGGTCGGCCAAGTGATGTTAAATTCTGAATTTTTTGTCTTGTTTTAGGAATAATTTATTGTAGGTGCATGGGTTTGCAAAAGAGTAGGAATAAAGAATAAGAATAAAGAATGTTTGAACATTAAAATATTAAGTTGAATTTGACTTAGGATTAAAATAAGAGTTAGTGGAGTTTGTACGATTATTTAATAGTTTAGTGCTTTGTATAGGATTCTTTATTGATTAGCGTGCAAGCACGCTTTTTTAGGTTTAGGGCACGTATTACGAGGTAAGGCACGAACTACGAGACAAATACACGTCTTCCAAGAAAATGCACGTAACTCTAAAGAATGCACGTAATTCAATGCAAGGCACGTAAAACATGACACGACTCTTAGACCTAGGTTAAGGCATGTGGTTCAAGGTTAGGACACACGAAACAAGATATCGCACGCAAATCGAGGTCGGCCCTCACACTACTTATTCCTGGTCCCAAGCATCCCGATAAGAATATTGATGTCTACCTAGAGCCCCTAATCAATGAATTGATAACTCTATGGTCGGAAGGAACATTATGTTATGATATTGCTACGACGAATAATTTTTGTTTGAGGGCAGTCTTGATGTGGACAATAAATGACTTCCCGGCTTATGGTATGTTGTCGGGATGGAGCACACATGTGAGGTTATCGTGTCCTATTTGCATGGAAAAGTCAAGAGCTTTTCACTTACCAGCAGGGAAGAAGCCTTCATTCTTCAACTGTCATCATCAATTCTTACCACAGCATAGTTCATTAAGACGTGACAAGAAAAATTTTATCAAGAATAGGCACGAGATATCTACACCTCCACCACAATTATCTGGGCAACAAATTTGGGAACGGGTGAAAGATTTCCCAACAATCCAAGAGAGCTCTTGCAAGAAGCAGATGAGTTTGGTATACATCATAATTAGACGAAAAGAAGTATTTTTTGGGAATTACCATACTGGAAGACGCACCTTGTTCGTCACAACTTAGACGTGATGCATATTGAGAAAAATATTTTCGACAATGTCTTCAATACTATAATGGCAGTTAAGGGTAAAACTAAAGACAACCTTCAAGCTCGGAAAGACCTGTACACTTTTTGCAATCGGCCAGAATTTTACGAAGACAATACGAACAAGTTCGGTGTATACACCATGCCCAGAGAAAAGAGAAAAGTGCTACTACAATAGGTTAAAGGCATAAAATTTCCCGATGGTTATGCTTCTAATATATCAAATTATATCGACATGAAAGATTTGAAAATGTCACACATGAAGAGCCACGATTGTCATATATTTATGGAGAGAATACTTCCTATTGCATTGCGTGAACTCATGCCGAAACAGGCTACAGAGACATTTGCTGAACTGAGCTTATTTTTTAGCAATCTATGTTGTTCAACTTTGCAAAGAACCGATTTGGAAATGATGCAATATACTATTGTATTGACGTTGTGCAAACTGGAGAAGATGTTGCCTCCTGCATTTTTTGACTCAATGGAGCATTTACCTGTCTATTTGGTTTATGAAGCGATATGCTGTGGACCAATTCAATATCAGTGGATGTACCATTTCGAGAGGTTTTTGCAAGGCCTGAAGAGGAGAGTTAAAAATAAAGCACGTGTTGAAGGATCTATTTGTGAAGCCTATCACGTCCTAGAGACACCAACTTTCTGTTCATATTATTTTGAACAACACGTGTCAACTAAAAGTAGAAGGTTAGGTCGAAACAACCAGTATAACGAGGTAGACTACCCTGAGGGTTGTTTATCTATATTTACTTGTCCGGGTTGTCCTATTGGGACGGATGCCGAGATCTCACTATTGGAGTATGATCTCCAGTTGGTACACTTATATGTACTCATGAATTGCGCAGAGGTGCAACCTTATATAAAGTATGTTTGCAACAATTTGGTATGAGCAGCTTTACAAATTGGATGCAGATTGTTTGAGGAAGACTTGGAACAACAATACGGCCCTTTTAACCAAAGAGATAGATAGTTGCATTTTGACAAATCTTTCCCGAGATGGTTATATGGTCAGGTCAGTATTTTGTATGCACTTTCTGCCTATTCATTAAGGGCACGACCAGTTGAGTATTAACCAAATGTAGTCATATTGCAGTTAAGAGATAGGTATGACATAGACGATCGTGTGAAATATCTCTCGAAATGGCCACACAAAAAGACACGCAGATGGTGTAGATACATGGTAAACAGATACAGGTTCTCTACGATCAAATATGGGTCTTCAAAATCCACGAACAATAGTGGAGTTTTCATAAGAGGTACAGGCGATGGTACAACTGGGAAAATAGGGTACTATGGGGTATTGAAGGACATTATTGAACTACAATATCCTAATCCAATGTTACAACATACAAGAGTTATTCTGTTTAAGTGCGATTGGTATAATACCACAAATGATAGAGGTGTGAAGTCAAATCAGAGGACCGGATTGGCTGAGGTGAACGTGAGAAAAAGATATCCCAAGTATGAACCGTTTGTATTGGCAGGTCAAGCCCAGCAAGTGTACTATTGTGTTTATCCAGGGGCCAAGAGAGAACGAGTGGATTGGGTGGCCGTCATTAAAATCCGTCCAAGACATTTCTATGACATGGACAGACAGGAGATAGATGTGGATGATAACACAAGTTTTCAATCGGACCACATGAATGTGCCCCTAGTGGAACCGAATGATTTTGATTCTAATTCACATATTAATGATTTGGATGTATACACTGAAATAATAAGAGAAGATGACGAACATGGAAACGTAGAAGAATATGTAAATGACGAAGAATATGAGCATGAAAGAAATGATAATGGTGAACATGATGATGATGATGATTGTGCCCCATATGATGATGAAGATGACGATGATGATGATTGTGACCCATATGATGATGAAGATGATGATGATGACTATGACGATGATGATGAGGATGAGGAGGAAGATGGGGAACATTCAACCTTCCACAATCATGACAGTGACAATGATCGAAATGATGATTTTTGAGAAAAACAAAGGTTAGGAAAAAATATTTGTCATGGTTGTATTTCAATTGATCAAGCAGTGATTCCTAGTGTTATACATAGATCTAGGATAGTTATGGTATGTTATGTTACATAATTACATTTTTTCAGTCAATATATATTATTTATATATTCTAATTTTATTGTGTCAAAACAGGCAATGGGAGGCGGTGAAGATCCAACTCGCAAAGGGAAAAAACATTTGAAGCAGAGCAGCTTGTTAGGAAAAAGGACATCTTCGACTCATGCCCCCCTTATTGTTCCCGAGACACAGCGATTCAATCCGGCCGGACCGAATGACGTATCACAATTGGGTGGCCGTGGATCTATAGGTACACATAATTTGAGTGGTCGTGGATCCACAAGTGCACATACAACAACTGATCGTGGTGCTGGTAATGTCCCTGTGGTCGTTGGGCGTGGTTTATCTAATTCATCAGTGGTTATACGACATCGGATCCCAGACGATGCGCAGCCCAACAAGAGCAACCATATGTACAGGCCACGTCCACTAGTCATAATGAACGACACTGTTCATCAGCTAGACTGCCACAGGAGTTAGAGGACTTATGTGTAGATGGTGTTGGCTCTTCAATGCCCGGTGGTGCGCAATTTTTTAATATGCCCGAGTCCTCGCATGCTGCTGAACGACGGGCTACAGGAATTGAAGATTGGCAATTTTATGGATTCCAGTCTCTAGCCAATTATACGATATGGCAAAATGACAAGCAACGCTATGTAAAGGTAGTAGAAAACGGGTATGTAATAGTTCACACTTGACATTAAAATATTCTCTTTTTTGTACCCTAATATACATGTTTGGATTATGTTATGTTGTATAGATGGGATCCATATAATACTGTCAAAGGTGTTTCAAAAGCTCTACATATCGGGTATATAGAGTCGTGGTTGACATACAGACAGGTCCCAAGTGATACAAAGAAATTATGGTTCGAATATTTCAGGGTATAAACTGTTAAAGCAATCTATTTTGTGGGAACTATTATTCTATTGTATATATAATTGATGAATTATATGGATGATAATATTAACGCTTTCAGAAGGAGTACAAATGGCTTCCAAGTGATAAAGCTGAAGTTTGGCGCAAGTTTGAATCTACTGCAAGATGCCGAATTTCATATTTGACAAACAAAGGTCGGACAAGAACGAAAAAGCTAGATTTCATACCACTTGACACATGGAACGAAATGCTGATGTTATGGCAAAGGCCAGAATGGCAGGAAATCTCAAGGAGAAATTTAGACAATCAAAAGGCCAATCCGTCTACTCACCATTTGGGTTCAATCCCAACCCATGAGGCAGCTAGAAGAATGGTATTGATTTAGTAATACAATCTTGTTTACATATATATGTTATGTGTACAAATAAAAATTCATCGAAATCCACAATTATATGTAAAGTAATTTGGTCAATTTCTATTGTAGGAAAAAGAACTTGGGAGGACAGTGACTTATGCGGAGGTTTTCAAGAAGACTCATCGCAAAGGGACTGACGGACAGTACACAGACTCTCGGGCCGAGCAGACTATGGTATGTATTATTGATGTAATTTCTAGAAGAGGTAGCAATGCATATGGTTTATGTTGAAGATAATTTGGAATTCACAGTATTGATCTAAAGGTTTGTTGGTTTTGCAAAGTATTTATAATTGTTAAAGCTATTATTCCAAAGGAAAAACATAGTTGGTGATTGTGAGCATGAATATGGCTACACGGTGACCAAACATCTAAAAAATAGAATATGGTTACTTGTTTTACCCTGTTGTGTTGTCTAATGTATTTACAAATGTATCCTTAGGTTTATTACAGAACATGATTAATATGTTGAGGTTAAGTGTGGTACTGTAAAAGCTTGGACAATGTGCATTAGGTTGGCTTTATTCGACAAACAGTTATTGGGAAAAGTCCGAAATAAAGAGGAGACTCTGTTCATTTTTTTATTGACAAGTAAATGCATTAAAGAAAAATGCAGTAAGATAATTTTGTGTGTTTCAATATTAAGTTTATGTAGCTGAGAAACATTTGGTTGTATCTCACATCGGTTATGTAATACTAACTTGTTACTAATGTCTTTGTAGGCTCGTTACGACGAAATGATCCAAACAGCTAGGAATGCATCTGAATCAGACTCGAATCTAATGCCTGTGGATGAGAACGCAGTATTTTTGCAGGCTGTTGGCCCACCACGCAAAGGTCGGTTATACGGGGTAGATTCTCAGGTATCCGTTGAGTCTGTCATAAATCAGGGACGGTTCTAAAGGGGGGCAGACAGGGGCCCGGGCCCCCCTCCCCCTCCATTTTAAAAAAAAAAAAAAAAAAATTTACTTGTTAAAAAATTTTATCAAATAGTTCGGCCCACCCTATTTTATCAAAAAAAAAATTTTGTCTACTGCTTTTCAACTTTAACAAACTTTTGAATTAAAATAATATTATTGTCTATTGCTTTTCCTGAGAAAGATGAAGAAACTTTTTTTTTGTCTACTGCTTTCGGCTTTCCTAACCTTTAGCTTTATTATTATATTCTTTAATATGTTTTTAAAAAAATTCTTATTGTCTTTCTCGACTAAACCCCAACTCCCTTTCCTCCTTTCTTATTTTCTTGTTCACTTTCGTTTCTTCATCTTTCTGACGCGCAGAAGAGCGCCAATCTCCCTTTCTTCTTTTCTTAGTTTCTTCATCTTTCTCCAAAGGACCAGCAGAACATTACCCCTAAGGTAAGTTTTATTAAATTTTGTTTGTTAAATTTTTCTTTATATTTTTTAGTGCATATTATTTGTCAATTATATTGTAAATTGTAATGTCAATTTTAATATTTTATGTGAAATAAATAATTTTATTTTTTAAATTTAAGTAAGGCATAATGTGTAGATTAGAGAAGATTAATTATTGAAAAAACAACAGTAAAATATAGAATTATTTTTTCTTTTTAAACTGTATTTTAATATTTTATGTGAAATAAATTATCATTTTAGTAGTCAAATACAGACTTTTTTTTAATACAATCTGTAACCAACCAAAAAATATATATAGTTTTTCATTATTCTAATTTTTGAAATTTATTTTCAGATGAAGTATGAATAAGTTTAAAACAATTGATTCATTCTTTAAAAGGATTGTATCTGATATTAATACTGATGTGGTTTTAGAACCTCCAACAAAATTTCAAAGGGTTGAAAATGATACAACAGATATAGCATCTTTAGTGCGTGAGCCGGGCTTACGTCCTCAGATTTGGGAATATCCAGTGAACAAAAGAGATGAAATTCGTAGAGCATATATTCATTTTGGTCCATATTATCATATTCAATCAAATTATCCGTATTCTACACAAGAAAGTCATCCACATCGATTTCAAGCTCATTGGTTTAGAACATTTCCTTGGTTGGAGTATTCACCTACAAAAGATGCTGTATTTTGTTTTCCTTGCTACTTATTCGCAAAAGAATCAAATGGAAAACCTGGACTTGGATCAGATGTGTTCATTGTTAAGGGATTTAAAAATTGGAAAAAAGTAAATGGAAAAGACTGTGCTTTTTTATCTCATATGGGGAAGGATATAAATTCAGTTCATAATTCAGCTGTCAAATATTGTGAGAATTTGAAGAATCAGTCTTCTCATATTGAAAAGGTGATACAGAGGCAAAGTTCTTCACAAATTTCAAATAATCGTCTGTGCCTTAAAGCTTCTATAGATGTTGTTCGATGGTTAACATTTCAAGCATGTGCTTTTAGAGGAAACGATGAAAGTGTTGATTCCATAAATCAAAGTAATTTTCTTGAAATGTTAAAATTGTTAGCATCTTACAATGAACAAGTTCATGAAGTTGTTTTGGATAATGCCCCACAAAATGCTAAATACACATCTCATACTATCCAAAAAGACATTTTATCTGTTTTGGCTAGAAATGTGCAAAATAGTATTTGTAAAGAGATTGGTGAAGCAATGTTTTGTTTAATTGTCGATGAAGCTAGGGATGAATCTAAGAGAGAACAAATGGGTCTTGTTATAAGATTTGTCGATAAGGAAGGATTTGTTAGAGAGAGATTTCTGGACTTGATTCATGTTAAAGACACAATGTTCTTAAAGAAGAGATTTCTTATACATTATCTCATCATAGCCTCAATGTTCTTAACATTCGTGGTCAAGGGTATGATGGAGCTAGTAATATGCGTGGTGAATGGAATGGGTTACAAGCATTGATCCTTAAAGTTTGTCCTTATGCTTATTATGTGCATTGTTTCGCCCATCAGTTACAACTAGCTCTTGTTGCTTCATCTAGAGAAGTTTCCGATATACATTGTTTTTTCCATAACTTGAGTTTCATTGTTAACATTGTGGGGTCTTCTTCCAAGCGAAATGATGAATTACAAGCTGCCCAAGTAGCTGAAAATGCACGTTTAATTGAATGTGGTGAGATTGATACTGTGAGATGAACCAATCAAATGAGAACTTTGCAACGCCCTGGAGATACTAGATGGGGTTCTCATTTTAATTCGATTTGTAGTTTGATAAGGATGTTTGCGTCAACTTGTGTTGTTCTCCAGAATATAGCTATTGATGGATCTACATTCTCTCAACGTGGAGATGCTACCTTTGCTGTTAAAGTATTGATGTCATTTGATTTTGCTTTTATCTTGCATGTGATGAAAGAAATCATGGGGATTACTAACGTGCTTTGCCAAGTTTTGCAACAAAAGTCTCAGGACATTTTAAATGCTATGCATATGGTTTCTAGTACAAAATCATTATTGCAAAAGCTCAGAGATGTTGGTTGGGAAATACTCATAGAAAATGTGACATCTTTTTGCTCTCGCCAGAATATACAAGTTCCTGATATGAATGTTTCTTACTCTGACATACTCCGATCTCGTCATCAAAAGGATATTATAACAGTGGAACATCATTACCGGGTAGACATATTTACCGCTGCTATTGATCAACAATTGCAAGAGCTAAACAACAGATTTAATGAGCAAGCAACTGAGCTTCTTACTCTTAGCACGGCTTTGAATCCTAGAGATGGTTACAAGTCATTTGCAAGTAATTCTATTTGCAAACTTGCTGAAAAGTTTTATCCTTCGGACTTCTCCAAACAGGAGATGATTCATCTAAATTATCAATTGCAGCATTATGAGCTTGATGTGCCTAATCATCCTGAGTTGAAAGATTTGACCAGTTTATCAGATCTGTGTAGAGGATTGGTGAAAACTGAAAAATCAAAAACTTATCCTTTGGTTGATAGGTTGATACGGTTGATTCTGACTCTTCCAGTCTCGACAGCAACGATAGAACGAGCTTTTTCTGCTATGAAAGTTATCAAAACAAGGCTTCGCAATCGAATGGAAGATGACTTTCTCAAAGATAGTATGATTGTTTATATCGAAAAAGAAATTGCTAAAGATATTCTTGTTGATACAATAATTGATGAATTCTATACCATGAAGGAGAGACGAGCCCAACTTTATTGACTGAAGTGGTAAACACTACTTTACATAATTTTATGTTTTTTTTTTTTGCAAAATGGTATTTTTTTTACACTTATTTGTGTTTAATTTTTTTAATTAGTTCTTTATTATTTAATTTTAGAATAATTAATTATGTTAATTAAAAATATAGAAAATACTGTACAAAAAAAAAATTCGGCCCCCCCCATACTAAATTCCTAGCTCCGTCCCTGTGATAAATACTACAAGCCATTATCAGCGTGTCATCACAGAGGATCAACTAAATGATGCCGTTACGAGAGCCACAGTGACATTGAATGAAACTGTACAAAGTCATCACCAGCGGATCGAGAGTCAGGACGAGTTAATCATTCAACTTCAGCAAAAGTTGGCGAAGCAGGACAAAATGATGGAAGATCTCTACGCAAAAGTATATGGTCAACCTGAAGACCAACATTCTTCATCTTCACATAGTGATGAAGATGGAGAGTAATTTGTTATATTGTTATCTTTGTAGTTTGATGTTTAATACACTGCCATGTATAGGACATTTCTTTTTATGACAGTTTAAAATAACAGTCTATATGTTAAATATATATAGCATGTTATATTTGCGGCATTATTTGAAATGAATTTCATATATCAAATAGGTTCAATTAGGGATGATCCTGCAATTTTTTTCATCAGAATTATGACTAGTTTAAGTAGATGAAATGGTTAAGTTGGTGAGGGCTTAGTGAGGGCTTGGCGAGGGCTTGGTGAAGGGAATGAATAATGACGGATTAGTGAGGGGAAAGGTTGGCGAAGGTTTGGCAACGTCAATTTTGTGACAGTTTGGTGAGGGGTTAAGTTGGTGACGACTCAGTGACAGCAATCACTAATGACGGCCGGGTGAGGGTAATGTTGGCGAGGGCTTGTCGATGGGAAATGTAGTGACAGTTGTGAGACGGCTTTAATTGACGAGGGGCCGGTGACGACAAACTATAGTGACAGCTTGGAGACTGGAAATTATGGTGAGGGCTTAGTGAGGAAGGACTGTAGTGGGGGGCCTGGAAACTAGAAATTATG
Source organism: Ehretia macrophylla (assembly GCA_037974665.1). Taxonomy (NCBI): domain Eukaryota; kingdom Viridiplantae; phylum Streptophyta; class Magnoliopsida; order Boraginales; family Ehretiaceae; genus Ehretia; species Ehretia macrophylla. Next base: position 38,032,720 of record CM075782.1, on the reverse strand, counting down.
GTGAGGGGTTGGTGAGCGCGGATTTGGAGACGGGATGGAGAGCGTTTCCAGCCGTCGTTAAAACAGTGACAGCACGGCGAGAGGAACCATTTTGGCGACAATCTCCTGTCTGACGGACAGTTCCCTTCACCGTGTCGTCGCAAATTTCACATTGGCGACGGCACAGTGAGGGGAACCGTCTCTCGCAGAATCCAGTGCATGTTGACACCGGTAAGTACAATATGTATAAGTGCATGTACATATATATGTTTATATATGTATTTGTATGTGATAAGGGTTGAATATTCTTCAACCCGAACTTAGTGTTAGTCTGCAAAACAGAAAAATGGACAACAGGGGTTATCACCCACGCACCTCCTCTGATGTGATAATAAGTTAGTTTGTCCAAACTCAAATAATTACTAAGAGAGAAATAGCAATTAATGAAGATCAGTTACCTTTGGTTGGTGCATTGAATAAACTATTTATACTAATACAAATGACGGGCAAACATTAAATGCGTAATGGTGCCCCTGTTGCGCATGTCACACCTCTCTTTTTTACCCAGGGGATAATAGTTTTGCTCATCGTGTAATGCCCGGTCTGGCAGTCACATCAGCAGACATATTCGGGCCACCTCAAACAGGTCAGGTCATACCCGTATTCAGGTCGGGTCGATCTATACCCATGTCAGTATGTATATGATCTGATAGTGTTATAGTATAAGGCTGATGTATGGGGTTATGTGACTATAAATATATATGTGTGTGTGTGTATATATGTATATGTATATGTATATATATGATCTTATAGGGTGCAAGTCTGATGTATGTATAAATTGGAGATTTGGGGGTTAGAGATTAGGGTTTGGATTTGAGAATTGGGGATTTAGGGTTAGGGATTGTAAATGGATTCTAAAATGGGCGAAGAATCGAGGGTAAGACTAATGTATAGGTTTATTTCTTGTGATGGCAAATTTGTCCTTTTTAATTTTTGAAATTACCTCTTACGTGTAACTCACATGATAAAGACATTACAATTTAAACGTAATGCCTAACGATAGCACAAATTATAAAGATAAGTGACCAACATATGGCCATTTTGAACATAAAAGACTAACTAGACAAAACGCATAAAGATAAAGGACACATGGGGATACTAATCCTTACATTTATCATTTTGGTTTGGGACAAACAAACATCACAGTAAAGGAATATTTCAGGCAAATAGCTATGGTTAGGGTTCACTGCTCTCGCTTAGGATAATTTCTCTATTTTTTTCTAGTTATAAGAGTCAAATATATGGCTTCCTATTTCTGTAAATCCTTCGTATCAGTTTTATTCCAACAACACTCCTTATTTTATATCTAAAGATTCTTCAAAAAAGTAAGATTGAAATAGCGAAAGAAAAAAGCACCAGTGACAAATAATTAAGATCTAACTTTTGCAAACACTTTAGAAAGATTAATAGAGTTCAAAGAAAGAATATATGAAGAGAAGATGAAATAAGTGGAACTTGAGTAGGAGGAAGGAATTATGAAAAAAAAAAAAATCTCACTAACATGTTTCCACTGAAGTTAAATAATGGACAGAGCAACAACTAGAAATCAGGCAAAAAAGAAGTTGGATGTGATCTATGATGTTATCCATATAGTTTAATTTTATAAAACTTGAATACTTATCTAATTTACTTTAATTTCAATGAAAATATTTATTATACAAATTTGAATATTGAATTTTGTACATTACATGAAAAATATAGTCATTGGAAAAATTGATAATAAATTTGAATATCGGATTTTAAACATACATGACAAATATAATCATTGGAAAAGTTTTATATTAACAAAAATAAAATAAAAATTAATATCAATAATTTTAATATTATCGATGAGTGGTACATAACTATTAATAATTAAAATATAAAAAATGATTATAATAATATATTTAACTAAAATAAAGAGTATCATTAGATTGAAATAAAAATAGAAAGTCCCAAAAATACGGAGAGTTGTTGGAGTAAAACTCAAATAAAGAGTTTGTAAAATGAAAAGTTTCTTCATTACTACTTCATCGATCCATCATTGAAATTCATCATTCATATCATTCACAATATAAGAAAGAGATATTAATTTATAGGATATAGAGCCATACAATACAAAATTTATGTACTTGTCTGCATTCAGGAGGAAAAAGATAATAATATAAAATAAATAATTCAATAATAAAGGAAAGGATAATTAAGGAGGATTAAATCTTGTTTGAATTAAGTAACTTTATAAATGAGCGGTACATAAAGGATTATGTATATGTTTTGTTTGAATTGAAAAAGAAATAAAAGGAAGAAATAAATTTTATAAATGAATTAACATCTATAATATCTTTCTGTTTCTTTTATAGCTAGTAAGGGTAGTACATATTTGACAACCATTTAAAACCCAATCACCCTAAATCGTCGCTTTTGATACCAATTTGGAGTGATTATAAAATCACCTCTATAAATGATTTTTAAAAACCTGTCTAACCAATCTCTCTCCAACCCTACCAATCCAAACAAGGGAATGCGTTTAAAAATCCCTCACCAACTAATCTTTTTTCTCCAAAAATCGACGGCTAAACCAATAGATTTTGGTTTTAGACATTCAAAAAATCATAACCCAAAATCTTGATTATTTATTTATTATTTTAAATATATAAACTTATATAAAATTATATTAAATTTACAAAATATCAAATTATTTTATGTATTTTTGGTTCAATATATTAACTATTTCAACCAACCAATTAATGGTCATTATTCAACGGCCCAATACACTAAAAATCTAAGGCCCAATATGTGAGATCCGAATTCGAACTCACGTGCATTAATATTAAATTATGTGTAACTATATATTCTAATGTAATATATGTCTTAATTATACATTATATGCCTTAGAAATAAGTTGGAAACTAAGATTAGAATAAGATATAATTCAAAAAACTTAAAAGGATTAACTTTTGGATAACTTAGTAGTTATCATAGACTTGAGGGGCTAAAGCGTAATTACATAAACATTGCGTTAGACATTAGGCTAAGTTTGGAATTGGAATTGCAGTTTGCCTAATCTTAATTAGACCCCACGACTTAGGAAGGAAAACAACTAGACTCCATTGCAAACAAGATAAAAATTTAGGGGTGAAACTAATATTAACCAAAAGTGTTAACTTTTTGTTCAAGATTAATACATAAAATAAAATAAATATTATGCCAACCACCCACCTACCCCACGTCTGATTCAGACCATCCAAGAAGAGGAAAATTCTGGAAAATTAACAAGAGGAGGAAGAAGAAGAAGATAGAAGGAAAGAATAGCAAGCAATGGCTAGGAAATTCAATCTTTTGGCTATATTCACAAGAGTTATCATCAAATTGCTAAGGATTTGAGGTGAGGGGACTATTTTCTAAACTTATTTCAGAAGTATATTGCATATATATGTGTTATAAAGTAATAAATTGATGTATTATACAAGATTACACGTTATATGCACGCAGAAATTTTATTACAGCAGTTTTATTTTGTGAACGGTTTGAGCAAGTAAATATTTTGGGAAAAATCTGGAAAAATCACATAATACTCTAGACTCGTATAGGAACAACTTTCATGTTGGACTAATTGTGAAGAAAAATCGTTTGCTTGCTTGAAATTTCTGAAATCAGTTAAGTTTGTAGTTGTGCTGATGCAGAACAGTTTTGCTTGTTTGAATTTTGTGGTGTTTTTGGCCTATAAATACTAACTATAAAAATTTGGAAAAATCAGGGTAAGTAGTTTGATCAGTTAGGAACAACTTTTATTTAGGCTGGAAAATTAAGAAAAATCGTTTAGGGCTTCAAAAATATTAAAAATCGTAAGGTAACAGAAATCGCGATCGATCTGGACAGCTTTGCGCACTTGTGTTGTTTGGTCATATCTTGATGCATTTAACTCCGAATTGAGTTCCGTTTGATTCTAGAGTTATCTACTTTCGAAGATATTTCCATACATATAAAAATAAGTTTATTTGGGTATCATTTACTTAGGTAAATAGGCAGCCAAAGTTGAGCTACTGTTGAGAATTTGAAATTATTGTAATTGATTATTTTTGTGCTCTTATTAATTCTTGTGGTGAAAGTATGCCTTATTAGACATGGTTGAAGAGTAACATATGACATGAACTATGTGAAGCTATGTGATAAGACTAAATATTATGCTATGCGCTATGCGATGTGATTACCTAGGTAACCGAGCTTCTAAGTTTAACTTCTGCTGAAAATTTTAAAAGTGTTAAACTAATTTGCTAGTGCTATTGTTGATTTTTTTTATTGTCAAAATATAAACTATGTGTTCTTATTTATATGTAATACAGGCCCCGAAATGTGTACCTATGTGTTGGAGCCTATGTTGATATGTGCTGTAAGCATATGTCAATATGTCTCTTACCATGACATGTGGATTAATATTTGGTATGTAATACGTGCAAGGAGTGTACTATGAGTTCTTGATTATGTGTAATACATGACAAGAATTATATATATACCTAAGTGTTGAGACTAAAAGTGACATGTGATGCGTAATGTGATGTGAATATCAATGTGATACATGATATATACGTGAAAAACATGCATTGCATAAATTAATGTGTTATTAGAGAGGTTGCAACCTACTTCTGGCATGGTAGTGTCGAGAAACTCCGGGCAGCGTCGGGCTTGCCGGTCTAGCTCGGCTACCATGGTTACCAATTTCCCTCTCGCTAGGGAACTTTACTACCCTGGGAGAGTGGGTCGTAGGCTTGGGTATATCCGGAATACCCCGTGTTGGGAGACATAAGAGATTTGAAAATCGTTTGGCCGGCCACCACATGCAATGCGATGCGTTATATCAGCGTAAGCGTATTCTTACCCTAATATGTGCTAAATGTTTATTCCATAAAAAATAAATGCGATGTGTTTACTATATAAAGTTGCGACGTGATTCCTATATGCCGATGCGATGTGTTTAATAAATGTTGCTAATATGTGCATGACATTCACAGGTTTTCAAATGGATTTTTAAAAAATAAAATGATTTCAAAAACCCTTCCTATATTCCCCCCTCGCTGAGCTTAAGTTGTTATAAGCTCACCCCGTTTTTCCATCCTTGCAGGTTGCTCGAGATAGAAGTTTAAAAGCTGTCATTTGCTCGTAGATTGTACATTTATTGGTTGCATGCGAGGAATATGTTTGTAATATTAGTCACTAGCGATGAAGTTTGTATAATATGTACTAATATAAACTGTTACCTTAGTATTCATGAACTTAAATTACAATATATATTTATTTAAATAATATTTTTAGGCTTGGATGGATAATTTGGAGATATAACTTGTGGAATTAGTTTGGGGGTAATAGTTCTCGGGCTTTTGTAATTAGGCCTTAACGGACTTAAAAAAGGTGATCCTCTTAAGTCTGTGGCATCACGATCCCTAGAATGCTTGAGGTTTTATTATGGTGTCAGAGATTATATTAGTCAACGAAAATGGGGTCGTGACAAAGGTGGTATTAGAGCTTAGCTAGTTAGCTAGGCGTAAGTTGGGATAGGATCCTCGGCCCTTGAGTAAGTGTTATAAGTAATAGGATGATTGTATTTGTTTAATGTGCTTATGAGCTATATGTAACCTTGTTTAATGTGCTTTATGTGTTATATGTGAACTATATGTAACCAATATGCATTGGTGTTTATGCCTTATTTTATGTGACATGATTTGCATTTATTGACCCTTGAGTAATTTTCCAAGGTTATAGGCGGCTAGAACAATAGGTTTAATGATCGGTAGGACTAGGGGAATATAACGCTTACGATGCGTACGTCACATAGAAAGTGGATACTTTGATAAGGTGAATTTGACACTATGTAAATTGAAAGTCACGATCTTAGAGTACTTATAATGACTATTAATGATTGATGTACATTTGGAGTTATTTTATCTTTGATGGTCATTGATGAAATTAACTATGGATTATAAGGTTAGGTTAGGCTAAGTTTTCGTGACTGTTGGGTATGAACTTGATGGTTGATATATCTTTGGAGTTTTTTTTTTTTACGGTCACTAAAGGATTTACCTGTGAATTATAGGGTTAGCATTAATTGTAAACCAGTTAGTGATTATATGATTATATAGTACTGCGAATTGAAGGTTTAGTTTTGTAATGACCATGTTGTGGAATGTGGAAGATCCAGGGCTCTAAGGGATTTAAGCTCATGAAGTGTAACGCTTAATGAGGTAAGTTTGAGCTTCCCTAATGACCTTTTTTTTTAGCACTCTGAATTCTTATTTGTTAAGGTGTTAAATGTTTGTGACCCTACTATGATTCTTTGACACTCCTTTGCTTTGTATATTAGATATTAAATATCTCTTATCTGTTGATTTATGAATTCACTAGCTTCTAAATAATGTTTTGCTTCATATAATACCTTACTATAAATAATAACTTCCTCTTACCATGTATTACTCCTGTAATGTTTGTTCTTCATCCACTTCGTTATAATAACTACTCCCTTAGCATACCATTGTAACTATCGAGCTGGTCTTCTAGATTATATTATTTACCATCTAATTGTTGAAGTTAGGCTTTGAATATATTGACATGGTACATGACATTGAGGTCTAATACTGTTAGGTTGATGTTAGGGTTTCAATCTTATAATTAGGTAATGAATCTTGGGAAGTAATCAAATGATGTTAAGTATATGAGAATTGATTTACTATTATATGGTTATTGTACATATGTAACCCTAATGGTGAACATGCTTAAGGATAAGTTATACATCTTGAGGTTTGAATTTGATCTATTTTGGTTATTGTTACCTTATTAAGGTATAGAGATGTTAAGTGGAGAAATTTGTATAGCTAGGTTGTTGATGGACTCGTATTGTAAACCTTATGCTTGTCTATTTGTGTCTGGGAAATAATGTTAATGTGAGAACCGATTCTTCTAGTAATGGATGAATTATGGAAGTGAGACAATGATATATAGACAATTAACTATAAGAGTATACTGCGAGGATTTCGGACGTTGTGGGTCAATTACCTTATCTTTTGGCTACTAGTGATATTCTTGCATAGGATATTTCTCAGTAGAGGAGTTGTTGGTTATTCAATCCCAAATTGGCTGACATTAAGATGAACTAACCTTAGGGTTGATTGATTGAGATAGAGGAAAGAATCCGAGGAAATAAGATGCATTGGTGTACTAGATTCTTAGTATTTGTATGGGTTAATTGAATTCACTGACTGTGGCTTGCAAGATTCTATGGGTACTTAAGAGATTTCCGAAGTAATGTTATCGTGAATGGGATTTTGATCAAACAACCTTGGGACTTAAACTGAAAATATCAATTACAACTTGATGGATTTGGACTTGGAGTTATATTGTGTTAAAGAAAGTTAAGGTCCCTAAAAAGATTAAGTGTCTTACTTGTTTTATATGTAAAATAGGATGTGTTACTAGGTAATGATCAAATAATGCTTGAGGAAGAACTAAGGTGTTTTAAGTATTGAATGGCTTCCTACTATACGTTCATCATTGTTAGTTGGAGATGATTTGAATTAAAAGTTGTCTTGGAGTTGAAGTAGAGGTTTTGGACATTGAATAATCTATCTTTGAGGCTATTACATGCTTGAGGGATATAACGTGTTCTAAAGTTTGGGTTCGAGGCATGAGACTTTGACGTGACATCCCTAGCATAACATTCTTTCTATTCTAATTTTACTAATGCAATGAATTTGTTGATTGATCTTCTTTGAAATCTTGTTACTCGGATACAAGGACATTACATTCATCATTATGTTTGATCCTTGACATTTATGTTTTCCTTGTATCATTTACTTTGAAATCTCCCATTTTGTTCCATCTTCCGAATTAATGATACCTTTCCACCTAATCTGTTGCATTCCTTAGTATATTACTTACCTCGTACAGGATGAGAATTTTGGATGAAGTTGGCTATGATCATAATGTATAAGTAAGTTTGAACATGATATCTTGAGTCGGAGTTATAGTATGTAAACCCTTAGGAGTTGGTAAATGAAGTTTGAGGTTGGTTTGATTTCTTAAATAATAAAAGAGATGATTGAATGAAGGAATTGCGAGGACACAATTTTGTTAAGGAGGGGAGGATGTGAGACCTGGATCCGAACTCACGTGCATTAATATTAAATTATGTGTAACTATATATTCTAGTGTAATATATGTTTTAATTATACATTATATGCCTTAGAAATAAGTTGGAAACTAAGATTAGAATAAGATATAATTCAAAAAACTTAAAAGGATTAACTTTTGGATAACTTAGTAGTTATCATAGACTTGAAGGGCTAAAGCGTAATTACATAAACATTGCATTAGACATTAGGCTAAGTTTGGAATTGGAATTGCAGTTTGCCTAATCTTAATTAGACCCCACGAGTTAGGAAGGAAAACAACTAGACTCAATTGCAAACAAGATAAAAATTTAGGGGTGAAACTAATATTAACCAAAAGTGTTAACTTTTTGTTCAAGATTAATACATAAAATAAAATAAATATTATGCCAACTACCCACCTACCCCACGTCTGATTCAGACCATCCAAGAAGAGGAAAATTCTGGAAAATTAACAAGAGGAGGAAGAAGAAGAAGATAGAAGGAAAGAATAGCAAGCAATGGCTAGGAAATTCAATCTTTTGGCTATATTTAGAAGAGTTATCATCAAATTGCTAAGGATTTGAGGTGAGGGGACTTTTTTCTAAACTTATTTCAGAAGTATATTGCATATATATGTGTTATAAAGTAAGAAATTGATGTATTATACAAGATTGCACGTTATATGCACGCAGAAATTTTATTACAGCAGTTTTATTTTGTGAACGGTTTGAGCAAGTAAATATTTTGGAAAAAATATGTAAAAATCACATAATACTCTAGACTCGTATAGGAACAACTTTCATGTTGGACGAATTGTGAAGAAAAATCGTTTGCTTGCTCGAAATTTCTGAAATCAGTTAAGTTTGTAGTTGTGCTGATGCAGAACAATTTTGCTTACTTGAATTTCGTGGTGTTTTTGGCCTATAAATACTATCTATAAAAATTTGAAAAAATCAGGGTAAGTAGTTTGATCAGTTAGAAAAAACTTATGTTTAGGCTGGAAAATTAAGAAAAATCGTTTAGGGCTTCAAAAATATTAAAAATCGTAAGGTAACAGAAATCGCGATCGATCTGGACAGCTTTGCGCACTTGTGTTGTTTTGGTCATATCTTGATGAATTTAACTCCGAATTGAGTGCCGTTTGATTCTAGAGTTATCTAATTTTGAAGATCTTTCCATACGTATAAAAATAAGTTTATTTGGGTATCATTTACTTAGGTAAATAGGCTGCCAAAGTTGAGCTACTGTTGAGAATTTGAAATTATTGTAATTGATTATTTTTGTGCTCTTATTAATTCTTGTGGTGAAAGTATGCCTTATTAGACATGGTTGAAGAGTAATATATGACATGAACTATGTGAAGCTATGTGATAAGACTAAATATTATGCTATGCGCTATGCGATGTGATTACCTAGGTAACCGAGCTTCCAAGTTTAACTTCTGCTGAAAATTTTAAAAGGGTTAAACTAATTTGCTAGTGCTATTGTTGATTTTTTTTTATTGTCAAAATATAAACTATGTGTTCTTATTTATATGTAATACAGGCCCCAAAATGTGTACCTATATGTTGGAGCCTATGTTGATATGTGCTGTAAGCATATGTCGATACGTCTCTTACCATGACATGTGGATTAATATTTGGTATGTAATACATGCAAGAAGTGTACTATGAGTTCTTGATTACGTGTAATACATGACAAGAATTATATATATACCTAAGTGTTGAGACTAAAAGTGACATGTGATGCGTAATGTGATGTGAATATCAATGTGATACATGATATATACGTGAAAAACATGCATTGCATAAATTAATGTGTTATTAGAGAGGTTGCAACCTACTTCTGGCATGGTAGTGTCGAGAAACTCCGGGCAGAGTCGGGCTTGCCGGTCTAGCTCGGCTACCATGGTTTCCAATTCCCCTCTCGCTAGGGAACTTTACTACCCTGGGATAGTGGGTCGTAGGCTTGGGTATATCCGGAATACCCCGTGTTGGGAGACATAAGGGATTTGAAAATCGTTTGGCCGGCCACCACATGCGATGCGATGCGTTAAATCAGCGTAAGCGTATTCTTACCCTAATATGTGCTAAATGTTTATTCCATAAAAAAAAAATGTGATGTGTTTACTATATAAAGTTGCGACGTGATTCCTATATGCCAATGCGATGTGTTTAATAAATGTTGCTAATATGTGCATGACATTCACAGGTTTTCAAATGGATTTTTAAAAAATAAAATGATTTCAAAAACCCTTCCTATGTTCCCCCCTCGCTAAGTTTAAGTTGTTATAAGCTCACCCCGTTTTTCCATCCTTGCAGGCTGCTCGAGATAGAAGTTTAAAAGTTGTCATTTGCTCGTAGATTGTACATTTATTGGTTGCATGCGAGGAATATGTTTGTAATATTAGTCACTAGCGATGAAGTTTGTATAATATGTACTAATGTAAACTGTTACCTTGGTATTCATGAACTTAAATTACAATATGTATTTATTTAAATAATATTTTTAGGCTTGGATGGATAATTTGGAGATATAACTTGAGGAATTAGTTTGTGGGTAATAGTTCTCGGGCTTTTGTAATTAGGCCTTAACGGACTTAAAAAATGTGATCTTCTTAAGTCTGTGGCATCACGATCCCTAGAATGCTTGAAGTTTTATTATGGTGTCAGAGATTATATTAGTCAACGAAAATGGGGTAGTGACACAATATTTTCTAATAGTCTATTTAAATATACGATTCAAGTTTGTTTTTTTTCATTTTCTTTTCTCCCACCCCGATAAGATTCGAACATTGATCTTTCAATTATTAGAGGGAGTAATCCACCACTAAATTAATTTTAAATCTCATTTCTCCACCCCCCTCCTCCTCTTTTCATTCCTTCCTTCTCTTCCTTTTTTTTTCCCTTCCTTCTTCCTTTTCCTTTACTTTCCTTTTTTCTCTTTCCCTTCCTTTCTTCCTTCTTTGTTTTCCTTTCCTTCCTTTCCTTTTTCTTTTTCCTTCCTTTATGTAAGTTTATTGTCTTCTTACCATTTGATCTAGAAAAATTAAAAAATAAAATAAAAAACTAAAGAAAAAATCCTTTCAGTTTTAATATTTCTTGCATTTTCCTTTTTTCCTTGTCCCCAGAAAAGTATATAGAGAAAGAGGTGAATATGCATTTTATTCTTGTTTAATTTTATTGAGCCTTTCATTAGTAGCTTTTGTTTGTGTCTAATAGATATTGATCAAATTCCGACACTATGAGTTTCAGAGGCGGATGATTATCAATTTATTTTCTCTAAATAGGCTATTTTCTCATTGTAATATATATATATATATATATATATATATATATATATATATATCTAATTCTTTATCTATAATATGTTTCGGTTTGATTATCCACGATTTTTTAAATATTTATTAGGTTTGATTTTGGTTAGCAAATTTAAAACCTGTCGGGTATCCATTTCAGGTTTGGTAAAAATCTAATCAGTTTTAGTTTTGGGTTTGCCAATTTTTGTGGTTAGACCCGTTGCCATCCATAAAGATGAAAGAGATCTTGATAACATAGATTTGATTTATGATTCTATTGGTGATAGTTCACATTCAGCAGGCTCATGCAAACATACAACTGAACTTATCGATTTCATTTAAACTTATTATGTCTTCATGATCAAAAGACTCATTATCAACTGCAAGCAAATCTTGTTGAACACTTGTGACAAATACATAAAGGCGTACGTGTAGATTTAATTTCTATTTTCAAGTAATGTTTAAAGTTCAATAATATAGTTTGGGTAAATAGTACCACAGTCCCCTATGATTAAGTAAAAGTGCACAGGACCCCCTTGTATTTTTAAAAGTGCATCAGAACCCCCTGTGGTTTTAAAAATGTAGCACCATAACCCCCTTCGTCAAAAAAATATTTACTTTTAACGGAGAGTACGTTGCACGCGCGTTTAGTGCGATTTTTCATATTTTTTGGCTTAAATCATTATTTAGTTGGATAAAAATATCTTTGTATTATATTTATATATATATATATATATTTTTTTTAGCAGCTCCCACCCCCCCACGTCAGCCCCTCCCCTCCCCCACCCTACCCCACTCCACCCCACCCCACCCCACCCACCCCAAATCGCTCCGATTATAAAATCTCTAAGGTTTTTTTTTTGCTGCATTTTAATCACAAAAAGCTTTCGATTAATTTGATTTGGAAATGAGTAAGCTTTTAGGATTATCAAGCTTCAAGAGCTTGGATCAGTTGCGATCGCGATCAGCTTCCAGTACCGGAGCTGCGAAGACGGTGGCGTTTGCTTCACGAGCTTCTTCCGATTCTATTTCTCTCGGAAGCTTCGCGAACTTGAAGCTCACAGCATTTTTTTTTTTCTAGAAAAAAAAAAAAAATTGGTTTTGTGTTGAAATTTTTGGATAATTTGAGTTATGTGCTGACTTTTAATTACCATCAAGCTGAATTACCATTGTTGAGGTTTGTAGTTGTGGTGGTGGTGGTGGTGGTGGTGATGTTAGAATTATGATATGTCTTGCCTAAAGTGCTCTTGATATTGTGCAACCAAACCTTTAGCACACCTTTAAATCTTTGTCAACACCAATCTCATTACAGAACTCACTAATCAAATCTTCGCCGTGCTTCTGCATCTTCCACCCAACTTTCTCAGCAAATTCCAGCATTTTATCCTTATGATCTTGCGTGAATTGAGGGGCACTAATATATATATGCTTTATATATATATATTGGACTAAATATGTATTAACAAAAAAGAAAAGTACAAGAGAAAAAAAAAATAGAGGGGCATTTAAGTCTTTTTACACAATTCCGTTAAATTTGTTGATAGAAAGTTAAAGAGAGGGTACGTGTGCACGTTTGTAAAATCACAGGAGGTTCCGATACACTTTTGAAAATACAAAGGGGTCCCGTGCATTTTTGCTTAACTATTGGGGTTGTGGTGCTATTTACCCATATAATTTTTATTAAAATAAAAATAAGTTATATTATTAAAGTTCTTCAATATTGAACTACATGGATAACATCACATCCAACCATTTTTTTGCATGATTTCTAGTTGCTTCTTTTTCCAATATTCAACTTGCATTGGAGACATTTTAGTGAGATCTTTATCCATAATTCTTTCTTCCTGCTCCAGTTCCACTTGTTGCATCTTCTCTTCGTGCATTCTTTCTCTGGATTCTATCAATCTTTCAATAGTTTTTGCAACAGTCAAACCTTGATCTCTCGCCACTGGTGCTTTTTTCTTTCGCTTACTCAATCTTACTTTTTTTGCATTTTTACCATGTGGTCTCGCCATGACTGTAAATGTGTCATTTGAATTGTTGTCCTCCTCTAAATTTATTGAATACGGAATTGATGAAGCGCTTGGACAATCATCTTTAGACTCTTTTGATTTTTTCTTTTGACTTTCTTCTATCCATTTTGGTTGATGCCTCAATTGGTTCCAACAATGCTCGTATTGAAATGATGCTTTGTGGCATGATAGGTATGACAATTTGGCATTATGTATCTGTAACAAGTAATTATACAAGTTAGTGGCATTTATATGATAAAGTTTATAGTATTAAGAATTATCGATACCTTATCTTCTTCAGTTTTGTCACTTGGTTGTCGAGATTCAATTTGGGTGAAACATACACAAAATCTATTTGTAGCCAATTGAATTTTTGACCAACGATTCGTAAGAGAATTCTGGGTATGATCGGATGGAAAATTTTTGTAAGTGTGAAAATACTCATGTACTCTTCTCCAGAATGGCTTATATTTTTGTTCAGTGCCAACTGTTGTGTCAATGCTAATTTTTACCCATGCAGAAACAAGTAGAAGATCTTCATCTATTGAGAAATCATCTTCTCGTGAAATCTTTTCTGTTGCATGTTCTACATGTGTCAAAAATGGAGAAGATAGAAGAGACTCAGCTGGAGGTTCACTAACTTGCACGCATGACATAAAATCATCTTCAAGATTGGAGATTTCGTCTAATGGATTTGTGTAAAATGCACTATCTTGTGAATCCATCTGCAAGTAAAAACCTAAAATATCAAAAAAAAATTAAATTAAATACTAACAAGAAATATTAAATATAAGCATGATAATAGTGTGCTGACTCATAATTTAAAAGTTATAACAAAAATATTAAATTCAAATTCCAAGACAAAATAATAATTAAGAAGTTCATTATGATCATTCTTCTTCCCTTTTTTTGCATGGCAAACACTTTTCTCCTCTCTATTGGCATCTACACTCTTTCCCTACAGCTATTTCAGACACCCCATACTCTTTCCTCAGTTCAAAATTTAAGAAAAATTCATACCGTACCTTTTTAAATTGGAGGTGGGTTTTCTTTTCTCAGATGTTTTTCTTCTTTTTCTGTTTTCTTCCTTTTCTTTTTCTGAGAGAAAATTTGGTTTTCTTTAATGTGTAAACCTCATATCTAGTCTCTCTATTTATACACATTAGCGGAGTATATTCCCTGAAAAGAGATATAACCTCTGATGCAGTCTACAGAAGAAGATCTGATATCCAAGATTTTCAGTAAAGGCTGATTTTTTTTTTTTTGTTCAACAGTAGAGGCTTATAGAGAGGGACTGACTGAAAAATTTTCACTCACACAAGACTAATAACAATTTGAACTGTTTAAAAAAAATTTTGAAACTAAGAAGCAGAGCGAGGAAAATAAGACGATGGGACAACACTATGTAGGTATCAGCAGGTCTGACTGCTAGTACCATGAGGTACAGTGTTGTTTTCTGCTGCAGATGCAGTAATGGGACTAGACAATTAAACGAAAAAAAAATGGAAAGGAAGATGACCTTGTATATGACACAATATCTTACAATTACAACGCTAAAGATATCACTAGATTTTTTTTTTTTTGGTCAAAAGAAGATACCAATAGATCAAAGGCATGGTGCTTCATTGTGACAATAAAAAAATTTAGCAGATTTTCAATGCATTGTAGGTTTCTGAAACTCTGAGACAGACCTATAAAATCAGAATCGAACCACAGAGCTCTCCCCAATGCCATCGAGATATAAGACTAGCATGGATTTTTTCTTTGTAGGGCGAAGGGCCTAAGGCCCTACTTTTAATTACACAAACATTCCACATTTCTTCTTTTACATTATTTACAAAATCTCTAGGGATTGACTAAAATATGGAGATTTGTTTCTTCCAGCTGAATATAATGTATTGATGATGCATTGATGATGCATTGATGATGACATATGTGGAGAGGAAAGAGGAAGTCCAACTAACATTCTGACGGGTTATTCTTGCATTCATCTACATCAATTTGGCCGCAAATAATATTGATTATTGATTTTCAATTTTGAATTTGAGTCATTGATGTACACTAAAATTAAAACAAGAAAAAAATTAATTATTATATGTAATGACCATGTTGTCCTTTGTTTTATTAAATACATGCAGGACCCACTAAATATTATATGTAGTACTGAAATATCTTCTTTAACTTTTTGAGTTGCACAACAACTAAAATACTCTTATCAATAACATGTAATTTTTATCTATGAATTTACTATTATAACCTATTAGGACCCACTTTATATATTATATATAGTGCTGAATAGCTTCTTTAACCATTTTAATTACTTATTTAACCACATCTCCGCATTTACAGTATATGAAGGTTCAATTTACTGTAAATAATATTTCAATTACTATAAGTACTATCTCAATTACAAATTGTTCGCTTTTTCTTTGCTACTTTAATTTTTACCTATGAATTTACTATTATAACCTTTTAAGACCCACTTTATATATTATATGTAATGCTAAATGGCTTCTTTAACCGTTTTCATTACTTATTTAACAATATCTTCGCATTTACGATATATGAAGGTTCAGTTACTGTAAGTACTATTTCAATTACTATAAGTACTATCTCAATTACAAATTGTTCGCTTGCTCTTTTTTTCCTTTCTTAAGATAGTTTATTCGTGCTACTTTAGTCAAAATATGATATGAGAAATGCTATATGTCAACCCACTTCACTAGCCATTAACCATATTCGAATTTTATGGTATATGAAACTTCACCAGCCACTTAACCATATGTGAATCAATGGTATATGAACACTCAATTACTAAGATACTATTCTGATTGCATATTGTTCATTTTTTTCATTTCCTAAGATACTATCCCACATCGGTGGAATATAGTGTGATTGCAGGATTTATAAGTTGGTATTGCGAGTATAAGGAATAACTTAGGTTAACCATTTTGGGTAAGTAGAAAAGAGGTCTAAGTAATTGTTTATTATGCATACAACACTAGTCGCACTTGCGGGTCTGGGATTCTGGGCTCGGGACGTGACATGAATTATCGAAGATGGTCATTACATACAAAAAGTTCTTAGAACACCATTTATAGATTTTATCCTTAGGAGTAAGGATATTAATGACAAAAAGTTGTCCCCGATCATAGGTTATATTAATTTGGGGTTAGTTTATATGGAGGGTTGGCTTTTGGATGATGACGATGAACCAATACACAAAGAATGCAATGGTTGTCTATATGACGTACATATCATGAAATTGTTCATCTTTATTTTCTTTTAAATGTCTAATTAAATGTAACAAAAGTACTTGAACTATAATATTATATAATTAATTTTATAACATGTCAAATTTTGAATTTAGACTTTTTTTTTTCAAAAGAAGGCCTAAAACCAAACATATATTGTTATATTTTGTGTATGGATACGTTAAGAAGATATCACAAATAGGCACAATTCCGAACACATTTTAATAATTTTTAATACCTAAAGGCTAATTTTATCTTTTCTCACACTCTTTTTTTTTTATTAGTCGGAACACCCTTTATCAATTTCGCATAACTGGGGCTATTTTGGTCTTTTGCAATGCTACTACTTTTTTATTATTTGTCCCTTTTGATCATTTCCTTATTATTTTTGTCTTTATACAATATTATTTTATTTATATAATATTATGACTAACTAAAGGGTACATTGGACAATTTGGTTTACACTAATTACTGCACCTTTTCTACACATTGCCATGTGTCACAATTCTATTGTGTTGCTTGTCTTATCCCTTGCGGCTCTTCTAATGCAGATGGATGGAAGAAAATTCCTTATGTTAGATAGCAAATCAGAGTAGTTTCAGATGTCTCAATGACTCTAAAATTTTGTAACTACACTCTTAGAAGAATTTGTCTACTAGCTAGTCCATATTTGATATTTCAGCAAAAGGGGACTTTTTTTTTGGGTCAAGAGAAAATACCATTAAAAAGTAAAAACGCAATAGTCATCCTATCTCTATAGAATGGATATCCTGGGATAGAGGTACAATGAACGAGGTAGAGTATAAGAAAATCAGTTAATGAGCAACTTTTCATGACTATGCTTACATTTGCTAACTAGACACAAGGTTGATTGGTTGTGCTTCTAATTGAATTTGACAAGAGACATTTTTTTGCATCAAAACCTTCAATCCAAACCCTCGCCATCTTGTCATGGGGAAGTATTCGAATTTGAGATGTGGGCTAAACTCTCTTTTCATTGGATTTATGTTAATTTGGTATACACAGTTTATAGGAGTACTTTATAGTATGATATAACTGTTAAAGACGAAAGCAAATTTATCATATAATATGGATGGAAAGGCTCGTGCAAGTTTTTAATTTAATACAATTAGGCACCATACCATCCATTATGTGAAAATTTTCATGTTCCTCTCTGTAGCAAGTGGATATTTTGAATTTAACCTAGCCCCCAATGGATAGCTCAACTTAGAGATGGCATTTGAATTGGGTCGACACAAGTCCAACTCAACCCAACACACAAAAATTCGGATCCATTTTAACTCGTTTGATAGTGGGCTCGACTCGGCTCAACCCACCACCTTTATGTGGGCCGAGTTGGGTCATATAATTTTTTACCCAACCCATATAAACCCAAGCCCATTTGAGCTTAGGCCCAGCCCAACTCGGACCCCAGTACAGACCCAGTTCAAGCTCAAATAAGGCCCATCTTGAGCCCAGACAAGGCCTATCTCGAGTCCAACTTGGGCCCAGCACAAATTAAGTACAATTTGAGCTCACTTATTAAAATATTATACTTTATGCATGCAATGCAAGTCGTAGTAATTATTTTTTTTAAAACAAACTAGTAAGTCGTAGTAATTATATTTTTTGACAAACTAATAATAAAAAGTAGCAAATGTACTTTTTAAGTTAATATTAAATGACTTGTTATCAAACATTTTTCATAATATTGCAAGTTTGTAACTTTCAACTTTAAGTCCCTTCACACAATTTTTTTTAAAGATTTTAGGTACATTTTTTTTTTTTTACAATTTTTATAATTGTGCATATAATTGTTTCTATAAATACTTAGTGAGAGTGTTTTAGTCACTTAGTATATTCAACTTTATTTTACTACAAGTTGACAACATTATATATAACTATGTCCATGGAAGAATAAAATCTTTCACGAGGATTACATTCGTCAGAAGTTTGAAATCATCTTATGTACTTTGAAAAACAGATGTATGTAATTTGTAACTATTGTCAACATCAATTTATATTTCTATGTAAATTTAGAACTGAGACACTTATAAGACACCTTGTATCTCAACAACCAAATGTCACAAATTATTTTAATCCTGAAGTAGTTATTCAACTACTGCCACCGCCAAACCCACTACCACTACCAGCAGGCCCAACATCCGTACAAGAAGCATAACAAAATAAAGAACTTTTGCACTAGCTTTTCTCAAACGTTTATGTAATGTTTTATTTTTATATTTATATGACTAATCTATTTGTATCTCATTAACTTGTTGTTTGTTATGTAATGTCTTACTACTTATATTAATTGTTAATGTTATTAATCAACTTGCATATTGTCTCGTTAATAGTTAAATTAACTTTTCTTAAAAAAATTAAGTTTGAACTTTATTTTTTTTAAATTTAATCCAACTATCCAATCCAAGTAACACACACACACACACACACACACACATATATATATATATAGAATACACTAATCATAAAAAAATGAGTTGGCCTAACTCAGTCCAACCCAGCTCGTGACTCGTGGTAGTATTGTCGTGGATCAAATTGGGTTCCATATTCTGATAAATTAGTTCAGCCCAGCACAACCCACTAAATATTTATGCCTAACCGAGCTCATTTTTCTTAATCCACAATTCAACCGGGCAATATTGAGCTGACCCAAATGCCACATCTAGCTCAACTACCAAAAACGAGTGAGCAGATCTTTAGCAAATACATGCTCGAACATTTCTAGAAGCATATTAAAATCAAACTCTTAATTTTCATGCCACTACGGTTATAGATTTGGCTTATTCAACCAAAGGCAAATGCATTATATGGGGAGAGATGGTTGCAACCGCACTCATCCTAAATTTTTTAGGATATGCGTATTTTTAAAATATTCTTATGCTCTGTATGTTTGCAGTAAAATATTTTTTTGATGTTTGGTAACACATAAAATTTGGTAAATCGAAAAATATTTTCCGGTCAAGAAAAAATTTTTAGTTCAAAAGAATAGAAAATGTTTTCTTGTTCTTTGGGAAAAGAAAATATTTTCTGAAACTCACCCACTTCACCCTCACCCAACCCACTCCCTACCCCCACTCCTACCCAACCCCCCCTCCCCTCCCCCCCCCCCCCCCCCCTACCCAACACCCCACTCCCTTACCCCCTATCCCACCTCCCATCCCCTACCTCCACCCACCCCACCCTACCCACAATCCTCACGGTTAACATATATATTATATGTGTATATTTATTTTTATAAAATCTCATGTTACAAAATATTTTTTACTGTACATCCAAATACCAGAAAATATTTTATAGTATTCTATTTTCTACGAAAATATTTTTTTCCTGAAAATATTTTTCTCTAACAAGTTATTTTATGGCAAACAAACAGAGTCTTAGTATAAAAAAATTAATTTAACCCCTAATAAAAAAATATTTGTATTAAGTATTAAATTATGCATTTTTAGTCCCATTAAATAAACATGTTAGATTGGTCTTTGTGTTCAACTGAAGATTTTGTTCGTGGGCCTACTCTAATTCAAAGTCCCATCCAAAGTCAACAACCACTTGGGCTAATATCCATTCTAGTTTGGGCTATTAGTATCCTTAGATTAAATATGCTTCTTATAAGACTGTCGCATTGATCTAGAAAAGTCCCTCTTAACTAAATCAAGGAAACCCTTTTCTTTTGATTTTCACAAAAATAGGAGTTTAACAAACATTTTAGTCAGAATAATAGCAACATTTACCGTTTTCACAAAAATAAAGTACTCCCCGACAAAAAAAAATAATAATAAAGTACTTATTGACTTGATTCTGAAATCTTGATTTCGTAGGATCTCAGTTTAGTCTTTTAGTCCATATTCTATCGGACTCAATTGATAGTTGGACTCGACCAACTAAATTCCCAAGTTAACAAAAAAAAAAAAAAGTGAAACATTCAAACTGTTCTTGATTATTTGAACAATGGGATATTATGACATAAAATGACTTAAAAGTAAAGCCTTTTCGTTTAAAACCAGAGGCGAGATTCTTTTTTGTTAGGGTTTAAATCATATAATTTAATATTTATATATGAGTAAATTATTTTTTTAATCAAAGCTAAATCGATTCTTTCGCTAAAAGTATTTTAGAAATACACATATTTTCTAAAATACAACATTAATTCATTTTTTAATAATTCTGCTCTCGAGATTAGTAGCGGTTGCAATCCTCACTAACTCGAATATAGGTCCCACATGTTTAAAACATTATTAAATATTCTTCATGTTGATGAAATTTTTTTTTTCTTATTGACGTGGAAACCTAGTTAGCGGAGTCCAACTACCGATTTTTCCAGTGGAGCCCGGCCACAGATTTTTTGAGCAAAGTCTAACCACCAATTAAAAACCCACTGGTGCAAAAGTACATCACAATACATATACCAATTTAATCAAAAATTTGACGATTTGTTATAACATGGAGACCCCTAAATGTAGCGAATTCTGAACTCGTGCTCCACTGGTTGCTCTACTCCTGTATTGCCATATGAGCTACCCTTGGGAGTGATTTAATGAAAATTGTTGCTTACCTAGTAGAAAAAGAGTCCCCAACTTGAAGTAACGAATGGGCCAAAAACCCTTTAATATAACGACATGAAACTCGTAATTTTTGTAAGAATATATAAATTCGAATCTCACTAACTACATCTATATATATATATATATATTACTTTAAAACTCTCATTAAATTAATTTTTAAAAAAAAGTAACGGATGGAACCCACAACTTTTTTCTTTTTGATAAAGGAACCGAAACATAAGAAGACAACAAAAGTTGATCTCATGCAAATCCATTCACAACATCATATGCAACAATGCAAGAGGGGTTTCAAACCACATAAGGAAAATGAAAGCACCTACTACGAGCTACGACCACCCAATGGCCAATCCATTTAAGCCAAGTGTTTAAACACCACACGTGAAACCCCTCAATCATTCCAAACAATTGATCACGGGCACAACAGCTCGTACTTCATATCACTCTCTATATAATTCTTCAAGAATCTCCATAGCCAACCACAACTCTGAAAGCTACCAAGAATCAAGAATGGAGATGAAAAGCAGCAAAATGGTGGTGGTGCTGGTGGTGGTGCTTGCATTGTTCTTCCAAGAGTCCAAGGCTTTGAACTTGTGCAACATGAACGTGGAGGATTTGATGGCATGCAAGCCTTCTGTTACACAGCCAGAGCCAGTGGATCCATCAGCTGCATGTTGCGATGCTATAAAAAAAGCTGATTTGAAATGCTTGTGTTCTTATAAGAACTCCACCATGTTGCCATCTTTTGGTATTGATCCTAGCCTTGCTTTGGGCCTCCCTGCTAAGTGTGGCCTCACCCCTCCAAGCGAATGTTAAGCGCTTGTATCTGTCCCTTCACGTGCAGGCGAGATTGGAATATCGTAC
This sequence comes from Ehretia macrophylla, assembly GCA_037974665.1. Lineage (NCBI taxonomy): Eukaryota > Viridiplantae > Streptophyta > Magnoliopsida > Boraginales > Ehretiaceae > Ehretia > Ehretia macrophylla. The sequence goes on along the minus strand of CM075782.1, from coordinate 38,010,553 downwards.
TGTAATCAGCTCTTTTTCTGGCAAAGTTGTTGTACAAAACTCGGTATTATGCTAATTATGAATGCAGCTTCAGTTTTTATCTTTATGTTTGCCGCAACTTTTTTTTGTGTATTAATTAAGGGAATAGATATGCAGATTTGCTAATGAGTTTGACAACTTTCGTCAAATATTTTTTAAGAAAAAATTAAATTAACTTTATTTTAAAACTCACAATAAGATGAAAAATTAAATTAAAAGAACAGGGGATTTAATATCTAAATATTTATAAGAAATACAAAAATAATAACACATATCACCATGAAACAAAAAAATTCAATTGAAAAAACAAAATAAAGAAAAAAATTAATTCTAGTTTTGAGACAGTTAGGTATTTAGCACCCTAAAAATAAAGACATAATGCTAAGCGAAAACGCTTTAGGAACTAAAAATAGCTCAAAGCCATCCAAATGCCTATACTCAAGCTTCTTTTCTCTCTCTCTCTTTTTTCTTTTTGTTTTTCTTTCTTTTGGTCAAGCAATACCTTTAGGATATCTCCAATGGTGAGAACTATTCACAAAAATTTACTATTTTTAGCTATTTTAGAGACCCGGGTCTCTAAATTTAGAGCCAAAATAGATTAGGCCCACTACTTTTATCAACTTTTTAGTCAAAATAGAGACACAAATCACTTTTTGGGTCTCTAAATTTAGAGAAAATAAATAAATTTGGTCTCTATTTTGGCTAAAATCTCTAAAATTGTGTGGGCCTCATGCATTTTGGCTCTAAATTTAGAGATCCAATCTCTAAAAATTACTAAAAATTGTAAATTTTTGTGAATAATATCTCCCATTGAAAATACCCTAAGTTTTGAAAGGATAATTCTGGTCCACTCACCGCCACAAGCAAAGGATTTTCGCCGCGCAAAATTGGGATTTTGATTATCTCCTCCACTAATTCTTTTACTTTTTTGATAATGCTTATTATGAGTTGTTAAATTTTATGTTTTTAAATTTCAATCATTTTTTAAAATATCTTTTTTCATAAATAATTAGTTTATCACTACAAACCAATAGCTATGACCTATATACATTCCGCTTAATGCCCCCAGCGAGCACAGTCAGAAAGGAGAGAGCGCCTTTGGGCACCGCAAAATTGTCACTTTAGTTCATTGGGTTTTTACTCCTAATACGCATCTTCTTTGCTCTTATATCCTTTGAAATTAATTCGGAAATGGCAACCATGTGATATCTAGGCTCCGTTTGTTTGTCGTAAAATAACTTACTTGTAAAAAATTAATTTCAATAGAAAATATTTTTTTAGAAAATAAAATATTTTTTTGAGTTCCGTTTGTTTGCCGTAAAATAACTTGTTGAGGGAAAATATTTTTTCTGAAAAATAGAATACTGAAAACTATTTTCTTGTATTTTGATGTACAGTGAATTCCATAAAATATTTTTTTCTCCCAAAGGATATGAAAATATTTTCCCAAATTTTGTACTAGTTGTAATTGTTGACCTGAAAATATTTTACAGTTGACTAATTTTTCAGTATTACCAAACACCGAAAAATTAAGCAAAAGCAGCTGTAATTGTTAACTGAAAAATATTCTCCAGTTGACTAATTTTTCAATATTGCCAAACATTAAAAAATTTAAAAAATATTTTTGAAAAAATATTTTACGGCAAACAAACGGAGCCCTAAAGTGCTTATAAGCTTAATGGGTTTTTACTCCTTATATGCATCTTCTTTGCTCTTATTTTTTTTAAAAAATTTAGGGATGCCTAAAAACATACATTGTAATCAGCGAGATTCGAGCTTACAACCTCTTATATACATAGCGCTACATACCACTAGACTAAAGCCCTAATGGCTTCTTTGCTTATTTTGAAAGAGAAATATTCAAATATTATAGCCTATATTGTTCAATTTCTTAATTCTATCAAGGAATCTAATAAAAAAAATTCATGTAACATAAAATAGGGTCTAAGGCCAACTCCAAGAGAATCCTTACATGACTCTCTACTCTACATGTAGGGAGGAAATTGAAGTAATTGCACTCCAATAGATCTTCTACCTTATCCCCTAAATTGTAAGGGATCCCTACACTTATTTTTATCTTCTCTACATGTAGGAGAAAAACCATCATCCCCTACTTCATCCCCTAAACACTGTTCACTGTCAGAAAAATATTAAAAAATTAAATAAAAACAAAACCTTAAAAATTAAACTCTCCAACGATAACAAATATAATCAAAAAATTAAAAATTATTGGAAAAGTTTTAAATCAAACTATAAAAAATAATATTTAAAAATAAAAATTTATGTTGGTAATTAAAAATAGAAGGTCTCCGAAATATAAATATATATATATATATATAAAATTAATGATATGTTTAATTGAAATAAAAGGAGAAAATATTTGAATAAAATAAAAATAGGGAGTCTCTACAATAGGGAAGCTGTTGGAGTGAAACTGAAATAGGGATTCCCTAAACTAATAGATTAATTAAATGTAGGGAAGCTGTTGGAGTGAAACTCAAATAAGGTATCCCTAGATGTAAGAAAAGTGTTCCAAATCCCCTATATGTAGGGAAAAATGTAGAGAAACTGTTGAAGTTGACCTAATAATACTTTGATTGTTTGGCACATGCAATGTTCCGCCTAAACTTTTTTTGGGTGGACGTCACGAATTTGACTGATTGGGCCAAAATCATAACATAAAGGAGTAAAAGGCATAAAATGTAAAAGAGTTTTGAATCTTGATTTGATAAACATGAGGGATTATTTGGAGAATTTTCTCTTTTGAAGAATCGCACACCCTCTTTTTATTTTCTTTTTTATTCAAAGGAGGCCTAAACTAGAGTACATACGAAAAAAGATTAAGGCACGCATTTACATAAACACTCTATTCCAACATGGACAGGGTTTAAAACTGAGCCGAATACCATCCTCTAGAGAAAAAAAGTTAAATTCCATAGACGCTTTCGTACAATATGTAGCCAAAGAGAGAAAAAAGAAAAACAAAAAACATTGGGTGAAAGTCCTATCATGCCAAACCTTTATAAACCAAAACAGGGTTCTACTTTAAAAAAAAAAAAAATTAAGGAGGGTTTAAGTTATTTTACACTACTTAAAACATTATACAAGAGAATCAATCTCGACACCTATTGACCAGTGGTATATTGGGCTCCGTTTCATTTCTATTAGGTTGCATTCTGAACAAATTTTCCCTATTGTGAGCAGGGGCGGAGCCAGGAATTTTTATCAGTGGGGGCTAAAATTTATAATTTTTGAACTATACAAGTATTTTTTTCAAAAAATACATAGAATTTTAACGTTTTTATGGGTCAGTGGGAGCTAAAATCCATAAATTTTGAATTGTACGAGTACTTTTATTTTTCAGTGGGAGCTAATTAATTTTTTTTAACTAAAAATACATAGATATCTAATTTTTTTTCAAAATATACATAAAAGTTTTAACATTTTTATGGGTCAGTGGGGGCTAAAATTCATAATTTTTGAACTATACTAGTATTTTTATTTGTCAGTGGGGGCTAATTAATTTTTTTTAACTAAAAATACATAAATATCTAATTTTTTTTTTAAAAAAACATAAAAATTTTAATGATTTTTATAGCTCAGTGGGGGCTGCAGCCCCCACTAACTCTCATATAGCTCCGCCAGTGATTGTGAGTCTTGAAAGTTCGTATTTTCCCGACAAAAAAAAAAAAAAGGTTCGTATTTCGAAAGAGAAAACCCAGCCCAATCAGAAGAATACGTACACTTCAATCCTGTTGGCAGTCCAAATTAGCAATCTCTAAGGTCATTCTTGCCCTTGACCCAAAAAAATAAAATGTCATTCTTGCCCTTGACCCAAAAAAAAAGAAAATGTCATTCTTGCCCATCCCATACTAAACAAGAACCAAAGATATGTTTGGGTTACTTTTTTTGTCACGACACTTCGATTGGATGACAACGAAAGAAAAGAAAAGATTCAAAAAAAAAAAAAAAAAGAGAAATGATTTAACATTTCCTCTTAATATAAAACGAGTAAATAGAAAAGGCAGTTAGGCTAAAACTTCAATTCACAACGAACACGCACAGTTTTCACGAGAAATCAGTGCGCCTCACCAAGAAAATGGGGACCGCAAAATCCCCTAGCGATATCCCAGTGTTATCGTACGCATTGCGCCAAAATACTCTAGTCTTCCGCTACCACTGTGTCACTTGCGCCAAACGTTATAAATAATTTAACGATTATAAATTATCTAAATACAATTATAATAAAATTATACAAAAAAAATTCATAAATTGTTAAATCCCCGCTAAACACGTTATGAGTCTTGCATGTCAATATTGACTAACGAGAAACTCTTTAGACCGAACTAATGTCATAATCAAACTACTAGACTAACTCCTTTTGTAATTCAAACGGAGGCCCTATATATTACAGGGTAAATAGTGTATTATTCTTCTGTATTTTATTAAAAGTGTATAATATTTTTTTATGTTTTAAAAATTAATCGATTATCTTTTTGTGTTTTGTTAAAAATGCTCAATATCTCTTTGTATTTTAAAAATTAACTGATTACTCTCTTATATTTTATAAAAGTAACTGATTATCCCATTGTATTTTATAAAAGTAGCTGATTGTCCGGCTATATTTTCTAACAAAAGCGGAAGGTTGTTAAAAAACACAAAGGGGTAATCAACTACTTTTATAAAACACAGAAAAGTAATCAGCTAATTTTTAAAACATAAGGGGGTATTGTGTACTTTTAGCAAAACACAATGGGATAATCAGTTAATTTTTAAAATAAAGGAGGATATTGTACACTTTCAACAAAACATAAAGGGTAATACGTTATTTATCCTATATTACATCATTAAAATATTAAAAATCAATCTCAATACCTCTCATACTAAGAGCATCCTCAATGAAAGCTTCAAAACATAATAATTACAACTTTTTAGCAAATATAGAGATTTTAGAAAGAAAAAAAAACAACACTAAAGGTACATATAGAGCCCCAAATCCAAATTTTTTATACAAATTTGTCATATTCACATGAGTCACTTTCAAATCAAATTTAACCGCATAAATCTCTTTAACAAATCAGATTTGACATCTAATAACAACTTTAAACAAAAAAAAAAAAAAAAAAATGACAACTTAAGCTCAAAAAAATAAAAAAAACAACAGATCCCACTATAGATCTTTAAATTTAGAACTCACTAATGATAAAAAAAATTTTAGAGCCCTTAAATAATACATAAGACTCTAAATGACTCTAACAGCTTGTTTGGATTGATAATATTAATGGAAAGAAATGTTATGAAAAGATTCCAAATCCCCTCTATTTTCTTTAATGAGAAGAATTTTACAATCCTTCCAATTTAAAATTTTTTGGAGAGAAAAAAAAATAAAATTATAAAAAATCTCTTTTGTCCCTACATATCTCATTATTAAAAAAATAAAAAAAATACTTAAATAATTTTTCATTTAAAATTAACATTTCCTTTCCTTTTCTTCCCTTCTACAATTCAAACAAAAAATCATTTCCCTTTCTTTCGATTATTATTTTTTTACAATCTAAACAAAGTAATTTATTTCTTTTCATTTTCTTTATTTTTCTTCCTTCACTTTACTTTCCTTTCGTTTCCCTCTTGCAATCCAAACAGGGGCTAAATGTGACTCTAAAAAGTAAAAAAAAATTAAATTTATTTTTTAAACCCCTTAATTTAAAATCTCCATTTAAGATGGCCTAAAGGAGCCATTTCCCATCCCATACGTCGAAAGCCTCGGAAGCCAAATTTATCCCCTCATTATAATATATATATATATATAGAAGCAAAAACACATCAAAGTACGATAATAGTCTCTATCGAGGCACAACAATAAATCACCCACCAGCCACCCAAATATCGAGGCGTGGCACGACCCCATACCCTCACAATTAGGGGATTGAAAAGTCACAATTACCCTTTCTTTCATATCCAACACCACTAGCAGAAGACTAAAATGCAATTAGAAGAGTAATTAAAAATTAAGCAAAATAATCTAAAACACACTATGCATATATAGTTAAAAATACCCAGCTGTCAATTAAGGTTTCATTTTTCAAAATGACCAGCAAGAACAAGTTGAACCTCCATAAAAAAGCTATCCATCATCATCTACTGTCTTAGGCCTATTATACGAAGGGACGACGCAAAAAGTAAATCAGAGGTGGTTCATGTTCAGAATCTGACGGCTTCTAAGCCTCCACGTCAGCACACTGCTTAGCGGGAGAGCAGACCAACCAGACGTTTCCATAGGGGTCCTTGAGCTTGCCCACGTGCCCACCGCAGCACGCGCCGTCACCTTCAGCGATATCTCCCTCCGAGACAGCTCCGGCAGTGACGGCCTTTGCCACTGCACCTTCGACGTCATCAGTCTCCAGGCAGATCACACAGCCAGCTCCCACTGTCTTCACTCTACACGGTTTCCACAAACAGCTCGTTAAATGAGAACATAGTTTACGCATGCGAAAAAGTCTTCAGAAAATGACAAAATCTAACGGAAAAGAAATATGTTATAGGCAGGTATCATAACAGAAAGATTGCTCGCGAAAGTTGGATTTGAAGTCAGCGTATAGAAGACTGTTAGCAGCACATTAAAAAGATCGGAACGGTACCACTTAGCATTTGCTCCAATGATATATTTTTTGTTTTATATGTGAAAAGTTTAATAATCGGTGCAACATCCTAACATTAAATTAAAAAAAGACCGGAACGGTCGGTTTAGATAATATAACAGAGTAAAGACGCGTCCGTAACGGGGACAAAGCCTAGAAATTGAAGAAAAAATGAGAGAATCAGATAAATAAAAATTATAAACGGAAAAAAATTGAGTAATCATGTGAAGATATAATGGTGTATCAAAAGCAAAACGTCGTCGCATACGAAAAATCAACACAAAACTAGCATGAAAAATGCGCTCGAACAAAAAAAATGGCTCAAAAGCACCTTTGAAGAGCATACTGTGTATTATTAGAGGAAGTAAAGAACATAGATAAGCATTCGAAGCACAGAATAAGAAAAAGTATGTATAAAAAAACCATGTCTAAACCACGAGAGGTTACGCAAAAGCTTGAAAATCAGTAGAAATGACGAAACAAAACGATACATAAAGGTTCTCAAACCACCGAAATAATAAAATAAGCTTTAAAAAATACCTAAAACTAAAAAAACTAAAAAAAAAAACACAAGAAAAAACCAAAAAATATCAAAACATCAAAGTATATTATAAAATGGCGCTCATGCAGTTAAAAAAACGTAGATCTAAAAGTATCTATAAGAAAAAGGAGAAAAAAAAGGTAAAGAACACGTACGGAGCAGGCGAGTCATCGGTGAGATCAGAGACGAGAATGGAGAAGGAGCCTAGCTTGAGCTCAGCAGAGAGAACGAGAGGAAGCTCCTGTTCAGCCTTCCTCTTAGGATGCATGACGCGGTTCACCTCTTCAGCACCAAACGCCGCCTTGTAGAACTGCACGGCGTCGTTAGCCTTCGGCGCCTCCACGAACAGCTGCGGCTTCACAGCCGTGAACGTCACTATAGCCTTCTTCTCCGCAGCCGCTTCCGCTGCAGCTCCGTTCTGAGCTCCACCGTTCTGAACCTCCTGCGCCATAGCTGTGAAAACAGTAAACCCTAAGAGAGAGAAACCGAAGAAGAAGAAGAAGAGCTAGTTAGAGAAAGTGCGTATATGTAAAATGGAAAATGGATAATTGAAGAAGTTATGCGTGCTGGTAGGGGGATATTTATAGGATGCGAAGAAGCGGAACAGTTTGTTCTTTACAGGGATATTTCCGGTATTAAACAATATGCACTGACTATATTGCCCTTCGTGGTTTCTTTTTTTTACGAATTTGCCACGCTTTGGTGCTGTTGAAATGCATTAAAGTCGTCATGTTCAGCGTGATTAATTATTTACCCTTTGGTTTTGCCTATTTTTACAGTAGTGGCATCTCGTACACATTGCAAAACAATGGAAAATTACTTTGGAATATAAAAAAGAAGAGGTTGAAATTTGATTGTCAGGTAATGCTTTTTGTGTGTCTATGCAGTAATTTTTGTCCTTACTGCTTCAGGCGCTTTGCAGATGTTTCACTATTTAAAATGATTTTTCCCCATAAACAAATTTTTTGTTGACCCCATAAACAAATTAAAAAAAATAAAAGAAAGACGAGAAAAAATTTAATTTCAAATTTCATTGTAAAATAAGGCTGTTGGTCTAAACAGTAGGTTAGAATAGATCTCTTCATCCATATTTTATATTTTAACTGATGTCTCGTCTTTTACCAAAAAAAAAAAAAAAATTGAAGCCTCGTCTTTTCTTTTTTTGAGTAAAAACTTTTGTATTTCTTCATTTTCTTTATAAGATACGATAAATTACTGGTCATCATATTTAATCTTTGTTAAAATAAATTTTGAAAAACAATGTCATGATCGGGGTGATATTATGTTTGAAAACGGGGTTCAGAATAAAAATGAACGCGAGAAATAAGACACACAAATTTTACGTAGTTCGACTTAAAGTTTACGTTCACAGGCAACAAGAAAATATTCACTATATAATGAACTCGTTACAAGTACTCTCTTATAAAGTCTCTCACCTCTTTTATTTTGCTACACCTATTACAATAGTCATAAAACATATTTATAGGTAATCCCTAAAATTGTAAATAGTGAGTTTATAAGACAATTATGTATTAACTACAAACACGGGCCATATCCCAACAATCAAATATGATGATTTATAATTCACCCCATCTTATAAAAGAGAGAATCAAGAAAAATAAAATTGTAGAGCTGAAATAATCTATTTATCCTTTTTATATAGAGTGAAAATAGTGACTACTTCCCCTAAAATTGTATATTATTTTTTTTATGACATTATTTTCAAAGTAATAATTGATATTGATCTAAATAGATTTTTTAACAAACATTTTTTTAATGGATCGAATAATGTGAACATTGACAAGGCGAAATTCTATCTACTATACCTTTGTTTATGAACTTGAATATTTGCTTTAATATACAATTCTTTTTTACCGTGTTTAATATGTTAAAATCTACTAACTTTGTTGTTTTCTTGGTTGTCTTTTTTTTTTTCCTAATTTCTTACAAAGGAATATGGGAGCCGTGATGTCAGGTGTATGGACCAAAATCAACCATAACCCAAAACAAATAAAAAAAATGAAGTGGCCAATCTTGAAAAAAGATCAAAAGGCCCTCTAAGGCTTTGTTTATTTACAGGGACAAATATTTTTTTTTTAAAATATAATATTTTCTGATATTTTGTTATCACATTCAAAAATATTTTTTAATATTTAAATATTATAATGAAAAATATTTTTTGAACGGAGACTTTTTTTTATAAAAAGACAAATGCACACACACACACACATATATATATAATAAATAATAAAATTAAGAATAAAAATAAATAGTAACCATAGTAATTAAAAACTAAAACTAAAATAAAAAGAATAAATAATAAATAAAGTAAAATGTTAAATGAATATAATAATATAAATATAAACAAAACATATTAAATAAAAACTAAAATACAATAAATTAATAAAGTAATAAAAATAAATAAATTTTACCAACAAGCTTTGTGTAGAATCGGGCATGCCCCATAGGTGGCGGTTTTTTTGTGATAGTAATTTCAAGGGTAAATTTTACACTTAGTCCGTATTGTTTACACTTTTTTTTTCAAGTTAGTCCTTAATATTCTAAAAAAAATTATATTAGTCTCTAATATTTACAAAGTGATTTAAAATGGTCTTTATTGTTCAAAACTATTTACAAAGTGGTTCAAAATGGTCTATATTATTCAAAACTAGTCAATTTAGTCATTATTATTTCCCATAAAATTTAATTCAGTCCCCAAATAGGAATCATCTACAAATATTGAATTGAATTTTTTTAGGAAACAATAGGAACTAATTAAATTTTTTGATAAATAATAAGGACCATTTTGAATAACTTTTGTCAATATTAGGGATCACTATGAATCTTTTGAAATATTAGAGATTATATTGAAAAGGCATGTAAACAATAGGGATAGATTGTGAAATTTACCCTAATTTCAATAATCCTTCCTATTATGCTACCAGGAACTATTCATACAAAGCCGTCTTAGCTCAGCCGGTAGAGCGCATGGCTTTTAACCATGTGGTCGTGGGTTCGATTCCCACAGACGGCGTTAATGTTGTTTTCCTCGTTTGGATTAATGCCTGCTCTTCTCCGCATGATCATTTCCGCCATCTTTTCTCACCCCCTACCCCATCTCAAAAAATCAGTATTATTGGCAAGCTAAAACCCATCCCAATTTTTTTGGGAAAAGTTTGTTATCGAATCTGCATGTCTATTTACCTTCGTGTAGATACCTCCCCCCCTCCCCGTGAAATCTTGAATTCTGTTATAAGATATTTTTGCAATCCTCGAAGCTATTTCAGACTAGTAATTTCAAGGTCCCCCGAAATCTTGAATTCTGTTGTAAGATATTTTTGAAATTCTCAAAGTAACTATTTCGGGTTAGTGAATTCGCTTGTGTAGTTGCACGCTCATAGTTGCGTGTTGCGTGCTCGACATGTAGTGACTTCAACTACTGATTAAAAAGAGAAAAGAAAGAAAAAAGTTGTTTGTTGTACACCTTGGCACATTCTGCCTATGCGTCCGTGCTGGTGGACACCCTTAGACTCTAAAACTTCTGTTTCTTGTTTGTGAGGATAAATCTGTTATTAGAGCAATTGGCAAACTCCCGGGTGCAATAGTGCGTCTCAACATATGCACCAAATCAATTAAAAGTGTGTGCAGTCAAGAAATTTTGAACATGTGAACCCAACTCTTCTTGTTGCCACCAAGTTACCCCTTGGGGGCAAGTTTCGTATTTTGTGCAAAATCCCTTTACTGCTAATGATTCTTTCTCCTCGTGTATACGAGTACGATATTGTTAGTGAATGTTGGTGTGCAAACTCTTTAGAGCACATCCTTCAAACCTTTCATCTTTAGATAGCACAACTGCAATTTGCTGGCTACCTATTTCAGCGATTATGATGAATGATCCAATAAATTTCAGCTCAAGCTTTACAAAACTGGTTTGTGTATTCTTTGCTGTGAATGACCCGAATCAGGAGACAGTTTGAAATTGTTGGTTTTGAATTACGGCACGGTTAGCAGATGCATGAACAGAGAAAAAGTAACGAAAATCTCCAGAAATGCAATGCGGATCAGCAAAAGCTAAGCTTGTTTTTTCAGTTGTCTTTTTGTTTCCCTGTGGTGTGCAGATATTGAATTAAAAAGGTAATTGCGAGCATCCATTCTTGTTGAGGTAGAAAACTTGAATTCAATGACCTCGAGCTACTAACCGAACACCTGGGTTAATCTGCAAACAATGAACAAACTGTGGATTTTTCTTGCGTGAATACTTTGATGCTCAAGTTAACGATTTGATCTTGCTTAATAATTATTTGTAAGTGAAAAGTGTTTAGAGGGAAAATGGTTTACATTTTACTGTAGACAAATATGATATTTATACTATTTTGGAATATTTTTCAGATTTTGTTGAATGTTGCCGGTACCCAACCTATCATTTTCCGAGGTGAATTTGGTCCCAAAAGTGGCCGGGGTTGGTTATTATCCCGTGACAGCCCTCCTCTAATTAATTTAGGTCCTGTTAAAAATAATAAATAATACAATAAACCCATGTCTAACATCTTAAGTATTTAAATAAAGTGGTCACTTAACATGGTATCAGATCTTAATAATCAAAAGATCTTGGGTTCAAAACTCACTGCCACCCATTTAAAACTGTCCAAGTGCATTAACTCCATCTGCACTTGCGTGGCATGTTAAAGATAATAAATAATATAATAAACTATATTTAACAAATGATATAATAAAACCCCTCTTTAGCAGCTTAAATTTTTAGATGAGATTGTCACTTAACAAGCCCCACAATCTGTTGAAGGTATTCTACATCAGGTCGGACAATTATCCCTTATCAATTCCAATCCAATTGTCATGTCTTCCTCAGTTTTCACCTCACCTGCACATAAATTACTGTCTGTGTTTGATTTTGTTGTGGCACCTCGTCATTTTCTCAAATAATGTAGAAATCACAGCCTCTTGTCTTCTCGATTTTATTGATTTAGTTGAATTGTTATATTGGGGGCATATCAACAATTTATCTGTAGTCTTCTCTTTTTCTTTCGTTCCCAGCGCAAATTATTGTTGGAGTTTGACCCCCTCTAATTTTTTTATTTTTTGTTTTTTCAATTTGAAAGCCATATTTCGCCCTGGATGTTTGCGGGGCATTCTATAAGAAAGGTACTTATTCACTTGCGATAAGGTAATCCCTATCAGTGTACCCAGATGGGGATAAGCTTAGAGAAATGTTCATTTGATACTGGATGCTTACCGCAATGTCACTTGATCATTATCAAACTGACTGCAATCTCATCTTACGAACAGATAATCGCGGGATGTATCAAAGCTATCCCTGGTTCCCTCATTTTTTACGATTTCTTTCATCTTAAATGTTGTATGGACGCTGAAACCTTTCCACGACATGGTTTTTTTGGTTCAAGTAAGCAGCCTGCTCTGCAAACTTCTGAATGGAAAGCAGACATGAATTAGATACGCGAGTAGCTGCAGGTGGTGGTGTATTTTGAAGTGAAAATGGTGAAAGTTTATAATCTTCCAGGGGAAAATTTACATGACATAGCTAACCAGGTTGATTTTCTGCTTGAGGCATGCTCTTGGAGACAGCTGCTTAGCTTCATAATTGCTTGATCTCATGTTTCCTTGTATCTGATCAAAGTCTCGGGGTTCTCAATTTAGACGATAGAAACCTACGGGATACTAATGAATAAAATAAACCCTTCGTATGTTACATATTAGTTTATTTGAACCTTGGGGCAGGGAAAGCTGCAGTAATTCTTTGGAAAAGCCCGGTTCTCTTCTTCTCCTTTGGAGGTGGAATACTTTATGAACAAAAGGAAAAGATGAAGGTGCTGATGATTATGACAGCGAGGAAGGGAGTAACAACAGTGGAGAAAACATCTCAGTAGGCCAGGTGAGACTTTGATGCCCAATGATTTTATTCTCCAGTAAGAAAACATGTAAAACGTGATAGCGAGTTTGATCATCTATCTTGATCTCTAGGCTAGTGTCCGTGACATATTATCTCACATTGGTTTTGTAAGAGATATGTGGCAAGTTTATAATGACTTGGATTCTCTATTACTATCATAACGGGTTTAAGCGTTTTGAACCAGTAGATTAGACTCAAGGTGTCAATCACGAACCATTGGTATGCCCTGGCATGTTTCTTGAGACACTATGCCCCGGTACTGCTGCAAAAAATGTGGACATATATTTTGTCAAAGATTATATTATGAATAGACTTTATTCTAGATTCGAGGTCTAGTATTGTACTTGGTTTGCCGAACCACCTGCTGGTATTGTACTTTTCATTGGTTAGGTCTCCGTTCAAACCAAAAAAAGATATCTCCAACTTGACTACTGTGCAGCATCTGGAATGGGTGATCTTATTTTTCCTTCTTGTAAATATCCAAACAATGTGAATGAAGCACTTAAAATTTTGTATCATTGATCTCTTTTTTCTTTTTCTTTTTTCAGATTCATCAGAATAACCCTTCAGATTCTGCAAGAAATCGCGTTCTAGTTGTTCAAGAAATTCGTCAGATCATGGATGTCCTAATGTTTGGATGTCGAATTCGTTCTCACTTAGAGCCTAAAATGCACTATGCTCCGCTTCGTCAAATGAGAGTTTCCGATAGAAGCGGTGAACCATGCGAGCTGATTAGATGCGTGAGACTGATGGCTCGTAGCACCCATGATGAGGTGCTTCCAATCCCCGCCTGCCTGCCTGCCCTGAAAAGGAGATTTGAAAGCCAGGTTTCTATGCTCGATACTGCAATGCCTCTTTTGCCAACTACAATTATGTTTGTTATCATCATCAGCATTCTCAAGTCGCCTTCTTTTGCTTACAGGTCTTCATGGCAAGATATGTGTAAACTTGTAACTCTCATAGCTGTGTGGACTTAGAAAAATAAAATTTGCCCCATATCGATGTCAGATATGACATTAGACTTTTAGCTTTGAGAAAATATCAGATCCAACCAGCCGGAACATGCGAACTCACATACTGGTAGGTCTCGCTAGTGTGTGAGAGCTTGATCCAATAGGCCAATTGAACCCAATAATTTTCTTTAACTTTATAACCTTGTCAAATATCAGGTCCAGTCAACCTGAACATGCGACACTCAGTGAGTCTCACTAATGTGTGAGAGCTTGACCTAAACGGCCAACCGAACATAATAATCTTTTTTAACTTTATAACCTTGTCACCAGAAGTAACTTGAGATTGTCTAAAAGAGTACTGTATATTAAATTGGCTAGAAAAAATTGTGAAATGGAATTGCCTGTGGGCAAGCCATCTAAAATCGTCCTGTCTAATAAGATTGTTCAAAAGTTATTTTCATGTATCGTTTTCTCAAGAAAATTGTAAATTCATTGACAGATTGAATAATCTTATGATGTTCAGCCCCAAAAATATTACAGAATCATCCATCACCTTTACTAAACAATTTGGCTTGGTATAGTTGTCATATGCCGAGTTCTTACAAGACTGAAAATAGAGGCATAAATTTTACTCTGTTAAAACATGTAACTGATCATGTCCATCTTATAATTTGATATTTAGCTGTTCATTGGTTGTTACTTATCTGCCTGCCATTCTCCCTTTCTTTTTTTTTTCTTTTTTTTTTTTAATAACGATGAATTCACTTTAAATAGGATCATATTGAATTCACTCCAAAATTATAGATCTCGTAATGCAATAGCATATTCCAAGACATACTTCAAATCAGACAATATTTATAATGATCTACATGTAAATTTTTTTCCCCTTAATCATGAACGTACGTCCTTATTGAGTTATGCGTAATTTTTTTTTTCCCCCCCCTGATCATAAACGAGTTGCATGCGATTGTTCACTTGTTAGAATATAGAGTATGAGTGTATGACATTGATTGAACAGTTCGAACAGTCATGATATTTCTTGTGATTGAGTATGTTCAAAGTTCTCACTAGGATGGACATTTGTACCACAAGGGTAGCATGAGGCATTTTTTTTTTTGGGTGAAGTGTTTCAAACCCCCCTGTGGTTTGTCATAAGTGCACAACACCCCCCTGTGATTTCAAAACCACCAAACACCTCCCCTATGATTTGTTAAACTAAGCATACATGTCCTCTCTTTACTTTTCCGTCAATATAGTTAACAGAACTGCACAAAAAGACTTAAGAACCCTTAAAAAAATTTCTTTGTTATCCACATATATATACACACCGATCCATACATATAAAAATATATATACATACACAGACGAGTCCAAGCAAGATTAATTTTTTTTTCTGTTTTTTGTCATAAATCAAGACTACTTGAATTATGAATGTTTTGACAAAAAAAAAAAAAACAAAAAATGAATTATGAACCCGATTGTGTAGTGCAGTGCATTGCAGTACTAATTAGAAAATGCATTATATTGGCACCATATCACTAGCAAGACTAATTAAAAAATGCATTATGCAAGCCAAATTAAAAATAAATTATATATCCATATGATCTGTTGCTGCAGCCGACACTTGACGGGGTGGGGTAGCTGATGGGGTTAGCGGCCGCGAGGGGGGGGGGGGGGGGGGGGGGGGGAGAGACGGGGGGGACGAGGCATCTTCTGATTTTTTTTTTTAATATTATTATTGTTGTGAAGTTAGTGTAGTGAGAGAAAATAAAAAAATCTTAATAAGGGTATTTTTGTCCAAACAGTGATCTATTTGTGCATAAAAAAATGAACAATTGCATGAATAGAGAGTGTAATACACTCTTCGTCAAAATAGATGAATTTTTTGACAGAGGGGGGCATTGTGCTTGGTTTAACAAACCACATGGGAGGTGTTTGATGGCTTTGAAACTATAAGGAAGTCTTGTGTACTTATGACAAATCACAGGGGGGTCTGATGCACTTCACCCTTTTTTTTTTAACCTCCCAACCTTATAAAATTCGGACCTGGGTCTTCCAATCACCATGAATAGTAGTCTATTACTATGCTATTCATGAATTTTATTAGGATGAGGTATTGTTTATTGTTTCTTTTTTGTCGTATATTGTGAGATTTTGTTATTCAAACACATGTATGTATGAGTTTATTCATTTTATGATATGTATTAGATTTTTAGGAAACGACCCGTGAATATATATATTATAATGTATGAAGGTACGAAATAGTATTCAGAATATCTAAAATAAGTTGGATGAAAATACTTAAGTAAGACTTTGTTTGTATAAAACTCATGGAGGAAATAACTTTCGAGATGAATGAATGACGCCATCAAATTTTTATAACCAACCTCACTTGGTAAAGGAAAACTTATTTCTTCTTCTTTCTCTTTTGAGTATAGCATTTTACTTGAGCTCCTTGCAATTTATTTTTTTTATGCCTTAAGAAAGACTCTACACAACCGAACACCATAACTTGGTAGGTATTATACTTGATCTACAAATGACTTTTTCATAAATCCTATAAGGCTATCCTTAATGAGGGGCTCTAAAATATAAAACTTTATATTTTTTGATATTTCTGTACTTTTTTAGAGTCTCATACCCTAAAAAGTAGTACTATTCATGAAAAAAGTACGTGAGGTCTATCATTTTGCTGAACATTTTGGAGTCTGGGGCTCTATTTTGACATCTTTTAACCCAAAAGTGGTGGACCCCACGTACTTTTTTCATGAATAGTACTATTTTTTAGGGTATACGACTCTAAAAAAGTACAAAAATACTTAAAAATAAAAAAATTTACATTTTAAAGTCCTCAATTGAACTTGCCATAATCACCTCTCTGCATCTATAAGCCATCAATTATATGCAGCCCAAATCCGAGAATGTTATAACCAGCTCCACAATTGTAATACTGTGTAAGAGTTGAGTCTTAATATGCTTCCAAAAAAGTTCAAACCTGTGTTTAGCGAATGGTCTGGCCACTCTTTTTGTCACTTGAGCTATCTTGTGAAGATAAAGTCTTTGTAATTTTAATCAAACTGAAAAAAGTACCAAGCATCACATTTAATTCAAGGAAAAATTTTTAATTAATTTAGACTGATGTCAGTATCTTATATATTGATAAAATCTGTATATGTAAATTCTACTTATTATATGAGAGACTAATTCATTATTTCAAATTGATGACAATATTTTCCTTAATTCAATTAGGGATTTGTGATATTTCCAATGGTAAAGCAAATGAAACCCATATATTAGGTCGAATCCTACTTTTTGCCTTTGTCCAATCACTAGGAATGATGATTACGATACTCAAAGATCAAATCACAAGAGTGGGAAACCCATGTGTAGATTTGGCCTACCTGTCCTGCAACGTGACCTTAGTAAGTGCTACAGAGACCATTCTCTTATGATTTTGATGTCCCAACATTGCACTGCAAAAACAGCAAGGAATAGTATGTACCCCAATAATTTGCAAAGCCTTTTCTCCATGCATTCCCTTTCCTTTTCTTGTTTTCATTTTATAACGATGAGTACGCCATAAGCAATACTATACGAAGCGAATTCAGAAATTCTTTTTATGGAGAGTTAAAACACATATTTTTTTAATTATATAAGTATATTTTTTTCAATAGGCACTAATTAATTTTTTTGACTAAAAATACATAAATATTTAATTTTTTTCTTGAAAAATACATTGAATTTTTAATGTTATTTTAGATTAGTGAGGACTGCAACTCCCTCTATTGCTCATATGGATCCGCCACTGAGTACTACATTAAACCTCTTTCAAGGTTACAAATCTCATAATAGGACGGCGTCTGGAAATCCATGAATAAGATCTATATATCTCTGTTAGAATATACACTTGTCCCACATAGAAAAATCATAAACTCTTAGACCACTTAATAAGATCCTAGGCTACTCCATTTGGCACCAATTGGTTTTAAGATGGAACTTCAGGATTCTTAACATGGTATCAGAGTTAGGCCCATAGTCTAGTCTCATTCATCTTCCACGTGCGACCCATCTCAAATTACTATCTCAAATTAAGTTCACTTGTCTTCAATCTTTCGCGTGTGCATAGTCCACGGACTTTCAATCTTTCAATCTTTTATGTGTAACTCATCTAAAAAACACATGTGTGTTCAATCTTTCATGTGTGACCCATCTCAAAAAAAAATTCGGTCCACATGTATTCAATCTTCCAAGTGTGACCATCTCAAATAAGGTCTACGCATGTTCAATATTTTACGTGTGACTCCTCTCAAATCAGGTCACACGTGAGGGAGAGTGTTAGAATATGTACTTGTCATACATAGAAAAATCACAAACTCTTAGACTACTTAATAAGATATTAGGTTACTCCATTTGGCACAAATTGAATTTAAGATAGAACTTCAGGATTCTTAACAATCTCGATTGAAAATAAATTAAGAGAAAAAAGAAAAAATTGAAATTGATTAATCGATTTCTCAAAACAAAGGAAAAGAAAATGAAAAATGAAATATAAATTATGGAGCACCTAAGCCGTCTTGGGAATTATTTTAAAGAGGAATCTTATGTTAATATTATGGAATAATCTGATCCTATTGAAGGGATTTTGTAAATACTTGATTTTGAAAATAGAAATTTCGAACAATTTGAATACCTTAACCCATGCTCTAAATTTGTGATGGAAACATATAAATTTAAATTTAAAATTTTTAATTATAATGAATTGCTATCCAACTACTATACTAAATTTCGAGAGTCTAGTGTCATCTTTCTTTTGTACAAGTAAATAATACGAAAGTATAGTTTCATTTGGGCCTACGGATTTCGACTTGACACACCACTGCTCGAACACCATATCTTCAACTTGGCCCGGGCCAGTACACACTGACCGACCAATGTCGCCTCCTCATTTTCTTTTATGTAACCGATTACCTTTATCCGTGGAATAAAAGCACTTGTATTGCCCACGTGAGGTGCTTATTTTCGTTTAAATGGCTCACAGCTAGACAAAACTGGTACATTCTCTCGGACTTTTTTTTTTTTTTTTTGGAGGTGTGGTAGGATAGAATTCTTTAGATCGTTCTAAAATTATCAGTCGGACTGTCCAACACTAATACGGAAAAGATTTCAGCTGCTGTACTCCTCTCTCACAGTCGCACAAACAGACTGAATATTTTTCCTTTAACTCTTGATTTATTAGTTCAAAATTAGGTTATTGATGCGTAACGATGATGTAAAAATAGCGCTGACCAAAAAAAAGAAGGGTGAATAGATTCGGATCTCTTTGTGATCAATCGAAACTAGTTATAATCTCTTTGTGGTCTAACAAATATAGCCGGACCCCCCTATGGTCTACCTGTTGATGCACACCGCCCTCCTCTGTCAAATTTTTCGTCAAAACTGACGAAATATGAACCACATGCGAATAAAATATAATTTTTATTAGTTTTTAACGTATTCAACTAGATGATTTTTTTTTAATTTAGTGATAAATAAATAAAAATAGGTGAAAATGAAAAGAAAAAAGAAAAAAATAATTCTTTTTAATTACTAATATTATTTTATTATTAAATACGTTAAAAATTAATAAAAATTACATTTTAAACGCGTTTGTCACACTTTCTGTCAAAAATGACAAAAAATTTGATGGAGAGGGGTGGTGTGCATCAACAGGTAGACCACAGAGGGGTCCGGCTATATTTTTTAAACTACATAAAATTTATAGTTAGTTTGTTTGATCACAAGGAGATTTAGAGTTATTCATCCAAATAAGAAAGAGAAAAAAAATGATGTCAAAAATAGTATTGTTAGCATGTTACGCTATTAGCTATTTAGCTCCTTGATAGTTTGGCTTTTGACCTTAGAGAATAAGGTTAGGTAGGTGACTTACAAGACACAGAAAATAATATTGACCTAAGTCCTTTTTGGGAGGAAAACTTCGGCCCTTAAGTCATGTTGGGTAAGAGAGAGGCTTTTGAAGCCTTAACACTAATAAGAATTTCATAACTATGTATGAGAGCTAAATGAATTAGCTCTTTGATAACTAATTTGTATTAATTATTGATAGACCTCTTTCTCATCTTGTCAGAGGTTCATGGGATAATGTCAAAGATATTGTATAAGTGATGATTGTCAATTGTTTAAAAAAACTAATTGTTACTGTTTTGAATTTTGACTATCCTAATTTATTCTTTTCTAATTGACCAATAGAATCTTCTATCATAATATACATGAGTTTTTCCTAAAGCCTTTTGGCAATTGAGTTTTACTTGATATGGGTAGTATCCGACCTGAGCTCCCAAGAAGAAGAGAGCAAGCTCAAGACTGCTTGGTTGAAGAGGGACCTCGGTTAGAGTACCCCATAGACTGGGTAAAGGCAAAAATTAACAAGGGTCATATCAGTCTAACCGCCACTGTAGGATTTATTCACACGTAAGTCATTTCATCGCATTTACTTCACATGACGACATGACATATTGATGGCAAACGCAAAGGCAAGGTACAATATAAATATCCCAAGGGTGGAGAAGGATGAGTAAGCCATTAGGCTGTCCTTAGTAGAGTCTCTTATTAACATTTTTAGAGACTCTGTACTTTTTAGAGACCCGGACCCACTTTTGGTGATTTTAATCTCTACTTTATGAATTTTTGTTGCACCAAATGAACTATATTACGTAATAATTATACGATAGTAGAGTCTCTATTTTAGAGACTCTACTAATAACAGCCTAATAAGTCTAAACACTTTATGTATAACCTTCAATGTGCTATGATTCATTGAGATTGGTAGAATCATATATCTCTTACGTTAACTTGAGCGTTAGAATTGTCTCACAAAAATAACATTGAGCTTGATAGAATCATATATCTCTTACGTTAACTTGTGCGTTAAAATTATCTCACGAAGATAACTCACTATTTGCTTCCTTGTGCAGGTATCTAGCTTAGGAAGACCTGGACGCGAAACTCAACTTTTTACCTTATCGCCACTAGTGTTCATTCATTAGTTAGTAATTTGTGACAACGTAAAACTAACAAAAGGAACCATGCACTATAGCGTATGGTTTAATTCAAACTGCAAATATTCATGTTCAGTTCCAGTTAACATCAAATGGCTCAAAAAGAGCCGTTATGTTATCTATTCAACTTTTTCTTAAAGCAAGCAATCTTTCTCTACGTGGGCCTCAAAATTTGAAAAATGACTACCTAATCCTTGAGGACTAAAATGACGAAACTACCCACCAAATTTGAATATGTATGCCTCCACACATTACAAGACTGGTCAGCGGTAATCTGATAGGTCAAATATGGATCTTTTAATACTTAAAAAAAAAAAAACTTAAGGTATCTCCCAGGAAATACTATTTATAAAAACTTATTATTTTTGATAATTTTTAGAAATTGAGTCTCTAAATTTAGAGCCAAAATAAATGGGGCTCATCATTTTTATCAATTTTTTGGCTAAAATAGAGACCCAACCACTTTTTGGGTCTCTAAATTTAGAACCAAAAAAGTAAATTAAGTCTTTATTTTAACTCAAATCTCTAAAATTATGTGGGTCATCATGTATTTTAGCTTTAAATTTAGAGACCCAGTCTCTAAAAATTGCCAAAAATTATAAATTTTTGTAAATAGTATCTTCCATTGAAAATACCCTTAAAAACGATTCTTTTTTAATATTGTCATGTATTATTAATTTTTTGTCTTATATTATAACTATTATCACATATTATTAAATTTTCAATAGTTAGTCTCTCCATTTTGAAGATGTGTTCGTAGTTTAGCATAGACCGTTAATTTGCTTATATGCTTCTCTCTTTTGTCGAGCATCATTGCATTCTGTTAGCTAAAATTAATAACAATAATGTAGTAATAAACGACATGGTTTAGCATACATTAATTAAACAAGAATATTAGGGACCGCAGTTTTTTCACTTTTTAAAACTAATTTAGATCATATATAAACTTTATTATAATTATATAAGTATACCATCACTATTGGATCTTTACATAAATATATAATGATATACTGATATAAGAGAATTCAAATCTTTTTAAAACTACACGGGTAATTAATTTACTCTTTAAGAGGTCAGAATTCTAATGAGCTTAACTCTCTGGTGCCAATATATCTAAAATGAGAAAACTGAAAACCTATCAAACATTTATGTAGAAGGTTCTACTACCGTCAAAAAGGTTAAGCTACCAATTGGCATAAATAACATGAGTATGTTAGCGCAATTCACAATAACAAGATTCATAATTTGACGTTTGGAGCAATACTACCTGAGGGGACAATAACATTAGCTTTTTAGAAGATTAATAAGATTTCTATATATAGTTTGGGTGTATATTTTTCCATTTAAATTCTTAGCATTGTAGCAACCCAATTTAATATCTTTGTATCGTATAGGAATGGTAATAGGGCATATTTGGAATGGAGAGACCTATTTTTTATTTTTATTTTTTTGCCTTTGTGTTTTTTACCCCCATCCCTTGCCCAACTCTTCTGTAAATCTCTGTACAAAATGAAGATTATTTATGAATTTTTTGTTATTCTTTAAATTGTGCAACACTAAATTTAATTTAAAACGATAACTTCAAAACATAAAGTAAAATAAATATAAATGTTAAATAAAGGTAAAATATGAATTACATATTAAGTTACTTTCAACTATATAGCATAATTAATATTATAAATAATCGAGTTTTAAATATCTAAAACAAGTTCCAACTAAAATCCATACATATTGAGAACTACACGTGAGAGCAAAAACTATTTCTTTATTGGATGTGCATTAGTTACCATAAAATACATTCTATTTTGTTATTGGTTGTCTACATATTAGTAGTGATCTTAGCTCTACTTTTGAATATTGATGTATTTTCAATCTTTTTACATCATAAATCTTCAATATATCACACTTAATTTTATTTATTGAAACTATCTTGGAGCACACTTGAAAACTACTGTAAACTTCTTTAAATCCACTTTGATAGACAATTAATATAGGGTATTCATGTAAAATGATCACAAAGTCTAAGTAATGGCATGTTGTTTCTTAATTAAAAGAATGATAAAAAATTTCTTTTGAGTCATCATTATTTTTCTCTTGGACTCTAATAAAATTTTGCATGATATCATTTTCGAAGCTTTTATATTTATATTTAATGTACACATGTAAGAACAAATAACTTTGCATGTATGTGGGGTAAGAAATGCTTATTCTCACCTCCTCCCTCATCCGTTTAGAATGTAAGTAGAGCGAATATCCGAAAAAACTTATTTTTAGTACCATCCCTAATTGTGATGGTATTAGCAAATGTATAGAATAATTTTCCTACTACTAAGGTTGCTTCATTTTCTAACATATTACTACTTGGACACAAATCTTCACTTTGATGGAAAGTAACCATACAAAGTAGGTAAAATCACCTAATAACAATAAAATCAGCTAATAACAATTTACCCAATCCATGTGGTGGTAATTATACTTTAACTAGAAATATTACATCTTAAAGTGGTCATTAATTACTAATCCTTCTCTACGTACAAACATCCCTTTCATTATTTAAGATCAAAGCTTTCAGCACATGGGGACCACATCCTTTCCTTATAATTGTATGATTCAAAAAAGCAAGTTTAACTACACCTACCAATAATATATATTTTAGGATTTATTATCCTGTTAGTCCTTTATTTTTATTGATTTTGTCAAGATAGTCCTTTATTTTTATAATTGATATCTTTTGCTTTTATATATTTTAAAATTATGTCACCATTAGTCATTTCGTTATTTTTTTAAAAAAAAGATAGATGATTTTTGTCAAAGTGCAGTGACAATCATGTGTAAGGTACATATTTTTTTGGTTATGTTCGTTAATGGCAGAACTACTTGGAGTTGAGTGGGGACTGATTCTATTTTTTTTATATTTTGAAATATATGTATTTTAAAAATATTTTTAAGTTGAAAAATCAGTTCAACCCTCACTAATAATGTGATTTTAAGCCACGCTGAATGAAGATTTGGATCTACCCTTTTTGTTCGTTAATAAAAATTAATGAAAGGATGATGAACGACATAATTTTAAAAACATACATGAACAAAAAATGTTACTTATAAAGATAAGAGATTAACTTAACAAAAATCGTTAAAAATAAGGGCCAACGGGCTAATAAACCCACCCGTTTTAATAATAGTTTAGTTTAAACTTGAGTAGGCTTTTAAAACGGCAACGGGGGGACAAAACGGTCATTATTTGAATTCTTCTTCCAAACATATTTGAACTCTGACAGCTCTGCTCTAGTCCCACACTGTGAGGCTCTCTCTCCACCACCATCTTTAAAGAGAGAAAGCATAGCTCTAGTTATAGAGAGAGAGAGAGAGAAAACACTTTCGCTTACATTAATATTTTCTAATTAAAAAAAATAAATATTAAAGAAAAAAATGGCAGCGTACGTTGGCGTGCTTGTGTCCGATCCATGGCTGCAGAATCAGTTCACTCAAGTTGAGCTCCGCAGCTTAAAATCTCATGTAAGTTTTTTTTTAAAAATATTTTCTTTATTTTTTAAATTAAATTTTGATGTTTTTGATAATTTAATGCGGTGTTGAATGCTTCTGCTGAGCAGTTTTTGGCGATGAGGAGAGAAAAAGGAGGAGGTTTGACGGTGGCGGACTTGCCGGTGAAAATGTCGAGACTAAAACACGTCGGAGAGAATTCAACGGAGGAAGAGAGAGCTTCGTTTCTCCGCGATTCGTATGAGAATTTAGATGGCGATGTTGATTTCGAGCTCTTTCTTCGGGTAAAATTCACGCACTTGAGAGTAGGAAAATTTAATCTAAGCTTGAATCCGCAAATTTTGCTTATTTTATTAAAAAATGTGAAAATATTTTTTTAGTGATTTACATGATCAATTTCATTCTCTTTTTTATTTAAATCTCTTATGTTAGCAATCAAACAAAGCTTGTAAAGTGTCTGAACTGCTCATTTTTTATTAGATCAGTTTTATTTTCTTTTCTGTTAAATCTCTTTTGTTAGAAATTAAACAAAGATCATAAATCTCTGGACTCGACTGATCTAATGCTGTTGCGTATTATTTGACATAGATTTTTGTGGCGTAATTGTTACCTTAAACATTTACTATTGATTTTGTTGAGCTAATCATAGTTTTTTTAATTTTTATTATGCTTTTGAGATGTTGATTTTGAAAATCTTGAGTTTTCGTAGTCTAGAAAACTATTGCACGAATTGAAAAAGAAGCAATTATCTTCGTTTATATTCCTTTTCCCTTTCTTCTTTTTTTCTTCTTCACGTTTTATTTTTTTTTTCCTTTTTTATGCAATCTGATCAAGTTCAAAAATATGGAAATAACGAGCATCTCGATTAAGAGATTCATTATTTCGAATAGTCTTTGCATGATTTTGTGATCTTATGGTAGTTGGAGTGAGAGAACTTTGTTTATTATTCGGCAGGTGTATTTGAAGCTCCAAGCGCATGCAACCGCGAGAAGGGGAAGTGGTGTGAAGAACTCATCTGCATTCTTGAAGTCTCCCACTTCTACTTTGCTTCACACAATAAGTGAATCCGAGAAGGCATCGTATGTTGCACACATTAATAATTACCTAGAAGAAGATCAGTTCTTAAAGAAATATCTTCCCCTTGATCCTTCCACAAATGATTTATTCGAGATTGCCAAGGATGGAGTTCTTGTCTGGTAATAATCATGGCTGCAAAAATTCATGTTACAAGTGCCAGAAATTTCTTATTTTTTCGATTTTCTTAAATCAAGTGTCATGATGAAAGTTGTTTATTTCAGTAAGCTTATCAATGTGGCCGTACCTGGAACAATTGACGAACGAGCAATCAATACAAAGAGGGTGCTTAATCCGTGGGAAAGGAATGAGAATCACACCCTGTGCCTCAACTCTGCCAAGGCAATTGGATGTACTCTGGTTAATATAGGAACTCAAGACTTGATTGAAGGAAGGGTATGTATGCTTTGCCCTGTTTCATATGTAGATACTATTTTGCAAATATTGTTAACAATATTTTTCACAAGAATCTTGCCCTCTTTGGCATTTCATATGACAATATTTTTCACAAGAATCTTGCCCTCTTTGGCATTTCATATGACAATATTTTTCACAGGAATCTTGCCCTCTTTGGCATTTCATTTGGTCTTTTCGACTAAGTTGAGGTTATATATAACATTTGTTGCTTCACCACCTTTATTCATTCAGTGCAAGCAAAGATTTCTCATGCGATATAGTGTTGACCATTATATTTTTAATCCTCCCAATAGTGTCGAGCACAACACGCTTGATCATTTCTGGTTGATAAACTCTAAAACTTTTAATTGGTCACTCACTTGGCCATAATGTTTTCACATGCATGCTTCAGAATCACTTTCCCTCCTCATCTGCTGTTATTTTGGACTTTCGGAAAAAGCTTTTGGCAATTTAGTTTGTTGGAACTTGTATCCAGCAAACACCTTATATTGAAATGTTTGAACTCAGCAGAACTTGTCTGCAATGGGGTTAAAGCTTCCTTTTGTCCTTCTGCGGTTTTCAGAGCAAACACCTTATATTGAAATGTTCGAACTCGGCAGAACTTGTCTGCAATGGGGTTAAAGCTTCCTTTTGTCCTTCTGCAGTTATCAGAGCATTGCAGGACAATATTGATTTCCATGTTCTCGAAATTATGAGGTCACAGTTACCTGTTATCTCTGTTTCATAATGTTCCTCCCCATCTTCAGACTGACCATGTTGAGTACTGTTGTCTCTTTTATGATTCTTTGTGATGATTTTCTGGCCATGGTTGTAATCCTATCACTTGTTCAGTTTCATAACTTGGAGATAAATGCTCTATATTATGTGATTTATTGATCTCTGTGGTTCAGTGTCATCTTTGTTGATGGATATCTTAGTGTACTTTTTTAATCTTTTGCTTGATAGATAACTAAAACTTAATTGCTTCTTTTGTCAATTTCAGAGGCATCTTGTACTTGGATTGATATCACAAATCATTAAGGTGAGAATTTAAATTACATCAGTAGATATTAAATCGCAGGAAATGGTAGGTATTTGTCACAAAACAGAGAAAATAAAATTTCACAATGCTACTTGATTTTATTTACAGTATTTTTACAAATTTGGTCCAACTGCATATTCTTTCAGATACAACTATTAGCAGACCTCAATCTGAAGAAGACACCGCAGTTGGTGGAATTGGTTGACGATAGTAAGGTGTGGAAATGTTTTCTCAAGCTTATGCTTTCACAACCATTGAATTAAATATCCTGTGCTAAGAATCCACATCTTATCTTCTTCTATGGTTTACCAGGATATAGAGGAACTCATGAGTTTAGCACCAGAGAAGATTTTACTTAGGTGGATGAATTATCACTTGAAAAAATCAGGGTATAAGAAGACAGTCACAAACTTCTCTTCGGATGTAAAGGTATGCAGGAGTAACTTAACGTTCAACTTTAACAACTTATTTGTGAGATTGCAATCTCCATTTTCAGTGTTCTCTTTATGTAAGACAAAAATTTGAGTATTCTTCTGAAGTTCGTAGCTGCTCTTTCTTGTATTGATTCATGATATATTCTTTGAAAATCACCTTTAGTCTTATCCACAAGCATACTAGATTGACATTATAATACTTTTGAGCTTAGTCTGAGTTTAGACTATTTACTTTCATATGATAGATAAGTGAAAAGATTTCGAGAGATGTTATAGTGAAGATTTCCAATTCTTGACTATGATCAGCATAGTTAATGTTTTGAAACCATGGGTTGACTTATCACTGAAAGAAATGATGCTTATACTTTGCTTGTAGATTTATGCAATTTGAGCTTGTAATTTAATTTTGCTGCAGGATGCAGAGGCTTATGCTCATCTACTAAATGTGCTTGCCCCAGAACATAGTAATCCATCTACATTGACAGTGAAAGATCATCTTGAAAGAGCCAAGTTAGTTCTTGAACATGCAGACAGAATGGGCTGCAAAAGATATTTAACAGCAAAAGATATAGTAGAAGGCTCTCCAAATCTCAATCTTGCATTTGTGGCACATATTTTCCAGCACAGGTGAGATAATGTAGTTCGATTCCTGCAAAGTAATATCATCCAATTTTATTCCTATGAAATCATAAATAACTGTTCTCCTTGCTTCACTTTTTGCATTAACTTTGAAAGAAAGAGAAAGCTGCAAACAGTGTAGCTGTAAGTTTTAGACATGACTTAGATCTCATGGAAAACAATGTCTTCTCCATTGCAATATGGACAAAATCTGCTTGCAGTTGCACATTCATTACTTCTCTCTTTAGGAATCTTTAGTTCTTTCTCCTCTGTAATGTTTCCCTACCAGCTTTCTCATATAATACTAGTTCTACTTTAAGTGAGGTGATCATATATTTGTCATATGGACCGGCATAATTGGCATCACTAATAGTAGAATGTACCATGAACTAAATGAGACTTGGAACGAAAGAGATATAGCGATATTGTTCTGTGCTAAATTATATCCATTTATCCCCATTTCTTTCCTAATGGATAGAAGTTTCTTAGAATTGTATATAAAGAATCACAGAATTAGGGGATGGACTTAGGAGAATTATATGGCAGGACAATGTTTGTCTTGGTAACGGACAACTCTGCAATCGTTTGTCTTCCTAATTGAACAAATTTAAAAATCTAAATCTATCTGCTAGCAAATTGAATTTGTTGACATGACACCATAACTTTAAGATTTAGTGTCTCAAATAACTTCAACTGTTACTCGTAAAGCATAGATGGTAGTGGAGACTCCACCACTGCTCTCCAATCGATTACTATAAAAGACACAAAATGAGTTTTTTTTTCTGAAAGTATATGGAGCAATAGGTGTTCTATAATCGGACAAAAATATAAGTTTCTCCATCATTCAGGTTCTGATGGATACCGTTCGATCAGTATAAATTGAAAAGGTGGGAGTGTTTTTTTTTCTTTGTTCTTGAGTGCTTATTTCCTTGCATCAGATGATGAAATTCACGTAGCATAGATAACAATTCTGCCAAACCTCTCCCAGCAGTCATTAACATAGTGAAGGACAATAATGTCTATTCTGCAGAAAGAGCACCAACTTTGACAGCTTTCTCAGTAGCTGTAAATTATTGGACGTTAAGTTAGTAGACGCTGTGTGCTTTTTATGTATGTGTTCTCATTTGCTAGGTATTGCAGGTTAGAATCATTATGTGTTGCTCATTATTAATCTTTAACTATGTATATTTGCATTTGAAAATTGCATCTATTTGTTTTTACTTCTTCTGGATATAGATTACATGTGCACTAATAATATCTTTTTTGCTTGTAGGAATGGTCTTTCCACCCAGACGAAACATATATCTTTTCTGGAAACTTCACCAGATGACACCCAAATTTCCAGAGAGGAGATGGCATTTCGCTTCTGGCTAAACAGTCTTGGAAATTCAACATATATTGACAATGTCTTTGAAGATCTTAGAAATGGGTGAGTGTAATAGCAGGTGCATGAGTTCACCTTTTTAATTGCATGTTGGAATCTTCATTTCTAATGATTTATAAATCTGAGTTGTTTACATGAAAATGAATATGGCCTTGAGTCTACTTCTCTTTCATTCTTTTCAAAAATCTTGAGGACAATCTCAAAAATACTGAACTTGTTTCCAACTTCGAAAGCTGCAGGTTTTCAAGGGATTCATTGAACTTTATCTTTGTTCTCGTGCTCTAAATAAACTTCTATTTACCTGCAGATGGATACTTTTGGAGACCCTTGACAAGATGTCACCAGGGATTGTGAATTGGAAAATCGCTACAAAGCCTCCAATTAAGATGCCATTTCGAAAAGTAGAAAATTGTAATCAAGTTGTCAAGATTGGGAAACAATTGAAATTTTCCCTGGTGAACATTGCCGGAAATGACATCGTGCAGGGAAATAAGAAATTAATATTGGGTATGTTCTTCTTTCATTTTCTAGTAGATAAAATGTGATAATTTGTTTTCATGAGTACTCTCGTTGTATAAAACGTAGATTTATACATTTAGATTTGTCAAAAAGAGAGTCATTACTTAAAGCTGATGAAAGGGTATCTTCTTCTTTATCAGCCTATCTATGGCAGTTGATGCGATGCAACATGCTTCAACTTTTAAAGAACTTGAGATTCCATTCCCATGGCAAGGAAATTACTGATGCTGACATTCTGGGGTGGGCTAATACCAAAGTGAGAACCTCAGGAGGCCAGAGTCAAATGGCTAGTTTTAAGGTATCACTTCATTTAACTGCTTCTCCATAACGTGCATCTATGAGCTTATTTTGCAGAAAGTATATATGTTCTCTTGCAATCAAAATGAAGTTCTGTTGTTCTCAGTCTCTATTATCTACTTCTGGAGTGGTTGCTGATGATGCATATACTATATAAGAGGTAGCTGCAAGGTCATTAGACAATTGAGAAAACTAAATACGAGTCTATTCATTAAAGGCAATTTCTTTTGTGAATCCTAAATGCCATAATGCAGCACAAATACAAAAAATATATGCTCGTGATTTACCGCTTGAGGTGGAAGTTATGTTAGCACTATCGATTGCTCCATGGTCACTTTCATCAACCTTGCATGATTCATGTTGGAGAGTCATGTATTCAAACTAAACAACACTTGGACTAGAAAGAGGTCTGGACATTCATTTACCCCTTGAGGATTAAAGGCCTCTCGAATAAAAATAATTCATTTGTTTTGGACATGCTTCTTATGTATCAGTTTATTTTTAATTATAAATATTCATTTTTATTTGCAATTATTCGTTTGGAGAATGATTTAACCTATGCATTTACAGGACAAGAGTTTGTCATCTGGCATCTTTTTCCTCGAACTGCTTAGTGCTGTGTCTCCTCGAGCTGTTAATTGGAGTGTAGTTACTAAAGGATTAAGTGGTATGTTGAACTTCTCAACCTATCGTTTATAGTTTTTATTTTTTGTCAAACATTCAGGGCA
Source organism: Ehretia macrophylla (assembly GCA_037974665.1). Classification (NCBI taxonomy): domain Eukaryota; kingdom Viridiplantae; phylum Streptophyta; class Magnoliopsida; order Boraginales; family Ehretiaceae; genus Ehretia; species Ehretia macrophylla. Next base: position 37,979,429 of record CM075782.1, on the reverse strand, counting down.
TTAATCTTTGTTATTGCTATCTTTTATTCTGTTTAGATTTTGACCATGATAACTTTGAAACTGATTGTCCTTTTTTATAACTCTCTGTGATCGACTTATATAATAGCAACCTTTGAACAATATATGTACGTTTTAGGATTTACACATAGAACTTCGTTTTTTAATTAGATGTGCCAAATAAGAAGGTCAACTGAGATATAAAGGTAATCAACTGTACTATAGTAGTGCCTTTTTAAACGTTATGGCGTCTGTCAAATTGTGCGAATTACAGCTTATCCGGACCCTTATTTGGCGCATCCTAATGCTTTGCAAATTTCATTTGGTGCAGAGGAGGAAAAAAAGATGAATGCTACGTATATTATCAGCATTGCGAGGAAGCTCGGATGTTCAATATTCTTACTTCCTGAGGACATAATCGAGGTAATCTTTATGTCAGTTTTATAGTTGTTCCCTCGAGCCATACACAATCAATGCTTTCATATTTTGGTCGCGGTATGTTCAGAAGCTGAGACAGCTGATACTAGCGTTTTAACACAATTCTTCTCTTTACACACACAATTATCTGATGTTTGACGATATGGTTAATTAGGTAAATCAAAAGATGATACTCACACTCACAGCAAGTGTAATGTACTGGTACTTGAAACAACCATCAGAAGAACGACAGTACGGATCTTCAGATAGTGAGACTGGAAGTGTGATCGATACATCATCAAACTCAACGATGGACGACACTTCCTCAGAGTCGTCAACTGATTAGAGAGCAGTAGTAAATAGCTGGTTATTCTGATTTGATTTTATCCGATATTGCACATTGAGATTTTCAAATGATTTGTAGTGAATGGCCTTTGTAAAACTCGAATGTTTTAAATGCAATTTTGCCGAGGCAAATACACATGTGAATATAAAACATTGTATCTGTAATTCCAGAAAGGCATTTTTTACACCTCTTTGTCACACATTTGCTTGCTTGTATGTTATTTCTATGAGGCACGATGGCATCGCGATCTAGACAAGGTATTCACTCCACAAATGTCATGAATACGATTATAGCTATTGTATTGTAAAATCTGCTCATAGTCACATTTCGTATTTCATATACATATAGCCAATTCAACCTAGTGGAATAAGGCTTAGTGTAGTTCAGTTTAGTCGCATTTTATATCCATATAATCGACTCCACTTGTTACACATTTGCTTGCCTGTATCCTATTTCTTTGAGACATGAGTTGCATCGCGATCGAGACAAGCTATTCATCCACAAATGTCATGAATACAGTCATTGCCATTGTATTGTAAAATTTGGCTCATAGTCACATCTCATGTCTTATATCTATATAGTCGACTCTACCGAGTTAGATAAGGCTCAATTTAGTTTATTTAGTTACATCTCGTATCTATCTATTTCCTTGAGAGATCAAACAATGATGAATTGTCCACTTCATTTCACCATAACTGTATATAATTACATGAATAAATCACCATCGTTAGTTCTTCTCCCATAATGTATGTAACACCCCAAAATATCTAGTAATTGAGATAGAGGAGGGTCTAAATATCTAGTGCGGACTGATTTGAATGCTTATAACTTGGGCAATTGATTGAATGGATTGGTATTAACTAATCACAACAAATAATTTGGAAGGACTTAAAAGAAATTAAAGTAAATAAAAAAAAAAGGAAAGGAAGTTAGTTATGACTTAGTGGCTTATTAGTAGTGATAAATCATGCCATTATTAGCATAGGATATTGGGGGCTTCATTATAGGAGCATGGGATGTTGGTGGCTTCATTATAGGACGTGGCCTGGTATGCATTAATTTCGGCAATGGTTAATATTATCGATATATATATATATGATGAAGTATGGGACCTTATGAGCATATAATAGCACTTGCATATATATATATATATGATGAAGTATGGGACCATATGAGCATATAAAAGCACTTGCATTATGAATTAGCTTCTGTTGCTACTATTGCACTATATAGTATGACCAAACTTAGGATTGGTGAAGATCATATTTTATGGATGATTCAGTGTTTATAGATGTCATGTAAGTAGAATATACCAATTCTTCTGTACTTCATTCGTTAATCAGTAAACGTCATTTAGTTCATCCTTGTTTAATATTTGTATGCCCTGCAAACTATACAAGTTGTGTATCGAATCTTAAATGGTTGGGAGTTAATAAACCGCCATCTGTTATCGACTTTGTATCGTGAATTTTGTATTATGTGCGTGCTGCTAAGCTGCATGCACAACTTGCTATATGTTCTGTTAGTGCTTGATATTACTGTGCTTGTTTTACTTTTTTTTTTTTGCCTTTGAGCCTTACCGTTCTTTGGGGTATATTTTACTTACTGAGCATTGTTTCGCTTAACCCTTTCTCTTTCTTACTTGTGCAGATGAAAATTTTGGTTCGGGATTGCTAAGTTAGAAGTTTCATGGATTGATGCAAAAGTTCAGAATGTTAATAATATTTCTTGTATTTTAGTATAGATATTTAATTATTCATTTTGGTGTCTTGTTATGTAATTGAAGAATTAGTTTTTGTTGGCATTTAATTAAAGGATTAGAATTTCTCTCAATTGGTTTATAGTTTATTTTGTTGAGGATTAGAACATTACAGGGTTAGGAAGATTTATTTTTTTGGGTTTGTGGCGATCTCGTCCCTAAATTTTATATGTTAAATTTGGGGGTGTGACATTATTATTTGATATGAGATGATTAAAATCGGGATTTTGTTTTTCGCCCTCGTAATGCTATTTATTTTGGTTTGCTTCTTATCAGATTGATAGACTTTATCCTGTTTGATGAGAAGAATCTGTGCCTGTAGAAGCTTCAACAGAAGTGTCCTATGCATTTTGAGGTTCAAACATTCACGAATAATGGTATCAAAGGTAGAGCACAAAATGGTATAGTATCTACAGAGTCTTGTCGTTCCCATTCATGATAGTTGCAAGTTTGTTGCCCAATAACAATTGGGTGTACCGCTGCACTTGAAATTTAGCCGCTTGGAATGAATTCAGGTCCTGACCATGGGGTGCTCCTAGTTATAAAAAGATAAAAAGGCCTAAGAGTAAGATGAATATTGAAGATAAGATCTAGCCTCACCTCATATAACATGTGGAGACCCTTATTTTACCCTTTATAATTTTTAGATGAAATGGTCACTTTGTGCCAAGTTATATTTCAGTTTAGCAATAGTATATAGGTTGATGACATGACATTCTAGAACTAAGACAACTGCAGGCTTTATATGCCAAATTCATGTACTTTCATAACGTAATGTTGAGCGTGTTGAATATTTATGAAATAGTCTCAGCTTGCAAACAAGATTAGTATTATAGGTTTAAATAGCTACATTAGTGCTCAAATTGACTGGCTTATAATAAATTCAAGTTATCTAAATTCACAACACATGTCTTTAACAAATGTGGGGCTTTACAATGACCCATTGTTGAGGAGTTGATGTTCTTGTCAAGGGTATAGTTACTTAAGACTCAACATGTTATTTGAGCTGAGTTAGGTCAGCCCGACCCGTGAACTCATCTAATTTGGTTAATAAATGGGTTGGGTTAGCCCAACTCGTTATTATCTAGGTTGAGTTGGGCTGGGTTGAGATTGAAAAAAAGCAAACCCAACTCGATCCATTAACTTTATCTGGGTTAATTGGGCTGGGTTCGGGCCAACCCATTTTTCTAAGCAAAAAAAAAAAGCAATATATATCAATGAATTACAAAATTCAGAGGCAATACAAATTTTTAAAAATAACATAAAATGTTACTAAGGTAAAAATTCGAACTTACAAAAATTAAAAATTGATATGAGAAATAATACAAAAATAAAAATAAAAACATTATATTTAAACTAATTATTTTTAGTTGTAAAATAAATAAAACTATTTCAAATTAATATTTTAATTTCTTTTTTTCTTACGCCTATTACCATATTCAAACAAAAGTTTAATAAAAACTTCTACTCTACCAATTTTAACTCGAGGATCTAAAGCTGCACCAATACAATACAAATATGGAAAATCTTCATAATATTTAAAAAACTTTTCTTCCATGATTGGTATAACGTTGGTGAGAAGATTATCTTTTCTATATGAGTTTATATGTTCAACAATAGTAACCAATTGAGGAAGACAAATATTAGAAGTTGGATAATAAGAACCAGAAAACAAACAAGTTGCTTCAAAAAAAAAAATCGTTGCTTTATTTGCTTGTATAGTTTATATAACTGATGTTGTGCATTGTGGTCAATGCATGACTAGGTCATGCTTGGATTAAAAAAATATATATATATTGTGATCTACTTCAAAAATAAAATAAAATGTTGTGGTTATGTACTATTTGACTAAAAATTATTTTTCTTAGAAAAAGGGTTTAAATTGAATTGAACTGGTTTACCAAATCGAGTTGAGCTAGTTTACTGAATTGAGCTGGATTGCGTTACTAAATCGAGGTAGGTTGAGTTCGTAAATCGAGCTGAGCTGGGTTACCGAATTGAGCTAGGTTGGGTTACTGAATCGAGGTGGGTTGGGTTCTTATCTGAATTGAGTTGGACTGGGTTTACAATTTTTAAACTTGAAACTGGCTCAGTCTTGCATGGGTTATAACCCAACCCAGTATCGTAACAAATGGGTTGGGCTGAATTGGGTTATTATTAGATTGGGCTGGGTTAATCCCAGCCCAAATAACATGTTGACTTAAGACCAACACTAACTTAGATACTTTTGACATATTCAGACCTGCAAATAAGACTAGAATCATAAGTTTAAAAATAATTATTTTGACCCTCAAATTTATTGACCTAAAATATTTAAACAAGTTATTATTTAAATTCTTAACATTCGCTTATTAGACCATTCACTTATCATCACATAAATTCGACTCGTACATGGAAGGTTTTGCTCATCAAATTACCTTTAAGTTTGGTTTGAGTAACGTGTCAAAATTTGTGATAGAAGTTATGAAAATACCCCAGTGGTGGAAGCAGTTGTAAGTTTCCCTCCCCCGTGACATAGCTGAATATGATCCTATGGCCTTCTCCATCCGAGCCCACAGAAACGAATTCAAAATTTTTATTTAGTGAAAATTAAAAACACATAATTTATAGGTAATTTTATTTTTAGTAGAGGCTAAAAAATTTTCAGCGTAAAAATACTTTTAATATGTAGATATTTTCAAAAAATACGACTCTATTTGGCTTAATTATAAAATTTTAACTTTTGAGTTATATAGCTTTTGTTAGAAGTGCAGTTGAACAAAAGCCGTTAAAAAGGAATATATTTGAGAAAAAAAAAAAACAGATTCTCGCATTATATAGAAACAGCTTCAAAAAATTCTTTTTTAAAAAGATTCAATTTAGAGTTTTTTATTTTTTAACTTTAAGTATCTAAATGTTAGGCCAAATAAAATCTACAACCTCAACTCATTCCTTAATAATTTGTCGTCAAAATCAATGAAGACTTTAGTACCGTTGGCTCGTGAATACATTGGTCTACAACCCCACCAATGATCTGAAATGAGTTACATGACGTCTTCCATTACCAAGTCTTCTTATTTTTTCCTTTTTCTCAAGCCATTATTCATTCATACAGCACAGCTCCAGCATTTTTAAAGCAATTTTAATGCTCTCTATATTGTCACCTGCCCAACCATTGATTTGATTACTACCTAATAAGGATTACACCTGTAGCTGACTCACAAGCCCCATTTAGGTGGTCCTAACTAAAAGATGCAAGCATGTGGATCTTGCTTATCTGAAAGATAAGTATAATTATGAGATTAGTTAAGTAGTCTTAATTTCAAAGCTTTGATTGTATGTGAAACTATAGGCAAAACTTGGACCTACCATGTTCAGTTTTGCTCATGAGGCCCCTACTTATTAAAGAAGAATAGTTCCAGCCAAGCGTGCGTTTGGAATTGAATGTTTGTTTCTTTGAGGTTTGAAAGTTTTCACTTTCTTTAATTGTAGAGGGTAACATTTATATTATGTAACATAATTCAAATGTTTCCCCTTATATAGATTTGCTTACAATGAGATATTTTCTTTATGAATATTTTACGTAAATCGAAGATATGATACCAGTATGATGATTTATAATAAGCATATGTTGTAGGTTTGAGTAAAATCTTGAGTCAAATTATATTGGAGATTAGATTATATTGGATGTAGTGGTCAAGATTTGCCCTCAGCTTACATTCTATTTTTTAGATATTGAATTGAGTTTGGATTAGCTTGAACCCATGCGATAATAGCCTGAACTTGAGTCACAAGTTACGAAATTCCTATAAATGGTCTTCCATTAGCCTTGTCAAGGGAAGCCTAATGACGGATAGACTATATATGCCTTTGTCTCTTATATATACTCTCTTAATGCATCATCTTCTTTTGAGTAGTGCAGGTTGTTGGAGATTATTTGTCATTACTTTAAAAATGATTGTAAAGTTTCGGATCTTGATTGTAAATTCAAGAGTTTGTATTGAACTAGTAGATTTTAAATCCAAGACCATTGTTCTTAAATATATACTATAAGAGTAATTAACATAAATGAGTTTGCAGGCAATTAATTAGCACCATGCATAGCTGCTTGCCAGTAGTCGCATTGAAGCTAGTAGCCCCTCCACCACACACAAGCCTAAGTGACATAACAACTTTAACAATGGCTTTGGACAAAACATTGAATGATTCCACTTTAATTACTTCTAATTATTTAGCAAGTGGTCCTCCTACTACTTAAATCACCTAGCTAGAATAGTATAGCAATTCTTGTTTTATAGCACAACTGTGTGTTATAGCAATTCTTCTGTTATTAATCCTTTGTAGTAAAAAAAGCTGACAAATTAATAGTCATATAATTTTCAGTTGGGTGGGAAATCTCTCCTATTCTAGATGAATGCCAAGCTTCTTTCTCAAAATCAAACTAAAGTTTAGCATTAATTTGACCAGAAAAATAACTAATCGAGCGCCAAATCATGTTGTTAAACTAGCTAGGGTTTCTAATTTGCCTTTCGATTGGATGAGTAATCTGCCTTTTAGACTCTAATCCATTCTCAAACTCTGACTTCAATGGTCTATGAGGATTGGATATTGTAAAATTTCTTTCTGACTAACGAAATTTAATTTCAAATCGACAAAAAGAAAAGGGATTTGGATCCTCTCAAATTAGGGAGTAATTGGAGGATTCTCCAATTACCTTTTAAGAAAGTGACACTTTATCTCTACATAATATAAATTGATAGATTTGTTCTATCTCATTTATGAAAATAATTCAAGATTGTTAGCATGAAATATCCATAGATAAATACCTTTTAGCGCTGAAACGATATTTATATTCTTTTGATATATTTAATATATTTATAATTTCTTTTCTAAATCAGCTTTAACGAAGAGGTTCAAAATCACGTTATTGAGCTGTTAAGCACAAAAAAGTATATATGTGGCACAAATATATTTCAAATAGAGATGAAATATCACTCTCTTAAACGGTAATTGCAGGTCCCTTAATTGGAGAGGATTCAAATTCGTAAGAAAAGACAAACCTAAGGAGTTTGGTAAAATGAGCCTTTCGACAAAGAAAGCCAGACCTTAATCATATCAGTAACTTCATTTGTTATCAACTAATTTGCAAATTTACGTATAATGATCAACCATCTTTCTTCTTTTGTTTTGTTTCTAATAATGTTTTCTCCATCTTTTCTAGGACTTTCATATTTTTAGTTTCTTGTCCATCTTGTAACCCTAACCACCCTTCACTAAAGATAGAATCACTTTTCATAGATTGTTTGTATTGGTTATTGGTAATTGTGTAATGCCATAGTTAAATGCTTTATCTACACGTTTCATGACGCAATTATTTGATCAAATAATGTTTATCATGTTATTATTGCATGATAAGCCAAGCACAAATAATATGACGAAATGAAAGAAATTTAAGTTTAAAAGAAGCGAATAAAAATTTATGTGGTTTAACAAAACCTACATATATAGTCGAAAATCAACAAATCACACTATAATCTAGAGAAAATATTTTACTCATTTGTTACGATAATACACTCAACGTGTTGCACACACATTTCCTTTCTATTTGTGGTGCATATTCTTTATTATTACTCCTTCCGTCCTACAAAGATAGACATATTTTAATTTCACACTGATTAAGAAAATATAATTAATATGATTACAACAATAAGATTTGGTTAGTCTTTTTCTAATACATCCCTCCATCGATATTAATTACTCCACCTACATTTGATTAATAGTATAATTCTTGATAAAGATGCACATTAAATAAAAGTATATTAAAAAATTAACAAATTAACTACCCTCTCAAACAGGAGAAAAGACTATAATTTGGTACAAGAGAAAAATGAAAGTGAGTCTATATATCTTTATGGGACGGAGGAAGTAGCTTATTGCACCAATTATCATGCATTGACTACACTCAATACTTAATTTCTGAGGCCACAAGTAAAAATAATACAAAACTGAGCAAAGCTGCTACAATTGCTTCAGCAAACAACAGGAGCTACTGTCAGTATTAGAAACATCCTTTGATTATCCATGAAATGTTTCTCTATAAAATTGTAAATCATCCTAGAGGTGGCAAAGTAGAATCAATCCAAAATCATAGCCCCCTAACCCTACCCCTCCCCTCCCCCACCCCTAGATTTTGACTCTTTTTTTTCTCAACTTACTTATCAGTTTACAATTATTGAGTTTCCTTCTTAACTTACGAGCCAATCCAAGGTTGAAACATTTAACAGAGTTTATTAAATATCTCTATGTGAATTGTGTAAGTGCCATTCGGAAGCCCCTGAAGTTTCTTTTATTACTAAGCAAGGATTTTCCAACTGTTGTATGTCAAAATGCATGCATTTTCTTTTCGAAAATAGTCTTTAATTTTGTCTCTTATTTTTAAAATGTAAGTACTAAATGGTTCCATGAGTGGGGTCACTTGCAACATGTGGAGAGAAAGAAAGAGGGAATGTGTGTGTGTACGTGTGTGTGTGAGTGCAATTAAGTCCACTCCAACATGGTCTAACATGTATCTTGCCTCCTCCTCATAAATGCAGATGTCTTATGGATAAATAACACTCAAATGACACTCAAAAATTTGGTAAAATGACCGAATAACAAATATTATGATCAAACCTCATAAATGCAGATGTCTTATACGTCTCATCATGAATAAATAACACTCAGCTAACATTCTATGGCTGAGTGGAATAATCGAATAACAATTATTATGATAAAAAATTTCAAATTTGAAATACGATTTCGGCCTCCATTTACAAAAAAAAATAAAAATAAAAAATAAAAACAATGACACTGAACTGAAGTAATAGTTTCATTAAGGAATAGGAAGCGTAATTAACCATGAGCAAAAAGGAACCTAAATTGCAATTTTTAGCATCATAAAATCTAGGAATATATACAAGTTGTTGTTTTAAAGTAGTAGAGAATTTTAAACGAGTGCATGATCACAATCAAATTGTATAGACTTCAAGCACATAAATGGATTTAAGCTAACAACTCTAAATACAATTATCAGAAAAGGGTAAAGAATTTTTGTAAATTTGTGTTTTTATTTTTTGAGACTTCTTTGACGCTCTCTGACATGCCGAATACTTCTTAGGTGGAGATATGGGACGATTATGTAACTTTTTGGACAAAAACCAATTTTTCTAATTCTATTTCGCATTTTAATTTTTTTGAAAAGAAAAAATATATGTAACATAATGATATTTTTTATAAAAAAAAATTCTATTTCACATTATAATATTCAAGTAAATTTACATCAATTTATAAATAGAAACAAAAATATATGTAACATAATGAGCATTTTTTATGACATATGTTATAATATATATATATATATATATGTGTATGTGTGTGTGTGTGAGAGAGAGAGAGAGAGAGAGAGAGAGAGAGAGCATAGAAGAATAAATATTTGTGTAAGACTGGTATTTAGTTTACATTTTATTTATTTATTGGATGTTGTTAATATCCTTATAAATTATATTAACTTAGTATTTAAAATTAGTAAAATATCTATAATCACATTATCACCCCCATGTCGTGCCTTTTCAATAATTTTTTGTTGGGTATCGGCGCAGCGGAATGGTCGGGGACAAGCAGTATCACGCAGCTAAAATATGAATGAGAACAGAGAAAGTAGAGACACAAGATTTACGTGGAAAACCCTCAAACAAATCGAGGGAAAAACCACGGGCAAGTAATGGAGGATTTCACTATGATGTGGAGTATTTTACAATAACTTTCTCTCTAATATAAGGAAAGAACAATATCACTCTCTCAAATAATAGGAGAAATTAACTCTCACTCACAAATATAGAATAACAAAAGAGGAAGAAAAATACTCAAGAGAAAGCTTATGTTTTCTCTCTAACTTGGAATGTTTTGGTGATGCTCAAATGGTGAAGAATGAGCCTTTATTTATAGGCTCATCTTGCACCAAAAGTCTTCCCACATGTAGTGTGAAATCAACCCAAAATTGTGTGTGCCTAACTTTGTAACCAAAGATTTTTCTTCATTTCCCATTGCTTTTTGTCTTCTTTTGACTTGCACCAAAATTTTGTTGCTCACATTCTCCCACTTAAAATTTTGGTGACATTTCAAATCTCTTCATACTTGCCAATTCCATGTTGCTTACGTCTTTGCTAGGCCAAAGAAGGATCTACTCCAAACAAACTTGTCAACGTTGATTGGCTTTGTCATGACATCTGCTAGGTACTCATTGGTGTGAATCTTCTGCATATCCACACTCCCTTCCTCCACTACTTCTCGAACAAAATGATATTGAACACCTATGTGTTTCGTCTTGGAATGAAATGCTGGATTCCTTGCAATGTGCAAGGCATTCTGACTGTCACAAAACAAGGGAATTTTATCTTGTTTGTGTCCGAGCTCCTCCATTAACCGTTTAATCCAGATTGCTTCTTTACAGGCTTGTGTAGCTGCCATGTATTCAGCCTCTGTTGTAGATAGGGCCACAATAGTCTGTAATTTAGATATCCAGCTTACCACGCCCCCTGCAACTGTAAACACATAGCCTGTAGTAGACTTCCGTTTATCGGTATCACCTGCAAAATAAGAATCAACAAAACCCTTGACAGTAAATTCTGATCCTTCAAAACATAATGCAACATCCGAGGTCCCTTTGATGTATCTTAGGATCCTCTTAACAACATTCCAATGCTTTCTACCAGGATTCGCCATGAACCGACTGACCACACCAACTGCTTGAGCAATATCTGGTCTCATACATATCATAGCGAACATGAGACTTCCCACTGCTGATGCATACGGTACTCGAGACATTTCTATCCTCTCCGCTTCAGTGCTAGGGCATATACTTGAGGATAATTTGTAATTGACAGGAAGCGGGGTCAAGATTTCCTTACAATCTTGCATATTGAAGCGCCGCAAGATTTTCTTCAAATAATTCTTCTGGGAAATCCATACCTTCTTGCCTTCTCTATCTCGATGAATTTGCATCTCTAAAATCTTGTTTGCTGGTCCCAAATCCTTCATATCAAACTCCCCAGCCAACTGTGCCTTCAGTTCTTGGACCCGATCTTTGATGAGACCTGCTACCAACATGTCGTCCACGTACAACAGCAGAATGATAAAATCATCATCGCCAAACCTCTTGTAGTATGTACAATGGTCTGAATTGAGTCTGTTGTACCTGAGGCTAATCACGAAGGAATCAAATCTCTTGTACCAACACCTTGGCGCCTGCTTTAAACCGTACAGAGATTTGGTCAACCTGCAAACCAAGTTTTCTTTTTCTTTCTCAACAAAACCTTCTGGTTGAGGCATGTAAATCTCTTCTTCAAGCTTACCATGAAGAAAAGCCGTCTTTACATCTAACTGTTCTAGATGTAAGTCTAACATAACACACATGGCCAAGACTACTCTGATAGTTGTAAGTCTTACCACATGAGAAAATATCTCGTTGAAGTCAATTCCTTCTTTCTGAGCATATCATTTCACCACCAGTCTTGCACGATATCGCTCCACTTGGTCATTACTATCTCGCTTGATCTTGTAGACCCATTTGTTACCAATGGCTTTCCGTCCAGGTAGTAGTGGAACAAGCTCCCACGTCTTCTTTTTATGTAGAGCTTTAATTTCTTCCTGCATTGCTGTCATCCACAGGGCAACATCGGGGCTTTTTATAGCCTCGTGAAAGGTAGATGGCTCTCCATCCTCCGTTAGAAGACAGTATGCAGCATTGCTCGCCATGACAAAATCTGAATGCCAAGTTGGTCTTGTTGTCTGACGCAATGAACGTCGGACTTCTATAACCTCAGCATCATATGGTTCTTGTTCCTCGTGCTCCGGTGCAGCTTCAGAAGAAGCATCTCCTTGTTCTGACTTATCTTTAATTTGTATTATAGTAGTCTCATTTGAAGTGTTGCTGTCGTCTTCACTTTGTAGTTTATCTTCTGCAAATATCACATCTCTGCTGATGACAACCTTGTGGGCAGTAGAATCCCACAGGCGATACCCCTTAACACCATCAGCATTTCCCAAGAATACACATTTCCTGGATTTTGGATCTAACTTTGTTCTTTCTTGGGAACCATACATCACATATGCCAGACACCCAAATATGTGCAAGGTAGAATAATCTGCGGGTTTTCCGGTCCACATTTCCATTGGTGTCTTCAACCCAATTGCAGTTGACGGTGACCGGTTTATCACGTAACAGGCAGTTCTAGCTGCTTCTGCCTAAAATAATTTGGCTAGACATGCAGTTTCCAACATAGCTCTCATTCTTTCAAGAAGAGTTCTGTTCATCCGCTCTGCTACACCATTTTGCCGAGGTGTATGTGCAACAGTAAATTACCTCTGAATACCCTCTTGCTTGCAAAATGCCAAGAAGCTCCCGTCAGTGTATTCTCCTTCGTTATCCGTCCTCAAACACTTGATCGTTTTTCCGGATTCAAGTTCCACCAGCGCTTTGAATATTTTAAATATTGGAAACACATCTGACTTGTTATTGATTGGATACACCCACAGTCTCCTGGAGTAATCATCAATAAATGATACAAAGTATTTGGCTCCTCCTAGGGACAAAACCGGTGATTCCCAAACGTCTGAATGGATCAAGTCTAGAATGTGTTTGCTTCTGGCAGTAGATCTCCCAAATTTCAATCTATGCTGCTTACTGGTAACACAGTGCTCACAAAAAGGTAAGTTTACCGTCTTGAGCCCGGGTAGGAGATTACGTTCAGCAAGAATCTTCAAGCCTCGTTCTGTCATGTGGCCCAATCTGCGATGCCACATTATAGTTGATTCTTCTTGACCGGCTGATGCAACTGATACATCTGCCTCTTGCAACGTATCTCCCAAAAGCATGTATAGATTTACCCCGATCTTTTCTGCCTTGATCACCACAAGCGCTCCTTTAACAACCTTCATGATCCCATCCTCAATATGGGTCTTGCAGCCAAGGTCATCCAATTGTCTAATGGACAATAGGTTCTTCTTTAGGCCCTTCACGTGTCGTACCCCTTGAATGATGCGAATGGTACCATCATACATTTTAATTTTGACCATACCGATGCCAACAATCTCCAAGGCATGATCATTACCCATGTACACAGATCCTCCAGAGACAGGTTCATAGGTGTGGAACCATTCTCTACGAGAGGTCATATGCCATGTTGCTCCCGAATCCATTATCTAAGCATTAGTGAGCTCCTTTCTGCCTTTTGATACAGTTGCTGCTTCGCTGTATAAAATATCTCCATCATCTGGTGCAGTCGCCACACATCCCTGAGAATTTGTCACCTTGGGATTTTTTTTGTTGCTCCAACAATCCTTCTTGAAGTGCCATTTCTTGCCACAGTTGTAGCATTTGATATTTTTTCTACTCATTGATTTTGATCTACCATGGTTGTTGCTCCCACTAGAGCCACGTTCCGTTGATCTACCTCTCACCATTGATAATGTCTCTGCTTGTTATGAACTTTCGATTCTATCTTCCTTACTTTTGCGCCTAGATTCATTTTCCAGAACAGCGGCTGCAACATCATAAAAAATAACAAAATCTGCAAGAACATTGTTAGTGTAACTAATGATGAGTTGATCATACGAATTAGGTATACTTTGAAGTAGAATTTCTGCACGTTCAAGCTCCGCTATTTTATGCCCAATTGCAGTCAATTGAGAGAATAACGTATTTAAGGTATTGATGTGATATGTCACTGATGTAGACTTACTCATCCGAAGGGTGTAGAATCTTCTCTTCAAGAAAATCTTGTTGTGAAGTGACTTGACCTCATATAGTTTAGTCAGCGCATCCCAAATTTCTTTTGCTGACTTCTTTTCCTCAACGCTTGACAATACCGAATCTGCCAATGCCAGGTGCAGATTAGCCATAGCGTTGTCATCCATCTCTTTTCACTTGTCGTCCGTCACCTCCGCTGGTCTGTCTCCAATTGCTGCCAAGCAATTCTCATTTCTCAAGATTGCCTTCATCTTCAATTTTCATAGGGAAAAATTTCTCCTGTTAAACTTCTCGATTTCAAATTTTGCCGCCATAGTATTAACGACGATCTGCTTCGTAACTTGAACCGGCTCCCACTATTTCACTGTGAATAGTACTATTTACATGAATAGTACTGTATACGTGAATAGTACCAAAACCGTATACGAAAATAGTGTCGATACCGTATAGGTGAATAGTACTATACCGTATGCATGAATAGTAACTGTGAACAGTGACCCGTATGTATACCAGTGACCCGTAACCAGTGGCTCTGATACCACTGTTGGGTATCGGCGCAGCGTAATGGTCGGGGACAAGCAGTATCACGCAACTAAAATATGAATGAGAATAGAGAAAGTAGAGACATAAGATTTACGTGGAAAACCCTCAAACAAATCGAGGAAAAAACCACGGATAAGTAATGGAGGATTTCACTATGATGTGGAGTATTTTACAATAACCTTCTCTCTAATATAAGGAAAGAACAATATCACTCTCTCAAATAATAGAAGAAACTAACTCTCACTCACAAATATAGAACAACAAAAGAGGAAGAAAAATACTCAAGAAAAAGCTTGTGTTTTCTCTCTAACTTGGAATGTTTTGGTGATGCTCAAATGGTGAAGAATGAGCCTCTATTTATAGGCTCATCTTGCACCAAAAGTCTTCCCACATATAGTGTGAAATCAACCCAAAATTGTGTGTGCCTAACTTTGCAACCAAAGATTTTTCTTCATTTCCCATTGCTTTTTGTCTTCTTTTGACTTACACCAAAATTTTATTGCTCACAATTTTCATGTCGATGTATCCGGGGTTGTGTCCCCTGTTCATGCTTCATTATTTGAAAATACAATGTAAATGTTGTCAGTAATTAATGTGAATGATATTCGTAAAATCCTTAGAAGTCAAGATTAATCATCCATTTTCGAGGAGCATTCTTGAAATTTGCTTCTTTTTTTTGAAATTTGCCATAATATAATCAGTGGTAGGCCAATAGCTAGGATACGATACTAGTCTATTCATATAATTGTGAATTCTTCTTGTTTCTAGTTTCCTCCATTTCCAATCAGGGCTTATAATTGGAATACGAATCCTTTTAATATAGACTACAAACATCATTTAGCAGTTTACATTAATGATAATGTGCATCCATGTTTACAGCCATCAATACCATCATAGTGTCACGTCTCGGGCGCATAAGAAAAACTAGTATTTGTAAGTTTTAAAAAATAACTACTTAAATCATTTGGACTAGAGTTTAAATAATAATTTTTTAAAGTTACAACACTAGTTGTAGGGGTCTCAAACTGATCTCTGGGTGTGACAGAATAAGGGCAAAATCCGTTTTACCCCATGAGTTGTTCGCAAAAGCCCAAAATTCCCCATGATAACACAAATGAATCATAAAGTTCATGGACTTTGGAACTTCATGGGAAGTCATGGGGCAAAATAGCATTAACTCGATAGAATAGTATTCATCATGAGTAATTGTGCCCATGATAAGGATGTTAGGAACTCGAGAGGATGTACATTTGTGGAAAAAGTAATGTGTGGGTAAGTTTAAATAATAACTTAAGTTAATCATTTAATTAGGTTAGTAAATTTGAGCCTAATAACTTATTTTTTAAATTTATATCATTAAATTCGCTTATGTGTGTGTAATTCTAGACTCGGGACTTATAATTAGCAACACTTTTTTTTTTTTTAGAGGAAAATTTAAGTTAATTTTACATCACAAAAATGTTATATATTTTAAGAATCAATCTCAAAATTTTTTATGAAAATCATACCTCTAGACCAAATGATTAACGATAGCAACACTTTTCTTTTGGTATCATCTTTAGGCAGTAGACCTAAGAATCTATATATACCTAGTCCCTACATTATCTTCACAATTACAGCCAACCGCAGCAGCCGACCTTGTTCCACCAATTTTATGGTTTCAATTCTTCAACGACCCAGAACAGACAAAGTAGAAAACATAAAAACAACATGACAAAATCTATACTCTCTGCAATAATGGAATCCAAAATTGAAAAATGTGCCCCCACCATCCAAGTGGGTAATGGAGAACCATGTGCGATCATATGGTGGTTGGCCCTTCTCCAACCCCACAACACTCACTTTTCACCTCCAAAACCCAAACCTTTGAAAGTGAAACATCAAAAACATGTTATTCACTAAATTTTATGTACATAGTATACACACGTTAAAAGATTGATTCTTCACACCCAGGAGTTGGATGTCATTGTCAGTTAGTGATTTATTATAATAAGAGGTTTCAGATTTAAATCAGAGATTCAAGAGTAATTTAGTGATGTATTATTCCTTCTAACAGTTAAAAGACCAGGGATTGAATCTCATGAGGGTGAAAAAAGGTAGGGGTGGGGGGTAAAAAAAAATATTTTGAGTTTAAATCACGGTTCTAACCTTTATGATTCCAAAAAAGAATAAATTGATGTTATACATCCAAGAATTTGGTGAAATAATCAAATAACGTGATGTTATAATCAAATATTTCAAGTTCAAACTACATCTTTGATCTCCTTGCACCAAAGAAAAATGAAATTGTTTCTTTTATAAGACTCTTCTTTCTCACACCTCACATTCTCAATCCCCATTCTCTTTTCTATATTCTCCCTTTTGTTCATTCATTCCCTTCACACGTTCGCCACTGATAAATTCCCTCAGCCCAATCTCTCTCTCACACACACACACACTCACTCTCTCTCTCTCTCTATGTCTCCCTGTGTCTCTCCTATATTTGTTTCCCTTCTATAAGTAGATTTTGTGTCAGAGTAGTCAGAAGTGAAGTTTCTTTTGTCCATTTGAACCAACAAGACCCCTTTGTGTCAGAAGAAAATCTTTATCTGTAAAGACTTGTTTCCCTTTGAATTTACCCATTTGGATACAAGTAAAACCATCTACTTATACATCCAACATCTCAAAACCCTAAAATTTTTCCATTTCAATTCATCGCGTTCTTCGCTTTGCATCGAATTAATATTCTTGTCGCCCTCCATGACTATTAAGAAAGACTTGCCCTTAAGCCCTTCTTCAATCAAAACTAGGTTCACATGTCGGTTTCTTATGGCGCTCAAGAAGCTTAACAAGCACAAACCTATCTCACCATCTATCAGAGAGGAATATAAAAGGTATCATAAGGTAAAAGTTGCAGCTTATGCATCCATGGCTTCTGCTGTTGGCACGAGGAGAAGATGGAGTCGTGTGTTGCTATGGAGGATTAGAAATCGAGGGTTGAATCATGCTTTGGTAAAAAGAAGCAAGAGACATGTTACAAGGAGAAGAAGGGTAGGAGAAAACCCTAGAAAAGGTTTTGTCCATGGCGAAGCTAGTCAGCTTCAAAAGCTTGTACCAGGAGGTGAAGTAATGGATTTTTCCAGCTTGTTGGATGAAACTGCACATTATATAAAGTGCCTTGCCATGCAGGTAAAGATCATGAGAAATATTCTCAATGTTTGTTCAAATTGATCAGCCACAATTAGTGTTACAAGTATATAGTAATTATATGAAATGGTCATGGCATCAATGCTCAATGTCAAGCAAAGGAACATATGGTTTGTGAATCATAGATGTGCATTAGGGTATTAGTATCAAAATATTAGTGTGATAATATCGGGTATGTATTATAGTGATGGATTGTGTTTGTGGTGTACAGAAACTTGGATTAAACTTGCTTTTCTGTTACTAATCTTGTCACCCTTTGTGTGAATGGAAACCATTGTTTTTCGCCATTAGTCTCTTCTTCCTAAACTTAAAGTTATTAGAAAGGAATTTACTATATTTCTTTATTATCGTTTTTAACACGTCCTTTTACGTGTAAATTGGATTTGTTTTAAGCCTTATACGTGTATCGACAATTTTTTTGTTTTTACATGAGTGGGGACGAGATTTGAACCACGACCGTTTGGTAACATTGACCTCTAATACAGTATTAAATGATCATCTAAAAATATAAATTATTAGGAAAAAAATTATTATATTTATTTATTGTTTTCAACACTTTTCTTTCTTGCTCCCTGTTTCTTTCTGTGTGTGTTTGTGCGTGTCTCTTCGTTCACAAGTGCGTTACAAACCTACCTTACCTAGAAGAAAATTGGCTGACTTTTCGGCAGACTTCCGGTTGCAGCTATAATTAAGGTGACTTAGGACTCATGTGTTATGTGTTTAGGACTCGCGACTAGGTCAAATTTTAGCCACTACATATATACCACGATAAAATATTCACTTCATTCCTCTTCTATTTGGGGTTATAGTTTATGATTGCTGTGTATAAAATGAAGCCTTAGATTATGCCAGTGTAGCTAGTCACCATGAATCACAATTTCTTTTAACATTATTATAATGTTGTTTCCCAGAAAATTGGTTATATATATATATATATATATATATATATATATATATATATATATATATATACACACACGATTTGATTGAAGTAACATAAATGTCGTTGTAATTTTTAAGCATATCTTGATTTGACTTTACGTAATCAAATGTCTCTTTGATTGATATTTGCCTTTTATCTTGTAATGCGTTACTTATTTAGATATTCTTTTCTGTTTTTTTTTTGTCCGAATTTAGATATTCTTGTTTGATACAGTTTAATCTTCATCATTAGTGTTCTTGTTTTTCCTCCAATTAAGGCTAGAGCCCTGTTTATGAAAGTATCATTATATTTCTTGTCACAAGTCAACTCTAAAATTAATTACTTTGAAACATATAATATGCTGAATATTCCATGCAAAAGAATCTTTTGAAGCTTGTTGATACACACACACACAAAAAGAGATTCCTACTTGTGGAAGCCTACAATTACGTTTAAGGCAATTACTTTTCTTGGTGATCAAAATCTTTATTGCATTTAGTTATATGTGCTGCCAGAGATTTAGTATGCATATATAACGGATGTTAGATATATATATATATATATATATATATGTTTTTGATATGCCATGTGTGGTACCCTTCATGCATTTGGAAAACAAAAGATGATATGCAAAGGAGTGATAAAAAGTTTGTTAAGTTTGTATTTGACTAGGTATACCCATAGGAATTGATAAATGAGTGATAAGAAAAAAGTGATATTTCGCTAGTATTTCACGACAAGAGCTATAGTATGAGAAAAAAGTGATATTTCACTAGTATTTCACGACAAGAGCTATACCAATTAATTTCTATATTTTCTATGTTATAGTATCTAAAACTCCTACTCCTATATAAAATCTACAAGTAATGCCTTATGTCATCTGAGTGATCTTCGCCCCTCCTTTAATATAGTAAGAATTCAAGTATTGAATATCAGATCTCTTATTTATACTATAAAAATTTTATCTCATAAGGTAGGGTAATCATTATTCAAGTGATATATAGTAATGATTGCAAAATCTATAACTTGGATAATAAGATATTACTCGTATAACATCTTATTAATAAAATCAAACCAACAACCAAATGTGAGATAGCAAATTTTCCCTAGGTTGAAGATCTACCCTCGAGTGACACCAACCCAAAGAGTAAATATGTGTGTGAGCATAAATACTACTTCTTTAATTTTCTTCATAACATCATCTCCCGATGACTTTGGGGACAAGAAGTTGATAAAAGAGTTTCCATGTAAGGAGTGTAAATCCAATATTTATGTACTTTAATGCAATCATCACATGATGTTGCAAACACCAATATAAGAAAGAATGTACACACATCGACACACATGTATTATAAATAGCATATTGGGTGATCTATAGAAAGATATGCTATAAAATATTTTCTAGGGTTTTTACATTTGAGAAATAAACTTGAGATAATGGTAAATCCTAAAAAAATTATCTTTTGTACATTGTAGTATATGAAATTAAAAGCAATTTAACAATGACTAGGCTCGATGTGAGAAACTCCAAAAAAAAACAAGAGTATGATGATCAATATATGTTGGTAGAAATAAACTATTTCATATCCCTCAAAAGAACTTTGTATTTTTTTTTTGGTCGTAAAAAACTTTGTATTAATTGATTTACATTTAAGTGGATTCTAGCTTATTGTATTTACATATTGTGGCATAAATCTCTCAAGATATTTGCACTTATTTATATCAAATGGAATCTTGTTTATTGAATGTAAATATAGTGGTGCAATTCATTTTTCGCTTATCGGTGCTCTCATAAAATCTGTAATGACGTTAATATATGCAAAAAAAAAAAACTGAAAGAAAACATTATTTTGACTACATTAATTTTAGGAATAATTGGACATAATCCTTTATCTTTTCAAACTTTGGCTCTAAGGCAACTCTATTTTCCAAGCCAAACTTTTTTTTTCTAAGCATTTACAATTTGAATGTCTAGATTTTATTTGGGGTCATGTTGTTAATACATGAAATGCATATCTGAATCATAGGAACCTATCAACAAATTGACACTGTAAAATAATTAAACCTAATATTCCATCTTTGAATGTGAAATTTCATATTAGTGTGTTTGTACTTGATTTTAGAGATTGCTTAGCCAAAATCACTAATTCCACCATGAAAATTTAGTTGTTATTTATCTTAATTCTCTAATTGCGTAGCTTGCCAAAAATGCAAATAGCTTCTTGTAAAGGTGTAACGTTTATAAAATAAAAGGAAAATGTGAAATGTATGCATTTCTAACTAAATTCCAAAAGTATTACTGAACAATTAATTGTATAACTTATAAAATCTAATACTCCCTCTATCTCAATTTGATTTCCTTATAGACTTTTTGAGGCTGAACAAACTTGTTTTCAATTTGGATCATTTTAGGAGTAGAAAACAAAAATTAGGAAACTATATACACCATAATATTATATGGTTAACTTATTGACCTTAAAAGTCAAACAACAATAAGATCAGTGATAAATTTCACCACTTGTGCCAAGCTTGTACGAAATTTCAAATTACTTACTAAACTTCTTTTCATTTCAAATGCTTAATAAACTTTAAATTTATTTTACACAAGTCTTTCCATCCAATTTTGATATTAAAACAAATGGATTGAAGAATTAAAAATGTCATTTTTGCCCTTTGGATTGTTACTTTTAACCTTAGAATTAGACAAAATGGCTAATTTGAAACTAATAAAAAGTATTTGCGAGTTATTTCAAAATTCATTCAAGTATAGTGGCAATGGTGCAATTTGCTTATAGCAGTGGTGCAATTCGCTTATTGAATTAAGTCGTTGAATAATTAATTTGATATAAATAGCTGAAATATTGTATGTAAAAGCATTTAGATAATTTCAAAATGATTAAAAGGGAATTATTCTCGAATAAATCATCTTCATCCACATGGATCAATTATTAACATTCATAAAACTAATACAAAATTACAAATAGAATCGTCAAACTCAACTTAGATGATTATGTTGTAAATTAGACTCGCTAGTTGGTATACATGATGAACTTGAATAGGCTAAACAAGCTTCTTGAACGGAAATTCAGGACCATACAAATAGATATACATGACGAGCTTGGGTAGGCTAAACAAACAAATAAAACAATTATGCATTTAATTATAGGTTGGAGGTGGAGATATCAAATCCTTCCTACGCTAAACCAAAATGCCTTTTTTTCTCGATAAAAGGAATGAAAATTAAATTATCTTATATGAGCATTAATGAAGAAAAATCCCTCACGAGAAATATGATATAAATACTTAGAAGTAAGCTGTTGACTATCCATGAATATAAAACAAGTCTTAAAGGCTGATAGAATTATTTTTGAGAACTAGCTAAAGGGAAAATATCATATTTAGTCTAGGGATATTTTGTCTTTGTTGCTTAAAATTTTTCAATTACCCCAAACTGCCTAATATTTAAAAGACAAAATTCGATAAGAATAATTTGATATTGTATTTAAAAATTTTCAATTACCCCAAACTGCCTATACGACAAGTCTAGGGAACGCAAGATGCTACAAGCTTATGGCTGCAAGGCCAACACTAAAACCATACACCATGATAAAGTAACCCCAAACATCACTTCAAATATCCAATTACCTTGTCAAACTCCCAGTAAAAAAAATAACAATTAAACACCGAACATTAAGATATGCTTAATCCAAAAAAGACAAAACTCCTCAAGAAATCTTTAACCATAAAAAAAACATATAACCAATAAACTTAGATTTTTTGTGAAAAAGATCCACGTCCATATTTATTTGACTAAAAGTTTCTAGAGAAAACATCATCCTAGTGATAGCATCCAGGTCATAGCGGTTTCTAACCCAACAATTCCAAGGACTTGCTCTTCGCCCTCTGCAACAATAAATAATAAAGTGAGCAGATAATGCTCAGTAAATAGATACCCCGAGAGAAGTTTAGAGGAAGATTCTAACAAACGACATCAATAATTTATATGCAAGAAGCTACATCAATGATTCATAAATCAATAGCTACTCACTTCTTGCAAAACGAGTTTGAACACCATGCTAGTGGTAGATAACGATAAAAGACCAGACTATTGCTATGTATATAATTTTTTCCTATCATGTACTGCACTTCCGTGGACTTGTTTAACTTAGGCATATGAATTAAAAGATAGAATTGACATCTTATTGGCTGCCTTTGTACTATATTAGTAAAAACCAACAACTATTATTTTATGTAGATTCATATTCATCTATGTAGGTGAAAGGTAGAATTTAGTAAATGACGGCACACGAAACAGTAAAAGCATGGCCGCAGCTGCATTGTTTTGTTCAATAATTATTTCTCCTTCTGATTTTATTCCTTATCTACGCGAATTGGAGGAGTTCAACAAGACTGGTTTGAAAATAATAGAGTATTAAGAAAGGAGCAACAACATTCAAGGAAGAGTACTATCAGTAACCGAAAGTAATATAATATATGGGCAGAATATTGGAAGCAATTAATAGTTTAATCTTCAACGAAGAATAAGCGAATTGACTATACGGAAGGGTATCTACTTACCTTGGTTCTAAAATTACAAAGCCATAATTCTGAAATGTAAACAAATTCTTCGAAACCCAAATCTTTGGACACCAAATACACAAGATATTTTCCACGAACATCATTGCTAAATATCAACGTGGTCTGCCAAGTTACGAAAATAAAGATGCAATTTTTTTTTTTTTCCTTTTTTTCTCCTTTCGTTTTTTTTTTTCTACATCTGCTTTTCTTTGTTTTATAAATAACTAAGCAACAACACCTAAACCACGTTCTCCCTCTTTTCCACATAAGTAGGTAAAAAAGAAAACCCACTAAGTTAGTTGGCCAAGTTTTTAGGCTTCAAATCACCCAAAATCTGCAATTAAAATTTATATTATCTCAAATTACTTAGTCAAAGGGTCAAAGTTTTAAAATAAAAGAAAAGTCAACAACTAAAATTTCGGGATGTTACATCATTTCTCCTTTAACAAAAGTTTTGTCTTCGAATCTTAATCTCTACGATAAGAAATCTAGAAAAGCACAATTCAAAAATAAAAATCTACGCATTCTTATACTCAAAGTAATAAATTTAAGCCTAAGCACGGTTATACTCAAGCAGTAAATCTAAGCACTCTAATACGCAACAAAAACTTAGCTACCCAATCCACAAGTCCTCAAATGAACATAACATATTGCTCTGATACCAATTGTCACAACCCCAAACTGCCTATACGGCAAGTCTAGGGAATGCAAAATGCTACAAGCTTATGGCCGCAAGGCCAACACTAAAACCGTACACCATGATAAAGCAACCCCAAACATCATTTAAAATATCTAATTACCTTGTCAAACTCCCAATAAAAAAAATGACAATTAAACACCGAACATTAAGATATGCTTAATCCAAAAAAGACAAAACTCCTCAAGGAATCTTTAACCATAAAAAAACATATAACCAATAAACTTAGATTTTTCGTGAAAAAGATCCACGTCCACATTTATTTGACTAAAAGTTTCTAGAGAAAACATCATCTTAGTGATAGCATCCAGGTCATAGCGGCTTCTAACCCAGCAATCCTAAGGACTTACTCTTCGCCCTCCGCAACAATAAAATAATAAAGTGAGCGGACAATGCTCAGTAAATAGATACCCCAAGAGAAGCTTAGAGGAAGATTCTGTTAGTCGCTTAGATTCAGCCCAAGATTAGGGGCAATTTTCCTTATTTTAATTGTCTTTATTTTTGGCAACACAAGATTTTATTTGAAAAAGATTGTGCAGGATTTTATCTTATGTGGAAAGCTATCAACTGTAATCATGAGGCGATTATGATGAGATGCATGATTTATCTTATATGGAAAGAAGATTCTGATTGAGCAAATCTTTGGAGATTGACTTGGGTAAAAAATCCTACAAAGGTCAATAATATCTACGATTGCTTAGAGCCCAAGAATTGCAGCACTCTCACCTATATATACTAAGCAGCGCACAAGAATCAAGAGGGACAAGCGAAGAACAAAGTCTATAAGGGTTGTAATGTGTTTATTGAGTCTGTCTGGGAAAACACTGTGGCGAGAGTTTGTTTTAGCACTGTGAGCGCACTGAGTATATTTTGTTTGTAAACTTTCTATTCATTTATCTTATTAGACATCCTTCGGGAGAATACGCTAAGTCGAGGGGATCTCGCTAGATTGTATATCCTTAGGTGGGTTAGATAGTCTAGGCAGTGAAGGTTACAAGGGAGTTGTCAATCACATAAGTCCATTAACTATTGTAACTGTGAAGACATCTAGTGGTTTGCCTATTTTGACCAGGGAGTGGTCACGTGATTTTTTCTCAGTTGGGTTTTCCATGTTAAAATACTGTGTGTACTTTACTTACTGTCTTTCCATTTGTTTCACTGTCTGAATCAGGCGTATCACTGTGATTGATTTACTTATCATTGTGGTTAACCTGCAAACATGTTTAACTGTTTCAACGCATAGTAGGACATGAAGCTGGAAACTGAGTTTTCAGATTCTAACAAACGACGTCAATAATTTATACGCAAGAAGCTACATCAATGATTCATAAATCAATAGCTACTCAGTAGTAGACAATAAAAGGAACAATTGGAAGGAGAGTAAGAGCCGAGATATGAAGACTATACAACTTCTATGAGTAACTGCTAACATTTATCACGAGATACAAGAACTAGCTGTGAATATTATCGTCATCAACAACATCAAACAAGGCTTAGCAAGGGAATGCAAAATTTTCTTATAATCAATATATAACGACATCAACATCAATTATCAACACATAACAACGATGGCGGGTATTATTTCCCACCGTCTAGGGTAACAAAGACGGATATTATAACCCTTCGATAGGGGTTTTCACAGCTTTTAAAAGAGAGTCGATGCAACAAAGCTGGACTAACTCGGCTTCGACAAGATTAATTAATTGGAAGTAGTAATATTAGCAACAAAGAAGCAGGTTCAGAAACTAAGAAAAGAAGACAAGGTGAGGAGTTGATTAGATAAACAAGCAGCAAATGCATTCACGGTTCAGGGAACTTGTAAACACTAGCCATCATTTTATAATTGCTCTAAGTGGAATATGCAAGACCATTCCAAAAGAATTCCAAAAAGGCTTTACAAAGAAATGAGTTTACAGTAGCATCAGGCCATGTGAATAAGAGTTCAAAAAGTGTTTATTATGGCCTACTTGTGAAATCCTCTTTTAACGATAAAATAATGGGTGAATAGTTCCGGATCCCCTTGTGGTCAAGTGAAACTAGCTATAACCCCCCTGTGGTCCACAAAATATAATCGGACCCCCCTTATGGTCATACCCGAGGTGCGTACGCACCACTCTCGTTACTTTCCGTTAAAAAAACTAACGACAACAGAACAATGACCCATTCTTTCACCCAACTCCTCTCACACGCACACACCATTTTTTCCATCTCAATTGTACACACTACACCATCTCAATTACACGCACCACATCGTTTGCATCAGATAGCATCAGACATCATACCCATCAGATTAGCATCTCTCCGGCGTCATCTTCTTAAAGGCGAGGTAAATATATATACATACATATAAGTATATATACATATATGTACATACACACACATACACTCTCTTTCACAACACATATATGTATTTTATTATGTCGACTATGCCTCTTTATATAGTATGATCAGTAAACAAACTTGGTTAATAAATTAGGGTTTTAAAAATTGAGGGTAAATAAATTAGGGCTTGATATACTATTTAAATTAGGAATTTGGGAAAATAAATTAGGGCTTTATAATTAGTAAATAAATTAGAAATTTGGGTAAATAATTTAAGGGTTTACAAATATGCTATAAATTTTGGTGAAATCCATTCAGGTATGATGAAATGTATACTCATTCGGGTTATACTAAATTTTACTAATAATTTAGGGGTATTAGTTATGAAATTTATACTCATTCGGGTTGTTTAATATTTGTTTTTTCTAATTTATTTCATGTTATAGTATGATGAATTTGCTGCTATTGATGTTTTTGGTGATATAGTTGATGATAAATTAGATGATAATGTTGTTGCATAACTTCGAAGTTAGTGATGATGAGTTCACTACTATTTTATTTCAGAATGAATGATAATAATGTTGATGTCAGTGATGATGAATTTGCTGGTAGTGATTATGATAATTTTGGAATGTTATATGGGTGTTGTGATATTCAATTATGCCTAAATGGTAGGCTTGTGTATGATCCTGAGATTAGGTACGAGGGAGAGGGGAAATAGATATTCCGAGAAGTTGAAATAGATACTTTGAATGAGTTCAAAATTAGAAAAATGTATGAAATGTTGGGGGGGACAAAAGTAACATATCATTCTACTACGCTACGCCAGGGAGGTCATTGCATGATGATATAAGGGAGATTTGTGATGATGCTAGTGTTACAGAGTTCCAAAGTATTTGCGTAGATTATTATGATGTAACAGTGTATGCAGTAGAAGGTCATGAACCATTTTGTGCAATTGGAGCTGATGGAAATATACTTAGTTATAATGCATTAGTCTTGTATAATGGTGGTGTTAAAACTAATGGTTTAGAGGATGCAACAAATGGTTTAGAGGAATCTACACAAGTACATGAACATGTAGAAGTACCTAAAAATACAAAAGCGCCTAAAAATACACAAGCACATGAACATGGTTCAGGGGAATTTACACAAGTACATGAACATGTAGATGTAGATGTAGATGATGAAGTGAGTGAAAATGAAGTGGGGATTATGTTGCGAAAACAAATAGATCGATTTCAGATACAGATTCTGATGTACCTAGCTTGACGTATGAGAATGTTGAGGGATTAGGTGATGATGACATTTTTAATGAGACTGATGAGAGACAGACTAAAAGAGAAAGGTACATTGCATGGAATAAAGAAATTACAAAGAGAAATCAGAAGAAAAAGAAAACTAATGAAAATGGTATTTATCAAAATTCAACTAATGAACCCCGATGGAGCAGTGATGTGGAAGAGGATACCTTACATGATTCTGAATATTATCCAGAGTTCGCTAATGATATTGATATGGGTACTTTTGAAATGCAAGTGAAATTAGAGTTTAAATCAATTCATGAATTTAGGAGGGTTCAGAAGGATTAGGCTATTAGAAAGGGCATTGACTATAGATTGGTGAAAAATGAGAGAAGTCAAAAATCCGGGCGATATGTACTTATGCTAAAACCCACGGTTGCACTTGGGTACTACATGCATCTCCAGTTATGGGTGGTCCAACATTTATGGTTAAAACTCTTAAAGGTTCTCATAAGTATGAACCTAGGTTTGATAATAGATTGGGTGATTACAAGTACATTGGAAAAAGGATGGTTGATGCTATTAGGGATAATCCTACTCGGTCCACTGCAAATATGCAAGAAAAAATTCATTCGGATATCAAACTGACAGTTAGTAAATGGAAGGCTATGAAAGCCAAACAAGTGGCAAAAAGACTGATAGAATGTGATTTTGATGAGCAGTTTGCTAGATTGATGGACTATTGTGCAACTGTCATTCAATGTAATGAAGGTAGCTCGGTGTTATTGAGGATTGATATGAGTGTACCTGATGAACCGAGGTTTAAGAGGTTGTTTTTCTCAATGGCTGCGATGAAGAATGGTTTTCTAGCAGGGTGTAGGCCAATAATAGGCCTAGATGGGTGTTTCTTGAAGACTACATATAGGGGCCAGTTGTTAGCTGCAATAGGCAGAGATGGAAATGACAATATGTTCCCTATTGCAATTGTTTTGGTTCCAATTGAGAGGAGGAAGAGTTGGAGTTGGTTTCTACATGAATTGCACAACCTGATTGGTAATCCATATGCACATCGTTGGACCTACATTTTTGATAGGCAAAAAGGGTTATGTGAAGTATTTGAAAATGAATATCCAGGGATAGATCACAGGTTCTGTATTCGACACATGTGGCAGAATTTTAAGCAAAAGGTCAACATGGGCCATCTACCACTCAAGCATCAAACATGTCCACCCAAGAATCAAACCCATCAACTCATTTACCACCTAGACCAAAAGTTGCTGATAGAGGTAGATCTACAGTTGATGGTTCTAGATCTGACGATAATAATTCCAGATCTTCCAGATCTACAGTTGGTGGAGCTGCAAGAGGTCGTAGGCCTGTTGCCCGAGGGGGTAGAGATGTGGTACGGGGTGGTAGTACAGCTTCTCAGAGAGGTGGTAGATCTTCTATGATTGGACCTCAAAACAGTGAAGCTAGTTCTAGCAGTCAAGGGGCCACCGGAAAAGTGTACACAAGCTTCCAGAGTAAAACTCTTGCAGGTGGAACAAATGCAAAACGAAATCGTGTTGCAAGCATTGGTGAAGTGTTAGAGAACATCAAGAAAAGGAAAAGAATATGGTAGCCTTGACATTTTATATTTACACTTGTTGGAGTTTGTCTTTTTTTTTAGTACTTAATTGGAGCTTGTCTCCTATGGTTTAGATATGCACAAGGTTGGTATTTTGGCAGTTTGTGCAACTTGGTTGGTTTTTGTAACTTTGTAACAGGTTGGTTGTTTTTTTGGACAATGGTGGGGTGCAACTTGATTGCCACTTTATGTCTTGATACTTTGTAATAGGTTGGTTGGTTGATTTTTGGACAATGGTGGGGTGCAACGTTAATGACACTTGGTTTTTATATTAGTTGGCATGTTTCATGACTAAATATGTGCATTTCCATCAATTTAGTCTATATCAAGAATTGTATTACATATCAGGTCTTTAGTCTTTCTTTCTAGATGCAACTCATGTTAAGAGAACATTATGAAAAACAATAAAATTAAATATGGCTAACAAGTAGTTATTTTCCAGTTATAAACAAGATTGCAACAACAAGAAGTGACACCAATAACATAATACAAAAACTAATGGCACAATAAAATTGAAGATGGCTAACAATTAGTTATCTTCCAGTTACAACAATGACTATCCTACACACCACACATTTTATTTGAAGATTGTGACAACAAGAAGTAGCACCAACAACACAATACAAAAACTAATGGTCATGACAAGAAACATGTTCAATTTTGCGATGTCGTTACTCTTGTTTTTCTTCTTCTTCTTCTTCTTCTTCTTCATAGGAAATGTCACTTCCTCTCCACTATTCTCGTCTCCAAAACTCCTACTAACGTGATCTCCCAATCTCAATTCCACGTCCAGCTCAGTGCCAAACCAGAAAGCCCTGATAGGCTCGCGCTATTTAAAAAAATTACATGCATTACAATTATAGAATAAATGTCCTTTCGAGTCCTTCTTATTATCCGTAACAACAATAATTTCAGCCTTCCGATGACAACGACAATTTGTGTTCATGTACCGCAAGTCTAGTGCTGGGTCTTCCGAAGCTCGACTTCGACTTCGACGGGTAGATGTTGACATTTTCACTTCTGTAAAATAAAGATAAAATAAAAAAAATCACATCAAAGACAGTACAAATTACAAATTTTAGCTCAAAATTACAAATCCAAAACTTAAAGAAAAAGAAAGTATAAAATAGAAAAAAAAAATCAGATATACATACATACACAAAAGATTTTACAAAAACATTTGTTCAGCTCATAATCATCATCTTCCACATAGCCTCAAACAAAATATTATTAAATAAATTGGTGAAAAATCCAAAAAATCATACATAAGTACATATACAACAGTGTGCATATGTGTGTGCATATATAATGTACTTAAATGAAAAGGATTATATTTGTGTACTAAGTATTTTTTCGACAGCAAGTCAAGCTCTTCGACGGCAACAAAAGCAGCAATCTCAAGCTTTTCGATGGCAACAAAAGCAACAATCTCAAGCTCTTCGACGACAACGAAAGCAGCACGCTCAAGCTCCTTGATGGCAATGAAAGCTCTTCGACAGCAAAGAAAGTAGCAAGCTCACGATACAAACTAAGGTAAATAGTGCTAGGGCATGTTATAATTGGAATTGAGGGTATTTTGGTCAGTTTCCATTGTAATTTTATTAATGTTATTGTTAAAAATCATCAATAGCTGCATTACTCACGCGTGGTTAGCACTCTTCGCTAGTTTGGACAGAAAAGTTGACGGAGAGGAGTTATATGCACCTCGGGCATAACCACAGGGGGGTCCGACTATATTTTGTGGACCACAGGGGGGTCCGACTATATTTTGTGGACCACATGAGGGTTATAGCTACTTTTACTTAACTACAAGGGGGTCCGGGGCTATTCACCCTAAAATAATTGAAACCTCTATCATTTTATTGTGAATGAAGTATAAGTATCAGTAATAGAAGGAGGACAACTGATTAACAAGAAAGATATGAGGAATTTCAAAGAACAACTTACAAAGTGCTAACTCACTGAAAACATATTCGAGAATGATAAAAGAGAATTATAGGATCCGAACAACACCAACATGAGACTAGGGAAAAGTCTCCACAAAAGGTAGATGCAGCACCTTATAATAGAGCTGGCATATGGGTCAACCCGGCACGGTCCGACCAAATCATGAGTTGAGAAAATTGAACCCAACTCAACACAGATGTTTAGTGGGCTGAGTTAAGCTAAACTTATTTCTCATAATATAGGACTTAGCTCAGCCCACGAGTCAGCTACCATGAATCATGAGCTGGGTTGGGCTAAGCCGAGCCATATGCGTGTGTGTTTATATATATATATATATATATATATATATATATACAAACACCAATATATCTATACATATATATATATATTACTTGGATAGTTGGATTAATAATTGAAAAAATAAAATTTAAACTTAATTTTTTTAAGAAAAGTTAATTTAACTATTAGCGAGACAATACACAAGTTGATTGATAACATTAACAATTAACATAAATGATAAAACACTACATAACAAACTACAAGTTAATAAGACACGAGTACATTAATGATATAAACATAAAAATAAAATATTATATAAATGCTTAAAAAAAGCTAGTGTAAAATTTCTCCATTTTGTTATTCTCCTTGTACTAGTACTGGGCCTACTAGTGGTTGTGGTGTGCTTGGATGTGGCGGTACTTGAATAACCACTTCAAGATTAAAATAATTTGTGACATTTAGGTGTTGAAATACAAGGTGTCTTACAAGCGTTCTAGTTCTAAATTTAAGTCGAAATATAAATTGACGTTGTCAATAGTTATAAGTTACATACTCATGTTTTCCAAAGTACGTAAAATAATTTCAAACCCTTGACGAATGTAATCGTCTTGAAAGATTTTCTTCTCTCATGGATATAGTTATATATAATGTTGTAGACCTGTAGTAAAATAAAGTTAAATATACTTATTGACTAAAACATTATGTCACTAAGTATTTATAGGAAAAATTATATGTACGATTATAAAAATTGTTAAAAAGAATTGTACCTAAAAACTTTTAAAAATAATACGAAGGGACTTAAAGTTGCAAGTTGCAAACTTGCAATATCATAAAAAAGATTTGATAACAAGTCATTTAATATCAACTTAAGAAATAAATTTGCTACTTGTTATTATTAGTTTGTTAAAATAAAATAGTTACTACAATTTGCTAGTTTGTTTTTAAAAAAATAGTTATTACGACTTATATTGCATGCATAAAGCATAATATTTCAATTTCTTTTAATAAGTGAGCTCAAATTATGCTTAATTTGTGTTGGGCCAAAGTTGGGCCTTATTTGGGCTCGAGATGGGGCTTATCTAGGCTGGGCTCATGGACTGAGCTGAGTTGGGCCTGGGCTTAGATGGGTCTGGGCTCAAATGGGTTGGGTCAAAAATTATATGACCCAACTCGCCCCACCTATATGTGGTGGGTTGGGCCGAGTCGAGCCCACTTTCAACTGAGTTGGGCTGGCCCGAATTTTCATATATTGAGTTAAGTTAGACCTATATCGGCCCAGTCCAAATACCACCTCGAACTTATAATAACAGTTCTTGCAAAACGAGTTGGAACACCATGTTACTGAGTGGTAGAATAGATAACGATAAAAGACCAAACTATTGCTATGTATGTAATTTTTTCGTATCATATACTGCACTTGCGTGGACTTGTTTAACTTAGGCATATGCATTAAAAGATAGAATTGACATCTTAATGGCTGCCTTTGTACTATAATAGTAAAAACCAACAACTATTATTTTATGTAGATTCATATTCATCCATGTAGGTGCAAGGTACAATTTAGTAAATAACGGCACACGAAACAGTAAAAGCATGGCCGCAGCTGCATTGTTTTGATCAATAATTATTTCTCCTTCTGATTTTATTCCTTATCTATGCGAATGGGAGGAGTTCAGCAAGACTGGTTTGAAAATAATAGAGTATTAAGAAAGGAGCAACAACATTCAAGAAGGAATACTATCAGTAACCGAAAGTAATATAATCTATGAGCAGAATATTGGAAGCAATTAATAGTTTAATCTTCAACGAAGAATAGGGAAATTGACTATACGGAAGGGTATCTACTTAGCTTGGTTCTAGAATTACAAAGCCACAATTCTAAAATGTAAACAAATTCTTCGAAATCCAATTCTTTGGACACCAAATACACAAGATATTTTCCACGAACATCATTGCTAAATATCAACGTGGTCTGCCAAGTTACGAAAATAAAGATGCAATTTTTTTTTTCTTTTTTTCTCCTTTCGTTTTGTTTTTCTACTTTCGTTTTTTTTTTTTTTTTCTACATCTGCCCTTCTTTGTTTTATAAATAACTAAGCAGCACCACCTAAACCACGCTCTCCCTCTTTTCCACATAAGTAGGTAAAAAAGAAAACCCACTAAGTTAATTGGCCAAGTTTTTAGACTTCAAATCACCCAAAATCTGCAATTAAAATCTATATTATCTCAAATTTCTTAGTCAAAGGGTCAAAGTTTTAAAATAAAAGAAAAGTCAATACCCAAAATTTCGGGATGTTACAATTCCGACTCTATTATTTTCAAAAAAATTCAATTTCGTTCTTATTGTTTAATTTTTTTTAATTTTGTCCCTATTATTTTCTAAAAAGTTTCAATTTCATCCTTACCGTCAATAAGGACTATTTGTGCAATTTTTTTATTATTTCTCCATAATTTTAAATTCGTTCTTATTGTTCAAAATTATCCAATTCAGTCTCTATTATTTTTCAAAAGAAAAATTAACTTAGTCACATCTTTTTAAAACATTGAAGACTAATTTGAATTTATATGAGAATAATTGGGACTAAATTAAAAAAAATTGAGAAATAATGAGGACTAAATTGACTAATTTTGATAATAGGGATGAATTTAATTTTTTTAAAACATAATATAGACTAAATTGACTAATTTTGAACAACAATGATGAATTTAAAATTTTAGAAAAACAATAGAGACAAAATTAAAACTTTTTAAAAATAATAGTGGCGAATCATTTATATAATTAGTTCTTCCATTTGTATTTTATTTATGAGAATTTGTGATTGTGTGTATCGTATTGATCTACCAATGATCAAAATCATACGAGAACTTTTCATGTCTTTTTCCGGCCAAAAGATTAATACAAATTTTGATATGTATGTACATTTTTCAAGCAAGTTTTGAGGTATTTTTTTGGGTAAATAACATATTACTCCCCTGTGTTTGTTATATATACATAATACCCCCTTGTATTTTAAAAATTAGCTGATTATCCCATTATGTTTTGCTAAAAGTGCATAATATCTACTATGTTTTAAAAATTAGCTGATTACCCCCTTGTGTTTTATAAAAGTAGCTAATTATCCCCCTGTGTTTTTTAAAAATAGTGTTTTTGTTAAAAAAATATAAAGGGACAATCAGCTACTTTTATAAAATACAATGGGGTAATCAGCTACTTTTAGCAAAACACAAAGGGGTAATCAGTTAATTTTTAAAACACAGGGGAGTATTATGCACTTTTAGCAAAACACAGGAGGATAATCAGCTAATTTTTAAAATACAAAGAGTATTGTGCATTTTTAGTAAAATACAGAAGAATAATATGCTATTTACCCTTTTTTTTTTTAGAGTTGAGTTTAGTTCGACTTCTCAACAAGGCATCTTGTTTGTTGTAATTATGTCATTAGTTCAAAATGTCAAAGAAGGGTACGTTTTACTTAATTGACGGATTTATGTGCCAAAATCTGAAAGATTACAGAGATTATGTGCAATTAACTCTTAATTTAATAGTAAAAGAATGGAAGCCCCACTACTGAGAAACACAAAACTCTTTGGAGAGGATTTTTCCGGCAAAATATATTTTAATGCTTCCAAGTAGGTTTGAGTTCATCAATCTTACGAGTAACATTGGCTTAGGTTTTGTCTAGCTTGTTTTGAAAGAAAGCTCACGTCACAAGGATCATAACGATAATTCAATGTATGAAATTTTTGTTATATATAAAGTTCAGAAAATGATCAGACTCAGTTTAAAATTTATTATACGCAATTTAATGTAATGTCTTTTTAAAATGGGAAAATGACGTCATTTTAGAAACTGAACTTCATAACCTACCGTGGAAGGACTCCATCTATTAAGAAATGATTGTTTTACTATTTTACTTACGTGACATTTTTTTTTTCTTTAAAATCCTATGTAACATTTTCTCTTTTACTTTTAAACTCCTATATATGTGGCCTCTTTAGACACCAAATAAAAAATAATTTTTAAATATCTTAAATTCAATAACAACATAATAAATTCTTGACCTTTTATAACTAAAAAATAATATACTAACGTACACTACCACAATTTTTATCGGTTGCCATATTTAAAAAATTAAATATTTAAAACAGTTGCAGAAAGACTAAAAACCAATATGGCTTTAATAATTGTATATGGTGTTATTGTAAATAAACCTGTTGCAAACTCTCTACTGCAATGGTTTCTAAATAATAAGCAAGAGTTTAAAAGGTTGTTGCAATTACATTATAACATAGAACTGCAAAAAAGTAATCTCATGATAAATTATTAACAACAAGTGAAAAACATAAGCATTGTAATTAAATAATACTATTATAAAAAGTTTTAGCTTATATAAAGGTTAAAAAACCATTGCAATAAAACACCAATTGCAATAATTTTTTTTATTTTTTCAATTAAAGTATTACAAAAAAAACTAAAATATTGTAATAGTACATATGTACATATATATATTCCTACACCTATAAACACAAACCTATATAAAACACTGGAACAAGTTGATATTTCTCTTATACGGATGCATATAAGATCTGTGTTTATACGTGTACGTATATATGTGCCTATATGTGATGATATCTTGTTTTTTAGCTTTAAAAATGTCTAAAATTTATTACGATGTTGTTGTATTTAATATATTTAAAAAATGTTTATTTGGTGTTTAAAAAGAAAGCCACGTAAGAAATGGAATGAAAAAAAGAAAATGTCACGTAAGATTTTGAAGAAAAGATAAATGCCACGTAAGCTAAATACTAACACCGTTAATTAACTATATGTAAAATACCTTTTTTTTTAGAAGTTTAAAACCTTCTATAGAAGGTTTTGAAGTTCATGCCCTTAATTCAATATTAAACTAAGTTCAAAACCTAAAATAACCATTTGCTCTTCTATAAATTTATTTCCATGAGTGACTTCTAGGTCACATGACAATAATATCATATCCCAAAATATAAAGATCTACTGGTAAAACCTTAAATGTAGTTTCATACCTATACTAGAGTTTATAATTAGCAAGTCCTCGCTGCTCATTCATTTATCGAGTATTTATCGAGTATAGGGATTGAAGTAATTATGTGTTCATTAGAGATGCAAAGATCCTAATCTAAGTTGGGCTCCACCGGATAATCTGGTAGTCGAGCTCCACCAAATGAGTTTCACATCATCCAAAAAAATCCTAATCTAAAACTTGAAAAACTATAGTTTGGTGGAATTGATTAACCAAAATTAGCACCTTTATTTATAAATGGACTCTCAAGTAACCACCCCTCACGTCCATTCCTTCAATA
Source organism: Ehretia macrophylla (assembly GCA_037974665.1). Taxonomy (NCBI): domain Eukaryota; kingdom Viridiplantae; phylum Streptophyta; class Magnoliopsida; order Boraginales; family Ehretiaceae; genus Ehretia; species Ehretia macrophylla. Next base: position 37,942,461 of record CM075782.1, on the reverse strand, counting down.
GGCGTGATTCACTTCGTTACTTTTGCCTACGCAGCCCACGAAAACTTTTGAGCTTAGACCCACTAATAGCAAGGGTTGTTTCATTTTTTTAATTTGTCACTAAACGTTAAAATTATGAGATTTTTTCTTAAAATTAATTGGTGTTAAATAAAATAACTCAAGTTTTTATAAGGGAGTCTTGAAATTTATAATTTTTCCATATCGAATAAATTATATATTCTAATACTCCATTCACGTGTGACCTAATTCTAAAAAAAAATGGCTTTTTTGAATACATGAGGTTACATTGAAGTGAGTGAGCTAACACTTGAACTGCATAAATGAGCTGACAATTAAGGTGAATGAGTCAAGTAGGTGAGAGATAAGTCACACGTTAATACGCATAGTTGGACCAAGAGCCCAAGGACCCCAGCTTTTTGTTCAGTAGCATTTTTCTAAAGATGAAAACAGAAACAGCTTCTCCACAGGCTTGTGCAAAACAAAAGGTTCTGCAAACTCCTGGCATTGGGACTGGTAATTACATCCTGGAATAATTGAAAATTGACAAGTTCCGGTAAATACTAAATAATTTCTTCATCATGATCATCGGATGCCCAGAAAAAATATTGAAAATTCTACGTATTTTTTTAAAAATATATATAAACATCTATTTATACTTGTTAAAAAAAAAAAATTAACCCCTACCGGGAAAAAATATATAAAGATATAATTAAAAAATTATATATTTTAACTCGCATTAAAAAAAAATTCTAAATCTGCCCCTAATTAAGATATCAGCGTTTAAAATTAAACCCAAAGATATTATATTATAGACTTGAATTGTAAAAATGAACTTATAAAAAATAAAATATGACTGCATACAATAAATCCAAAATACTCCGAACCTACACAATGCAAGAACTTTGTGCACCAAACCGCAACTTATATTAATGAGTGGCCCAGTTAAGATTCACCACCTTAGTTGATGAATAAATGTCTCATACACCATGGAGGTACTAATTTCTTTTTCTCTATTTGGTAAGAACACATCCAAGATCAGATTCATGTAACTTGGCTGGCACTATACATTAAAATTATGGCTGTTCTCAATAAAAGTTAGTACTAAATAACTGTACAAACAGGGGCGGACCCAAGCACCCAAGTTCAGGGTATACAGTACTACAATAAGAAAAATCAGAGTGTACATTTATACAACGAAAATATCAAATATAATAATTTTTTTAAATAAAAAAAAACCAAAAAAAAGAAGAAAAAATTGCTTTTTTTTTTTTTTTCAAGTTGCACACCCCTATCACCGCATAGATCCGCCATTATGTACAAAGTAACTGTCTTCTTACTAGCTTTTCGCTTTACATATTCATCTCCTGATACCTTCTATATATACTAGTATGTGTTAAGGTGTCCCGTTGTGCGTTGAAAGATATCTCTCAACTCTTCTATAGTATACAAATTGTGGCTTTGCGGGGGAATGTTACAGTTGCAGTGTTCTGGTTCGTGTTTTATGTAGCCTGCTCGGTCGCCAATACGGAAGAGCAGCTTCATGAAGCCTCGACAGTAGAACCAGTTTGAGGAATGAGAAATGATAGTAGGTCTCTAATTCGATATCCACTACCCCAGAATGAGGCCAAACAAAGGCCCATGATAGCCATGGCAACAACGGAGCACGCGGGCGGGACTGCTTGAGTACTCCCAAGGAATTGTGTTGCAAGAAGTCCTGCCAGTGTTGAACTCTGCATTCCTGTGCACAATGATATTGTCCTGCACACTTCTTCTTCAAACCTGAGACAAGATTTAAGAAATATAAGGTGATTTTGAACAAGAGTTTCAGCGAAATGCTACTTTTCGACCAAGATATTGACATCGACTGGAAATTCATATAAGAAGTTAGGGCAGAAAGAATGCATATAACGCTTTTATCTTCTCTTTGAAAATCACATGATGGAGCAAAAGAAATACTAAAAAGACGAACATAGAAAACATAGATCAACTCATGATTCATCAATGATTTCAAAACGCTAGATGCTTAATACAACGGAGAACATGGAACCACATGGGTTCCACTTCTACCAAGATGTAGCTCAGTTTGGGGTTAATAAATAAACGCATCTCTTAATTGTATCATGTTCTATCCCGATTTCCACAAGATTCCCACACTAGAAGCTTCTACTAGTTAACCTTAAGCTTTATTTACAGAGTTTACAGATTGGCACCTCTTAAGGATCATTCTCGCGTAACCATTCTATTAAGGTACAGACTCACAAGACCAGCCAATTATACAACTTTAATGGAACATTTGCAAAATGATAAGCACATGCAGTGCTGCTTCAGCATTAACGGAAGAGATGCAATAATAAAATTACCTAAAATGTGGAATTTTGGATATCCAGTAGCCTAACGTGAAAGCCACCGCGTGAAATGATAATACAGGACCAACCAACCGAAGCCCCTCTGCAGAAAGAATTTGAGTCCGATTAATAGCAAGGGGACTGCCAATACACAATGAAGTGCATATCATGGCAACAAAAGGCATCACAGGTTGAATCAGAGATACAACTGGTTTGGCATAAGTGTTGAGTATTAGGCCAAGAGTGACTGGAGCTAGCACAACCTGGGTTACAAAAAAAATAAATGATCAAGAATTGACCAAGAAAAAGAAATATCTGTAATCCAATTCAACACGCATATCACTAGATAGATTGAAGCTAAAATACAGATTGATTTTGCGTCTAATCAGGCTCTAACCATATTCTATAAAGAGTATACCTGCAAAATTGATTTTGACATTGCAACTGCATCAACTGGAACAACAGAGCCAATTAGAAGACCTGTTAGAAGAGGAGTAACAACAACAGATGCAATGGTGGCCGAGCTGGTCAAGAGAATGCTGAGAGCCACATCCCCTTTGCTTAAATAACTGGCGTAGCTTGATAGCTGAGCCCCTGAAACACATGCCATCAGAACAAAACCAGCATAGAACATTGAAGGCATCCCAAATGCCCGGGCTATTAACACCCCGAGTAATGGCTTTACAGCATATTGGGCAATGAAACCGACAGACACTGAGACAGGTCTGTCATAAACAGAAATTGGACAATGTTAAGAAGCAAACTTCATAATGATCAGACCTGATCATATGAGAAGCAATGATAATCAAATTCACAGAAAGCTATAACCTTTTGAATGCGAGAACAAAATCATCAATGGATAGTTTAATTCCAATTGAGAGCATGATTCCTCCAAGTGCAGGAGCATAGAATTCCTTCGACACCCTGCAGGTGCCTCTATCATTTACACAAAACCAACAAATTTGTACATTTTTAAGAAATAATCAATTGGAACCTACACAATAATCATGCAATACAAAAAATGCCAAAAAAAGAAAAAAGAATTCAGGCGCATGAGTGCCACTGGCTTTAAAGTCGAGAAAGAACATATAAATTTCCAAACTATAATCACTTTCAATGCCCAGAAAATATCTGTCTACTCATTAGCATAAAAATAAATAAATTAAAAAGATAGGGTGAAGTGTACAGGACCCCTGTGCTTTTGTAAAGTTGTAAAATAACTCTGTGGTTTTAAAAATAAACGGTACCTCTATGATTTCTGAAACTAAGCACAATAGTCCCCTGTAGTTCCCTGTAGCTACTGTAATTTTAAAAGTGCACGGTAGCTCCTGTAGTTTCTGAAACTAAGTACAATAACCCCTGTCAAAAAATATGTTTATTTTAATGAAAAATGTGATGTACGCGTGTCAAATGCGATTATTAAAGATTTTTTTTTGCTTAAATTATTAATTATTTAGACAAAAATACCCTTATATGACACTTTTTTTTTTTGGATCGGAGAAAATGAGTATTTTTGTCCAAATAATTAATAATTTAAGCAAAAAAAGCGCATTTAACGTGTGTACATTATACTTTCTGTTAAAATAGATAAATTTTTTGACCAAAAAAACTATTGTGCTTAGTTTCAATTTCAGAAACCAGAAACCTACAGAGGTACCGTAAACTTTTAAAATGCACTTCACCCAAAAGATATGTAAAGAATTATTGTCTGACACATTATTATATTAAGAATACTTGACAAACAGGAAACACCATATTCCAATAAGACAAATGCACTCTGTTCAGCAAAAATATTAGTTTATAACTCCAGAAGCTAAAAACCTAGGAAAAATCAAATTATTTTTTAAAAAAATACAATTTATAATACAGATATGCATCTTGATCAAAAACACAAATTCAACTCAAAAATAAAAGGCCAAACTTTGATAAATAAAAGAATTATAATCTGCATGCACTATATGAACTAAATAAAACATTAATTACATCACCAAAATCAAAACACAAGCCCATCAATCATAGACCAAGTTCATTAAAAGCCTTACCAAGTGAAAGTAGAAGGCTGAGACAAAGCAGCAATAGCAGTGAGAGCAACAACAAAGGGAAGCATAGCAGACAAGATTTGAGATGAATCAGCAGTTTTTGCCTCTCCTTCTACAACACTTTTTGGGTTCACACCAAAAGAAAGCAAAGATAAGTTGCCTTCTCTTCTATGCAACCCAACTTTACCAATAAATGGTGATGATGTTGAGCATGCAACAACTGATAAAGATAAGCAATACCCATTTTTCATTTTGTTAAAAAGATTCAAACTTTGAGATGAAATTGAAGTTCTCTTGCGAAAAGATAATGGTGAAGATGTTGAGCATGCAACAGTTGATAAAGATAAGCAATACCCATTGATTCTTTTCTCGAAAAGATTGAAACTTTGAGAGGAAATTGAAGTTTTCTTGAGGAAAGGAGTGGAATTGTGGAAGGAAAGTGATGGTTTGGTCGTGTTTGGGTGAGGTTTAAGTGGTGGTGGAAAGGAAAGGAATGGAATTGAGGTCATTATTTAGTAAGAGAAATGGAATTTGAGGAGAGAGAAAGGGGTGGAGTTCGCTCGCCGGCGGTGGAGTTCGGATGGCTCCGGCGAGGGAACGGGGAAAAGGAGAGGAGAGGAGTGGAGTGAAGAGAAAGATAAGATAATGTGAAACTTTCTATTGATTTTTTTTGGTATTTATTTAATGATGTTGAGAGATATGGAAACTTTCTATTGATTTTTTTTTGGTATATAAAAGTAAAGTTAAAAAGGGCTTTTTTAGCCGGTAAGACTGTAGTTGAGTGGTGTATAACTCCCTATTTATATAAAAACTTTGAGAAATTTTGTTAGTTACAGCAGACCTCCCTGAATAAATAAATAAATAAATAAGAATTTTTTTAGGTGTGTTGCTGTTGTGTAGTTTTTCTTTTCATTTTCTTTTTCTTTTTTGATGGGGTCTTGACTTGTGAAGACTTTTGGATTAAAAATTTCGGAACACATGATTCATTATAGAGGATGTATAATCTAAATTGGTTGCTAAAAAATTTATAGGGATTCTTAATTAATTTGAATTTGAGACTTGAACAAATATTTTTACCTATAGGCCAAGTGTTTTATTATTAGACTAAGCACTCGAGGTCAGGTGAACAAATCTTTTACCCATAGACCAAGTATTCTATTATTAGATTAAACACTCGAGGTCTGGTGAATAAATGTTTTACCTACAGATCAAGTGTTCTATTATTAGACTAATCACTTGAGGTTTGGTTTTGTATAGTTTATTTGTGAAGTTAATTACGGAAATTTGTAAATGGTTAGATATATTGGTGTTAGGCCAAGTTCAATAGCTCTTTATAGAGAAGCGAATAAATGTGTTGATTGGATTTTTAATTTTGGACTAAGACAACTTCGCAGTAGTCATTTTATAGATTGTGTCTCTGGGCAATTGCGAGAGCTATTGAAGTCCAAGTAGGGTGTTTCTTCATATAAATTTGTGAATAACTAATCACTACTTTTGCCTCTTTCTTATCAAAAAAAAAAAAACTCCAATAGCTCCTCTATTTTTTTTTCTGACATTAAAGGGATTTGAAACATTTTTCTACATTTGGGGTCTCCAATTTCAATTTCATTCTAATAGTTTTTCTACTTTTAATCAATTTCTTATTTTAAAGAATCCATATTTTAATTTTACTCTAAAAGTTCATATATTTTAGAAAGTCCATTTTATTTTAACTCCGATGTTTCTCCTTATATTAGTTAAACATATTATTTTTATTTCTAAATTTATATTTTTCATTATTCACAATGATGTTTAATTTTTTATTTTTTATTTTTTATTATTAATATTTATTTCTGACCAAAAAAATTCTTAAAAGTTATTTTTATTCTTATTAAAATTATTTATTTTTTATTAATATTAATTTTTTTGAGTTACTGTTCGGAGTAGAGGATAGGTTTAGTTCCTTTAAATATCTAAGCGAGTTGAAAATCAATATAAGGGTTCCTTATTTACGTGGGATTCGTATTATCTAAGTGTTTAATGTCTGATAAGATTGGACTAAAGAGTTTGTCCTCAATTACAGTTTTTTTCTCTTTTCGTTCATAATATTATTATGTTATGAAAGATATTTATAATTGTAAATTAGGCTCCGTTTGTTTGCCATATTTTCCGATAAGATTGGACTAAAGAGTTTCTCCTCAATTACAATTTTTTTCTCTTATCTTTCATAATATTATTATGTTATGAATGAGATCTATAATTATAAATTAGGCTTCGTTTATTTGGTAACACCGTAACCGTAAAATATTTTACGGTCAAAAATTACGGCTACTTTTTCTTAATTTTACGGTGTTTGATAACACCGTAAAATTAGTCAACCGTAAAATATTTTTCGGTCAACAATTGCGGCTAGTACAAAATTTTGTAAAATGTTTTACGGGACTTTGGGAGAATAAAATATTTTACGGAATTCACAATACATCCAAATACCATAAAATATTTTTTAGTAATCCATTTTCTGAAAAAATATTTTCCGCCAACAAGTTATTTTACAGCAAACAAACGGAGCCTTGTAAAATATTTTCCACAAAAAATATTTTACATAAACAAATTATTTTATGACAAACAAACGGAGCCTTATTATAAGAATTTTGTTTATAATATAATAACGTTATGAACGAATTATTGTGGGTCCGTTTCTCTTTCTTATTCTTAGGTTTCTTCGTCCCGGAAAAATAGTTTAAAAAGTGAGAATTTGCATGTAACCAACCTTGCATGCTCTTGCCGAGTGTTCGTTCTTTCCAGAATGATCCAAACACTTGGCCACTTCATCTTCCTCGTAAACATGTCACTGAACTTGAACTGGACCTCTTTAACTACGTATCTTAATATTGAAAAAGTAATTTATTATATTTAAAGATTTTTTGTTTGAGTTACGATTTTAATTTTTATTGTATTAAAAAATAAATAAATAAATAGGGGATTCGGAAATTCTTTAGTACTAAAGTCATATTTGTTTTCTCCAAATTGGTGGCAAATAAAAAGAAAGAAAGTAATAGTTTATGAAAAATTTTCTTAAACTAAATTTTTTCAACAATATTATAAGACAATGGGTGTTATAAAAAAAAATTCATATATTTCCTATATTATAGCTGTATGTAATGGTTTTTTCTTATCACTGGGCAAATAATACCGGATTTTCATTTTCACCTTCGATGGATTGTTTTTCAGTTGTACCTTCGACATATTTTATATTTCTCTTTACAGTCAAGTCAATTTTTCTGAAAACACCATATATTCTAAATTTATGATTTAGGTCAAAGAAAGAACAATTTTATACTCTGAAGACTTAGGTCATGCAATATTGGATTTATGTATATGACATAGATAGAGATAAAAGTTAATAAGATTTCAATTAGATTAATTAATTATAATTTCAAATGTGATGCAATCAAGAACACGTACGGATACAAGTGATGGATAATAGAGATGGTAGTCTTTACTAATTTTATGAACTATGTGAAAATATCTTAACTTCAATAATTTCGTTAATTTTGATTTTTTAAGCTACTTTAGCCCCCACTAATTTTAATATCCAAAATTAATATTAAAGTATTGAAATGAATTCTACAAGTAAGGTATGGATAATTCTCACTTTTGGACAAAAGTTAGTCTATATTGTACTTCTCTCTTAATTAGAGCTTCTTTATTTTTTTTTTTTGAATCTTTCCATAACACATAAATTATCTCATTACAATTGTATAGCTAATTTGCTGTTATTAAATCTTCATCGTAATATTATTTTGTGCATGGTCAGCTTTTTGTTTTCCATTTTTCTCTCTCTCATTCTTAGGTTTCTTCGTCATGGAAGAGGTCAAAGTCATTTAGACTTTGCATGTAACCAACAATTGCATGCTGTTGCCGAGTGTTGGTTCCTTCCAGAATGATCCAAACACTTGGCCACTTCATTTGATTCTCCTCGTAAATACGTCACATTGTCACTAATAACCAAACCTAAATGATTCGAACTAGTGAGTGGGTTGTTGACCCAAAAAAAAAAAATCTACTGAGTAGGTTGACCAATTAAAAAAAAAAAAAACTTGTGACTGCCATCAACGGCGTAAATGATATAACAATACATATTAAAAGATATCATTTACAAAGAATTAATTTCATAATTTTTTACACTCATATAATTTAATTTTCATTCATGAGTATTTTTTTTTTTAATGAGTGCTGAATTGATTTTTCTGTCTAAAAATACCATAAAAATACATGTATTTTTAAAAATTATAACACCAACTCACTCATTAACGGTTCTGCTCTTGGGTTGTTAAATAAGTGTCTTATCTAAAAATTTAAGCGATTAGAGAGGAGTTTATCTTTGCACATGAATAATTTTAATATTTTTAAATGGTTGACAACGAGACTTGAACTCAAGACCTTTTAGTTTCTAAACGCTGATACCATATTAAGTAAGCACATCATCTAAAAGTTTGAAATGTTAAAAAGGAGTTTATTATATTCATTTATTGTTTTAGCAACGGTAAGTGAAACTGCAACCCTTGTCGACCCCTATATAGGTCTACCTATGAGTATATGCATAGCAACTATGAACTATACAATGCACTTTTAGTTTTCTTTATTCAAGGGAGATTTATAACCATACAACGCATATGTAATCAATAAGAATTAATCTTGTGACCTCTCGTAAACGAGCGAGTAACTTTACCACTAGATCAAAGCCTTGGTGGCAACTATACAGTGCACTGGCTCGACAAAGATTTCCAACCCAATTTCAGGGTTGTTGCAGTCACTTGTATTCTCTGAATTTATGAAACTATAGGAGTTATAGTTTAACATGCTGTGATTTTGCATTTTTTTATTTATCTGATTTAGCAAGTTGATATTATTTCAATGAGAAGGGCCTCAATTCTTCCAACTTCGCAACAATGAGAACAGAGAAGAAAATGGATTGGAAGTGATTATATAGCATAGTTATTAAAAAAACATTATGGAAGAAATTAAAAGAGACATTATACATACTATATAGCACGATTTGTTTCTTCAAAACGCAGTAAAATATATCATATAAGAGTACAAAAATGGGAAAAGTATTTGCATTACTTCATACTATATGAATATCTGTAAAAAGTGCTAAAAATGTTAATGAACTAATTTTATCAAATTTTATTAGATTAAATGCTAATAAATCGATATTTTTTTAAAAGTAGAGTATTGAGCGGATTGAATTGACACGATAATACATTAATTTCCAACATGTTTAAGGCTAGCTAAGTAACTATTTTCGCCAAAACCATTCAATTTGATTCAATAATGTTGTCCGTTTATCTTTTTTTTTAAATTTGATTTGCTTACAAGTCATACGAGGAAACAAAAATAAAATATTTTAATAGAATCATTAGCATCCATATAAATATAAAAATGGCTTTTATATCATAGCAATTCAGAAATACGTTTTGTCTTAGCTAGAAAATAGTAATAAAAAAAAACTCTTGAAAATAAGAAATTTTCGGACTAATAACTCTTTCGAATTGGAATACACAGAGCATGACATACAAAAAGTAACACACGTGTATTATAAGCTTTAATTGAATAAATATTTTAAGAATAATAGGCAAATGTATGCCAAATAAAAATCTTTTCATTTATATGTAGATAAATGTATTGTACACATATAATATTACTTACTAAGTTACAAGTATTCACATCACTGTTTGTACGTCAAAAAATTGATGAGTTCGAAATACGTCATTCCACTTAAAGCATGCCATTTCATCAGCATCACATAAATAGTCCTGACTATTCATTAGTGTTACCAAGGTGCTATGAAGATCCAGACGGCATCATGTTCACTCCAAAAATGTGATCCAAGGTCAACTCATGAGAACTGACTTCTGATATCTTTACTATAAGATACATTGAGTTTCCATTCCAACAATGCATCATACTTCCACTACGTTTTTCAATTCTTGGTAAACAAGACACTCGGATTCAACTTTTTCAGATACTAAATGTAAATTTAACGTTCTAAAATACGCAATTGTCTCAAGAATAGTAAAGGTCATTGATGAGGGTGAAAAATGAATGTCCGTCCGAGCTCAGTATTCCGACTTCAAACTACCTAACTTGCAAAACAAGAGAAGAAATCGCAGGGGTGACGGTCTGTGTTTCTCTTCGGGTGTGAGAATAACTAATATGTCCGAGGTGAATGGTAAGTAGTTGAGAATAATAAATGTGCACGACTTACCTCATAATGAAGAGTGTGTAGACTATTTATACTAGTTCTAATTCTGAGCAGTAATTAATATTCAGCCCTATTTGACACTATTTATACATTCCCGATACTATTTATCTTTATGTCACGTTAGATTTGACAGTTATACCAAGAAAACAAAACAAAATTAAGTACAAAGTTAACTGCACAGTCCCAAATCGGGAGGCCTGCTGGGCTCAGATTTACACTCCCATCAGTCATCATTGCCAAGAGGTTATAAATAGGAACTCCCCCTCTCGATAAGACAGGCTATTCCTATACATTCTTATTGTTATTGCCTCTTTATGGCTCTTCACGGTCACCTTTGTTGCTTTTTCGAGCCCACCACACCCCTCACATTACCTAATTCCAGCGTATGAGCCTCGTCCTAGAGAAGGCCCAGGAGAGCCTTACCAGTTTTGTTTTACAAACTAATAATCTCACACGATCTAAGGACACGTCGACAATCCAAATTCACCCTATTCTGGTAGGGTGGAAATCAACATTAAGGAGATACAATAAATGATATGAGATATTAGACACTCAATTAATTGACAAACAATTTTTAAGTTTATACTTTGAAATTCAATCGCATGATTAATTCACAGTCCTCCTAATGCATTGAAGTTCTATATGTGAGGCTTCTATATACTACAATCTTTTTTACATCCTCTACAATGCGTCTAGAGTGTCAACTACTCGCAAGACCTGAAAAATTAATTACTTTGAGTACTGTTTTTACATCACTTTCAATTATGATGTTAAGAAATTCTTCCATCAGCCATGGCTGATGGTCAACTAAAAAAATCTCAGCTGTTGAGATGATTTATTGATCATCTCAACCATTAAAGTTCTCTAAATACTAGCCCACGATAATAATATATCATAATTCTATCTATTTATTTTGTGATTGATCATTAACTATGACTGATGAAAGACTTACTCATGATGTTTTTCCAACTCAAAAAGGCATTTTCCTTTTAGTATTTGATTCCAACATCTAGACAGCATCTAGATGCTGATGCCTACGTAGCAAAATAATACTACCAAATTCGCTTGGGATAAAGTTGGACAATGTCTTGTCAGTCAACAGTACTGGCGTGAAATATGTGTTGGCCATGTATTTGGATACACTGTTACACTCGTGAATTTTTTAATTGATAATCAAATTTTATCAGTTGTGTTCTTACATTAACAAAAAAAAAAAAAAAAACAGTGATTGATAAAACTACCCAGAAACTGACATTGGCCCAAGTCGTTGATATTTCTGTGGAATGTTACATAAAATCTTAGGACTTGAGAGAATACCATATTGCTAATTTACCTATCAAAAGATTACCCGTTTCTACCTAACATTTCAGCATCATAATTTCATTTGAAATTGTCTAAATTGCGTAGTAAATAGACTTCTAAATGCAAGTATTTTGTTAGTGACCCTTTCAGAACCTTGACTTGTCAAATTAGTCTTAATTTCATATTTTCGAATTGTGAAAAGGAACACAAAACACAGACAAATTCTTAATGTTTTCTTGTGAATCCGAGGTTCGGAAAAGACCAGATTTGTCAAATGAGTCTCAACTTTGTTACTAAAGTTGTAAATATAAGTAAACAAAATGTGTCTTAAAATTCAAGGACTTCAACGGTTTTAATTATCACAAGGAACAAAATAACCGTTGGAAAATAAAAAGAAAATAGACTTCTTTATTTTCAAGAGTGTTGAGAAACACACTCTATTACAACTTTTTTCTAGGAAAAACGATGAAGGAATGGGTATAAATGAGAGCAATAATTACAGTAGTAAAATCTATTCTACAAATTACTCCTAAACAATAACATGATGTTGATATTGTGTCACACGATCACTCACATGTTTTGCTCCATAATATGTGAAAAGATTTTTTAGCTTCGGGCATTCTTCTATGAATTTTCTCATTTGGAGAAAAATCAAATATTGACGTATCATTTGAAACATCACTTACCATTTTGCCACCGTGTCAATCAGTTTCCAAATCCACATCTAAGTTGTTAAAATGAATTTGCCAAAATGCCTCATAATTTACGAGTTTTAATCCATTTACATCATCTCTTTGTGATAAAATTATATTAACAATTTACAATCGTTAAATTTCGCTCATAATGTTATAAAGTTATAAACAGATTCATTCCCCGTTAGTAACGTAAGTAGAGGTAAAAGGGGCCACCTGAAACACAGCGCCTTACCATGTGGTTTCCTTAATATAGCCAAGACCTCGTTCACAAGAGACGCGACAAGGTTGAGTACTACACATAAATAAGGAGTTAAAGATCCTGCAGCAACATGCTTCAGAGCTCAATTTAGTGGTTTGAGAGTAAGTCTTACAAACGACAGTACGGTCGTAAGGCATTCCACATGGTACTATGAACATGGTTAGCACATGGCACTAACCGCAATCGTTTTTAAGAAAAATCCTTATTTGAGAAACGACACGACTTAAAGCCATCAAGCCAGTTTCTAGCATTCTTCTTAGAACTTTCACTCCAAATCACTGAACTCTTCTAAGCTTTTCCAATTCTTCGAGAAAAATACACCAGAAAATGTCATTACATATATGCTTTTATAGTTTCATTTCTTTATATTCGGTTCGTTTCTCTTAAGCATCTAGACATATCGAAACTAGATATTGCCTATAGTCCAACTAGCCACTTTACTAAGCTAGAATTTGAATTCTCATATAACAATTGTGCAATAGAAGAAACAAGGTATAATATGAATGAAAACCGAATATTATTGCAGCATGATGTTTATGTAACAAGGTTGCATCTATTTTCTTGTTTTCCTTTCGCAGAAGGAAGAGTGTAAGGGGAGGGATAATAAGTCTAGAATTGTACTGCACCCAGCTGTGACAATGCAAATTAGCCAATGAAAACCAAATAATATTGCAGCATGATGTCTATGTAACAAGGTTGCATCTATTTTCTTGTTTTTCTTTCGCAGAAGGAAGAGTGCGAGGGGAAGGGATAATAAGTCTAAAATAGTATTGCACGTAGATAGTCTCAATGCATATTAGCCAAATTTCTATGTTTGTTTCCTTCTCCCCCACCATGGCAACCACTGTATTCAAAGTAAAACTACAATCAGTCGATAGCAACAAATACATAAGAGAGAAAGCAGTATCGAAATAAAGAACGCGAGAAGTGGAGACAAACATTAGTAAGCAATTTATTCTTTATTTTTCCGTGGTAGGTATAATGTATATGTATCTCAGAAACTACTAAAGCAGAATCTCTTCACAATCATAGCTATGTCCATATTCATATGAAAATTCAACATACGATTCGGGAATTTTATCACCTGATCACCTTGAACTCATACTCCTGCATCATCAAAATCTCTGTTTCTCAGCAATATACGACACTGATGACTTCTTTATCCTCTTTGTCTAACCAATATCGGATCATACTGCTCAGTGAATTCGTTTCACAGATACGAGCTAGCATGAGTAATCTGCAGACTCTGCACTATACATGGAACCGCAAGCACACACACTTTAATGAAACATTTCACCTTCTAAACTAGACTCTCTGCAGAAAATGTACACAAACGGAATACTGGAAGACTCATCAGTTGATTCAGCTGCAATGCTATATAAACCCCATCTTCCTGCCAAAATCTACAAAACCGCCCTCGCAGAATCTTTCCGGTTAGGCCTATATTGAAGCTCCCATCTGACTCTGTTCATATAAACAAATCTATCAGAAGCATAGACGTAAAACAATCTAGCAGAAGTAAAATAAAACATATTCGTGTAATGCAGTAATTCATATAGTATTATTTATTGCGGAGAGTAATCTACAACTAATTGAAACAGTAATTTTGTATAGTAACCGATAATCAAAACTGTTCTCATATTACAAATTGTAAAAAAGTAAAACACCCAAAATCATCAAATATGAAATTCAGAAATTATCACAACTTGTCATCTCATTTTCAGCATTTAATCCCGAAAATTTACTCCTAAACTTTTTATTAGCATCTCCGCTCTACTTCTCCTATTTACGAGAGTCTTGTACGTTGGATCCAACCCAAAACTATTAACTTTCGTTCAATCAAGAGACTTTACTAAGACCATTATATGATGAAAAATAAGTTTAAAATTTCAAAAATTCCCAACATTAATAAGAATAAAATGCAGCAAATTTTCATATCAATCAACTTCTCAACTAGAATCCAATCAATAAATTATATCCAACAAATTAACAAAAACTCAATTTACAAAAAGAATTGAAAAACAAGAGTAGAGACAACTATAAGACCTCAGACAAACTCTCAACTATGTGCACCCCATCTCGGAATTCAATCTCCCCAACCTGAGCAGCAACACAATCCCTCGGCGACTCGAAAGAAGACAACGAAAACTGCTTAGATACCACACCAACATCGAAGTAAATCAACCCGGAACTAGGAATGTCAACGCGAATCTCCTTAACCGGAAACCATAGGAACAAATCTTGAGCAGATATACCAGACAACTCGCCGATCTGCCCGTAACTCAATCTTCCCGAAACATTCCTATCATAATGTATTTCATTCTCAAACTTCGCATTACAGGCTTCATCTAAATAAACCTGGAAATTACCCGTTTCGTCAACAATAAAGTCCTTCACCCCTTTCGGAAGTAAACCCATTGGCAATCCGTGCTCCCTGAGCACGTCGTATATAGACGATATGGATGAGTCTGCAATTGCTAGTGAAACCATGAAAACACATAATACAAACCAATTACAGATACAAGTTTTCCGAAACGACGACACCATTTTTTTTCCGTTGCAGAGGGTTGAAACTCAAGAGAATGAAGAGAGCATTATAAATTGAATAATGTTGAGGAGAAAAAATATATATATGAAGTGTAAGGAGGGAAGCTGCAAGCAAGTAATGGAAATTGCCAGCAAGAGTACAGAGGGGATTAGGAGAATGATCAATTATTGGTGGAGGGATGTGGGGTCCTTGTGATGGGGTTTGTATTGTCTATAATGTCCCTACTGGGGTCTGTCCACGTGGGATGTGTTGAGGGGTATAATGGGGATTTTATAACAGGGGTGAAATATCTTTTGGCACGTGTTAGGTGAAGAGGTTTGACACGAGGGAAAACGGAAGATGATAAGGGCGCGCTGGGGTGATATGCATGAGAATTGAGCGATAAGTACCAAGTTGAAAGAGAGAGGCGAGAAATGACATGAGCATAGCGTGATTCAACTAGGGAGAAAATGTCCACTTGGAGGCTTGATGAGTGGTTGAAACAGAATCGAATTTAAAATTTTTATTTAGTAGTAGTTATAAATATATAAATAATTTTTTATTGAGATTAAATTAATTTTTTAATTTAAAAATATTTTTAAAATATAATTAAAATGAAGGATTGCAGCCTTTACTCATTTGAGCATAGCTTCGTCTTTGGGTTTTTTTTTTTTTTTTTAGTCGAGACTTCACCTTTGGGTTGAATAATGAAGAGAGCATTATAAATCACTAATTTTGAATATTAAAGTTAGTGAGATTATGTGAACTAAGTAGTGTTACATAATTGGGTGCAAGTGACTAATTCGTGAAATTAAGAGGGATTGAAAACGAAATTGTTGGAGTTTTCGTTGATATCTAGGTCCAACACCATTGGGGTTAAGAAAAGATCCTTGGCTAGCAAAGGACAGGAGAAACCTTCTAGTTACTAAAAATTTCAAACCTTGCTAGTAAAAAATTTGTTAAAATAATGAAAAAACTAGTAAATTGAGACACGAATCAACGTTAACTAAACCAAGTTTATAAGAAGGAGGTTCGATGACGCCTATTCTCAATCTCAAATGGAATGTAACAAGTGGATTTTACAATGTTTTCTCATTAGAAATTAAGTGATTTTCATAATTAATTAAAATTAGTAAAACTATGAAAGCTAAATGATTTTACAAATTAAAAAAAAAAACTAAGATATTTAAAATATTTTACAGGACAAATAAAGGCTGCAACCTATCACAAGCCACAATATGTGAATTTGAATTCTCTCATATTATATAACGTTATAAAATAAATCTAATAATAATGATTTGTCCAAATTACTTTTGTCATACTACAAGTACGTATGTATCAGTACAATTGAATTTCTCTCATAAAATTATAATGGTATGAGAAGATTCAAGTTCGCAATTTGAATCCAAGGAAAGGAATTTTTTTTTTTTTCCTTTTTGTTTTTAGGTGGTGGTAGGGATCTAATAGATTTGTATTGGCAGGCGGATCCAAAGAAGAGTAGTCTCCTATTTTAGGCATATTCTCAACTCTCCTGTGGAAAGGTATAATAAATCCAAGAACCTATACAACATGACATGTATAGTTCTATATCATGTATACAAAATTGAAGAAAGAGCATGTGAGGATGGGGAAGAGTCAGGCTGGAATGATGCTCATTATGATTTTGTCTTGGCATACATAAGACTATAAAACTATTCTCTTATTATTATTATTATTACTCAAAAAGAAACAAATCATTTCCGACATTCACAAGCAATTGTTGTCATGGTTACGTGAATTTTTTTGATAAACTATGTTGGCTTATTGTGTAGGTGTTGTATTAGGCGTGGTTGGTTTCATTATAGGGCTTTATTGAATTTGCTTTGGTCAAGGGAGGCCAACCTACTATTTACCTACACCAATTGTTTAAATTGTTGTCAACCTTAAATCAACCAACACATATTCAAGAATTAGCTAGAGGCTTTTAATTTGAATATAATGGTCGTGAACTCTCCAAATTTAATATAATTGAATTGTCAGATTATTGTTATTTGACTCTTTCATAATTAACGTTATAATATTATAAGAAAATTCAAATTTGAAGACTTGAATTAGCTAGAAGGCTTGAGGTTTCTGATTTAGATTTCTAGTAGTAAATTGTCCAAAAAAATTTATAGTTATATCGACAGTTCACTATTATTAAATTTTTTTCCTAACTTTACAGAATTATGAAAAAAATCTTAGTCTGGAGCCTCCATGCTAATTACATAAGAAAATGCCTGAACTCTTTCTAAAGAGAAATGTTAGATATACCTTTTTTTATGACTCATTTTTCATTTGTTATGCGTATGACTAGATGGTATACTTTTTTGTGTTTCTTTCTCTTTTTTTGGTATATCAACTAAATATACACATAAGAGGTGATAAATAAATTACAAAAAGTGGTGATCAATCTAGTAATGCTCTATTATTAAACTGATGTGGTGATATTAATGGTAAAAGATTTTAACTTGTGGGCTTCTCCAACAGATCCCTTAAATGGCCAAATTCTTAAAATGTAAATGAGTTGTTGGTTCAAAATAACTTTAATAGCCTATTTGATCTCCTAAATATATAATAGGGGATCCACATATTAATTTTCAACTAACCGAATTTAGGTGAGCTAAACTCATCCTCTCATCTCAACGATCACATGGCTAAGATCTTTAAAATAAAAGAATTGTTGAAGTGAAATTAAAATATGAATTCTTTAAAAAAAGCAATTGACTCATTGAAAAAAGGGGAACTATTAGGTTGACTTTAGACTTGATTGCTTCATGGCTTATTGCAATCAATGGCTTTGATCCTATACTTGTATGATAATCACAAGCATGAATGCGTGCCCCATTGAATCTCGTCCTCAAAAGAAAGAAGAAAAAGAAGACGTTGAAGCAAAATCCAAAAAGCTTATGCATTGGAAGATACGCATTATGTCTTGATGCTTAATTTATGGTTATATTGTAAATAAAGGTTTTGAGAGAGCATCTTCATCAGGGTATTTGAATAATGACTTCTTTGCTAAGAACTTTTTATATTAGATCATATATCCACTAACCATGCCAATACCATTAATGCCACGAGTTACTTTCCAAATTTTAAGGTTTCTTTGAAGTTATAGTTATGAAAGGGAATATATAAAAATGTTCTTTTAGATATAAACAAAAACACTATTTCAAGATGAAAAATTTAACCTTTCTCAATTAAAGACGACAAGACTTACATATTCTTTAGTCAGAAAAATAATGTCACACATAATTATCTTGTAAAACATGCGTAAAATTCTAATTAAAAAAAACAAAAGGACATCCTGATCACTTCATTTACCTTGTTGTCATATGTCCCGTAATTACCAAAATTTTTTTTGTCACGATAATTACTAGATCAATGCATGCAACACTTCAAAATAATGATTTCTTACTAACGAAGGAATCACCCGCATCTTGAGTCAGTATCATGAAGTTAGTATATAAACCAACACTCCACAACTAGAAGGTAAGTTTTTGACCCATCCATTACCACGGAGTGAATTATCTCCTTTAAAACTCATCAAAATTCATTAATTGACCTAAGTATCAAAACGATCGCTATAAAAAAATCTTAGCTCGACGATTTGGTATTTCAACTGTAGTGACTAGCAAAGCCAACTCTTCTCAACATTCAAACACCAAATTGTCGAGCTAAGTACCAACAACATCAGCAAAACCAAAAACTCTACACCATCAATATCATTCTCGTAGTAAAAGTTGTATTTCAAACTTTCCTTTTTTGGTTTTTTCTTTAATTTCCTTTTTACATTTCTATACGAACCAACATCCAATTATACAAAAAAACAGAAGAACATGGTCAGCCCATGTGTCCATGTGAGGAGAGAGTGACATGGGCAAACACAATTTGTTTGTGGCATTAAATGTTTCCGTTAGAAAATGAACAAATTGGAGAGAGAGGCTAAAATTTGGTTGACAAATGTTAGTTACGATGAACTTATGATGGTAATGAAACTCATCTTTCAAAACAATGGAGTGCCACATTTATGTGTCGGTCCAGCCGATCCAGACAGCTTTTGTTGACTGCTTGACTGCCAGCACGCCGTCCGCACCAATTTATGTAAATATTTAACCATTTTTTCCCCCTCCCCCACCCAATACGATTAAAATTCTAGTGTTCCACTTGTCACGAGAAAGGATAAATTTAAGAATTCTTCTGAATGAAAGTTAAAATATATAATTTTTTTAATTATTTAAGAATATTTTTTTTTAGAGAATACTATTTTTCCTCCATGAGTTTTAACTTAAATCCCAAACTCCCCTATAAGATTTTAGTTTTAGCCAAATTCTTCCATAACATCAAATTCTATCAAACAAAGCTTTAAGATTAAAATTTTTTTTTTGCTAAATAAATTAAAAGAAGCCTTAAGATTCAAAGTTATTTTGGTCTATGTATTTTTTTATTGAGCAATTTAATTTTATTAAAACTAAATTAACTTTTTTAACAATATATATATAAAAAAAATTCTTTTAGAAGTACATAGAATTTCTAACGTTCTTCTGCTAGCAATGGGATAACCACTAAGCTATCCCCGAATCCAAGTAAATATTTATCCATGATTTAGTAAAACTAACCATTTCAATGACTGAACTTTTTTGTAACAAGTTTTTCCATTTATATTAAATATGTCAAATTTTAAACATATAACTTTATTAGAGTAGATGGTCTGAATTCAGACACAATGTCTATCAAGTTAATTTTAGAAAAATTGAAAATTTTTGTAAAAAGTTTTTCGATTCACATTAAACATGTCAAATTTTAAAATACAAAACTTCATTCAAGTAGATGGTATGAATTCAGACACAATGTCTTATCATATTAATTTTGAAAAAAATAATTTCTTAATTTTTTTTTAATCAAATATGTAAGATGTTTCATTCATCAATAAAGCAAAATACAGGCTAACCAATTCCAGATTGGGCCATGTCCTGGGAGAGTACAATTGACAGTTGGGGTGGGGGATTGGACACCCAATCAAAAGAAATATCATTACAAAGATTAGCTTTAGCAACCTAAACACATGATTGGTTTACCGTTCTCCTAATGCTAAGAATTAGCACGAAGGGGGATTCGGCCACAATCTTCTAAATATCATCCACTATTAGTCTTGCATTCCAACTAGTAGCAAGGTCTGGAGAATCGATTGCTTTGAGAACGGACTCTGCATTACTTTCTATGGTGATGTTTTGACAGTCCAGCTGGGTTGCAAAGAAACAAGCACTTATGAGGGCATAAGCTTCAGCCTCAAACGCTGATCCACTTCTGATTGAGTCAACTTGTCCAGCAATGAGCTTTCCTCCAGGGTCACGAACGATAAACACCGCTGCAATATGAAGTTCTTTTTTCTTGAAGGAAGCATGTTGGTCCTTGATAACCTAAAAGGGGGGGTAAATTAGGTTGTTTGGCAAGGTTAAGCAATTTAAAAATTCTTAATGCGGAAATAATGTCTAGTAAAAGATGATAATACTCTAAAAGTTCTTGTAGGCAATTTATCAAACACTTAGTGAGCACACAATATATAACACTAGATAAGTAATTAGAACTTCAAAAATAAATTCCAAATAGATAACTCAACAATTATCAAACAGTTAATATGAGTAATATCCACACGAATGTAAATGACTTGAAAATAAAGAGAGTAGAGCAAGAGAAATCAAACACGATAATTTTCAAGTGGTTCGCACTCCTGGAGGCCTAGTCCACTACCTAAGGTCTTCCCTTCCCTTAAGATTTAACAACTCTTCACTAAGATACTTCTTCAAATGTTGATGAAACAAAAACCAACTACAAATACTCTTGAGTCCACAAGAGTTACACAAGCTCCTTCAAGTGTAGGTGAAACTTAACTTACTATCCTCTCTTCCTTTGAGTCCACAAAGGATTACAATACTTCTTCTCATAATGATTCTCTCAATCTATGTGAAAGAGTGTATTTCAAAGATTGTGTGATAAAATGAATGATAATTGCAACTCCCATTTGAGTTTGATATTACAATTGAAAAATACTTTGAATGCTCAAAGATATGAAAATGATAGCTCAAGATTTCTCAAAGAAAATGATATGAAAAGCTCTTTGAATTTGCTTAAAAATCTAAAGATTCAGACTTGGAGGGGTGTTTGAGATGGTGAGAGAGCATGGCTTAAAAAGAGGAAAAAGTTAGACACAAATCGAATATTAAGCAAAAATTTTGGATTTTCCCGTTAAGCCATCCGGTCGTTGAGCCCTTCATCCGGTCGACTGGATGGGGCAGGTAACGCCCGGTTCAGAGCTCTCTGCCGATCGTTGTGGTCTTCATCCGGTCGACCGGATGAGCCTAGTAACAACCGAATGCTTAAAATGTTGAAAAGTGACCTTTTTGAGCCCCAAAACAAATTGTTTAATAATAAAGCATTTGGGCACTTTTAAGGACATTTATAAAAAAGTGTTTCTAGCATTTTTAAAATCTCAAAAACATTTCAAAAACTCTGGAAACGATATAGAACAATTTTTATGCCACAAGTGTTTGAAATCCAAAAAGTCTTGTTTTTCAAAAAAGAGTTTGCAATGACCTTTTTGAAAATATATGTTCGAATGATATTTTGCAAATAAAAATCTTTTATGAAAAACCTTTTTGGAGAAATTATGAGCTACACAAGTCATACTTAGGCAAACAATATTTTATTAGCTGGTACCCCTTATGTCGCCACGTCTCTTTCCTTGTAACTCCTTTTTTAACGTCGAGTCTTCAACTTCATTTCTTCAGGTCTTCATAATTTGATTCCTTATGAGAGACTTCATTTGAATGAGACAAGATATCGGATTACCATTTGGGCTATGATATAATTTCTGATTGGGCTTTGACTTTGATCCAATAGTTTGAAGCTAGCCTTTGATCCTTTTGAATGAACAAGTTGATGTGGGCTTTGCTTGAGACAATCTTGTGTTGATGGATTGAATAACTTACCCAAGATACAAGTAATAATTTTAAATCACAATTAAGATGTTTTGTTATTATCAAAATAAAGATTATAAGCTTTTTAGGCCAACAATCTCCCCCTTTTTTATGATGACAAAATATTTGAATTTGTAAGCATGAAATAGTAGAATATTGAGAAATCAAACTAGATTTGAGGTCTTCCCCTCAAGTTGTGTTTGCTTGCTTTATGAAAAGCAAGCCCCCCCTGAATAAGTGCATAGCATTATAAAGTATAATCATACACAAGTATTATTTTCATGCTAGAATTCAATATTCCTTTTTTCCTCCTATTTGACATCAACAAAATATAGATCATAAACCATAGAAGAGCAAATAGGCATAAGAGGAGTTAAAACCAAAAACAATTGAAGCATTAAAGATGCAAATCAAATATCCAATCAATGTTAATACGAGATTAAAAAATGCAAAGGAGTACTTAATGCAAGTAAAACATAAAAGCTAAAACATTGTTTGAAGGAAAACAAATCTCAAGGCATCCATAAACTAAGAACCAAGATGGTGGTCATGCAATGCTTTCAACATTTGCTCCATATGATCCAAACGAATATCTTGTGCATCCAGGCAAGCAATAATTTCATCATGTGTGAAGGATTGAGAAGAAGATGATCCAGCTCTTCGAGAACTACCAG
Organism: Ehretia macrophylla; assembly: GCA_037974665.1. Taxonomy (NCBI): domain Eukaryota; kingdom Viridiplantae; phylum Streptophyta; class Magnoliopsida; order Boraginales; family Ehretiaceae; genus Ehretia; species Ehretia macrophylla. The sequence continues at coordinate 37,919,378 of CM075782.1, read as the reverse complement.
CTTCACCTCGACCAGTGCCTTGTCCTTCCATTGGATCTCTGAAGGAATCGGGATCGATATCAAGAGATTCAAACACAATAATATCACCGCTTGTATCCTCATGAGCATCAAGAACTTGGTTGTTATGAAGCTTCAACTTTTGACGAGAGATGCTAGTGTGATTTAGAAGATAAGATCTAGCACTGATAGACTCAAACTCTTGATCTCGGGAAACATCTAAAGAAACAAGAAGATGTGTTAAGGGCACCCCATAAGCAAGTTGGTTTTCTGCTTGCTTAGTGTGGACGATGTGGTTGATAATGATGTATGGAAGATTGATCCTTTTTGCCTCAAACATCAGATACATCAATAAAGCAGTGAATTTGGAATAGAACAATCCTTAACTTCCCTAGAAATAATGACTTCATGAAGGATGTAAAATAGAAGCTTCTTTTCAGGGGTGATTTTATTTTTCTTAGGATATTGAGTGTTATACTTCCCTGTTCCTTCCCAAAGGAATGTGATAACCCTACCCTCTAGATCATCATGAATGTCTTCCGGCATGCCCTTGTAGGAGTAAAGCTTAGTTCCTTGATTTGGAATTCCAAAGGCTCTAGCAATATCATTAGCAGTAAACTCTAACACTTTATCCTTAACTTGGCTTTGCAATTTCATGGTGTTAAAATCTAAGTTAGCATAGTAATAGAATTCTTTAATCCACGAAGTACATCCTTTGTTCACAAACCTTAGCATAGGAAGCCAACCTTGAGCACCTAGGAGTCTTAAAATTCTATTACCATTAAGCAGAGTGGGAGGGTCCAAAGTCTTACCCCATAAGATGTTTTGTTGTGGAAATGCATTGGGATTGACAACGATTTGAGGTCCGGATAAAGATGATTCTCCCTACTTGCGCTTATTTGAGTTAGTCCTTGGTGGTGCCATTGAAAGTTTGCAAGAATTTGATATTTTTGGAGGAAGATTGCTTTTGAGGAATTTCGTCGAGCACCTTGTAGGCAAGGATTTTGAAAGCTTTTCTGTTGAAGTTTTTGAAGAGTTTGATGATGCAAACACAAGGATTTGATGATAGAGAAGTGTTGTGAATCAATTAGTGATGAAGAAATAGTATTTTTGAGGAATTGAAATATGTGGGATTGAGAGAATTTTGAGAGAGTTTGAAGTTAAGAAGGAAAAGTGTTTGAAAAAATAGGTCAAATCCCGTTTTTCAACCAGCGCGATCCGGTCGATAGGGCCCTGATCTGATCGACCGTATAAGGGCAGTAACGCTCGGCAGTGGAGCGCGATTCGGTCGTTGCATGCTTCATCCGGTCGACCGGATGAATGCAGTAAAACCAGAATCCCCTGTTTTCTGAAGAAAAAAAAAAATCAAATTTTCAAAAATCAAGTGACCCAAAACATTCATAATTCTCTTCTAATGGCACAAAATTGATTTTCATGCAATGGTTTTGTAACAATGTCAGCCAATTGATGCAAAGAATCAACGAATTCAAGTTCAATATTACCTTTTTGCACATGATCTCTTAGAAAATGATGACGAATTTCAATATGCTTAGTTCTAGAATGTTGAATTGGATTTTTTGATAGACTTATAGCACTTGTATTATCACCTTTGATCTGCACATGATCATATTCTAGACCAAAGTCAAGCAAAGTTTGTTTCATCCAAAGAATCTGTGCAACACAACTTCCCATAGCTACATACTCGACTTCTGTCGTTGAAAGAACTACACTATGTTGTTTCTTGCTAGACCATGAAACTAAAGCATGTTCTAGAAATTGACAACTGCCACTAGTGTTTTTTCTATCGATCTTACAACCCGCATAATCGGCATCGGAGTATCCTAGAAGTTCAAAAGATGTGCCATTAAGGTAAAGAAGTCCTAAATTAATAGTACCCTTAAGGTATCAAATAATCATTTTTACAGCATTCAAGTGAGATTCCTTAGGAGAAGATTGAAAACGAGCACATAAGCACACAAAAAACATAATATCAGGTCTTGAGGCAATTAAATAGAGAAGGCTTCCGATCATACCTCAATATTGTTTTTCATCAACCGATTTACCTTTTTCATCTTTGTCAAGCTTGATTGACGTTCACATAGGAGTGCTCATTTCTTTTGCAGTTTCAAGCCCGAACTTCTTGATGAGTTCCTTAATATACTTGGCTTGACTTATGAAGATCCTTCCTTTGTTTGTTTGATTTGAAGTCCAAGGAAGAAATTTAATTCTCCCATCATGCTCATTTAAAATTCTTTATGCATACATTCAGAAAAATACTTACAAATAGATTCGTTAGTAGCACCAAAGATAATATCATCAACATATATTTGAACGAGCAAGATATCTTGAGCTTTTCTTTTTACAAATAATGTAGAGTCTAATTTACCTCTAGAAAAACCATTATCAAGTAGATAATTACTTAATCTATCATACCATACCCTAGGTGCTTGTTTAAGTCCATAAAGAGCTCTTTGAAGTTTGAACACATGACTTGATAGATTTGAATTTTTAAAACTGGGTGGTTGTTCAACATAAACTTCTTCTTGAAGTTCATAAAACATGTATATGCCAACAACATTCGAATGGATTCAAGTCGAGCTACCGGTGCAAAGGTTTCTCCATAGTCTATTCCTTCTTCTTTTGGTTTGTTTCTCCCTTTGGTCATAAACTTATTGTAAGGAGCTTTGCTTACCTTTTTGAATTTGAGAAATTTCTTAAAGTTCCTTATAAGAAGAGCTATCTCATCATCATCTTCTTTGTTTTCTTCATCTTCATCACTTGAGTAAGCCTTTGATGCAAGAAGTGCAAGTGACTTCTTGTTATTTATTTTTTCTTCTTCTCAGTTCTTCTTCTTCAACTCATGGCTCGTAAGAGATCCCATAAGTTCACTAAGAGTGAGAGTTTTGAGGTCTCTAGCTTCCTCAATAACCGTTACTTTAGCTTCCCATGGCTCGGTCAAGTTTCGGAGAACTTTTCCTACCAATTCTTCATTAGAATACTCTTTTCCAATAGATTTTAGAGCATTAACAATATCGGTAAATTTAGAAAACATTTGTTCAATATTTTCATCAAAAGACATTTTGAACATTTTATATTTATGAACAAGCATGTTTATTCTAGTTTCTTTAATTTGGTTAGTTCCCTCATACGTGACTTCTAATTGATCCCAAATTTCTCTAGCACTTTTGCATCCAAAAATTTTTTTGAACTCATTTGAATCTAAAGCAAGATATAACATGTTCATAGATTTAAAGTTTCTTTCACACATTTTGAAATCATCATCATTATAATCTTTTTCCGGTTTAGGAACAGTAATGATTTGTTCTCCTTCCTTTTTAGTTAGAGTAGGATTGGTTGGTCCATTTTTTTTTATCACATTCCAAACTCTTATGTCATTTGCTAGAATATAGATTCTCATCCTAGTTTTTCAAAAAGAATAGTTTGTTCCATTAAACAATAGTGGTCTAGAGGAAGATTGTCCTTCAACTATATTAGACATTGATGAGCTTGCCATAGGGATCCTTTACTAGATGTTAAGCTATATATAGAGTACTAGTTCTTGATACCACTTGTTGGTCCTTGATAAGCTAAGAGGAGGATGAATTAGGTTGTTTGGCAACGTTAAACAATTTAAAAATTCTTAATGCGGAAATAATATCTAGTGAAATATGATAATACTCTAGAAGTTCTTGTAGGCAATTTATCAAACACTTAGTGAGCACACAAGTATATAACACTAAATAAGTAATTAGAACTTCAAAAATAAATTCAAAATAGATAACTCAACAATTATCAAACAGTTAATATGAGCAATATCCACACGAAAATAAATGACTTGAAAATAAATAGAGTAGAGCAAGAGAAATCAAACACGATGATTTTCAAGTAGTCCACTACCTAAGGTATTCCCTTCCCTTAGGATTTAACAACTCTTCACTAAGATATTTCTTCAAATGTTGGTGAAGCAAAAACCAACTACAAATACTCTTGAGTCCACAAGAGTTACACAAGCTCCTTCAAGTGTAGGTGAAGCTTAACCTACTATCCTCTCTTCCTTTGAGTCCACAAAGGATTACAATATTTCTTCTCACAATGATTCTCTCAATCTATGTGAAAGAGTGTATTTCAAAGATTGTGTGATAATATGAATGACAATTGCAACTCCTATTTGAGTTTGATATTACAATTGAAGAATACTTTGAATGCTCAAAGATATGAAAATGATAGCTCAAGATTTCTCAAAGAAAATGATATGAAAAGCTCTTTGAATTTGCTTAAAAATCTGAAGATTCAGGCTTGGAGATGTGTTTGAGATGGTGAGAGAGCGTGGCTTAAAAAAAGGAAAAAGTTAGACACAAATCGGATATTAAGCAAAAATCTTAGATTTTCTCGTAAAGCCATCCGGTCGATCGGATGGGGCAGGTAACGCCCGAATCAAAGCTCTCTGCTAGTCGTTGTGGCTTTCAACCGGTCGACCGGATGAGCCTAGTAACGACCGGATGCTTAAAATGTTGAAAAGTGACCTTTTTGAACCCCAAAACAAATTGTTTAATAATAAAGCATTTGGGCACTTTTAAGGACATTTATAAAAAAGTGTTTCTAGCATTTTTAACATCTCAAAACATTTTCAAAAACTCTGGAAACGATATAGAACAATTTTTATGCCATAAGAGTTTGAAATCCAAAAAGTCTTGTTTTTCAAAAAAGAGTTTGCAATGACCTTTTTGAAAATATATGTTCAAAGGATATTTTGCAAATAAAAATCTTTTATGAAAAATCTTTTTGGAGAAATTATGAACTACACAAGTCATACTTAGGCAAACAATATTTTATTAGCCGATACCCCTTATGTCGTCACGTCTCTTTCCTTGTAACTCCCTTTTTAACGTCGAGTTTTCAACTTTATTTCTTCGGGTCTTCATAACTTGATTCCTCATGAGAGACTTCATTTGAATGAGACAAGACATCGGATTACCATTTGGGCTATGATATAATTTCTGATTGGGCTTTGACTTTGATCCAATAGTTTGAAGCTACTTTTGATCCTTTTCAATGAACAAGTTGATGTGGGATTTGTTTGAGACAATCTTGTGTTGATGGATTGAATAACTTACCCAAGATACAAGTAATAATTTTAAATCACAATTAAGATGTTTTGTTATTATCAAAATAAAGATTATAAGTTTTTTAGGCCAACAAAGCATCTGTGTTGATTTTGATTGCACCATGCGATGGAGGATTCCAAACTGTAGGGGCAGCATTTGTCTCTTGGATTGAAGTCAATTCTTCAGCGACAAGTGCCATTCTACTGCCAGAGAACCCGACAAAAGAATTGAAGGCCAGAGTAGAAGCTTTATCTGTGAAGATGGGCCTATTCTCAATACTCAAACCGCTTTTATCCTTCCAAATCTGCCAACAATAAAATGCTATCAAGGAGGATGCTTCTTCCTTGCAGTATCCAGCTTCAACACAACGAAGGACAGTCGACAGGAACCAGTCTCCGAATCTTGAAATTCTAACTGGATCAATGGCACACTGCAAAGAAGAAGCACACTAGAATTTTTGCGCCCACGGGCATAATAGCAACATGTGTTCCACTGTTTAATTTGAACACTAAATGCACAAAACTTAGATGGTTTCGCGAGAGTTTTAGGACCAATTCCTATTCTTGCGTCATGCCAATGTATTAACTGTTCCCAAAGAATTTATGAGGGCTACATGGGACAATAGCTAGAGTTGCTTTTTTGGTTTCTTTGGTCCAATGTTGAGTATGTTGCTGAAGTCTCAATGTTGTCAAAACTCAAATATTCTACTGACTAGCTCTTAGGATAGCACAAAGAGTTATTTGTTTTTTTATTCAAAGGAATATTTAAGTTAATTTTATATCATTTTTAAAAAATATTACACATTTTGAAAATTAATCTCGAATTTTTTTGCATTTAAAATGATAATCATTTCATTAGACCAAGTGGCCAGTAGCAGAGATAGCAACATTGTTTCAGGATAGTGACAAATTGGTATAAGAACAACCAAGGGCGTATTTAGTTTGGGGTTAGTGGGGGCTGCAACTCCCACTGATTCTAAGAGTAGTGCTATTAACGAGTGAGTTAGACCTGTATTTTTTTAAAATGTGTATATTTTAAATGTATTTTTAGATTAAAAAATAATTTAACCCCCACTAAAAAATGTTGTTCATATATGAATGTTAAATTGTCATTTTTAGTCTTCACTGAGCAAAAATTATGAATCCGTTCATTGAGAGCAACAACTGAACAACATGTGGATGAGTAAATGAAAATGATGGGAAAAAGCTTCAAAATTATCCGCACGTTTTGAACGAGTCTTCAACTTTGGGAAATATTAATTTTTATCACTCCATCCTTTTTTTTTATTAATTTCACGTTTATGCCAAAATGTTTTATTAGGGTTTACTATTTGACCCCAAATGGGTCAAATGACCATGAAGGCCATTGATGACTTTTCTTACGCAACAAATTTCAATATTTTAAGGTTTAGGGTTTAAGGTTCTTTGATTTATTTTACGGTTTTAGAGTTTAGGATTTAAGATTCAAACAAATTACAATTGGGTTACTTTTATAACTTTCCAAAAATGTAGGGGTCGGACATTAAATTTAGTCGTTGTAAGTCTAACTCAAATGATGATTGGCCAAGGGGATCGTTTCGGCTTGACGTGGTGGTAATTGAAGCACTTATTGGCTATAAAACGCATCGGTCTTAATTTCGAACAAGTTATATTAGGAAAAGTTTGACTAGAAAATATTAGGGGAAAGTTGTTTACAAAAATCACAATTTTATTTCCTCCTCCAACTTAAATAAGATTATATAAATTATTTTATTTTATTTTATTTGTTTACTTCTTTTAGTGATATTCAGATAATGAGAACTTCAATTCACCCGTATTGTTTATAAATTTTTTTCTCTCTCATTTCATTTCCCTCTATGATGCAAACATAACCTCAGTCCGAATGCAAAAATAAGAGAAAATGATTATTTTAGAGCCTGAACTTGGTCTAATATGAAATTAAGAGCTTAAACTTCAAAACCTTTCTTGAAAGGACTTAAACTTCTAAAAATGAGGTATTTTACGCACCATTAACTAACATTTTCAGTATCTTACTTACATGTCACTTTTTTTTCTTTCACATCCTATGTGGTATTAATTTATATTTTATAATTTCAACTATATATGGAGTTTTAATTGTATGTCATAACTGAAACTATAAGAGGATGTATATCAATAATTGAGACTCCACTTATTATTTAGGCTCCAAAACAGACCATATTTTTTTATAGATAAACAAGCTTTCACTTCTGTAGTAATTTTTCTTTTAGTATGATGGTTTGAACCTTTGCTTCTATCTTGCTTACTAATTGTTTGATAATGTCCGATATGGCTTGCAAATTATTTGATAGCGTTTTGAGAATAATTATAGATTAAGGTCAATCAATCCAAAAGTGTGAAAGATAATGTCATGTAGGAGTTGAAAAAAAAAATGTCACATAAGATTTGAAAGAAAATGAAAAATGTCATATGTGCAAAATATTAATGACGTTAGTTCACATTGTCTAAAACACCTTTTTTTTAGAAGTTTGGGCCCATCTATGAAAGGTTTAGAAATTTGGAATCTTAATTTTATAAAAGACCAAATTTAGGCCCTAAAATAACCTTTTTTTTTTCCAAAAAATAAAGAGGAAGTTGTAATAAAGATTTTGGCTCAATCTATACATGTTTGACAATAGGATTTTTATTTGTTTAATTTAAATTTGTTATGAAATATTGGATAATGGATATTCACGACTCATGTAAAAAATGGATACTCATATACGAACAAGTTATTGACATGTGAATAGTATCATCGACAGTTACTGTACAAATAGTACCATATGAATAGTATTGCATGAATAGTGCCACCGATAATTACTATTCAAAAAGTGCTGATTTTCGAGTATTGTACAAATAGTGACGTGTGAATAGCTATTACATAGTAACAATGTTTTTCATATAAATAAACTTCATTGTAATTCAAAATTTACGGTGAAATCAATAGAATTCTCTCTAGTTTCTCTCTGTTCTTTCTTATATTATTGTCTTTGATAAGGATCGAAAAATGTTGCCTACCTTAATCCGGATAGACTCCCAAGTACCTGCAAAAAAGACCCTGGGGGTTTCGCCCCTTGACCTCTTCCGATGGTTAAGTTAGAGTTGATCCGGGAAGAAAACGGAGAGTGAGAAATAGAAATGAATGAATTTGTGTATGTTACTTCTTTTATGGATAGGTCCATCTATTTATAGGTTTAAGAGAATTAGGGTTCCTAACGTATACCTCATGGTTGCGGCGCCCTGGTGGTCGAGGCGCCATAGTGGTCGGGGTGCGTTGAGGTAGAAGTGCCTTTGAGGTCGGGGCACCATCAAGGTAGGGGTGCCTTTTTAGGTCGGGCACCATCAAGGTTCCTTTGCGAAGGTGAGTTGTCTCGTGGGTCTTTTTTATTGCTTTCAGTTTTTGGGCCCTTATCAGTCTAAATAGCAATTATTTTATAACAAAATTCCAGTTGTTGGAGACCCATTTAAGAATTTAATATATGTATTTCATCCCAGAAAACTCTATCAGAAAAGAAACGTGTTGAAGGCCTAAAATGTATTAAGGCCCATGAATATGTGGGCCAGGCCATACTTCTTTCTTTTTGTAGATTCTTTGCCAAAACGGAAAGAAAAATAAAAGAAGCCTTTCCTTTCATTTCTTCAGTACCAGTGAAACTCTTCAAAAATGGCAACGGTAACTGTACGGACCAGTCCCAACACGTACGGCGTCGTTTCACCTCCTGGAAAACAAGTCTTCTACCATCATACCACATTCTCCAATTCAACTCTGCATTTCTGTAAATTTCTTCAATTTAAAAATCCTTTTCGAATTTCCACGTCACCTATTAAAACCCCAATACTCCGACCCGGACCCGGATGCGGACCCGTTCATGCAACCCGGAGCTCCGAATCACACACCTTCGACGTGGTCGTAATCGGTGCCGGAATAATCGGTTTGACCATCGCCCGGCAGTTCCTCCTCGAGTCAAATCTCTCCGTTGCCGTCGTTGACGCCGCCGTGCCGTGCTCCGGTGCCACCGGTGCAGGTATTCTCCTCAGTCGATACATATTCCTTCATTTCTGGTTCTCTTCGAAGTGCAAATTTCGGTATTATTCGTTAATGTTTACTAATGTGTTTTCGTGGAGGGCGCGTTAAATTAGTTGAGCAAAGTTCGAATACTCATGTAATTTATAGTAAACAATGGTCCTAAAGGCATATTATGAGTAAATGTTTATAGTTATTAGTGTTGCATTTTGTTAAAACGCGACAAAAAATTTCATGTGAGCGGACAAGTGTCATTCTCTGGTGACTAAGTTAAAATTTGAGGGCAGCGCGAAACTCGCACTATACATGGGTTCGAGAAAGGTTGGACTCATTTTTGGTCTATTATATGCAACCATTGTAAGAGGTTGTTTTCACGACTGGAATCTGTGACGTTTAGGTCATACGGGAACAACTTTATCGTCACAGCAATGCTCCCCTTCAAATGATTTTGTGAAAATTCAGAAGGTGATCTTGCAGGGTATACGAATAATTTCATGAATTTCTGTTCAAATGTGATGGAAAGAAAACAGGAGAGATGAATTTGATGAGTTTATTGGAATGTTGGGGTCTTGTAATGTGATTTTTGTGACATTGGGACGAATTTAAAAATTCGAGCAAACATTGGCGAAGACTATTTAAATTTTCCCTTTTTCCCAATTTGCTAATTAATTCTTTAATTTCATAAAAATAAAATTTTATTTTCTGAAGGCTGAATGGTTATAGGGCAGGGTTACATATGGAGGATACACAAAGATCCGAGAAGCGATACATGGGACCTTGCAATGAGGAGCCATCAGCTATGGAAGTTGCTTGCTGACAACTTACGAAATCAAGGGCTTGATCCTTTACAAACTCTTGGATGGATGAAAACAGGTGACTTTATTCATTGTTTTAATTGATGTCTAATTGCTTTTGTTGTTTTTCATATATTCGTGATGTCGAAACTGACGGGAATATAATGGTGTTATGCATTTCAATACTTGTGTATCATCACGCACCATTTATCATCATCTCATGGTAATTGCAATAGGTAAATAATTCGTGCGCTATAAAAGAGATTGTCAATATCACTACCATCTGCCCCATGAAGATTTTGATATTGCTAATGAAGTGAAAAAAGATTTACTTTTTCCCCCCATTCTATCTCATTTGTGAGGGCAGTGTGTTAATTGTATAAAACTAGGTGAATTAGCAGTGAAGATGGGTTACAGAGGACATTTTGAAGAAGCAATGCTTAGCAAGTATGCAGCTCTGGACCGTTGTGCTTTACTAAGCTCAAGCAAGCTTTTACTTTCTATCTTTTTTTATCAGATTGTTATTATTTCCGTTCTGAGCCAAGTTCATTCCATAAGCTCTCTCTCTCTTTCCTTTTTTTTATTTAATAAAGTTGTTGGTAAAAGAAGCAACTCTCAGAAAGCAACTTACAGAGGTTATCAGGAGCCCAATATCCTCAGTTAGCTAACTCAGAACCAGCAGTGGTGATCTGTTAGCCTTAAAGAGCCTCTCTGTTTATTTACCACTTGTACTTAATGGTATAGAATGATGTTTTATTGATGTTTTCCACGTAATTATCCAAAAAATGGTGTTTGTGGTCATGCAGTGGTCTTTATCACCCATCTTATTAAAGATAATTTTGTTAATTTATCTTGTGGTTGCATGAGATGTACATATCACATAGCATTTACTGTGGTGCACATAAGCTTAGTGGTAAAGAATCTGGGGAGAAATCTGCACATAAGCTTAGTGGTAAAGAATCTGGGGAGAAATCTGTGTGGTTGTCACGAAGATTATTTAAAACGTAATGTGTTTTCCTGTACATTGCTAAACTAGCGTCAGTCCTAGACGAAGACTTGCAAAGAACATAACGTGATTCTCTTGTATCAACAGGAAGCCTATTAGTTGGAAGAACGGCAGAAGAATCTGCCCTATTGAAGAAGAGAGTGGAGCAGCTATCTGATGCTGGAGTGGAAGCAGTACTTTTATCGAACGATGATTTGCTATCAGAGGAACCTGCACTTGCTGTTGGAATTGAAGGTGCTGCTGCCTTTTTACCTGATGACTATCAGTTAGATGCTCGACGTACGGCTGCATTTATTGAGGAGGTCTTTTGATAGTTCTTTTGTCATTCCAGCTGTAGGTCCTCTTGCAGTGCTTTTTCATAGTTGCTATGTGTTTTTTTTAAATTTCTGTATTAGTTGTTCTATATGTAGGGCAACAGGCAATTTGCAGTGGAAGGGAGATATGTTGAGTTCTATCACGAGCCAGTAACCAGTTTACTGAGGTCTGACTGTTATTTTTTCAACTACTGATGTTAATCCAATATCCAAGTTATCATAGTGACTTAGAATTATTTTTTCTACTGTATATCCATGATCAGGTCTGGCAGCAGTGGGGAGGTCGAAGCTGTTCAGACTTCCAAGAATATTATATATAGTAGAAAGGCTGTAATAGTTGCAGCTGGTTGCTGGAGTGGGTCTCTGATGCAGGACCTGATTAAGCAATTAGATATTAAATTAAATCTCCCTGTCAAGCCTCGAAAGGTCAGAATCCCTTACATTTCTGCTTCAGTGTAAAATGCTTCTGTTTTTTCTTAGCTAATTAATCTGTTGCAAAATAGTTAGTTGGTACTTGCCTAGTTCATTCAAGTGCTTAAGATATGGTTTTCAAGGGTAAAGTCTCAAGATTTTGCATTCATTATTGAAGGCTAGCGATGGACTCCGAATATTCATTTATTAAGATTGTTGACAGATATTCTTTAGGCATACTTCTCGCTAGATTGAAGAACCAAGTAGTAAACTAAACTTTTTATTCATGTATGGCAGGGTCACTTGCTTGTCTTTGAGAATTTTGGATGCTTCAAACTGAATCATGGTCTTATGGAGGTTGGATATGTCAACCATTATTCTGCAGCTATGGGGTCTGCCACTCCTGGTCAGGCTCCTGTCTACGATGAGGAGAATCTGTCTGTCTCAATGACTGCCACAATGGACATGTCAGGAAGCCTTGTTCTCGGTAATTTATATCCTCTCGAGTCCTATTTCTCTAATTCAGTTTCTCTCTCACAGACAAATGCGCCCTTGTGCGGACAAGCACTTGTACTTGCGCAGAATGCATGAGCAAGTTGAAAATTTTATTTTGTAATACTTTACAACTCAAAATGACTGTTATGGGGAGTGTTGTCTTTTCTGGGAGAAAACTGTCAGTTGAGCTTGCCCTTCTGTCTACACAATCTTCATCACAATCCCCTCTGCCTCCTTGCTTCAAAAGAAAATAGAAGAGAGAGAAATGGGAAATAAACCAACCCATAAAGAGAGAGAGAGAGAGAGAGAGAGGAGTGGAGAGAGTAGAAAGGAGGGGCGAGGGAGGGAACTTCTATTTTTGTGTGTGCATTATTAGTCTTGGGAACTTCTATTTTTGTGTGCATTATTAGTCTTCTCAAATGTCTATTATGTCAGGAAGCAGCCGCCAGTTTGTCGGTTTCAGCACAGAGATAGATGAATCTATTATCAACTTTATATGGGAGCGTGCTGCGGAGTTCTTTCCCCTACTAAGAGAACAATCTCTTGAAGATTTGAGAAAAATCAGTGAAGTGAGAGTAGGGCTGAGACCTTACAGTAAGTATGGGAAGCAGGAATGTTTTTTACTTATATAAAAGTATGGAATCATGATTACACCATTGATAGGACTTACCGTTTATTAACTGATTGGTTGCTGATTCATACACTGGTCAAGTGGCTGGCGGGAGACCTGTGATTGGCCATGTACCAGGACTGTCAAACATTTTCCTTGCGGCTGGTCATGAAGGGCAAGGACTTTCTTTGGTAATTCTTTAATTCTCGTCTTTTCTATTTATGGAAACGAAAAATGGCGAGTGTAGTAAAAATGAAGAAATATTTAATTCATTTCGGAATTCTGTGCGGTCTATGCATTCGGGTTTTTCATCTGCGTGTCCGGTTCTCTAACCAAACTGTTACCCGATCTTTGTCATTTTGGTTCTCTGTGGATCACCTCCTCCCTCTAAAGAGTTTATATATACTTACTAGTTGTGAGAGAAGGATCATGCGCTAACCGTTTAAATTTCACCTAGGCTCTGGGAACTGCGGAACTGATTGCTGATATAGTTTTGGGCAATTCTGCTAAGATCAACCCAGCACCTTTCACTCTGCAAGGCGATTCTTGTTAGTCACGAGCAATCTGGGAAAATATAACGAGGGAGCGCTCTCTGATAACCACTTTCTAGCCGCCTAATCGTTTCTTGAGTTATCAGATTCTGAAAGCAGCTGCTCCAAATCGGCAGGCTTGTTGTTACAGTCGTTAAATTTTGTGCAACTCAGTATGTTACAAATTGATGGATAACATGTATGTTCTCTGCTAGAACTGGTCAAAGATCTCAGTGAGTAATTTTGTTGCCACAAATGCTTCAGTTTGTTGTATGTGTTTTCTTCAATAATTTTTCTTTCTCAAATTTATATGAGTACATGTTATTTGATCCTTTTCTGTGCCATAAGGGATTTGGATCCTCTCCTAACTGAGAGTTTGTTCTAACTTTCTAACATTATATTTTAGTCATTTATTTACTTAACAACTGTACTTTCCTTCTAATTTCTGTAGTTTAAAATTTAAATGAATGGTTATGATGCAATATTAAAAAGTTAGAATAACTCTTAGTTAGGAGATGATCCAAATCTGCTAAGTCTTTGTTTGGGAGTAGCAGGGATTTAATGTCGTTCATGCTAATAGCAATGCAAATAAGGTTGTGGATTGGTTAACTAAGGTTGTTAGACAAGGAACCCTACTAATGTATCGAAAAATTCCTATCAATCACCACAAACACTAGTACTGAAAATCTTTTATAATGAGATACGTGAGATTATTTGATAATTAGGAGTGTGCACCTTGAAATTGGTAACAAACTTTTGTCCATTATATGAATTTTGACAAGGGGTTTTGGTAACTTGTCTACTGTTTTCAATTATATTTACTATTAGTCATATCTTTCCTTCACACCCTCCAAAAGGACCAAAACAAGGTTTCCACTCAAGACAAATGCAATAGGACTCAAATTCTTAGAAGGAATTGGATTAAATTGCGATAGGGATATAAGCTGAATATTGACGAATGTGTTAAAGGGGATCTGGGTGTAGTTGGGGCAAGTGGTTTTTTTTGGAACTCTGATGGAGATTGGGTCTTTGGATTCAACAATAACTTGGGGACAACTACAACTAATAGGGCTGAGTTATTCGTTCTATGAGATGGTCTGCACCATGTTGAATCATTGGGCTTTGAGCAGCTCGTGATCGAGACAGATTGTTGAAGGAGAGAATTACTTGCAACCCCTTCAAACCCATCATTGAAAACTGCAACCAGGTGCTTCAAAGACATAAAGGCTACTAAGTGGTGTACGTTTATCGTGAGATAAATCACTATGCAGATTGGCTAGCGAACTTTGGTATCTCTCATCTTGTTGAATCGTTCACTATGAAACAACCCCCAGATCAACTAACTCTCCTCATTGAGAAAGACAAAAAAAGTGTTCCGTCCCTAAAATGATTTTCAATTAACTAGCTTTAGCCTCCCTTTAGCAGAAAAAGAAAAAAAAATGTGAAACAACAACCACTCCTAGACAAAAACAAGATCTTAGTATAAACTAATACTACTATACTATTAGGCATATTGCATTTGCACTAGGAGTTGAACTTTATACTTTAGAATTTTAATCTAACTCAAATTGACAGATTAAAGTCTTAGCGAGCATCACTCAATTTCCTTCAATTACATTTTTGCTAGGAAAATACTAATCTAGAAGCTAGCCTAATTAACATATTTATTTTTACTTCTATAAATAATCCTTTTATCATCAAAATAAAACACAAGGGTCACACATATATTTTTTTTAGTTAGAATATTTTCCGTAATTTGTTATTATCAAAACTCAAATCAATACAAGAGTCACATTTTTTTTTTTCTTAAAATTTAAGAGAGACTTACAAACCAATATTATATTACTTATGATGTTAACTCCGAGAATCGATTTCGGACGTCTCGCATTTATACAAGGGTCACATTTAGGCCAATGGGTTTTGTTTTGTGTATATAGGAAAACTTAGTGGGCTTACTTTGTCCGTTCTACTTTTGGGCCTATATATTTGGCCTTTGTATATAAAATTACCCCTTCTATTTTCGGAAAAAAGGAAAAATAAAAATATTATTGTACTTTCTGCTTAGCTAGGTGTACATCAGATCAGTTGTTGAACAATTGTCTCCATTTCCAAACAATCCGTTTCACAAACCCTCGAAAACCAAAAGCGAAGCTTCTCTTCAATGGCGATCGCTTCTCTACAAAAAATCGCTTCTCAAATATCCCGTAACCCTTCCCTTTCCCTCTCTTCACGCGCTGTCATCTCTCGCTCCTCCGCCACGTCAGCAGCACCGGCGGCGGCGGCTTCCAAGAAGGTCGCCGATCGGATCGTGAAGCTCTTCGCCATCGACTTAGACGGGCACAAGCGCGAGATCGTCGGACTCTCCGGTCATACACTCCTCAAAGCGTTGACCAACAACGGGCTAATCGATCCGGATTCGCATCGGCTTGAGGAGATCGACGCTTGCTCGGCTGAGTGCGAGGTCCACATCGCTCAGGAATGGCTTGAGAAGCTCCCGCCGGCTTCGTACGACGAGCAGTACGTGCTGAAACGGAACTCTAGGGCTAGGGTTTTGAACAAGCACTCCAGGCTTGGTTGCCAGGTGGTGCTCAATCAGGAACTTCAAGGCATGGTTGTTGCTATCCCCGAGCCTAAGCCTTGGGATATCCCGTAAATTTGCGGACAATTCGTCTTGTAAGGTTCGAAAAATTGGAACTTAGCTTTGTTTTTGCTAATGAAATGGAATAATTTGCATACTTTTGGCATTTTATGATGCAATTTTTAATACGTTGCAGTGTATTTTGGCAATTTATGTAAAAATTGTCATCAAATTAATGTGGATTATTTTTCTGAAGTTAATTATTCAATTCGTGTCCGATTTGATTGTGCGTGTTTGGTTTCAGATTCTTACATCTTAGTTTACTGCAATTTGCTGTTTTAGTTCGTATCATAAACCATAAATATCTTCAATTGGTAGTTGTGGTTTGGAGGTTAATGTAATTTAGTTAATGCAATGTGTCAAGATGTATGTGTACAAAAGAATGGGCGATAGAAGTCTGTTACAGTTGTATCGGTTTGCGTGAAATTGCAATTTGGTACACAGTAATTTGAATTTTAATTGTATTCTCTCAGATTCTAGTTGAAGAACTCCGATTTTATGCAAATGTAAGTAAGTTATCTTGTAGGGATGAGAAAATTAATACTCAAGGATTTATCTAATTTCACACCTCTATATTTAGGCATGCATATGAACATAATATCCAAGGTTTGTACTACTCAAGATAAAGAAGTTCATTGCATTAGAGAAGCATATTGTGTTTGCCGACAGGTGTGTGTTTGTCGTGTCTTTCAAATAAAACTTAAAAGCAAATTCATATGAATATAAATAAGTATGCATTTGGAGTTCATAATGACTGCTTGAGCATTTTACAAATTAACATTTCCAGTTTTGAGGTATATAAATTGCTTGTTATATATCACCGTGACATATTCTACACAATTCACTTGTAGAAATTAATTAAGCTAACATCTTGGGAAGTGTTGCATCACTAGCCGTGTAGGAGGTCGGTCAATTAGGCTTCTTTCATAGAAGAGGGATGCCTCTAACTTGTCTTCCTTTATAATGGACACCGCGTATGCCCTATAACTGTGGCATCAATTCTATAACATTTTGAGTTCTTTATAAATGCATTTGTGAAGTCATCTTTTCTCTCCAGCATACACTTATCCTATATATGAGCCAGCCAGTTCTACGGATATGGTTTTGCCTTGTCACCCAATGGTTTCAATTCTTGCCAAACATTAATTATCAACACATTATCATTTTCTACAACACTGAGTATAACATATCACTTTACACTCTTGAGATGATCTCTCACATCCATGTGTTTCATTCAGATGGCTTTGGCACATTGAATTGCCTTTCCCCACTGCTTATATTACATTATCTGTTTTTAGGGAGAAAAGTTCAGGCTGAGGACTGAAGTAGATATCATATTGAAGTTAATTTTCTCTGCAAGGTGCTTGTTCAGTTTGTACATTAATGGTACGGCTCTTGCGTGCCTATAAAAGGCCTTGCCACTAGGGTGAGGCCATAGTCTGCGATTTTCACTTGATTTTAAATTCTTTGATGAGCTCGTGTCACATTTATACTCTGTGATTTCCTCTTGATTTTAATTTTTTTGATGAGCTCGTTGTCACTTTGAGTAGCTGTTGCAACCAAATTGATGCTAGTAATAGTTACTGCACTTTCACTTTTTAATTGCAACTAGGTTTGGAGCACAAGTTTGCATTAGCAGGGTGCAGGAATTAATTTTCCAATCAAGTTCCATTTGCATTACGTATAAAAGAGTTCTGGTAGTTTCTTCTATGCTATTGGAGTAGTTAATATGTAGGTATGCTGCTAGCCTACAACACTTCAAAATTAGATAAAGTTTATGCAAATTCAGATGTATTCTTTATGTTTAGTTGCATATGTTCGTGAATCGTAAGTGTAATGCAAAGAAATTGTTATCTCATCATGATGTAGAGAAGCATCGTAAGACACTGGTATGGAGAAATACTTCTATAAATAAAGAAAATACTAGTGAATTTTTTCTTTGAACAGCGTAGATTTCTCGTCCTTTCAGTATAAAGATGGATCTTGATTAGATGTGCAATATGAAAAAGTATCATTTGCATCTCAGATTGACAAGTGACTGTGTAAATGAAGTGTATGTATTCTATTGTTTCTTTATAAAATGATGGTATCCCTCAACTTTAATGGTTTAACTTTCTTGGGCATATTGCTACGAGGCTTATTAGACGTCCTGAAGTATGGAAGTTCTACTTCTGTATTAGTCATATTGGGATATTATGCAATCCTTTTGACTAATGTGTTATGTGGTATGATATTTCAAGGCCATTGGGCATAGTCTTCTTCGTGTGAAATTCAATGATATGTGATATATTTGTCTAGTTGTTATGATGCTAAGAGAGCTTGAGTACTTTGGCAATCTTTGTGGTCTGTTTATTCTTGAGTTTGAGCCACTCCTTAGATTCCTCGGTCCGTTCCACAAGCTGGTTACAAGATCTCTCCTTTGTAATATATCTCATACATAGCTTACACCATTGCAATGTGAACTTCAAGTCCTTGATTGGAATTTGATGTGCGTATGGCTTGATCCTGTTAATACCTCATTTGTGGTCGTAAATAGTGCTTGAAGTTTGCTAAGTTGGCATATTTATCTCGAGCCAGCTAAATATGCCAAGAGCTGCAATGGTCTGCTGGCTCAATTGATATCGTTAACATTCCTATGACAGCTTGTGAACTGAAGATGGTTCACTGTCTTAACTCTTAAGAGTGAAAGTCAGATAATTTCAGTATCATTTTAGGGAAAGATTATTGTTCGGTCATTCCTTCCACTAAATACATAGACAGGCGGATCTAAGATATTTTTTTTAGTGGGTGCTATATTATATAATCAATAGTTATATATAAATTTCTTATTGTTCTGAAGGGAGGCTTAGCCAACTCCAGATGTCAGCAATTGGGGCATAAACATAACATTTGACAAGAAAAGAAAAAAATATATATGTTTTTTATGAAGTTAATAGATGTGGTGACATTTTGGTAAATTAGAGTCACGACAACCGTTTCAAGCATTTTGAATTAACAACCCTCCAAGATCTGTGTTATTGTAGATGAAAAAAAATATTAAAAATGAAACAACTCATCGTTTAGTTTAGTTTTTCTAGTTTTTGCCATCTTTAAAACACAAAAAAAGAAAAAAAAAAAAGAAGAAAGGAAACATTGCTATATTCGAATTTGAAGCTGAATCTGTTTAGGTCCATATCCAAGTTGTGAGCTTGTGGGCCGAACTAGAGGCCCATAACTTCTGCAAAGCCCGATGAAATACTAGACGAAACCCTAAAGATGCTTTCCTCTATTTATGCGTTCCAGAACTCCCTAAGAAACCATAACGGCTTCGGCATCCCCTCCATCTCTTTTTCACCCCACACCCCTCATCAAATTTTTCTCTGTGTTTTGTTGATTATGTTATACGGCTTTAGACATTATGTGAATAAGCAAGTCAGCTTCTTGACTGGGTCTTGATGGATCAACAATCCAGCCAATTAAATCTCACACAAACTTGCGAGAGGAAATCAAACCAGTATCACTCGCCTGAATCTGATGTTTCTTTTGCTGATTTTTCAGGCCCTTTTCCTACTGGTACAATCATCTTCTATTATTTTTCCACTACAACCTTTTACGGGTTAAGTTTTCAATTTGATATTCTGCTGTAAGTGTACGTGTATTGTTTGTTAACATGTTCACTTATAGTTGAATGTCGGATTGAAGTTTTTTCTTTGTTTACTATATAATAAGCAAACGCACTCTGTCCCAAAATAGTCCCATATTTAGTGGACTAATGTTTTGAGGCAATTTCTACGTTTGCAAAATCAATGAAATACTATTATTTTTTAGTGTTTCATTTTCCAATTTACTCGTCCGTAAGATCTCAAATTCTGTGTTCTTGCTGGGCACATGGTTGGATTACATTTTCTTTTTTCTTTTTTCTTTTTTCTTTTTTCTTTTTTACACACGAGAATAGATCTTAGACCTCTCTATTAACCAAATGAACAGTGGTTTGGATTGCATTTGTCTTTGTGCACATACTGGAATACATACCCCTCATTAATTGATGTATATTATTGTAATTCTATATTTAAATATTAATTAAACAGCTGCACTCAACTTTCTCTAAAATTATACTTAAAACATAAAAATTAACAAATAACTAAATTACAAATAAAAAGTAGAATAAATATAGTTTAAATTAATAATAATAAATACTAAAAGTGTTTTTCTCAATTAATGAGGGGTATTTTAGCATGTGCACAGTACATATTGGCCCGTCTAAAAAAAAAAAAAGTAACCTTAACAACCTGCCCCCTTGGAGTTAACAATGTTTAAAAAGTTATCAAATTTTTGTCAAGTTTTAAAATTTTTGTTGAAACTTTTGGCGAAAATTTTGAAATTTTTTATTATACACATTCGCCGCTTTAATTTTAGCGTCAAATCTGTTGCTAAATAGCGATGAGCTTTTGGTCGTCGCTAATTTTAGCACTTGGAGATGTATCATTTTGTTGATTTGATGTAGTGGATTGAACTTGTGCCTCTATTTCTTGAACACTTAGCTATTTTTAATGGAGTTTTTTTCGAGATTAAGATAAAAAATTATTTTAAAGACTTATTTAGAAATTAAAATTAAAAAAAGAAAATCTACAATGACTGGTTTCTGTAAAATTAAGTTTTTATATTGTGTTAATTTTAATTTTATATAGTAATTTAATTATATATTATTTTCTTTTGTGTATTAATTTTTTTAATTAATTGTTATTTATATTATTATTATTTTTTATACGAATATTTAAATCAAAAAATAAATAAATTATGACAAAGATAAAATTTAAAAAATTAGAATAATATTTAATTATATCCAGTTTATATTCTAATCTTATTTTTATTTATTTGTTTTTACTTTATTCAATTTTTAAAGTAATTAAAATTTTAATTTAATTTTAAATCTCTAATTCGCAGAACATCTATTAGTTTGGATTTTATTTTCTCAATCTCATTCATTCATTTATTATATTAATCTCAAATTTCTCATTCGAATATTAACCAAATTGAAAAAAACTTAAACTAAAAATAAAAACTAAATCAATAGAAAAAACTAAAAAAATATAAATAAATAAATAAAACAAAAAATTAAACCAAACCAAAAAAACCTAAGCTAAAAAAATAAAATAAAAAATAAAAAAACTAAACCAGTAAAAATTAAACTACACCAATAAAAACTAAATTAAAAAACTTAAACTAAAAAAATAAAATAAAAAACATAATAAAACAAAACTATAAAAACAAAATGGCCCCCAAACCAAAAAACTACAAAAGCTCTCAGCCTTCTCTCTTGCGAAGTGCTGCTGCGCAAACCCAACAGTTGCAGCAGCCTCACGTTGTTGCAACCGAAATAGCTTCATCGCGGCAGCCCTTCTGCGCTTGTCGTGGTCGGATTTGCATCCAATTTCTGTGAATAATATAATTTTTTTTAAGGGTTTCAAATCTGAAGCCTTCTTCTTTTTTTTTTTTTTTGAAGTTTATGTGATTGTTGTTTATTTTTTTGTTGATTTTTTTTTTTAACGGTTTCAGATCTGATGAATCAGATATGAAGCCCTCTTTTCTTTTCTTTTTTTACCTGTTCCTACTGTTGGAATTTTTTTGTTGATTTTTTTTTTATAGAGTTCTTGAAATATTATTATTATTTTTTTGGTATCCGAAATTTAAGTTATTTTTGTTGAATTTTTATTTTTTTATGTTTTAGGGTCAGATCTGAAGAATCTTTTTTTTAAAAATAATTTTGTTTTTTTCTATTGTCTTCATTTTTGTTGAAAATGGAGACTATAGAAAAAGACAAAAACAAAATAATAAAAGGAGACTATAAAAAAAGACAAAAATAGAATAATAAAAAAGAATCGTCAGATCTGAAACTTTAAAAAATATTAATTAGGTTTTTTTTTTAAATTATGGTTATTTAATTAGGTTTTTTTTTTAATTAGGATTTTTTACTAGGGTTTTTTTTAATTAGGATTTTTTTAATTAAAAATATTTTATTTCTTTAAAAATTGAATAAAGTAAAAAAAATTTAATAAAAACAAGATCGGAACATAAATTGGATGTTATTAAACGTAATCTTAATTTTTTAAATTTTTATTTTTGTCAGAATTTATTTATTTATTAGTTGAAATGTTCATTAAAAATAGCGACAATAATATAAAAATTAATTAATTAAAAAAATTTCACATATGAGAAAAATAATACATAATTAAATTATTATGTAAAATTGAAATTAACACAATATAGAGATTCAATTTAAATGGAGTTCTAAAATAGTTTTTTTTTTCTCTTAGTCTCTAAATGGGTTTTCAAAATTTATCTTGATATTTATATGAGTCTCTAAAATGGTGGATAGAAACTCAATATATATACTCTATTAAAGATAGTCTTATATCATTATTATTCTTTTTTAGCGCCATGTTTTATTCTTCATTGGATGAGGGGTATTTTATTAATTTTATTTATTAAAAAAATGTATAATTTGTAGTTTAAGAAATGTTGAACTACAAATATTTTTTTTTAAAAATAAAATAAAATTACTGAAATACCCTTCATTAAGTGCAAGTTAGACTTAGGTGTACACAACTTGATTATAGTGTGGCTCTGCCACTGGTTTCATCCAATACCACCCAGTTTGACTTTTTTTTTTATTTTTTAACCCACTAGATTCGAACTAGTTACTCCCAACTGGTAGAGTAGTTCATAACTAGTTTACTGTTGATCTCTAGTTAGGCTTTTCTTACCAAGGTGCTAAAATATAAAAGATACTAAATTTAAAAATTTTTAGAAACTCAAACATTATTTTTTATTTAAATATACATGGGACTTATTATTTTTCACAATTTTTGAGACAAAATAGTTCTTTAAATTATATTTGGAGTGCTAAATTTAAAGATCTATTTTGTCTCAATAGTTGTGAAAAGTAATGGGTCTCATGTATATTTAAATCAAAAATAATGTTTGAATCTCTAAAAAATTTTAAATTTAGTATGTTTTATATTTTAACACCCCTGATAAGGATAGTCTTATGTAGTTTGTTCTACATTTTCTGCAAGAAGTTACTGGCACACATCGAATTGTTAACATGTAGGTCACGATGTGATAAATCCATCTTTACGACTAGGGTCAAGCCAAATCATAGGTTGATTCAGTATACCATAATGTGTATTTTTGAGGAATTTAGCCTGAAAAATCATTGAGTTGTAATGAAAAAATTCCTTTGTAGAACATCTCTGGTTGGACTAGAAGTCTTTAGGTTTTGGCTTATAATTTGATTGGTACTCATTTGGTTGCTGCAAAATCTTTCGAGGAAATTAAGGCATGGAGTGGTATCAAAGGTTCTAAAGAAAGAAAGAAGATTTTAAGAACCATTCCACATGTAATCATTTGGAATATTTAGAAGGAACGAAATAGAAGAACTTTTGATGGAATTGAAATGCAATTGTTATCCTTAAAAAACATATGGTTCCATGAGATTATATTTTGAACTTTAAGGAGTTGTAGTTTTTCTCTAAATAATATATTAGAATGTAAGAACTTTTTTTGTAATTAGTTTTTCTTTTGAGTGGCACTCCCTCGGTGTTTATTAATAAAATTTATTTTTAATGTTAAAAAAAAATGAAAAAATTCCTTTGTATATCATTGTTAACTTATGTCTTGTAACCTTAGCTAAATAAGAATCTTAGATATATGATTGGGTTCAAAAAAAAAAAAAAGATATATGATTGGGTGAAATCCTCTCTTATTCCATAAATTATCATTGATTAGAGATACTGCCACACCATTAATCTTATTAGACCATTAAATGATTAAAATGAATGTTTTTAGTTGGAAAATGATTGTTCTCACGTCTACAAATATGAATTTTTTTTTTTGGTCGGGGTCTACAAATATGTCTAGAGATGACAATAGATATGGGTTTTTGCAAGTACGCTTGTCTTGATCCCAAAGAGTGGGTGCGGTGAGATGTGGAGATAAGCATTCTTTGTTTTACGTAACTCATTCAGTATATATGTAAAGTTAGTTTTAAATATTTGTTAGTAAAATTTTAAGATGATACATATAATAGTATAGAAAAATGACAGATAAAATACTATAAAGATGGAGAAAAAAACAATGACTATCCTGAAGTATTTTATATATATTTTTTAATGAGACACTAAGACACTGTTTGGCTTAGTTTTTAGACAGTCAAAAACGCTTCCTTTGAGTTTAGAAGTTGAACTAATTTGTTTGGCTTATTTTTAAAAATGCTTTTAAATTGGAGCTTTTTAAAAAAAGTTTTTACGAAACTGTTTTACATAATGCGGAAAGTTTTTTTTTTATTTTTTTATTTTTTCAAATATACACTTTTATATTTTTCAAGTTTGATATTATCTTTAAAATTTTTAAAAGTTTAACGTTATGTAACACAGACCAAACAGTCAACGACTTTTGTTTAACAGTACTTCTTACAAATCTACTCTAAAAGTCTACAGTTTAAAAGCTGAAATTTCACAATTAAGTTAAACAGATTCTAAATCCAATTCTTTGACTTTTGCATTTCTGTTAACATGTTTACCTCCATTTTATTGTTGATTATAGTGGAGTTAAAAAGGTTGTTAGTTGTTCACAGTCATGCTTCAAAATTCACAGTGGATTTGAAATATTTGTTAGTTGTTCGTAGTCAGGCTTCAAAATAGTAAATGTGTATCCAGCAATATTCAACATATAGTTGTCATATAATTCATATTTGACATTTATTTAACATATATTTTTATTTATGTAATTTTAGTTTACATTTTGAAGTTATGTGAATGAAACTAAACTTAGTATTACACAGTTTAAAATAGTAATAAAAAATTTATGAGTAATTCCAACTTTCAAAACATAAGAATAGGTCCTCCGCCTCATTGTCATCTCTAAACATTATTTGAATATAATTCTGTCTAAGAACAGATTAAAGTGTAAACCCTTTTTCAGAGTAGTCTGCGTGCTAGCACTTCCACTACTCTATAAGCCATCTCCAATAGCCATTTTAGGGAGCTATATCTCCTAATTCCTCTCTAAGGTCATCTCTAAGCTTCCCTATTTTATTCCTTAAATTGTAGGAGATTCTTGCGCTCGTTTTTAATTTCTCCAAAATAAAAATGTAATAAAAATAATATTATAAAACAAAAAACAATCAAGGATATTAAATAAAATATAAATAAAAAGTTAAAAATTATTGAAAAGTTTTAAATTAAAAAATAAAATCTATATTAATTATTAAAAATAAAATGACTCCAAGAAAAATGAACATATGTAAAGAAAAGAATATTAAAATATATGTTTAACAATTAAGGAGAGAATATTGAAATAAAATCAAAAAAATGGAGGACCTGCAATAGAGAGGTGGTTGGAGTAAAACAGAAAGAGAGATTCATTAAATATATGAAAGTCGTTGGAGTAAAGCAATAATATAAGGAAACTGTTAGAGTTGGCCTAAGAGCCTTGGGATTAGGGGTTTCTTAATATTAGGAACCCTTATTTTTTTTTTTATGGGAGTGGTATAGAGCAAAATCGAAATACAAAGTCTATAAAAAATAAAATGCACGTGTCTAGAGTTAATTATGTCTTTAATTGATTTCGTGTACATGTGAAAATGTACCACTACGTCCAAGAGAGTTTAGCAGGCTGTTAGAGTCCATTATAAGTGCACGAACTGTCTAATATTATAAATATCGTCAGAGCATGGCTACAAATAGCACAAATTGCATAGCACTTGAAACAATATTTGAACGAATTTAGTGGGTGTCCTCAAACCATAGTCAAAATTCTCTCCACTTTTTTCTCTTCGTGAATCCTCATTTTGCCATCCATTTGCTTAGAGGTTCCCAAAAAAAAAAAAAAAACAAAAAAATTGTCCACGGTTTTCCTTTTTTGGCAATATTTTCTTACCATATTTGTATTCCTTTTTCTCTTTTTTTTTTTTCCCATGACATGCAATAACATGTAAGCTTGTCTCTTGTTTCATGACCTTTTTGTCTTCCTTCTTGATGAAGAGTAACTCGTTCTAAATAAAATCACATTAAACGTACGTAAAAGGCCATTTAGCCGAGATCATTCTTGTGCTCATGCAAGAAATGGATCAAAGCGAGCAACGTCGAGCATTTGAAATGTTTGATCGTGATGGAGATGGCTTGATTACGAGAAAAGAGCTAAGCGACTCGTTAGAGAAACTGGGAATACACATTCCTGACAAAGAGCTGATGCAAATGATCGAGAAGATCGACGCCAATGGCGACGGATACGTAGACATCGACGAATTTGGAACCTTGTACCAAACGATAATGGACGACAAAGACGAGGATGATGAAGAGGACATGAAGGAAGCTTTCAACATATTCGATCAAAATGGTGATGGATACATTACTGTAGAGGAATTAAGATCCGTTTTGGCATCGCTTGGTTTGACACAAGGAAGAACCCTAGAAGATTGCAAGCTCATGATAAAGAAAGTGGATGTTGATGGTGATGGAAGGGTGAATTACAAAGAGTTCAAACACATGATGAAGGGCAATGGATTTGCTGCCTTGAGCTCAAACTAACAGAAAGTTGATTTTTTTTCGTTTTTTTGTTTTGGTTTGAATGAAGGTCTAGTCGATGGTTATCCACTAACTAACTGGGAAAGAATTTCTCGTCTCTTATTTTTTTTCAAAAGAGTGGTCAAAACTATTGACGTTTGGACTAGATATTGTTCACCAAGGGATTGCTCAAGGCGATAATTACCCCAACCAAGAATGAATTTTTTTGTTCATATGGCTTTCATAATAGAGATGAGAGGGAATTCTTTGTCAAAAGAGAGCTCTCAAGACCTTGCATGTCTCCTCGGAGAGAATAGAACGTTGTTGTATATCATATTTTCATTCTTTCACATTTTCTTATATAATAAATTTTTTATTATGTACATAATAAATGTGATATTCATTACACGAATCATATAAATTTAAGGATGAAGGGGTGACATAAAATATTACTCAAGAAAATAATACTTGTTTGTGGAAATTTCATTTATTTGTTTGTAATCATTTAGACTTTTTTTTTTTTTTTTTTGTAATTTGCTCCTCAATAATCAATATCCTATGAGGAATTGTGGCATATAATTTGTGTTAGTCTGAGGGGCTTTTAAATCTTGGTTTTGATGATTATAAATCATAAATGTGTTTAATGAGTTTGTTAAGTATGCATAAGTAAAGATGAATCAAGATTGACTCTGATTCCAAGATCATCAAGCTAAAAAAGAAAGAAGAACATCCATTAACTCAAGGAGAAGATTTGAAGAATGAAGATAGAGCTATAAGGATGGAGACGGAAATCATAAGGAGTACCGGTTGGGACTTGACTGGGTTTTGGGTCTTGCAAATGGTATATGCTCAACAATGATTCTCAAATTTTGTTTTGAAATATTTGAAAAATGTTTTACAAAAAGTGTTCAAAAGAAACACCTTTTAAAACCCAACTCTGGCAGTTTTGGTTCCACCAGACGACCCCATGGCAACCGGTCGACCGGTGGCCAAAGGGTCGTCCGCCCGAGGACTGTCCACCGGACGAGGGTCTCTCAACCGGTCGATCGGCGAAACAGGGGTCGACCGGTCGGGCCAAAATACTGATTCAAAATATAGCCGTTTGTGAACATTGGGAGCATTAATTACACCATTTTTTCAACTCTATTAATGTCTTTCAACTGCAAAATCTTTAAGGCATTGATTCAAACCAAGCATTCTTGATTTCTTACATTATTTTCATCTTTGAATCATCATTGAGCTATACTTGTGCAAGAATTTGTGAGCATTATTGAGAGAGGAGCATTCATGTATCTATCTACCCTAAAAGAGGGCTTTTATTGTGAATCTCAAATATTTATCAAAAGAGGGAGTCAAACACTTTGTATTGAGAAGGGTTCTTTTCTATTGTAAAAGCTTGAACTATCATTGTAGTTGGTTTGTGGACTCACCAACATTTGAAGAGCCACTACAGTGAAGATTGTCGAAATCCTAAGCGGGGAGCTTGGGTCGTGGACTTAGGCGGGGGCCGAACCACACTAAAATCGCGATTTGCAATCTCTTTCTCTCAACTCTCTCTTTGCATTATTTTATGTTCATCAAGTATTTGATAAATTGTCTCACTCACATTTTATATTGATAAAATGCATATCTATTTAAGATTATTTTTTATTAATCATTGCTATCATATTACCTAATCGAAAAAGTAGTATTATTGCATATACAACCTAATTCACTCCCTCTCTTAGGTTCAATTAAGGGACAACAAGTGGTATCAACAGCTAGGACTTTGCATATAGCTTAACATCTAGCAAAGAAAAGATAAATGGCAAACAATACTATCTCTCCTTACTTTGAAAGTTACTCCACTAATAGGCCTCCATTGTTTATAGGTACAAATTTCAATTATTGGAAAAATAAGATGTAGACATACATACAATCTGTTGACTATGCTCTATTGTCATTGGTAAAAGATAGCCCTTATGTTCCAATGAAGGAGGTGACGGTCAAATATGTTCTAAGTGCAAGTGGAGTCGAGAAAGTCAAAAATTGTTCAAGTGCCCAAAGATATGGGAGAGTTCAATGATCAAGACATTATCATGATGACCAAGAACTCAAGAGCCAAGAACATTCTCTATTGTGCTCTAAACTAAACCGAGTATAGTCGTATGAGTCAATGTGAAACCGCTCACGAGATTTGAAAAATGCTACACATGTCTTATCAATGAACATCTTAAGTGAAGAATACCAAAATTGATCTTCACATTCATGAGTATGAGTTGTTTCGTATGAAGGCCGGAGAATCATTAAATGAAATGCATCAAAGATTCTCTAAAATCGTAAACAACTTGAGTGCACTCGGGAAGAAATATCCAAATAAAGAACTCAACCGGAAGATTCTTATGGCTCTTCCAAAAGAATACAAACCAAAAGTGACATCTATTAGATAATCAACCGATCTTTCCAAGATTACGGTGCATGAACTCATTTGTAACTTTGAGACAGAGGAACTTGTATTGAATCAAGAGAAAATACGAGATGAAGAGGAAAAGAAGACAAGGAAATCACTTGTTCTCATTACTCAATCTCAATCAAGTAATGAAGACAAAAATGATAGTGATCATGATAAGCTTGCACTTCTTGCAAAGAATTTTAAAAAGATCTTGAAATACAAAAAGATGAAGAAAGAGAAGCCCATTAACAACAAAGTCAAGAGAAGATTCAAAGAGAAATTAGAAAAGACCAAAGAATAGATAAAATGCTTCAATTGTGACAAACCGGGACACATCAAAGCAAAATGTCCAAAATTGATCAAAGGAAAGCAAAAGGCAATGAAGGCATGTGTTGAGGATGATGTATCAACCAGTTATGAAAGTGGAAGCAAAACCGAAATGGACAGCTTTGTGTGCTTCATGGCTAGAGATGAAAAGGTTGCCCTAAAGGTGAAGTATGAAGATACTAGGGTTATTGATAGTAGGTGCTCAAGGCATATGACGGGAGATGTCTCTTTCTTTTATGAGATTGACAAAGATTTCAAAGGTAAAATTAGTTATGGAGGAAATGAAGGAGGCAAAATCATTGGTAAGGGTAGCATAGGAGATATAAATTCTCTCTCTATTCATGATGTCTTGTATGTTAAAGGTCTAAGACATAATTTGTTAAGTGTAAGTCAATTTTGTGATAATGGATTTATAGTTGAATTTTTATCTACTTGTTGCAAGGTGTATGATAAAGATGATAAAGTGTTGTTTGTTGGAAATAGATGTGATAATGTGTATATAATTAATTTTCATGAATTGAAGTGCCAAAATGTGACATGCTTAGTTACTATTAATGACGACTCATGGTTATAGCATAGAAGACTTGGTCATGCTAACATGGATTTACTTGCTAAGTTTTTGAGAAAAGAACTTGTCATAGGTCTTCCTAAGACTAGATTTCAAAAAGACCATTTATGTGATGCATGCCAATTTGGAAAACAACACAAAACATCTTTCAAAACAATTAGTAAGGTGACCACATCAAGAGCTTTACAAAAATTACATATGGATCTATTTGGTTCAATGGATGTAGCAAGCCTAGGTGGATCTAGATATGTTTATGTTATCATAGATGATTACACTAGATTCGTATGGGTGAGACCTCTTGCCCATAAAAATGATGTCTTCAATGAATTTGCTAAGCTTTGTAATAAGGTGCAAAATGAGAAAGGCTATTATATAAATTGCATTCATAGTGACCAAGGCACCGAATTTATAAATGCATCTTTCATGGACTACTGTGAAGAACATGGCATTGAACATAATTTTTCAACTCCTATAACTCCTCAATAAAATGGGGTAGTAGAAATGAATAATCGAACACTACAAGAAATGACAAGATTAATGTTGAAAGAAAACAACTTGCCAACATACTTTTGGGGTGAAGCCATAAATACCGCATGTTATGTGTTAAACCGTGTACTAATTAGACATTTTCTAAAGAAAACACCCTATGAATTATGGAAAGGTAGAGCACCAAATGTGTCTCATTTTAAAGTATTTGGTTGTAAGTGTTTTATCCAAAATACAAAAGAACATCTTGGCAAATTTGAGTCAAAATCAGATGAATGACTTTTATGGGTTACTCTTCAAGAAGCAAAGCTTAGAGAGTCTTTAACAAAAGAAATATGCTTATCGAAGAGTCTATGCATGTGGATTTTGATGAAACTAATCATTTTACCCCGAGAAAGAATGATGATGATGTAGGTGTTTTCGAAGGTGACATTCAAATCTTACATACAACTATTGGCAATGAGGGAACCTTAAGTGATCCAAAGGAGACAAATATTGAAGAGGGTCAAATCTCAAAGGATGGTGAAGCTCTAGCAAATCCACAAGGCAATGTACAGCAAACGTAAAATGACCAAGAAGCTATAACAAATGATGAGCTACCAAAACGTTGGAAGTTTTTAAGAGACTACCCAAATGATCAAATTCTTGGTGATCCTTCAAATGGAGTAAGAACTTGTTCTAATCTAAATGCTTATTGTGAACATGTTGCTTTTCTTTCTCAATTAGAGCTTAAAAATGTTAAAGAAGCCTTAGATCATGAAGATTGGATAATTGATATGCAAGAAGAATTAAATCAGTTTGAAAGAAGTAAAGTATGGCATCTAGTTAGAAAACCTAAGGATTATCCTATAATTGGTACAAAATGGGTTTTTAGAAACAAATTAGATGAATCCGGGATTGTAACTAGAAACAAAGCTAGGCTAATGGCTCAAGGGTATAATCAAGAAGAAGGCATAGATTATGATGAGACTTTTGCTTCAGTAGCTAGACTTTAATCCATTCATATGCTTCTTGCCTTTGCATGTTTTATGAACTTTAAATTATATCAAATAGATGTAAAAAGTGCCTTTTTAAATGGTTATCTCAAGGAAGAAGTTTATACGAAACAACCACCCGGATTTGAGGACTCTAACTTGCCAAATCATGTATATAAACTAGATATGGCATTATATGGCCTTAAGCAAGCACCTAGAGCATGGTATGATAGGCTTAGCAACTATTTGATTGAAAAGGGTTCACTAGAGGCAAATTAGATTCCACTCTTTTTGTTAAAACAAAAGGCAAAGATATATTGCTTGTGCAAATTTATGTTGATGATATAATATATGGTGCTACTAATGAATCTCTTTGTGAGTATTTCTCTAAGCGATGGGAGAACTAAATTTCTTTCTTGGACTCCAAATCAAGCAAACATAAGAGGGTACCTTCATCAATCAAGCCAAGTACACTAGAGAACTCATCAAAAAGTTTGGGCTTAAATCAGCAAAAGAAATTAGTACGCCAATGTCAACATCAATCAAGCTTGACAAATATGAGGAAGGTAGATGAAAAGCAATATCGAGGTATGATCGGAAGCCTTCTTTATTTAATTGTTTCTAGACCCGATATTGTATTTGATGTGTGCTTATGTGCTCGTTTTCAATCTTGTCCTAAAGAGTCTCACTTAAATGTTGTAAAAAGAATCATTAGATATCTTAAGGGGACTATAGATTTAGGACTATGGTATCCGAAAAGCACATCATTTGAACTTATAAGGTATTCGGATGCGGATTATGCAGTGGATCGAGTAGATAGGAAGAGTACTAGTGGATGTTGTCAATTTCTAGGACATTCATTAATCTCTTGGTCTAGTAAAAAATAAAATAGTGTAGCTCTCTCTACGGCCGAAGCTGAATATGTATCTGGCGGAAATTGTGTTGCTCAAATTCTTTGGATGAAACAAAATTTGCTAGACTATGGCCTTGTGTATGATAGTGTGTCCATTAAATGCGATAACACAAGTGTTATTAATCTCACTAAAAATCACATTCAACACTCTAGACAAAACATATTGAAATTAGGCATCATTTCATTCGCGAACATGTTCAAAAAAGGGATGTTGTGCTTAATTTCGTTGACTCCATGCATCAATTAGCTGATATTTTTACCAAACCATTGCATGAGAATCAATTTTGTATGATTAGAAGAGAGCTGGGCATGCTTAAAATATGATTAAAAATGCATTTCATGAAGTTTCATAAGCACAGAACTACTTCCTGGCAAAATCTGCCCAACTGGAAGAGGGTGTGCCCACCGGTCGACCAGTAGAGTTACCCCTCGTCCGGTGGACGTGCCTTGAGCTGAAGAGTGTCCAGCATCGGTTGACCGGTGCTTGCACCCTCGTCCGATCACGGCACTGACGGGCACCAATCTTAAAAACCAAAATTTTTAAACTTTTTCAATCATTCTCTTTCTTTCAAGCTCTATTAACCTTTCCCACTCCAATTCCATCAATTCTCATCAAAATTTCCAAGCATTACCCATCATTTTTTTACTCCACACACAAGATAAAAGCTCTCAAATCCTCAAACCTACTCCAAAAATTTTCTTTCTCTTGAAAGTTTTGTTAAAAAACACTCAAATTCTTCCTTGCCCACCAAGTGTTCGACGAAATTACCAAACCAAATTTTCTTGCAAATTCTCTTATCTACTCATGGCATCATCATCTAGACAAGCATCCAAGAGACAAAGGACTGTATTTAGGACTCACACCATTGATCCATAGGATCCTATGCATATCATCGCACCGGGTGATTTCTCCAAAAAGGAAATCCTTTGGGGTAAGCGTATTGATCATTCAGACTTTTTGGATAACACTCGTCCACATAAATTGCTTAGATATCAACGGTGTCTTCCTCTTTTTGGCCTTGAGGACATTAATTGCGATTTTTGAGTTCGTGAATTCTATGCATATTTGGTAGAAGGTGAAGATGGGGGTGTGCGTCGACTAAAAAGCCGAGTCAACGAAGTTAACATCTTTGTAATTGAACGGGACTTAGCTAACATGCTTGGTATTCCAAATAGTGGTCTCAAAATATACACATATGTCAATTTACCAAGCAGACTACATGAAAATGCTTCAAAGAAGATATTTGCTACAATGTGGGATGGCTCAGGCAGATAGGAAGAGTTTATGCCAAAACGAG
The DNA here is from genome assembly GCA_037974665.1 of Ehretia macrophylla. Taxonomy (NCBI): domain Eukaryota; kingdom Viridiplantae; phylum Streptophyta; class Magnoliopsida; order Boraginales; family Ehretiaceae; genus Ehretia; species Ehretia macrophylla. Next base: position 37,885,896 of record CM075782.1, on the reverse strand, counting down.
ATCAACTTTGTGCTGAAAAACGTTTGCTCCTCTACATCCTAAATCAAGCCATCATGCCTCGCATTGTAAGGGACGGGACAATTCCATCCTTCACGGGCTATGTAATGCATCTCATGTATAAGAAGGTAAAACTAAACCTTCCCCACATTATGCTTAATCACATGTTGGCCTTCAAAAAGAAGTCCTTGCCATATGGGATGATTCTGTGTCACTTTTTCCGCCTCAAAGGAATTGCTCATGTTGGTCAGTTTGAGCCTCTCAATGATTCCACCTACCTTCTTGACAAATATTGTCTAGATAGACAATATATGGCTCGTGAAAATAATGACATTATTTACATTGCTCAACGTCAATTCCGTAAGGTTCAATCTGAAGTAGTTGATGATCTAGAAAACTATGGTCATGGAGAAGAGGGAGATGACAGCGAAGCTGCAAGTGAGAGTGATGATGGTGACCAACAAGGAAGAGATGCTCACATTAACGGTGCAAGTTTGTCTACGAGGAGAAGATCTCGTCCAGCCACTCTTGAAGAAGTAAATACCAAGGTGGATAATTTGACTTTGAAAGTTGATCAGTTATCTTTAACTGTTGGAGAAGTCAACTCTGAGATAAAGGGCATGAAGACGATGCTTGAAAAACTTTATGAGAAGTTTATGAAGGACTAAGCCCGTTGCTTTGAGATGAATAGGATAACCCCCCTTTCTCGTATTTCCTAGGCTTTGGATAATTTTTTTCTTACTTTACTTTGACATGCACCCTCTCTCGTTGGTTCAGTTTTTTCTAAATTCCTTCCATTAACTTGTTCTTTTGGCTTACATTGTTATATCTTGTCTTACTTTTCTTTATTTTGCTAATGATAAAAAGGGGGAGAAAAATTGTATAAATAATACAATAGATATATAAAAGCTAGCATGAAACATGTGTTAAACTTGAACCTAAAAGAACTCATACACTGAAGGGGAGTAAGAATTTCACATAGCTAGCATGAAACATGTGTTAAACTTGAACCTAAAAGAACTCATACATTGAGGGGGAGTAAGAAGTTCACAGATGCACAAGTTGAGGGGGAGTTTTGAACAAACTTATACCTTAGGTTCAAGCAAACTCAACATGCACTATCTCTCTAAAACTCATTTATGCTTATATTATTATTATTTGGGATAAGTTTTGTCATCCTAAAAAAGGGAGAGATTGTTAGCGTGAGGGGCTTTTAAATCTTGGTTTTGATGATTACAAACCATAAATGTGTTTAATAAGTTTGTTAAGTCTGTATAAGTAAAGATGAATCAAGATTGACTCTGATTCCAAGATCATCAAGCTAAAGAAGGAAGAAGAACATTCATCAACTTAAGGAGAAGATTTGAAGAATGAAGATAGAGCTATAAGGATGGAGACGGAAGTCATAAGGGGTACCGGTTAGGACTTGACTGGGGTTTTGGGTCTTACAAATGGTATATGCTTAACAATGATTCTCAAATATTATTTTGAAATATTTGAAAAATATTTTACAAAAAGTGTTCAAAAGAAACACCTTTTAAAATCCAACCCTGGTAGTTTTGGTTCTACCGGACGACCCCATGGCAACCAGTCGACCGGTGGCCAAAGGGTCGTCTGCCCGAGGACTGTCCACCGAACGAGGGTCTCTCGACTGGTCGACGGCGAAACAGGGGTCGACCGGTCGGGCCAAAATGCTGATTCAAAATATAGCCATTTGTGAACATTGGGAGCATTAATTACACCATTTTTTAAGCTCTATTAATGTTTCTCAACTGCAAAATCTTAAGGCATTGATTCAAACCAAACATTCTTGATTTCTTACATTATTTTCATCTTTGAATCATCATTGAGCTATACTTGTGCAAGAATTTGTGAGCATTATTGAGAGAGGAGCATTCATTGTATCTATCTGCCCTAAAAGATAACTTTTATTGTGAATCTCAAACACTTATCAAAAGAGGGAGTTAAACACTATGAAATGAAGAATTTTCTTGTCAAAAGTGTTGGAGTTAAAGCTTAGTATTGAGAAGGGTTCTTTTCTATTGTAAAAGTTTGAACTATCATTGTAGTTGGTTTGTGGACTCACCAACATTTGAAGAGCCGCTATAGTGAAGATTGCTGAAATCCTAAGCGGGGAGCTTGAGTCGTGGACTTAGGCGGGGGCCGAACCACGCTAAAATCGCGATTTACAATCTTTTTCTCTCAACCCTCTTTATTTTCTGCTCACCAAGTGTTTGATAAATTGTCTCACTCACATTTTATATTGATAAAGTGCATATCTATTTAAGATTATTTTTGATTAATCATTGCTATCATATTGCCTAATCAAAAAAGTAATATTATTGCCTATACAACTTAATTCATCTCCCTCTTAGGTTCAATTAAGGGACAACAATTTATAATTCGGATTTTTTGTGTCATTAATTTGAAGATGCTTGAGATGTATGTTGGAAATTTGATGTTTTTTTGGTTTTATTACAAAAGAAAAGATTGTACACCAATATGATTGTATATATATATAATCCAACATGCAAGATTAAGAGTTTTGATTGTAAATCACAATGTTTTTGCATTATTTTGAAGTTCAACGATTTTGATTCAATACTACAATATTTTTTATATGTTGCACTATTTAAAGCTATCGTAAAAATGCTAAAATAAATTGTTGCAAATGACTTTAATCGTTGCTTATAATTCTGTTACAAATTCTTTTTTTGTAACGATTTTTTATAAATAATAAGTAATGATTTACAATTAAACTATAATTTTATTTATTGTTGCAAACTAGTAATCTCATGAATAATTATTAACAAAACATAAAAAAATTTGAACTGTTGCAAAAAGTTTTAGCTTACCCATAAAAAATCGTCACAATAAGATACCTATTATAACGTGTTTTTTTTTTTTTTTTTTTTCAATTGGAGCAAAAATGTTCTGGTCGAGAGAACCTCCCTTTGAGGGCTTGCAATTTTATAAACTCTTCCAAACTCGGTTGTGAAGATATAATTTATATGATTATAGATGTTGACTCCTTACCATTAGGGATCAAATGCCTGAAAATAAAATTTCATCCAAATAACCGGACGTACGTTCGTGAAAGAAGAGATAGATTCATATGCATGTGAAACTTATCTCATGTAAAGTCTGAACTCTTTATAACTAATTTTTTTACATTGAATGAAACAATTGACTTATTCAACGGTGTTACAAACATCAAAAAATAAAGAAATTATTTAAAAAAAAAAAATTACAACAAACAAATGGAGCCTAAAAGGTAAAAGACTAGGAGTCAAATATATCAACACATTTAATATGAGAATACAGATACAACTGAGACTGATATATAATTTGTTATCAATTAGAAAGGAAGGAGAGGAGTGAAGTCTGGTATTGGCCTGTGCCCAATATAGAAATACCAAAAGCAAATCTGATTTCCCAGGGATTTCTTACGAACTCTCAAAAAACTGTGGGACCCATAAAAAGTGTGTGAGCTCCACGAAAAATTATACATATAACCATCTAAACTTATCAGGCTCGGCCACTCTTGTGAGAAAATTCCAGTTTCCATATATGCAGAATTCAGCTAGAAGACTTGAGCTTGATGGGTATTTTATCCACCTGTCATACCTGTGGAAGTGTCTGCCCGTTTGGCGGGGTATGATGCTACATGCATTGATCAAACGTTCAATACTTGAACTCTTACCGTGCAAAAAAGTGGTGACAGGGGTAAAAGGGTGAAAGAGTGACACAAAAGATTAGCAAGTATAAAGTATATGGTGTACCTTAAGTATGCTAAGCAGAACAAGCGAGCAGCTGTTGTACAAAAATGACCAACAATCATAGTAGCAAGTTTCACTATATACAAATCTCATATAAACATATCAATGGCAGCTAATGCTGGCGCCACCCATAGCGCGATAGTTTTTGTACTTCATCTTCGACTTTCTTCACATTTTCAACAACATCTCGGACTTTAGAGGAGAGTTCTTCTGCTTGCCCCTCAATACTTCCTAGAAAATTGAGCAATCTTCGACGATATAGTGCGCAGAGCTCATCCTGACGCTGCAACTCTCGAGTCAGTTCTTCAATTTTCTTGTCCTTATCACCCTAGGTATGTCCACATAAAAAGACATTAGTATTTAACATCCTCAGATATTTTTCCTAGGACGTGATGGAGATCCACCAGAAAACTGAAACAGACGTGGGCCTTTGCTAGGATCATTTTTCACCAAATTTACTCATAGGTGGAGAATTTGACATGGAAAGAAAATGCCAAACACTTCGTTGCAATTATCAAGCATCAGATGCAAATATAAGTGATTTTGACTTAGGGGAGCCATGAAATGCCATTTCCAGCTAAAGAAAACAAAATGCATATGCACTTGCGTGAGGATAATAATGGAATGACGAAGGACAGAGACAGCTTTGTATCAGAGAAAAAATGGAATTCCTAATGCATGCGAGATGCGACAGACGTTTTCTCATTTAGTTCAAGGAAAATTTTCAGTTGGACCTCTTAGATTTCAATAAATGGCACTTGGCCACCATAGCTTTGCAAAGTGGCACTTGACACCATTTGTCAAGGGTTCCATCCAAAAAGTTTTGACTAACTATTATGAAGTGTATTTCGTAACGCCTAACTTCATTGCCTCAGCAAACTTCACTCCAGCTCTAACTTGTCTTATTCTCCCAACTGTCTGACACATTCCTTCTCATCCATTCATACTAAATCCTATCACCTTATTGTCACCAGCATCTTCTCTTTCATTATTACAACCGCATCATTCATCATCATCATCGGTCCAGGAGCTAAGCACCTTTTTTTTTTGGTCGATAAACTGAAACTTTCATTAAAAGAAAAACCGGTTACATTAGCCAATCCCTAAAGGAGGCAAGTCTGCTTTAAGAAGCAAAGAAAGGGAATCAAGTACATTTGATAACCAGTCAATTGGTTGTTCTCTTGATAAGTAGTCAAACAAATTGCTCTTCCACAATTCTCCAGAACTTTGGAAAACTGAATTTTGCTGTTAATTCGAGAAATTGGCTAGTCCATACATTTTTGGTTTAATCGCCACATTGGTTACTTTTATTGAGTGAAAAGAAAGAAACTAAAATTATGACGACGGTGGTGTAAAGGCAGTGGGAAAGGAACTTACAAATTTCAACATATTTTGGGGTCGGGGTGGGGGCGATGATTGATGGTTGCATCAGAGAGAGGGAGGCAGAGGCTGTAGGATTAAGGCAAACAAGAATTGGAAGGAGGGGGTCACGCTGCGATGTTGGGTAGAAAGAGAGAAAGTGTGGTGTTGTTAAGGCCTAGTGTGAAGTGGTAAGACACTGAGGCAACTAATAGGGAGAATCAATTGTAAGGAAGGTTGTATAGAAAAGCCTGCACAGAAGAGTCCATTCAAGATTTGAGCAACAGTGGAATGGTAGAGTTCCCTTGAAATTTGGGCACAACAGTAAAGCACAGACATCAATTTTTCTTTTTCTTTTTTCTTTTTGGGGTGGGGTGAGGGGAGAGGAGGTGGGGTGGTTGAGGGTAATAATCAGCTCGGAGAGTGTTGAGGTGAAGAATGAGGATTCACTGTCCAACATATTACTTCGTTTTTTCCGCTTCATGTTGAAAATGACAAAAAAACAGATTCCTATCAGAAAAGGTCTAAAAGTCACTTCTTAAAATTATGGTGGCTAGATGTCATTTACAAAAGTCTGACAAAGATTTCCCCTTTAACTAGATCCCATTTGATAATGCAAAAATCGCCATGGATGCCACAATGGTACTTCGTGTTTTGACATTCATGAAGGGGTAACGTTGTCTCTAGTACAAAGCTTAAGCAAAAAGATTAACAAGACAATGATTGTCCTCTCTTAAGAAGTAATAAGCAAGCAAACTACAAGAAGCAGCAGCTAAGTTACTCACCACGGTAGCAAGTCTTTGTGAAGTAACAATCAGAGGGTGGTTATGATCCTTCACAAATCGTGTGACCATCCATTTTCCAGATTTCTCCATCTTCACTAATATTGTTGCCTGGCAACCTTCACGTGCACTAGACCGTGGTTTTCTATTCAGTCCCATCTTTCCTTGTTGATTAGGAGAAAAGCCTTGCTTGTTACATCCTAGACGACGAGCAAGAGTTCTACCATCTATCTCTGAACGGCGGCGCTGCATAACACGAACAACAAATCCTACTCTCCTAGCATAATCAGTATAGAATTCCCTAGCAGCATCTTCTGATTCAAATTCCATACCCACATATGGTTCAATAATTTCAGCACCTTGCAGCTCAATCATTTGGCCCTCAGCCTCATGAACTTCACCACCTTGCAGCTCAATCATTTGGCCCTCAGCCTCATGACCTTCATCTTCTTCCATTTCCCTGATGTTCCCTTCAGCTTCGGGATCTCCACCTCCTTCCAACTCACTTGAGTTCATTTCAGCTATGCTGTCGGCTTTTGCATCTCCCTCTTTCAAAGCCACTACAACATGATATCAAATGCAACAATCACTATTTTTTCTATCAAGTGAAAATGAAATATATCATGTTAAATGAAATTTCTTCCATTGTCATCCATAGAATTAAATCAAGCAACACCATCATTTCAGAAGGCATGGCAAAGTTCATGTCCAGTTGGTTGGCTTCAGGAAAGGAATGTCAAATATACATTAACCAGATGTCGTGCTAAACAATGGGCAAGTTTACTTCATCGCACCATTACATGATTTGACCTACTTTCTTTCCAATAAAGAATAATTAGATGCATACAGATAGATAAAGTGGCTAAAGTTCCATATATACGAGGACACATTTGTAGGAGTTTTAGACTTTCCTTTCAAAGAAACTAAGAATCAATATCAGTAAAACAAATAACAAGACGACGATAATACAGGAATGCATGCCAACAAAATGGAGATTTTTCTAGTAGCAAAGCATTTATTACCCTCTAATATAGAAACAACTATTTAAATTAGAAGTTTAAGGTAATCATCGAGATTCAGAAAGAAATGTGGACAAATTTTCACACAAGCAATAAAAATCCGACAACTTTTAGAACAAGGACATATGATAACCATATCTGGTAGAAAATTAACCACAAGGGAAAAAGTTTGGACAAAAAGATGATGGTGCACCTAACAAAAATGGCTACAGATTTCAATCCAAAAGCTACGTAGTTATGCAATACATCTTGAAAAGAGCGACTTGAGTTTCTACATCCTAGATCTTTGACAATGATAGTTACACGTCAAAACAGGTCTACCTTCTATAATTTTTTTCTAATCTGTATATTAAAATTAAACTGAAAAAGCACCATTGAGTGTCACCAGTGTAACACACCGTCCAATGTCCATAACCCCCAGCAGAAGACCACGAGCATTTGCCAGAAATTATTTCACCGTCAAGGCTCCAGCCACAATCCCAACCAAACCACCCTCCCATCAACTCCAACAAATCCCTCTTGCCGATATCCCAAACAAAAGGATTATCAAAACAGGGCAACACAACTAAACCTGCGTGCCACAGAATCTACTACTTGCAAGAGCCTTGTGCACCGAATTCGACCATAAAATCCAAAAATAAAAACTTACAGAACTTGACACTTCGATTAGCTATCTCTCCACTAAATTCTGTCTAATGCAACCCTATCAATGCTACTCGGAAAGCAGCACAAGAAAGATAAACACCCCGTGTTCAAAATCTACATCTTTGTCTCAACACAATTCTACTTTTCCCATAAAATTATCAACTCAAATGAAAACCCTTTAGCAGATAGGCCTAAACCAAAAGATCCTAGTAAGTGAAAACATTAACCAAAATTTTCCAAAGCTCCCTGTGATGAACAATCCTGATGCTTCACATGTAGAGATGCCCAAGGAAGATTCTAGCACAAATGCGGTTATGCTTCAGCACATGATTAACACACCGCAGCTGGGCAAAGGGCTCCATCACAAGTCAGCACCAAAATACCTTAATCAGTTGGTTACCAAATGAGAGCAACGTGACTGAAGTAGTAAAAAGTGATCCTTAGGCTCAATAGAAAGGGGATCAGAAAATTGTTATAGAAATCTCTCAAAACACTTCTCTCTTTCTCTCTTCTTGGAGTTAGCCAATTACTCAAAATATTGGTGTTATCTTTGTAATTCTGCTTTCTTTAATCTTCCTGTCAATTGCAATACAATCAGCTCCATTTCCTTTTAATTCTCTGCTTTCCAGTAGTGATTAAGCTTTTCTCTTAGTTTGATCACTACACTCCCAAACTGACTTTATCTAAACTAGTGCATGTATTGAGGCCTACCGCTACATCTCACAGGATAGTAGCGTAGGAATCTGACGTAATCCTATTTCGAGTGAGTTACTCATTATCAAAAAAGAAAGATTTACCAATTTTTTAGCGCAAGTCTGGAATGAATTCAAGAATATTTCACACTCTACTCCATTTTGCACAAAAACATCAGCAAAAATGTGAGCTTTTCCATCTTTCTTAACATTTCATCACTATGAATGGCCTCATGGAATTTAAAATTAATCCAAAAATATTGGTATTTAACAACCCAAAAAGCTAAAAACTTATCAATTCACAAGGGAACCATCCAAAAAAGGAAAAAAAAAAAAAGAGAAAAAGAAAAACAAGTCGTTTGAGTCGAGGTAATGGAAAAAGAATCTTAAGAAAATTGGTATGTGAAATATGTGTACTTACTTGAAGATTGATGATGAGAAGCTTTGAGATGTGCCAACGATAAGTTGAGCTCTCGTTTTGTGTTCGACTAAACCAAAGTACGATGAACACAAAAAGGGATATGAAGTACTGTAGTTATGTTTGTCCCAAAAAACAAAAACAAAAATACTGTAGTTATGGTATAATGTGGATTAGTGTATTATTCTCGGGAATAGATATGCTCGTAATAATATTATAGTGTTACACGCGAAAATAATAATTATAAATTATTGATAAAATTATAATAAAATAAGTTAAATAGTTTATAATTTTTTAAATCTCTCTTATATTATTATAATGTTACGAGATCCTCACACCTGACCTCCACCCTTCATTTGTTTTTTATTTTACTGAAATTCTAATTTTAAAAATGTTGAATTATTAGACAAATTAAATTAAAAAAAATTTATTAGTTTAAGTTTTCAGGAAATAAAATAATGGCACTTATGTATTATTGACCGTTTGGCGTATGTTATGTAATGTTGAGTTTTTAAAAATTTTAGTAGTAATATTGGGCTTTCAAAAATGTAGAGGGGTATATTTGAAAAAAAAAAAATTCCCATGTAAAAATAATTTCACAACTTTAATTTGAAGCTTCTTTTACCTAAAAGTAATTTAAAAAACGGGCTAAACATATTAGTTTCAACTTTAAACTTACAAAAAAATATTTTTAAATATTTAAAAATTAAGCCAAACAGACTTTTAGATTGAAAACCACTTGTTTTTAGTGTTGTTCTTTATGAGTAAATAAAACTTAACCACCTTAACGTATATGCAATTTAACAATTTCCTCCCCAATATTTATTTTGTAACACTTAGGTAAAAGAAAATGATAATTATTATTATTGTAAAAGAAACTATATATAAAGGGGACATTTTTGTAAAAGGTTATGTTTTGATCTGGGTATATTAGTCATTTGAAAAATAAGTTGATTCTCAAGTACATGAGAATGAGCTAATCCCATGTATTTGTTTTGAAATAACTAATATCATGTATGGAGGAATGAGATTCCCAAATTGATTCTCTCATACCAAGCATGAGATTTGAAATAAAATTGAAAATGTTATTCTCAACTCGTTCCAATATACTAATCGGTACCTAAATATATTATGATAAAATCTAAATATACACAAATATGTTTACTCTAATGAATTAAAAAAATTATACAAGGGAAAAATTATTGTATCTAAGTGTACTCATTGAGTAATTTCAAAAAGATCAAGAAGAAAAGAAAAGAAAACATGAAGAGATTCTAGACCATTTATTGACTTTCTTTGTTATGAGGCTTTTCTTATTTCTATATCCTATGAAAAAAATTGAGCCAAAATAGAGACATTTCCATTTTTAAAGATATATATGTAGATGATGCATTTTGATAAGAAAAACATTTGATATAAAAATACTATGCTTGGAATATGCGATATTTTCCTCGCAAAAATTGAATAAATAATATAAGTTTGCATATTAAATATATATAATTGCAGATGATGCATTTAACTAAAGGAAAAACATTTGATATAAAAATAGTATGCTTACATCCTTTTTTATTTATATAGTATACAACGAGGAAGTTAAGTATTATAGGGTAAAAATTAAGGGGGTGTAAAACTGCATATAGATTAGGAGACAAATATTATTAAACATTACTTTTATTTGCAAAAGACTTCCTTTTAGAAAAATCTTCCAAAAATAAATTTAAAAACCAATCATACTTTTTCCTTAAAATACCCCTTCCTCTTTGGTTTCCTTCGAAATAAGAGGAAATATGGGTAAAAACAAAAGATAGAAAAAAAATATATGTATTGAAATATATTATTGTATTACTTAATTAACTTGGTATCTAATATGATTCAGTCAAGTTATTTATCATCAAAAGAAAAAGAAAAAAAAATTAAGAATAAAATAAAATAAATGAGTAATGAATAATTAGATATTTAGAGTTTGAGCCACAACTTTTGCGTCTGGTAAAATAAAAAAAGCAAAAGAAGTCAAAAGTCTACAAAATTAAGGAAAAATGTTATTTTGAGGGCAAGTTCAATGGGACTCTAAAGTATAAATTTTTTTATTTTTAAATATTTTTATACTTTTTTAGAGTCCCATATCCTAAAAAGTTATACTATTTATAAAAAAAGTACGTAAAATTTATTATTTTTGGGTTAAAAAATATCAAAATAAAACTCTAAACTCCAAAATGTTCAGCAAATTATGAAGCTCTAAAAATGTACAAAAATACCTAAAAATAAAAAAATTTACACTTTAAAACCTCCATTAAAAATAGCCTAATAGAGCTATGAGCGTGTGTGCACGCAAGACACAAATGTGGGACAACGGCACGTTTTGTAGACTTTCCTGCAAAAGAATCGAAGACTCTTTGGCGTGACCAGATCTGAAGAACTGTGGAGAGGTGTGCTGTTCCATTTTGTCTCAACGGTCAACTCCTCTCCTCCATCGAAAAGAAAAATCTCAACTCTCTCCACTGTCTTCTCAGACACATCCTTTTCCATCTGCATTGTCATCTGTCCACACTCATCTATCTGTAAGTCTCTTTCTGCCCACTTGTATATATATATACACATATACAAATGCATTTGGAAACTTGAATTTTTCTGTATATACTATTGGTAGTTCATCTTGCTGAGGTCCACTAGTTTGGTTTTACAAGATTTTTTTTTTCTTTTTTTAATTCATGGTTATCCGGACTTTACCCGACTAATCCTATTACACTTGGAAGTTTCAGCCGGGTAGACCTCCAGTCCCCCTGGGGACTTCGAACAGGCAAGGGGAAGACACCCCAAGACTGCCCAGTTGAGCTATTTGCTAAATAACTAAAAAGAGCAGTATAATTTGTTGCTAGTTGAACCTTTACTCTATCAAAATATCGGAGATTGATTCAATTACTATTAGTGGTCTAGTTATCTTTTAATGTTGCTTTGTAGCATTGGGTATTCGAGAGTTTATGTGGTTCTTTCGATTTCAATTGCAAATCGTTTCTGTGTTTGTTGATGGGTGCGAATCTGAATTATGGATTACATTTATGTGACTTATATAGGGAAATTGATGTAGGTATGATCAGATATTTGGCTAGTGTGTATATTGTTATATTACATTTTTGTTCTTTCTGATAGTATATGTGTACATAAAGGGCAGTGCAGCTCTCCGCACATTGACAGGCCCGGGGAAAGGTATATGTGTTTTTATGTAGTAGGAGAAATATGGGAGAAGTAGTATGATATCGTGGATGAGGTTTGGAGCAGATAGGGATTTATTTTGTAGTTGGTTTGAAAAGTCTGATTCAGATATCCATGAATATACTGTGTTTAACTCTTAAGGTTATCTTGTGAGGAATGTTATCTAGGGTTTCTTTTCGGTAATTGATTCGTTAAGATTGTTTGGTGACTGTGAACAATTTAATTAAGGGAGTAATAAGGAATAGAGGTCTTTCATCATATGTTAATTTCACTTATGCAATTTGCACGAGTTTTGAAAGCACTTTTCTTGCATTCATTGTCCATTTTTTCACAATTGCTTTGCTTTGCAAGTATATGCATCCATTATCTTGGATGAAATTAAGATGCTGATTTAGAAAGTATAAAGGATCTCTGAATGAGGTGGTGATCTTCTCCTAATGAAAATGCAGATTGCACGGAGAGTTGACTTTGGGGGAAAATGGAGATGCCTGGAGATGCAGTTCATCCCTACATCCCGAGAGATCTGAATTTGCCTGGTTATGTCCCTCTATTCCTCTCACAGTCAACCATTGTTGGCGTTTATGGCCTCACTTCTGCACTGGTTGTCGCCTTTATCTGGATGCTCTCTGGTAATCCTACGCACTTCCACTCTGCACCACTTTGTTCTATAACCTAACAAAGCCATTGTTGTTTATTCCTTTCCTTTTTTGGCCAGCCTTGAGAATATCCCGAATTGCTAATATCTATGCCTACCTGCTGCCAATAATTATAATCACCCTAATTTCATTAGTCACTATATCTAGCCCGCAGGGTTTTTATTTAGCGGTGTGTGTGTGAGTTCAGGGGGATGAGGGATCTTAGTTGATGAAGTGATGCTTGTCAGATTGGGTTATAAAGAGTTTGAAATTGCTATATGATGCACCATCTAGCATGGAAAGTAATCATCAATAGGTGTCTCTTTTGGTCTTATTCCCTCAAAGGGCTCTTTGTCCATGACTCTTTATATTTTAATCGTATTTGTTCATCTTTCTGATACTAGGGAGGTTTCAAAAACTATCAAAGGTAGATAGGTTGCTCATGTGTTGGTGGGTCTTCACGGGCCTTACGCACATGATCCTTGAGGGTTATTTTGTTTTCTCTCCAGATTTCTACAAGGAAAAGGAACCCACTTACCTCGCAGAAGTCTGTAAGTGCTCAAATTTAACTTTTCATGTACAATTAAATTGTTCGTAGATGTTGAAATGATTCTACGTTACAGTTATTGAATTTTCTTTTGAATGGTAACTGCCAGGGAAAGAATATAGCAAAGGTGATTCAAGATATGTAGGAAGGGATTCTGCAGTGATTGCTGTTGAAGGGATAACGACTGTACTAGTGGGTCCGGCTTGTATTCTTGCTGCGTATGTATAAACTTAGATGGCCATTTACTTTATCGTGCTGAACAATAAGCGTCATGCAAATTTTGTCATCTGATTCAATAACTTCGGGTCTGAAATCAATGTACTATGATTATTAACATGACAGGTATGCGATAGCTATGAGAAAGTCACACAGCTACGTGCTTCAACTCGCCATTTCTTTGGGCCAGCTCTATGGAACTGCTGTATACTTCATAACGGCTTACTTGGACGGGGATAACTTTTCTGTAAGCCCCTATTACTATTATGCTTACTACATCTTTGCTAACGGTTGGTGGGTTTTGATACCCACGTTGATAGCAATCCGTTGCTGGAATAAAATATGTGCAGCAGTCTACGTCCATGAGCAGAAGAAGACCAAAACTCGCTAGGGGTTGCATTTCAAGTACTTTCTTCAACTGTTCAACTTTGCTGTGACAATGATTTTGTTTATTAACAATTTTACCTGGATATGATAATCCAGTGAGCACCAATTGCATTTTCTTTGTAAGAAAGAAAATGCTGTTCTTTTCTTTGGTTGCTTGATTATGAGTGAATTTATACTGCAGTTTTTCTCTATATTTCTTCTTTCTTTGTACTTTTGTCTTGATAATTCTCGAAGATGTTGTAAACCAAGGTTCCTTTTCATTTGAGATCTTGAATTCAAGCCTTCTTTTTTTTTTTTTTTTTGATCAAAAGGAGGCGAAAAGTCAGTTATACTATCACATTCTTAGGGGTTGTTGCCCCCCTTAACTCTCTCTCAATCTGCACCCTGAGATGTCCTGGAGGATCCGTGATGTACGACAAATCAAGTAATTGTTGCGTCCCATAATTTGCAATGGTTGGCCTCGCGAAAAATATGCGATATTCTGAACTCAGCATGGCGTGACAGGATAGACTTGCACTCATCAATAATAGGTCGATACAGGCTAAGTGGACAATCAGTACCTTTCACAAGATTGAGGACAATAGATGAGTCCGTCTCAATCAAGAGTTTATTAATCTGTAGTCTTTCAGCAAGTGTAAGTCCCTCTCATAAAGCAAAAAGCTTGGCATGTAAACATGAAGTTACTCCCAAGTTAACAGCAAAACCAGCAACCCATTCTCCAAAAATATTTCGGATAATATCTCCGGCTCCTGCGATACCTGGATCTTCTTTTGCACACCCGTCAATATTTAATTTGTAACCCCTGTCAGGTTTTTTTCATCCAACATTAATCAACTGTTTTGCTTGTTCACGAGAAGTACCATTAAACTCCCACGCCTCAACGATAGCACGAGCAAAATCCATAATATTAATCGCCATATCTCTACCATGGTTGAGCTTTTTAGCTCCAAAGAGATCATCATCACGCCATTTCCAGATTAGCCACAAGGCCACTCCGAACACTACATTCCACTTTAGTCCCCTCCGTATAGTAGTGCTTCTGATATTTGTATTGAGCCATTCACACCAATTGGACTGAAAGAAAAATTCTTGTTTTGCTTGAGGGATGATGTTTTGCCAAACTTGCTTGACCCGAGGACACTGCTTCAAAATATGCTCGACATCCTATAAAGCTACACCACAAATTTGGCACGAAGCACTTTCAGTAATTCCCCACAACGCCAGTTGGTAACCACAAGCTAGGCATATACATTGGAAAGTATTATTGCACTATGGGTTTATAGTTTTCTTGGTTAGAGTGAATTCCTTGTTATTAGAAAAGAAAAGAAAAATGTCATTGTAGATCTTCGGTTGTGTTTTGTTCTTGAAATCCAAATGAATCTTTGTAGATGACTCTGTGTTGTATTCTCCCGAGTCTTAAAAAGATGGATAACTTGGGTTCATCAAATAGATTTAACCCGTTACTAGACTCGAATCCTTTCATGTCAAATAATACCATATGAATTTCCCTCAATATTTCAAACTGCCCCCTCTTAACGAGTAAAGATTTTCATAACATCTTAACTTCAAGAGTAGAATCTATTTTATCATATATATCATCATACCCTATATCAACTTACAATTATTAAATCTCACTTATAACATGATAACATAATAACATTGTGAGTAAATCTTTAAACACAGTGGCTGCCAGGTAAGGGTGTAGAGACAGCCGGGAAGTTTACCTAAACACAACCACCCTTGAAAGAGTGCCATCAAGTGATCCGAATAATACGAAGCCTCTTTAACTTCTGTATGACTCAACTCGTCCATCATTCACGCCACAATCATTAGCAATTACAACGAAAAGGAGTAAAGGATAAGGAGGAGGTATCTCTCCCCGGCCAACTCATCATTTCATGCCTTCAGATGTCTCCGAACTAGCAAAACCTTTGGCAAATTTTCTCCAAAACTGCAGCCGATTTTTTAATAAATTTTCTTCAAAACACTAACCACTCAAAACAGTTGTTGCTGAACAGCCTTTGGTGCTGCCACGTGTAAAAGCAACAGCAAATATTGTTACGAGAGTGGCTGGCGTGTAAAGGCAACACCAATGCTTTCAATCTTGTAAGCGGAGATACTCAAGTCTTGGAATTGCAGAGAACATGATCTCAACTACATCAAGTATTATCAAATATACCAGCTATATATTTACAATTAATACAGAGGACAACTTTCATCAGAAACTTAACTAATTAAAAAATATCAAAAGATTCGGCTCCAGAAAAATTCAAAGGGCGTCCGTAACAAGATGAACGGGTTACATGAAAGGGAACTTAAGTGGACAAAGAAGGGGGAAAATAACATAACAAAAGGTTTGCAACTTGATTGAAGGTGTCAATTACAGCACAACATTATCACCTCTAGCTCACCAGCCATACTTCCCTTGAGTTTGAGCTTTCGTTAGGAAACCTTTTGCACGTCGCTCTGCAAGCTCCATCTCTTTCTGTTTCATATCGAAGTACAAGGAGCCAATTTGATGCTTCCTCTTGTGTAACTTAGTAGGCTTCCCCTTAGTTGAAACTGGCTGCAAGGAGAAAAATGTATCGCGTATGAGAGACACGCATTATGCAACAAATATAATAGGCATCCCAAGTCCGAATCGTAAACAAATAGATAAACAATTAAAAGGAAAAATATTAATCCTACAAATCCTTAACAATTTCAATGGGTCTGACTGCTTCACTGCTTGTAAGAGATATTTGTTGGATCTTAAAGATACGTTACTTCAACAAACTGTTATACACGTGAGCGAGGATTTGTCATTTGTAACAACATAATCATTTCAATGATTTATCATTATTATCTCCTTTAAGTAAAGAAAATAACCATATGCTTGTTCCTACTACAGGTAATAAATTAAAAATGTTAAAACGAATTATGGGCCATCAACACCATAACTCCATCCTCAACTTCATTTTCAGGCATGCGCCACTCAACTAAGTCGAAGCCCATAAAACAGTTGCTTTCTCATGTATTTTTACTCTGTTTCTGAGACCAGACAAACTGTTCAACAGGATTGCTAACTGGTTCAGAGATCAGCCGATTCAACCAGTTGTATCAATCCAGCAGAACTGGATGATGTCTGCATGATGTCATAAAATTCATACAATTTTTAACAGTTAATACAGAAATGAAAATGGAGAAAGCCAGCTGTCTGTGGACCAAAGTAGTCCAGGTATGTTGAACTTTTCTTAAAGTTCAGGGGGATTGTTAGTGGATCCTCAATGAGATAGACAAGTCGATGTAACATCACATTTCACCGGGAGTATAAGACCATCAGTTCAAGCAAACACTTCAAAAGAGATTTCCATCCACCATCTCACTTCAGCTCTATGATGAATATGATCTTCAGTCAAAACAAAAAGTTTAAACTTAACAGCGAAGTAACTCCTATTTCCTCAAATAACATAGCTTCCCAGTTAATGACTAAGAACTATTCATAGGTTTTACTCCTTAATTCAGAAAGACCTAGTGATGTATTGTAACTCGTAAGAATGACAGATTTTGAACAAAGCAAACAGACACACAGTGCTAAAACGAATGCATATCTTCCAAATCACCAATTGCAAAAGCACTTTTCCCCAAGCTATGTTCAGTCAGACAAGAACCACCGTGACTTTCTTAACTTCCCTAGAAACAAAAGAGACTTGCAGAGATCTATTTCCAATCTATAAATTTACATCAATAGTAATACAATGTTCCACAGCTGCAAGAACTCGTGGGTGTAGATGCCAAACACTCACGACATCAATGTGCACATAATCCCAAAGAACACAGCTCTTATCCCTTATATTTACAAAATTTTATACAATTATCTGCCAAACTTCCACTGGAGTTATATCTCTACCATTTCACCGGTACATATACATACCAATTGTTCTAATATGGGAACCTCAAAGGATTTAGATAACAAGCAAGATTTATCACAAAAGAATAAGACAATGCATCTCAACCGCCTTAGTCTTAAGTTATAGGTCTTGGACACAAGAACCCTCTGTCATTCATCAATACTTCATACATAACAGAGACCAAATTTATCATAATCGTAAATCATAAGGAGGACAAACAATGTAGACATCGTAAATGATAAATTCACAAAGAAATAGAAAATGATCTGAAACAACAAAATTACCATGGATGTCACAAATATCAACATGTTAAAACTCAATTTCTTAATTGTACTAACTTCACAAAAATTCATCAAAGAACTTTAGAAACATAGAAAGAAACAAGCCTCTTACCTGGTAAGAGGGCCCAAAAGCAATTCCAGTCAATTTAGCTTGGTCCTCTCTTGGTCGATTCTTCATTAACTCGTCTTGATTCACCTCTACTATTTGTGGCGGTGCATCTTTCCTACCCCTTTTGGCAGACAATCTCAATTCACTTTCAGCTGGCAATGTAGTAGACCCATCACTCCAGTTATTCTCATATTGCCCATAGTTACCGTAACTCCTAGAATCACTACCATAGCTCGGATAATCCCCATTTGCTGCACTCCAATTTGAATAATCAACATTACCATATCCAGTATTACCATCATAATTCACATAATTCTCATTTCCAGCTCCCCAATTCGAATAATCACCACCACTACTACTACCACCTCCAACTGTATAATCCAACGAGCCACTAACACCACCACTCGAACTCATTGGCGCACCATCAACATACTGGCCCCCATCATTATCTCCTCCCATATTTCCACTACCACCAACTTCACTCCCACCACTCACACTACTCGAATTCGATGTTTCAACAATTGACCTCCTGCCAGTACCCGAAGCAGAAGGCAATGCACCCAAAGTAGCAGAGTTTTTCGGGGCAGGAATACTCGATAAAAACGACTTCACAGAGGCTGTCTGCCCTGAAGATTCCACCTTTTTCCTCCTCTTCGCCTGCTCCTCCTCATCCTCATCTTCATCATCAAAATCTCTATATTTACCTAAAGACGGATTCAAAGGAGGCCTAAATTGCACAACCCTTTTCGCAGAAGTACCCGATACCGGATCCGGGGCAGTGTTCGGCTTCGGCTTGGGGCTCGGGCTGGGCTGTGGGTCTGAAACGTGCGTTTTAGGCGGAGGAAGAGAGGAAAACAGAGATGACGAAGACTTTGGTTGCGCCAGTGAAGAAAACAGCGATGAGGTTTTCGAGTTTTCGCGATTTTCGACCCGTTGCAATTCACGATCATCATCATCTGAATCTTCTTGTTTGTGCTGATGGGGTTTAGGGGGGTGAAGTGAAAAAGAAGAAGAAGATTTAGGGGGTGGAAGTGAGAATTTGATGGATTTTGAGGTGTTTTCTGAAAGAAAATCTTCAATTTTTTCTCCTTCTACTTCAATTTTCTTGGCTTGCTTTTGGTTTGGTGGTGGATTTGTTCGTTGTTCAACAGATGCTTCTTCTTGTTCTTCATCTGAGGATGCATAATTGGCTAGCAATGAATCCATAGATCCTAATTGGGGCTATATGAAGCCAGAATTGAAAATTAGGGTTTCAATTGAGAGAGAAAAGGGGATTGATAGAAAAATAATTGAATTCAAAGAAATGCAAATAAACTTATTACGAATGGGAAGGGTACGTGTGAGTCAGATATGGATCCTCGTAACATTACTCGGGTCCGTACCATTTGTGAGAAGATTCGCCAGTTTATACTAATCTTTTTCAAAGTTGTAGTATAGATTCTTATATATTAATATACTTTTATTTGGCTATTATATTTTTAACTATATATAATTTATTTGTAAAATTGTTGTCTCGTGTTTAAAAAATTATTGGGTCTTGTGTCTATACAATACTTGAATCATCATATACATGTTCTACTACATAGCCGTCTCAAATGGATTGCAAGTTTTCACCAAAAAAAAAAAAATGGATTGCAAGTCAAGTGAGTATACAACCAACCCTAAATTCTTAGCTATTTGATAGAGAACAAATTAACTTCTTAAATGAGTGTGGTGAATCGCGAGTCTAGCAAGTAAAAAATTTAATTTGTGGAGGAATGGGCTTTAACTTGGAAGATCGGTCTAATTTTTTTTGTTGTACAAAAAAGTTTAATCAATGTTAAAATATAATGTTTAATTTTGTAATAGTACTCATAAATGTATAACGTTTCCCAATTCCTTTTCTTTGATCAAAATAAAAGGAATTTCAAGAAAACAAAATAAAATATTACAATAGTTAATCGATATCTGAATAAGCAAAATTAGAAAGCAAAATATTAGGTAGTCCCAATGGGGTGATCGAGAGCCAATCAAAGGGAAGGTTGCTGGTCATACAAATATTTGCTATCCAATCAGCGGCCTTATTTCTTTTACGACGCATAAACAAAAAAGAGACTTGAGGGATAGCATAACGAAAGCTGTGAATATCTTTAACAATTTAATGAATCTCCAGAAGGGGCAATAGAGCTAGAGCAGAGTGCTTTGAGGAAAATTTTTGAGTCCATTTCGATGATAGGATTTTCTAGATTCAGCAAAGAGCAAATTATCAAGAGATTTTACACTCTTTCTATCGAGCTCCATAATATGAAGAACAGCCATTGGTGAATGATCAATAACAGTGCTTCCAAAATATGAAGCAGCCTATAAAACAATTAGAACTTTTCATCATTTGTTTACCATCCATTAGAATGGAAATTTATTAGGAGAACGGTGTGGTGTCGAGGGATTTGGATCCACTCCTCCATTTATTCTTTTATTTATTAGATGAAGTGTAATATAAACTATTAGATTTGGTCTTTTTAAATCTTAATAATTCATTTTGAATTTATTTTTTCAAAATTAAAATTTAAAATGAATTGTTAAAATTTAAAAACTCCAAATCTCATGCCCCATCATTTAATGATTAGATTTTAATTTTATTTTTGTTGATGAGGTGGAATGGTGGATGCCTCTCTGTAAAATTTGTAATCTGAGGGATGTGCCCTCTAAGTTTCTTGTAGTCATCTTGAGCCTTCTAATTAGTTCGTGCTTAAAACTTACTGAAGAACATTATTATATATTATTCTGGTACTGGACATTCATTAAATAAATTTTTTCAAGAACAGAGCCAGGCACTGGTGCTCAGTGTAGACACTCGGTGCTTGGCTAATAATCCAGTGTCTACATTATATGTGGTTTCACTTTCGTTCAGTTGCTGCTGAAAAGGAAAAAAAGGAGGAAAAAAAATTGCATCTACTAAAAAGGACAAGAAAGAAAAAAGGAGGAAAAAAATTGCATCTACTAAAAAGGGTGCTTGGCTAATAATCCAGTGTCTACATTATATGTGGTTTCACTTTCGTTCAGTTGCTGCTGAAAAGGAAAAAAAGGAGGAAAAAAATTGCATCTACTAAAAAGGACAAGAAAGAAAAAAGGAGGAAAAAAATTGCATCTACTAAAAAGGACAAGAAAGAAAAGAAGAAGGGAAGAAAATACAAGTAGTGCACTTCCACTAGGAATTGAACTTGCAACCTTCAACTTCTCCTATAAATGCTTAACCAATTAAGCAAGCCTACCACTGAAAATAAAATTACAACTTTAAACATAAATGAGGTACACCTGTAGGAAAGAAAGAAAAAGAAGGAAAAAAAACACAATAATGCTGCCAAGAATTGAACCCACAACCTTTTACTTCTCAAATAAGCACTTAACTTTGTCCAAAAAACAAAAAAAAAGTAAGCACTTAACCAATTAAACTAGACTATCTATTAGTGCAAGGATACGACTTAAAAATAAATAGGTCAGTGTACGCCTGTGCGTACATTACACTCCATGTAGCTCCGCCACTGATTTTTATTATATAAAATAGAAATAAAATATCACTCAGGTAACATAAAGTATTATTACTTAATAAGTCAGATGGATTCGGCTGAGTGTGAGAGTGGACTCAACCGCGTGTTGAGTTTACTCTCTATTCAGCCGGACCTTTCAACTGTAACGTTTTGAAGACTTTTCCAGATGTCGTTAATAGAATAAATTATCAATTTGTTATCAAAATTATATATTAAATAGATTAGAACACGAAGGTCTAATGAGTTATACTTCTTTTACATGTAGGTTTAATGGTTTAATACACTGATTTTGTGCCCGTTGGGTTGGCACGTCATACCCCTTCTCATGTGTTCGGTTTGTGCTTGTTGGTTTTAGGCTTCTTGTCACTTTGTTGACTTCTGTGATGGGGTGTGCATGGGCAAAATGATCTTGGTCCAATTATTTGTAATTTATTTTATTGACGAAATATTATTCCTCACAAAAAAAAAAAAATAAGTCATATAATGTATGGACAAAATCCCTTTAAATATTTGACAAAGTGTCTCTCACGAGTTAACAAGTAAATCTTAAAGTTCATAAAAACTTTAAGCGTCTTTTTGGATTGGGAGGTTTGGGAAAGAAATGATTGGATTTTGAGAAACTTTTTAAATCCTTTTTCTTGTTTGGATTTGAGCGATTTGGAGATTATTCGATTAGGAGAATATTGAAAAATCACCCAAATTGGAGTGATTTCATTTAAATGATTACATAATATCTATATTACCTTTCTTATTTTTATAAAATTACTCAAATAACTATATCACATTTGTATCTTTAGAAAAGAATAAAAATATTAATTTATTTATAAAACTTATCATTTCATGTCTTTTCCGTAAAAGAACACATTGAATAAAATGATATTAACTATCTACACTTTTTTTTTTGGTCCGGATCATAAAATTGCATTTCATGAAATACAAATACAAATCTCATCTGATCTCTGAGGGTTGGATATTGTAAAAAAGTACATACATTAGTCGTGATAGTACAGAAGAAATCCAAGAAGTAAATCTTTCTTAAAATTACGCTTAGCTATTCAATCATATAATTGATTCGACATCCTTTTAATGCATCGGAATCTCACTCGGGCTTGATACAGACAAGCACTCTCTCTCGCCCGCGTTTTCCTTCATTGGAGTTGGAATTGAACTCCAACACTAACACACACTACCTTCTCTCACTTTCCGTCTTCTTCTCAACTTTTTCCAAATTACAAGCAAACTTCCACTATCTCTCGTTGACCTTTGCATGCGTAAAACTCACTGTACATGCATACAAACACCCTCTTACACAATGTATATCTCTTTCCATTTTCTCTCCCATTTCTCCCATAACCCTTCTCACAAACTTTATGTTATCTTGCAAGTGTAAGTCACTTTACATTTTTCATGTAATATATCGGGTTGCGCTTCAAAACGAGTGCTTCTCTCTAGTGCGTGAGTCCCAACATCACTATTAGGGAGAGGTTCAAAACGCCCACCGGTTTTGAAGCAATTTCCGTAACGTAACATATGTTGTAACATATTTTTTTCAGGTTGATATGATGATGGAAACTAAGAGGAAGAGATCACTACTTTGCAGCTGCCTTCCCTCAGCAATATTTCTGCTCTCTGCAGCTTTTTTTATTTGCAGTGCCTTCATCATCACAGATTATAAAGAGGTAAAAAACTTTACTTGCTAAAGTCTTATCATTGATCTATTTCCATAACGGTGGCAGAACCATGAATTTAATATTGAGGGCTAAGATTCAATTAAGGGGTCGTAGACAGAAAAACGATGAACTAATCATACTCCGAACCGACACAGGCGAACAATTAGAGTCTAATAGTAAATAAAAGTTTGGAATAAAGAAATAAGGGAGGCCGGTATTTTTTTTCTTAAAACTAATACATAGATTTTCGAAAAAATGTTGGAGACTTGGAGGGCCAGGCTCCCCCGGTCCCCCTGCCTCCGCCCGTCTTTATCATTTTACTAGACATTAAAATCTTAGCTTAAACAGGATCTCACGATGGTGAGTTAACCCAAAAATTCCGCAATTCGAAGTGTTTTTCCTGTGTATTCTTTTTCTAACTTTGTACTTCTTTTTGAGCCATCTTATATTTGACTGCCAATCTGGAATTATCTATTTTTCACTTTCTATGTGCTAAATGCCGTGCTATCATAAAATACTAGTAAAGGGGTGAGTTTGGGTTATATAGATTGGATGACGTTATTGTTTTTCTTCCCCGGGAAGTCTTCTCATGTACTTCTAAATTAATTTTTTTGGGAACTGAAAATAATTATCGGCCATTGTTATGTGCAGAAGTTTCCGGGATGGCAAGTTATTGATGTAATCAAGACAATTAATTCCAAAAACATGTGTGAGGTTTGATTGAGCCCTTTTATATGATTTTTTTTAAGATCATATATGTTCATTGAATTCCCAAAAAAAAAAAAATGTTGTCTCTGTTATAGGACTTACAATATTTTTATGATTTAGAAACAATGCAGGCCTGATGGGAGTGAGACACTGCCTGGAGGTATTGTTGCTAGAACATCTGATTTGGAGATGCGGACTTTGTGGTGCCCTGTTGATAAAAAGGTAGGGAATTTATTTTCCAAGTTTATAGTAACTTTAGGTTTACTACTATTGTCAATACAAGCTAAAGTATCTCGGGTCAGTTGATTCAACGTGTTAGTAGGGCCTGGGTCATTACAATGAATATATAGGATGATCAAGCAACTAATGATGCATATGTTTAAAGGAAATGCAGTTTCATCTCAATTTTCTTTTGGTGAACTCTGCTTTCTAGATCTACTCACAGATCTCTTAATCTATGACATACTAGTAAATATCAACTTCTTTGTATCACAAATCATGATTCAAATACGTATTTTGACCTGAACTTGATACATCTGATAATGGTAAATGGGAAACTATTAGGTTAGTCTGGGACTGACATAAGTGTATCACACAATTGTGGGACCCACACGCATGAGTCTCACCAACCATGTGAGAGACTGACTCATCAATCTAGATCGAGCCAATAATTTTCCATGGTAGACAAATGATAAAAGAAGTATTAGAATTTCTGGACTTTAGTTGTCTAAGATGTGTGAAAAATTACCTGTACATGTCCATCTCTGGATCATGCTCTTTCGTCTGTGCACATTCTCATATCAATGTAACATTGGACATTTGGACCTCAGAATGATCATGTCCTCGCAAAGAGGGACTGAATTTTCAATATATCATTGTGATAAGATGTTGTTATCATCTTAAGATAGTCTATGTTCTTCATAACAAATCTATCTTCAGATTGATGCAGCTTAGCATATCCTACTTCTAGCTTAATATAGTCAGGTTCTGTAAAGATTACAGATTAATGTTGCATAAATGTGAGTTTAGACCTTTTCGACCCACAGAATACTCGATGAAAAAAATTTCTCTCTAGTAAACAGTATCCATGCCACTTAAGGTATCGCATCTCTCAAACTTGGGCTTTCTTAACGCAGCTCATTTGACAACTTAGTACATGGATGTCGAGAGTCCATTGGCACAGATTTAGACTAGAAGTCCTATTCTATCCTTATTAATGGTAGTCAATGAAAGGAGAGATCGGAGGGCCAAGACTGTGGTTCTGGCAGAGCCTTTTACTTTATTTAAAAAAAAGAGTTCTGCGTTACTTGAAAGTCCGTCCTGCTTCAAAGCAGAGGAAAGGGATTTGATACCCGTGCCTACTTCACCACAGCTACCATGCCTTCCTGCAAGAAATCTTTTCTTAACATCAAGCGTGTTGGCAGACTTACAGTGTTGAGAAGGGTGGGCGGAGGGGAACCACTACAGTTTGATCCATTTGTAAATAACTTCAAGTTAGTCTGTATAGTTTGATCCATTTTTTCTGTACTCATATAATGTGCCGGTTTTGCTCTGTTTTTTCCCTTTTCCCCTACTTTTCTGACTTTCAGAAGCCAAAGACAGCAACGAACTTGTTGGCCATTGCAGTTGGAATAAAGCAGAAAGGAAATGTAAATGCAATTGTTGAGAAGGTGAGCAGGCCATACATTCTCACCGGACA
Organism: Ehretia macrophylla; assembly: GCA_037974665.1. Classification (NCBI taxonomy): domain Eukaryota; kingdom Viridiplantae; phylum Streptophyta; class Magnoliopsida; order Boraginales; family Ehretiaceae; genus Ehretia; species Ehretia macrophylla. The sequence goes on along the minus strand of CM075782.1, from coordinate 37,860,326 downwards.
CAACGTTCAAATCTCATTCTTTATCTTGACTACCTAATTTATGTGATGTGCAGTTTCCATCAACAGAATTTATAGTTATGCTTTTCCATTATGACGGCAATGTTGATGGATGGAAAGAGTTAGAATGGAGTAGTCGTGCGATACATATTTCTGCTATAAACCAAACTAAGTGGTATCTTTATTCTACCTGTTCAGATTGATTTCAATTTTGGGAATTTCTCCAAAACGTATATTCCTCTCTCATTGCTGTGAGCCCTACTAGCTCGTGGGTCCCATGCGCTAGAGCGAGGTTTTACACGTTTTGAAGCAATTCCCTTCAATTTTCTTACAAATACATCATTTGGCTTCATGTTACTTAAACGACTTGTTTTGTTCGTCTATGTAACTTAGGTGGTTTGCCAAGCGTTTCTTACATCCAGATGTTATCGCGGAGTATGCTTACATTTTCCTTTGGGATGAAGATCTTGGAGTCAAAAATTTTCATGTTGGTCGGTAAGTCTAATATGTAATCAGATATCTGAAATCAATATCTTGGGTAAAGTAAAGTAATTTTCTAGCCACTGATATATCTTGTAAAAATTCCAATGCAGATATCTATCAATTGTCAAAGAAGAAGGGCTCGAGATATCACAACCAGCCATCGATGCTAACATCTCGGAAGTGCATCACAAAATCACCGCACGAGAAAAGAATTCAACAGTACACAGGTATTCACTGACAATGTTTTAACTGTCTGAATATAATCCAGTTTTAGTACTAACTTGACTTTTTCCAAATAAGGATCATACCCTACCGTTTTAGTTAAATATATATTTGATAAATTCTGTGTTATTAACAGAAGGGATGTAAATCCGACTGGTCCAGGGAGAAGGTGTTATGTAAACAGTACAGATCCTCCGTGTACCGGGTAAAGTATATGCACAACAAATCCACAGAACTTAGGAAATTGAATATTCTGCTAAATCTCCATATATGTTGTAATAAAGTTGGTATCTTACAGGTTTGTGGAGATGATGGCTCCTGTTTTCTCAAGGGCATCTTGGCACTGTGTGTGGTACATGATTCAGGTGCGGCATCTGCAGTCTCTTGCAGCATGTAAATGCAACGTGGCAAGGGGATGAATCACCACCCCTGCACCTCATTCTATTTCTAGTGTGGTCTGGTCCGATCCCCAACCCCATTTGGTTTCCCTGATACTCTCCAATTCTTATTCCTCGCATTTCCATGGTATTATCCGCTCAGGTGGAGCGAGATAAGTCCCAATTTTGCCTTCTAAAAGCTGTAAAATTCGCTTGCCTAATCCCGTCCCAATAACACATCGTTGTCTCATCCCCACCCCAGGTTCCTTTCCTACCCTTCCATTTTCCCCCATTCCCCTTCCCTGGGCCAAGTACATTACCCAGCCTATAATTACTAGGAAGATCACCAACCAGTCTTATTACTGATAACTCCCTCTTCGTCCCCCCCGCCCCTGTCACCACCATCACACTGCGTCAACTCCTAACCTTTCCTGGACCATTACTGTATCTTCATTCACCGGCATCACTTTCATTAGCGACACCAAGTTTCAAGTAATCGATCACTATCAACCATAAATCTATCCAAATCAGCATCATCATGTACATTGCAGGCTCCATTTCAAGTGAAATATCATCTTAATGTGATCTCTAATCAATGCTCCATCAAGTTATCAATTGCCAAAACCATAAACTGCCACCCTAAGCCTTGCCTACCACTATCACTACTCAACTATCATCTAGCCGTTAACTTCTCAAGATCTCTACCATTACAACTAGTACAGATTCTCTGGCTTGACATGTAGTTATTTGTTTCATGTTCACTTGTACCTAATATGGCAATTTTTTTCGTGCAGAATGACTTGACCAGTGGATGGGGTTTAGATTTCCAGCTTGGCTACTGTGCACAGGTTTGTTGCTATGAAGGCAATGTCCACTTTTTCTCTTCTAAATATCCTGTCAATGCGATGTTTTGACTTAAGGAGTATTTTGTTTGATAGGGTAATCGCACGAAAAACATTGGCGTCGTTGACTCAGAGTACTTGGTTCACCTTGGCCTTCCTACACTAGGGGGTTCAGCAGTTAATAAGGTATGTAATACATTCTAAAGACTAATCGTCAGATTTTAAATTTCTTTAAAAAGATACTTTATATTTATTTGAAGGAACTAAGTGCTCTCTGTCGTTATTTCGCTAAATTGATCTTGTCATTCAATTTCTACATATCAGATGTATACTAACTATAAGTTTGTTATAATATTGCAGGTGCCAACAGGTTCTGATCAGTCTGATGTTAGAAATACAGTAAGTTAGCCTCAAATGCTACCATGGCTTACCTTGTGTTGTACAAAAGCTCAAAAACCCGTACCTTGGAGTTTTAATATTCTCAAGCTTATGAAATCCAGCTTCCGTTAATGCATGCATCACTTTTTGCAGGTACGAAAGCAGTCCTATACTGAACTCGATATTTTCAAGAACAGATGGAGAAAGGCAGTCAGAGAAGATAAATGTTGGGTCGATCCGTTTCACAGCTGATATAGAAGATTGGCAAAGTAGGAGATTACCGCAAAACTCAATGTACGGATACACATTGTCAAATGCAGGCATATATAGCACTGGAAAATTCTTTTCTTTTCTTTTTGATGAATATCCCCTGTATACATGATGAACAAATTGACATGCAACTAAGATATACAACTTCATGTGTAATTTTGTCCCAGTGAAAATGCAGAAGTTTTCTCTATCTCTGTCTCACTCTCTCTCCCTGCCAACCACCTCCCTCCCCCCCCTCCCCAACACGCACACATACACATGCACACTGTCATGCAGAGGGGGAGCAAGAGCAATGGGGGGTTTGTCTCAGAAAGAGAATATACATATACCTTTCATTTTTCTTTGACCAATGTATTTCTCTGTCAGTTACTTCAGCTTAGATTAGCATAACACATAATTTAGCGTGGCAAATGTTCTCCATGAGAATCACTTCAGAAAATGATTATCCTCGTCAGAACAATTAACGGAACTTGATGTTCATATAACCTCGCGTGCAAGGTCAAGGCAACTGATAATCCAGTGCCTTCTCATCTAAAACTTCAAAGTTATGTATCCACTAGCAGAGATAAATGTTACTATCTTACAAATGAAAAACTATGCTCAAGTCACATCAAAAGCGACTTCCTTTGCGAACAATACCAACAATGAGCTGTCCTACTTCTTCACCGCTGTCTTCCTGGACATGATGCCCTGACTGCAAAGTGCAAACAGTAGAACAAATTATTTAACTACTATGGAAATTACACAAAGGACCTCAGCCCACCCCTCCATGCATCTCCCCCACCTCAAAAAAAATGTAGGTGTAGCATTTCGTGTCTCCTTCCGAGGAAGGAGAGACAGAAAAGAAAGGAAAAGCTGGAGTTATGGCTAGCTGAGTGTGATAGCAGAATTAACAAGATGGGGCACGCTAAAGTGCTTCCTTGCTGTCTTGTTTTCTGTCGCCAATATTCCTTCCTTTCTTCTTCGTTTCAAATTGAAATAGAAGAGAATAAGTGCAAAAGCTGCTAAAAGCACAGAACATAGGTAAAAGAGCCAGGATTTTTCTTCCAAAGCAGTCTTCACTGAACTAAAATGATTTAGATGTGGAAACAGAAAAGGAGTTACAAGGGAGGAAGGGAGGGAGTGCGCGAGAGAGTTAACATATCAACAAGCTTGCTAATTGTGGTATAGATGAGTTGATATAAGTTGCACTCCACTTCCATGATTACAGGTTTGGGAAAAGATTCAAGATTTTTGCTTTTCTCTTAATGAAATGAAAAGCAGATATTTCTCTATAGCAATTACGTTAGTCCAAGAGGACAAAGTTACCATCGGAAGTTCAATAAGTTGGTGGTTTGATTGCTTGCAGAAATCTTCAACTCCCTCAAAGCTTAACCAGCGGTCTCTTTGGCCCCAACATATAGTAGTCGGAACTTTCCAGCTCTTGTCCATGAGTATCTTTTGCATCTCTTTCACATAAGTCTATGAATTTGATTGCAATGAAAATTTGAAAATTTTTAGTCAGAAACGACAAACATATGCCATTTTTGGTGCTAACACTTTCTAAAATGCGCTAATGATAAAAATATATAATATATAGAAAATGTGGAAGAATCACATAGCTGAATAGATGGAGACAAAAGGTTGAGCAATAGAGATAGTCTAACATATATTGATACTCCACCGCATATCTTATTTGTCTAATACATTTTACTTTTACCGATAATCATTTGGAAGCCAAGTGCCTGATGGCCTAACAGCATAAATTTGCCAGATCATGTGGAAGGTCAAGGGATGAATGCAATGATTTACTTTATTCAAAATATTTCTAGAAAGCGAGTGTTACTGTCTCTTGAGAAGCCTATTAACTAGAATTCCGCAAAACTGGGGTGCTAGTCTAAATAAATAACTTAGGAAGTTAATTAGAATAACCGGGGTTTGAATTGGAATAAGTAATGGTCAGAATCACTGTTGTGGCGCTAGTTTGAGAAATCCCATCGTCCCCACAAGGGAGGTTAGGAAGATGCTCAATTGGCCTCTTGGTATATGTACGGTAAGAACACTCCCTTCACTCATGTTGGCGAGGCCCGAACCTACGACCTCAATTCAGAGCTGACCGCTCCATTGAGCTATTGAAATGGATGAAATAGGGTTTGTTTAATTGAAAACGAAATTGGTTCCCTCCTTTTCTTCCAGTAACAAGGCATATATTTCAGATCTCTTGTAAAAGATATCACTCATAATGATAAAACATGTTATCCAGGATTTATTCCTACTTGGGAGTGTTCAACAATAACATATCAGAATACTATTTCCTGTTTTGGTCACTGTAGTCCCTGAATTGTTATTACTACGAGTTCAGATCACCAAGAAATCACAAATTTTTACAAAATCGTCTTCAAGATTCTGCCCGTGTATTTTTTTGTTCAATTACACATGTATCTCAATTGTTCGATTGTAAAAGACATAGTATGAATGAAATTTCTGAGAAAATATTATTCCAAAGAAAAAAGGAAATAAGAAACACTAAATGAAGTATTGATAGAAGAATAAAAATTTTACGCTAAAAAATGTAAACTGTGAAGGCTTTCTTGAAAAATACGCAAAGTAAAATTTTTTATAATAGTTGGTTGCTAGAGAGGATTTTACTACAATAAAGCCTCATCAGCTACAAAGAAAGAATGATAAAGAACATGTTCACCTTAAGTTCTTTCTTCATCGCCCTACTAATAGCATTCAATGCAAATCCTGAAGAGCCAGATGTGAGATATGGTCTCCTATAAACCATAGCAACATCTTCTTTAATTTGATAAGGGCCACAGCTTGTCAAGGCTTTATCACTGGCTCGTAGAGGATCCTAATAGAAGTTGATCCAATAAAAAGATCAAACTTGAAATCACCTAGAACTCAAAATTAACAAATAATTACATGTTAAATAAATGCAAAGCTCTTATGTGCTATCCCTACCTGAGAAAAGATTTCGCCTAACAAGAAGTGGCTGAATATGGACAATGTTGATGGCAGGATGGCATGCTTGTCTGTGAGCTTCATGTCAAGACAAGGATGAAAATATCTCAGCATCTTTTAAAAAAACCAGAATAAAGTACACAATTTGTAGACATGTGATCAAGTGTAATTGTGGACTCGCATTTCTGAGATTTAGAGAATACAAACAACCAGAAAGTTTTTTAACTCTTTCGTAGAAAATATCAGCATAAATTGATTAGAAGATTTGAAGAAAATTATATTGCTTGTTAGACAAATTCACAATGTTGATGAAGGATGCATATGAAACGTTCATAACAATCTCTACTTGGTTTATATCGTATACCTTTTTTACCTTTATAGCCATTCTTGTTATCTTAATAGCTTGTCAGATAAAAGTACAGGGTATAAAGCTTGTAAATTCAATGTGACTGATACACGGCTAACAAATATCTCAATTTGTACTAGTGTGTTCATTTATTTTCAAATAATGCTTTGTATGAATACCTCAATAATTTATTGTGATATTTTCAAATAATGCTTTGTATGAATACCTCAATAATTTATTGTGAATAGATATACGCATAGTGTAGTATGTAGCAGCATTCAAATTTACTACAGAAAAATTCTATCTTAAACTCAAGGTTAGTTCTGGAGTATAGACAGGAGTGGAAAGATAGATTTATAATTTGTCAATATTTTACTATGCCAGAAAGGATACTCTATCGGACACACACCACAATGGACAGTAAAATGTGCAGAAACAAATCGAACTGAAGATTATAGTGTTGAGTTATCCATACCGGAGGATTGAGAAGTATGAGATTGTTAATCTTTTCCTGGTGACTGCTGGCATATTTAACAACAATGGGTGAAAAAAAGCCCTGCAAAGTCGACAAAGATTCAATATTTCGATTAGAGGTTTGTTGCTCACTCTGTCTATGCGAGGATATGTACCTGGACAACAAGAGTAGTCTTGGTGCTTGTTAGTTCATCAACAACATACTCCAGTGAAGACAAGTACTCTGCAAACATATATTACAGTTCTAAGCCGTGAAAATATGCTTTTATTAGTTAGTTTAGAGTTTATATCTAGCCACGTTTATATGGACAGACAGGACGCGTACCCTTCAAAGTGTAGTCAAAGCCATATCTAGGTTGCGGTTTATCCGAAAATCCAAATCCTGTAAGTACAACAGGTTAACTTGGCTATTTCTGCTAGTTATCATGTATCATAATATATGGATGCATCATAAGTAAGAAAGCACAGAAGTAGTCCGATTGACATCTCTTCCAACCTGGAGAAATCCTTCCTCTCAGAAAAATGATGGTATTAAAAGAAAAGAAAAACAGAAAATTAAGCCTTATACTTGGTGGGTGTCTGTGTCATGGAGAGGAAGCGGGAAATAAAAACAGATTAAAATGAATATTCAAACAAGGACTCCCGAGAAATAAAAGTATTAGTTCAAATAGTCATTTCCCCATATGTGTATAGGATTTTACCTAGCCAATCAAAAGCTACTGCATGATAGTCCTTTGAGAGAATGGGAAGAATCTTGCGATACGAGTATGCCTGCAATAGAAAACCTTGTTACTTGGGCATATCCAGTGTGATTAGGGATCCAGTTTTTAGACCGAAAATTAACAGGAATTTCTTGATCAGAAGATGATGATTCGATGATCAATTGAACATTTTTCCAAATTGACAGCTCGACTAAGATATAAGAAACCAAATTTTCTACTCTTTTGCAACAGTGGAAGGGAAAATTGAAAAAAAACACCACCAAACACACCGTACCAGAAACATTCAACAAGAATTTAGTTCTCTCTTGTTTTCCCTACAAGTGAAAGAATGTACCTAAGTGACATAAGAGTCACCTGTGAGGGGAATCCATGAACTAATACAATTGAGGGATTTTCAGCATTTCCTTCTTCAACGCAAAACCATCTATTGCAGGAAACCATATATAGAGAAAACATGTTTCAATCGAGGATGCCTGCAAATAAGTCATCCTCATTATCTGGACAATATGAGAATTGATCCCCTTATAGTGTTTTTCCTACTACAAAGCGTACCTGAAAAGATCAGATGAGGCCTGTGAACCACCACCCATTGCTAGACCAAAAATAGGATCCTTAGCCTTCTCTCCAGTGCCAGAAACAGGATAAGCTTTCACCTGGAAGTAGCGAACTAACAAAGTTACTAGAGGTATCAAAATAAACCTATTCCTAGGTGACAAAAGGATTGCTACATCGTGTTTAGATGCCATTTATGTCCAGCAGGCCTAAGCTTCGTACTAGAATTGCAACTCTATGTGCTATATATTACATGATCAGAACAACCTTGATCATCCCCAATTTTATAAGAACTCTGATAATACAGATGGGCATTTTAATTATAGCCCTAAAACCCTGGACCTGCAAGTGACACCAGTATCGTAGTTGAGAACAACCGTGTTGAGGCAAGTATCAACTATGCCAAAACGATTAACCCGATTTATTACTTAAAAATCACAACACTAACTTATAAACCATACCAAGATCATGTCTCGCAATTTAGTCTAATACTATTAAAATTCAATGGAATATGAGATTAACTTTATCTTCCAATAACAAATTACGAGACAAAAAAGCATGAAGAACTTACAAATTTCCCTTTCTTGAACCATTCATCGGCTGGACTTGGCTCATCCGAGTACTTCCCTATCCAAAAACGAAAGTACACACAACTAAGTTTCTCCATAAATAAAACAAAATAAATCACTCTCTAATAGCTTAAACTTTAAAATAAGATATTCAATTTACATGGTATGAGAAATTTTTTTACAAGTCATGGAAGATAACAGTGAGTATTTTAAGAAATATGAGTTCTATTCTAAAACCAAATCGTATTAGATTGAGTAATCTAGAATCTTATAAGGTGGCCGTGTAATCATATGAGACCACGATTGAAAAAACAGCTTTGAGTTTAAAAGAGTGCATATGAGAGCAGAGTTTGCGAAATAATTAGTCACGTGTAGGTAGAATTGTATGTTTCTCTAACGTGTTAAGCTTTTAGACGAGATGATCAATTTATAATATTTAAAATTCTAACCTCCACTGAAAGAAAACCCATCTCCAATTGAAACTGGAGCATCCAGCAAATATTCCTATCCATCAGATATAAATTAACTTTGCACAAATACTTAGCCAAGATTAAGAAACTATATATTTAAAGAAGAAAAATTAAATGCTAGCTAGATGTCATCGTATATTTATCACCCAACGAGGCATACACATAGGAGGTAGTAAATGGGTAATAAACTAGGGTGACATTTAGCATGTTCGCATGTGTTTTTCCCCAATAACGTTTTATAAAACTCTTTGACCCCCGAATTTGTTAGGGGTAACATATGGCTACGCTCTTTAAAGAAACAAACCTCATCGCGGTCGCTGCTTGATCGGCAAAAGAAACGGGAATGTTTGTTTCTTGAGAGGCTTTTTGGGGTTGGTTTGATGCAAATTAGAGGGTGGCGGCGAGGTGTTAATGTGGAGGCAATGGGGCAGTGAGGAAGCAGGGAAGAGGAAAGATGAATGGCCATGAGATGATAGTCGATAGAGCAAGAAAGTTGGCGCGAATGACAGTTATGACCGTTGGTTGTGAATTTAAGTGGGTCGTTGATGAGAAATAAGATAGGATTTCTCTGGTTCTAGTTTCGGATAGGCTCTTTGATTTTTTTCTGTTTTCTTTTTTACTCATGCTAAATTAGAATAAAATTTCATATTTTGTTGAAATTATACGTTAAATCTTATATTATTATGACAATATAATTTCTTTTTTGGTTATAAATATAATTTTTTTTTTCAATTTATTTGATAAAGAATAAATATTCGACATGATATTAAATACAGATCTTATTCTTGAAAAAATTACGAAACTTACATTAATTAAAAAAGATCGGGTATAACCGACCTCACGGGCGATGACCCGTCAACTGAACACGTTTAGATTTGCATCTTGTATGGCTTAAAAGAGGCAGAAGCGAATTGGCAAAGATACGAGTCCTTGAAGTTGCCGAACAACTTTGCTCAATTCCCTTTTGAATTGCTATATAGCGAAAGAAATTAGATTTGCATATTGTACCTAAGAATCGCAAAACATTCAATTCTTGCATATAAATTTTCGAACCACACTAAACTAAACTTTATCCCACTAACTGACGCAAAACGGAAGCAATTCTAAATACATTCTAGAAAATGCTTCTGATGAGGGTGGAAAATGATATCCGTTCGAGCTCAGTATTTTAGCCTCAAGTTACCTAACCTACAAAATAAGAGAAGGAATCGCAGGGGTGGCGGCTCGTGTTTTCCCTCGCGTGTGAAAGTGATTAGTATATCTAAACTCAACAGTAGGTAGTTGAGAGTAATAAATACATGTGAGTTGCCTGATAATAAAGTGTGAGTGGACTATTTATATTAATTCTGATTCTGGACAACAATTAATGTTTAAATCTGTCCGGCACTACTCACGCTTGCTTTATGTCATATCGAAAGTGACCTGTTGCAGTGGTAAAAAGGAACGGGTCGGGAGTCAGGCAAGTGACACCTCCTCAAGTCGGGTAAACCGGTCTAACTCGGTTTACACCCCCATCAGCTTCAATACGAGAAAATATTATTAAAGAATAAAGCTCTAAAAAGCGAACAAAATACTGAGCAGGCTAAAGAGCCAACTATTTATATTAGTAAGTCTAGGCTAAAAAAATAAATAAATCCCAAATGAATGTGGGATAAAAGAAAGTCATAACATAAATTAAAAGGCACCGAATAAAAAGCTTGCCTAGGCGCCTTGATCCTGGCTCTGGCTCGATTAATTTGGTGCATAAATGATTCGGCATCTCGTTGCACATCACTAATTGAGGTCGATTATGTATAAAAAATCTCATTTAGAAACAGAAAAATGGAAGAAAATGTTTTCACACATCATAATCATCTTGGAGTGCTCAATTCTCTATTATACAACATTAGTTTTCCATTTTACATCCAACAATTGGTACATTACAGATAAAACACCACACTTTTTCTACTTAACAAAGTATGGAAGGTTAAGCCCATAAAGAAGGAAATAAGCCCAAATGACACCAGAAATGCCACCAAAGAAGAATCCACCAGTGAACTTGGCCCAACCTTCAGCAGTCTGCAACTGATCAGGCACCTTCTTCCTACCAGTCAAGGTCAATGATGGTGCAGTTGATGGATCACCTTCTTTGAATGATGAAATCCCATAAATTGTCAAGCAAATGGTCAGAATCACAACCAGGCCTGCTGCTCCTAATGAACCAGCTCCACCTGCACACGGACGGATCCAATTTTTTTTTTTCAGTGAGAGTATAACAGATAATCTTTTAATTAAATGAACGCATATATATTTTGTTTAGTGGGGGTTCAGGAAAAATATAAATATTTAAATGTTTTTTGGACTAGTGGGGGTTGCACCTGCATATTCAGTGTTCCTGAGTGGGCCTGTCTTTACAAATGGGCCGACTAAGAGAAAACCATGGGCCAGACCGACCTCGACGCCTCGTAGAAGTGGGTTGACTGCTGTTCTGTAGGCTGGGAGGTTGGAGAGGTACCATGCTATCAGTGGGCTTGATGTTACTGGGGTTTCAAGGCTTCCAATGAATGGGTCTCCATTGATGGGTTGGATGACTTGATAAGTGGGCTGCAGCATAGAAAAGAAGCAAATGCGTCGCGATCAAACAAACCCAAAGTGATTTACTTAGTGTATAGCATCATTTGATAATATCATAATGTTACGAGTGATATTCAATAGTAGTAAATTATTCACGTTATTTTATTATAACTGTATTTATGATTCACAACTATTGATTATTTTGAGTAGATCTATTCCCATATAATATGAAGTGATGAAGAATTACATGAGTAGAGAAAAAACAAGTTGACTATGGTTGAACCTTGAAATTAGTTATTGTTCAATATTGTGAGAGGGAGGACACTATGGTACGGATGGTTGTCATTATCTCTTAGAGCATTGCTATATTATATTGTTATATTTGAGGGTTTATAGTCTTTTATAAGAAAAAAAAATTTAACATTCAATACAAGAATTCTTAATTTACGAAGAAAATGTGAAGCATCAACCAAATTGTTATTATAGGCCACGTCTCATGAGTGACACAAAGCATTAGCTTATTTGTAAAATTATCATCATGCTTATTGACTTATTTCTAAGACTAACCATTATAATCCATCATAGGAAAAAAGCAACTTAGGCTTCATGTACTATTGCAGCTCATGAACCAACACATAAGTAAGACACAAGATAATAGTATTTCATATAATCCCGCAACAAATTCTCTATGCAATAATTTTTTGTAATTAAATTATAACTTAATTAACTGTGATAAAAAAAAGTAATCTCATCAACATTTATTAATAAAAAGTGATAAATAATATTATAAATGTTATAAAAAAAATTAGTTTATACAATGTTTAAAACAAATATTAATTGCAATAAGACACTTATTGTAACAATTTTATTATTTGTCAATTATAGTATTGTAGAAAAGTTAAAATGTTGTATGGATCACTAGTAGGTATTCAGGATGAAGGAAAACTGTGATTTTGCAGTTCAGGAAATTTCTCTTATATGCATGGCATGTAAAGTGAAACTCAATGCACGAAATTCGTGTTATCTGATAAGTGTAGACAATAGCTGAACCCCGTTTGAGGTCTAACTGTATGCAGATTTACATTGTATTTATGTAACTAATCGTTTTTACTACTCAATTCCGTGATCTTGTGTGACGACAACTATATATGGCATGCAAATCATAAGAGATTAAAGAAGCTTCCATAGTCTAATTGCATGTAGCTTTATATTGTCTTTCTGCAAGACATTATTTTCACGACTCAACTCCGTGATCTTGTGTGACGACAACTATATATGGCATGCAAATTATAGGAAATCAAACAAGCTTCATAGCAAAACTCTACTAATTACCTTCTCTGACTGAACTGCCTTGATGGTGAAGCAAGAGTTTCTCCTAGAAGCTGGCAAGACTCTAAGTGGAGCACCAGAAATTCCCTTAGGAGCAACAAGACCACCTCTTGTTAAGGATGAAGCAAAACTGCTCTTGAATTGGCTGGCCATGGTGGAAGCAGCAGTAGCCATTGTTGGAATCTTTTGTTTGCAAATTCTTGACCAAACAAATAATATAACACAAAATGTATACAAAGTTAAGAGATGAGAGATGTAATTTCTGACTTGGCAAAGAAAATCTTTTGCTCACAAATACTTGGTTCTCAACGAGGATGTTCTTTACGTGGATGTTTCTCATTGGACAAAATGGTACTTGAAACCTTATCTCTTATCTATGCTACAAAGAATGGATATCACCTCTAAGTAAGGACAAAAGGAAAAAAAAAAAAACTATGTGTGTGGGTTATAAGCTACCTCCTCCTTCGGGGATTACTTTCTTTTGTATTTTTGTTTTTCATCCTTTTTGGTTTTTATGACAATATTCTTGATTAAAATTACATTAAATCTATTTTAAAATAACAAATTTTACAGTTTAGTGAGACATGGATTATATGAATTGATTAATTCGATGGATATTGTCTCTAACAAAATTTCTCAGAATAAAACCCATAAATTATAGTATAAACAGTTGTCCGTTTAATTACTTTAATTTTATTTTATTGGATCTTCAATCCAAGATCAAACCTTGGGCTTCAAACAAGAATCACTCATTTAGGGTATCAAATCTATCAAAGGGGCTCCAAATTCACTATCAAATCCCAACTAGGTAAATACATTTTTTATTCAAGAATGAGCCACAAACTACTATAAGTTTACTGTATGTACTTATCTATAGTTGCTATTTCTAAGTTGGAAGGAGGGCTTTGCTTAACCAACTGAAGTAGAGGTTGTCTTTTTGATAGCGAGTATAATTTGCACTAGCTATTTTATATGAAGCTATCTTTACCCATTTGATGAAATAATTCATTGCTACCAAGATATACCCGTAGCCATTGGAGGACTTGGGAGAGATTTTCCTAATGATGTCGATCCCTCATGTTGAAAATGACCATGATGTAGTGAAATTGTGAAAATCTATTTATGGGATGTGTCTTAAGTTTCATTCTCGTACTTTTAATACTGAAAACATCTTTTAATATAATTTTTAGTCTTTGTTGAAAGTCTGTCAATAGTACCATTTCTTATAATCTTTTTAGTTATCACGAGATTATTCATGTGGAGATCCAAATCTACAACCTGTAGAGTAGATATTTTCATTTTTGTACTTTTTTTATTATTAAAAAAAGGGAATCATTTTGTCTTATCATATCTCATTTTTCATCTTTTTCTGTAAATGGAACTTACAACCAACAGCGTGAAAAGTTATCATTTTGACAACTTAGACTAAATTTTAGAACCTCTAATATAGACCTTGCCTAAAATTAATTTTCTTTTTTAATGACGAAAAATTCACCATAGGTAAAATTACATTAAATTCACTTTAAAATTATAAATACCGAGGTATAACAATACATCCAACACATTTCTAAATCAATCAAAGACCGTGATCCAACTATAAACATTATCTTTAAAATCCACTTCTCTTTGTGTCTGTCTCATTTACTTAATAAATAAATAAAATACACAGAGGTTTCCTAGTAGATTGCATCGACGTTCTTATAATTAGGCATTACGAACAACTACTTAGACTTCAATGTTGCTGAAAAAGTCTCCCCTTATTCATAGTGGATTGGAAGGTGTTACCAACTGTGAATTTCATATTCAAATTGGCAATTGATCTTTCTTCAGCTAAGTATCTTCAGTGAAGAGACAATTTTTTTGGCGTAAAAGTTGCTTCTTCCTAAGCTAAGCCAAGGATTCCCCGAGTAAGAACCATTTGTCGATTTAATAGTTTTGTATGAATTAGCAGTTTTTTATTCTTCTAACCCTACTTCTAATCTAATATTTAGACAACGCATATTTGGAATAAACCTTGTTACTTGATTAGTTAAGAGTAGATAAAGTGAAAATTTAAATTTGGGATTGGATTATTAATCCTCCTCCTACTCTCTATAACTTAATGCTGATCGTGAGCCTACTAGTATAGGCTACGGTGGTTGTATTTGTTCTTTTCATTTTTGGTAAATAAAGGAGGCTATAGCCGGAATTAAACAACAATATTTCTAATGAACTCCATCCGTTTTTATCTTTATTTAAAAACTCGCACAAATGCACAAGAACTTGATGAATAGTGTTGCTCCCCAAAAATTAGTTTAAGTCAAAGTTGGCTAACCAATCGATACACTGATTTACTTCTCGATAAATATGTTTTATCCAATAATTAGGTTGCCTTGCTAATATTTGCTGGCACTCACTAAGCAAAATTTTAAAAGGGCTACTTGGAGATGTTTTATTTGTTTTACTTGCGATGCAATTTGATGTTTTCATTGACTCCAAAAAAAAAAAAAAACTTTCTAGTTGGAGATAGTGGGCTCCCAATATGGGCCTAACACTTACATTCTTTAATCGAACCAGGCCCAGGTTTCAATCACCTATATCTTTGCTTAGATCCGGCCCAGAATGCAAAGTCTCTCTCTCTGTAATCTCTCCCATTCTTGAACCCCATCAAAACCCCAAAAGCCTCCTACACTGAGAAGGAAGCAAAATGGCACTGCAAGCTCTGAAGCTGCCATTATCACGTTGTTGCACCATTTTTAGCTCAAGATATAGCTTCTTCTTCTCACATAAATTACCAAAAACTCCTCACCTTTTTGGTACTCTTCTCTCCTCCTTCTTCATCTTCTTCTTCTTCTTATTCACAATGTTACAATTCTTGATTTTCTTCTTTTGTTACCATGTTTTCGCTTATATAAAAATAATGTAGGAGAAGCTCCTTAGATGAGTAAATAGCGTTGACATATTCATATAGCTGATCCCACGTAGTGAGAAAGGCTTTATTTAGTTTGGTTTGGTTAGTGGTTACCATGGTTTGATGTTGATTATATAATTTACTTTTCGATACTTCTTCTAATTTTGTTAGCTTATTTCTATATAAAAGAAAAAAAAAGATATTTAATGTCAAGAGCCCCAAGGCCTAAAACTCGGGCGTGCAAGCGAGACCCGTGCCACACTTTATCTTTGCCAAATATTTGACTAGACCCGGAATTGTTATCTCGGGTTATTATATAAGGGGACAAGGTTAAGTTAAAAACCAAACCCGTTTAATGTGTTTCAGCAACGCGGTTAATGAAATATTATGTGAATTTTCCCTTACGTTTTTCGTAACATTTGAAAAATAGTTGTGAAATGCTTTCCGAGCTGTGCTATAGGATTGCATATTAAAGTTGAGAGCTTTGAATGTTTATACATTTTAAAGGAAAAGAAAGATCAAAGCTTGGAATAGGGACTAGGTACCAAGTAATGAAAATATTCGATATGCTTTGGAATCATTTCAATTTATGCTGATGAGTATATACTGTTTTAGTACTGGCATATTGCGAATGAATATTGGTGTGATATTGGATTATGATGACTGTAACTTGATTAACGTATACTGTTAGCGCCATCATTTTTTTTTCTAAGTGGGGTTTCTAACTATTTCTACTTCCGTTCGCCAGTGAGATGTATGAAGACTCATGTGCACTGTCCTATTAGAAGCTTTGCATCTTTGAGCTCAGCAAACATTCAACCACAGAAGAAGTAATCATTCTCTCCTACTCTTTCTCATGCATTCTTGTCCTCCATGACATTGTAGTATATATTTACATTCAAGAATCACTTATTGTAACTATGCCTGAATATCTCTTTTATATTGATTAGCGATGAAAGATTAACAATTAGACCGAAATGGAGAAGTAAACAATAGCCATGAGTTTTCATAGATATTGCATGAGTTTGCTGGGTTCACTTGCTTAGACAATAGAATTGGGTGCTAACAACAAACTTAATCTGTTGCATGAGTACCAACATGTATAAGCAGTTATCTCCTTCATAGTTCCAAAGTTTGGTCATAATTTTTGATGCGTTGCTCTCTATCACTTCCTCAACATTTATGTCATCGGACTTTGCAGGAAAAGGAGACTTGATGAGATATGTCTTGAAAGATTTCAACAGTATAGTAGAACGTTTATACAATCATGGATCCTGCAAGGTAGATGCTTGTAGCATGTTGCTTTTATCTCAGAATAACTGATATTTTGTTGTCTACTTGAAACCCTTCGATCAATGATAGATACAACGAATTGTATTGGAACTTTGCTTGTTACCTTGTTAATAACCCTAATGATAAGGAGATGACCAAACACCATAAGCAAATCCCATCTCCTATTTTCTGGTTCTGTCTATTGAGGATTGTTTTACATACTTCCGTAAATGTTCAAAGATCTGAGTTACTTTCACTCATTTATCCAAGCCTTTGGCATCCTCTTTGTACGTAATCTTTCTAACCACATGAATCTCCAGGCTCTTGAGCCTTATTACACAATATGTTGAAGGGTTTCTAATTATATGTGCTTCTTCATTTATGACGAAGAATGCAGTCTTAGTCTACTCATTTGTCCTTAACTGTAAAGACGAACAGAGGTAACAATTAAAGCTGATTTTTCCCCCCCTCCCTCTCTCGGCTGCTTCTCTCTTTCTCTTCACATCCCTTGCCTCCAGCTTCTGTCTCTGTCAATTTGTGTGACATTACTGATGAACTCTCTGCACAGGCAAAGTATTTGTTAACGGAAAAGCAGTGCACAAAGCTGGGACTCTCGTTTCTGATAAAGCTGTTGTAGAGATCAGGGCAGAAATCCCAAAATATGTATGTAGGTGATGACTTTATTACAACTTGTTTAATATCTCTAGAGCTTCATTCTTTTTCTGCAGTAATCTTGATGTGCCTTTTCTACTCTTCTAACTTCCAACTTGACACATACTCCAGAGCAGGACACAAGTTAGAGGCTGCCATTGAACAACTAGGTGTTGATGTTGATGGAAAAGTAGCTCTTGATTCAGGGTTGTCAACTGGGGGATTTACAGATTGCCTGCTTCAGTATGGTGCTTCATTTGTTTATGGAGTTGATGTAGGGTATGGCCAGGTTAGAGGATATAAAATTTGTCACCACCCTTTGCTCGTGGAACTTGTTTGTTTGTTTGTTAGTTATGTAATTCTCGCTAATACAACGAAGAAAGTTTTGGCTTCTTAATTTATGCTCACTTGTACCTACTCTCGGAAATGAAGCTTGATTTGCACCACATTATTTGTCATCTTGTGAGTGGTAAACTATTTGTAGTTTCTCATTGATTTATATATAAAAAAGATATGTGGTTAATGTTCTTAATATGGTCAAGAATTCAAGAATTTCAGTAATCTCATTACTATTCTGTAAGCACATGGTATATCGTCCTCATACTTAAAACTAAGTAGTGTATCGTGTCCTATTGCCCTTGCTATTAACTGCATGAATTGAGAATCTGAGTAATATAGGGTAGAGGTGAAGCACTTGAATTCTGAGATCCCATAGAAATAATTGGAAGACAATGCTTTCAGTGTTCGACCACTTCTAAAGGAGGAAAGATATTTCCACTTAAACCTTCCGCTAATCAGTCAATAAGGAGGATTGCTATTCCATGAATTGCCACCTTATTTTCAAAAGAAAGGGAGCAAAATCTTTTTCTGTTGATGCATAGATATTCTGTAGATCTATTTCCTGCTGAAGTTGAGGGAACAAGGAGAGTTTTTGGGACTTTTTCGTCCTACTTATGGTGGACTCAAGCATGGGGAATAGAGTGAGCTACTACATTGTTGGAGCATCAAGAGGCTACATGACATGTTATTTGGTTTTTGTTTTTACAGAGTAACAAATATCGTCTTGACATTTTCCTCCAATTTTCCTCACATCTATTTTCTTTTTAAGGTGTCCTTTTCTTAAAATTTAAAGGTGGTACAATAGAAACTCTTTCTGTCAAACTTGTCTTGATATTTGAATTAATAATCCCCCACCGAAAAGATAGGGGCACAATAATAAGTAGGTAACAAGAGAGAGTGAGATAATCTTACCTTTTCTAGTCTCTGTTTGGTCATTAATCTTTGGCTGGTCTGGTTGTTCTAATTAGTCAAAGATGCTGATTTTCTCTTTAGGTGGCAGAAAAAATTCGTAGAGATGAACGTGTATCTGTTATAGACCGGACAAACTTAAGATATCTTTCTGAGCTACCACAGAAGGTTGATTTGGTGACATTGGACCTCTCCTTTATTTCCATACTCTTGGTAAGCTTTTAGTGGATACAATCTTTGCTTTGAGTTGCCCTTTTGTCTATAGTTTGTCCTGTCTACTATTGGTGTACTCCTATACGGGGTGAAATTATTTTGCTTGCCACTTTGTGCAGGTCATGCCTGCTGTGGTGAATTTAATGAAGGAAGAATCGACCTTAGTTACTCTCATTAAACCTCAATTTGAGGCTCGCAGATCCCAAGTATGTAGTTTTCTCCCTCTTTCACCTCACTCAGGAAAATATACTAATATATATGTGAAAGGAAATGAAATAGGATGCTATTTTCATTCATCTCCTTGCTTTTGATATTGCCTGCTTTTTATCATGGTTATCTGCTTATACTTGGGGGGAGGAGAGCATGATAGGGCGGGGAACATGAGATAAAGTTATCAACCAACAAGTCTTTTCTAGTATTCACCAACGCAAAATCTTTGTTATTAAAAATTCCGAGTGAAAATGTATTTTAGTACCTTTATGGTGCTCTAATGGTTAAAAATACTTATCTGAGAAAATTATGAGCAAAAAGTACAATTGTAGCACACAAGTTTTGAGAGGGGAGAAAGCTCTGTCTAGGACTCGTTAAAAGTGAATCAGTGAGGGGGGGATCACTACACGTTCCACCTCACCTGCCCATCTTTTATCAGTTTAGTCTTCTGGAGGACAAGTGTTTCATAAATAATCACCAGATTTGACAAAAGCAATAAGCAGAAAAGGGAAGCGTGAATATGAGAAAAGGATCAGTCAGCACCAACACTCTAAGCCAACACTTCATCTTTTTTTTTTTTTTTTTTTCATCATAGTGACATTCATCTCCTGTCTGTCCATGGACATAGGAATTTATTGAACCATGTAAATATTTTATTACTTTAATTTCTAACGTATTCTTTGTTCTGACACAGCCAGATTCTAAAATTTCTTTTACTTGAATTCAACTTTGTTATTGAAGGGTTATATGCAAAAGACAATTAATAACAGTTTTCTCATGGATGGTTAGATATCTGTTTAGCAAATTAGTGTACATAGGACATCCAACTTAGAAAACCTTTGCATATTTAAATTGGAAAAAAAAAAAAAGATACTTGATACCTATCATATTTTTTGTTTGCATATATAAATCGGCTTAATTGAGAAAAATTTTGGAGTTAAATCGAATGATGAGCTTTCACATATTTCCCTTGCATGTCCAATTTGAAGCTCAGAAATAGTGTTCTATTCTTTCCTGTACTTGATTCTGTGCTCATCAATGGCCATATATCATTGTTAATTCTCAGATAATTCAGTAAGAATATAAATTTATTCCACTTTCTCTCTCTAATACAGGTGGGTGGTGGTGGAATTGTGAGAGACCCCCTAGTCCATCAAGAGGTATGCATTTGCTCTATTTTTGTACTTCTAATTTATCAGATGTTTTGTGTACTATGTGGGATGTATTCTTTTGCTTCGGAAGAACAAGACTTTGTTTTCAGCTCTCCAACAGCGAAATAAACACATTTATTGCAATATCATATTGTTCACTGGATTGATTAGTCCTTGAGCCTAGCCTTAGCTTATATCTGCAATCTCATAACGTGCTGCAATATCAAAAAAACTTGGAAATTTATATCTGGACATTCAAATATATTAATCTCTTTGTTAATTTTGGTGATCTCTAATGCAGTTGTCTTTGCTTCAACTCATGGATGCAAAAGTTAAAATGCAATTTTGGTTAATTTTATAAATGGCTTAGTAGCTTTTTGATGTTAATTGGATTGAGCGGTCTTTAATATCCTTTGATTAAATCTCATCAGTGATCTAGTCATCAGTGGTTAGAAAAGGGCTAGTCGCGATGGCTGATATTGTCATTGGCATTGTTAGAAGTATTAGAGTGACCCATTTTGAGGGCATCCCTTACCCGGAAGAACGCGAGGGTTGCGGCTCATTGTTCCTCTACCCATCTCCCTCTCGTTTTAATGTTTAGTTTCTTTCTTAACCCTTGGGTTCAACGATTGTCTTGTAGATACTCCATTATCTTCTACTTATTAATAGGAAAGGAAAAATCAGAATAATTGGACGCAATTTTAATATGCTGCCGATTTTGAAATGGTTGTATAGGTGCTTGACAAGATCATAAACGGCGTAGAGAACTACGGATTCAAGTGCAAAGGTTGGATTGAATCTCCCATTAAGGGGGCTGAAGGTAACAAAGAATTTCTGGCTTGCTTTTACCGAACACCGGGCGAAAGCACAGATTCCTTAGTGAAAGAAGAGAAGCAGTAAGTACACTCCAGATACAAAGCGATGCACAGAACTGGTGCGATCTCTCAAAGCGATGACATATGATACATGTTGATCACAAAGGAAGGTTGGTGATGGCAAAGATAAACTTGGAGTTGCGTTGTTTGTCATTCTGCTATAACGCGCGAGCGTAGACAGCAGAAATGGTCCATTGATAGGTGTTGCCGTGATAGCGACTTCTTTTCGAGTATCCTTTCAGCTATTGCCAAGCTCCCCATTCTTAGTTGCTCATAGCAAGACACATTATTTATCTGTATGTAATTCCAAAAGATGGCTAGTAATTTGTTTGAATATATAGACATATATATATAAATATTCCAGAATACAGTACAGTGCTGATGCATAATGTTTTATCACAGGGATTCGTTGTGTCAAAATACTTGGTTCTGACATGATATGTTGTAGTCTTAAACAAAGTTATCCAGGTTGTTATTTAATTAGTCCAAACTGATATCAATTTTTTCGTATAGAGTAATTTCACACATATAAAATTCACTTCCTCTCTCACGAACTGATGTCATTTCGGACTAATTGAAGAGTTTAACAAATTATCCATATTGGCTATTGTCCTGTTGATTAAATTATTTTTGTTTTTATTTATTTCTTTAGTCTTTTTGGGGAATCAGATTAGCTTCATAGGTATGCGTCTTAGGGGATGTCAAACAATTTTAAAGCGAGACTACCCCCACAATTGTATATATAGATCTGTCCCGAGCTTGTTGGTATAGTAGGTACTTAGTAACCGATGATAAGGTCTTTGTGCACAAGTGGTAGACTTGTATGAAAGATACTGTGAATCATCTCCCAACACTTATTATTATTACTTTTGGAGAAAGACAAAAGAGGTAAGACATTCCTATAATGATAATTTTCTAACCCGGCCTTGCCTCCTCTGAATCAAAAGGAGGGAAACAACTGACAAATTTGACACATTCTGAACGGCAGATATATCAATTCCATCATAATAATCATGTATTTACAACGTTCAATTCACCAAGAAGCAATCAACCAGAGGTGATAGCATTACCCAACATTTTGAAGGGAATTTTGAGGCCAAACATCTGCCCAACCACAGTGAACCATGAAACCAGATACTTGTCGACTCCAACTTGCGCTCGAGGCACTGAAGCTTCGGTAGAGAAAAGCAGCTTCATCCACTCACTGGTTCCACACGGATGTAACATACACCACGGTCGATTCAAGTATGGATGCTCCTACAAGAAATATCAATCACTAGATAAATAAACTGCTATGGCCTGAGAACTGATGTACTTGCTGCACTTGTAGACCCCTCCTTGACTATGTTACCTTTACTCTTTTTGTTTCGTGCACGTGCAAGAGGAGGGGTGTGTGTTTGTTATTCTGCTACCTATTGTAATTTTCATAAATGTACAAATCAGAGCAGAAAGAGACTTAATCATAACTTAGGCCGAGTAAAAATTGCTCGACTTTAGTTTTATCAAATTCTGACCTCACTAAAATGATATAAGTAAGTATTCCTTCATGATTTATCGAAAACTACAGACAATTCTTTAGGATTCTCAGAAAAATAGGTCAATTTATGACGTTTGACTATTCTGTTCTCGAGTACTATACTGAAGTATGCTCTAAGAAATAAGTAAAATTTCACAAAGTTACAGGGGTTATAACATCTGCGAGAGATCTCGACACAACAGATGCTTCCACAACAACACCAAGACGATGAATCATGCTTCATATTAGCTTGTCCATTATATTGAATTACAATCTGAATTATCAAGTTTTCAGTCAACTGATAATGTGTGATACTACAGATTAAGGTGCATGAGTTGGTTTGAAAGAAAGGTTTCAAGGATAGATGCAATAGCGTATCGCCTGTTTCAGTCCAAATGCAATAAAACAAATGGATCTTTATTATCTTTCATTGCCTACCATTATTCAAAAGCGTGTCGTACAAGAACTTGAAATCATTCAAAAAATAAAGAAAATTTACCTCCATGGTCATAAATGTCCATTTGGGCCCCTTTAGCACCTCTCCAGTGTTTGCAGATACGTCGTTTTCAATGTCGTCTAATGCCAATGGTTGTCCATCTGCATCTTATAAACAATCAGTATAGTAATTTGCCACAGATCCAAACAACAGATCTCATTTGAGTAAAGAATACATTAACAAAGCTAATAATCAATATTCATCAATACAGGGGTAATCCTCCTGTTGCTTCACAAAACTCACGGCTAAGAACAATTACTCTCTGGCAATCATAGTCATACTTCAATCGTTTTCGTTTACTATGGATGCATAACAAGCAGAGCAATCTACAATTCAGCTCAGTGATTCTTGGGTAATCAAAGCAACTAGCCTAATTGAGTGAACAAAATAAAAGAACAGAAGAGAAAAAGCAAACCACAAAAATAAGCAGTTATCGAAACGATTGCCCCCAAGTATTTCTCTTTCACTCTAATTACAGTGTCTCCAAATGTTACCAATGATTAGCATAAAGTTTCAAGTATATAGCATACACTAGCTAATTGAAAAATACTGAAGAGAAATCAAGTCACAACCTTCAATAAGTCCTCTTAAGGTTTTGGAGCACTGCAAATATAGCTAGCAAACTGATGGTTTAACCGGAAAGACCGTCGACATTTGTAGCATTAACTGGTCAGAGATTTGGGATAGGAGGGGGAAGTGAAGTGGACTAATTCCTTCAAACTAGGGGAAGAGTGTCTTCCATCCTTTGTGGGGTTTTAAAAAAAGGAAAAGGGAAAGGGAAACGAGATTAAATAGTTGTACCAATTACAACCATCACTTTGAACAACAGAAAGGTCAAACCAAGACTTTTAACCTATTGAACCTACAACAGCATGAATATATATCTATGTACATACATATATAACAACAGACTGTGATAAGATAGTCTTTGTAACTGTACTTATAAAGCTTATTCTGTTGTTATAGTTGTGACCAGCTCATGCTGAGCTGGCTTAGTTAGTTCAAGTATAACAGAATAGTTCTACTTACTCTTGTAACTGTGATCCTATATATAAGTGATCACTCTCTTGTAATCATTTGAGAAAATCAATAATAGAAATATCTTTCTCTCTCTCTCTCTCTCTCTCTCTCTCTCTCTCTTTCTCTCTCTTTCTACTTCTTTCATGGTATCCAGAGCTTGGTGCTCCTGAGCCGCCATTAAAGCTTCTTTTTTTTTCGACAACAAGCTTTCTCATAAGCTGTTTTCTTCATTGCGAGTGGTGCGACACCATTGCTGAAGGTTTTCAGAGCTTCGACAGCTCCAATTTCTCTCTTCTCACTTGATCTCGAACTTAGGGTTTCAGTTCTTCCTCTATCCGCCATTAAAGCACCTTCCTGCAAGTTTCTAGCACTTAATTCTCCTTCTAAATCTTTTCTCTGCTCATCGCAGACTACAATTTTGCTTCGAAAGTGAAGCAACTCTATTTCTCAAAATCTAGGGTTTTTTTTTTTTTTTAACTCTTCAACAAGCTTTGCTATTCCTCTTCAATCGCTTCCACTTCCTCAGATTCCGCTGCCTCTTCAGCAATGGCTACTGCTTCTCAATCAGATATTCTTCAAAGACTGCAACAGTTCAAACAAAATCTGCATAATCTCATTCAAATCAAATTGGACAATGCAAACTATGTGTTGTGGAAAGTTCAATTACAAGTTGCACTTCAGGGTCACCAACTGTTTGATATTGTGTCTGGTGCTACTCCCTCACCTTCACCACAAATCAAAGACACAGGAGGTGTCACTATTGACAATCCCAACTATCCTACATGGCTGCTCATAGATCAACAGTTGAAGTCCTGTCTCTATGCATCTATGAGTCCAACAATCTTGTCTCAGATTCTTCACCTACCTACTGCTGCTTCCGTCATGCCTTCCTTCATGGTCATTTAGAGAAGTGTGTCTATATGCAGCAGCCTCAGGGCTTCGCAGATTCCCTTTTTCCCACCCATGTCTGCAAACTAAAAAAATCCCTCTATGGTCTTAAGCAAGCCCCTAGGGCATGGTATACCATGTTAACTTCTTTTCTCTTAAACCAGGGCTTTGTTATGTCCACTGCAGATAGTTCTTTGTTTATCCACAAATCTGCTACCTCAATTACACTAGTTCTCATCTATGTAGATGTCCTCATTATAACTGGTAGCAACTCCTCAGTTATAGATACACTTATATCTACCATGAGTCAGCAGTTTGCCATGAAGGACTTGGGATCCTTATCCTATTTTCTGGGTATTGAGGTTCAAAAATCAGCTAAAGGTCTTACTCTTCATCAAACAAAATATGCTCATGACCTTCTTAAAAGAGCAGGCCTGTCAGATTGCAATGCTGCAGCTACTCCTACTGTGTCTAAGTCTACTACTGCAGCTTCCATACCCTATTCTAATCCCACATTGTTCAGAAGTCTAACTGGGGCCCTTCAATATCTTACAATGACAAGGCCAGACATACAATTGCTGTTAACTCTCTCTGTCAGCATATGCACAACCCTACAATAGCAGATTTTGCTGCCTTAAAAAGGACATTGAGGTATATTAAAGGGACTATCACTCAAGGTCTTTTTTTTCAGCAAGGATCACTACACCTATCTGGGTTTTCTGACTCTGATTGGGCTGCGGATGTCTCTGATAGAAAATCTACCACTGGCTATTCTATCTACTTGGGATCTAACTTGATCTCTTGGACTTCTAAGAAACAAGCAGCAGTGTCTAGATCTTCTATTGAGGCTGAGTATAGGACCATGGCCCATGCCTCTGCTGAACTGAAATGGCTAACATATTTGCTTAGAGATTTATCTATTTCCCTGCAGCCTCCTATTCTCCACTGTGACAACACTTCAGCCATTGCCTTGGCTAGTAATCCTGTCTATCATGCAAGGACTAAGCATATAGAAATAGATTATCATTTTGTGAGAGAGTAGGTTGTGTCTAAAGCATTGCAGCTCTACTATATCCTACTATTGAACAGGTGGCAGACCTGTTCACCAAAGCTCTCTCCAAGGCAAAGTTCTCCTATCTCAAAGCCAAGCTTCCCCTAGTCTCTATCTCAGGCTAAGCTTGAAGGGGGCTGATAAGATAGTCTTTGTAACTGTACTTATAAAGCTTATTCTGTTGTTATAGTTGTGACCAGCTCATGCTGAGCTGGCTTAGTTAGTTCAAGTATAACAGAATAGTTCTACTTACTCTTGTAACTGTGATCCTATATATAAGTGATCACTCTCTTGTAATCATTTGAGAAAATCAATAATAGAAATATCTCTCTCACTCTCTCTCTCTCTCTCTCTCTCTCTTTCTACTTCTTTCAGACTGTATACGACAAAAACGCCTAAAAATTTAAAGCATCCAATTCTAAGATAGAGTAAAATGCATCATATCCCCCTGTGTTTTCACAAAGTTGCATCATAACCTTGTGTTTTAAAAAGTCGCGTTATAAACCATGTGTTATGGAAAACGTTGCATGCATGCCCCAAACTCAAATTCCGTTTAACTCTGTTAGTTAGCCTTGTAAAAAGACAAAATTATCCTCGTTTAAAGATAAATCCGTCAAAGGGGGTATTTGCAACTTTTTTGATATCAGAAGGGGGTATTTATCACTTTTTTAATATTAGAGGGAGGTATTTACAACATTTTTCATTTTGCAATATCAGAACCATGTGCTAGTCTACCTTCTAAGGAAATCTACAACCTTAAACTAATAAATATCATTTAATTAAAAGAATAAAAAAACGTATAGCTTATATAACAGAACATTGATGTCCACCATAAAAAATGTAAATCTTATGTTTGAAGTTCAAAGTCATATTGCAACTAACAATAATCGTACCTTCACTTAGAATCACGTTCTTCTACAAGTAGATTAAAATCTTTAAATCAGTGCAAAATCAACTTCAAATCGAAGGAAAATCACTTTGAAAGAGTTTTTCTCTCTAGGATTGTCAAAATTTTTTATTTTTTTATTTTTGAAGGGGCAATTTACATCTTTATAAAAAAACACAGGGGCAATTAGAAACCTTATAAAAAACACAAGGGCAATTTACAACTTTATTGAAAACACAAGGGGCAATTAGCAACTGATATTAAAAAGAGTATTTTCGTCCTTCTGCATGTGTTTTAAAACTTGATAAATGTCATACTTGCATTTAAAGTATATGTATTACACTCACGTTAAAATTGACAGAAAAATAGACGGCGGGGGGTTATATGCAACGTTTTTCATAACACAGGGTTTATAACGCGACTTTTTAAAACACAAGGTTTATGATGCAACTTTGTAAAAACACAGGGGGGGTATGGTGCATTTTACCCTTCTAAGATACTAAATACTTTAGCAACAAAGCTGTTGTTCGCGTGTTATATATAAGATCATTAGAGGGATGAACATACCACTATAATATGCACGGAGATAAAGGACTGGAACCTTATACGAAGTGCTGTAGACAATATGAAAATCATAGCGACGTCTTTCACGACCATAAGTTTCCACCTGGAAAAGAATGAAAAAATGTAACAGGAATTAGAAAATGAGATCAGACTCAGTTTATTCAAACAACTTACTGGGTGGCACTGGATCTTATTTATTAGCAGTTACTAAAACTAATAAAGAATTAAAAGTGAAAAAGAACAAACAAAAAATTAGAAATTCAAATGTAGGATGCACTCTAGCCACATCTTATTACAAGGAAAAGCTTTAAGCAAAAGCATTTTGTGTGTTTAATAATTAATCATTTCATATACGAGGACATGTCTACTTTAGGCGTACATCTGAAATTGTAAAGAAAAAGTGCGTGCATCAATGCAGTGTGCACAAGAAATGAGCACTAAGTCCATTGATGAATTACCAAAGGACTTAAATATTATCAAAAATCCTTTCAGGAAATGTTACACTTAACCTGAAGATTACTATGATGTCTGACATGACAGTTGTTTTGGACATGATTAATAAAGAAAGAGAAAATATTGAAATGAAGTAGAATGAGAATAAATCAGTACAACACATCTATGTGAAGCAGTGCATGTTTTTAGATTTAGGATCTTTTGCAGTTGCGTGATTTTCTATCTAATCCCGTGCTACCTAATTCAGGAGAAGAAGATCAGCTGGTAATCCTTCAGGAGCTAATACATACCGTCTAGTCAGACACGCATCAGAGCTCAAAACAGATGTATGGACTCGATCAATGGGAACAAAATTATGCTTACCAATACCGCATCATCAATAAATTCATCTCCATTAGAGCAACTACACTCATCTTCTTCTGTGTAACGACTTTCATGATCATCTTCCTGTAAAGATAGATATCAAAGAGTGCAAAAGAATTATCCATTACTTCTAAATTTTGCACATGTGGTTAGAAGGAAAAACTTGATTCATCTAAATCCATTGCAGCACCATAAGAATATCAAGGACAAACCTTGGCAGACTTTGGAAGAACCACATTCTCTAGCGATAGGTATCCCTCTACCTAAGCAAGATTAAATAAGACTGAAATCTTTAAACAAATGACTTAAACAAGAAAATATATTAATTAGTGTTCAGGTAAAGATTTACGCTCAGAAGCTATACATTACGGACAAAGACTAACTTTACTGGCAGCAGTCCAAGGTTTTTTTATGGAGTGAACCCACGACCATTGAGGAAGAGCAGCATTGTACTTCTTCCACAGCTCAGTGAAAGCACAAGCAGCAACATAGAAATCATCAGATGAAAGGGTCCCATCCCTAGATGACATATCAACAGAAGGCCGATCCAATTCCATAACGACCTAAGGAGATAACCAGCACACAGTTCACTTCAGATCCAAATATAACAATCAGAGTCACTTTTGCCACTTCAATTATCATTCTGAATCTCATGGAACATACATATTACATAACTATAAAGATTGCTCCCGAAGACTTAAACTCGAGATCAAGTATGCAACAAGTGAGCACTGTGACAGCCACACCAAGCATGACCTTCTCATATTACATATATGAATCATACAAAAACCAACCGAATTAGAATGAAAATGAGTACATTACGAGATCAACAGTCAAGCACATCTTGGGCTTTTATAACAGCGATTCGCAGGTTGTGTAACCATTGACATCTACACATTATTAGTCAACAATAATCACAAAAAGTGTTGAGCAGAAATAATTTATCGAATATCAGACGAGTCAACCATATATTTAACTGAAATATTATTATTTATATTTTTAAATTAAAACAGAGCCAATACTGATCAGTTTTATTTTCAATTAAGATTATATTGCTAGTTTAGAAATCAAACTGAGTAAATTCATCTATTATATGCGAATACATATATATATACATATAAATAATACACTTCATATATATTTATATGATCAAATAACGTAAATATTTAGATCAGATAGAGAAAATTGGGGCCAAAATAAATGCAAAATTATATTATTCATATGATGAAAAAACAATTGAAATTTTGCGGAATTAACATAATTGAATAGTTAAATAAACAACTAAACATTTTAATTATGAATTAAGAATTTAAGTAATTTGCAAAAATTAGATATAATTTGCTGTATGAACCTCTTAGCGGGCTTTGCAAAGCTTTGGTTGATGCTTTACTTCAGCAGTAATTTTTCGAGTTTCAAGCTCGCACTGAGAATATGATGAGGCAAAAAAAAAAAAAAAAAAACTTGCACTCAGAATAATATAACGAAAAGCGTATCATATGCTGAAAAGTTTATACGATCAGCGTTAGAAGTCACCCGACTTTGGTTACGCTTACCTCGCTTCTTTTACCAAGGAAAATAGAGCGGTCTCAATTTTAAAAGTGCAACATAATAATTTTTTTATTTTTTGAATAAGTGATATTTTTATTCTTTTTTATTTTTTTGTTTAAAATTTGTCAAAAAAAGCACATGATTGTCATGTAATTATATTTAATCTGGTGTTTTTTATTTTGGTCACATAATAACTACGTACTTGTACCCGTCAAATTTCAAACAAAAAAGTAAAAAAGGAATAAGTGTCACGTATTCAAAAAATAAAATATTGCTATTTTACACTTTTAAGGATAGTGGACCATTATGTCAAACATGTTTAAAATAAGAGAGTAAATTAAATATTAACTCAAGAAATTATTCATCACTTTGACGAATATCATATTAGAACCATTTCAAATTTATGATAAAGTCGAGGTGTGGGCCAAAAATTTCTTTTTTTTTCTTTTGGATGCGAATTTGACACTTGTCACCCCTACTTGCTCATTTGTAATTACTGGAGTTTTGTTTTACCATCACTGAAAAAGTAAATTAAATTTATACAACTTAGTAAAGGGATACTTTTGTGTTCGGATCATGAAAACAATATTTTGAAAATGTAAATTGGTGTCGTGGATAATAGCGACAAAAAATGTGAAGTAATGTTGCACATAATTGGTCCAATGTGATTCAACTCTTTCCTCTGAGGGCATGGTTTGAAGGTGGTAATAGTAAAATCGCTCTTACAAAATTGTGAATTTTACATTATTCACTACTCTGAAGTTTCATTCTTGACTGATTTGGTGTATGTGTGAGATGTATCGTTGCACTCGAAAATTTACTAGTTGATAATTAAATTTTACCGAATAATTCGGACGTCGATTTTTGTTAGCTAGTTCACACGTCATCTAAAAAAAGCTCTTCCTTAGACTACACAAAGTAAGAACTTTGTGCACCAAACTTGAGGCCCAATATGTGCGAACAAGTCAATATCATCTCTCTCTCTTTTTTTCATTTTTTTGTTTCTGATGAGAAACTAACTTTAGGGTAAAATCACATTAAATTTATCTTAAAATTATAAATCTCATGGTACAACAACGCTCTCCAATTCATGATCCAAGTCGATCAGTTACCAACTAATAATTGTAACAAAAGAACATAGATCAGAGCTCAAAATTTTTAGTCATAACAAATTATTACCGATCACTCTACCCAAAGCAAGTTAATCATCTTGTTCAAGAAGAAAAGGCAATGTCCAAATTTACAACAGTCTAATCATTATGTTAATTTTATCAAACTCAGAAGACAAATATTATAAATCTACACTTCTCGAAGGCATATTCCACCACTAAAATTTGTTATGCTCTACAATACTTTGTATAATGAATGTCACCCTATAATCACTCGGGTTTAATAACGAGGAATTCACTATAAACAAAACCATATAAGTTTTACCATAGACAGGACTACTTGTTTAGACATTTGGTGCCCTCTCTGCCGTCTTGCTTACCGTCTTTGGGGTCAATGAGGAGGATAATCCCCCACTCCGAGGTTTCTTATAGGGTTTACCCCAAGGCTATAGTGATTACGATATAAACAGAAAAGGTGTTCGAAAACAAATAAAAAAGCCAGAGAAGCCTAAAAATGAGATTTGCATTAGCAGGACACATTCATGTTATTCATCCATTTTCTAAGCAAAAATATTACACACAAACAAATCAAAACCTTTATGCGGTACACAACACTGATTGGCTGATTGCAACTGACATTTTAGCTCCTAAGTGAAACAGTGAAAGGCCATTCGTCGTACTTCGTCCGAAATTAGCAGACTGTGGGAAGAAAGTTCAGTTGCCAAAGCTGGAGATGAAGCAAAATTGCCAGCTTCCAATTGCAGATAGATGGACTTCACCATCAAGACCAGTCATCAACTCAGTGTGACTTTTGTGGCTTTGAAGGCATTGGAGACGAAGGCGGTTTCAAATCTGGGTACTGCATCCATATGGCTGTTAGAAGTTTGCTAAGATGAATCCATATGCACGAAAAAACAGCAACAAAATCGATCTTATGTAGGCAAGGCAATAGAAATTTTCACGCAAATGCCTAAGAATGCATTAAAGTAGGCAACTTTGAGTTCTTTCTTTTTATTTTTTCTACATGCAGTCCTTCGCTTCGGACCTCTTAAAGCACTTGACGAATCTAGAACAAGTAAGCCACCCGTCCAACAATCCCACTAGTAAGCTGGGGCATAAGCCCGTGTGAATACCCCATACGGGATTGACACTACGCCAGTGGGCAGGAACCCTGATAGCTTATGAAAGGAAAAAGACCATAAAGAGAAATATGCAAAACCAAAACCAAAACCGTTTATGAGAGAATAATTGCAAGTATTGGTCATGCGTGAGTGTATATGTATGAGATAGAGGAAGAGAGAGTCCCCATACATTTGGGTAAGGAGAAGACGATCTACGGCCACTTTTTTCCTGTGAGGTTGATTCAATTGAGCTCTTGATGTATCCATTACTGATATCTTCACTTGCCCCAGCAGAGGAAGTTTGATCCTTGTTCATATTCAGCTGGTTCACTTTTCCATCTTTATCAAGCTGTTCCGATATTTTGACTTTCTTCTTGGGGTAGATATGTACAGATGGAGGTAGAAGAGTTTCTTGTATATCCTGCAAGTAAGCGAGACGAAAGCACTATGATGCATCACAACACGTAATCTTCTTCAAAATCCAGGAAGCACGATATATATATTCTTGTATGAAGACAATTTTACTGCCTTAACTTCAGCTAGCTGTTGAAGATCCATTTTCTTAAGAGAGAGGTACAACAATATTCAGAGCAGGAACTGCAAGACTATAAGAAACTCAGTATTGCTATGAATTTCAGCTTCTGCAGTTTACACCTTTACAAGGTTGGAGAAACCCGGGAGACACAATTGCTAATGACTGAGAAATTTTTCAGATACATATATAATATCCAATCGTACAACTTCTACATGAAATAATGGAAATCATAATTTGCAATCTGGTATAAGATCATGCTTAACTATGTTCAACTCTTACTCTTCAGTCAAAGATAATTCAAGTTTTCAGATGCCAAAGCGTAGCCTCACCCATGCAGAATATCAGCTGTCATAATTCACTCAACAGCCATTTAAAATTTACCATCGAACAACAATACATTATACAACACAAACCACTAAACGATCATATCCAACAATGCCAGCATGCTATGCAAAAGTGTACGAGAGTTGAGATACCTGCCATCCTTTCTCGCCTCTGATGCCACCACGAATTGCATATGCCTCTTTAAAACCATTTTTCACCAACAATTCAGCCACTTTGATGGAGTTACCATCAAAACTACCTTACGCACAAAAGAAGCCAATCACATATTAGTTAAAACTCTTTATAAACATCAAAAGTTATATGATTAGCATATCATATATTACACTGCTAGAAAAAGATGTCACACATGTCATGTGCGTAATCAGAAGCTCCGAAGGCATTGGACGATACATTAGTGAATAAAGATATATTAGATAACATATTTAACTAGTTTCCAAAGATAGAGATCGACTCAATGACAAGCGTAACAACTAAACACAGAGATAGCCATCCAAATAAAATGGACGAGAACAGGCAACGCTTTCTAGGTGATCTATGAACATCATATTGTTGAAGTGATTATTACTATTTAACCCGTGAAAGATTAATTGCAAAAGGGAAAGGGGACACCCAAAATATAAATGCACGAACACGAGCTAGGCGTCAATAAATGTCAAAAAGAACAAAACCAAGTGTTTTGCCAAAGCTTCATGTCAAACTTAATCAAACCATGTTATATCACAATAATTTGTTAATCACTATAGTTATATAAAATATGTGGCAAAAAACTTGAGGGACATTTTCATACACAAAACAGATATAGGGCTGCATTTTTATAAGTCATCGCTATTTATTAGATTATTACGCTAACACATGATCTAACGTGCTATATCATACACAAAACAGATAGTGAGCCGCATTTTTATAAATCATTGCTACTTATTTGATTATTACGCTAACTCATGATCTAACGTGCAATTTTCAATGTGCAACTTCAACAAAACACAAGAACACTCTACCCAAATGATAAGTTGTAAACCTTACTTGTCTAGAACACACACTGTAGAATTAGCCGGATCCTTAACATTCTCCAACACCTTCGCCACGAAACCATCTTCATCCCCTTCTCGAAACTCCACCTGCATCAAACACTTATCAATAATCTTCAAGTTAGGCGAACCCAAGAATGCCAAACTCTTCTTATCCCTAATATCAATCAGCTGACAATTCGGGTCATCTCGGAGCTTCCGAAACGCGTCAATGGCGGAAACAAACTTGTACTTCTGAAAATACTCTTCAGCTAAGGGGATAACAACAAGCCAAATGAATGTAACACCGGCAACAAAGAATGGGTTTTTGTTGAAAAAGTCATCAATTGAGACCACGATTGCTTCTAAGTTGATCTTGTTGGGCAATTCTTCAGTGGCAAAGCAAGGAAGAGGGAAAGAGAGGGTAGTGGCAAGAAAAGAGAGGTGGGGTTTGAGGAAGACATGGTGAAAGTTGGGAAATGAATTGCTTTTTGGTAACTTTTTGCAGGAAATGGAGATGGAGTTTGAGAAGAGGAGGTTAGTTTTGGGTGTGGATTTTTGGGTTTTGGTGTGGTTTAGGAGAGGTGGGGAAGATGAGAGGACTATGGAAAGAGACTGCATGAGAAGCTACCAAGAACGAGAGAGAGAGAGAGAAAGAGACTAGTGTGTGTGTGTGTGTGTGTTTTTCTAGATATGGTAAGAGATAGATAAGATGTGGCGCCACTTTGCAACGACTGATATTTGATTGCTAGTCGAATCTCGGTCGAAATTATGGTTTGAATTTTAAAATTTTTAATTATAAAAGATTGTTAATCAACTCCCCAGTGTTAGTCGAGCTCTTTTGCTAGACAGTTTATATACCCGCCCGTGGGAAATAAATATAATAATACGAGTTAAATTTGACGAGTATAAATTTTTATACAGTTATAATTTAATTTTTTTAACTACAAAAGCTCGTTAACTGATCCCAGCTGACTGTTAGTCAAGCTCTTTCGCTAGACAATTTATAATCACGCCGGTCGAAAATGGATATAACATTATATATAAGATTTAAGAATTTTAAACTATCGATACAATTATAAAAAAATAATACAAAAAGTTTACTGGTGTTGTATCTCATTTCACATTATGATGTATTGATGTTATGTAGATATCTTTATTCCGCTCTCTGGTACGGGCTTCACTGCTTGGGATGTGAAAATATTCAAAGTCACCCTGACAGAATTTCTTGAATTATCAGTTGATTAAGAATTATTCAGTCGAATTTCAAGCCCAAATTAATTTTGAAGATGAGGAATAATTTGAGAGATAAGATTATTTTCTTATGAGGAATGATATTAGTTCCATATAAATAGGATAATTTAGTTCATAGATGAGGAAAATTCTTTCATAAGGCATGTAATAAATTTGTCACAGTCACATGTCAAGTTATTATTTTATGAGGCTAACCCACGTTAGTCTGTATCGTACAGACATGTCATGTCAGAATATTAGAAGTTTATCTTTTTATTAATTTGCCCTTACAAAATTTTAAGTAAATTACTATGATACCCCCACTTATGATAATTGGTTGACATTTATCAACTAATTAAAGCACTTTTTATCTATATAACTGTAGTAAATTTATCACATGTTCCATAAAAGAAGAACCCCATAAATAATTGATACATAGGATGCTTTGTAGTCTAGGTTTGAGAGAGGGTGTACTCGAATTTTGATATGGTTGTGAGAAGGAACAAGTATTTTTTTTTTGAGTCTTTTCCCCGATTAAAAAATTGCAACCATGAGTGAATTTTTTTACAATCTTTTGTTCGTTTAAAAAATTATAATAATTATTTTTAAAATAATGAATTATCTTAGTGGTGGTATCACGTCACAGGTCAAAGATGATTAAATCACGTTAAATATTTGTGTTATTTCTGCTACATAATGTGTTGTGTATGTTTGCCCTTTACAACTGACTAATGTCAAAACCCAACAAAAGTTGATTAATATTCGATCTCAGTAGCATAAATTTACAAGGTATTATAACTTGTTTGGATAATAGCGTGGATTAATATCTGTCATCTTTTTATTATTTATTTATTATCTTTTAAATAAATACAAAAAATAATAATTTTTTTTAAATTTTTCTTTCTATTCTTAACATATCGACTAAACATCTAATTAGGACAGTAAGGTAATAAATGAGTGATAAAAATAAGTTAGCACCTAACATTTCTCTAAAATGTCATAGTGAAACTCTTTGTTAAAATCTTTAGAGCATGTTTCATGAATTCACCTTGCGTTTCTTTTTCCGTACAATGGAGAGTGATTCGAACTCAAACCCTCTGATACAAGTCAACTTGCTTATTATCCGTTCCTAAGCCTTTCCAACTAAAATCTCACCCTCAAATATCTTTCAAAAAATTTCTCCTCTGGTCTCAAAAAGATTCCAGATATTCATATTTGTATACATTGTTGATCTTCTATACAGGAAAAAAAGGCTTAACATCATAAGACCACCTTTCACTCATTTCACCCCGTGAAAGTTTTCACTTAGAACCCGCTACAGAACCTTTTGTAACGAAATTACTTGCAACTCTAGTATAATACTTATTTATTTATGGTGTCTGGTTGTGTGTTGTGTGCTTTCACTGTTATTAAGTTGATGGTACAATTATGATAAATTGATCTTGACAGTTTAAAATCATAAGATTTTCTTCATAACGTTATTTAAAATATGCAATGCTTGTAGTTTAAGGACAACAGTATTACCATTTACAAAGTTAATAAGCTAATTACTGAAGAATATGATTTACTGCAGTAATATAAACATGAAAAACAACTCAATATGATATACTAAAGATCACCATATTAGCTATCAAAACGAATAATGAACGAGGCTTATTCTTTCTCCTAATGTTCTTTCCTCGTTGGATTTGAAGCATGAAATCTAATCATAGGATGGACATGTCAAAAGAACCTGTCTTCAAAATGTTCCTCCTATCTCTAGTACATGGACCCACGGATAGGTGGAGCCCACAGATTCAAAAGAATTCAATGGTCAAATCCTATGAATTTAGATTCTCTCGTAACATATAATATCATGAAGAAAATCCAATACTGATAAACTGACCAAATTATTTCATCATAAACGCATAGACAGTTCACCATTAAATCTTCCAATTATAATATTATGAGAGATTCAAGTGGGATAAGTAAAGGACAATAATCAACCCCAACCATTCCTACTAATGGAAAACAGTGCATATATTAAAGGATCACAATATCAGCTTTTACAACAACTAAAATTAACAAGGCTATTTTTTTTTTTTTTTTTTTTTTTTTTTGGGTCCATTTTGAAAGGTTAAATTACTCATAGGTGCAATATTAAACAAACTTCAAGGGTTAACACTGATAGTTAAAGGATGATCAGACATTAGCCATCCTACTAATTAGTGCAGATATGGAGCCTGGTACTGGAAGCCATTACCAAAGTAGTTGCCGTGACCGGGAGGGAGGCTGTAAGGAGCAGTACCCAGAAGTGAGCCCATATGGTTTTCAGCAGGTACGGGGTAACAATATGGTCGATCGTACATGTAATGCGGGTGCCTATCAGTCATTCTGGGGTAGAAGTTTTTGTCAGTGGCAACATTAGTGACTCGGGGACCATATCCTACACCATTGGCACGAGGTCTTTTCGATTGAGGTTTTGCAACTTCTGTTGCCCTTTTCTTCTCTGCCTTCTCCTTCTCCAGCTGGAGAACCCGCTTTTGAAGTGGATCCAAGGGGTACTGCTCCTCAAGCTTATTGTCCTCAATGCACTTAACCACGGCCTTAACTGCAGTCAGCTCCTTTTCGATGACATCATTCTGTAACAAGAGAAATCCATTAATGTTATAAAAAGTAATCAACTTAAAACTAGGCAGAATAAGCGAGCTAAATGTAGTATTATAGACATATATTTTCGTTCAGCAAGACCTAGAGAGAGTTCGACCAAATAATGTTAGCATTGGGGTGACGGCCCTGAAAATTTTCAAAGATGCAGATTGATCAAATCACACGCATGTGGACTCCAGTGAAGCTCACAGCAACACTCTACTAACTGCTAGTTGCAAGCCTCATTTATTTAAACTAATATACATTCTTGGGAACAGATTCATCTCACGTGGACCTAGTTCTGAATCGAATAAACATAAAGGATGTAGATCCAGAGGTACGAGCAAAATGGTGCCACCAGATAAGTCTCAAGAGTACAAACTTATCCGCTCCACTTGAGACTTCACTGATTGTACAGATTGAATCCCATGCAGACATATGAGGTTGAATAGGTGAGATTTACCGACAGGTCAAAACACACAATGGGCCTTGGGGACAAACCTGAATAGTAGATGATGCATTCCCAGGTTTGACAGGTGAAGGTACTTTTGTTGCCTCAGACAAGTAGGAATTCAAGAGTGAAACAGGCGAAAACTGCTCTGTGAGCCCAAATGCAACAGCTAGATTAACAGCATCAATATGCCGACTATTATTTACTAATATCTCAATAACACCTGCAAAATACGACAAAACACATTACATACGAAATGTCAATAATTTATAGAGCCTTTGATCTTAAAAATAGGATAAAAAAGTATGTTTCTCCTGTAGAAATAAAGTCCGGCAATATTAGGGCTAACACCAACTCTTTTGGTGCCAGCAAATAGTTTGAACACTGTTCAAATTCCTTCCAACAGAAGAGTCTTCTACTTCCAGTGGACATATACTTGTCTTCATCCTTTTCTTCACTTATTTTTGCCTGCCAACCCCACTTTACCTGGGTGCCTCTGCGCGTTCATAGCAGAGTGCCTTCCAAATGGTAAAAACTCTTACGAGAAGGTAAGAGCATCAGAACAGACAAACATAATCTAATATTCTGTCTATTTGCTAAAACATATATGTCGAACACAAATAGAATAAGAGAGAGAGAGAGAGGAAGAAAGTGAGTGAGAGAAACTCCCACGAAAGAGTAAGTTGAATATGTTTTTCAACACATAGATCCGCACAATTCATCAAAGAGACTGAAACGGCTTGTCTTGAAGATTAAAGGTTAAAAAATGGCTATCTTTTAATGGATGTCCCATCTGACGAGATAACAAGAGAGTCACATGCATATGTAATAAATAAGCAGAGTTTAGAATTTCTTAACACAAGGTTACAGAAAAACACATCCCCAGTTAATATTTTCACAGAAACAAACCTGGCATTTTGTCTGACAATCCAAGGGAACGACATAGATCAGCTGTTTGGCGGCGACGAGAGACCATGGGTATGAGCTTGCATAAATTCTCCTGGTCAAAATCTGAATCAATGCCAAAAGTGGCAAGAATTTGTAAGAATGCATGAGCCTCCAAAGAGTTCCCATTGCTGGCATCGACGTCAAGTTCGTCTAACATTGGTTTCCACCCTTCGGCAATAGCTTTTGCTCGTTGCTTTACACTTTCTGAGATTATATTGGAAAGAGAGCCATGATCTAGACTGGCCAACAAAGAGCTAAGGCACTCCATCAACATAATACAGGTTCTGCGAAGTCCCAATAGATTTGAATCTTTTTTGGCATCTGAAGATGACATTTCTGAGCTGTAGAAACCCTTGAGTGAGTCCAAAACCAGGGAGGCAGGATCAGCTGCAGCCTTCAATGCAATTGGAATCTCCTGTCTTATAGTAGCAAGATTCTTGCGGTTATCTGATACAAATTTGTGAAGACCTTCCGAATCCATCTGTTGACATAATTTGACTAGCTCTGGATAAGACTTCACCTCCACAATTCCATTTTCAAAGGGCTTATTCATGTCCTCTACACTATCCTCAGAAGCCATGGCATCAGCTGGTTTTTCCTCCAGAATTAGTGCCCCAGCTTGGCCCTTAGTATCAACACAAGCAGATTCCGAGAATGACGAGTTCTTACGCTTCCCCAGAGCCATAGAAATGGCAGATACTGCTGCATCTCTCTTCTGTTGAAGCCTGTCCAGAGAAGCCCGCTCCTTAGCTAGAACAGCCACTTCACGCTTCTTCAGCATCTCTCGGGACTTGATTATCTTCATCTCGAACCCCTTCTCCTGGTCTTCCAATTCAGTGAAACGTCTTTTCAGAGACTTCTCAAGCCCATGAAAATGTTCCTCAAGTTGTTTCCATTTCAGGTTGAGAGTGACGGCTCGGTGACTTTCAAGCTCTGCAAATGCTTTCTGAAGTTGCTGTATTTTGGAGGTCGTGGAATCCATAAGTGTGGCAACTGATTGGGAGTCTTCCATGGCATAGACGCGGTAGACAAACTGCAAATAAAAGATCTCATTCTCAATGACCCAAGAAGGGAAAAAGAGTCATAAACTCTCTGAAAAGAACTAGTACTTAAACCCACTAGCAATTTACTAAATACAATCTTACCAAGCCTTTCGCACTACATTTCCTGTTTCACCCAATTACTAATGCAAACAACATAAACATCTGAGTCAGAACGATAGTAGTAAACAGCGCGCCTGAGTGGTAAGGCACGGCATTATGCACCTTTGGCACCTCAAAACAGTATGGCGCGGTGCATTTAATAAGACGCACATCATATGCACCATACAGTAAGGAGCAGGGCGGGTCTAAGACATTTTTCTTTTCGTCTTCCTATCAAATTATTTTTCTCGTTTCTTCTTCTTCATCTTTCTGCTCTGCTACCAGATTTCTATTTTTCTTCTCTTGGTTCAAGTATCTCATTATTATTATTCTAATTATCTCTTCGTAAATTTTCTCCTCGTACGCATCTTCCTTCTTCCTTTTCGTTCTAATACAATATTTTTTCCATTTTTCTCGTGTCATTTAGTGATTTTCTATAATAATTTACCAGATAACCATAACAACCAAACACACGCAACGACGAAGATAAAGATGGTAACATAACATCTCTAAAATCTAATAATTTACAAGCTCAGCTTAATTAACAAAAAAAAAAAAAAAAACTAGAGAAATGAAAAGAAAAATAAACTAGACAAATAAAAAAAAATCAACAAAAAAACAAAAGAAAGAAGAATTAACAAGTTAACTACATCGCAAAAAAAAATGCTTCTAACACCAGCTTCAGATACTCAGATCCACAAACATACTGAAAATAAATAATAATAATAATAATAATAATGATTACTTTAATAACTAACCACAATTAAGTAAATTAAAAATGAAGATAAATGAAGCTCAAAGAAACACATTCAAAATTAAATAAATAAACAAGTCTTGATCTGAAAGAAACACGAGAAGAGAGCGCGAGAAAATGAAAGGCGGCTCACCGGATCGGGAGGTGTGTATGACAGGTGGAAGGATGTGATTTGTCGGCGGCTAAATTAAACCGAAGAATCAGACCATTTTTTTTTTTTTTCGTTTGTTTTTTTGTTCCTTTGTTTGTTTAGGATACTGCAAATCCCTAGAGGAAGAGAGAGAAAGAGAGGAAAGTAAAGTGTGTGCAGTTGTTGTAATAAATGAGTGAGGGTTTAGGACAAGGACACGGCCTCCGACAAAGACCGTACACACGCATACACGAATTAAAGCATCAGGGGCGCGCGCACGCTTTCTTATCTCTCTTTCTTTTTTTGTGTGGAGTGCACTCTCGAGTTTACTATTACCAACTCAAATTTTTTAATTTACCAATGGAGTGAAATCACTTCTACAAAATAATGAATTTGATATTTTTTATTATTTTAAAATTTTGTTTTTAATTAATTTAGTTTTTGTGTTTGACGTATTATTATACTCATAAATTTATTAATTGATAGTTAAATTTTGTAAGTTAATTTAATAGTTAGACTCTACCAGTTG
The DNA here is from genome assembly GCA_037974665.1 of Ehretia macrophylla. Lineage (NCBI taxonomy): Eukaryota > Viridiplantae > Streptophyta > Magnoliopsida > Boraginales > Ehretiaceae > Ehretia > Ehretia macrophylla. The sequence goes on along the minus strand of CM075782.1, from coordinate 37,818,569 downwards.
GGTTCTCACGTCATTCAAAAAAAACTTTTTATAATTTCAAAGTTTTTCTTAAAAATAAAATAAAATTGACAGCCATCTCTACATACTTTGTCTACCTGTTCGAGCGGGCGCTTGTAAGCGGCAAAGTATTATTTATTTAAAATAATCAAATGTTGTTTATGAGAAAAAATAGACAAAGATCTTCTCGTAATTTTACGAAATTCAATGATTATAAATTGTTAAAATTGTTTATCGTAATCACATTCTCAATTTACTATTGTTGGGTCTTGCTCCCGACCAACTCTGCTAGACCGTATTTCACCAATTAGATGAGCGTCAACTTGCTCATGTAAAGTTAGAGATTATGTATGCATTGCTTCTAAATGACAACTTTGTGAAGTAGGTCTGAAGTTTTATTTTAAAACCAACTAGTGCTAAGTGAAGTAGTCTAAGATCTTATAAGGTGGTACCAATTAGTGTTAAGTAGAGTAGCCTAAAATCTTATAAGGTGGTTTTAGAGTTTCTGATTTTACGACGTGAGACAACTGTATATTCTAACACTCCTCCTCACGTGTGACTTGATTTGAGAGATTGAACACGTGTGGACCTAATTTGAGATGGGTCGCACGTGGATAAATATGACTGGACCAAGGGCTCAATTCTGATACCATGTGAAGAAGCCTGAGGTTCTATCTTAAAATCAATTGGTGCAAAGTGGAGTAGCTCAGTATCTTATAAAGTAGTTTTAGAGGTTTTGATTTTTTAATGTGGACAAATGTATATTCTAACATATTATAGATAAAAAATATTTACATATTTGTCGTGTACAATTACCAAAAATTGTGCTCATCAATGTTCCAGACCCTACAGATGACCTAATTCAAAATAGAATATTTAACTTTTTTAATTTTGTACATTTTAGTTCTAATACCAAAAATAATTCTCAAAAAGATTTCATCTTTAGTAAGCACTTCATCACTATGCATATGCCTATTTCTTTCCTTCCACAAATGGTAAACGAAGGCTCCAAGGAAAAGCTTCATCGTGGTAGCTTGAAAGGTCGACGATGAAGCAATATGGTTGAACCATTCCACAATTTTAGTCCAATTGGTAATTGAAAATGGACCCTTTGTATACCTCCAGCCTTTGGTCCAAATAGGACGACTGAAAGAACAGAGTCCAAAAACATAGTCAGGATCCTCAATACAAGCATAACAGAAAACACAACGTGGGTCTAGTGAGATACCCCAGGACATAAGCCGAATTTTAGTAGGAAGTTTGTCATTCCAACAAAGTCAAGTGCAGAAAGAGTGCTTATAAATGGTATGTTTAAACCAGATAGAACTGCTCCAACTAACAGTGTTGAAGTACGGCTTCACAAGCTCCAAAGCCCATTTCAATTTATAGTCTCTTGTTGGAGAGTTGTACCACACAATGCAGTCCTCCCTCACAAGATTAGGCCAAGTGTCTCCAACGTGGACTCAATAAGCTGGAAAACATATGATTGCACAGGCCAAGACCAGCGCCCAAAAGAGATAAAATCAGACACCAAGGAATCAACATTAAGGTTGGTAGTTTGAATATATTATTCCCCGAACACATCAATCATGTCACGCCCCAACTCGACCCCACCTACAATCAGTCAAGACGCAACAGAATTTCGGCATTATAACGATAGTAATTAAGACACCGAGGCTCTAAACCAACCTCTCAAAATACCATACAACCAACTTCGCAAATCATTCAACAATCAACTCCTTAATTAAATTAACAACATACAACATAACCATATTTTACAATAAGCATTCCTTCAACAATCAATTCATAGTTATACGCCTTCGTTCCAACTTAGTACATAGGCTATACATACATTTCAAAATAGATTATAAACCAACTTAGTAATCTAAACATGATCAAAAGAAAGACTACTGAGCTATCATACATAAGTCTTTAAGTTAAAGTAGGATTATAATACATCAAAATACATCAACTACAAACAATCTCATGGCAAAGACTCCTGCACATAAGACTCATCCACGAAATGCACATTTTCCTCTTCAAGAGGCACGTACCCGTAGTCAGAATCAGTAACACCTACATGCATGCAATAATAGAGAGTGAGCTTATATAAAACAAGTTCAGTGAGGATCCGATAGATCTCAAACAGTATTTACTATACTCCTTGGAAATGATCCTTTGAGCAGTAAACACACAACAAACATCACTACAATATAAGCACATAACTATAATGACCAATCAATAAATGATACTCTAGTTGGTGTAGCTCCAAACGCCATCACGATCTCAATCGTTCTTCTAATAATTCCCCATTACTCACGCACCCGAGGTACCTCACTAGCCCTTCCCTCCATGACACCTCTGTCATGCGAGTTGGGGGTAGCCTCTGGTAGTCATGTCGTTATCAACCCGACAGCCTGACGCTGCCCGAGAGGTGGCACACACATACCAAGACTCAGCAATAATAATAAACATCACATCACAAGAGGACAACCTTTTCCGTTGACTATCTCCCAGTTCATCAATAATCATCTTTTCATCAATATAACATCAAATAATCAATTAAAGAATAAACAACTAAGTTAGATGACAAAGTAGGTCATCCAACTTAACATGCATTAAACATACAATCAAACCCTAGTCTAACCATTAACAACTCACAATTCAATCACTCAAACACCACCCAATCAACTAAAGGCATAATTCAATACTTTAAAGAAAGACAACCTAAACTTCAAATAATCATATCTTACATTCTACTAATCCAAACAACTCCAAATCAATTTCTATCACCCACCCATTCAATCAACTACATTAGCCCTCTCGAAAACCAACCAAAGCAGATCCCAATCAAGCCCAACAGCCCTAAAACCTCAATGCACCTAAGCTGAAATTTCTGGATTTTCACACCAACATCGCAATCAAAAATTCAGCATTATAACAGTGCTACCACGTAATTAACAAACTTTTAGAAATCGACGGCAATCAATTCCAACTATTACAACTCAAAATATTCAACAATTGGCCAAACTATCAACTTTAAATACTCGAAAATAAAAATTCTTGCTACAACGGTTCAAATCTTACAAGAATACATATAATCGATCCTTAGCATGCACTGAGCAATAATATAACTTCAAATTAATATTCTAAAGGTTCAATATTCAATTATATGTAAAAACATAAAAAATGACTTTTGAGATCTAGAATTTTTCTCTCACCTTTGATGTGTTTTGAAGCTACAAAGATGCTCAATGGATGCTCAAGAGGTGGAATCAAGCTTTGGTTAATGGAAATTGGTCTTGAAATACAACTTCTAATGAAAATTTGTCTTTGAAAACTTGAAGAAAACCTTGGCTTTTCTCTCTAATGGCTCTCGGCCATGTAGGTGTAAAATGAGTGTGTTTTTGTGTTGTGCAAGTGTGTGTTGATGCAATATAAGTAAAGGTCAACAATTTAAAAGAAAGTCAATTAGTTTTATTTAGTCTTTTAATTCTATTTTTAGTCTTTTAATTCATTTAGTGACTATTTCTTGCTCAACTATTAAATTAACACCTAAATTAATTCTAGACAATATATTTTAGGTGACAAAGAGTGTTACATTAAAACAGTTTCACCTGAGCCGGCTTAACACTCGTTTTCTTGCAAAAGAAAGTGTAAAAACCTTTAAAATTCCAAAACCGATTCCAAATCCATTTTAATCAAACACAGGTCTATTAAAACCCAAGGACTAGGTTTTAAAACGTTTAAAACACCCCTGTAAAAGTTTTAGCGGACAGGTGTTCAAAAATACTATTTACAAAAATCGATGATAAAATTTTTGATTCCGTTTTTTATGAAAATTTCATGAATGCACACTTAGCATGTATTAGGAGTATTAATCACATATTTAACACATTCTAAGTCATATAGCACATAAATAGGTCAATTCACGTAAAACGAGGTAAAACAAGCAAATCGAGATAAGATAGAAAAGTGAGGTTTCACATTCTCTCCCCCTTAAAGAAATTTCGTCCTTGAAATTCTTACTTGATGTACGGAATAGATCTGGATACTGCTACTGCATCTGATCTCGCCTCTCCCAAGTAGTCTCCTCAATACCGTGATGCTTCCACAACACCTTAACCATCGGAATCTTCTTCGACCTCAACTCTCGTTCCATCTGATCAAGAATGCGAATCAGCCGCTCGTCATAAGTCAGATTCTCACGAAGCTGTAACGGCTCTGGCTCGAGAATATGAGAAGGATCCGGATTATATTTTCGCAAATTAGACACGTGAAATATATCGTGGACATTAGAAAAATTATCCGGTAAAGCCAACCAATATGCCAACTTACCAACTCTGCTAGTAATCTCAAACGGCCCTACAAACCTCGGACTCAGCTTCCCACCTTTACCATAACGAGCAAACCCCTTACGAGGAGACAATCTCAAGAAAACCCGATCCCCAACTGCAAACTCCAAATTCCGACGACGCTTATCAGCATAACGCTTGAATCTACTCTGCGTCGTAAGTATTCTCTGCCTGATCAACTGAACATTCTCAATCTTCTCTAGAAGCTCTGGCATAATAGTCGGATCAATAGTCTTCATCTCCCCTACTTCATCCCAATACAAAGGTAAACGACACTTACGGCCATAAAGAGCTGCAAAATGTGTCATCCCAATAGTAGCTTGATAACTATTGTAATAGGCAAACTCGACAAGTGGTAGATGTTGTTCGTGCTCCGAATCAGACTTAGAATAAACCAGGATATCATCAATAAAGATCACCACGAACTGGTATAAGTATGGCTGAAAAACCCGATGCATAAGATCCATAAATGCTGCCAGTGCATTAGTTAATCCAAAAGGCATAACTACAAACTTATAATGCCCGTACCGAGTCTTGAAGGCAGACTTCGGAACATCCTCCGTGTGAATCTGAAGCTGATAATACCCCTGCCTCAAGTCAAAGTTAGAGTAAACTTTGGCTCCCTGAAGTTGATCAAACAACTCGTCAATCAATGGCAAATGATACTTGTTCTTGATGGTCACTTGATTCAAACCACGATAGTCAATGCATAATCTCAAGGTACCATCTTTCTTCTTCACAAATAAAACAGGTGCTCCCCACGGTGAAGAACTTTGCTGAATGAAACCCTTCTCTATTAACTCCTGCAACTAGTTTTTAGCTCTTTCAACTCAGCTGGTGCCATCCGGTACGCTAATTTAGAAATAGGTTGAGTACCGGGAATAAGATTGATCACAAACTCTACATCTCTCTCTGGCGGCAACCCTGGCAACTCCTCGGGAAATACATTGGGATATTCCCGAATAATAGGAACTTCCTCTAACTGTAGCTTATCAGATGGATTGTTGATCAAATAAGCTAGATAACCCGAACACTCCTTACTCACCAACTTAACGGCTTTAATTGCTGAGATAACAAAACTCGTCTTAGCACCTCGGTTCCCTGCTACCTCTACTACTAGCTGATCTGGCAAACGAAACTGTACTACCTTTGTTCTACAGTTTAACTGGGCATCATACTTAGAAAGCCAATCCATACCCAAGATAACATCATATCCCTGGATAGGAAATAAGATAAGGTCCGAAGGAAAATTATACCCCTTAACATGTATTTTACAATCCTTACAAACTAGGCCAGTCACATACTTATCAGTCAAAGATGTACTAATCTCAACCACATAAGGCAGTCTTTCAGGTTACACATTAACACGTTGCACACAAACAGGAGTAATGAAAGAATGCGTAGCACCAGAATCAATCAACACTTTAACAAGTTGATCAAGTATAAGGAAGTTACCTTCCACAACTGCAGTCTCCTCAGGCATCTCATCCAAATCAACTGCATAGGCCCAAGCCTGAACCCGCTGTTGCTGAGGTGCACCACCAGCAGGTCGACCCTGATAACCCTGGGTCGCTGCCCGACCCTTAATTCTCTGATATCTAGGGCAATCCCTCGCCCTATGCTGATTGCTGCCGCAACCCAAATAAGCCCATGTCTTCACCCTACAGTCGGCCTCCATATAGCCCTGGCGCATGTGGTAAGTACACTGCGGTGATGATGCACTGACACTGCCCCTAGAAGAACCAGAAGCTGAAGAAGCAGCTGTACCAGCCTGCTGTTGAGGTCTCACAACACTAGGCCTATATTGACCCTGAAAGTGGGCTGGCCTAAACTGGGACTGAACCTGATAGGACCCCTGCTGAAACTGTGGCCGGTAATAACTCTGCTGACTCTGTGGTCTGAAAGAACTCTGCTGCACTGCAGGCCTATAACCACCCTGCTGTACCGAAGGTCTATACATGCCCTGCTGACCCTGCGGCTGAAAGGGCCTCTTGCTAGGCTGACTAGACACAATCTGTTCCCCCTTTCTCTTCTCTAACCTAGAAGCTGCATCAAAGGCCTCAGTAAGTATATCATACTGATTCAGGGCCATCGCATCCTGAATCTCGGGCCTCAAACCCAACACAAACCTACGAGTCTTGCGCTCCTCGTCAGCCACAAACTCCGGTGCATACCGGGACAACCTAGTAAAAGTAGCCTCATACTGTGCCACTGAAGCATCTCCCTGAACTAAGGATAGAAACTCGGCCTCTCTCATCTCCCGTGCAATCCTTGGGACATACTTCGCCCGGAAAGCTCTCAGAAAGGTATCCCAAACATACGGAATACCCTGGGTCTCCCAACTAGATTTCATCGTGCGCCACCACTCCCCTGCCTCATCATCAAACAAATAAACGGCAAAGGTGACCTTTCTTTCATCAGTATAATCCATAGGGTTAAATATTTTCTCCACTTTACTAATCTATGCCTCGGCTTTCAGATCATCCGGTTCCCCCTGAAACCTTGGTGGATAGTACCCTAAGAACTCTTTCAGTGTACCACGCCCGTGGTATCCACCCTGCACGTTTAGTAACTGTGCCTGCAAAGTCTGAGCTTGGGCAGCCTACCCTGCTAGCAACTGGGCCTGACCGGCCATAACCTCTGCAATCCTATCCATAGTAGATTGAAAACGATCATTACCCCTTTCTCTGCCCGGTGCCACATTTCCCGGAACCTCGTCAACTGCTTCAGGCCTACCTCTCGTTCTCGGTCTACCAGTCATTCTACTAATCAAAGAGTTAGCACAAGTTATAGCACATAGATAGGCTACAGACAATTATTAGCAAATAAACAACAATTCACATAAACACATAAATCACTTAAGTACCAGTCACATAAACAAATTGATCACATAATCACATAAGCACTAAATCACATAATCACTTAATCATTTAATCATATTAACACATAGTTCACTTTTCTTTCACTTCATACATACTTTCATGCTAAGACCGTTACCCACATTCCAAGAATACCCCGGCTGACAACTAACATGTGCTCTGATACCACTTTAATGTCACGCCCCAACTCGACCCCACCTACAATCAGTCAGGACGCAACAGAATTTCGGCAGTATAACGACAGTAATTAAGACACCGAGGCTCTAAACCAACCTCTCAGAATACCATACAACCAACTTCGCAAATCATTCAACAATCAACTCCTTAATTAAATTAACAACATACAACATAACCATATTATATAATAAGCATTCCTTCAACAACCCATTCATAGTTATACACCTCCATTCCAACTTAGTACATAGGCTATACATACATTTCAAAATAGATTATAAACCAACTTAGTAATCTAAACATGATCAAAAGAAAGACTACTAAGCTATCATACATAAGTCTTTAAGTTAAAGTAGGTTTATAATACATCAAAATACATCAACTACAAACAATCTCATGGCAAAGACTCCTGCACATAAGACTCATCCACGAAATGCACATTTTCCTCTTCAAGAGGCACGTACCCGTAGTCAGAATCAGTAACACCTGCATGCATGCAATAATAAAGAGTGAGCTTATATAAAACAAGCTTAGTGAGGATCCGATAGATCTCTAACAGTATTTACTATACTCTTTGAAAATGATCATTTGAGCAGTAAACACACAACAAACATCAATACAATATAAGCACATAACTATAATGACCAATCAATAAAGGATACTCTAGTTGGTGTAGCTCCAAACGCCATCACGATCTCAACCGTTCTTCTTATAACTCCCCATTACTCACGCACGCGAGGTACCTCACTAGCCCCTCCCTCCATGACACCTCTGTCATGCGAGATGGGGGTAGCCTCTGGTAGTCATGCCGTTATCAACCTGACAGCCCGACGCTGCCTGAGAGGTGGCACACACATACCAAGACTCAGCAATAATAATAAACATCACATCACAGGAGGACAACCTTTTCCGTAGACTATCTCCCGGTTCATCAATAATCAATCAATAATCATCTTTTTATCAATATAACATCAAATAATCAATTAAATAATAAACAACTAAGTTAGATGACAAAGTAGGTCATCCAACTTAACATGCATTAAACACACAATCAAACCCTAGTCTAACCATTAACAACTCACAATTCAATCACTCAAACACCACCCAATCAATTAAAGGCATAATTCAATACTTTAAAGAAAGACAACATAAATTTCAAATAATCATATATTATATTCTACTAATCCAAACAGCTCAAAGTCAGTTTCTATCACTCACCCATTCAATCAACCACATTAGCCCTCTCGGAAACCAACCAAAGCACATCCCAATCAAGCCCAACAACCCTAAAACCTCAACGCACCTAGGCTGAAATTTCTGGATTTTCACACCAGCATCGCAGTCGAAAATTCAGCATTATAACAGCGCTACCATGTAATTAACAAACTTTTAGAAATTGACGGCAATCGATTCCAACCATTACAACTCAAAAAATTCAACAATTGGCCAAACTATCAACTTTAAATACCCGAAAATAAAAATTCTTGCTACAACGGTTCAAATCTTACAAGAATACATATAATCGATCCTTAGCATACACTGAGCAATAATATAACTTTAAATTAACATTCTAACGATTCAATATTCAATTATATGCAAAAACATAAAAAATGACTTTTGAGATCTAGAATTTTTCTCTCACCTTTGATGTGTTTTGAAGCTACAAAGATGCTCAATGGATGTTCAAGAGGTGGAATCAAGCTTTGGTTGATGGAAATTGGCCTTGAAATACAACTTCTAATGAAAATTTGCCTTTGAAAACTTGAAGAAAACCCTGCTTTTCTCTCTAATGGCTCTTGGCCATGTAGGTGTAAAATGAGTGTGTTTTTGTGTTGTGCAAGTGTGTGTTGATGCAATATAAGTAAAGATCAACAATTTAAAAGAAAGTCAATTAGTTTTATTTAGTCTTTTAATTCTATTTTTAGTCTTTTAATTCATTTAGTGACTATTTCTTGCTCAACTATTAAATTAACACCTAAATTAATTCTAAACAATATATTTTAGGTGACAAAGAGTGTTACATTAAAACAGTTTCACCCGAGTCGGCTTAAAACTTGTTTTCTTGCAAAAGAAAGTGTAAAAACCTTTAAAATTCTAAAACTGATTCCAAATCTGTTTTAATCAAACACGGGTCTATTAATACCCGAGGACTAGGTTTTAAAATGTTTAAAACACCCCTGTAAAAATTTTAGAGGATAGGTGTTCAAAAATACTATTTACAAAAATCAACGATAAAATTTATGATTCCGTTTTGTATGAAAATTTCATAAATGCACACTTAGCATGTATTAGGAGTATTAATCATATATTTAACACATTCTAAGTCATATATCACATAAACATGTCAATTAACACAAAACGAGGTAAAACACGCAAATCGAGATAAGATAGAAAAATGGGGTTTCACAAATCAGAATACCCAAAGGGTGGCAGTGGTCCAGTGTGTTATTCCCGTTGTCAATGCTGTGGATAATCAAATTTTTTGCCAGTGATCTCTGTTAGCCCAAAGGGATTTTAATATTGGTTTTGATGATAACAAACCATGATTATGTTTAATGAGTTTGTTTAAGTGTGCATGAGTAAGATGAATTAAGATTGACTCCGATTCCAAGTTCATCAAGCTAAATAAGAAAGAAGATCATCCATTAACTCAATGAAATATAAAAATTTGAAGAATAAAGATGGAGCTATAAGGATGGAGACGGAAGTCATAAGGGGTACCGGTTGGGACTTAATCGGAGTTTGGGTCTTGCAAATGGTATATGTTCAATGATGATTCCTAAAAGTATTTTTGAAATATTCATCTATCTTTGAAAAAGATTTTACAAAAGACTTTTTAAAAGAAACATAATAAAAAAACCCCAAGCCCTTGCAACTTTTGAGCAAACCGGATGACCCCAGGGGAACCGGTTGACCAGTGCCAAAGGGGTCTTCTTCCTGAAGCCCCTCCACCGGACGAGGTCCCCTCCACCAGTCGACTGGTCAAGCATAGGTCGTTCGGTAGGACCAAAACGCTGTTTTAAAAATAGATCCGTTTGTGAACGTTGCAAATGCATTAATTGCACACATCTCAGCCTCTATTAATTTCTCTCAACAACTCTCTTTCAAAGTATTGATTCAAAGCAATTACTCTTGATTTCTAACACTATATTCATCTTTGAATCATCATTGTGTTATACTAGAGCAAGAATTTGTGAGCAATATTGAGAGAAACATTCATTGTATTCATCTTTCCAAAAAGATGGCTTTTACTATTTTCTCAAACACTTATTAAAAGAGAGAGTTAAACACTTTGAAATGAAGGATTTACTTGTCGAAGGTGTTGGGGTTGAAGCTTTGTATTAAATAGGAATTTTTTATTGTAAAAGGTTGAACTACGGTTGTAGTTGGTTTGTGAACTCACCACATTTGAAGAGTTACAATAATGAAGATTGTTGAAATCCTAAGCAGGGAGCTTAGGTCGTGGACTTAAGCGGGGGCCGAACCACGCTAAATTGCGATTTGCAATCTCTTTATCTCAACTCTCTCTTAGCATTAATTTATGCACATTAAGTGTTTGATATTTTGTCTCACTCACACTTTATACTGCTAGAGTGCATATTTATTTAAGATTATTTTTGATTGATTATTGCTAGTATATTGCCTAATTGAAAAAGTAGTAGTATTGCCTATATAACCTAATTCACCCCCCTCTTAGGTTTAATCAAGGGATAACAATCTCAATTGAGGGATTTTTCTCCATGACCAAATGGGGTTGGAGATTAATTTGTCAAGAATGTTAGATCATGCCCTATTCTTTTTAATTGAATGATTGTTTCTCTAGTAAGATTTTTAATGTCTTTTACTTCATATTTGAGAACACTAATTTTGAATAATTTTTTTAGGATTGAAATATGTTTCATTTTGTCGACCATAAAGAAGAAGAACATGTTGAGGTCACGATCCACCATGCTTGGTATTCAGTTAGCGACAAGCCTTACAATTTTTGTTAAAGCCTGAAAGCATTCAATTGGTGGCATACCCATCTCGAACAAATCTTACTGGGCATAATCTCTTATAAAATTTCAGCTTACCCCTATAATTAACAGGGGATTGTAATTCGATGGTTAGAATCCGTTAGCTGAGTTTTAACATGGAATTGTTTAGAAAAAATAGCAACTACAAGCCATATAAGTCTAGCTCATTCTTTTAGACTTAAAGTCCCCGCATAAGGGAGTAATGATCATTTCATAACATTGTAAACGCTACGAACATGATCTAACAATTGTGTTTTTTTTTGTTGAATCCAACAATTGTTAACTATCAACATTATTTCACCATATCTGTATAAACAATTCACAATTATTAGATCTCACTTATAACACTATAATATTATGAACATATTAATTTCACGCATAAGCATAAAAGACATGTGGATCCATATAGTAATCTTTGAATGATAGTCACAACACGTGCACATCCTTAATATCGTACTCCTAAGCCCTTTTGGACCTTTATCTTTTGATTATTTGACTTAACTGTAGAAAACCAATGGTAATCTCACTGTTTTTACCTTGTAGGCGACCTATTATGTGAACTTTTATTCTGTTGTATAGTTCCGTAGAGTGCCACCTCTCTCAACTAATGTTCATCAAATTTTATTGAAGGCATGACTTTCATGTGTCTTTGAAGGCATGCTTTGGAACAACTTGAGAGAAAGAGAATAAATGAAGCCAATATTTTAGTTCTTAACTAAAAGCAAAAAGGAAAGACACAAGAAGGGAGTTTTTTTTTTTTGGTATAATAGAGGACAAAGTCATCATTTAATTTTTTAATTATAATAAGTGATTATCTGACAATTATACCTGACTTTTTTGATATTGTGAACTTATATTACTTCATTCATGCATTTTATGTCACAAAATGCATCTATATATCACGTGCATAGACAACTCATTGCATTATATTCTTGGTTAAGAAGATTATATTGGACTTATGTCACATTAGGCTTTGGCAAATTCAACATAAGACAAAGTTATTGTGATAATTGACAACACACATAACTAACCTTTAAATTAATTAAAATAAAACCCAAGAGTGACATAGAAATCGCTTAATGAGTCAACATGCTTGTGTTGTACATTAACAGTTTAAACTTTTATATGAGTTGGTCACTTAATATGATATTAAAGTTAGATACATATCAAAAGGTCGTGAATTCAAAATTCACCGCCACCTATTTATAAAATTACGTTTGGGTAAGACTCATTTATAAAATAACTAGCCTACACAAGGCTCAATTAAAAAATAACTAGACTTCTTTTACAATTTGTATCGCACCGGAAATTTTGCTTGGTAATTGTTAAAATGCATGAAAGCATGATTTTACTCGTATTCTAATCCCTTTATTTTCATTTGTCTTACACCACCACAGCGTGACAGACGGTGTACCACTACACTTTTGTCTTACACCACTGCATCTTGCATAATTTTCATCTCATATTTCCGTTCCTTGTTATAGTTCTCCCACGAAGTACAAAAATATTTTTACCAAATAATTTTCATATAATCCTTTTTATTCACATAAATAAAAAAGAAAGAAAGATTGATACATATAACAAGAAAGACTCGATTTCCAACTCAAATTAAGGTCGTTTGGTTGTCATACCTATTTGGGCCTATCTCAAATTGTGAATACTTCTTGTTGAGTTTGAGTCAAAGCTAGATATATAATATATATATCAAAGATCGATAAAGCTCAACCCGACTCGATTACAATCCTTACAATTAGCCAATAGATCCTTGATAGTCACGTCAATCATGGCTTCATTTAAAACTTTTAAACTAACACCCAGCCCAACAGAAAGTGGAGTATATTCATGAGTCCACAACGGCCCAATCCCCGCTTCCAGTCTTGGAGCTTACCAATTCATTCCCACGACGTCGTTTCATTAAGCCGACAATTTTAGGGTTTAGATCTCAAATTTCTATATATGTATATGCATTCGTTATTGTAATGTAAATTTTGTGTGTGTGAAGAAGAAGATGACGACGGCGGCGACACCAACACGGGCACCAGCACAAGGAGGAAACGAGCAAGGAGGCACTCGAATATTCGGTACTTCTCAGAAATATTCTTCTCGTGACATCGCTTCTCACACTACCTTAAAGCCTAGGTTCGTTTTCTTCAAACACTTTTTTTTCAATTTATTTAATTCATTTTATTATTCTTCATATTTTATGGTTTTTTTTTTTTTTTTATATTATTGATTTGCAAATTCTATTACTTTATTTGACGAAAAGGATGAATAATTGAATACTGCTTTGAAACGGTATTTTGAGCTCAAACATACCGGAAAAGGAAAAAAACAGTTAAACGTGTAGCTGGTTAAGGCAATCAATGTGTTTATTGCAGAATGACTTGTTGGATATGGGATATTTTAGGACTCAAAGTTTGGATTTTGGAGTGTTTTGAGAAAGAAAAGGTGGGATTTGATGCACTAGTGGTGATGGATGAAAATAATTTTTCTTCCAAGGAGTTGGGTGTGTCGATCAAGCAGGAAGATTTAGTCTATTGGGTGTTTAGATGAGCTAAGAATTATAGATTATCTATCAACTCACTCTTCCTGTGTAGTTACCGCGATGCAAAATTTGTTTTTTGAGCGTTTGGAGAAATAGTTTTTCCAAGGAGTTGGATGCGTCGATCAAGCAGGAAGATTTAATCTATTGGATGTTTTTGATGAGCTGGACTTATAGATTATATCTGGTCTGGCTGGGTTTTTATTGGAGCTCTTTGTTGATAATGGAGTTATTTTCAAAGCAAAATTAGCTTCCATTGAACCAAACCAAGTCTTATAGTACTAGTGGTGATGAATTAAAATAATTTTGTTTTGAGGAAAACAATTTTGATTTGGTACATATATCAAGCAGGAAAATTAATCTATTGGGTGTTAGATGAGCTAGAAATATAGATGGCCTCTTGTGTGTTGGGATCTATTGTCAAAGCTCTTCGTTCATAATGGAGTTGTTGCTATGCTTAATTGGCTTTCCTTTAACGTCACAGCCTGTATTTTAGGAAAAAGTTGTTTATGTTAAATTGATGCGAAAGGGATGCGTCCGTCCTTTGTCCTTATATTTAACTAATTAGCTTTCCGTGTTATGAGTGACTATCTATTTTTCTTCTTAGATGTCTTCTTTGTTTCACCTATAAAAATTATACACGTCTCATCTTGAAAAATATGAAAAAATTTAACTTAAAAAAAAAAAAATTTTGAAAACATATACAATAGCTGTTGTTGTTTTTTTTTTGTTTTTTTGTTTTCCTTATGATTTGAAATCCATCTTGTTTCTGTGTATGGGTCTGTATGTTTTGGGCTTGCGTATGAAGTGAAACCACTTTGAACAGATGGCTGATAAGGAGACAGTTAACCTTTAGGGGTAGCTCAACTGGTAAAGATTTTGGGGGTGTACCTAGAGGTCGCCAGTTTGAGTCCCCTCAGTGTCACTGGAGGTTTATCCGGTCGTTAACTTCAGGGTCTCGTGGGGTTAGTCAGACAAAGTTCGGATACCCACGGATTTCAAAAAAATAAGGAGGCAGTTCATGTTCATATTCGTCCTGGCAACACCCTCACTTTATGATATTTGAAATGGTTATTTGTTTTCTTTGTCATATTATAGGTTCTATTGTAATATAAGTCAGTCTTTTGTATGCAATCTTTTTTGCAATGCCGCTATCCAAATTTTCATTTCTAATTGGCATATGTTTCTACAGAAAGGAAGGACAAGACACCCAGGATGAGCTTCAGAGGAGGAACCTCCGCGAGGAGTTGGAAGAACGTGAGTGGAGGCATTTCTCTTCAAAAGATAAGGGTTATGCAGGTTAAAAAAACACATTTTGATTTTATGTCTTTTCCCAAGTTTTATGTAACTATGTCTCTAAATCTTGATTATGTTTGACACGCTGATGTTATTTGGTTGCAGAGGATAGGGATCGTAGAAAGGGTAGTCAACTTCTTTTAGAAGGTGAATGCTGCTTCCTTTATTAATTAGTCATACTTATCTTAGAATTAGACTTCACTTTTCTTATGGTCAACTAACAATGTCTTCATTTCCAGGGGCTAAGAGAGAAGTTGAAGATCGTATAGTTCCGCGCAGCATAGACGCTGATGATGCTGACGTTGATGTCAAAAGTGATGATGAGAGGTGTTTACTCTGTCTCAGTATACATGCAACATACTAGTGACTAGTGATATTGGTTTACGCAATTCTTTGAATCAATTTTTACTGCTGTGCTGTTTATCTATTTATTGTATTTTTTAAGATAAATTGAACTGTTCATGTTCTGTTGTCAGTGAGGAGGATGATGATGATGACGATGAGGATGACACAAAAGCTCTTTTGGATGAGCTTGAACAGATAAAGAAGGAGAGAGTGGAGGAGAAGCTACGAAAAGTAAGTTTCGTTCTTTCTACTGGACTTGATTAATAAAGAGAAAAGTAGATTTCATTTTGTAACATGTGATAGCATTGATTCACAGGAGTGGGATCGAGTCCAATGCGTGTTTGCAAGCAAGTTGATGCCTCAAGAGTACAGTGGAATTCAGATTATCTCTATAGTGGGAGTAGGGGGGATCGGAAAAAATAACTCTACCATTGTGTTTCAATGGGTACGACAACTCTTGCTCAAGTATATTTAAGTCTTGAAAACAAGTCTTTTTCCCAAAGCTTCATTCTTTTACAAACCTTATTTTCTAATACAAAGGGTTAAGTGATAAGAATCTGTTTATAAAATTTTATGTCGAACTTGTTTCCTATCGTCTTTGAGGCTTTTTCATTTTATTAATTGGAAAATAAGCTCAAGTTTTCTGAGAAGATATTTATGTTTCTTTATTCAATTGAGTATTAAGAATTTAACACTGTGGATTCAGAATTCCTGTGGTCGTACGGCGTTTCGAGTCTTTATCTAATTTGGCAATTAACGCAGCGACTCTTGATTGAATGAGGTAACTATTGCTTGATCTTGCAATAAGTTTAATGGTGGTTTTATTTTTTTTGAACGTTAAGTTTAATGGTGGCTTTATGTTAAATATAATTTATGATACATGATTAAAAAGATTTGAGTTGTAAGAGTGCATTTCTCAAATCTTTAAAGTTTTGAAGAGGCTTCATTTTGAAAATGATTGGCTTCAGCTTATGCAGAAAATTGATATGGGAGGTCTTACATTGAACCTCATGTTAATGGGTTTAAAGTTCATTTAAACTCTGAGAATGGGGTTCTTTGATCAATTAGAGATGTGTTCTTAAAATTTTAACCATGTTCCAAGAATAGAAGAAGTTCGTTTTAGTTCACTGTACAATTGATAATCAGGTTATGCTATGAGCAAGTTAGGCAGGAAGTGCTTTGAGCAAATAGATAAGGAAAAAAAGAGAAAAAGGTTATGTGAATGAAGAAAACAGGGAAAAAAAAAAGTGATTCTGAGCTATTTGCCAAGAAGAATGTATTGCCCTTTTCAAAATTTTAGTTAGCTTCAATTTATTTTTCAGTTTTCGTGCTATTTGTTTCGTTTTGTCCGTTGTCTAATAGTATATTTGAGTTGGAGAGGTTTATAGATTTTTAACCCTTCTCTTTTCTTTACTTTCTCTTAATTGTGCTCCCCAAGAAAAAGGGAAATTGAGAAGGAAACTAAAAAAGAACATTTTTATGTTGGGATGATTTATTCCCCTTCTTTATGTATCAAAGTTGTGGTTCTGATTTCTTACTCCTCTGTATTGATAGGATGATGTAAACATATGTTTACTTTAATTAAATTTAATTTATTTTTCAACTTTTTTCAGAGAATTACTTTATCATGTTTTGAAGAACCCAATAATATTTGATGACGACGACAGTATAGCCTTTATGGACAAGGCCTGGAATTTTCAGGATAGCCTCAACGCACGGTTCAATTCTTTGCACGATATCTACGACACGACTACAGCTGCATTAATAGATGTCTTGCTAATATGTTTTTTTGATATGACAGTATGCTTCTCGAATCCGGCACAATTCATTGTCCAAAATTTTTGGTAAGTAACAATCTTTTAATACCCTTACATTTTGTATGTTAT
Source organism: Ehretia macrophylla (assembly GCA_037974665.1). Taxonomy (NCBI): domain Eukaryota; kingdom Viridiplantae; phylum Streptophyta; class Magnoliopsida; order Boraginales; family Ehretiaceae; genus Ehretia; species Ehretia macrophylla. The sequence goes on along the minus strand of CM075782.1, from coordinate 37,801,079 downwards.
AAAATTAATGGTGTTTGATTTTGCTGTGTAGGAGCACTGACAGGGAATTCTTAGAAGAACTATCACGATTTTTGTGGTGTTGAAGTATGCAGGCGGGAAAGAAGAAAAAGAAGATTTTTGTCGAAGAAATTTGTTTTTGCTATTCAAGATGATTACAACTTTAGGTTCCGTTTGTTTGCCGTAAAATAACTTGTTTGTGAAAAATGTTTTTAGAGGAAAATAAAATATTTTCATGGGTTCTGTTTGTTTGCTGTAAAATAACTTGTTAAGGGAAAATATTTTTTTAGAAAATAGAATATTAAAAAATATTTTTTAGTGTTTGAGTTTTGAAAAATATTTTATTCTCTCAAAAGACATGAAAATATTTTTTTAAACTTTATACTAGTCGTAATATTTGATCGGAAAATATTTTTCAGTTGATCAATTTTCGGTGTTATCAAACACTAAAAAATTGAAAAAAAGTAGTAATTATTTTTTATTAGAAAATATTTTTCAGTTGATCAATTTTTTTGGTGTTACTAAACATTTGAATAAAATGGTCAAGTAACAGTTTATTATAATCAAATATTTTAAGTTAGGATTACATACTGATATATTTTAATAAGATGACAATTATGGTCCGAGAAAGGCCCAAACATGGTAATCATTGTGTGCTGTTAATTTATCGAACTCTTCATTTTATCTTTGACCCATTTTGTATTTTTGTAATTTCTGAACAGGGTCTTGTTCACTTTTTTAATTACTTAAACATGTCTAATTCTTGATCCTATATATTCTTGCAAGCTTAATTGAGATGTTAATATGGTGGAACAAACAATTATCGTAAAAGGCTCAATATAAAAAGGTGAAGACTAAAAGAGACTAACACTTTGAGTTAATTAATTTTGCAATATACGACCTAATTTCAGAGAACATCACAATGTCCCCAGACCCAAATCCAAAGAACTTAACCAATTGTGGTGTGAGTCGATGCGTTTTTGGCTTTTGTGCAGTTGTTTATATTGGGTCAGGTTGGACTAGTCTCGTGTTCTATATTTAATGTTGGCATTTAATGAATTCGATTTTCATCTTGACAAAAAAAAAAATTCAATTTTCATGACCACAAAAGAAAAAAAAGGCTGCAAGACTAGCCAGTAGTGATAGCTATCACTAGATACAGTGTAATATTTTGTGTAAAATTAATGCATTGGTGAAAAATCAGCTTATTGTTGCTCAGTAGAACTTGCTGGTATTGCATGAAAGTGTAAAATTGAAGTAGATTGGTACATAAATATTTTAAGTTTATTCGCAGATCAGCAAACTGGCTTACCATTAAAGCTAAAAATAGTTTACTCCCACCTGATTGGGTTTCTAACCCTCCTGATGAGCTCTTGTTCATTATGTGTAATGATGTACTTCTAACTGATATTGGGTAATTTCAATTAATTGGAGTTTCTTTTGACAAAAAAAAAAAGATAAATAAATATAAAAATAAGTTCTTTAATTAATTTAAACTCGAGGCATAAATTTTTTTTATACTCACTTACAAACATTCCATGTCAACCTTATCGTTCTGTTTGGTGCAAGCTCTATTTTTTATGTTATTATCGAGTTCAACATTGTGCTCAGATGGCCCCAGCACACTTGTATTCTAACACGTAAATTTTTTATCATTGAATGGGCACATTAGTTGTGTTACCAATTTCTAGTTAATCCAAGCTTGAGCCATAATTAACTGTTTTGAGCTCCAATTTTTTCTTTGTAGCCGTGGCTACTTAAGTTCATGGTTCATACGAATATATTTGGGTTAAGAGCATGTTCTAAAAAGTAAAATTGTTGAAAATAAAAAATAATATAATAAATCTCTCTTTAATAGTTTAAACTTTTAGATGAGGTAGTCACATAACATGATATTAGAGTTTAGGAACCAAAAGGTCCTGGATTCAAAACTCAATGCCACCCATTCAAAAATATTAAAATTGTCAAAATACAAGACTCAAAAGCTAACACTCCAATTGCGGGGGCATATTGAAGATTATAAATAATATAACAAACTTCTCTCTAACAGTTTAAACTTTTAGATGAAGTGGTCACTTAACAAAAATATTTGTACAATTATATTTGGGTTAAACGCGCTGATGAGGGCTAAAATAGTCCAAGGACAAAAGAGTAAAATTATCAAAAAGGCATCGGGGCAGGCTCTTAGGATAGCCATAATGGATCCTCGAGTACAAATGATCCCCCGAGCAAAAGTGGGCACCTGAGCAACAACTCTCGTTTTGTCTTTATGTATGACCTGGTAGCGAGACCTACGTCAAAATAACTACAAATAGTAAACCCCTTTGGCCGTGAATAGGTAATTGCTATTTTGTACACTCATTCAATATTGACTCATTAAGTTTTTAAGTCCGACCTTAGAACTAAATACTGACTTGAGCATTAGACCTAACTCCTAGAATAAATCCCACGTCTCATCTTGTTCCATTTTACAGGTCACTCTAGGATATAGATTTTGTGCTCATGGATTTAGGTCAGGCAAATTTTTACCTTATCAAGTGATAACGCGATTGATGATGCATAATTTGAATTCGCCCACATGAAATCGATTAATAGCTTGGTTGGCTCCAGCCCCTTTACCCTCACTCACTGGCTTTCAACATGGTTCTAACAAATATTATATAAACATAAAGAGAGAATCCTCTCTATACCATCTAATGTTATCATCGTCATCTTGATGAAGATAGATATACATCAGAGTAATAAGAAAGGAACCAAGAGTTAACATAGTAGAATCTGATAAGCAATAACTAGGAAAACCAAAACGTTACTTAGATTTATTAATTGTGCTTAACATACGTGACCACCTATTCTAGAATTGGATACCGCAAGTGTTTAATGTGACTCAAATTTATTGATTGTGCTTAACATACGTGACCACCTATTCTAGAATTGGATACCGTAAGTGTTTAATGAGGACGCATCTGACCTTTGTGCGATCATTCATGTCCCAACGACGATCCCACAAGTTTTTTATGAGGAAGTACTTGACCCTCCTCTTGTTGCCCACATCCAATGACCAGAACTGCATGGTGACCATCAAATGGATCCCTGACAGAGACAAGTCCTAAATTATCAAGTGAAACATGAGCAACATTATCAGGCCAAATAAAATCGACTTTTCTTGACTCAATAATACAGATTATAAAATGATGAATATTAACTCTTAATCCACAATGTTAAATTCTTAATATTCAACTGAATAAAGAAACATAAGGCCCTGTTTGGAATAATTTTTGTTTTTTGATTTTGTAAAACAATTTTTAAGAATGGTTTTGGAAAACCATTTTTAAAAACAAAAAAACAAAAGTTTCGTTTATGTAGACTTATTTCCAAAACAAGTTTGCAAAATCGAAAAACAAAAAATTCATTTGGTAAAAGTGATCTAAAAAACAATTTTGAGAACTAACAAACAGAAAATCCGTTTGGGTGTCAAGAATGAAAATACATATTTTTTTTACTCACATATAAAAAGTTAATAAATTATACTCCTAAATTTAGATAATATTATAGAGTTTGCAATATTAAAGTAAAACAAATATTATACATAAAATTTGTTCTACAAATCAAAGTTATAGATAAAATATTATACATATATAAAAGTTATTATACAAATCCTGGCTATGAACCACCTAAATGCTCTAACCACATCCAATTAGCGATATTATCATGATATGCTGATATTGCAGTTGCAGCTTGGTCAAATAATTCTTTAGCATGGTTGTTATTGCTTGATGTTCTTTCATCAAATTGATTTGTTGAAGACTCTACATTCAAAGGCTCATCATTTCCCATTCTCTAAATAATGTGTCACATAGTCCCCATTTACAAATATAATTATGAATGGTACAACATGCAGTGACTATAAGACGTTGCCTAGAAGGTTTATAAGTTGGCATCAATTTCAATATTGGAAAGCGTGCCTTCAACACTCCAAAACAACGTTCAATCACCATTCTTAATGAAGAATGTCTGTAGTTAAATAACTCTTTAGCATTCTGAGGTTGGCAACCAACCATTATATTCTTGAGTATGATATCTCTCGCCTCTGAAAGGTGGAAAAAATCCTTCTGTGCAAGGATATCCGGAATCAACAAGATAATATTTACTTACAACAAATAGTTATAATTAAATTAATAAATACAACTAAGTAAAATGAAATCTGTATGTAAATAGTAATACCTTCACTAGGCCACGGAAAGTTTGCATTTTTCCATAAAAGTGCATCTAAAAAAACTCTTGAATCATTAGCAGTACCTTCCCATCTCGAGTAGACATAAGTAAACATCATATTAAAATCACAAACACACATAACATTTTGTGTCATAACACTCTTTCTCCCTCTATAAGCTGTTTGTTTTAAATAGAGTTTTAATTAGACCCTCTCTGAAGAAAACTCCATATGATCTATGGAAAGGACGTACTCCAAATATTTCACATTTTAAAGTTTTTGGATGTAAATGCTTCATCTTAAATAACAAAGATCATCTTGGTAAGTTTGATTCAAAATCCGACGAAGGTATTTTTATTGGTTATTCTTCTAGAAGCAAGGCATATCGAGTTTACAATAAAAGAACCTCGGTAATTGAGGAATCTATGCATATTAATTTTGATGAAACTAACCCATTTATGTCAAGAAAAGACGAAGATGATGATGTAAGCATTCAACAAGTTGAAGAACAAAGTCAACCTATCCCTACAAGTGAAGAAAGTAATACATCCACAAGCAATCTAATTGATACTCCAATTGAGGAAGAACAACCAACATCAAATGATCAAATCATATCAACAAATCAAGATCTTCCAAAATGTTAGAAATTTGTCAAAAATATCCAAATGATCAAATCCTCAGAGATCCATCACAAGGTGTAAGAACTCGTTCCAATCTAAACACTTTTTGTGAACATGTTGCTTTTATATCTCAAATTGAACCTAAGAATATAAAAGAAGCATTATTGGATGATGATTGGATTATTGACATGCAAGAAGAGCTTAATCAATTCGAAAGAAATCAAGTTTAGACCTTAGTTAAAAGACCTAGTAACTACCCGATTATTAGTACAAAATGGGTTTTCCGAAACAAACTAGATGATTTCGGTAATGTAACTAGAAATAAGGCTAGATTGGTTGCTTAAGGGTATAATCAAGAAGAAGGAATAGACTATGAAGAAACCTTTGTACTGGTAATTCAACTTGAATCCATTAGAATGTTACTAGCATTTATATGTTTTATGAACTTCAAACTTTATCAAATGGATGTCAAAAGTGCTTTCTTAAATGGGTATCTTCAAGAAGGAGTTTATGTTGAACAACCACCCGGTTTTGAAAATATAAATTTATCAAGCCATGTATTCAAACTTCAAAAAGCTCTTTATGGACTTAAACAAGCACCTATGGCATGGTATGATAGATTAAGTAATTATCTACTTGATAACGGCTTTTCTAGAGGTAAACTAGACTCTACATTATTTGTAAAAAGAAAAGCTAAAGATATCTTGCTTGTTCAAATATATGTTGATGATATTATCTTTGGTGCTACTAACGAATCTCTTTCCAAGTATTTTTCTGAATGTATGCATAAAGAATTTGAAATGAGTATGATGGGACAATTAAATTTCTTCCTTGGACTTTAAATCAAACAAACAAAGGAAGGGATATTCATTAATCAAGCCAAGTACATTAAGGAAATCATCAAGAAGTTCGGGCTTGAAACCGCAAAAGAAATGAGCACTCCTATAGGAACTTCAATCAAGCTTGACTAAGATGAAAAAGATAAATTGGTTGATGAAAAATAATACCGAGGTATGATCGGAAGCCTTCTCTATTTGACTGCCTCAAGACCTGATATTATATTTTCTGTATGCTTATGTGCTCGTTTTCAATCTTTACCTAAGGAATCCCACTTGAATGCTGTAAAAATGATTATTAGATACCTTAAGGGTACTATTAATTTAGGATTTTTTTACCCTAAAGGCACATCTTTCGAACTCCTAGGATACTCTGATGCCGATTATGCGGGTTGTAAAAATGATAGAAAAAGCACTAGTGGTAGTTGTCAATTTCTAGGACATGCTTTAGTTTCATGGTCTAGCAAGAAACAACATAGTGTAGCTCTTTCAACGGCTGAAGCCGAGTATGTAGCTATGGGTAGTTGTGTTGCACAAATTCTTTGGATGAAACAAACTTTTCTTGACTTTGGTTTAAAATATGATCGTGTGCCATTCAAATGTGATAATACAAGTGTTATAAGTCTATCAAAGAATCCAATTCAACACTCTAGAACTAAGCATATTGAAATTCGTCATCATTTTCTAAGAGATCATGTGCAAAAAGATGATATTGAACTTGAATTTGTTGATTCTTCGCATCAATTGGCCGACATTTTTACAAAACCATTGCATGAGAATCAATTTTGTGCCATTAGAAGAGAGTTAGGAATGCTTTGGATCATTTAAGTTTTTGAAAAATTGCATTTTTTCAAGAAACAGGGGATCCGGGCGTTACTGCATTCATCTGGTCTACCGGATGAAGCATGCAACGACCGGATCGCGCTTCACTGCCGGGCGTTACTGCCCTTATCCAGTTGACGGGATCAGGGCCCTATTGACTGGATCGCGCTGTTTGAAAAAAGGGTTTTCTTCATTTTTTCACCACTTTTTCAAAACTTTTCCAAACTCAACTCTTTTTCTCTCCATCCAACCTGTTTCTTCATCCAAATCTTCACAACTTTTCTTCAAACCTAGCATCACAACACTTCTATAACATCAAAACCTCCTCTTATCTTCATTAAAAATTTCAAAAACCTTCACAAAAAGGACTTCAAAAATATCGCCTACAAGGTGTTCGATAAAACTCCTCAAAGGCAATCCTCTTCAAACAAGGCTTCAATTTCTCTATGGCACCACCAAGAGCTGACTCTAAGAAGCACAAGATGGGAGAATCTTCATCCTCCACTCCTCAAATCGTTGTCAACCCCGATGCCTTTCCACAACAAAACATCCTATGGGGTAAGACTTTGGATCCTCCTACTTTGCTTAATGGAACTAGAATTTTAAAACTTCTAGATGCTCAAGGTTGGCTTCCCATGTTAAGGTTTGTGAACAAATGATGTACTTAGTGGATTAGATAATTCTACTACTATGCTAACTTAGATTTTAACACCATGAAATTGCAAAGCCAAGTTAAGGATAAGGTGTTAGAACTTACTGCTAGTGATATTGCTAGAGCCTTCGGAATTCCAAATCAAGGAACTAAGCTGTATTCTTACAAGGGCATGCCAGAAGGCATTCATGATGATCTAGAGGGTAGGGTTATCGCATTTCTTTGGGAAGGAACAGGGGAGTCTAGCACTCAATATCCTAAGAAAAAGGAAATCACCCCTGAAAATAAGCTTCTATTCTACATCCATCATGAAGTGATTATTTCTAGGGAAGTTAAGGATGGTTCTATTCCGAAATTCATTGCTTTGTTGATGTATCTGATGTATGAGGCAAAAAGAATCAATCTTCCACACATCATTATCAACCACATCGTTCACACTAAGCAAGCGGAAAACCAACTTGTTTATGGGGTGCCCTTAACACATCTCCTTGACTCTTTGGATGCTCCTCGAGATTAAGAGTTTGAATCTATGAGTGCCAGATCTTATTTTCTAAATCACACTAGCATCTCTCGTCAAAAGTTGAAGCTTCATAACCACCAAGTCCTTGATGCTCATGAGGATACAAGCGGTGATACTATTGTGTTTGAATCTCTTGATATTGATCCCGATTTCTTCAAAGATCCAATGGAAGGACAAGGCACTGGTCGAGGTAGAGCTGGTAGTTCTCGAAGAGCTGGATCATCTTCTTCTCAATCCTCCACACATGATGAAATCATTGCTCGCCTGAATGCACAAGATGTTTGTTTGGATCGCATGGAGCAGATGTTGAAAGCATTAAATGATCATCATCTTGGTTCTTAGTTTGTGGATGCCTTGAGATTTGTTCTTCAAACAATTCCTTTTAGCTTTCTAGTTTTATTTGCCTCAAAGTACTCCCTTGCATTCTGCATCTTGTTTCTAACTTTGATTGGATATTTTGGATTTTTGATATATCAACTTGCTTTTGATTACATATTCTCTTATGACTATTTGCTCTTCTATGGTCTATTATCTATAGTTTGTTGATGTCAAATAGGGGGAGAAGATATTAAAATCTAGCATGAAAATACTTGTGTATGATTGAATGAACTATACTTTCATTATTTTACGGTATAATGCTATGCACTTATTCAGGGGGAGCTTGCTTTTCATGAGCAAGCAAATGATTCAATGAAGCACTAATGCACAAATTGAGGGGGAGACCTTAAATCTAATTTTGATTTCCCAATAGTCTACTATTTCATATTTTCTAATTTTCAATGTTTTGTCATCATCAAAAAGGGGGAGATTGTTGGCCTGAAAAGCTTATAATCTTTATTTTGATAATAACAAAACATCTTGATTGTGATTTAGAATTATTATTTGAATATTGGGTAAGTCATTCAATCTATCAACACAAGATTGTCAAGCAAGCCTAAAATGTATTCTTATATCTTGTCTCATGAGAAATCAAGTTATGAAGACCCGAAGAAATGAAGTTGAAGACTCGACGATAAAAAAAAGAGTTACAAGGAAGGAGACGTGGTGACATAAGGGGTACCGGCTAATAAAATGTTGTTTTCTTAAGTATGACTTGTGTAGCTCATAATCTCTCAAAAAGGTTTTTCATAAAATTTTTATTTGAAAAATATCATTTGGAAATATATTTTCAAAAGGTCATTACAAACTCATTTTTGAAAAACAAGGCTTTTTGAATTTCAAACTCTTGTATAAAAATTGTTCTATATCTTTTTAAAAAGTTTTTGAAAATGTTTTGAGATGTTAAAAATGCTGAAAAGACTTTTTTATAAATGTCCTTAAAAGTGCCCAAATGCTTTATTATTTAACAAATTGTTTTGGGGCTCAAAAAGGTCACTTTTCAGCATTTTAAGCATCCGGGCGTTACTAGCTTCATCCGGTCGACTGGATGAAGGCCACAAAGCTCGGCAGAGAGCTTTGGTCTGGGCGTTACCTGCCCCATCTGGTCTACCGGATGTAGGGCTTAGCGATCGGATGGCTTAACGGGAAAATCCGGGATTTTTGCATTATATCCGTTTTGTGTCCAACTTTTCCCTCTTTTTAAGCCATGCTCTCTCACCATCTCAAATACTTTTCCAAGCCTTAATCTTCAGATTTCTAAGCTAATTCAAAGAGCTTTTCATATGATTTTCATTGAGAAATCTTGAGCTATCATTTTCATATCTTTGAGCATTCAAATTTTTTCTTCAATTGTAATATCACACTCAAATAGGAGTTGCAATTGTCATTCATTTTATCACACAATCTTTGTAATATATTCTTTCACATAAATTGAGAGAATCATTGTGAGAAGAAGTATTGTAATCCTTTGTGGACTCAAAGGAAGAAAGGATAGTAGGTTAAGCTTCACCTACACTTGAAGGAGCTTGTGTAACTCTTGTAGACTCAAGAGTAATTGTAGTTGGTTTTTTGTTTCACCAACATTTGAAGTTACATCTTAGTGAAGAGTTGTTAAATCCTAAAGGAAGAGAAGACATTAGGTGGTGGACTAGGCCTCCGGGAGTGCGAACCACTTAAAAATCATCGTGTTTGATTTCTCTTACTATATTCTCTTTATTTTCAAGTCATTTACCTTCGTGTGAATATTGCTCATATTAATTACTTGATAATTATTAAGTTATCTATTTGGAATTTATTTTTAAAGTTCTAATTGCTTATCTAGTATTATATACTTGTGTGCTCACTAAGTGTTTAATAAATTACTTACAAAAACTTCTAGAGTATTGTCATATTTCACTAGACATTATTTTCACATCAAGACTTTTTAAATTGCTTAACCTTGCCAAACAACCTAATTCAACCCCCCCCTCCCGCCCCCCCCCCCCCCCCCCCCCCCTTTTCCCTTTTCCCTTTTCCCTTTTCCCTTTTCCTTTTCCCTTCCCTTCCCTTCCCTTTTTTTAGGTTATCTAGGACCAACAGTTACATTAAACCATGGATAATAAATAGGATTATTCCTTATATGGTCTGGTACCTCAGATGATTCTTGCTTTATAATCTCCTTCCCAAGCTTACAATTGCTCTTATGGTTTACTTGAAATATTGAGAGACTCTTTGAGTTGAATGTTGAAAACGATCTGCTACAACCCTTTAACGAATATTATGTCCTAAAATACACAAAATCATAGCAACTTTTTCTTCTAATAACACCTCTTGAATCACCCAGATAATTACGTCTTCTTAAATCATCACAAAAAGTGATAAAGCATATTTTGTCCATGCGAAACAACTCATAGCAAACCTTAGGTAATCCATTCAATAGTTCATTTATAAATTCACGACCTGTTAATGAAGAAGTCCTCATTTGATTTTTGACCAAAAACGACGTCTCATACTCATACACCATGTTACCTATCACTTAATTCATCATCTGTAGAGTCCGAAGGAGAACTATTTATGCTATTAGTCTCCATATTTGATGAACTTTCAGCCATATCCAAACCTGCAATCATACAATATTCATTTTTTGAGTTAAACAAGCATCTAACATGTTAAAGAAACAAAATAAACAACACAATAATAACAAAATAGACAAATACACCGACTACATATTAAAAAACATAGCAACAAGCATCCATAGTCTTAAACTAAAGCATTCCTATTACAAGCTAATTGTGCTGAAAGTCACCTCATATAAGCTAGTTTAACCATGCCTTTTCCCTTTCAGTAGGCATAGATAAAAACATCTCCCTCCATTCTTGGCTAGTAAATTTTTCCAGGGCTGCAACATACACATCATCATTAACGTCATCCATTTCACTTAGTGTGTCCACACATTTAGAAATGAAAGTGTCAGCTAATAAAATTGCTGAACTAGTTGTTATAGCACTTTTTACCCCAAGTCTCTCTGCCCTTGCCATGTGTTCTTCCATCTTAGTCTTCGACGCCTCAGCCCATGCTTGTAAGGCATCACCCATTTGAGTAGACCTCAACTCTTTTCTTGGCTTGCGTTCATTTATTTGCATGGTTCTCTTCCCACTACGAGTAATACGTTCAATGGTTTGTGTGCCCAATGTTCCTCCTGGCTATTTTGCTCTAGATTCACATGTACTCCTTCATTCATGTACTCATTCTCTCATTCTCAAGTTGTCTTTCTTCATCTAAATTTGAAGGATCCATTGTGGATGAATGGTGAAGAAAAAAAAAATGTATTAATATAAGCAAAAATAGTTTCTTTAAAGTAGTAGCCATTACATGAAAATGAAAATAGAAGCTTAGATTAATTACCGCTAAATGAGTTTCCTACTCAGAATCATTAGCAATTACAGTTTTGGTTTCAGCATCCCATCCAAAGCCAGTTTGGTTAAGAAGTTCAGAGAACACACGGTGCTTTGTCCTCAACTTGTGGAATTTCTGCTTGATCTGTTTCATTGTGAAACTTCGCCTAGCTTTTTGATTAAAGTCATTTAGGATTGATTTCCAGACCCTTGATTGAAATATACCATTTTGTTGATTTCCCTTGTTAACTTCATCAACTAAAATGTCAAGAAATATTTTTTCCACACAAGGGCCCCATAGAGCATCATCGCTCTCAGAGGTTCGACTTGTCATCTATTAACCATAGTAAAATAAAAGATTATCAAAAGATACTTTTGGCAACTTAGACAACATAAAGACTTAGCTTAGAAAAAAATAAAAATATGCATCAATACACATTCATAAAAGTTATTCAAAATCATAAAAGGAAATGGCCACTAGATCTTGAAACCTGGATGGGCAATAAATTTGTAAGCAGTCTACACGAAATGGAAACTTTTCTCGATAAAATACAGTCACGAAATCTCAATATGGTAAACTGTTTCAGGCTTTTCTCCCAATTCTAGTTTCATATTCAAAGCTCTTTTAGTTAGAATCCTTCAAGATCTCCCTTATAAATGCATACATGAGATACTTCTATACATGAATGAGAAGATACATATGATTAAAGAGATATATGAATTATATAGAATGCATCTACTAATTGATCCATGTTCTTAAACAGCTTTAGTCATCTAGCTACCTTAATATTCAATGAATGTGAATAATATATTACTTAATATTTAGTCATTTGGTTTAAGGTGTGTAAAGCAAAAAGACAATGGGTTTAACAAAGTAGTTGACACCCCTTTAATAGCCATATGACCGGTCTTTGATTTTCTTAAGGTGTTACGAAATCCATGTCTTCACTTTTCAGTGCTGAGGCATGTCCAAATTCTGAACAAAACCGGAAAGTGTAATAAGTGCACTAGTATGTTATGCAAATATGACGTGTTAGAAGCTAGATTTTGCTGTTATGGCAAATTGATTTCCGTCATTTTCTTCCCACCAGAAATGTCTCAATATCTGTTTGGCCCCATCGCCAGATTAGTCCCCAATATACCAAATATATAGCAGATCTATATATATATATATATATATACACACACACACACAAGTCATTTAGACAAAATCTACGAAAAATAAATAATGAAAAGAGAAGTTAAAATAAGCCGACCTTTTCGTGTGATCTACGTTAAGGATCTAGGAAGATGAATATCTTATTTTTTTTTTTGTAGATCAGATAAGCTCTAGAGGAAGAACAAAGAGTGGTTGTGAGCGTCTCTGAAGGAAGAAGAGAGAGAATGTGGCAGAGAGATATTTGTTTGAGTATGTTTTGTAGTTTGGTATTAGAGTTGGTTATAATTACGAAAGTACCATTAATGAAAATAGCTTCTCTGTGTTTTTGCTTGTTTTGATTCCAAAAAGTACAAAAAAACTACTCTTATTAGTTTTGCTTTTTTGCTTCTTGAATACCGAAATTTAAAAACACTTTTTGAAAACTATTTTGCAAAACCATTCATCCAAACAAATTTTTTAGTTTTTAAAAACAAGAAAATCAACAAACACTTTTTAAAAACTGTTCCAAACAGGCCCTAAATATCTTCTCAGATAACTTGAGCTTATTTTTCAATTAATAAAATGAAAAAGTCTCAAAGACGATAGGAAACAAGTTCGACATAAAATTTTATGAACAGATTCTTATCACTTAACCCTTTGTACTAGAAAACAAGGTTTATAAAAGAATGAAGCTTTGGGAAAATTGCCTGCAATTTTGCAAAAGATTTGTTTTCAAGACTTAAATATACTTGAGCAAGAGTTGTCGTACCCATGGTAGAGTTATTTTTTCCGATCCCCCCTACTCCCACTATAGAGATAATCTGAATTCCACTGTACTCTTGAGGCATAAGCTTGCTTGCAAACACACATTGGACTCGTTCCCACACCTGTGAATCAATGCTATCACATGTTACAAAATGAAATCTACTTTTCTCTTTATTAATCAAGTCCAGCAGAGAGAACGAAACTTACTTTTCGTAGCTTCTCCTCCGCTCTCTCCTTCTTTATCTGTTCAAGCTCAGCCAAAAGAGCTTCTGTGTCATCGTCATCATCCTGCTCACTGACAACAGAACATGAATAGTTCAATTAATCTTAAAAAATACAATAAATAGATAAACAACAAAGCAGTAAAATGCTTTAAAATGCAGTCATTGATTCAAAGAATTGCGTAAAACAATATCACTTGTCACTAGTATGTTGCATGTATACTAAGACAGAGTAAACACCTCTCATCATCACTTTTGACATCAACGTCTGCATCATCAGCCTCTATGTTGCGCGAAACAATACGATCTTCAACTTCTCTCTTAGCCCCTGGAAATGAAGACATTGTTAGTTGACCATAAGAAAAGTGAAGTCTAATTCTAAGATAAGTATGACTAATTAATAAAGGAAGCAGCATTCACCTTCTAAAAGAAGTTGACTACCCTTTCTACGATCCCTATCCTCTGCAACCAAATAACATCAGCGTGTCAAACATAATCAAGATACAGAGACATAGTTACATAAAACTTGGGAAAAGACATAAAATCAAAATGTGTTTTTTTAACCTGCATAACCCTTATCTTTTGAAGAGAAATACCTCTGCTCACATGCTTCCAACTCCTCACAGAGGTTCTTCCTTTGAAGCTCGTCTTGGGTGTCTTGTCCTTCCTTTCTGCAGAAACATATGCCAGTTAGAAATGAAAATTTGGATAGCGGCATTGCAAAAAAGATTGCATACAAAAGACTGACTTATATTACAATAGAACCTATAATATGACAAAGAAAACAAATAACCATTTCAAATATCATAAAGTGAGGGTGTTGCGAGGAGGAACATGAACATGAACTGTCTCCTTATTTTTTTGAAATCCGTGGGTATCCAAGCTTTGCCCGACTAATCCCACAAGATCTTGAAGTTAACGGCCGGGTAAACCTCCAATGACCCTGAAAAGACTTGAACTGGCGACCTCTGGGTACACCCTCAAAATCTTTACCAGTTGAGCTACCCCTAAGGGTTAACTGTCTCCTTGTCAGCCATCTGTTCAAAGCGGTTTCACTTCATACACAAGCCCAAAACATATAGACCCATACACAGAAACAAGATGAGGGGAAAAGTAAAGCAGAAGATATTCTGCTTCTAACACAAAATTCTAAAACAACAGTAACATTCTAAGCAACATCATGATGCATTGATGTTGAGCAATACACCCAGCTCAAGGAATCTATTTAACCTCCATGACTACCACAACCACCATCACCCTATCTATTCTTGCCATATATCCCTAAAGATAGGGAAAAAACTCCTCTGTTGCATCAAGATTTGAAATCATAAGGGAAAAAAAAAAAATAACAACTATTGTATATGTTTTCAAATATATATATTTTTTTTGAAAGTTAAATGTTTTCATATTTTTCAATATGAGATGTGTATTTTTATAGGTGAAACAAAGCAGACAACTAAGAAGAAAAATAGATAGTCACTCATAACACGGAAAGCTAATTAGTTAAATATAAGGACAAAGGACGGACGCATCCCTTCCGCATCAATTTAACATAAACAACTTTTTCCTAAAATGCAGCCTGTTACATTAAAGGAAAGCCAATTATGCATAGCAACAACTCCATTATGAACGAAGAGCTTTGACAATAGATGCCAACACACAAGAGGCCATCTATATTTCTAGCTCATCTAACACCCGATAGATTAATTTTCCTGCTTGATATACATACCAAATCAAAATTGTTTTCCTCAAAACAAAATTATTTTAATTCATCACCACTAGTACTATAAGACTTGGTTTGGTTCAATGGAAGCTAATTTTGCTTTGAAAATAACTCCATTATCAACAAAGAGCTCCAATAAAAACCCAGCCAGACCAGATATAATCTATAAGTACAGCTCATCAAAAACATCCAATAGATTAAATCTTCCTGCTTGATTGACGCATCCAACTCCTTGGAAAAACTATTTCATCTATCACCACTGCTACATCACAAGCCCACCTACTTTTTCTCCAAACACTCAAAAAACAAATTTTGCATAGCGGTAACTACACAGGAAGAGTGTGTTGATAGATAATCTATAATTCTTAGCTCATCTAAGCACCCAATAGACTAAATCTTCCTGCTTGATCGACACACCCAACTCCTCGGAAGGAAAATTATTTTCATCCATCACCACTAGTGCATCAAATCCCATCTTTTCTTTCTCGAAACATTCCAAAATCCAAACTTTAAGTCCTAAAATATCCCATATCCAACAAGTCATTCTGCAATAAACACATTGATTGCCTTAACCAGCTACACATTTAATTGTTTTTTCCTTTTCCGGTATGTTTGAGCTCAAAATACCGTTTCAAAGCAGTATTCAATTATTCATCCTTTTCGTCAAACAAAGTAATAGAATTTGCAAATCAATAATAAAAAAAAAACGATAAAATATGAAGAATAATAAAATGAATTAAATAAATTGAAAAAAAGTGTTTGAAGAAAACGAACCTAGGCTTTAAGGTAGTGTGAGAAGCGATGTCACGAGAAGAATATTTCAGAGAAGTACCGAATATTCGAGTGCCTCCTTGCTCGTTTCCTCCTTTTGCTGGTGCCCATGTTGGTCTCGCCGCCGTCGTCATCCTTTTTCACACACACAAACACACACAAAATTTACATTAAATACAATAACAAATACATATATATATATATATATATATATATATATATATAGAAATTTGAGATAGAAACCCTAAAATTTGTAAATTACCTGATTATTAGGGCTTTTTTCTTCACCCCTTGATGATGATTAAAGAGAGAGAGATTTGATCTGATCTGAGAAGAAAAACAACTCGTTTGTGTCTGGTTTTTACGTTTCTGCCATTTCGTAGTAATGAATTGGTAAGCCCCAAGACTGGAAGCGGGGTTTGGGCCGTTGTGGACTCATGAATATACTTCACTTTCTGTTCTGTTGGGCTCGGTGTTAGTTCAAAATTTTAAATTAAGCGTATGATTGATTTGACTATCAAGGACTTATTGGCTAATTATAAACGTTGTAATCGAGTTTGGATCGAGCTTTATCGATCCTTGATATATATATATATATATATATGTATACATATATTGTATATTTAGCTTTGACTCAAACTCGACAAGAAGTATTCCAAATTTGAGATCGGCCCAAATAGGTATGACAACCAAACGACTTTAATTTGAGTTAGAAATCGAGCCTTCCTTGTTATATGTATCAATCTTTCTTTCTTTTTTTATTTATCTGAATAAAAAGGGATTATGTGAAAATTATTTGATAAAATTAATTTTGTACTTCCTGGGAGAACTTTAATTTTCTTTCTTGATGAAAATTATGCAGGATGCAGTGGTATAAGACAAAAGTGTGGTGGTACACAGTCTGTTACGCTGCGGTGGTGTAAGACAAATGAAGTTAAAGGGGTTTTTGATGGAAAAATACTTGCATAAGTCTAGATTGATGTGTCACTTTCTCACATAGTTAGTGTAACCTATATGTGTGAGACCTATTAATATGTTAGAGGCTGGCATCAGTTCCGATTGATTAAAGAGTTTCTATGATATCCCATTTTTTGTAAAATGCAGTACAACGTATGCCTTGGTCTTGAAGTGGTTTATATGCATGCAAATATTAGGTTTTTTTTTTTTTTTTGCTCAAAGCAAATATTATGTTTCTGATATGATGGATTTGAAAAACTAGTTACGTTTTGGACTTTGAAATACTTAAATTCGTGTTGACATTACTAGTGAACCAAGTCAGTGTAAATTGAATACACATTTCAAATAAAACTGATGTCAGACGAGATGTCACATGTGATCTCTAGAATATGAGTAAAATCATGCTTTCACGCATTTTAACAATTACCAAGCAAAATTTATAGTGTGATACAAATTGTAAAAGAAGTCTAGTTATTTTTTAATTGAGCCTTGTGTAGGCTAGTTATTTTATAAATGAGTCTTACCCAAACATAATTTTATAAATGGGTGGCGATGAATTTTGAATTCACGACCTTTTGATACGTATCTAATTTTAATATCATATTAAGTGACCACCTCATATAAAAGTTTAAACTGTTAATGTACAACACAAGCATGTCGACACATTAAGCGGTTTCTATGTCACTCTTGGGTTTTATTTTAATTAATTTAAAGGTTAGTTCTGTGTGTTGTAAATTATCACAATAACTTTGTCTTATGTTGAATTTGCCAAAGCCTAATGTGACATAAGTCCAATATAATCTTCTTAACCAATAATATACTGCAATGAGTTGTCTATGCACGTGATATATAGATGCATTTTGTGACATAAAATGCATGGATGAAGTAATATAAGTTTACAATATCAAAAAAGTCAGGTATAATGGTCGGATAATCACTTATTATGATTAAAAATTTTAAGATCGAATGATGACTTCGTCATCTATTATACCAAAAAAACCTCTCCTGTGTCTTTCCTTTTATCTTTTAGTTAAGAACTAAAATATTGGCTTTGTTTATTCTCTTTCTCTCAAGTTGTTCCAAAGCATGCCTTCAAAGACACATGAAAGCTATGCCTTCAATAAATTTGATGAACATTAGTCGAGGGAGGTGGCACTCTACGGAACTATACAACAGAATGAAAGTTCACATAATAGGCCGCCTACAAGGTAAAAACAGTGAGATTACCATTGGTTTTCTACAATTAAGTCAAATAATCAAAAGATAAGAGTCCAAAAGGGCTTAAGAGTACGATATTAAGGATGTGCACGTGTTGTGACTATCATTCAAAGATTACTATATGGATGCACATGTCTTTTATGCTTATGCGCGAAATAGATCTATTCATAATATTATGATGCTATAAGTGAGATCTAATAATTATGAATTGTTTATACAGATATGGTGAAATAATGTTGTCAGTTAACAATTGTTGGATTCGACAAAAAAAATATACAATTGTTGGATCCTGTTCATAATGTTTATAATGTTATGAAATGATCCTTACTCGCTTATGCCGGGACTTTAAGTCTAAGAGAATGAGCTAGACTTATATGGCTTGTGGTTGCTATTTTTCTAAACAATTCCATGTTAAAACTCAACTAATGGAATATAACCATCGAATTACAATCCCCTGTTAATTATAGGGGTAAGCTGAAATTTTATAAGAGATTATGCCCGATAAGATTTGTTCGAGATGGGTATGCCACCAATTGAATGCTTTCAGGCTTTAACAAAGATGGTGAGGCTTGTCGCTGACTGAATACCAAGCATGGTGTGTGATAACCCGAACCCGGCATGCATTTAATAGCACCTGACTGCATTTGATTAAATGTTTAATTAGTTAAATCAACTAATTTGCACTATTTTAATATTTCTCTTGGAAGCATTTAGTAGTTATATATTGAATAATTAAAAGATTATTATCTATCTCTAATAATTATAGTAATTGAATTTATACTCTTGTGATTAATTAAGTGTCATCTTAAATGTTAGGGTTTAATTGTATTTAACTACGTGTTTATATTAACTTTTATTTGTAGCTTAATATTAACTTCATAATTCTTTAAAATATTCTAGAAATAGTTAAATTAATTATTTTAAATGAATATTGATTACCTTGATTGTTGTGATTATTTTAATAATCGGTTTTGGTTGTCTTGCATTATAATCACTCGGTTTTCAAATAAATGAGGAAAGTAGCTCCGAGCCGGAGTAAATTTTTAACTATGATGCTTTTCAAAAATGATATATTTCTTAGATTCTTTGAGATTTAATTGTTACTTCTTTGTTGTCGCAACGTGCATTGCATATCGAGAGCGATAGTTAGAGAGCGGTTCCTAGTCCTCAACAAATAGTGAAAACTAGTGTTTGGTGTCTTAAATTTTATATTTTAATTGTTGTTAGCTAGAATTAACATTTCATTAGTTGTTTTAGCTTTGGAATGCATAAAATAAGCTAGTTTGACCAACTTAAGTGAGCATTGACCAAAGCTTTGACCTTTTGACCTTGTGTCATCTTTTAATAGCTTATTTTAGCACAAAATAAAAAAAAAGAAGCTGAAAAACAGTGAGGAAAGGCCCGAAAATATGAAGGAGAGAAAAAAAAAGATTTCAAATTCAAATCTTCGATTCTTCGCGTGAGCTTGCACGGGGTGGTTTCCGAGGCGTCCTACGAGGTTTTCCTAGCGTCTAGGAGCGTCTAAGGTGAGGGTTTCATCGTTATTTGCGCATTTGAAATATTTGTATCTAAACTTTGATTTTTGGATTTTATGCGTAGATCGTTAGTTTAATCGTTTTAATGCTTAAAGAATGTTCCTTGTTGATTGTAGAACATGTATTTATAGCTTTTTAACATTTTCTGCGGTTGAATATTGAAATTGAAATATAAATTGTATAATGAATAGTAAATTATGAATAGTAAACCCCCGTTTCGATGAAGTTGCTCCGTTACGCGTTCTGTTGATGTAGAAAGGTGCTAGATATACTAGAATGCCTAAATGTATGGTTTAATTGGATTGTGTAATGGAAAAACGGAGAAAAACGGCTTAGTAAAAGTCGGGGTCGTTTCGGTCAAGTTTAGAATTTTCTCGATTTGCGTGAAGGCATTGTCGAGGTACGTCATGAAAGCACTTTTGGTGCAGTTGTGACGTTGGTTGGGTGATCGGTTGAGGTAGTTGTAGTTCAAACGAGCAAAGGGAGAAATCGGGACTTTGCGTGAATTCTGGGGTAAAGTAGGGTTTCGGGGTCTTTAGACGTGCCTTATGGTGACCTAGGAGGATTGGTGAAGTCGGTTTCCAAAGCTCGTGGCTCGTTTGAAAGTAGTAGCGTTTTGAAAGTTGGGGACATTTTTGGGATTTTGTGTGTTTTCATAGTATATTGCTTATAGAATGTTTATAATGCTTATAGAATGTTTATAATGCCTATAGAATACTTGTTATTGCTTGATAATGTTAGTTGGTGTTCTTCTTGTTACTTGTTTGATTGCAAATGCTTGTTAATGCTTATTACGCTTGTTAGAGTTGATTATTAATTGAAATGTTTAACAGTTGTTGAATAATGCTTGATATCTCGTTTATCTCCTCTATCTGTGTTGTTGTGCTATCGCTCGTTTATTGCCTTGTATCGAGTCTTGCATTGCATAGTGTCCAGCGCGTGAGTGATGGGCCTCTCTGGGTAGCCTCGGGCTGCCAGTGTTGGTTGCTCTAGCTCCGTGGCTATTCCTTCTTCTCGCTTGGGTTGCCTCCCAGGGAGATTTGGATCGTAGATTGATGGATACTTCCGGGGTATTCCAAACTGGTGTTATAAAGTGGTTGCGCGCTTATTGTCATCGTTGTCAACATCAAGCTCGAGATTGATGTATCGCTCGTGAAATGGTATATTGCTTGTAAGAGTGAACCATAGCCTTCAGAGTGTGGTATAGCTTTGAATGGTTGTGTTAATGCTTTCTTGATTGTTTATTATATTGTCGTTTGTATTGAATGCTTTCTTATTGACTTTATTGCTTAACTATGTCTATTTGCATTGCACGATCTTCTTTCTCTCCAATTCGATATATGTCTCACCCTCACTGAGTATACGTGTTGAGTATACTCACTCCTCACCACCACATTTCAGGAAATGCCATGTTAGCTGGAAAGTTCGTGATTGTGTGAAAGTTCGTGCTTGAAGAGTTGTCTTGCATGCTATGTGGCTTGAGTTGTCAAAGATGCAAAGATGTATGTTCATATGTTGTATGTATTTATTGTTAAAAGAAATGTAATCTAAATCTAACTAAGTAGTTGAGGTAGATTGATAAGCTAGTTTATGTAATCAGTTAGCTTAGCTTAACTTCAATGCATGTTTGTAATGTCCAAAAGAAAAGAGCTTGAATGGCATGATAGTTTATTTTATGCAGTAGCTTAGTATGGTTTAATTGTTAAGTATGGATATACTTGTAAAAGATGAAAAGAGATAGGTTAGCTTTTAAATTGGAAATGTATGTATACTTGCTGAGTTTAATTGTTGAGAACCGAGGCTCAGATGACCTTGTGGTGGTTGAATGTTTGGACATGGTATTGGTCCACTTATGTGCTGTCGCAGGTTTGCTTTTTGCCTAAAAACAGGGGAGATTCCGTCCGTTTTTCCTAAAAATTATGCCCGGGTTTGGATTTGAGTTGTGATTAGATTGATTGATAGAACTCCCGGTCTCGAGAGGGATCGGGGTGTCACATGGTGGATCGTGACCTCAACACGTTCTTCTTCTTTATGGTCGACAAAATGAATCATATTTCAATCCTAAAAAATTTATTCAACATTAGTGTTCTCAAATACGAAGTGAAAGACATTAAAAATCTTACTAGAGAAACAATCATTCAATTAAAAAGAAGATAGCATGATCTAACATTCTTGACAAGTTAATCTCCAACCCCATTTGGTCATGGAGGAAAATCCTACAATTGAGATCACTGGAAAAAAATTTCATTATCCACAAGGATTGACAACGAGAATAACACACTTTTCTAGAAGGACCACTGGCACTCTTTGGGTATTCTGATTGATGTGTTTGGGGAATAGTATATTCAAACTATCACGCTTAATGTTGATTCCTTGGTGTTTGATTTTATCTCTTTTGGGCGCTAGTCTTGGCTTGTGCAATCACTTGTTTTCCAGCTTATTGAGCTCCACGTTGGAGACACTCGGCCTAATCTTGTGAGGGAGGACCGCATTATGTGGTGCAACTCTCCAACACGAGACTATAAATTGAAATGGGCTTTGGAGCTTGTGAAGCCGCACTTCAACAATGTTAGTTGGAGCAGTTCTATCTAGTTTAAACAAGCCATTCATAAGCATTCTTTCTGCACTTGGCTTTGCTGGAATGACAAACTTCAAAACAAAGAGGCAAAGAACCCAAACGATTCAAGCAACAGACCCACGAAATCATTTGCAGAGGTGTGTTTGCCAGTTTATGTGTAACCTTAATAAAACAAAACAAAACAGAGATTGAAGAACAAGGGGGAGAAAGAAAGAACCAAAACCAAAACTAAAACCCAAAACACACTTCTTGATAAAACAAAAAATAACATCAAAAGTTGGAAGACGAAGAAGAACAGCAAGTGAGAAGAGGATGATACCGTATGCTAATGATGCGTGTAGAGATTTGGATTTAGATACAGTAAAGATGTTACTGTGGGTATGTAGAAGATAAGTAAAAAGAGAGAAAGCTGAACACGAGAGAGGGAAATTCTAGAGAAACTATCATGTGTGTGTGTGTTTGTGAGCGAGAGACGTGTGAAGATAAGAAAAAGCCATGAAAAGTTGTCAGATACCCCTTAAGGGTATTATGGTCATAAAAATAAACGTATAAAATTATTAACACATGGTATAATCCTTTTAATGCATTCATGAGCCACAAATATGCATGAGTTGCCAACTTTATCCCAAGGGCATTATGGTCATAAAAAGAAAGGAACAAAATTATTAACACATTGTACAATAAATTTAATGCATTAGATGAACTACAAATGTACCTGTACAGACGACTTTGCCCATACATATTCTTTTATTATATATTTAAGATAAGATAAAGAAAAGATGCAATGTGGCATTTATAGTGCGATAGCTACTAGGAGAAGTCTAGCTACTATTTTGCAAAATGGTCCGAAATGCCTACTTCAAAATTTGATAGGGTTGGGTTGGTGCAGGCTTAGTGGATCGCCAACATAAATAGTTGGATCGGTAGTTATTCATGTGATGTGGGCATGCAAATGGTAGTTTGGATCATCTCATTTTTTACTTCTCTCGTTTTTTAAATGATATGTGCATTATAGAAAATTAAATTTGATCATTTTAATTTTTAACTAATCATTTCAAAATTTAGTTAATATTTTTTAGAATTATTTATTAATTCAAATATGATGACTGAGATTTAAAATGACTAAATCTTGATGACCTACAATACATTTCATTTCGAAAATGAGATAAATAAGAAAGAAAAAGGATCTGTAGCGGACAAATAGGGCAATAAAGTTGGCCTCGGCCCAAATTTCATTTTATAGATTAATTGTATTATGATATTTTATTCATTTAAATCTCATTTATTTATTTCAAATAAATATCTTTTTTCATAGATAATTAGCTTATCACTTCATATCTAGTGGCTATTTATAATACATTTCATCTAGAAAATAAAAAAATCAATAGAGGAGAAGATCCTTATAAAAAACGCACACGAAATAGATTGAGTGTGATGTTGACGGTCCCTCATAATTGCATGGAATATTTTTCCATGAATAGTCTCACAAAGAGTTTATCGACGAAATTACACATCGAGCGTCAATTCAATTGTCAAGTCGTAATTGGCACATTCTTAATCATCCATTTGGCAATGATGTGTTGTATTTTATTTTTTATTTTCTTTTTGGTCAAAGTGTTATTTTTGATTGACCGTTTTGTTTTTCACTCTTCAACTTCAAATCTAATTTATAATCAAAATTATAGAAATCTCTGTTGGTTAAAGATTTAGACATTTCACGTGTTGCAACATAAGATTAGTATACTTCACTTACCAGAAAAATACTGTCATAGACAAAACAATCAGAAAAACAAACTCACAATGTTCGCATTTATAAGACCATCTCTAATAAATCCTCAAACCCTCAAATTCTATATTTAAAAAAGTTATTAGTACTAAATTGTCCTAATAGTTCCCTTATTCAATCGTTCATATTTTAGGAGAGTTTTAATTTGAAATTCAGTTTTCACAAAGATGAGGGAGTAGATCTGATCCCCCATCCCATCTCTCATATCACTCAACGGTAAAATAACCTAAAAAATAATAAGGGAGTTGTTTGAATAAAATTGAAATATGGATTGTTTGAAAATAAAGATTGGTTAAAAATAGACGAGTCACTGTAGTAAGACTAAAATAAAGGATTTGTAAATATAGAGAAATGTTTCAAATCTTTTAAATACAAGGGAAAAAAAATAAAGAAGGTGTTAAAATTGGTTATACTCCATTCATTCGTTGTTATTTCTTCACCAAACAAGTGAAATGACATTCAAGTCTTTTTGTTTTTCCCTGTGAACTTGGTTGCTTTTCAATTAAGTCTTCACTCTAAACCTCTTCTATTTTCTTTTTTTTTTCTTTTGATTTTAAAGAGTTCGTTGTCGGGAATATCTCACCCCGTTCATTTCTATCTAAGTAACATCCCCAACTATGTTATACACATTCTTGTATATTTTTCAACTGATATGTAAGATCTAACGTTGGCCATACAGTCATCGTATTGAAATAATAACGTAATAAAATGGTCCTTGGTCAAAAATGAAAAAAATACTTTGCCTTTTTTCCACAGCAAGGAAGACAAGCATTTGGTCATCGCCCTCCCTTCTTAGTAGCCCAGTCTTCACGCTGAGCTTGGAAAAAGATAGAAAACACCATCTATTACTAATCTATTTATAGTCAAGCAAATCGAGAACTTGAGTGAAGAGCGATTGATAGCCACTTCTTGGGATTGCATGAAGAGGCGGAGAAGCACTATTCCTCAAAAAGCTAGTTAACTCAATCAAGCACATGAGATACAGCACAACCAAACCTCCAACAACAATATATTATACAAACCCCTCTTCAACTCCGAGCATGTTACAGTAGTTTCACCATTTCTCGTCAATACGACTTTTGAATATCAAAGTTTTTACACCCTCACTAGTATCTCTCTCATCTCTTAAGGTATTCTTTCAGCTTGATATCTCTATGATGCATTCTTTTAGTATTTGAAGATGATTAAATCTCTATAGTCAGTTAATATCTCCATTGTAATTCATCAGGGTGTTATATAATATTTGATTGATTTCAGGTTGGATGTGTGAGATTGTGTGTTTGCATATGATCAGAATTTGAAGCTTTTCATCGATATTTGACATCCATTTAGTACGGTCTTATCATTCCGTGTGTGGTTTGCGACGGAAAATGCTTCAAAACGTGGCGGGTGATTTTTAATGGGGCTCACATGTTTTTTCTTTTTTGCCGTTTTCTAGACCTGTCTGGTTTGTGACTGATTCATTCACAAAGATGATCACAGTGAATGGCAGAGCTTGTGCTGCTTTTATTTGTGTGTATATCTGGTTTCACTCGAATAGCACTCTCAGCTATGGGGTCAAGAGTGATATCGATTGCCTTAGATCAATAAAGGAATCCTTGCTCGACCCACTTGAGTACTTGAATTCATGGAACTTCGACAATAACACTGAAGGCGGCTCTATTTGCACATTCAAAGGGATTGATTGCTGGCATCCTGATGAGAACAAGGTTATGAATATACAACTTGGAGACATGGGACTTCGGGGCCAATTTCCTCGAGGTCTCGAGAAATGCTCTTTCTTGACAGGATTAAATCTTTCAAGCAATGATCTCGATGGAAATATTCCATCGAACATCTTCAGTCTTCTCAGTTATGTGACAAACCTTGATCTCTCGTCGAACAAATTATCAGGAGAGATTCCAGCCGGATTGGCGAATTGCACTTATCTTAATGTCCTTAAACTTGACAACAACAAGTTCACTGGACAGATTCCTCCACAGATAGGCCTTCTGGGTCGGATTAAGACATTTAGTGTGGCAAAAAATAAATTGAATGGGCCAGTTCCAATCTTCGCTGATGGCAGAGTTAAAGTGAGTTATGCAGATAATCCAGGACTCTGCGGGGGTCCTTTGCCCTCCTGCCAGTCTATATCGACAGAATCACACAGCAGAGTCATTGCCGGGGCGCGCATCAAAGTCATTGCCGGGGCGGCTGTTGGTGGGTTGACAATTGCAATTCTATTGGTATTGGCATGTTATTGTTCTCTGGTTTACATAGAGCGTCCAGAAAGAAAGAGAAATGATCCTGAAGGGAACAAATGACGATCGAAAGTCCATCTACCATTGATGTGCTTTGTTTTACTTAGTGAACTCAGAATTTTCAAGTTATGTTACATCGTAATTTTTTTTTTTGTTTTATGTAGATTTAGAATTGCTTTTAGTATCAATATTTGGTGCTATAAGTTTTATCCACAATAGGGAACAAAGTTAGACTTTGTTTCTTGAATTACTTTTGCTTTCAATCTTAGCTATTGACAATTAATTCTGCTGAAGCCATAGAAGTTCATGAAGCTCAGGGTTTGATCAATATCTACCTTTATGCCCAAATTTACTCTCTTGACTCATCCAAATATCATCTTGCCACAATGGTTTCTTATTATGCCTGCAGAGATTGTTGTGTTAAAATAATAAATAATATATTAAATATCTCTCTAACATTTTATAATGATAATTTAGTATGGTGTCAAAGCCCAACCATGTCTTACTACTATTCATTTAAGAACATTAAAATTATTTATGTGCAAAACTAAAGGCTACAAAACAAATTTCAAATGCACGTGCATCTCATGTTAAAAACAACTCTAACAACTTAACCTTTTTAAATAGGAACATCTCACTTCACCTATCTCTCTTCTCACCTCATATCTCACCTTACCTCGAACTCTCTCTCACTTGACTCCACTTCTTTTGTCCTCTCTCTTCATTCAACATTTTTTTCCTTAATCCAACTTGATTCTTTCACGTAACTCTTTGTTTTGAACCTCTTAATTCCTTTTTCAGTATAATGGATACTGAACTCAATGATTTATTGAACTTCAAATCTCTTATTATAACAGATCGTAACTCGATAATTTCACTCAACTCTTGAGTTTCATAATGTTTTTAATATCTTTGATCACTTAACCTAACTAAAATCAGTAAGTATGGAACCCTAATAACCACAAAACTATATGGTCCTTAGTCAAAAAATTGACAAGTAACAATGTTGCCTTTTTCCACATGAAAAAAACAGCAGCCCAGTCTTCACGGTGAGCTTGGAAAAAGATGGAAAACAACATATAAGAAAGATAAGAATTATGGCATATTAATTACCCAAATTAAGAACAACAGCAACAACAATTATACTGATACACACACACCTCTTCAACTCCAAGCATGTTACAGTAGTTTCTCATCAATACAACTTTTAAACATCAAAATTTTCACACCCAATACAAGTGTCTCTCTTCTCGAATTTAAAGCTTTTAATTTTACACGTACGTGTGTAACATTATCTATATATAGTACTGCAGTCTTTATCTAATTTCCGTGTGTGGTTTGTGACTGATTTTCATTCATGATCAGGATGACAGTGAATGGCAGAGCTGCTCGCGCTGCTCTTATTTGTGTATTATACGTCTGGTTTCAGTCGAATATCACTCCCAGCTACGGTGTCCAGAGCGATATCGATTGCCTTAGATCAATAAAGGAATCCGTGCGCGACCCACTTGAGTACTTGAATTCATGGAAGTTCAATAACAAGACTGAGGGCTTTATCTGCAGATTCACTGGGATTGAATGTTGGCATGCTGATGAAAGCAAGGTTTTGAATATCGCCTTCCAGACATGGGACTTGAGGGCGAATTTCCTCAGGGTATTGAGAACTGCTCTTCCTTGACAGGCTTAGATCTCTCAAGCAACAAGCTCCACGGAAACATTCCTTCTAACATTGCCAATATTCTCCAATTTGTGACAAACGTTGATCTTTCATCAAACAATTTCTCAGGAGAGATTCCATCTGGATTTGCGAATTGTAGCTACCTTAATGTCCTTAAACTTGACAACAACCAGCTGACTGGTGAGATACCTCCACAGATAGCCCATTTCCCTCGGATTAAGACATTTAGTGTGGCAAATAATCAACTGACTGGGCCAGTGCCAAACTTCTCCAATGCTATTGCTATTGAACTGAACTATGCAAGTAATCCAGGACTCTGCGGCAGCTTTTCTTTGCCCCCTTGCAAGTCAAGTTCAAAGAAAAAACAGAAAATACCAGCAGGAGTCATTGTTGGGGCGGCTGTTACTGGGGTGACTATTTCAGCTGTGTTGGTATTGGCATGTTCTTTAGTTTACGTAGAGCGTCGAGACAGAAAAGGATGGTCATCTCCAAAGCTACTGCTAAGCTCTATGCGGAGGCAAGAAAGTCCATCTATTTTTGCTCATGTAGCTAGTCCCTAAAAATTCCTAGTTATTCTTATATTTAATGATTAGTCAATAATTACACTACCGTAAATATATGTGTAATTAATAACTTTTGTAAGTTGAAATTTGTACTTGCTTTCAACCTTAGCTGATCTTGACAATTTATAATTCTTCTAAATCTTGCTATACCATCCATCTAAAGATATAGTACTGTTAAAAATTCCATGTGCAAAGGCTCAGAGACAAATCTCATTTGCACGTGCAGGTCACCACGTTGAAAACAATTCTAATAACCACTTAAACTTTTTGGTTGAGGTTGTAACTAACTAAATCTTAACATGTTGCGTGTTCTCTTTGTTGACAAAGAATGCATCGGTATTGATCTTAACTATATCAGGAGGACAGGCATGCCATCTATCCTTCTTGAGTGAGTTCAAGCTTCAATGATTTGCAAATCAGACTCCCATCTCATCTCTCATCTCTCTTCTCCCTTCATTTATCTTTTTCCTTAACCTTATCAACTTGATTCTTTCACGTAACTCTTCGTTTTAAACCTCTTGATTTCTTTTTTAATACAATAGAAGTTGAACTCATGATTTAAATTTAAAACTTTTTATTATAACATATTGTTATTCGACCACTCTACCCAATTTTTGAGTCTAGCTACTAATACTTTTTAATATCTTCACTTAATCTTACTAAAATCAACAAGTATGGGAAGTGTAATGACCACGAAACTACATGGTCCTTAGTCAAAAATTTGACCAAGTAATAATGTTGACTTTTTCCACAGAAAATAACAGCAAGACTTAGTCGTCGCCCCTCCCTGCTCAACATCCCAGTCTTCACGCTGGGCTTAAAAAAAGATGGAAAACACCATATAAAAAACAACATCAACAACAATTAGACACTTCATCTCTCATCAACACTACTTTTAAAGATCAACATTTTCACAGCCTCACAAATATCTCTTTTCTCTCCTCTCTTAAGGTATTTTTTTTTTTTTTTTTGTTAAAGCAACAAGGTGTTCCCACACCTAAAAGTATGAGATTAATCCCCGCTCGGGGTTCAAATATGACACTCATGAATGGCAGATCAGCTCACGCTGCTCTTGTTAGCCTATTTGTCTGGTTTCTCTTGAATAGCAGTTGTGGCCACAGTGTCGAGAGTGATGTTGATTGCCTGAAAGCAGTAAAGGAATCCCTAAAAGACCCACTCAATTATTTGAATTCTTCATGGAACTTCGACAACAACACTGCAGGCTCTATCTGCAAATTTATCGGGATTGAATGCTGGCATCCTGATGAGAACAAGGTTTTGAATATCAACCTTGCAGACATGGGACTTGAGGGCGAATTTCCTCGGGGTCTCGAGAAATGCTCTTCCTTGACAGGATTAAATCTTTCAAGCAATGATCTCCATGGAAATATTCCATCGAACATCTCCAGTCTTCTCAGTTATGTGACGAGCCTTGATCTCTCGTCCAACAAATTATCAGGAGCGATTCCAGCCGGATTGGCGAATTGTACTTATCTCAATGTCCTTAAACTTGACAACAACAAGTTGACCGGTCAGATTCCTTCACAGATAGGCCTTCTGGGCCGGATTAAGACATTTACTGTGGCAAACAATCAACTAACTGGGCCAGTACCAATCTTCTACAATGGTAGTGTTGTTGAAGTGAACTATGCAAATAATCCAGGACTCTGCGGCGGTCCTTTGCCCCCTTGCCACTCAGCGTAGCTCCGAGTGAAAACATCAAAGAATTGTCTAAGTAGATCGATTTATGTACTGCCAAATCTCTTGTTTCTAAAACTTTAATTTCTAGTTATTTTTATTTAGTTACGTACTGTAAATAATTACAATGTCGTAAATTAATATACATGTAATAAAATTATAAGTCAAAATTTGTACTTTTGTTCCATGTCGTATATGTTGTTGTTGAAATCATCTGTTGAAAGAAATTTTAGAGGTAGACTAAGTAATCCCTCTCCTTCTTTATATCATGGTTATTAATGGCAAAATACACTTTAATAGTTTATAATATAAACTAAAATTCTCTAGATAGGAGAAGACTTTGCTCTAATATATATTCTATAGTGGATTCTTGCATCGAGCAAATACCAAACTGTAAAACATGTGCATATCCACGTTGAGCAAACGGTATATTTGTAGGATGTTCATGAATATTACTTTCAAAAAGGAGTGACCTCGGCCCGCTTCGGCTTTGTGTTGGGTCTTGTTTGTATTTTCATGTAATTAATGAATACTTTCTTTTAACCATAAAAAAGCGCCGCTTCAGCCTCTAATCTTTAGCGGGATGTTCTTGGCCTCAAACTTGGCTTATTGTTGAAGGCCCAATCCTTTTTTGCCTACTTGTTTAGGTTGGGTCTTGTACTAAAAAAATTCCCGCTTTGTCTCCTCATCTTGACTTCTTGAGCTCTTTATTCTTGGCTTCTTCCTGAAGATCCAAGACCTGGCATACTAACCCCAAAAGAGTAATGAGTAATTGGAGTGCACAAGCACACATTCTATACTTGGTCTAATAGGGAAAAAAAAAAAAATCATGTACAACATTTGTATGTATTAAAGTTTGGACTCCATTGAACAAATGCCATTTTTCTTCGTTAGTGTTGCCCTATAACCAAACTCCCTCTTGAATTTTTCATTTTACTCGAATTTTTCCATGACATCAAACTTTGCCAAATAAGACCTTAAAGCTAAATGATATTTTGGTCTTTTTATATTTAAAGCAAAAAATATTAAAAACCAAAAGAGATTTACCCAACCCCCCTAAAACCAACACGAACCACACCCATGTCTCTATTTGAAGTTCTCAAATATAGCACTAACCCTCACCCACGTCCACGAACTGGGTCAAGCGGAGCACGCATATCATGAGTGTTTTCCATACAACCCAAACTCCCTTGTGAACTTATCATTTTACTCAGATTATCCCATCACTTCAAACTTTGTCAAACAAGGCCTTGGTCTTTTATATTTAAAGAAAAAAATATAAAAAATAACAAAAACTTTACTCAACCCTCTAAAACCAATAGGGACCCACACCTACATCCATTTGAAGTTCTCAAATAGAGCACCAACCTGAACCCAAAAATTCATATCCACGAACTGGATCAGGGGTGCATATGTGATAGTTTGGATCGAACCTAATACTACATAGTTTGTTCCAATCTAAACACATTGGTAAAGCCAAGCATTAAACTTAGATTATATAAATTGACCTTTTTGCTCAATTTTTTCCATATGGACGAAACTCACTTTGAAACTCTTCATTCTCCAAGTTGATTCTTCAACTTTATCCCTGAAAGTTCCATTTATCACTAGAAAATAGAGCTAAAATTGATTCTGAAATGAAACATATGAGTTACACGTGGATGGATGTGAATTGACCAATGCTTAACTCTAATACCATGTTAAAAAACATGGCTTACTATCCTAAAATCAATTGGTATTAAGAGTTGTAACTCAAGATCTTATAAGATGGTATTTGAATTAATTATTATCCAATATGAGATAAATATATATTCCAAATATATATATATATTGGGTCTGACTTAACTAATCTTATCTTTATTGGATTAAAGGAATAGAAATTTATTTTTCTTGGACTTGCCCTTTAAGTCTATTTATAACCTAGAGTCATCTGTAAAATATTCTTAATTGGTAGCCTCTCTACAAATTATAAGAAATATTATTGGAAGTTCGTGATCAGAAAATCGAGAACATCTTGAGATTTAGGCTTAATACGTCAAAAAGATAAGTGGTTTGGTCCTTACCTTTGAAAATTTCTATATTTTTATCCCTTAATATGATTATGATATGTAGAATTATCAAAATTACTTGGTTTTAGAAGCAAAGTATGCATGTTTTAGAATTTTGAGCATAATTTCGTGTATGGCGTGTTTCAAGTTGGATTGTCTTAAAACTATTTAAGTTTCGATATGAATTTGACTCGTATGAGAAACATAGGGGAAAAAAGGGCTTTGATAGGAAAAATAAATAAAGAAGAAGGAAAAAATGAACTTGACTAATTCACTGTTCATTGTTTCGAAGAGTGAACATTGAGATTAATGTTCATGTGAACAGTGACGGCTACCATTCATATGAACATTGTTTATTTTTTTATTTTTTTATTTTTAAAAGGAGTTTTTGACTTTATTACAATGTTGCCATTGTTTTTAAAAGACTATATACATATAGTTTTAAATGATATTTTATAGTTTTGAGAAGGGAGAAATGCAGCAATTGTCCTCATTATTTACTCAAAAGTCAATATAGTCCTCATTGTTTCAAAATGCTCAAAGAGGTCCCCAATGTTTGCAAACATGCTCATTGTGATCCCCATCGTTAGAAGTTTAGTTAGTTGTAACAGATATAAACAATGTTTCAAGGGTAGAATTGGAAATTTACTAAAAAACACACAATCTCACACAAACACACCAAAAAATACACACTAATATACTCGAAAACGTACACACACGAAGCCAAAAACACATACACAAACTCACGAGGGTAGGGGTGGGGTTTGCAGTGGGGTCACGTGGGTGTGGGTGTGGGTGGGGGTGGGGTTTTCAGGGGGTTCGCGGGTAGTGGGTTGGTGGTGGTGCTTGCGTAGGTTGAGGGTGTTGGCTGGCCGTGGTAGTGACTGGTGGTGTGGATGGGAGTGGTGGCTCACGGTAGGCTTGAGTGGGTGGGGGATGGTGGCTCGCGGTGGGCTTGCATGGGTAGGGGTGATGGCTCGCAGTGGGCTTGCATGGGTGGGGGGTGGTGGCTCGCTGTGGGCTTGCGTGGGTGGAGAGTGGTGGCTTGCGGTGGGCTTGCGTGGGTAGGGGTGAAGCTCACAGGGGTTACGTGGGTGGTGGTTGGTGGCTGGTGGTGGTGTTGACCGGTGGTGGTGGAGTTGGGTGAGGTGGAAGAGGAAGAAGAAGGGAAAGCTAAGTTTGTAATTTTTTGATTTAACGAGGGGTAGTTTAGTCATTTTATGCATTTTCTGTTAGATTTTTAACGGTGGAGATCACAATGAGCATGTTTACAAACATTGGGGACCTTTTTGAACATGTTCAATTAATGAGGATTATATTAACTTTTGAGTAAACAATGGGGACCATTGTTGTATTTCTCATTTTGAGAACATATCACAAGTTTGGTACTTATTTCTGCATGTTTAGATTCTAAATGATAAAATGATTTTAGAAACTCAAAAAAAGTAAACCTTGGGACTATATTTTAGCGTGATTTTAAAAGACTTTATAAAAGTATTTCAGCATTGAAACTTATTTTTATACAATATGTGATTGTCAAACATTTTAGATTGTGATATTCAAGGCTTATAATGGCTATGAATTTAGAACCCTATTAGTGGGAGTTAAACACTAATATTTCATGACCATATTGGTGGGGGTTAAATAACAATATCTCAAGGATAGTACACTATCATAAAAATCAGAATTTCAATTGGACTTTTGGTGGTTTTGTGTTTATCAAATCACACCGTGTCAGAACAGAGTTTTTTTCTGTAGTCACAGCCACCTCTATCAACTTGTGTATTGGACTATTAGATTTTCGATTTTGGCATCTATGAAATTCGAAAATTGGAACTTATCTTAGTTTGAAATATATATTGTGACTTTTTGCATAGACTTTATTATTTTCAAAGTGTAAGATTTTTATGAACCTAGAATATAGTGGCTATTTTAGTATATATGAATATTTTAAAGATCCCAAGAAGTTTTCTTGGAGATTACTACTTATTGAGATTTGTGTCTCACTTTTGTAAAAATAATTTTTTTTGCATAAGGTGAGAAATAGACTTTGGCTATCTCTTGGGATTGAGGTCACTTTGTCAAGAGATTGAATGGGAAATTTATATTTCTTAGTTATAGATAATTTATTTATTTTGTCTAGACATTAGATTATGATTCAACTTTTTATGTAAGAAATTATTTATCTTGGATAGTTTATTTATGAAATTTGGAGATTTAATTCTGCGGTGCTTAAATTGGTTTTGATGGTCTGATGGCTTGCCTCCTATTTACTATTGTGGTTTCTAATTTGACATTAATTTAGTATCTTGCGCATTTAGGAAGGTCGTTCTTTTTTATTGTGTGACAGTCTCGTTCCTGAGATTCCCCTAGGTAGATTTTGGGGGCGTGATATATATATATATATATATATATATATATATATATATATAGATAGATAGATAGATAGATAGATAGATAGAGAGAGAGAAAGAGAGAGAGGGGGAGAGAGAGAGAGAGAAAGAAGAAAATACAACATATCTCCCTGTGTTTTTACAAAGTTGTATAATAAACTCTGTGATTTAAAAAATCGCTTTATAAACCTTGTGTTATGAAAACGTTGCATATGATCCCCTACAATCTATTTTTCTATTAATTTTAACATGAGTATAATACACAGGCCTAAGATGCAAGTATAACATTTATCAAACTATAAAACACATGGAGAATGACAAAAATACATCTTTTCTAACATCAATTGCAAATTACCCCTTGTGTTTTTTTTAGGGTTGTAAATTGCCCCCACCAAAAAAAAAATTTTAAAAAATTGAAAACCCGAGAGAAAAACTCTTTCAAAATGATTTTCCTTCGACCCTGAAGCTAATTTTGCATTGTTTTAAAGGTGTAATATGCTTGTTGAAGAACGTGGTTCCAAGTGAATGTACGATTATTGCTTAATCGAGTATGACTTTGGATCAATTTTGATTTCTTGATTTTTTGGCCTTTTTTTTGTTCTATTTCAAAGTACAGAGCAATGTTTGTTTTTCTTATGCATAAGATTTTAGTTGATGAATGTTTTGATGGTGGACATCAATGTTCTGTTGTAGATCTCTTCACGGGTCTTGAACTTCAAGTATAAGCTTTACATTTTTTTAATGGTGGACATCAAAGTTCTGTTGTATAAGCTTTATATTTTTTTTATTCTTTTAATTAAATAATATTCATTAGTTTAAGGTTGTAGATCTCCTCACTAGCCACACTAGCACATGGTTATGATATGACAAAATAAACAATATTGTAAATACATTCTTCTGATATTAAAAAGGTTTCAAATACCCCATCTGATTGATTTATCTTCAAACGGTGATAATTTTATCTTTTTACAATGCTAACTAGCAGAGTTAAACGGAATTTAAGTTTAGGGAGTGTGGGCAACGTTATTCATAACACAGAGTTTATGACGTAACTTTTTAAAACACAGGGTTTATGATACAATTTTGTGAAAACACAATATATATATATATATATATAACGTTAGCAGTTTGGAGGAGGAAACGGAATGTTGTATTTCAAATCTATGTCGGAATTGGCCAGCGCTTTTCTCCCTAGATTGGATCGAAGGTATTGAACCGCTATCACGTGTTTTTCGCTCCCAACCTTCATAAATTCGTAATTTTGCATCTACAAAAGTTTAGACTCAATCCAATATCCCTGGATATATATTCACCAGACAAGTGAAAAGAGATTCAACATCTTTTTCTTTTTCCATGTCAACTTGATCCCTTCTCAAAGCCTTTTTCCAGGTACAAAACATGAACTGCAAGTCAAGCACTCGGTCATCACCCTCGTAAATGAAACTTTCCCCTTCTCCGCATGCTGCACGCTGAGGAAAAAGATGGAAAACAACATATAAGAAAGATAAGAATTATGGCATATTAATTACCCAAATTAAGAACAACAGCAACAACAATTATACTGATACACACACACCTCTTCAACTCCAAGCATGTTACAGTAGTTTCTCATCAATACAACTTTTAAACATCAAAATTTTCACACCCAATACAAGTGTCTCTCTTCTCGAATTTAAAGCTTTTAATTTTACACGTACGTGTGTAACATTATCTATATATAGTACTGCAGTCTTTATCTAATTTCCGTGTGTGGTTTGTGACTGATTTTCATTCATGATCAGGATGACAGTGAATGGCAGAGCTGCTCGCGCTGCTCTTATTTGTGTATTATACGTCTGGTTTCAGTCGAATATCACTCCCAGCTACGGTGTCCAGAGCGATATCGATTGCCTTAGATCAATAAAGGAATCCGTGCGCGACCCACTTGAGTACTTGAATTCATGGAAGTTCAATAACAAGACTGAGGGCTTTATCTGCAGATTCACTGGGATTGAATGTTGGCATGCTGATGAAAGCAAGGTTTTGAATATCGCCTTCCAGACATGGGACTTGAGGGCGAATTTCCTCAGGGTATTGAGAACTGCTCTTCCTTGACAGGCTTAGATCTCTCAAGCAACAAGCTCCACGGAAACATTCCTTCTAACATTGCCAATATTCTCCAATTTGTGACAAACGTTGATCTTTCATCAAACAATTTCTCAGGAGAGATTCCATCTGGATTTGCGAATTGTAGCTACCTTAATGTCCTTAAACTTGACAACAACCAGCTGACTGGTGAGATTCCTGCACAGATAGCCCATTTCCCTCGGATTAAGACATTTGGTGTGGCAAATAATCAACTGACTGGGCCAGTGCCAAACTTCTCCAATGCTATTGCTATTGAACTGAACTATGCAAGTAATCCAGGACTATGCGGCAGCTTTTCTTTGCCCCCTTGCAAGTCAAGTTCAAAGAAAAAACAGAAAATACCAGCAGGAGTCATTGTTGGGGCGGCTGTTACTGGGGTGACTATTTCAGCTGTGTTGGTATTGGCATGTTCTTTAGTTTACGTAGAGCGTCGAGACAGAAAAGGATAGTCATCTCCAAAGCTACTGCTAAGCTCTATGCGGAGGCAAGAAAGTCCATCTATTTTTGCTCATGTAGCTAGTCCCTAAAAATTCCTAGTTATTCTTATATTTAATGATTAGTCAATAATTACACTACCGTAAATATATGTGTAATTAATAACTTTTGTAAGTTGAAATTTGTACTTGCTTTCAACCTTAGCTGATCTTGACAATTTATAATTCTTCTAAATCTTGCTATACCATCCATCTAAAGATATAGTACTGTTAAAAATTCCATGTGCAAAGACTCAGAGACAAATCTCATCTGCACGTGCAGGTCACGTTGAAAACAATTCTAATAACCACTTAAACTTTTTGGTTGAGGTTGTAACTAACTAAATCTTAAAATGTTGCGTGTTCTCTTTGTTGACAAAGAATGCATCGGTATTGATCTTAACTATATCAGGAGGACGGGCATGCCAT
This sequence comes from Ehretia macrophylla, assembly GCA_037974665.1. Classification (NCBI taxonomy): domain Eukaryota; kingdom Viridiplantae; phylum Streptophyta; class Magnoliopsida; order Boraginales; family Ehretiaceae; genus Ehretia; species Ehretia macrophylla. Next base: position 37,763,329 of record CM075782.1, on the reverse strand, counting down.
CTATCCTTCTTGAGTGAGTTCAAGCTTCAATGATTTGCAAATCAGACTCCCATCTCATCTCTATCTCTCTTCTCCCTTCATTTATCTTTTTCCTTAACCCTATCAACTTAATTCTTTCACGTAACTCTTCACTTTAAATCTCTTGATTTCTTTTTTAATACAATAGAAGTTGAACTCATGATTTAAATTTAAAACTTTTTATTATAACATATTGTTATTCGACCACTCTACCCAATTTTTGAGTCTAGCTACTAATACTTTTTAATATCTTCACTTAATCTTACTAAAATCAACAAGTATGGAAAGTGTAATAACCACGAAACTACATGGTCCTTAGTCAAAAATTTGACCAAGTAATAATGTTGACTTTTTCCACAGAAAATAACAGCAAGACTTAGTCGTCGCCCCTCCCTGCTCAACAGCCCAGTCTTCACGCTGGGCTTAAAAAAAGATGGAAAACACCATATAAAAAACAACATCAACAACAATTAGACACTTCATCTCTCATCAACACAACTTTTAAAGATCAACATTTTCACACCCTCACAAATATCTCTTTTCTCTCCTCTCTTAAGGTATTCTTTTTTTTTTTTTGTTAAAGCAACAAGGTGTTCCCACACCTAAAGGTATGAGATTAATCCCCGCTCGGGGTTCAAATATGACACTCATGAATGGCAGATCAGCTCACGCTGCTCTTGTTAGCCTATTTGTCTGGTTTCTCTTGAATAGCAGTTGTGGCTACAGTGTCGAGAGTGATGTTGATTGCCTGAAAGCAGTAAAGGAATCCCTAAAAGACCCACTTAATTATTTGAATTCTTCATGGAACTTCGACAACAACACTGCAGGCTCTATCTGCAAATTTATCGGGATTGAATGCTGGCATCCTGATGAGAACAAGGTTTTGAATATCAACCTTGCAGACATGGGACTTGAGGGCGAATTTCCTCGGGGTCTCGAGAAATGCTCTTCCTTGACAGGATTAAATCTTTCAAGCAATGATCTCCATGGAAATATTCCATCGAACATCTCCAGTCTTCTCAGTTATGTGACGAGCCTTGATCTCTCGTCCAACAAATTATCAGGAGCGATTCCAGCCGGATTGGCGAATTGTACTTATCTCAATGTCCTTAAACTTGACAACAACAAGTTGACCGGTCAGATTCCTTCACAGATAGGCCTTCTGGGCCGGATTAAGACATTTACTGTGGCAAACAATCAACTAACTGGGCCAGTACCAATCTTCTACAATGGTAGTGTTGTTGAAGTGAACTATGCAAATAATCCAGGACTCTGCGGCGGTCCTTTGCCCCCTTGCCACTCAGCGTAGCTCCGAGTGAAAATATCAAAGAATTATTTAAGTAGATCGATTTATGTACTGTCAATCTCTTGTTCCTAAAACTTTCTAGTTATTTTTATTTAGTGATAGGTAAATAATTACAATACCGTAAAAATATACATGTAATAAAATTATAAGTCAAAATTTGTACTTTTGTTCCATGTCGTGTATGTTGTTGCTGAAATCATCTCTTGAAAGAAACTTTAGAGGAAAAATTTGAGCCGCGTACTATAATTAGCCGCGTATAAGTCAAAATTTGTACCTTTTTTTTTGTTGCTATTTAGTAACAGTTTAGCGATCGAAATGCTATTTAGCGATCAATTCATTTGTAACCGTCGTGATGAATTTTTGTCACTAATTTTTAATTAACAACGAAAACCTTCTGTCACCGTTTTTATTTTTATTGTAATGTTTATATCATGGAAATTAATGGCACAATACACTGGTTTATATTATAAACTAAATTTTTCTAGGTAGGAGAAGATTTTGCTCTAATACAGTATTCTATAGTGGATTATTCCATCGAGCAATACCAAACTTTAAAACATGTACATATCCATGAGTAAATAGTATTTCATTTTGATTGTAGTGACTGTATTTCTAGGATGGTCAATATTACTTTCAAAAAGCAATGACCTTGACCCAATTGACTTTATGTTGGGCCTTGTTTGCATTTCATGCGATTAATGAAAGCTTTCTTTTGACCATAAAAAAACCCACTTTTGGTTTGTCATCTTAAAGCTCGTAATTCGTGTCTCTTGGCCTCAGCTTTGGCTTCTTTTTTAAAAACTCAACTCCTCGTATACCATCTCTAAAAATACGCTTTTTTGTGTATCTTTGGGCTTTGTATTTGGGCTTTAGCCTATTCATTTTGGGCCTAGTCTTTTGGGTTTAGTCTTGTTTGGGTTGAGTTCGTTGGTCTAGGCCTCAAACTTATCTTCTTCTTGAAGACCCAATACCACCCCCAAAAGAGTAATGAGTTGGATTTAGGTTCAATTTGGTGTGCATAAGCACACAGTCTATTGTTGGCTTTCCTAGTTAAGTTCAACCCATTTAAAAATAATAATAATAATAATAAGACATCTCACTTGAATAACACTATTGATTTTAGATTTTTAATGTATTGTATTATGTGAAAAAACATACAAGTAATTCAAGATTTAGATGGAATAATTTGCGGTAATCAAATATTTTGAGTTCGAATTATAATTTTAGCCTTCATCATATTAAAAAATATATATATAACTAATATAACTTTAATGGCCACAAAATAAATGTCTCGAACCAAAATGTAGACTAACAAAGACACTAATATTGAAACGTAATCATTACACCATTTATCGGCTTAGACTTCCTGTAATGACAAAGATTATTGCCTCATCAGCATAGATTCCACAATGTGGTTATGTTTATTCTGGTATTTTAATACATGTGATCGAAACCAAAATGATGAGAATATCACTTTCACAATAGATCCAACTTATGATATTTCCTTTAATTGATGACTTACCCCTCTTGCTTTGTAATCATATTTTAAATTTTGTCACAGCTACTTTACTAATAAAGTGTTTAGTCATATATTTCAAAAAAAAAAAATTTAATTTCTGAATATATAAAAAAATTTACAGTCTCAATACATTTTAAACCGAGTTTTATCATAAATTATGATGCATCTCCTTCTTAGCTACCTTCCTTTTGCAAGCAATTTGATCGACAAGAAAGATATACCTCAACTCTATATTATTATCTCAAAAGAAAAAGAAAAAAAAAAAACTCTATACTATTGTTTAGTATAACAAAAAAAGAGTGAATGCTTTTATTTTCTTTTATTTTACGAAACAAAAGCGTCTCGTAAGTAAATTGAATGAAAGAAAAAATCATTTACAACATTCATATATATATATATATCTAATAAATTTTGTACTGCACTCCTCCTTATATCTTCACCAAACAAGAGTCAACATCTCCTTTTTCTTTCTCTTTTCCTATTAATTTGATGTCTCCTTTTACTTCCTTTTCACCTAAATTAAACCTTCACTTCAATACGTTTACACTTATTGACCCAAAAAAAAAAACAAAAAATATGTTTTCACTTTTCTTCTTTTTCTCTTCATTTAATCCAAACTAAAAGCAACAAGAATAAAAGTCTAATAAACCAAGACTCAAAATGGTCCAAAGTCAATGAGTTCACACATGTCCTTAAGAGGCAGCGATTTGTTATGGTAAAAAAGTTTTAAATTTAAATTTAAATTTTATTATCACAAATATTATATAATCTTAAATTGATTTAAAATATGTGTCAAAATGTATTGTTATATTACTAAATTATAACTTTAGAATATACGCAATTTTTAATAATAACGTCTATTCCTGCCACTCAAGGACTGTGTACAAAAAAACATAAACAAGAACATCTATAATTTAACGTGATTCGAACAAAGCCTACTCTACGATCCAAAATTAAAAAAATCTAGTATTTAGCAATAACGGTTACACAATAACTACTTTTGCACGGAAAAATTTAACTTCACTCTCACTCTCAACCACTATTTTTACCTGATTACACCTTCTCTCAACTCCAAATACAAATAGTGATATGAGACATTTACATACAAGTTAGAAAATCTTATTTATAAGAAATTAATATTGATCTCGCAGAACAATAATTCTTCCCTCCTATGTTACCTCTAATTAAAATAGGATTCCTAATTATCTTTATTATGAACTTGGGCTTAGAATTCGAGCCAAAAACAAAAAAAAAAAACTCAATAATAATGTGATTTTACTTGACGTGAGTAACCCGTAGTCGAAAAAAGAAAAAAGAAAAAGAAAGCATTCACACATGCTTTTTGATATTTTTCCACAGCTAACAGCAAGTCAAGCACTCAGTCACCGCCCTCTTTAACTGAAACTTCCCCCCCTTTTTCAGCAGTCCAGTCTTCGCTCAGACAAGACATTGACTTGTTTGACCCGAACAACAACAATATATAAACACCCTCTTCATCTTCAAGAATGCTACACTACTTTCTCATTTATCATTTCTCATCAATGCACAACTGTCAAAGATCAAAACTTTCACACACCCCGTAAGCTTTTCTCTCTTTTTCTCTCAAAGTTTTGTTTCAAATTTTATTCATGCATGTTTTATTATTAAGTTTCAAAGCTTATCTAGTCTATATTTTGTGGCTTTTTGTTTTTTTGTTTTTTGTTTTTACAAATTGTGCTTGTTGTTGGTTCATTTTTGAAGCTTTGGTCACAAAGTTTTACATAGTGTTTGGAAGTACTTGAGTTGTAGAATTTATTTGATTTATAAATAAATTTTATGAGAATTTGTATTTATAAATAAATTTTCTTATTTAGAACTGTAATTTGTAACATATGTAAAATTGGAACTAAAAATTATATTTTACTCAAATCCCTCTATTTTATTCTATTAGAATTAGTAAAATTTAAAAATTATAAACAAGAACTTTTGAGTTATTTAACTAGCACTAGTATGGACTGATGATGTCCTGACTTGTTGATTAATTATTTTCTTTGTGTTTTATTGAAAGAATAAGGGTTAGGGAGAGAATTTCAAATATTTTATATTTTTTATCTTTATATTTGAGCCAAAATTAAATTTAAGTGTAAAGAAAAACTTAAAAAAGTAATTTTGTCTTCAAAAGATAATACTAATTTAAAAAATATGAATTTGTAAATTCTACCTCTTGAGCAAGAATTTGTGTTAGACCTGAGTAAATCCAAGATTTGTAAATCCTGAATTTTTAATTTTTTAAAGTACTGCTTCCAAACATAAAAAATTAGATTTGCAAATACATTTCGTAAAATTTTTTAGAATTCATTTGTTCCAAACAGTCTGTAAGTCTTTAGTTGTTTAAAGAAACTAAAACTAACGTGATGTGTACTACACTAGAGAGAGAGATATGATATCAACGTGTTTTATAAATTAGTGTTGTGTGTATAAGTAATACTCGGGTTAAACATTTTGTGCCTAGTTGATATTTGGCCTAGCTAATATTTGGAGAACAAAATTTATTAGACGCTAGTCTTGCTTGTAGGTCCGGAGTTGGGCCTACAAGTGACAACTTTTGTTACGACAAGGAATCTTTTTAGGTTGTGTGAACTTTCTAGGAAATGTTGCAGTTACCTTTGGTGGATTTCTTTGTACTATGTATCAAAGTTGAAAACTTTTTCATATTGGTTATGTAAATTTGCAATTTGGGCGATTGCTGATCAAATAAATTGATATGTGATTTTCATGATTTTGGGGCAGAGTTGTTATTAGCTTTCGTGTGTGTTTGGATTGGTTGTCGTAATTTGATGTGATTCTGTTTTGAGTTTCTTTGCTTTTCTTTCGTTTTCAATTAACGATTTTGCTTGTTGGGTTAAGTAAATGGCTTTCGTGCTACTGATATGGTAAATTGAATGGAATTGTAATTCAACCGGAAAAAAAATGGAATTGTAATACCTTTCTTCCACATTGAACAACTATTAAGTATTTAGATAATATAATTTGGCAATTGTCTTTTTGGCCAGTAGAAACGAGGTCCAAAACAGTTATTTATCAAGCTTATTAACACCAATCTCGCCTTGCGTGACTTTGCCTGACTAGGTTTTGGATCTGGTGTATGACAGAATTAGTTGATAAATTATTTTTTATTTTATTTTCTAAGCAATAACAAGTTCTCAGTTAAATATACATATAGTAAGGACCAGTCAGAAAGATTTCTGTTCTTTACTTTTATTTTCTTTTCCTTTCTTTTCTTTTTTCTTTTTTTTTTTGGAGAGGGAGGTTGGGGTCGGTTGGGGGGCTTATACAACTATTAACCTTTTCGTATTGGTTCAAGGAAAAGTTTCATACTGCTTCTCGAAATGTTTAATTTAGCTTGTTCTTTCTTGTTAATGATATTTCCATCCTTTCTCCGGTTATATTTGTATTTCTTTTGACTGCTGATTTGCTAATTTCCTCTAGTTCATTGATACTACTTATTATAGTCTTCGCAGCATGGTATCTCTACGATCTCTCATTTAGTATGCTATGCCATAGCTATGAAGCTAATATTATCTACAATCACATTTATATCTCCATTGACATTCATCTGGATGTTATGCACATGATTAAATTTGGATTCTTAATTTTGTATGGATTTCAGGTTGGATGAGTGACATTGAGGTTTTGCAGATTGGTATTTGAAGATTTTATTCGTGTGAGATAGAAGATTTCTGATCTTATCTTTTAGTCTTCGGTTTGTGACTCGGTCATTGATGAAGATGACACTGAATGGCAGAGCTCACACTGCTCTTGTTAGTCTACTTGTCTGGTTTCTCTTGAATAGCAGTTGTAGCTACAGTGTCGAGAATGATGTTGATTGCCTGAAAGCAGTAAAGGGATCCCTGAAAGACCCACTCAATTATTTGAATTCTTCGTGGAACTTCAATAACAACACTGCGGGCTTTATTTGCAATTTTATCGGGATTGAGTGTTGGCATCCTGATGAGAACAAGGTTTTGAATATTCACCTTTCAGACTTTGGACTTGAGGGTGAATTTCCTCAGGATATTGGGAAATGCTCTTCCTTGACAGGCTTAGATCTCTCAAGAAACAAGCTCCATGGAAATATTCCATCTAACATCTACAATCTTCTCAGTTATGTGACGGAGCTTGATCTCTCATTTAACAATCTATCAGGAGAGATTCCAGTCGGACTGGCAAATTGTTCTTATCTTAATGTCCTTAAACTTGACAACAATAAGTTGACTGGTCAGATTCCTTTACAGATAGGCCAGCTGGGTCGGATTAAGACATTTAGTGTGGCAAATAATGGACTGACTGGGCCAGTTCCAAGCTTCGCCAATGCTAGTATTCCTTGGGATAGCTATGCAAATAATGCAGGACTCTGTGGGGCTCCTTTGGCCCCTTGCCAATCTACTTCAAAGAAAACAAACTCTGCCGGGATCATTGTTGGGGCGGCCGTTGGCGGGGTGACCATTGCAGCTTTAGGCATTGGTGTTGGCATGTTCTTTGTTTTGCGTAGAGTGAAGAGGAAGAGAAAGGAGAATGATCCTCAAGGGAACAAATGGGCAAAGAGTATTAAGCATGCGAAACGCATCAAGGCAAGAAAGTCCATCTACCATTGCTCTTGCAGTCCCTTAAAATTCCTAATTTTTTTTAGTTAGTTATACATATGATCTCACAACTTTAAAATTTGCTCAATATTAGTGATATTTCTTTTCTGCATCCCTTATTTTTTCAGCAAAAATACATGGTATATGTAAACTGTGTTAAATAATGGTGATAGACATCTGATAATCGGCACTTTCTGGTGCCGTTTAATGTTTGGCATATCATCTTATAATGTGGTGCTCTTCCTTTCAGCTTTCAATGTTTGAGAAGTCAGTTTCCAAGATGAAACTGAGTGATCTCATGAAGGCTACTAATGACTTCAGCAAAGACAATATTATTGGGTCAGGAAGAACCGGGACTATGTACAAGGCAGTTCTTGAAGATGGAACTTCACTAATGGTAAAGAGGTTGCAGGACACTCAACACTCAGAGAAAGAATTCGTATCTGAGATGGCGACTTTAGGTAACATAAAACACTTCAATTTAGTTCCTCTTCTAGGTTTTTGCATGGCTAAGAAAGAAAGGCTTTTGGTTTATAAGCACATGCAAAATGGTACACTTCATGATAAGCTACATCTTGTGGCTGATGGTGGCCAAGTTTTGGACTGGCCTCTGAGGCTCAAAATGGGGATTGGAGCAGCCAGAGGATTTGCATGGCTCCACCATAATTGCAATCCTCGTATCATCCATCGAAACATAAGTTCAAAATGCATCTTACTGGATGGGGATTTCGAACCCAAAATATCTGATTTTGGACTTGCTAGACTTATGAATCCTGTTGACACTCATCTGAGCACTTTTGTGAATGGGGAATTCGGGGACTTGGGTTATGTTGCTCCCGAGTACGCACGCACTCTTGTGGCCACTCCAAAGGGGGATGTCTATAGTTTTGGCGTGGTGCTTCTTGAGTTGGTAACTGGTGAGAGGCCAACCAATGCATCCAAAGCCCCTGAAGGCTTTCATGGAAATCTGGTAGAATGGATTGCCCAACTGTCCAAAGACTCTAAACTTCACGACGCAATTGACAAATCTTTGGTTGGAAAAGGTTACGATGGTGAAATCTTCCAATTCCTCAAAGTTGCCTGCAATTGTGTCCTTCCAGCTCCTAAGGAGAGGCCAACAATGTTTGAAGTCTATCAGCTTCTTAGAGCTATTGGAGAGCGATATAATTTCACAACAGAAGGTGACATTTTGATGACATCAGGAAGTGGCGATGCACATCAACTCGACGAACTTATCGTTGCTCGAGAAGTAAACATGACTTGAAAGGTATGAGCAAGTGAAATATAAAAAGTGAACTCATGACGCGTTATAATTATCCATTACAATATATTTCGAATTAGATGTATATACACCGTGGAAGTATAGTGTGTCACTGCTAAACATTCAGATTTACTACCAAAATATCTTAGGTGAATATTTTCATATTTCCGTGTACAGGCTTTATTGTATTGCTTGATTAAATGTACCAGATTAGCCATATCTGCTTTTGGTTATGATATGTTTTAGATGTTTCCATGAACAAATAATCTCCGGAGCATGCTTCACTAGTCACTCATTCGTCCTGACCAAATAGTAGAATCTATCTCTCAACAATTGTTTTTTCTGCTAATCACCCCTTCCAACCAGCCCGCCCGATCGGATCGGCTAATGAAAGGTTGTTAATGATATGTTTTAGATGTTTCCATAAACAAATAATGGATCTCTCCAGGTCTCATTGGTTTTTTCCCAGATTTTGTTCAGTATAAGAATACTATGCGACTACACTACTCTTTATCTTTTGCATCAGTAATTTGACATCAAAGTCATATATTAGGATTGTATGTATCTTTAAGCTGTTGCACTTCAATAAAATCTTGCTTATCCAAAGTAAAAGAAAAGTGTTATTGCCACCACACCACGGAATTTATAGTTTTGGGATGCATTCAATGTGATCCCGAAGTGTCATAGATATATTGTCAAATTGAAGTTGTGATAAAGAATGCAAGCCAAGTAGTTCCCCCCTTTCTCTTTCTTCCTGTCGTGAATCGTGTCTTCTTTTTTCCCCTTTTGCCTTCTTTTCTCTTGGTCCTTTGTTGCTATTACAACACCGAAGAAGTCAATTTGGCCCCATTGTTAAGTCATTGCTACCATTAGAGCGGATTCAAAAATTCTTCTTTGTAAGAGTTAAATCACATAAATGTTTAACTATATAATTTTTTTAGTAAGAGTTAATTAATTTTTTTTAATTAAAAATACATAAATATTTAAAAAAATTTAAAAAAAACATAAAATTTATAACATTCTTCTAGATCAATAGGAGTTATAGTTCCTGCTAGCCTTAATATACATCCGGGCCTGACTACCATATGAAATTGACAAGTTGATTTCGGCATAAAGTAAAAATTGCAATTAGTTATACACTATTTCTAATTTTGATCAAGCTAGTCAATGATATTTGTATTTATGATTTCGTGTCCCACGTCATGGTCTATAATTTGGTATCGTAATTTTAATTAATAATTCAAGTTAAACTTTTCAGATGAATGGATTTGAAGCTCCAAACAGCTTCTCCCGAGTTCATAACGACTTTAAATAATAATTTAAATTAATTATTTTAAGTCGGTGAATTTCAAATCAAAGACAGTTCTTAAATCTATTACTAGTTACAAATTTAAAATTCTAGACATGGAACGTTAAAAACTTATTTTACTATGTGACTTTGCTCGTCACCTATATGAATTATTTGTTGCCCAATATTCATACTTCAATTGAAATCACGTTCAAACTAGTAACTAGTTTTGATCCACATCATAAAGATATAACGTTATGAAAAAAATATAATAACGATAAATTGTGCAAATCATTTTTGTCATAACTGCATAGAATCAACATTACACCACCATTGAACTATAAGATTACGAGGAGATCCAAGTCCAAACTCAGTTTCCCAAGGCGGACAATTTCACAATGCTACGCGATGTGTTCCCAGTTATTACATAATGCAAATGTCATGAAGCTAACCTCAACCATAACTATCTCAAAAGAATTCCAGAGAGAGTAACCTGACAGAAACCCTACAATGAGTTGCAGCTAGTAGTTTCCCACACAAAAGGAAATAGAAGTCAGCACGGCAAACGAATGATCATACCATCACATTAGACAATATAAGCTTATACTCACGGAAAATTCTTCCATTAGTCCAAAATGATGGATCAGTCTCTTACATGACATGTAAGATCTACACGTGTGGGTTCCACAAATATGTGAGACATTGACATCAGTTCGAACTGGTTGAAGAGTTTTCATGTACTCTAGTTAACTCAGAGCATGTCAATCAAGTTTTAAATCCGACAACTCAATGAAGAACCAATCACATACAGACAATGGCTACAAAAGATGACATTCTCACCTTGAGCTGACATCGATAATTGATGATTTGATATTTACTTCTTTCTAGTATTTACAAGAATATATCACCCAGAGAAATCAATCACATCCCTCGTAATACATATGCTCACACCCTTACGACAACATTCTCCATCGGATATAAGAATCACTAAAGAGGTAATCGTCAAAGCTAACGAGGAAATGCCGATCAGCAATACACAACCAACTCCCACCCCCCGCTCCCCCCAATAAAATTTAAAAAAAAATAAAAAATTATCCACCTCTCCGATCACTACCCAGCTGCAAACTAATTAAGACTAATTGTAAGACTCAATATTAGAACGTCTATCGTTACAGAAAAAGAAGTGCAAAGTACCCAGGCATCCAAATGCATACAAAAACTGAAAGAATGGATCAAAGTTTCCAATGGCATCGTGGAGGCCCTTCTTATGATACAAGAATTTCGTTTCAGTAATTTGTGCCTTGAACTAAAATTTACTTCAATAGGTGAATTCACCTTCTTGCCAATCTTTTCTTAATCCAGATACCGTATCTGCACAGAAACAGATAAGATGTACACATTATGTAAAACAAGTTATTCAGCAACTAAAATGATAATATTTATTGCCTCTCAGCTTTGTTCAATGTCAGTTACGGTAAAAAATGCAGGAGTTTAACATGCATGTGTCTATCTACTAATTTGTCAGACCAGAAACTTAAAAGATCAATGATAAAGGCATCTGCCATACTTTGAGAATCCATTTATAAAGGAATCAATATATAATTACGGAATCAAGTTGCTGATCCAAGTGCAAAATTCGGTAACCTCATCTCATGCACATCATAAAAGTTTTCAACCAAGCTAAAAAGGCCTCAGCTCACGAAGTCGCAAAAGTAGCCAATAGACATAGATAAACGGGCTTCATAGAGCTATACAATTAACATCCCAGAGACCTTCACAGAGTTGCCAGTGAATCACACAAATTCAAATGATTTCAAACAACAAAAGGCTTTGAAAGAAGCAAGCACAGAGGATCCACATTCATTTCGTGCTTCATTCACGGACATCATTATCACAGAAAGTGATCATAGATATACAACAAACATCAGCCAATAGGGTTATAAAGAAGAAAGGACTGTTGGTATCATCATAACAACCAGATATTGTCAAAACTCTAGGAAAGACATTGCTCGCATGAGTGATAGGGATGTTAAAGCCGCGTGTTAAAAGGTAAAAGAATATGTAGAAGGTAACCACGAGACATGAAGCAATCCTAAATATGTTCAAAACTAAACCGCTTAAGGGTCTATCATCATGATTCCCTAGCTAGGAAAGAGTCAGACGACAATGTGTTGGTATTTGTAATAAATATATACTTAAAAGCAAGATATCTGCATTCTGCCCACATAAATTATTAGTGACAACCATATTTTTCCTGCAATCTCTTAAATGGGAGAACAACTTTTAATAGATTTCGCAACAACCAAAAATCAGATATTGCATCTTATCACCATCATGTTAGAATTCCAGTAAATGTGAAATCAAAGATGTATTGCAGAAAAGATAAAAGGTCCCCTAGATAGATAATGGAGGAGAATGTGATGCTGTGGTTAGAGGCAAATTCTTCCAAGCACAACCCTTTCAAGTTTACAAATTGTTGTCCTATTTACTAACAAAGTCACTGTCAAACAGCCCAGTCTATTTAGCTTTGCAGCCAACTACCTTTCATCAACTGGCTACTTCCAGAAAATGAAAAGATAAGAGCACCTACCTCACATTTCTATAGGCACTGAATCATTCTCCGTGCGAATGCTTACTTTTAGCCAGAACATTTTGTCTTTGAAATTATCTAAGGTTTTCTCAGTCAGAACACAACACGTTTGATCCTATGTGCCCAGAGAATCTTTGAGGCTTCTAATAAGCCCTGGTGTGTCAGAGGAAGAATAAAGATGAAACATCAAGGCTATGTAAAAAAGCAATTTTTATTGGAGATAGGAGGCTATACATTCATGTACCTTTGATAATTCGACAACAATAGGTAACGATCCCTCCAAATTCTCAATTGCAACATGCGAGGAGAAACAAATAATAAAGACCATGTGCCAGTCTCAGCCAGCTACCTTTATTGCACCCAGCTCATCAATCTTCGAGCTCTTATGCTGCAATAATTCAGGACATGTGAAGATAGCACTAGGCAAAAGCACTTCTTAATATTTGAGAAAATAAAATAAAATAATATTTTTTTAAAAATGTTCATAACTGGGATAGTTATCACACAACGAGTTTAACAAACTATCTGAAGAGCCATTAGATATTGAAAATAAAAAGAGTTTGCATTCACGTTACCTTACTTTTCTTGTGTTTGTGGATGTCGTTAAGATCTTCATCTCCATCATGCTTCCTTTTCTAAAATCATACCAAAATATATTCAGGAAGCGGATTCAGTCAATTGATTGAAGGTCAAGACGCAACAATGAACTAGATCCTAAGGAAAGCTGGGACTTTTTACAATGTCAATCAAAATAATGCTCATTTGGTACCAGAAAATGCTTCATGTGCCCCATGAATCAGTAAGCAAACCGCTTGGAAAACCAAGAAAAGCAGAAATTGAGAGCATTGTGCTTTATTTCAACATGAGAGTGCATAAAGCTATTTCTTTTTCTTCTTTTCTTTTATTTAGCATCTGAAAAACTTAACAGGACATAGCATTTACATCATTCAGCATTTTAATACTTGTGAGTCCTAGAGAGGCAAAGTGACCGCAATATAATGCTATTTCAACCTTGTCATGATGTTTCTTCGAGGGCTCAGCACCAGAGTCATGATGGCTGCTTTTGTCTTTCTTTTTCTCCTTGTCTTTATCTTTACTTCGATCTTTATGACGATGCCTGTGCTTCTTGTGCTCTTTGTCTTTGTCCTTGTCCTTGTCCTTGTCCTTGTCCTTATGTTTTTTGTGCTTCTTATCTTTGTCTTTGGATTCACTCTTTGATTTCCCAGGCACTGTAGGAGTTCCTTTTTCAGACTTCAAAACACAAAAAGGTACCAATTAATCAGTACTTTCCCCACAGCTAGCACAAAATCTTGAAAGTGAATAAAATTAACTATGTAAAACCAAGCAGAAACAAGGTGCATTGTCAGGAACAAGGCAGCAAATTAACTACGCGAGTGACCTTGAAGGAAATTTCACAAAATAAGATGTCTTACAGGAGGCAAATCAACTGGAGTTGTCTCTCTTAGTTGAAAGGCTTCCCTGAGAACATCTAAGTCAAATGGTTGTATACGTGCATTGGTCTCCCTTGATAAGGACGTGTCCTGAATTAGCTGATCCAGCTGCATCCCTTCTCCTTTCCTAATTTCTGTGTCTCCAACCACATTATGAAGGTAGTGCGTATCCGAAATTGACAAAGGAAGTGGCCTCTTGCAGAAGAAATCATGGTGAGGCAACAACTTGTAGTGACTTATGAGATCCACAGCACCTGTAAGTTCTCTTGATCCTAATATTACAACGAGCTCAAGTTAGCCAAACGTACAAAGAAGAAATAAAAAGTGGCAACTCTGTATCTCACAAATGAGAAGTTAATCATTTTATTCAAATTGAGATAAATAAGCTTCCAGTAACTAATTAGCAGTATTCTGTTTAAGAAAAGGAGATCATAAAAGGGTTGACACTTGACAGTTCATGCAATGTTTGAAATTAGAAAATGGCAAGTACTATTTACCTACATAGCAAATATGGAACAGAAAAACAAAAATTATGGAAAACCAGTTTATAGAAACAACAAAAAGTAAAAGAGCTATCCATGTTCATCTTTTAGGTTTTAAGCAGCTCAAAACTTTATAAAAGGATCTAAAGATCTTCGATTTGCTTATCGTAGAGGCCTAGATTGTGGTTTATGGGGCTTAAAAGAAGGTACATTCTCATAAAACATCTTCCAGCCTTCTTCAAATTACTTCTCTATTAAGTTAAGTTAATTATTATCTTCGTAGATTTAATATCATATCCTAACTCTCAAATTTCAACAAAAGAAAACCTCTACTTTGCAATACCAATAGGTAACCACTTAAGGTCCCATCCACATCATTTGATAACTTCACCTTACTTATGTGATCTCTCCACACAATTCAATACCATTTCGTTCAACTTTCTATATAATTTTCAACTTTAAAACAATATTCCACCCACTGTACTATATTTCCATTAATCTTATTAACAACACTCGATGTCAAAATCTAAATCACTTCGTATTTCTTGGTTTGCTCCTTCCTTGGATGAGAAATGGAACATAAGCACAAAATAATACCATTTTAAGGATAATTTTTTTAATAGCATTTCGACCAGTGAAAAATCAATCTTTCATAAAAATTGTTGTAATAGTTTCTATAGTAGCATCAGTTCTGTAAAAGAAAACTAACAAATAAAAATAGTGCATTTAGCAACAAAATTTTGAGTTCATACTTCTCTCCCTAAACAAGTAACCAAACGTTTCTGGTCTCAAACTAATTATAATATGTGGGTTCAACAACCAAATTTTGTAAGGGGCAATAAGCAGTATAATGAAGTGAATGTTGAGGTCCCCATGCTAACATGTTTCAATTTGAATTTCTTAATGGGGCTTGGACCATGTCTAACAAACAACCTCCGTACATATGGCGCAAGAGGTCAAGAGGATTCCACATATCCAGGTTGGATTGTTGTAATGGGATCAGGTATTTTCTCGTCTCAACCTAGACCCTGGTTTGTCTAGATTTCACACTCCCCTTAGAATGAAGCAAACAAGAAAAGGAACTTTCTAGTCTAGACATAGAAAAGAATGACAGCTTGGGTCGTGTTTCTATGGGCAATCTACGGTATAAAAAAAGTGAGAGAAAGTTTTTGGAAGACTTGGCTCATGCTATTTAATAGAGCTTCCAAGATGGAGTAAAAACTAAGCAGGGTACTCAAGTCAAAAAGTAAAATAAAGACACAAATAAAGGATGCAGATTATTTCAATTTTCCATGACCACTGACACAGACAACATAATGTATAATGAAAATAAAAGTTGACATATTTCACAGACACGGAATTAAAAAAGTGTTACCTCTTCCAAACTTCTTGCTATCAGGATCCATCAATCAGCATTCATTACAGGAGTGTAGCATTACTTGCCAAAAATAGTTTTGGCACAAGGAACAGGTAGTCAACAACTGAAATGAGCTCCAGATACTAATTCTCAGATTATATCCACAAACAATACTTGACCAACCTAGAAAATCGAAGCATGAAACATTACTGTTATCAACCTAGAGGTAAGGGAAAGATAGCAGCATATATTAATGCTGGCTACTTTTCAATTCCACTTATATACATGCAAATATTATCTTAACGGATAGAGTGCCAAGCAGACCAGAACATGCAAAGGGGAGAAAGATTAAGTAGGCATATTTAGTCCCATAACAATAGAGATAGAATATAAAGACTAGATGCTCAATTTTTATGAATAACTGAACAGTCAGTGCTTGAAGATTTTTATATTAAAGACATAGCACATCATTCCAATAGCTAAACCGGCATGCATAAACACAAGAAATCAGCACTTATCATAAAGTCAAGGTTTAAAATGGGTAAATCACCTGCACAAATGAACTGGAGACGCAGCAAATTATGAGATAATGGAATACCCGAGATAATGGAGTACAAAGTCAGTAGCAATCCAATCCAAAATTATGATCTTAATTCACGTTGGTGCTGAAAAGCTATTTCAATCGAAAATTTCTGCTCTTTCAGTTTTGCCTTTTCCCACTTCTTAATACAAGGTAATAAAAGTCTAACTAAATGGAAAGGATCAAAGTTCATGTATAAGTTTTGAAGTTAGGGTGAGATAAAACAGACGAAAGTAGAGTATAGCCAAAAATGATACGTTAATTCTGACCATTCAGCAAGTGATCTATTCCTTCCTATTGATTTGACATAGTTGCACACAACGCATTAACAAATCTTCTTGGATGAGGTCTTCAATGCCATTGTCATCTTCTCGATCTCCACTAATTTCACATACATTTTAAAACTACA
The DNA here is from genome assembly GCA_037974665.1 of Ehretia macrophylla. Classification (NCBI taxonomy): domain Eukaryota; kingdom Viridiplantae; phylum Streptophyta; class Magnoliopsida; order Boraginales; family Ehretiaceae; genus Ehretia; species Ehretia macrophylla. Next base: position 37,746,446 of record CM075782.1, on the reverse strand, counting down.
TATTTCTCAAATCTCATTATTTCCCATGATTTAGGGTTGATATAATGTATATACCAGAAGCAAGCAAAATCAGATATTAGAGGAAAAACAACATGGATACTTAGCACCTAATTTAAAGGAAACCTAAAGTAAATGCTAAGAGAATTTGTGAATCGAAATCAGGAGAAATTACACTAAGAGAAGCAAAACGTGGAGCTTTCTGTAAACAGAATTTCATCAAACTTCATGGAAAAGATTCACTACGCAAAGCTGAATTTCAAGAATTAGGAATGTTTCTGATAATTATAGGGAAAAATATGCACAAGGCAACAGCAACGCTTAATTTTTCATCTTTAAAGATATTTCTCTTCTTGACAAGTATTACAAAATCCTGAATTTGGTGCAGCCAACGTTTTTTTTTTTTGTACTTGATTGTCAAACTATGTGAGTCGTACAATGAAATATTTTTGTTTCATGGTGCAGACAATTCATCATGTATCAAGAACTGCCTCACAACATAAAGCCTCAACTATCAACTTCATAAACCATATATGGCAATAGCACACTGAAACTGAAATTCACTCTTACAAAAATAATCTGCAGTAATCACAATTATATTAAAGCTGAGATCTAGACAATGCTTACAACACCATAATACAATCCAAACAGTGAAATTTTAAAACGACACTGAAACTGAAAATTACACCTACTAAACACAATTACAATAAAACAAAGAATAAGGCAATACTTAATAGAATCCAAACTATGATAATTTAAAGCGACACTGTGAAACTGATAGCTACACCTACTTAAAAATAAAATAAAACAAAATTTGCAATAATCACAATTATAAGAAAACAGAAAACTAAAGAAATGCTCGCGATACTTAAAAGAATCCAAACAGCGATAATCTAGAGTAAAACCGAAACTGAAATTTACACCTAGTAAAAATAATACAAATTCTCAATAATCACAATTATTATAACACTGAGAACTAAAGCAATGCTTACAACAATTAATCAACCTTACACAAACGACAATTTTACGGTGATACACTCTGAAACCATAACGAGATCTACCTCAACTAGTGAAAGTTCTCCAATGTTGTGAAGTGCGTAAAAATTCAAAAATAAAAATAAAAATTACGAGAAAAATCACCTGATAACAAAAAGTTCAGCTTCTTGAATTACACAATAATTTCAAAATTCATCGAGCCGTGAAATTCGGAATTAGGGTTCCAAATCGATCAACTTGCAGCACTGTTTACTTCTCCGCGAGCGATTCACGCGAGACGAGATAATGGATACGTAAGTGTGTGTGTGTGTGTGTGTTTTGAGTGTTTGAATTGGAAAGCCCGATTTGGAGATGGAAATGGGCCGGGCTAATAAAACCCTAATTTTACAGTAATGGGGGGGAAAGAAAATGGCTCGAGAAGGAAGAAGAAAAATTGATGTTTTATTATTATGATAATCTTGGACTTATATTGCCCTTCCTTACTACAACTATTACGAGGGCTTTAATGTCATTTCATTATTTCTTGACAAATTAAACTTTGCCTTCTTCTTCTTTCCTTCCCTACAAAAAAAGGCACGTTTTTTGAGTTAGAAAGGATAAAAAGTTTGACGACCAAATGACTAACGTCAACCTCGATCATATATGTTAGGATTCATTTATGTGTGTTGGTTATTTTTAGCAATGCAAATTTTCTATATCGAGTTTTGAAACAATTATTTTCAAATTTTACTTTTTTTTGTTAATTAAAATTTACTTAATATTACACTATTTTTAAGATTTACTTAATATTACACTTCAAGTTGTATTTTTTCAATCTTTCATTATTTTAATACTCTTCAAAACCGTGCATATTAGCTTTTCTTAAAAACAAATTGTCAATGTAAGATATTTGAGTTTTTTTTTTTTTTTTGTTATAAAGAAAGATATTTGAGTTGGAAAATATGACAAATAACATAAATGTTTTTACCAAAAAAAAAACATAAATGTGGACCAAATTGAGTCAATATGTAGAAATCACTTATGTGTATAAGTTATTTTTGGCAATACAAATTATCTACATGTTCTTTAGTTAGTTAGGTGTTTTGTTGGGCTTATGCTATCATGTTTTGAAACAATTATTTTCAAGTTTTACTTAATATTCACTTCAAATTATAATTTTCTAATCTTTCATTATTGTAATACTCTTCAAATAGTACAATGCTGGCTTTTCTTAAAAAAATTGACAATGTAAGATATTTGATGGACAAAAATAACAATATAACGTAAATGAGGACAAAAATGAGTTTGACCAAAAAAAGAAAGAGGACAAAAATGACTCAATATGTACTTTATTTGCTATTAGGTGTATAGTAGTAGAAAAATAAAGTGCGTAATTTTAAAAAGATATTGTATATTTTGGGTATGCAAAATTTAAAAACTTACTTAAAACAACAAATATCTTTAGGCTTGCACAACCAGATAACTCTTTAGTATTGTATATGTTCGTGAATTTTCATTAAAAGTAAAAATCTATAATTAGATATTTACAACATATAGATTTGTACCGAGCAAAAAAAACATATATATTTGTGAAAAACTTGAATTGAAAAGATCATGTTGGAATGTTGTCTAACCATAATTCCCATTTCATGCATTATGTAGTTATAATCCTTGTATTTATGTGCCCGTTTATTTGAAAATAAATTTTAACATGTACAACAAAAAAATAAGCTTGTGTACACGCGTAAAGACTTTCGTGACTTTATATAATACATTATCCCTTAATTTATGTAATAAATCAAATGTTGACATCTACATTGATATCTTTTTACTCTCAATGTGACATTATAGTTCATGTCCGACAATATATATATATATATTATAGTTCATTATATTTGATAGAATCCTAAACATACGCAGTGACTTTGTTAACCTTGCGTAATACATTATATCCCCTACTTGATGGTTAATGTAATGGCTTGTATCTTTGACATTTATATTGATATCATAGCTCTCCAAAAAGTATTTACATCTTGATTGAAATCCAACAACACATATAATGTTTCTGAAAATATAAGATCCATAAATGTGCAGGCTCATACACTTCTTACATTATTACGTCGATCATTTTCACTATTCTCGTGACAATAACATTTGGAAATCAAGATAAATTATTTACACAAGCACAAATTTCTTTCCAAATTTAGTTAAAATTGAACATTTTGAATCAACATCTTGTTAACATGCTTAGATGAACTATAATGTTGCTGTCTCTCTTTAGATTTATCTCTCTATAATTTTTAAGATAACTCTAGTAGAGCTTTCTCCTTGATTGGTCTAGTCCACTTCAATTGCTCATCTCTTTGATTTCTTCGTCATACATCTTCTCCGATGAGTGATTTTCCAATGCTACAATGATTTCCAACCACTATTAGCTTACCCAATAAGCGTCTTTCCAGTGACCCACTGTTTTGAACATCTATTTCTTAATTTTGAGTTATTTGAGTTATAAAAATCTCTTTCATTGGTCCAAATTAACATTAACATCTGAGAAAGATTAATATTAATTAAAACTGATGAAATAGCATTATGGATATATAACAAACTTTTTAAAATTGACCACCGAATTATCCGATAGAATTCCGACTACTAATTGATAAATTTTTGAATGTAACAGTACGCTCCGGCCTATACACTAAGTAAGTCAAGAGCAGAACTTTAGAGTAGTGGGTTCGAACACCAGATTATCTGATAGAATCTGACCAGTAACTGATAAATCTCTAAATACAATAATACACCCACACATATATACTAAATCAATCAAAGACAAAATTTCAAAATATTAAGAAATGTCAAATTCATAATTTTATAAAAATAATTTTAAAATGTTAAGAAATGTCAAATCCATAATTTTATAAAAATAATTTTACTTCTACTACCCCTACTTTTGTACTTAGCTTGACCCATATGATGATATGTCGCTTTCAGTTGGGCCACTATCAATGGGTCTTTCGCTTGTAAAAGCGAAAAGCATTCGACCCGAAAATGGGTGTCAGTGCCTTAAAAGGAAAGTTCAAAAAAAAGTTCAAAAATCCACGTAAAATATTACCTTTAAGCCTATATAAATAGAAACCTTCACCAATTAATCCAGCATTAACCCAAACAAAGCTCCAGAGAGAGATAGCAGCCATGGCTTCTTTCCCCACCATAGCTATGATCACAGCAATCGTGTTGACGTTGCTGATCGGAGGGTCCTGCATCGTCCAATTCAATGGCAATGCTGGTGGGGGTATTGAAGAAATTGATAAATCATCAGGTGGTGTAAAGCAAAGAGAGTTTGACTTTTTCAAGCTTTCTCTTCTATGGCCTGGCACAGAGTGTCGTAACACCCGCAAGTGCTGCTCTTCCAATGCCTGCTGCCGAGGGTAAATTTTGATTTTTCCTTTTCTGATATTTTTTTTTTTTTTGGTGGTATTGGGTGATCTCGTGGAACCAAGTGGATTCTCGATAATAATGAGTGGCATCAAAAAATCTATACTTGTCTCGGGGGTTTTTATCTTTGGTATTGCTAGTCCCAAGCCAAGATAAAGGCGGGCGGATTGCGTTAGGTTGGGTTTTTTTATATGAATTTGAGACATCATGAGTATAGACAAACGCCCTCCGATAATAATGACTTGTCTGATCTATGTAGCCAATCAAAGCTAGTGGAAAAAGGCTTATTGTGGTTTGGTTTGGTTTATTTAGGCGAAATCTTGTGGAATTAGCAAAGTAGCTAATTCTGGACAGAAATAAATGTTGTTAACATACCCATATAGCTTGGTATGTTCCTTGCTGTGAATGCAAGAGGTTGCGAGATCGATTCTCCCTAATTACATCTTTAATATATGTTGAATTACATCTTCAACATATGTTGTACGGCTGTTGAGCATCCCTTGAATCAACATCAACAACAACAAAAAATCCGTACCCATATAGCTGAACCCATTTTTTGAATTTCTGTAAATATTTTTTTGAGATTTCAAAGTAGATGACCCATTAGTAGATGACCCTGGAGAGTAATGGGTGGCGACAACTTTTTCATATAGCCGAACTCATTTTTTAAAACTAATATAGTAGATGGTTCCGGATAGTAATGAGTAAGGTCAACATAGTATAGGCAAATGATTTTTGGTGTTTTTTTTGTATATATTTAGTCGAGATCTCGTGAAGCTAACATAATAGATAACTCTGGATAGGAATGACGGGCATAGACAGAACGTATAGCTGGCTTCACCTAGTGGTCTAGATTTTTAAGTTGCTTGAATATCTTTTTTTGTGCTTGTATATGTGATAACTTAACCTTACTTTTGTTAAATGTGTAGATAGAGAGGGTTTCTTCAAGGAGACTTTCTTATTTTGGACCAGAATGAGTGGCGTGGACATATCCCTGTAATCGGTCCTACCTAGTGGTTTTCGGTTTTGTACTCAATTGAATATCTTTTTCTGTGCTAGGATGTCATAACTTAGTCTTACTTTAGGTTTGTTAGGAATTGGACAGATGCACACACACAAAGCACACAAGCATAGTGGAATCAACACGATATCTTTAACGTGATTCGGCCCCCGAAAAACACTCTCGGCTCCCCCTCCCACACACCCCCAGGGAGTGTGGCTTCATGGCAAAAAACTACAAGCTAGAAAGTCCTATTTATAAGAAATTAGATCCTAACTCTACTAGGATTGGAATTCCTACCTCTACTCTCAACAGAATGAACTTCTATTTGTCTTCAACTTCTACTTGGACTTGGACTTGAGCCAAAATCCAACAAGGTTTGGTGTGTAAGATAGATAAAATTTGTTAAAGGAGATTTTTGGATTGAAGCTTGGAATTAGTCAGAATAAAAATGGTGTGAGTCATCACAAGTTTAGAAGTTATGAACTAATTTCTAGTGTAGCTACTCATGTACATACTTATCTAGGTAGAATACATTAGCTATTGAAGTAGACAAAAAAAAAAAGATATTGCGAGATACAAAAGGTTCAGTTATCCTGTAACAAATGACGACAGTGTTATTATTGTAGAAAGAACCCAGTTAACAACAAATTAAGGAGGGTAGTTACTGAAAATAGCAAACTAATACCTGACAGCATTTTGAGATGTTGACATGAACAAATGCCTGGTGGTCCTTTAGTCAAAGCAGCTGTCCCATTGCACTCTGATTACTTTCAGGTTATTCTCCTCCATTACTGTCCTGTGCAGATATACCCAACCGTAGAGCAACCCCTCTGCCATCACATTCCTACTTCAAAATTGTCCATCTGTTGTTATCTGTTATCATTTCATCTCGTCTTTTACATAGATCTAAAGTTTTTGTAATATGTTTAGGAGGCCGTTCAGCTTTATGGTTTTCCTCGAATGGTGTAATACTCTTTAAAAGAAACTAAGTCTGGGCTCTTTTTCTCTTATCCAGCTCTAATTCACCGACTGAATTCACAATCCGTAAGTACAATTCTCCAATGTTCGAATATTTGACAACTCAGGCACTTCTCGTCTGATTTCTGGTTACGTACTTCACACACTTGGCCCCATGGCAGGTGTCATAGTTGATGACAATAGAGTCACACGGAATAAATTCCTTAGCGTAATGGTTTATACCGAAGGATACACAATCTGTTAAATGATAATTCTCTCTGTAGATGGACTCTGGGCTGACTACAATGATGGAACCTGGCCTGCATGTTGCAACGGGCCCCAGTTTGATTTGAAAGAGGTATTTTGCACTCTAACTTGCATTATACTGCATGATTGTTAGGTGATGGTATGTACACTAGAACCTCTTTGCAAGAACTTCACTTTTTGTGTTTGATGGGCATTGCTAAACAATACAGGATTTGATATGTTTAGCTGAGTCCACTCTTGTCTAAGAGAGTACAAACACTTTAAGCAAGAGTTGAAACTTATGATACGGGTTATTGTGTATTCCAGGTACATAATGCTTGTAGAACAAATTATGTGTTGTGATTATGACTAATTGATGCAGCCTCTACTAAAACACTTCAATCAGTGAATATCAAATTAAAAATGGTCCTAAAACCTAAATAACTTTGCAAATAACAATTCAAAATTTCATATTGGCTTGGGCAATAATTGAACAAGTGTAAAATTTCAGACATCAATGTAGAAATTTTTTATACCAAATTGAAGCATCTGTTTCCTTTTAAATCCAAAAACTGTACAATTGTTGGTGGAAACGACCTACAACAGAATGAAATGGGGTTGACAGGTCCATTTAGCCCACCTCACATAGTCGGATAAGCTTAGTTCTGGTTTTGTTATACAGAAATTGTACAAGTTCTCTGATTAAAAAGGTGCATACTTCTTCCTCTGCAGTCTCCACAAGTTTGGTTAGACTATCAGAAAAGAATGGGACATATCATCAAGATTACTTAGACTTCTTCTCGTAGTAACTTTGATCTTTTGTGCAGATATGTGTCCACTTCTTGGTCCAACCTGTAAAATTATGTATTTCTTGTTCATATTTGGACAACTGTTCATTTATTCATATTGAATTTTAAGTGCCTTAATGAATGAATGTGAAAGATCTGTGGCTCTGTCAAGTGGTAATACTCGCTAAGCGGCCAAGTTTTTGGTCCCAATAGTAATTAATGAGAGGCTAGATTTGGAGGATTTATTTTGATTTACAGAATTCTTAGACTTCATTTACATTAAAATCTTTAGGTAGTAATTCTACACTTGGTGGAATATCTGGTCTAGGTTCACATGAAGAAGGGAGGTGATGCTGAACATTTACCATTCAGTTTCGCTCCCTTTCTCTGTTTTCCTCATTTTTTTTTTTTTTGTTCATTGCCTTTCTCTATTTTTTCCAAATATTTGTGCACAGTGGCTCTGTGGCTTTCTGATATATGTTATTTAACTGCAGATCTCAACATTGCTTGATGGCTTGAATAAGTACTGGCCATCCTATAGGTGTAGTTCGTCATCAACTTGCCACCATAAAAAGGGATTATTTTGGGCTCATGAGGTTGTGGTTAAATGTCATCTTACTTAATTCTGTGATTTCATTACACGCAACTGACATTTCCTCCTTGTGCATCTTTCATGGCTGAAATGGGAGATGTTTTCTGGCAGTGGGGTAATCATCTTTGCTCCATCTGAATACTTTTTCATATTTTTTACTTCATTGTAATATGAAGATTAATGATATGCTGAATCCATCAATATGCTTCCACTCTTTCTGGTTAAATGATCTATGCGTATCTCTGCTTTTTGTTGCAATTTAAGGGGACATCTGACTATAGTAACAGTTTCTAATTGGTAGCTTGTAGCTCTTTGTGTCAATAGGGGACAAACTTCTACATATGCATGCATATGGTCTAAAGACTGAGGTTATTCCTTGACCACACAAAAAAAAAAAAAAAAAAATCAAAGAGAGTACCAAATTATTCATTTTCCTTTATTATATTCTAAAATTATTTTCTTTTTTTACAGAAAAGCATGGGACTTGCTCCTCTCCAGTTATTCAAGACGAATATGATTATTTCATCAAGACTCTCAATCTCTACTTCAAGTATAACGTCACTGTGAGTGCGGGAATATGCGTACACTTACTAGGTCTATGAATATGCTTTAAATCAAATGAATTTGCTAGCTCTATCACATGCTTTAAAGATTGGAATGTATGACTTTATTCCTATCAATCCATGCGGACCATTAGCCCAGCCTTTTGCTCTCATTTGGTTGAAGGGGGTGGGGAGGTGTTCTGCTTGCTTCTAATTTTTTTCCTAAATTTAACATTATCTTGTCTTAGCGTTTTTCAAATAATCAAGATCCTTTCTTCTAAATAAAGATATTTGTTTGCGTAAAAATGTCTTTGGCCATAATGAGTTGAAGTTCCATTTAGTATCAGTAAGTATTTAAAAATGTTGAGGCTCTTTTGTCACAGATTTGTTTGATTACTGTCGGATAACTTGTTTAATTTTTTCTCCCCTATTTCTTATCGACAAAGTTATAGCAGTTAGGGAAATTATCACTTTTGGTCATAAATAAAGTTGAACGTCTTACCTTGTTCCTATTGCTTCAAGATTCCTTTTTCTTCTCTTCTTTCTTTTTCAAGTTTTCTTTTGGGCATAGTGAGCCTATAATCTGATTGAGAATCGATAAGCCAAAGAAAAAGATCTGCTTCTTTGGGCGAGGGAAATGGGGAAATTTGTTCGATAACATAGTTTAGTTATTCTCCAGTGGAATCATCTTTTCACTCTGTACTTTTTTAAAAGATACAATGTAGACAGGAAATTGCAGTACATTTGTGCATTTTCTTGAATAAAAATAGGTGAAGAAAAAGATTGACAGTCTTCACCAGCATTGGATCTTTCTACAGATTTTTCCATTTGTACGAACTCTCCTGATACTAGACAAACCTTGCAGTTAAATGACCTATCATTGTAGGTACAATTCATGTCTCCTATATGACAGAACTGTATGAGCAGAGATAACATTAACAACTATAGCAGTGAGTGATATCTGCCCACTGTTGCAGCCATGCAGGATATTGCCTGCTGGTGCATCCATGCTGGATCCAAAGTCCTGATGATTGAGGGTCTCAGTGCTATTGAAATTACACATCATTCTGTAATGACGTGAAGCCAGGGAGACAATTTCGTACTTAGATTAATATCAAATCATCTTTAATCAAGATAATGTCAAAAGATTGAATTACCTTAGAATTTGTAGGGGATACATTGCTAGTGCATGCAGTTGTTTTTTGATGTCTTTCTTCACCATCTTAGATATCCACTGTTTATGTCAATTGTCAACCACGATGAGGAATTAATATTAGTAGACTGGTCTACAGGATAGAATAGATAAATACTAATTGAGTAGTTCTTTGTTATTCAAACTATGCTATTTGTCATTTCTTGTATGGTGCTTTGCTTGGAATTGATATATTTGGCAACTGATGCCAGGAAGTTCTGAGTGAAGCTGGGTATGTACCGTCAAATTCTGAAAAATACCCTCTGGGAGGCATTATTTCAGCAATACAAAATGCTTTTCATGCAACCCCAGAGCTTCAATGCTCGGGTGATGCAATTGATGAACTTCGTCTGTGCTTCTATAAGGATTTCAAGGTCAGAAGACTTACTGTTTTTCCAGTTGAAACAAATTCTTTAACTAGGTCCTTTCCAGCTTGAGATCATTGTGGCATATTCTAATACTTCGTGCTCAAATATTCTGTTGCAATCGTTCACTTTACTCTGTCTTTTCAACCATTGGGAGGACATTAATGCAACTTATGACACGAGCTGCTTTACAATCCCTTTCAGGAGTTACTCTTCTTATAAATATCTCTAGCAGGGGAACATTTGTGCTTAGTTTTACCATTCAAACTTTAGATTATTGTCGTTCTCTAGAGTTCTGTTTTTCATGACTGATATTTTCATCCCTGATTGAAATGTGACATCTTATAGCCTCGGGATTGTGATGCGGGGTCTAGCATTCAAGGCACCGTTGGAAGCTCATCATGCCCGCGATATGTCAGCTTACCAGCATATGTATCATTGGGTATGTCAAGTTTTTGCTTTCTCATGGAACGGTTATTTCACTTCATATATGAGATAAAAGTTGCACAATGCAAAATCCTTTATTGTGGTACGCTGACAAGTCAGTATCACTGCAGAAGACGATAATTTGGTATCCTAGCAGTTTCTTTTGAACTTTAAATTCCATAGCACTAAGCCTGACTTCAGCAGCATAGCGCATGGTACTCAAACCTTTGGTTCGAGACATTTTCTTTACCCCTTCTTGCCCTGAAAAAGCAGGGATGCCTTACGGTTCTTGAATTGATAAATAATCATCTTTTGCTTAACCTAGCCTCCCCCTCCCTGGAGACAGGATGGAGTGCTGATGACGACACACGAATCAGATTGACATAAATTTGGCACTTCATGCATCCCCCGACGACACACACATTAAGCCTGAACAACTTTCCTCCTCCTACTTGCAGGGATTGACAATAATGGAACCGGAACATCGCATCCGGGGAATTCATCCATCTGATCAGCTGGTGTATTAACAACAGAGGCAAAGAACTGTGTAAGGATGCTTGGCAGGCTACTCTCAGGAGTGTGGAATCAGCTATTGCTGTATAAATGTCTAATGACATTTCTCTTTAGGAATGTGTACTTGTTATTCAATTGCTGATTTCATCATGTAATTGTTTTTTTTTTTCTTTTTACATGGCTGAGATGTAAACATATACTTCCGACACAATTAACTTTCCAGCTGCATTTGTAACTTAAAAGGCTTTGCAAATAGTCCTCAATATTTACACTTTTTTTCAATTTTGTCCTCATTGTTTTATAAGTGATATGTTTAGTTCCAATATTTATATTTTTTTCCAATTTCGTCTCTATTCTTTTAAAAGTAATGCACTTAGTTTCCAAACTATACAAAAAATTTCAATTTAGTCACAAGTATTTTCACTTTTTTTCAATTTAGGTTACAAAGTTTTATGTGCAGATCACAAATAAAAATTTCATGATAGGGATTAAATTAAAACTTTTAAAAACTAACAGCGTCACTTTCTAACAATGAGGATGAAATTAAAAAAAAATGAAAACATTGAAAACGAAATTAATGCTTTTTACAAACTTTAGAGATTAAAAGTGTTACTTTTGAACCAATGAGAATAAATTTGAGAAAGAGTGTAAATATTGAGAACCATTTGTGATTTTTGTCCTATTTGAAATAAGAAACAAAGACATACGTCACGCTATCTAAAGGCATGGCCTATGGATTTTTTGTACCATTCGATCCGATTCACAGGCCAAATGATACACAGGCCAAATGATACGACCAACATGTGAGTTAAAAATATACATAAATCGTCACTGAATTGTAGTGAATCTTACATTCAATGTACCATTCATTCCCATACTATATCTAGATCACGTTATCTAGATACATTTTATATTTTTTTCTTCCCTTTTTTTTGTTACAAAAACTATTGAAAACATAATAAGAAAAGGCTAAGGTGAAGGATACAAATGAAAATGAAGGTGGTTGTTAATAGACAAAAGACTTGTCCAATCTCCTTAAATGTTCCTCCGAAGAAGCCAAATGACTTGTCAGAGTTACCTGTTGAAGAGATCAAAACCTAATACACAAGGGTTAGAGTTCTATCGTATACGTACAAGTGGGTCTCACAGCACTTTTTATTTTGGTCGTTTACCGAATTGAAGAATTTTCAGATACACAATAAAAGGGCGTTCGGTTAAGCTTATAAGCTTGGTCAAAACAGTTTCTTACCACACACTGTACAAATGTCCTTGGCCAAACTGATGTTTTGCATAGAACTTGAGCATCAATGTTTATCCGAAGGTCCTGACATCACGACCAAAATAGTGATGAGGGCTTTCACAAATTACAACTGCATCGCCTTATTGTGCTAAAGCATGAGTCGATGATAGTGCAATTTCGCAGAAGAAAAGAATAGGACCATACGCGTGTAGAGAAAGGCCTGATAGCCAGGTGAGAGCTTCACCTATCACTGAGAAAATGTGACATCGATAAGAATATAGTCACAAGAATATAAGAGGAATGTAAACAAAAGCACATCAAGACACACCATTTATTGGCCCTGCGCTCGCAGATCTCCAGTTAACTGTTGAAACTAAGATTATCATGATATTTGCACAAGTACCCGATCCAATGAGTTCCAACATCCATCTGAAACAAGCTATTAAATGTTGTAGGATAATGATCACCACCAGTCCATGTAAACGAATAATAATAGCAATCTTGATTGTCTATATGAACAATCTGATCAGATCTTAATGGCAAAATGTGAAGTGAAAGGAGTACCAATACACAGGTGAGCATTCTTTCGTCAGGCAGTACAAAAGATAAGAAAGTACAACATGCCTCTGAATGACTGAAAGCCCGCTAAGAGAATCAACACATATCTCTATGCTTGGCAAAAACCCATTTCATCCATGTAAAGAAGCAATACTTGGACAAGTGCTCTGGCAAATCAACCTGCAAAATATTGTAACAATCAGATAAATTGTTTCCAGTGGACAATGTACCCTATTGACTTACGATATAGATATGTGAATTTCATTATTCTTTAGGTTACAATTGTTATAAGATATAGACATGTCATTGTGAACATATATATACACAATTATACAGAAGCGGGTTAAATTGACACATGCAACAAAGTTGGCTAGTAATGAGAAATTGTTAGCAGGAAAACTGCGTGCTAAGTAAAGTTGAGACATACAAAAAGTCAATCCGAAAAAGTGAACTAAGTTGAAGCAAAAACCACTTCATGTAAAAAATACTAAAGGAAATCACTCGAGCAATATTTAAGAAATAACTTAGCGCTGGAGAAATAAGCTAAAAAACGACCAAAGAGACACTCCCCACAGTTGTATACTTAAAGATGTATGTATTACCAATGCCTTCCTTTGGTCAGTTTTTCTGATTACAGCAGCATTTATGAAAAACAAAATGTTTGCATAAGAGAGTTAGTTCTCAGGAATTAGCTCAGTGCTGGTTGAATTATCTATTAATACAACTGACATAATTATATGCAAAGAGAGGATATCAGCGCAACAGTAATGCAACAATAATAAAATGAAGGCTCTGGGACTTACACTGTTCCATGTCGAAGAGTATCCATCGGTAGAGAGCAACCAATCACCAACTCTTGATTGCAGATCTAGCTTGTTACTTGAAAAATCAAAATCCACTAATTCCCTGTCATCCCTTTCATCTGGATCAGAATCTTTTCTCCTTTTCTTTCTCCGTCTCCCTTTCTTTTTGCGCTTAAGCTTATTCGAAAACCTTTCATCTGAGTCTGATCCACTATCTTCTGAAAAGCCATTGTGATTTGATAGTAATGCATACTTGTCAGACTTGCGAAAATTTATACCATTACTAACAAATAGAGATTCCCATGATTGAGGAGTCTCAAATTCCTCTGACAATCTGTAATAAAGAGCCCAAGATTTCACCCCCAAGAATTTGACTGATTCCAAGCTTTTCGTGCGGAAGCATTCTTCCAGAATTGGAGCCAAACTCTCGGCAGAGCTTGCAGATTCAGAAATCTGATGAATAATACTTCTCATCTTGTCTTTTTCCTTCTGATCACCTTCTTCACGAACTAGCCGCAGAAGCTGACGGGCTTGACTAGTGGCCGCATTTAACAAAAGTAGGTCATCAATGGAGCTACCAATACTGCATTTTGAAAGTATAATTTCAAGCAAACAAGATGGATTACCATAATCCAAGGAATCAAATTTTGGATTTAAATATTTACAGATCAAATCAAGGAAAACAGATAATTCTTGCTCCTCAATGATGATAAGAAGGTGACGACATAAAACTGAGAAAGATTCCTCCATCAGAAACTCATCTATGACTTCCCATACATCATCCATATCATCTTTGTACATTAAATCAACAAACAAATCGACAAAGAACTTTGAATCAATTGCCAAAATTTCTCCGTCCTTCAATGACTCAGCAAACTCACTGGATGACCAGAATTCAGGAACATATTCAAGAAAATTCTCCACTGTTTTCTGGACATCCAAATCGAGAAAATAGTGAGGCTTTGTTGCAACCATTGCAGGTGATTGTCCATGTTTTCCTTTCCACTCAAGCTCCTCCCAACAAATGTCACGATTCACAAACGCAAACTGGGACAAAGCTTTCGCTCCCTTTCTGTGGTCCACATCACCAGTACCGGAAAAATTAGAGAACCATTCAGAAACACGCCATGGATTTCCTGCAATGATCAACAATTAGCACGTTATAGTAACTCATTAAACAACACCAAAGTTGCAACCATGTCACTAAAGTAAGTTATATAACAGGGTTTCTGGAATATATAAATCCAGTATTCTTATAAGATATTAAAGCAAACATATCAATTTGGTGAATTCTGAATTGTCGAATTGCATTACAGATTACAACCTGAACAAAAATGTTGGAGCACCAGCCACTAATAATCTAATTAGAATTGTAAAGTAGTTATCATTATCATCTTGGAAAAGGGGAAACTATCAATTCCGCCTCTTACTTGCTAAAATTACAAAACTTTAGCAAACCATCAAACTATCACAGTTTGAACAGGAACCATTTAAAATTTGTCCGAATTTCAATTGATTTCTCCTATTTGACATATAAACAACTACTTTAACAAAATAACCAAATACTTAAGACATCTAAAATACAAATTATTTATTCGTGTTATCTATTCATGAATACCATTAATTAAGTTTAATTTTAATATTGCGTAGTGCTCTTGATAGAACACATATTTGTTTCAAAAGTTTAAAAAGCAGATACCAATTAATTAAGTTTAATTTTAAAATTGCGTAGTGCTATTGATAGAACACATATTCATGTCAAAAGTTTAAAAAGAAGAGCTCCAAGATACAGGGGCAGAAAATGAATACCCACAATAAATATATTTACAAATCACAAAATTGACTTAATATGTCTCACAGTTCCAAATAAGAGAATTCATTTGTAAATATTAGCGCCACAAGAGCTAATTTGAATTATTGAATTATATAAATATAGAAAACCATAATCTTTACAAAAACTAAAACGTAGAATCCAAATTTATTTAAGAAGAGGACAAATCTCACTGCTAGTCCCCCATATTTACTCAGACTTCAAAACAATCCCAAATATTCCATTATGATTACTCAATGTTACCACATTAACCTACTCTTCTTTCATTAAAACACGACGAAAAATGACTATATGATCAAGCACATTCTATCTCTTGAATACTAACTTAAAAACCCGAACAACTTTAAGGACTAACGTGAAAATCCAAAAGATTATTTATCGGGTTATAAAGTGACTTCGTGAATTTCAGGTCCAAATTTAATGAAAAAATAACGAAAAAGAACAACTTGACTAACTTTCATAGATTATTAGTAACTCATAATGTGAATTTTGTCACACTTAATGAATTTGAAAATCCGAGTAAACATTAGTACTAGTAATGAAATTACGCAACCATAAATGTTAGCCCAAAATATTCTAAGCATATAAACACATTAGCACAAACACAATTTATAATTCTCATTTGCTTTGATTTGTTACCATCAAAATCATGCATTTAGACATAAGGCTAACAATAAATGAATTTGAAAATCCAAGTAAACATTAGTAATTACACAAACACACAAAAAATAT
The DNA here is from genome assembly GCA_037974665.1 of Ehretia macrophylla. Lineage (NCBI taxonomy): Eukaryota > Viridiplantae > Streptophyta > Magnoliopsida > Boraginales > Ehretiaceae > Ehretia > Ehretia macrophylla. The sequence goes on along the minus strand of CM075782.1, from coordinate 37,730,254 downwards.
AAATTAATCAATAACGCGTAGAGAAAATCACTTACCTTTGAAAAAATCCTCCAAAACATAACATTTCTTAGCCAAAACGCGCCCTGCTTTTCTGGGCCGCTTCTGGAACAACAACTGCAAGAGCTGAGCCGCCACGCGCCGCCGCTTCTTCAATCGCTTGGACCTCAACAAGCTCGCGAACACATCGCGCTGGTGGCGCGTAGATATCGAAGCCAAGCCGGAAAGGGTATTGCACAGCCAAAGCCGCAGCTCGGAGCGGCTACCTGATGACGTAATCAATGACCAAAGCAATGATTCCAATTCTTTTAAACCATATTTTCTTTGAGTTTTTGAATTATTTTCCGAATTTTCGCCCCATGTAGGCTCTGTTAGAAATAAATTTAGCATCTTTTTGTGCTTGAAAAAAATCAATTGAAATTAGGGCACAGTTTATGTAATAGAGGTGAAAGCTAACGGGCTTTAATTTGAAGATGACGTAGCCCACCCATGTATATTAGACCATGAGGAGGCCCAAATTGGATGGGCCAGAGCTTAGTCACGAGTGGGTTACAAAAGCAAAAAAGAGTAGGTAGGACTTACAAAAAATATTTGTGGGTCTCACTCAAAATACACACGTGTTATCATCTAAAACAAATATGATAAAACGTGTTACCATCCTATATAATGAAGACCGGCCTTATTTTGAAGGATTTTGATCGTTAGTAATGTAATAATATTATTAAAAAGATCAATGGTAGTAGAGGAATGATACACCTGTGATGAAATGATCTAGAATATTGAGTGTGAAGATAAAAAATTGGATCATCACTTTAAGATCGCCTTAATAACATTATTATATTATTAAATAATTTAAACTAATCTCACTTACTAGATTTATCGTTTGTTAATTTTTTATCTTAGTGTGAGATAAAAATATTTAAAAAAAAGTTTTTCTTTTCTTCCGAAAAGTCATTATTATGTCGAACAAATTAATCCCACTTACTAGATTTATCATTTGTTAATTTTCCTATCTTAGTGTGAGATAAAACTATCTTAGAGAAAGCTTTTTCTTTTCTTCCGAAAAGTCGTTATTATGTCGGGTCAAATCCGTGAAGTAATATTTTCCCCTCACTCACGTATAATTTAAATGAGACCCAATATATATACATGGGTGACTAACCCATCATAATTGGGCCTCTTTGAGGCCTAATACAGTGGCTAGGATCTGCTAATATGCCATATAAATAAGGCTTTTATATTGGCCCTTTGGGAGGCCCAATGGGGATGGGTCGGAGGTTAGTCGTATGTCAATAGGAAAAAGTCGTCGTATCTTTAATGATTGCGATACAGATGTTTCAATATTTATTTTAGTAATAAAAATAAGAAAATAACACCGACGGTCTCCTCGTTTGTGATTATTGCAGATACGCCCCTTTAGTTTGTGAAATTGTACCTAACTACTGACAAAGGCAACTTTACAATTTTGGTGTTGCAGTTTAAGATTTAGGATCTATTTGGTCTAATTATAAAATTTTAACTTTTATCTAAAAACTCTTTTAAAAATATATTAAATAGGTTAATTTTAGCTTTTAAAATCATACAAAAAGAAAAAGTATTTTTAAGTCTCAAAAAGTGAGGCCAAATAAACTCTTATATTTTTAAAATACTTTTTTCCGAGCTCAAATATTTAGATACTAACTAATGAGTAGTAACAAATAATATAACAATAAAGTTTGCTATTAAAATAATTAATTATCTTTATAGTCTGACTTGTTTTACTTATAATCAGCAAATTTGAAGCAATCATAGCGACATTATGGTACAAGCATTTTCTACGATCATAGTGCTTTTGAGAATAAGAATAATTGCTTGTGTAATAATGTAACATGCTCTTTTCATATCATTTGTTGAACAAATTTATATTTTTCAAATAAATTTAAAATGGACAAAATATACTCACATAGTAAAATAGGTATGTAAATAACTACCTAGAGATCAACCTCACTGTTATTCAACCTAAGAATGAGCTTACACAAAAATTCACAAAAACTTAAAAGGAGATTAAAGTAACTTAAAATAAGACAGATACAATCTACTCTAATTAACAAATTGTTCAGACGAACACTCTGGCAAACCATTTTCCACTGTTCATGTAGTAAAAATAAGTCTTCATAAGACAATTATCACTCATTTCCTGCCACTAGGACTTTAGTCCAATGGTAAGTTACTTGTTTTCTATGCGAGAGGTTGCGAGCTCAATTATCGCTAGTAACATATACGAGTTGTACGACTTATAGGCCTCCCTTAAATAAAAATATATATATTTTCCTATTATTCATATTAAATTTCTTTTAGTTTATTTTTATCCAAACAGATATTTAAATACTCGCGACTTCACCAAACTTAGGTTATGTTTGGCTTAGTTGTTAAATTTTAGCTTTTAAGCTGTAGAGCTTTTAGAGTAAAGCTTTTGTTAGAAGTGATGTTGAATAAAAGTCGTTAATTGTTTGCCTGTGTTAGGCAACATTGAGCTTTTAAAAATTTTGATGGTAATATCGGACTTTAAAAAATATGGAGGAGTACATTTGAGAAAAAAAAAAACAGCTTCTAGCATTATGTAAAACACTTTCGCAAAAGTATTTTTTAAAAAGCTCAAATTTGAAGCTTCTCATTTTTTAAAATTTTTCATTTTTAGCTTTTACGTAAAAACACTTTTAAAAATGAGACAAACAAGTTAGTTAAGGTTTTAAACAAGCCCTTTTAATTGTCTAAAAATTATGCCAAACAGAGCCTTATACAACTAGCCTTACCGACACGCGCCATTTTCATAATTTACTTAAGTGAAGCGGACAGTTTTATAATTTCAGGAACTAAAGAGGACGTTACTATAATTTACTCGAATTATAAAATAAAAGAAAAATGAAAAAAAAGCCTACAGGCAACATATATAAAGCGAAGCTTTTTTCTCTCAGTAGGTGTGGTTCATGCTGAAAGGTTTAGACTTTCTCGCTCTTCTCCTCAAGCCTACCTTTCATACACAAGGTTCATCATCTTCTCGCTCTACGTGTACATATATATATATGTGTGTGTGTGTGTCTCTTTACTGTATCTGCATATTTGCTTCTTTTTTTGTTTCTATATAAATTTAGTTGTTGGTGAAGAATATGGTCATCGGTGGTGAAAGATGTGGTGTTGGACATTTGATCTTTTGGAATAATGAGTTTTTTTTTTTTTTTTTGGGTTTTTTCTGTCTATTTTTTTGGTCTTACGTTGTACGCGGTGGTGAAAGATGTGGTGTTGGACATTTGATCTTTTGGAATAATGAGATTTTTTTTTTGGGTTTTTTTCTGTCTACTTTTTTGGTCTTACGTTGTATGTTCACTTCCTGTTCGATGAAATTACTGACAGAATTGATATATAGTGCGTGTGTATATATATATATATATATAAAGGGCAAAGTTTGTGCTATTCATAGGTCCGGTGAAGGGTGGTACCAGTTTGGTATATATAAAGAACTTTAGTTTAATTAATTCGTTCTTATCTCTATCAAGATGTCTACTTCCATCCTAAAATTGATTGCAGTTTTTTCACCCCGTCTCCCTTGTAAAATACTGGATTTCTATTCACCCCATTCCTATTTTTTTAATTGAAACAAATTAGAATTCTCAACTCTCGACGATATCTAAATGAGAAAATATTTTCGGGAACAAGCAAATTTAAATTATTTTATATCTATTTCCTTTTATTTTTGATATCCATATTTTTAATTTACGTATCTATTAAAAGTTACTCTAGGGATAACCGGATTATCTTCCCCAAGAGCTCACATTGATAGGAAAGTTTGGCACCTCGATGTCAGCTCTTCGTCACCTGGGGTTGTAGTATGTTCCAAGGGTTGGGTGCTTCACCCATTGAAGCGATAAGTGAGTTGGGTTCAGAATGTCGTGAGACACTTCAGTCCAATCGTGGGTGTTTTGTATAGATATATATATATTCACATGTTGAGTGCTTTTTTATACTTTTGTATCTCGTCTTAACTTTCATCAATAATCATCTTTTCTAATTATTTTCCTTTTCACTCGCAGTTCAGGTGGTATCATGATGTTTCTTCAACTGTGGTAATGCATATGGGTCGTCCGTCTGATGTACTTAGCTTGTTATTTGCAGCTGGCGTGTGGTGTGTTTCATACGCTCTGGTAGCAGTTCTTGGATTTTTACAGATTTTCAGTTTTCTCCGTACCTCCATTCTTAGTTGAAAAGGAAAAGAGTAAGTTATCATGGGCTACGCGCAGCTTGTCATTGGCCCTGCTGGCAGTGGAAAGGTGAGTGATCAAATCTTCTGTCGTGCATATATATGCATAAATTTCTAAATATATATATATATATATATATATATATATATATATATATATTTCCGTAGGGTAGTTTGACAAGGAAATTTGGAATTGTGAGCTTACAATGCATTTATCTTAGGGCAATAGCCTTGTGTTGGGAGTTAACATATTAATTGTCATCTTGTTACAGTCTACTTACTGTTCTAGTTTGTACCAACATTGCGAAACTGAGCGGCGATCAATTCATATTGTGAATCTGGATCCTGCTGCCGAGAATTTTGACTACCCAGTAGCCATGGGTGAGTAAAGTCCAAATGTTTATAACTTTGATAATTTTCTATATGTACATCTCTTTTCCTTATGGAATACTGAGATATGACTTGACCCAAAGCCCGACACTGTTGATCTTTATATAGTAATTATGCAATCGTTGTTTGCAGATATTAGAGAACTCATTTCTTTGGATGATGTTATGGAAGAACTTGGATTGGGTCCAAATGGTGGCCTAGTTTATTGTTTGGAGTATCCTTTGCTGTTGTCTTTTATCTCCTTTCTCTAAGATAATGTCTAAGTACATTTTCCAAGAGTAATAGGCATAGCTGACTATAAAGTCATGACCTCCTTTTATTATGTGATTCTTGGTCCAATTTGTATGGCCTTAATTCTTTGTCACTCAGGCATCTTGAAGAGAATTTAGACATTTGGCTGACAAATGAGTTGGATAATTACTCAGATGATGATTACTTAGTTTTTGACTGTCCAGGTACTTAATTCTCATACATCGACTTGCTTTTTTCTTACATCAAGGAGGGACCGTGAACTTCTAGAATAGTGGTCTTTCTACCCTCCGTCTTGATTTTTACATAATTTGTTGTTTACTAGATGTTGAAGTAGTAAAAGATGGATGTTATCCTATTCAATTACCATAAAATTTTGAAAGTCCAGGGTGAGCTCTTTTGGGAGAGTTGTATGGAAAAACTGAAAATGTTGAATTCGGATCAAGACATACTAAGTGCCAAATATGCATATCATTTTGATGTAACTAACGGTACACTTTCAGTTAGTATATACATGTTAATATTTAAGTTAGCTTATTTGAAGGTAGACCCTGCTCTAATGACACCTACTTGATCTTCTTGGTTGACATTTTTTTGATTGAATTTGTGGGATTGAGGGATTATGTACTAATGGTATTGGAGTCTATTTAAGCAATAAACTTTTCCACTTTTGTCTTCCCTTTTTCGATGTTTATCCCTAGGTCTGGCAGTTTCGTGCTTTTTTCTTGAATTATTTTTTATTTAAATGCGTGATTGCATCAATTGAGCCCAATTGGTGCATGAAACCTGAATAGGGGCTCAGGTGCCACAGAAGTTGTAGTGTCTACTTTCATACTCAAGACACACTTGATGATGTGCATGAATACATACAATCTTACAAGTAATGAGCACTTTCAAAGCTTATTTTGAAAGTCACAACCTTTATAATTGTCTAACTTTGCTGGAGTTTATTTCTTTGTGCATTTATTTTATAACTTTTAAGGAGCAGTAAGGTGTTTCTAGATGATAGGTCGTCTTCTAAATGCATCCTAGTTCAAAAATGGAATGCATTACCTTAAAAACAGTTCATTGTTTCACAGTTAAATATCTTCTACAACTCTTAAACTGTGATACATGAAAACTGTTATTATTTGCCGCTTCCATGCTTGTTTACCCAGGGAATTTTCTTTTTTTTTTTTAATCAAAAAAAAAAAAAGAAAAAAAAAAGAAAGAGGAAGCCAAAGTGTGATTCACACTGGTGGTGAACTAGAAAAGGCAGAAAGACAACAAAATAAATAGAAGTCTGCTGGGTGATTTTGATATTGAACTGTGCAGATATTAATAATTGTGAAACTTGAATGACTTGACAGGGCAGATAGAACTTTTTTCTCATGTTCCTGTGCTTAAGAACTTTGTGGAGCATTTAAAGCGTAAAAATTTCAACGTTTGTGCTGTCTACTTGCTTGATTCTCAGGTATGTCTTTTCACTTCAGGTATTTGCAATGTTTCATTACTGCCATCACCTTGCAAATGGAAGTTACGGGTTCTTTTGTCTGTCAGTTCATTACAGATGTGACCAAATTTATAAGTGGGTGTATGGCATCGCTTTCTGCAATGGTTCAACTTGAACTACCCCATGTGAACATTCTCTCAAAAATGGACCTTGTAACCAACAAAAAGGACATTGAAAAGTTAGTACTTATCTACTATGTTGCCTTTTGCTTTCATATAGATTTTCTTTTTCACATTCTGATAATTTGTGTTTGTATCATTAGTTACCTGGATCCAGAGCCTCGGATGCTGCTGGCAGAGCTAAATCAACGCATGGCTCCACAGTTTCAAAAGCTTAATAAATCTTTAATTGAATTGGTGGGTTGAAACATTGATAATCTCTATTAAAACTTCTGTCAACTTTCAAAGAAAAAAATCTATTCAAACTTCTGCTTTTGTGTGACGTCTGAAAACATGTTTATCTGAATCCTGCCGATTGTATTATGGGCCCAATGAGCATGGTCAATGTACACATGCATATGGGTCTATTAAAGAACTTACATAAGCTGTTATCACCCAGAAAGAGTGCTTTAGCCCAAGAGAATCCATGATTTTTTGTGTCTATATCTGCGCATTTAGATATATTCATTGGTGGAGTCTTTGAACATGTGCATCTTGAAGCTGTCAAAGAAAGTTGTATCAAGGTGTAGAGGTTTTGTAATTGATTCATGATCTACTTTGATTTGGTTCTCAGGTGGATCAATATAGCATGGTGAGCTTTCTGCCTCTAGACTTGCGGAAAGAGAGCAGGTTATTTCTCCTTATTTCCATGCATTTTTTCGTTATAGTACATTGTTACAACAACTCTGATGAGGAAAGCATTTAATTTTTTTTCTTCATTCTCTCTATGACCTGTCTTCACCTTGTAGTGGAGATTGGGGGATTAGGTAGGTAGAGGTTTTGAAGCTTAAATCTTACAGTATATCTGTTCTTTTACCAGACATAAATATGTTCTGTAGAACAAAAGTATTCTTTTAGAGAATGGAACAAGATGAATCGTTTCTCCTATTGTTTGATAATTGTTTTACCAGCTTATATGCAATTTTTTAGAAGAACTGATCTTGTGACCCGCTATCATTAGATATCTTGTTGTATATATATCTTCTCCTTTCTCATAAAGGGATACGAAGAAAGTGGAGTTGCTTGCCGGAACTGGAAAAGGAGAAAAAGAATCATAAGCAGTAATCAATCTACTAGATGATGACTTTGGAATTGTAATACCTTTTTCATGGAGGAAGTATGATCAATATATTGGCATTTTGCTCATCAAAGTGAAAGATTTCAACACTAAGAATTAATGACTCCTTTTGCTTTACTTATGTGAACATCATATAAAGTTGCAAAACTAAAGGCTATTGCCATAGAAGATATGCCCTTATCTTCTCAGTTATTAATGATGCTTGGATATTTAAGATGAGCTTGTGTTTTAGGGAAGAAAAGAATAGAAACGAAAATGTTTAAGTTTGTATTGGGTTGTCTAAGATGCAAGTACAAGCTGACCAGTATTTGAGTTTATCCCAGAAAACTCCATTTCTAAGTAGTAGATTTATCCATGTGCTGTATCTTAGTTCCGGAAATTTCAGCTCTCTTACATGCAGAGATACATATAACTACTGAAATATTACGACACTGGTTCACTTCATGATATATTCCAAGAAGTAGCAGGATGATATTCAAGTGATCCACATTCCCCCTCTTCAAAAAATTGTCGTGATGGACATTATACTTATTCTTAGTCATGGAAATGTTAAGACCTCCACTTTATCAGATTATATGTAGCTAGATCCTGTTTCCTTTTTTTCAATAGGGAAAGTGTAACCTGTCGCATCTGTCAAAGTTTTAGATATTTAGTGAACTTTAGTCACCATCTTCTAAGCTTCTCTCCTTTGGAGTGTTTCAGATTGTTGTATTATTAATTGTTCTTTCCCGTTGCCTGCAGTATACGGTACATTTTGTCACAGATCGACCAAAGCATTCAGTACGGAGAAGATGCAGATGTGAAGATTAAGGATTTTGACCCGGAGGATGATTGAAACTCTCGTCTCTCAGCATTTTGCTTTTGAGAAATGAAACAAATTGCAAGCCCTTGGGAGGCAACCCAGTGAACAAGGTTCAAATGTCTTGCAAGCAATCACTTTATTGTTTGTGCATGCCCTTTGCCAGCCAGATTGGCTACTAGTGTGTCAAATGTGCATTTTGCGGTCTTTTATATTGCGGATTAATATTCATTTAAACTTCTTTTAATGTTATCTCCAATTTGAAGCTGTTGTGCATCGAGGAAATATTATCTTGTTAATGTTAATAGTTTGAAGGCGTTTCCTCACCTAACATAGCAATGGAGTTGGTCCTCTCTTCGGCACCTGGTTCATCCGGCCGTGACATATAAGGTGTGTGGAGTCCATATGCATAGTCACAATCAAATGGTCTAGTTGTAGAAGACAAGACCTTTATTTACCAGAGAAACCTTTCTTAGTTAACAAGCAATATTTTTGGAGATTTAGGAATAATCTAGTGGTGAGCTACTCTTCCTAGCTATTGAGAGACTAGGTTTGAATCTCATTGGTGTAGGAGGTAAAACAAAATAAAATAGAATTTTATATATATATATATATAAAAAAAAAAAAGGAGGCAACATTTTTGCACCACAGTGACTATAATTCATCTATAGAGATATTCCACATTACTGGGCAGCATAAATAGACATGTACTACGTTAAAGTTGCAAATGATTTTATCGTGAATCTCACAACTACCTCCTGCATCAATACGTCATTAGTTATATGTTGTTAAGATTATCAAGTAATACAAGAGTTTAATTTCAAAAACATTCGTGTTTGGCATGGATTTTTCTCAATGTATTACTATCTGAGCTACCTTGGGTATAATAAAAACCTTTTGTTGTACAAGGTTATGCATTGTGATTGATGTCTTTGCGACGGTTTCATATTCTCAAAAATGAAACTGCGCTCTTGTGCTGCTTGAGCAAATAATACCAAGTGAATCAACATTATTTTGTTATATCGGAGGTTCAAGGGTGGTGATTTGTCCAAATCCTTTTATGACTATTATCTATATAGTCCGCAATTGTTAAATTTTTTTGATAACGTCGTAATGTTACATTCGGATCCAAATAACTCTAGCTACACAAATACTATTACAATGTTTCATTGTTAGGGGAACTCTAACAGCCTTCCTTATGCCAAAAACTTTTACATTTGGAGCAATTTCGGGGAAAATGCTTTTGAAATTCATATCCCACAAAATTGGAGGAGCAAATACATCCCATTCCCATACCACAAAAATTTAGATTATATGAGAAAGTTAAAAATAAGAAACTGTTAAAGTGAAAACTGAAATAAAAATTTCATAAAATAAAGAATTAGTTAAGGAGACTTAACATAGGAAATTTGTAAAAATAAAGAAAATGTTTCAAATTCTCTAAGAAAAAAGATAACGAGAGCTGTTAAAATTAACCTTAAAAGTGCTATGGTTGCACCTTAGGGTTGGGAACAGTGATCGGCCATCGATAACAGCCCATCACTATACACTACAATATAGAATTTGTAATTTTAAAGGTGAATTTGATATACTCCTACTTAAAAACTACAGTAATGATCCTCTCAAAATGCTTTAACACGCTCACACTGAATATGGACCGAACTATCTCATGACGACATTTTAAACCTAGCTCACACACGTACCGCTTTAATCGGCAAACAAACATACCACAGCCTCGGGGGCGATACGGGATTTACCTACGGTTCACAAGAGAAGCAATGCCAAGTTTCTTCCTCAAACTAACTCCATAAACATGGATTGAAAATATCAATATAAAATAAAACTCGGGACAATTTTTTAAAAATCAAAAATTAAAAACCAATGTCGAGCAAACAAAACATTGTACGTTCCAAAGAAAATATCATCCTTCTGGACATGCAAAATTGTGATTTCTATCTGACTTAAACAGTACAGTACAAGAACATAATAGCTAAACAGAAATCCAAACTTCTAAAATTCTATAGTTTACTCATCATCGTCCTCATCGTCATCCTCATCCATTCCAGCAGCAGCATTCAAAGCGTTCAATCTCTCGATCAGCTTAGCCTTCCTTTCCTCGTACGTAAGCTTCTTAAGGTTGTACCTGCATTGAAATCCCCTGTTAGGCTTGGTAACTAATTGATAATACAGAGACTGATGGAAAGTCACTGTAACAGCCATTCGGGTGTGATCGGCCGTAAACAGTCTAGTGGGTGAGCCATACTTCGAGCGTCCCCCTCTAAAGAAAATTGTTCCATCTCACATAACCCAAATAGTTGCCACCCTGGACTAATATTGTTCGTTGCAAAAATACTTGGTGACAAGACGTAAGTGCTGATTAATTGAAAAACGAAACACAAGAATTTGTTTACCTCTTGTGCTCCTTTGGAGCCGGCTTCTCAGATTTCTTTTGGGTGGGATCAGCACGAATGGCAGCATGCACCTTTTTGTACAATTCCTCAAGGCCATCTGCCTCGATGCCCCTCTTGATGTACTCGCTGTAGTGAGATTGGTACTTTTCAGGCTCATCCTCCATCAAAGTCTGCATTGTCAGAAGAGAAAATTAGCACTTAATGAGTTAAATAGAGGGTGTGGCTACAAGCAACAAGGGCTGGAAGCTTAGCTTGTAGCATATGTTAAACATATTAAAGATCAAATATACCTACTGATGTTTACCATGCAACGAAGAATTTATAAACTATGGACTCACCCTCATGTGGTCAGCAACATGGCCACTGTAGATATATTTGCGGTGAACCTCGGCGTCAAGTTGCTTGCTCTCCTTGCTGAATCCAGCAAACCTCTTTTCACTGTGAGGAATGTCGAGTCCACCATCCAATGCACCCTGAAATGAAGAAGTGAAAAACTGCCTTTAAATACTTTGACACTCAACCAAGTGTTAGCAATATAATCATGCATCAACTCTGGGTATATGAATAGCTGGAAAAGCTAACCAAGATATCGGAAAGTGTAAAGAAGAAAAAGTTGTGAAAGAAGCAAGAGAAAAGCAATTAAAGAAGAGTACGGTCAGTAAGAAACTATTACGCAACAGTAGCATTAATAGTTACACCTCGAACATCAGAACCAACATTAGCTTGAATTCTGTTTATCAAATATCACGTTGTCTTAAGACACTGATACGGTTACCATGGGCACCACAAGAATACTTGTATTGAAATGTGGATGCAATGATAAATCTAACAAATATTGCAGGTGAAATATCATAAGATGCTTTTAACAGCACTTTATGCAAGAATTCAATAAAGCATGTCACAGTAACCTTTGCAATATAATCAAAACCAAAGCTAAAAAGGTACCTTAAGTGCACCAAAGACACGGTTGCCAGTGGTGGTTCTTAGAAGGCCAACATCCAAAAGAGCACGGAAAGGCCTCCTGGTGTCAGTTGGTTCAACAGAGAAATCCTCTCCAGTAGCCTGCCAGCCGAGAGAAATACTTGGGCCTTATTTTCCAGCATACAAGCAAAAGAAATGCAACAGCAAAACTTCACGCATGCAAATTACCTCAACATTTCCTTCATACTCATCATCCATTTCAAGCTTTTTGAGAACTCGGCGAGCCAAGAGAAGACCAGTGCAGTAAGCTGTTCAGAGTAGTACCAATTAGCAAACATCTATTTTACAGTCTTGGGAGTAAAAACAGATTCAAAGAATTTGATATGAACGACAGAGATACCTGCAGCATAGTTTGTGAGGCCAACTTCAAGACCAAAATGGGGCAGTTCATGGGCATAAGCAGCTGCCATAACCATGTCACCAGTAATGCTAGCAGACACAATCTGGGCAATTATGTCTTTGTTGGTCTAAAAACAAAGTTAAGGTAATCCACCGGTAAAGGTAGTATTGGCAGAATAACAATATGCACTCTAGCTTCGAAGGCCAAGGTTCCTGTGTCCTGCAAGAATTAAGCAACCCTTTTTCCATTTTCTTTTTAATTCTTTAACATGTGCAATTAGAAATGAGCCATTGTTCACACAACATGAGACAAGTAACATCATCACAAAAAACCAAGAGTATAGCATGAAAACAAAAAGTAATTATTTAAGTAAGATGCCAAAGGATACAAATCGGACAACAAATCGGTACTTAGGAGTGTTGTACTTGTTCTTGTCCTGGTTAATAAGGCGATTCCTGGCACGATAATCAGTCTTTCCCTCTGCACAATTTAAAATGCATGCATTATCAAACATTATCAATACCCCAACACAAGCAAAACTAAGAAAAAGGAATAAAAACATACCTCTCCTTCTCTTGAATTTAACCTGGTAACGCTTGTAGTAGGCTTTTGTCTTCTGGGCTTTCACGAAGGCCTGAATCAAAAGGCATTACACACAGTATCAAATAATTGAAAAAATTGCACGACAAAATCTCAACCATCCTGGCATATAAACAAATAGCTCATATCAAATCAAATCAAATCGACAAGCTCAAGACGCTTTGCTTTTACTTGAAAAAAATCTAGCCTATAGAAAAACTTCTTGCCTAGACTAAGACCATGACCTTGCTACTACTCTAATCAACTTGTTTTTGCCACATCACTGACAATAAATTTCTCATTACTACAAAAACACCACTTGTGTTAATGGGGCAATGATGGGACAAAAACTAATTACCCAGAACACGAGTGAAGTGATGGTATAAGTCTAAGCACAGATTTACAACCGTTTTTAGCCAGTTTTTTTTTACGTCATCTATAAAAAGTCCTGTAAATATTACTCAACAGCTAAAAAAAAATTGAACCTATTAATTAGTAAAGAAAGACAACAATTATACGAAAAAAGTCTAAAAAATATACAAAGAGATGAAACATGAACACTTATACATCAAAAATGAAGTGAAATAAATGAAAAATTAAAACTACATATCATGACCGAACAATAAATACACGACCTAATCGCGATAAACACAAGCCAAAAACATTAGTTAGACTGCACAAGTGAAGCCATGTAGAGTCTAAGCACGAATTTGCAGCCACATAAACTTTATTTAGTTTATTTTGAGATTTATATAAACAAGATGTAGTTATATTACTCGACAGCTAAAAGAATTTACTCAACAGCTAAAAGAATTTACTCTAATAATTAGTAATAGACAACGACTAAAAATAATAATAATAATAATTAAAAAAAAAACAAATATCTATAAAAACGCCGTATTGCTAACGAGAAAAACGAAGCAAAATAGACGAAAAAATAAAACTACAATAATAAATACGTGATTTGATATTACTAAATCGCGAAACAGACGAGAGAAAAACATTTTATTGCATCATATGCTAACAGTAAGAAAAGATAACAACATGAACTCTTTATACAAATGCTCTACAGTTAAAGAGAAAATGAAGTGAAATATACGAGAAAATAAAACGATGTATTATCATGAAAATAAATCAAATATGTGACTTGAAATAACTTGATTGCATCGTGTTCTCACAGTAAAATGTGATGATTTTCATGCAACATGATGTGCAAAAGGTGTAAAACTCACCATCGTTGCCGCCGCCTGTGGTTGGGGGGTGGGGGTAGGCGTAGGGGTAGAGGATTGGGGGCTGGTAGAGAGGAGAGTGAGAGGTGCGAAGGGCTACAAATACTATCAAACTAAAACCCTAGAGTGCTCAGGGACTATATGATCAACGGCTAGGATTGAGTCTGAATGATTTGGGCTGGTTGGGATTTTGCGGGCTTTCGTGGAAGAGTAATCCTAAACGGGCCCAATAGGAATATAGAATATTGGGCTTTTGGGCTGATTTAGTTCATGTTATAAAGCTGTTAAAGATAAAAATTCACTCAACTAGATCTTCAATTAGAAATCTCTATTTTTAGGTAAAAGACTTATAAAACATAACAAGATGAGACGCGGGATATTTCTCAGTGGATAGTTTTGACATTCAAGTCAGTATTGAGTTATAAGGTTGGACTTATGAGATCCCAATTACCTGTTCATCGCTCTGTAGTTTATTATTTATAGTTATTTTTTGCGTAGATCTCAATGTCAGGTCATACATAAAGACAAAATAAGAGTTGTAACTCAATAACCCACTTGTGTTCGGGGGATCATTTATGCTTGGAAATCCATTATGGCCATTTTTCGAGTTTGTCTCTAACATTTGTTAACAATTTTACTCTTGTTGTGGTTTAACACCGGTAAATATCTAATTAATAGCCAATATTTCATAATAGTTTATTTTTAATTTTTCGATTATAAATCTTATCTTAACAGAATGTGTCATAGTGACATCCTACAATATCCTCAAATCAATAGAAAATCTCTAATTTAAAGAGGTACATATGCGGAATGCTGTGAAATAAGATCCAAAATAGGCGGAACAAGAGATTTAGATAACTGATGAGTTATCAATAAGATACTACTTCGGAAGAGTTAATAATTTAACCTTGTGTCACCTATGCACCAACGACAATTTCAATAGAAAGTTTTTTATGAAGATTATATCTCTCAAAAGATAATAGATTTGTGCTAAGATTTTCTTTGGAGTGTATGGAAATTGGCCCTCCATTGCAAAGGTAAACATAGAGTTCGATTGTAAGACCCATCCATCGAGCAAGGACAAAAGTGATTTGTATTGATTTGCATGAAAAAAGAGTTACAAATAAAACTACATTCATACTAGTAATACAATATTTTGGCACGTACCCAAGTAACCCAATGATATTATTTGTTAGCCATTTTGCTTATCTACAACATATACAAATAAAAGGAGAAAAGACACCCTTAAGTCAAGAAAAATCAAACCTACTTGTCGAGTACCATGGGCTCATCAGACAAATGAGGATACCTCATGCAATGTCCTATATAGAAGGACGACATCATAAGTTAGTGATTTATAGTAAAGTGTTTCAAATTTAAATAGTAACTTAACTATTTTGAGTTAATGAATTTAAAACTTAAATAGCTATTCTTAAAGTTATAATACTAATCTCGCTTGCGAATCTCAAACTTCTTCTGAGTCTAAAACGCGACACTTTAAGTGCTAAACTAAGTCATTACTTTTTTAGTCTACTTACGCACTACCTAAGCTAGAAGCTCTTGACATAACCATTGTTTGCTTATCTTAGACCATTTTGTGTAGTGATCTTAGCACAAGTTAAATATGACTAAGAGAGAGTACAGAAGCAGAACTCCACATGATTGCAAACATAACAAATGTAGCCAAAACAAACTACTTTACAAGGGACACGTCTCCAAACAACAACTACTGAAAATCAATGACAAGTGACAACAACACCACAAGATGAAAAGTCAATGAACACACGACAACATTGCAAAACGACAATCTTTCTGGATATTATTCCCTTTCTAAGCCCTCCCTTATCATCCCTAGTGCATTTGTCAAATGTGACAAATTCCTCCTCATGCTTCTTATTTACACCTCTAACGTCTACAGATACAACCAATGTATGCAATCAACCTCATTTACTGGGTTCATTTAACAATAAACCTCACTAGACAGCAACCTATCACTCAAACATTGCATGGTACACAAATCATGCTATCGCTGTTACATTTCATAGATATTCCAAAATTCTGCCACCAAAAGCGCAAAATGTGAGTATAGCTAACAAAGAAATACTGATGGCTAAAGCAAATCATATTACAATTGTATTCATGTCTCATTGGTTCTTCATTTGATCAAATTGGAAGTTGTTCAGTACAAAGCTACCGCAGCCATTAGTATTACACAACTCGCACAAAATAACAAATTTTACCTCCTCTGTGTGTGTGTGAAAGAGAGGGAGGGAGGGAGGGAGGGAGGGAGGGGAGGAGGGACTTGCAATTTCCAAACGCTTCTGGTGTCAGGATCCGGTACAGGCAACTGCAACATCCCATTCATCCATACTTTTTCGTCATCCGGACGGCTGTCAATTCTCATCAATTTCACTGGCAGGAGTAAATGGCAATATCAGATACCTGCATCTCCTCCCCATACATTATCCCAGGCTCTGCTTGGAGCAGCCTTGGGTCCCTCAAGGTAGTTTTGACCCCCATGGAAATTTTGAGGACCTGGGAGGCCATCAAGTCCAGGTGGATGCACTTTTCTCGCTTTTCTTTTTACACCCAATAGTCTTAGCACAAATCCTGCTATCTCACCGTACAATAAACCCGAGCGATCAAATAGCTGTAAATAATGGCATTTATTAGCCCTCAAACAAATATAGATTTTTTCTCCCATGCAGTCCTCTCATATTGAGGTCTCCAAAAATGATTTAGATGCCAGTTGTGTAAACAATCTTTGACATTGATTCGGAACATACCTGAAGAAGAGCAGTCATAAACATGTGGAATGCCTGGGTATTCTGGTCTATCAACATAGCAAAACGGCCAAAGAAAGTTACTACACCTTGCATCTGCAATGATTTTCAAAGCACGCAGGTTTACAGAATAATACTGATATGCGTCAAAAATTCTTAGTGCTGATGTAGAGCATGTGAATTATGCTTGGGAGGAACTTACCACCCGCATTAAGGATACCCAAAAGCTCGGTGGACCAGATGGAGCACCAAACGGATTGTTTGGATCCTGCTCACCCATTGGGCCTCCCATGCCCATTCCATAACCACCCATGGCACCGCCATAACCACCATTATACATTCCCCCACCATACATGCCGCCTCCCGAAAGCCCGCCATAACCTCCTCTATACATGCTGTTTCCATACAACCCACTGCCATAAGACCCTCCATATCCACCATAAGAACTTCCATATCCACCTGAACCATACATACCTGTCCCGTATCCAGAATTATTCAAGGTCGAACCATAACCTGAAATGCAAACAAGTGTTGGTCAAAAAATACAAGTACCATACATATTATATGGAATAAACCAATTTTCTACATCACAGATTTTCCTCTCTCTTGTTATACTAGAACTTGCAACAATAGTCCAAAGCCCCTGAATATGAAGCTTCATACGTTTTCCTCAGCAACTTGCAAGAGGATGTCCAACTTCTAATGTACAGTATACATTGCGGTAATCTCATGCGTACTGAACACAATGCGATCTAAAGAAGCAAACATTGTAGGGATATATCTATGAAATGAAAACATTCAGGAAGACAGTTGCCAACTAAAGAGTACAAGTAGTTCTAAGAAAGCACTCACTCTGCGTTTACCCTTCTTGGATAATTAAAGACACATGTCACAGACCCCTTCGTCATGTACAGAGTTAAAAATTATATCAATGACACATATGGCTAAGAACTCATGCTACGTGCGTAAGAAAATTAATGACAGGGAGTGAGCTGACAAAAGCGCATTTGTGCGAAACTCGTAGTAGTTCCATTTAATATTTCTATTAATCGAATTCAATTTTTCCTACTTAGCGTAAAGAGGAAGCAAAAAATGAAACTCCCATCCATTCTATGATACAGGAGCAATAAATACCTCCATAAGTGTTTCCATATGTCTGCTGCTCCCAAGGTCTGTTAGGCACAGGCCTTGTAAGTGTATTAGCGTTAACAGCTGTACTCCTATTTGCGGTTGGAACAATTTCACCGGGTCTTGCCGTTCCAGAAGCTTCTACAACATCACTTGTGCTACCAGGAGATGAGGGCTTGAAAGGTGCAGGACCGGAGGAAGACCCAGCTTGTTCCCAAGGTTTTGCGGGTGGACTACTACCTGCACTAGTCATCTAATTCAATCACAATCGTACAACAAATTCAGGGACAATAGCATGAACACGAGTTTCCCAAGACAGACCTAAGATATGTTATTCAATATGCTCATTATGAACGAAAAACAAAGATGGGGACACTAGAATTAATGAATCTTTCACCAACCAGTCATAATCTATCACCCAGCTGCTTGGCGTAGAAAATCATTTGCTAGATCATTTGAATAAAACAAATATTGACTTTTTAAGAGTAAAAAATAGATAGATATTTTCGGGTGGAATCTCGCATGTTATATACTATAAGAACTCACAAGAGGACAACATTGGCCAACAAAGTTAAAACCAGTCTACTTATTGATTCCATCAACATTGAATCTCTCGAAATAAAATCTTTAAAAACACACTGTGAATAAGCACCACCAGAAGCACATATTCTAATACTTCCTTCTACATCCCTTTGATCATCCAAAATCCTAAGAAATGGGATTCACTTGAACAACACTCATAAAGCCTAAGAAATGGTATTCACTTGACCAATACTCATAAAAATACAAACTTTCTGAATTTAAATATCTATATAGAAAGAGCAATCCTAATCAGGGCTTTCAATTTAGTCAAATTATCCCATTCCGGTTTCAAATATTTAGAAAATAGCATGAATTTTGACATTAGCTCTCACGCCCAGACCCAACTTCAGGCCCACAAACTAGTTGATATTCGGCCCAAGACAGCTATTCTTGACCCTATGATAAAGGTCCCGCAGATCAGATCCAACTTCAGGCGGATTTGGAACTCCTAAAAACATAATAACAATGGCATTGAAGTGATGATGCAGTTAATTGATATTCACACTCAATGGTCGTGATCATTTTATCATAACTATATCATCACTTTATCACCATTAATCTCTTTAATAACATTATAATGTTATTAGGGATCCAAATCCTAGAGTCTAGGACTGGGGTGTAACGACTCGTCCTATATTGCTCCTATAGAATATTTATCAGCAGTTTATAATGACTTAAATTCTCCCTCAACACGGGCTTTTAAGCGTTTTGGACAAATTGACTACGTTTAGTGTTTAAGCAAGCAAGCATACAACAGTGATTAATACCAAAACAAATACCTAACCAATTAATTACAACATAATCATCAGCTCTATAAATTCATCATAATTTCATCCTCCATTCAATCATTAAAAAAACCCTAATCAATCAAAATCAAACGATAACAAGCCCTAATTTCAAATACAAATCAACAGAAAACAAAACGCGTAAAAGTATAAATTAAAACAAAATTTGGCTCAAAAAATAGTAATAGAACTCGAAATTGAGCTGTACGGACCTGATGGCTGAGGATTATTGCTCGCCATCACACGTACATGTATCTATCTATATGTATATATATGTGTATATATATATATATAGAGAGAGAGAGAGAGAGAGAGAGAGAGAAACGAAAATCGTTAGAAAGCAGAGAGAGAAAGAAGGCCTAGTATTATATCATATGTTATCGTGGTTTATCCTCGTGTATTTTTCATTGCAAAGCCCAAGAAAATTCGCATCACCCACCTTTCTGGTGTTGTGAAATGACACTTTTGCCTCTCTAACCAATGCTGACTCCAACAGCGTCAGCATATGACTATTGACCGGCCGTCAATAGGTGAGTGGTTTTTTTTTTTTCCCTAACCTGAGAAAATATTCCTTGTCTCGTTGGCCTAACAGATAAATATAAATCAAAATTTTTAAATATAGCGATTCGACTCAAAATATATACCAAATAAAATAAGGGAGAAAAGCTAATTTAATCTCTAAAATTTAATATAAAAACTATATTTTTTTTATATATAAAGATTTATTTGACTTTTATACTAAACCTGAGGCACTGAAATTTTTCCATAAGATAAGTGAGTTGTTTTTACTTGGGACTTTGACTAAAAGTAGCCACTGAGGACTTCTTGGTCTTTTCATGGACAAGAGCGGCTTGGTACTGATTTGAATACTTTATTTTTGTTAATTGGGTCTAAGCTCGTTTAACATATCGGATTACTAATGGATCATTAAAATCGTTACATGAATGAGAACATGTTATAAATTCAATGGTGATTTTTTTTTTTTTTTGTCAAGAACAATATTATTAATTAAAAACAAAATATATAAAAATTGATCGAGCTTGAATTATACAAGAACTCAAGAGAAACATACTCATACTAACCAGAAAATGTACAACTACTACATACTATGCCAAGGAGGTGAAAATCATCAAGGGAAGGGAACCTAACTCAAGCTGTCATAGAGATGACTCGCAATGAAAGGAGTTAGGCGTGGCTAGACGAGAAAGATAAATATTGCTTAGGATTGTGAACAATAGAGAAAAAACTCCAGTCATAATTTTGAGGACTCCGAATAGCATCTAACATCAATTGATGATATGCATAGAACACCAACACGTAAAAAAATCCAACATCATAAGTAAAACTGGATTTGTACACAAGAGAGATAGAGAAAAAGTGAAGATCAAAGAATATAAGAGGGGAAAAAAGAGGGAGGCTCTAGCTAGAAGTCGGAGCCCTAAAATCAGGGAGGCTCTAGCTAGAAGTCGGAGCCCTAAAATCAAGAATATTTGGTGAAGGTTGTCCAACAATGGCGGGTGAGGATGGGGAAAGAAGACCCCGAGAGAGAATTGAAATTGAGAATTGAGGCGGTCAATGGTGATAATATTTACACGAAATAATCTCATTGTAATTATATATTTATCTCATTATGATAAAATAAGGGAGAATTATGCAAATGGTCTCTATTGTTTTAATTTTTTTAAAGTTTGTCCCCATTATTTTAAATGGTTTAAAATAATCCTTATTATTTTTTAAAAAATAGTCAATTTGATCTTTGACGTTAAAAATAATGTTAAATTTAACGGGAATGAACAGTAACAAAAGGATAAAGGGAAAAAGTATTATAACATTTTCATACAAATTCTATTTAGTCCCTAAAGTTTATAAATAAATTTAATAGTTCCTAAGATTGTAAAAATATATATATAACTTAGTCCCAAAACTTACATAATATTTCAATTTTGTCCCTAATTCATTTTTATCTTCTTCTTCATTCTTCACTTCCATCAATACACACCTATCACCCCCACTTCTTATATCATAACCAAAATAATATGGGAAAAAAAATTAATCCGCCCCTATGTTATGACAAAATATCACGTTACCCCCTGTATTCGCAAAAGTCCAAAAAAATACCATGTATTATTTGAAACGTCTCACACTGCCCCTTTCATGTCTCTTTTAAATTATTAAATGATATTTCTGCCCTTTTATAATGCATATTTTCTTTTCTTTTCTTTTCTTCATCTCTACCCATTTACCAAAAAAAAAAAAGACCCTTTTGCCCAACCCACCCCAACCCCCATTCCCGCTCCAGCTCCTGCTCCTGTCAAGCCCCCATCCCCCCTACCCATCAGTTTTCACCCTCCCTACACCTACCCCTACCCATCAACCTCCCATCCCACCCCCGTCAGCCCCCACCTCAATATATAAATGTATATATATAAATAAATATATATTTATATATACACACATTCAGACCCCCCAAATATATATATATGTATACATACATACATACGTACACATAATGTGACTGTATTTGCATCACTCAAACTATGGTATTTGTACTGCATTTGTATATTAACTCTGGAATAAATGCAACACTTTGATACTTTTGATGCAGTGTAGGAAAATACTAAAAAGTGAAGATCAGACCCGAAATGATCCAAATTGCAAGTCAAGAAGTAAGAATGAGGAAACATGAGAAACGATGGAAGAATGAAGCACATAGAGAAGAAATTTGGTCAAAACTAGTACGAAATCGGATTCAAAACATTGACCTAGATGATCTCAAATAGTGACCCATGTCCCTTTTTGGCAAATCATGCCAATTTTTCGGGTAGAAATAGCCTTCTGAGCAAAACGCAGAAGTCCTGAGTTAATAGGGCATCAACCTTTTGAGAATTTTGTAATTAATTTTGGAATATTATCATTATTTTTTGATATAATTCTGAGTTAATTCTAGTTAGTTTTAATTTTAGTTTTAGCTAATTAATTAGTAGGATACGGGAGAAGTCCCGCCTAGGTAGCTCTTATTCAGGAAAATTTTGCCCGAATAGCTACTTTTAGGGAAAAATTGGACCCAAGTAGTTATTAATCGGGGGAAGTTCTACCCGAATAGCTTTTAATAGAAAAACTCTTATTCGGGAAAAATTCATCCGTAGTAGCTCTTATTCGGAGGAAATTAGTTATGCCCGAATAACTATTTTGCGTCGGACCTCTGTTCAAATTTTGAAAAACAGAAATACGCGTTATTCGATATGGGATAACCTTTCTTGACTCTCTTTTATTTACAGAATTTGTATTCAATTATGTCTGAGTAGATTGATATCTAGAGGAGAATATTGTAAATGATAGTCTTTTAATATATAGTCTCATATTCAGTTTATTCAATTCTAAATTGCAATGTATGGCTTGCTTTAATTCAATATTGTCTTTCATATGTAATGCTTTTAAGTAGATGTTATGATTGTTTTACTTTCGTGTCATAATATTATGCTTGTAGTTGATATTATGATTGCGTTACTTTCGTGCTATATAATTGTTTTAATCATGAATCTATAGGTTGTACAATAGATTCCATGAAACTATAGGTTGTACCATAGATTTCATGAAACTACAAGTTGTACCATAGATTCCATGAAACTATAGGTTATACCATAGTTTCTATTTGTAAGGTTAATTCTTTAGTTTAGTTTGCCTTGTTGTACTTGGTTAAAATAAACTAAGTAGATTAACTAGGTCTATAGCTTTTAGCTTAACCGGGTGTATGCTTGTAGCTTAAGCCCTTGCATAGAATTAGATAACCAGGTGTATGCTTGGTGGTTGTGAGTATTTAATATACGTGTTACCTTCATAAATGCGGAGATGAACTCTATTTATACTAATATGGATTCGGGCAGCAATTAATGTGCAATACTGCCTGATACGCCACCGACGGCCCACACCGTATAACCGATGGACAAGGCTATTACCCAGGGGATAAAGTAGTTGTCTGCTGGTCCGAGCTGTGTGCCTTGCTTTATGTCCCATCAGACAGGCTGGAATAACCGTTGGGGTTTTCTTGGGTCTGGGTTGGGTCAGGTCAAGTGTTTCAGGTCGGTATACAACCTAGCAACTCCCTCTTTAGCTCGGGACCACCCTCGTCAATTATTCCCCCTCCCAAGTCTAGAGACCTGAAGGGGGTCTAGACAGGTGGCATGCGTTCCCGAGCTGGGAGTGTCCGATCAAGGTTAGGTGCTACATCATATAGGTACCGTTCTTCAAAGTTCGACACGTCATGCCTTAATTCTGACAGGACGCGACGTTTGGCATTCTTGAGATGGTTACACTTGGTGCCTATAAATAGGGCTTTAATGTTTCAAAATTCACTTCACCTTTCGCATCCAAGTTTTCACAGCCTCAGGAGATACTTAGGCTCAGAAAGTTAACCTCGGTGAATTAAAAGCTCGGTCACTTGTCCGTTCGGAGAAATTGCAGCTCGATTCCACCAACTCGATCCACTGAACCTAGACATCTGTTAGGTACGTCCCGCCTCCCTTTAGATACTGTATATTTTATTTCATACACTTTTAAGCAAATAGGAGAGTCGGAGCCCAAAGATTCCTAGAAGATGGAAGTTAGATCATACGGGGGTGGTGAGAAGGACCCCTCGAGTTCGGAGTCGTCCTCAAAGCGGGGCCCAGATGACGGCTAGTCAAGCATCTCCCAAGAGGAGGAGTCAAAACCCGCGCAGGTCCAGGCAGAAAGTGATGATGAGTATGAAATTGTAAGGGTCAGGAGAGTGCAGGAGGAAGCCGAAGAGGATCGTCTGTCTGATTTGAATGAATTGGGTGAGGCTAGGGATGGCTCACCCTTAAATCAACTGGAGGGCCTCGAGCTACCCCATAAGTACATAGTTGAGACTTTTAGGGTCAAAGTAGTAGATGTTAGGCTTACGAAGGCAGTTCTGCCTCCCCATGCTCACACAGCTAGCGGCTCCTTGCGTCGAGGAAATAAAACTCAACAGCTTTTTGCCTGTTGCTGACGCAAGTGCCATACTACCGAGGTATTGTTAAATGGTAGGTTAAGGAACTGGTCGGTGGACTGGACGTTCAGACTGAAGATTCCAGGCTGGTTTGATCATGCTTGCAATCCACACGCTGGCCACTTCACGATTTATGACTTGGCTTTTGACTTGATTCAGCTACCCCTTTCTTGCTTCATCACTACCATGCTGGATTGTTTTGAGCTCAGCCCAGGCCAGGTGGCTCCTAATGACTGGGACATGGTCGTGGCCTTTTATGTGTACTACCGGGAGATGGGTGTGGAACCGACCCTTACCCTGATCAGATTTTTTTTCACTTGTAAAGCCAACCCTAAGCATCCTGGGTGGTTCTATTTTGCGGCTAAGAAGGATCCAGCCCTTTTTACCAAATGGAAGTTTTCCAACCAAGGTTGGCATAACAAGTATTACTAGGTGGAGTGCTCGGTCAACACGAGGTATAGGAGATAGTGGACCCCGTCCTTAAAGAAGAAACTCAACGATCAGTCCACATTGTCTAACTCGGAAGCCAACGACGTGGAAAAGTTTAAACTGGGTCTGAATCAGTTGGTAGATATCATGAACGTCCTTAAGTGGGACAAGATTTGGAAGTCCAAGCTGTTTGGCCGGGTACTCAACTTGACCAAGGAATACCCATATTTGCTTTTCGAGACGGATGGTGAAGAGGAAGGGGATCGAGAAAAGGGTCAGTGTAACTCCCCGATCTCTCACGAGATCGGAGGCTCTAAAAACCAAGCTATTCTCAACCCAATTCCAACCCGGTCTCAAAATTTTAAGGAAAACGGACAGAGTCTCCTCTGTGCCGTGGACATTCTGAAAACCTGTAAACATTCAAATAAGCTATAGAACAACACTAAAGCCATTTCCAAAATAAAAATCTCAACTTTAAGGCCATCCAAGCCTTAAGACATGCAAACAGTTTAGATACACACAAGCATGCATTCAAAACTTAACTTCTTTACAAAACCGCTTATTATGCCACTCCATGATAGCTTTTAAGCATTCTTAGAAATTGAAAACAACCCGTCATTCACTCCCAAGCATGCAAAGAAGCTAAGAGCAGAAATATAAGTTATTACACGCCACAATTCCATAACACTTACTACATCTACTTAGCTTTCAAACCTGCAACTACCCAAATATATATACATAAGCCCTTAGGCTTCAAAATAGAATAGAAAGTAGAACAATTAAGGTCTTTCACAGTTTAGCGACAATCACTCAAATCTCAAGTAATAGCACACAGCAATCAAGTCAACTCCTCCAACTACACTACCTGAAACATGTTTAGCGAGGTATGAGCAATCACAATTGCCCAATGAGGGATAAAGTCTACCGGGGACATGCAATGCAGCAGTTAGTACAAATAAAGCATTTTACAAACAAATAACAATTGAAACAACAAGTTACCACACATTAAAAATGATACGATTCACTTGTTCTTCAATCGCGAACCACGAGCCATGAACTAAAATCCCGATGTAATAATGACACCGATATCGATAAGCCGGCATCCTTTATAACTCCAAAATGGGTGTACTCTGGATGTACCCTGAAATCCTACGACCCAACTCTCCCTGGGCGGCATCCCAAGCTAGAGAGGGATTGGGTAACCATGGTAGCTGAGGTATACCAGCAAGCCCGATGCCGCCCGGTTTCTACGACACTACCATGCCCAAATGGTTGCACAACTACGATGCAATGCACTCAAAATGATAACAATAGAATACATCAATAAACACATGATTGAGGGACAACAAAGTAGGTTGCCCTCACACACAATATATAGACAATAAGTGCACATAATCTAAGTACAAGTAAATAAACTATTATGCACATAAAGATGAAGTCTCCCTCACTTGGAATTAAGCCAAGCACAAAATAAATGCGCAAGTAGTGGATACAATAGTAAGCTAGAAGTACGGTTAAATCTCGGGCGTTACAGTCAGTCTTGGGATCGGATCCGACTCCCATGAATTTTCAATCTGATTTTATTTTGATTTCCTTCTAACTTCCTATTTCTTCTTCTTTTCTTTTTTAGAAATGTCGACCGCTAGGGAGAGAGCTTTCTTTAAGATGAGGGAGGCCGCGTTGAGTGGGGAGAGCTCGGCGCCCGAGGGCTCCCATGCCCTAGGATCCAGAAAAAGGCTTGGAGAGACCGAGATAAAGTCTCCTCAAAGAAAAGCAAGACCCAGGAGTCTCCCCCTGAGAAGAAGGGGTCGGGTGTGGTAATCATCGAGCGCCCGCCCACTAAGACATAATCAAATAAGAGGCACCGACCAGAAGAAACGGGCAAAAAAAAGGCGGCGGAGGTAATCCGGTCCAAGAAGGAAAGAGTAGTTGACACATCCACCCCCATCGAGCGCGACCCCAAATTGGCCAAGGTCCCAGTGGACCAGCTCGTTCTAGACTGGATAACTGAAGCAGCAACGATAAGCCGTCGCTCCTCGTTTGATCGTAAAACTTTATTTCCGCTGCATTTTGCCTAATGGTTTATCTTTGTAGGTTGAGTCACACATCTTCTTCGTTTCTAGCCTTATTTACAAGGTTAAGGCACGTTGTACCGAGTTAGAGCATAGGTATAACTAGGCCCAGGCCGAGCTGCTGGAACAAAATGAGGAGGCCTTAAAGAGATACCAGGAGGACGGTGACGAAATCGATCGACTGAATAAGAAGCTGAAGACCGCGGAAGAGGAACTTGAGCGAGAGAAGTCCCGAAGGACTCAGGCTAGCAACGATGTGACAACATTCAAGAAGAAGAAGCGTGAAGTGGATGCCAGTCTTAAGGAATTTAAAGAGAAGGTTAGGCCCGACAGAGAAAATGTAGTAGAAGCCTTCAAGGACAACGACGTGGGCATGAGTTGGCTGATGAAGGAGGGTGAGGCGATGGTCAAGTTCGCTGAGCTGGAATTTTATTTCCAAGGCCAGCTCGCTGCTAGAGAACTAGCGAAGACCTTCCTGAATCCCTTCAAGACCGAATACCTGGAGATTATGGAGGCTCCACTGCCAAAGTTCTTCAATATCCCCGGACTTCCATCCGACTTGAGGTTCTAAGCCCACAAAGTCATGAACTTCGTCAAGAAAGGGATGAAGCAGGTTAGGAATGAGTCCCTTAAGGTCGGGGATAAGGCAAGTGACAGAGCCGCCTCTGTTACTCTGGCGCCTTAAGTTTCATGCTTCTTTTTCTTTGTAACATGCCCAAGATGGGTCATCTTGTGACCTTTTTAATTAATGAAACAATTGTTTGTCATTAACTGATTTTCATAGCTGTACGATTTATGTTGTTTTGTTTTTTCTCTTTTTTTTCACATGCACCGAGTTATGCTTGATTGTGCTTTTAAGAACTTTTAGTTAAGCTCAAGTCGATTGTCGCAATAAAATTAATAAATAAATATCTTGATTTAATCGAGCTGGACTCGTCAGCCCGAACTGGTAAATGAACCAAACTTCATTGATTGAGACCGAACTGGTATTAATAATTCGAGTTGGTCAACTTGGTTTTAATCGATAAGTGTACTTTTATCTTTAGATCGATAAAATTGAACTGGCCATAAAGAAATTGTATACAAAAATGGGCATTGTATTAAATATCTTGATACAACGTGCACTTTGAGCTTGGGCTCTACAAAATAGTTTTGGCTCGAGGCTTTATACAAAATAACACTTTAAAATTCTCATTATGCCAAGCGTTTTTTAGTTGTTTCCCGTATTTATCACGAAGGTAAAAAGTTCCAGGTTGGATTTTTTTTACTACTTCTTACGGGCCTTCCCAAGGTGGAAAGAGCTTGCCTCCTGATCGCGGCGAAAAGATGGCCTGTCGTAGGACCAGATCACTGACCTTAATAGTCTTTGGCTTGACTTGCTTGGCAAAGGCTCGCTCTATAGCCGCTTTTTCGGCCAACATTCAGACTTGAGCTTTGGCACGCAACTCCTCAGCTAGGTCTAGCTCTTCTCGGATTCGAGCTCCGTTTATTTTGGGATCATGGTAGAGTACCCTACTGGTTGGAGACCTAATTTCCACTGGGAGCACTACTTGAGTACTGAAGGTCAGTTCATAGGGTGACTCTCTTATGGCCGAGCTGATGGTAGTGCGCTTAGCCTACAACACCTCTAAAAGGATCGTTGCCCACTGCCCCTCCGCATCTTCTAGCTTTGTTTTTAGGCCCTGAAAAATAATTTGGTTAGTCCTCTCGACCTGACCATTACTTTAAGGATGGGCAATTGACGAGAATCTAAGGTCGATCCCGATTTTAGCACATTTTCCTCGAAAATATGTATTATCAAATTGTTTGTCATGATCGGTCACTATGACCTTAGGCACTTCGAATCGGCATATGATATTCTTTCATACGAAGTCTCAAGTTGCCTTTTCGGTTATTCTGGCTACACCCTCGACCTCGGGGAATTTGGTAAAGTAATCGACGGCCACGAAGACATGTTTCTTCTGCCTGAGGCTGTTCGGCAACGGACCAATAATATCCAACCCCCACTGGTAGAATGGCCACGGACTCACCATTACTGTCAGGTCCACCACGGGTTTTCTCTGGATCTTGGCGAATCTCTGACAGATATCTTATTTCTTCACATATTCTTTAGAATCTTGCTCCAAGGTCGGCTAGAAGTAGCCTTGCCTGAGTGCCTTTCTCGCTAGGGCTTTACCGCCGAAGTGATTTCCACAGACTCATTCATGGATTTATCTAAGTATGTAGTTTCTCTCCTTGGGTCCTACGCATTTTAAGAAGGGCCAGGTATAGGCCCTTTTGTAGAGCTGACCCGTAATTAAGACGAACCTCGAGGCCTGTTTCTCAATTTTCTGAGCTTCTTTTGAGTCATCGGGGACTATACCCCCTCAAAGTAGTCCATGATTGGCCGAGTCCAATCTGGGCTCGTGATTATTTCGGTGACTTCCTGATTTCCCAACTGGATGCTGGACTCGAAAATCTCTTCCACATGGACCAGGGCAGGTCAGTTTTCTCCCACGGCCAACTTTGATAAGGCATCAGCTTTTGTATTTTCTTCATCAGAATCTGCTGTATGGAGAATCTCTTGAATTTCAAGGCCAAGTCCCTGACCTTACTGAGATAGGACACCATGGAATCATCCTTGGCCTCGAATTCTCTAGAGACTTGGCTCACAACTAGTTGGGAGTCAATGTACATTTCTAGGGTCTGCGCCCCTAGCTGGGCCACAACCCTCAGACCTGCGATTACTACTTCATACTCGGCCTCATTGTTAGAGGTCGGGAAGGCAAACTTGAGGGAATATTGGTGCTTATGACCTGTTGGGTCTAGGATTACAACCCCAACTCTACTTCCTGACTTCCTTGACGCTCCGTCCACATGGATTTTCCATATTTTCTTCGGATAGTGTTCAGCTCGGCTTGTACACTCAACAACAAAGTTCGCAATTGCCTGGGCTTTGATAGCCGTTCTCGGCAGATAGACGATGTCAAATTGACTTAGCTCGACTGCCCATTTTAGTAGTCTGCCCGAGGCTTGTGGCTTGTACATGATGGATTTAAGTGGAACATCCGTTATGACCCTGATTGTGTATGCATCAAAGTACGGTTTAAGCTTTCTGGCCACAGTCACTAATGCGAAGGTAAGTTTTTCCAAAGTGGAGTACCTCACCTCAACCCCATGGAAAGTTTTACTGACATAGTAAATTGGCATTTGGTCTCTGCCTTATTCCCGAACTAGCGCAGCCGCTACTGCCATTCCCGAACAGGCTAAATATAGTACCAGCTATTCCCCCTCCTCAGGTCGGGATAGCAGGGGTGGCGACACTAAGTATCTTTTTAACTCATCAAAGGCATTCTGGCACTCTTCCGTCCATTCAAAGTTCTTGGGGCTCCTCAGTATTTTAAACAAAGGTGCACACTTGTCAACTGACCTAAACATAAATCTGCTCAGGGCGGCTACCTTTCCGGTGAGCACCTGGACATTGTTCACGTAGGTCGGGGGGCCAGGTCTAAGATTTCTTGGATTTTCTCCGGATTTGCTTCGATGCCCTGAGCCGTGACCATGAATCCCAAGAACTTACCCGCTTTGACGCCAAATGCACATTTTTTTCGGGTTCAGTTTAATTCCGAACTGATCCATCACGGTGAATGCCTCTGCCAAGTTGATCGTATGATCTTTCGCTCTTTTACTCTTGACCAGCATGTCATCCATATAAATTTCCATGTTACGCCCGATTTGGTTTCTAAAGACTTTGTTTACCATCCGAGTATAGGTGGCTCCAGCATTCTTGAGGCCAATAAGCATAACCTCATAGTAGTAGAGCCCCTGATCGGTGATGAAAGCTGTCTTTTCCTTATCCCCGGGCGTCATCTTTATCTGGTTGTAGCCTTTGAAGGCATCCATGAAAGAGAGAAACTCAAACCTCGAGGTGGCGTCTACTAACTAGTCAATCCGAGGTAGGAAAAAGCAGTCTTTCGGGCAAGCTTTGTTGAAGTTAGTAAAGTCAATACACAATCTCTATTTTCCTGGGCTTTTGGAGACCAGCACTACATTGGATAGCCAAGTTAGATACTGGATTTCTTGTATATGTTCGGCATCCAATAGTTTTCTGACCTCTTCAGCTAAGATCCTCTGCTTGTCATAGTAAAAGTGTCGTCGCCTTTGTTTTATTGGATAGTAATTACGGTCGGCATTCAAGTGGTGCTCGATCACGGCCAGATCAATCCCTGTCATGTCAGTGGCAGACCAAGCAAAGATATGTTCATTTTCAAAGAGAAATTGGCTTATACCTTTTTTGATGTTTTCCGGTAGCTCACTTTCGATCATGGCTTTCTTGTTTTCTTCTGAAAGCTCTATCTCTTGCAGCTCTTCCGCAAGACTTCCTCTCTTGGCATCTCTCTTCTCCTTGGGCAGGTCGGGTCTCCACCCTGATTGATACTTAGGCCGGATGGAGCTCTCATAACATTCCCGAGCTGAAAGCTGAGCCCCTCTAATTGTAGCTACGTCACCCGGTGTCGGGAACTTTAGCGCTTGATGGTATGTTAAGGGTATTGCCTTGAAGTAGTTTAAGGCGACCCGCCCCAGAATACCGTTGTAAGTCGAGTTACAGTGCATCACAATGAAATTGGCCTGCATCGAAACCCTTTTTGGACCATCCTGGAGGGTGAGTGTGAGATTGGTGACCCCCTCTGTTTTGTGGCCGTGTCAAGTGAAATCGGCAAGTGTTCCCTTCAACGGTCGAAGCCGACTCCGATCCAACCCCATTTGCTCAAAGGCCTTGAAAAATAAAACTTCAGCTGAACTCCCGGTGTCCACCATTATCCTTTTGACGGTGATGTTGGCAATCTCAGTGCTGATGACCAAAGGGTTATCGTGAGGTAGGATTACTCCCTCGAGATCATCCGAGGTAAAGGTAATCCTATCCAGCCCTCCGGCTAAACCCACAATCGGCCTGCATTCACGTCTAGAATAAACATACCCCTTCCGACCAGCCGACGTCTCTCCACCCGATGTGAGTCCTTCGACAATGGTTTTCACAACACCCAAGTGCCCAGCCCTGTCATGGCGCCTAGGCGGGCTTCTTTCTCTTTCCCTGCCTGTCTTTGGGTCGGGGTTCTTAGGCGGTTGCTGATCAATATACCTTATGAGGTGACCTTTGGATATCAGGGCCTTGATTTACTGCTTCAGATCTCTATACTCGTCAGTGGTATGCCCATAATCCATATGGTAGCGGCAATACTTAGTCTTATTGCGCTTCTTAGGTCGGCCTCGCATCTTGGGCGCTGGTGGCAAGTGGTTTTGGTGTTAAATCTCCATCAGGATCTATTCCCTTGGGGTGTTGAGGGGAGTGAACATTGTGAACCTTGGGCCCTATTTTTGTTGTTGTTGCGGTTGTTTGCCCTGTCGGCCTGCATTTTGTTCTCGGGCTGAGCCTTGGATGAGGATTCCCCATTCTTCTCCTTTTCTTTATCATCTTCTCGCTTCGCCTGGTGAATCTCTTCTGAGTGAATATATCCCTCTGCCTTCTCCATCAACTTGACCACAGTGTCCACTAGGTCAATGGACAAGGAGGAGGTGAGAGGTCCCGACCTGAGTCCACTTTTGGTAAGCCATCAGGGCCTTTGAGTCTTCTAGGTTGGGGATCCTGAAAGATTCTTCGTTGAATCGGGCGGTGTAGGTCCTCAGACTTTCTCCCTTCTCTTGCTTCACTGGCAATAATGATGAGGTATGGCGAGTTGCACGTCAGCTTCCGGCGAATCAAGATAGAAACGCCTCTACCATTTGATGGAAACTTTCGACCTAGCCGAGGTGAAGTTTCTGGAACCAATCCAGTGCGTTGCCCACCAGTATGGTCGGGAACACCTTCGTCTTCATCCGATCTGTCATATCATGAAGAGTCATATGATGATCGAAGTTTAGCAAATGGCTGGCGGGGTCGCCATCCCCATTGTACATCGCTAAATGTGGCATCCGGTTGCCGGCGAGAAATGGTGTGGCTAGAACCTCGGGAGAGAGAGGGCTGACACCAAGCAGGTTTATGACCTTGGCTATGGCAGCCGTAGTCTTGGCCTGCTCGGGGTCAATAAGGGGAGCTATCCTGTTTCAAATTTCGTCCACTCGAATCACCGGCTCGGGAGATCCTTCGTCATCATTCTAGGCTTGAGCCCGTCTCTGGGCCGGTATACGGAACTGTGGTCGCTCTGGTTGGGGGGCTACAACAGGAGCTGCCGGTGGGTCCGCGGCCAGGCATGTTACTTTTTCCTTGAGTTCCTTGAACATCTGGAACATCAACTTCATCTCGGGCACCATGCCTGCCGTAAAGTCTTCTTCGAGCTGGGTAGCTTATGTGGTTAAGTGTATACGTTGGCTCGTTCCAACGTCAGTCTGGGTTGGGTTTTGGCTTGGTGTCTAGGTAGCTTCGAGGTCCTCACCCCAGGCGGGTAAGTCTTCTGCTGCTAAGTTGTGGCTTCGGGTTTGTATTATGGTGGTTTCTCAATAGGTAGTGGGATTAGGAAGACCAGTCTGATTCTCACAAATAGCGTCAAATTGTTAAGGTTCTGAGCTTCAACAGTTGAGGTCGGGCAACTCACTTCAGTGTATGCCGAACCTTGGGGTCGGACTCCTGACCTACACAAGTAAAGAGAATGAAAAAGCTGGGTGACGACCTATATTTTTTCCTCGGGTGTGGAAGTGATTAACTTGTCCGAGCTGGATATGGTGGTTGGGAGTATTTAATATACGAGTTACCTTCATAAATGCGGAGAGGAGCTCTACTTAAACTAATTTGGATTCAGGCAGCAATTAATGTGCAATGTTGCCCGACACGCCACCGACTGCCCACGCCGTATAACCGATGGACAAGACTATTACCCAGGGGATAAAGTAGTTGTCCGCTAGTCCGAGCTGTATGCCTTGCTTTATGTCCCATCAGACGGGCTGGAATAATCGTTGGGGTTTACTTGGGTCTGGTTTGGGTCAGGTTAGGTGCTTCAGGTCGGCATATGACATGACAACTCCCTCTTCAGCTCGGGACCACCCTCGTCATCGTTCTTTTTAAATTACTTTTAATGGAAAATATCATGAAGTCAACTAAATAGAAAACGAGTTGGACTAAAAGTGAGTATTGAAGGACCAAAATGACACTTGAATAAACAACGGGAACATTTAGATAAGTTGCACTTTTTTATTGGAATGAATTTTCTTTTTTGTTTCCCTCTTTATCATGATTTGGTATGTGCTTTCGTTTTAAAATATATGAATAAATGGCTAACTCTAAGTTTTATATAATACTACCATTAAAATGCAAAGATTTACGGTGTATAGTTCATAATACACATATTTACATTAAGCAAATACAACTTGATTGTCTTGTATAAGCTTTTGATTTGTAGTGTTTGTAAATCATCACGGGTTATAAGCAATTAAAATTATCACAAATATTTCACTACATATATATTTTTTCTAGTTATGTAATTAGCATTTTTCTTTGTTACTCGAAGGAATCGAGTAATAGATTGAAAGAGTAGAGTAAAACTAGGTTAGTCATCCTTGTTGTGCATTCAACTTGACACGTGTCATAATCATATCACAGATGATATGTAGGGACAGTTGAATTCTTAATCGCGTAATTATTCTAAGTGTTTTTAACCATCATGTTATGTAAATAAGCATTTTAAGCAGTTTACCTTGTTAATTTAGGGGATAACATGAAGATTTAAAGAGCTTATAAAGCATAATAAGAAATTTGTATTAAAAGTCATCATTTTGAGCAATGAAGAATAGACATACACACACATATATATTACAAGAAAAATATATAATTTTTATTGGACAAAAAAATACGCATTTCAAATACGTAATAATCATGTAACAAGAAAATATATAGATGGTCAAACATACAAAGATTAACCATTATGAGCAACTAGAATTATAAAAAAACAACCACCTAAATTTATAGATCAATATGATGGCAAAAGTACAAAATTACAAGTGTCATTTCATCGTAGGACACATAAAATATATGAACAATTAAGTAGACAAAGATCACTAGTGTCAAAGAGTAAATGAAAAACTAAAGCGTAAAAAAAAAAAAAAAAAAGTCCTCCTCTAAATTCAAGTTGTTTAACAAGGATATAATACTAGAATTTACTTCAAAATGATTTGATTGTTCAAAAAACCCAAAACATATGAGTTTACGAGTTTTAATAAAGTGAAAGCTAAAGAATCTGACCCATGAACGTCAATTATGATATCAGAGTTAGACCCCTAGTTTAATCGTATTTATTTACGTGTGATCGATCTGTTTAGTTTTGTTTTGCACTTATTAACTCTTTATCATCAATGTTAGCTCTTGTTTTTTGATTCTCACTGGATCACACGTGAGAGAGCGTGTTAAAATATATATTCCACCCATATCATAAAATCATCAACTCAAAAACTATCTTATAAAATCTTAAATTACTACACGTAACACTAATTAATTTTAGATAGAAGGTAGGCCCGCAACGACATAAAAATGATTCTCTTTCTTTTAACTTAATGTTGCTTTTAAAAACATTATAAATTATCCATTGTTATAAACTAAAACATAAATACTAAGAAAGTAATACTAAAACAAGAGAGAATATGAGAGAGTAAGATTGTTGATTTATTCAAGTGTATATCCTTCTTATAAACTCTCTCTATTTATAGAGTTTTCTACCATCTTGATGACATACTCATTTCATCACATTTACATCACATTCCATATACATATAATAATCTCCACTATACAAGAATCCTATAAGCATATTTGACCAACAATTGTAGTAATCTTCCGCTTAGGCAAGGATCCTATGAATAAATATCTTCATCTTCATAAATACATAACGATGAATACCCACAACATCATATTTTCATAAGACTCCCCCTTGGATATTCATTCTTTAAGAATATACCTCGTTAAAACCTTACTAAGAAAAAACCCAGTGGGATAAAAATCTTAGTGAAGGAAAAAGAGTACGATATTCTTAGTATACGTTTCTTGAGCTGCCTCATTAAAAACCTTGCTAGGAAAACCCATTGGGGAAAAACCTATGCAAAGGAAAAAATAGTGTAGGGCATATAAGACTCCCCCTCATGTGAATATATCGATAATGATCGCAAAGTTGACACATGCCAATTTTGATGGCTAGTTCATCAGGGGCAATGCCTTTTTATAGACGCTCCAATAACATTTTTACTTTACTGAATTTGATGAGAACTTATACCACGTCTATCTTGAATTCAAATAGAATCTCAGTGTGACATACTCGTATTTGGTCTGCCTCATTAAAACCTTACTATGAAAAATCCAGTGGAAAAAAACCTTGGTGAAGGAAAAAGAGTACAACGCAAAAATACCTTCTCCCCCTCAGTGCAACATGACTAATGGGTGATAGATTTCAATCATATACATTCTCAGCCAGCCACATGAATTGTCATAATCTCAGCATTATTTCAAGATACAACATTCATGACCTGTTTAATGCATCGCCACGAAATACTTGTCACTACAAGTAAATACATAGGCTGTCTGTGATCTTACTTTGTGAGGGTCAGGTAAATAGTTGGTATCTGTAGGCCGACATATGATGATTTTAATGCTCTTGAATAAGATAAGTTCGTATGTGATGTTCCACATATGTAGCACGATCCTTCACATTGGAGCTACATTATACCTGGCTAACAAATTAACCAAAACACAATATACTATATTGTATTATCAACAAGATATATTAGTGCATTAATTGTATTTAAATATGGTGCTTCAGGACCAATAACTCTTGATGAGTCATTATAGTATTTATCAACATATATAACAAATGCATATGATAATCGGAAGCAAATATGTCATGATATCATAATATTCTAAGAAATTTTTTTCTCATTCTCCCAGAATGTTTTATTCTATACAAAGATCTTTGTAATCAAATAAATTTCTCAAGATTTTCATTCATATGCTTCAAGCATATATAGTCCTTCTAGGACTTCAATAAAAATATTATTATCACGTGAATATATGCTTCAGGCATATAAAATCCTTTCAAGACTTAAATATCATTATCACATAAATATATGCTTCCAGCATATATAGAGTCTTTCTGAGACTTCAATAAAATTATCATGTGATTTATATAGGTAAACTATTATCATATTCATAAGACGCATATGAAGTCATTTTTCAAAATTACCAGGCTAATATCAATATGATTTTCCCAGAGAATATACACTAAGGTATAATCACACAGCGTACTAACCTATTCTTTGTTTGCCTTTAAACAATTTAAGGGAAAGACAACTATTATGATTAATTCCTTGAAATTTCTCATAGTGATGTGGGATTGATTTTGTACAATGTTCCCCCTCAATCCTATCAATAACTATACATATTTCATGTGCATTTCAACAACTAGACATATGTCATTTCAATGAGTATTTGAGCAATCATACGTATGTCATATGCACTCACTTTATGCCTGGATTGCATCTAATTGATTATATTGGCCAATCATTTATCTGTCGACATTCTTTAGTGGACTTGTAATTTAAGATCCTCGATTTCTTTCATAACATGAGTAGCTACTGCAGTTTTCAAAAGTTGATCGTGGTCAATTTTTATTGTCGGTTCTATTCCTTTTTAGGATTAATTTAACTGAGTAAGATCTCTTTAGTCTCAAATACTTTTAATATTCACATCATTTTCATGTACCTGATACTCTCGTGGAGTAATATTTCTCAGTTATATTTTCAACTCCTTGTTTTGACATTTGCAAAATATCAAATAATCCAAAAATACCAACTCGCATATTTTGCTCCTTTATCTATGGAACCGATATGTATACTACCATTTCGGTGTGTAGTAGACGTTATTTCTTTATATGTGTTTTAATTGAAACATCAATTCTAATATATAGGAGCAATTAAAGCTGGTATATGTGACTTTAGTTATAATCTTTGCATCCGGGAATACATTTTATACGAGGATCAATATGATAAACTTGCCATATAAATATTTACTGTTCCAACTTTTGTTTTTTTCCCCCTGATACTAAGAATATAATTTCATTAATTAGCAAAATATACTATTGAAACCGATCCCTTCAATGTCCCAATATAATATTTGATGGGGTTTTATAAATTCTCAGTTTCTTGTATAAACCCATCTTTATGCGCTTGTGGGGGAATAACAGGAACATACATTGCACAAAATATCCTTAGATAAGATTCGAATAATGGAGAGTATATAATTCAAACGGTTGACTTTGTTTGAATAAACATTGCAGCATGTGATACCTATGTCCTCAATAGGACCAGACTTAGTCAGTAATAATATTGGTCTAGCAATTAGCTGCAAGTATTTA
This sequence comes from Ehretia macrophylla, assembly GCA_037974665.1. Lineage (NCBI taxonomy): Eukaryota > Viridiplantae > Streptophyta > Magnoliopsida > Boraginales > Ehretiaceae > Ehretia > Ehretia macrophylla. The sequence goes on along the minus strand of CM075782.1, from coordinate 37,692,170 downwards.
ATAAAGGTTTCAGTTAGACTATATGTGTGTGAGTCACATAATGTTCAACACAAATCCCAATATACACTATCATTAAATGAATGAGATGTAAAGTTTTCTTCATTATCAAGATGAGTTATCTTGATTGTATTATCCAAAAATTGTGCCCATAGTGACTATGCAGTGATTATTTACGCGTCACTATTTGTATAGTATCCGGCACGACACTATTCAAACAGTACCCGACGACTCCATTATTCAAATAGTACTATTCACGATACTGTTCACATGGGTTACTATTTATCTTCCAATAATGTATTATTTCATGCCGCATTCGAAGTAGATAATATTCTCACATATGATTATCATATTGGGGTATCGATTAATAAAATATCGAAATGATCCACATGATATAATAATAGGCTCGCATATATCCCTTTGAATCATTTCTCGAAATACATAATTTATGATATCAATTTTAATAAGGGATGACCTTTTAATCAATTTTCCTTAGGCACAAGTAGTACATGAAAAGTTATTTGGTAACAAAATTATTTGATTCTTTAATCGGTGCCCATATGAATTTGCAATAATTCTTCTCATATCATGTCAAAGTATAGAACACTCAGTGCAATAATTCTTCTTATATCATGTCAAAGTATAGAACACTTTAGATTTAATATCTTATGGTTCATTAGTGGGTGTTCATAAGAATTTTTCATGAATTTATTTCATTACCGTGACACCCATGCCATACAAGTGATCATTGCAACGCATGGAAAAACTAGGATCACTATATATTTTATCAACTGCTCATATAGTTGTATGAGAAAACTCATATACAGAGCAGGATTATTTGAAACGTTAGAATGCCATAAAATATATTGAATAAGGCCGATATTACAATAACATTCATGGCAACAACCGTGTCAATTGCTATATTCATAGGAATAATAATGCTAAAAATATATTCATCGAGTAAGATATATTTATTTTGTTCATCATACTACAATAAAATTATATATGAGAACATAAAATCATATAACTCCAAGTTATAAATTGCAAGTAGATATTGAGAATAATATGACACCGTTCAATAGCTCCAAACGATTAACAAGCTACAAATGAAATAAAGATTAAAGTACAAGAGGGTAAACAAAATATCAAAAATCAACCATCTAAAATACAATTATTTTTACTAAAAGATTCAGATCTATGATATAGATCCTTATTGTTATAATTTTAATTAAGTTTCACATTTATATTCAAAATTACAAACTTAACAAAAAATGAAGAAATAAATAAGGATCATAAGTAATATACATATAAAAATTAGAACTACATCTCTGTCCTCATCCATTGCTAATCTCTAATTTTTTTTTTCGGTGTTGAAGGTGAGGGAAAGGATGAGAAAGATGATAAAGAAGTGGAGAATGCAACACAATGAGGGAGAAAAATAATAAATAAGGTATTGGGTCAAACCCTAATTGTTTGGTCAAATAAATAGTGTCGTGAATAGTGATCGGTATGAATAGTACCACGTGAACAGTATAATATGAATAGTAGCACCGACGGTTACTATTTCAACAGTGTCATGAATAGTACTACATGAACAGTAACCACTGATATGAGTTTTAACTATACAATTTATTACAACTCAAAAATGTATCTCACAAATCATGGTGAATCAACCATTATTATATTAAACATCATTATTGTCACCTTTAACTTTTGTCTACCATCTTTTGTTTACTTATCTTTCTCTTTCTTTTGTCACATTTCTTTAATCTTGACTATCATAAAAAAAATGCAACAAATCTTTCCAATAAAGTGGAATAGATTGCATCTAGCGAGCTCTTTGTTCAGCTCATTTTTTTTTTCAGATTACAAAATAAGACTTCAAATACTAAATCGATGACTGAAAATAAGATTATAATAATATTTTAACATAACACATAATATGTAAGAAATATTGTAAAATATGCTTTTAAGTATAAGTAGACAGTGTTTATCTATTTACTTATTTGGATATAATATAAAAGGAATATCACTATGCTGCAGTAGAAGATAATTCCAACACAAATCAAATCATTACCTCATATAGTCATATGGGTGGATTAACTAAATGTCTACGTGTCTTACAAGAAATGTGTACAACACATCTTTTTGCATACTTTTATATATCATCTTAATATTGACCACCATAGTCTTTGCAAAAGGGTTCCCGTCGCCAAGATATCTATCGCCATAGGACTTACATTTGGGTTCAATACCAAAATAGTTAGATATAAATAATTATTAAGTTTCATTAGAATTGTAAGAGAAGTTAGTGATAAGTTAGACATAAATAATGTTAAAATTGTTAGAAAAGTTAGTGAGAAGTTAGATATAAATCAATATTAGAACTGTAAGAAAAGTTAGTATTAGATATAAATAATGTTAGGATATAGTCAGAAAAGTTACTAATAAGTTATAATCAAATCGGGAACAAGAAAAATTTAGTCCAATAACAGTTTCAACATCCTTGTGAGCAACGGTAATTAGGTCCAAAGATCAATCTGATATTCCTTTGAGTGATGAAATTTTATGTCCAAAATTTGCAAGTCCGAGCAAAAGTTCATTTGGTTAAATATTAAATTTTTATGTCCAAAGTCTAGTTATTTATACTTTTAGAGAGGTTAAACTTCGCCAACTCTATGATTGTAATATATTAACTAATCTATAACATATAATCAAAAGGTAATTGAAAAGGGAAGGATTATATGTACATTTGATAATGAAATGGTTGGATACTTCGTTGTTTGCTACTTCGGTAGAGTCTTATGCTGATAACGTGTTATAAACTAAAACATAAATACTAAGAAAATAATACTAAAACAATAAAGAATTTGAGAGAGTATGTTTATTGATTTTTTCAAGTGTGTATCTTTCTTACAAACTCCCTCTATTTATAGAGTTTTCTACCATCTTAATGATATACTCATTACATCACATTTACGTCACATTCTATATACATATAATAATCTCCATTATACAGGAATCTTATAAGCATATTTGACCAACAATTGTAGTAATATTCCACTTATGCAAAGATCCTATGAATAAATCTCTTCATCTTAATAAGTATATAATGATGAATATCTATAATATCGTATTTTCATAACATGCATATATTATTTATTGTTTATATTTTTTTAAAGTTGGTTCTTAATGTTCTAAAAATATCATATTAGTCTCTAATATTTATAAAAGTGATTTAAAATAGTTTTTATTATTCATAACTAACTAATTTAGTTTTTATTATTTAAAAAAAAATTTAATTTAGTTCCTAAATAATTTTTTTTTAAAAAATAATAGGAATTAAATTAATTTTTTTTAAAATAATAAAAATTAAATTAATTAATATTAAATAATAAGAACTAAATTGAACTAAACTATTACGACTAAATGTAAAATTTATACTAAAAACATTTTACCACGAAACTATCCTTTTAACTCACTTCCGTACAGATTTTCTCCTCTCCTTCCTCAGCTTCCCTCCACCTCCTCCAACACATCCCCCCCCCAAACCCACCTAGCCATCCACCCACCCAAAGTTTTTCTTCCAAATTAAATAATTCCGCTAATTTACACACAACACAACCTCAATTTTCACTTATTTACACAAATCACCCCTTAACTTTTACACATCTCAGAAAAAAGCAGGAAAAAAAATTAATTTTTTTATTTTTTTGCCCTTTTTTTTCTGTTTTCGTTTATTGGAATTGGGTTTTTTATGGCTGCGAGTGCGAACCCTTCAGGGGGTGGTGGGAATAATAATAATAATGGTAACAGTAATAGTAATAATAATAATAATAATAGTAGTAATAGTGGAAATGGCACCACCAGTAACGGTGTTGCGGTTCTCGATAATTCAATTGTGGGACCCACCCAGGCGGCGCTCCGGCACAACCCGGGCATCTCGGTTGAATGGACCCCTGAAGAGCAGTCCCTCTTGGACGAGTTGCTCGAGAAGTAAGCATCAATTAAATGAAATATATATGTTGCTTTTTTATTATTATTTTTATTTTTTCTTTTAAATTTTTGTATTTGAGTGCGTAGAGCTAAGGGTCCATGGTGCTATATAAGAATGAGTAGCACCATTAAATTCATATGGCTGACTCCAGCTAGTGACACAAGTCTTGGTTTGGTTTGGTTTGGTTTATATGTAATGCAGTAATGCGTGTTAGATATGTTAATTGCGCGGTTTCTTGGAGTTTTAGTAGCTGGACTTGGCAAATTCTTGTTGGGTTTTGTGTGTTTATCGCGAATTGTATGGATCTGTATCTTTGCGTTTAGAACTTCAAAATTATAATTCAGTGCTTACTGAATGTTTTGATGGGTAAAAATGGACGCGATTATGTGTTTTGTTGGTGAATTGCGTGTTATGTAGTGTAGTTTATTGATAATGTTCAGTGAAATCCGGGTGAAAACAATCTTATCCATGCAGGGAAAGTAAAGATTTTAGAAAACGAGCAAGAAAAATGTAGGGAGAATACTATGTTCTTTTGCTTTATGTGTGCAGAATGAAAAACTTCTTATAGGTAATTTGATTCAAGTGTTTGCATTTTTTTTTTTTTGGCCTATGGTAGCCTTATTAAGATAGACTATTGTCATTGTATCCTTATGATGTATTGATTGTGGATGTTTGATTCTTCTCCTCCTGGGTAAATAGATACACGATTCTTTGAGATGCTGCAAAAAAGTCAATCACTAGGAATGTATTGTACTTGTGTGTGATGAATAAAGAATGTCTAAATCGAAGCTTCCCTTCCAAGTAATTGAAACATGGTTTTGGTAGGAGTAAACAATATCTTTGCTTAGCCAAAAAAAAAAAAAAAAAAAACAATATCTTCAACATATATAACCTAAAAATTTGACTTCAATTGTGCAAATACTTTGCTTATAAAATTGATTGTGCACTAGTACTGTTTTTGAGGCGAAAGCAAAAGACACAAATAACACTTTTTTGTGTTATGTGTAAGTCTCGTAGAAATGCCAGTTCATCGACACGACAATATCATCTGAATGATGCCAATTTTGATATATCTAAAAGAAGTATAGCAAAATTCTCTATTGTCCTAACCAAGCTGTGTTGTTTGGATTTGCATTTCTTCTACTTGAATCCTAATTATAGAATGAAGATACAACTTTCAGCCAATCAACACTAAGTAAAAATTGCTCCAATGTTCTGTAGGAAGTTTAGAAAGTTCATCTTAATTGACTAGTTACGAGGGTCATGTAGAAAAATTAGGATAATTTGTCATTTCAGCTAAAGAAATTGGTTATGACCGCCTTCTTCTGTCTTGTTAAGAAACAATTGGTCTGGCTATATCATTGTCAATTTGGATCTGGTCAGTTGAACGCATTTGGAATTTTCTTTTGATAGGTCCAATTCAATGTCTTTTAGTTGGTATCTGTTGTATGTAGAGAAAAAACTTTTATAACATGAGTCCATTGATATGAAAAATTACAAATCTGGTAGTCCAAAACTTGTTCTTAGTATTTCTCCTTCTGGGAATGACATTCACTTTCAAATTCCTATTCCTTACATATAGGATGACTTTAATTACCATGTGATACCCATCAGGGATATTGGTAGTTTTGTTTGTTTTTCTCCTCTTCTTGATGATGTATGGACTGTGTATATTAAGTTGATGTGACAATGCACTGCAGATATGCCTCAGAGGCCAACATAGTTCGGTATGCTAAAATTGCAATGCAGTTGAAAGATAAGACAGTTCGCGATGTAGCACTGCGTTGTAGATGGATGACTGTAAGCTCTCTATCTCCTATTGGTTCTTTTTAGCATTCAGCGATCTGAAGTGAAACCCCTAATTACTGCAGAAAACCTAGAATACTGAACGTTTGGAATGAACTCCTGCACATATCTTTATGAATCAAATGTAACTAGAAATTGTCAATGGGTAAGCAAATCGCCTCTTGGAATGGCAAGTGATATTTCAAGTGTCCCATTTCATGAGGCTTACACCTATGGTCATTTTCTATATATTATGTTCTTCCTAATTAAAGATTTTGATTGTGAATCTGTTTACACATTTAGTAGGTATTGGGTGCGTAAAGTTTGTGAATCTAGTTTTATTTAGGTTGAAAAACTAAAGATAACTCAAAACTACTCCTGTGCACAAGATTTGTATTGAAGAGAAGAGAGAACATGAGGCAAGCTGCATGAAGTCATCTTTCTTAGAGGCCTCAGACGACAGTGGGAAACCCTGTTACAAGTCTCCTTTTGGTGACTCTCTTATCAGTTGCTGGCCTTTGAACCTGTTGATGTTTCCTTTCCTTAAAAGGTCATTTTGATCACTCACTTCTGATGGTGTACTTCAAGTGCTCCCTAAGTAAGTCCCCGATGGATTGCCTACGTACAAGGTCTATGGAATTTCTTCTCTTGTCTTCTGGTTCTTTCTTCTTTTAAAGTGCCGGTTCTAAAAGCATTACAGTGGGTGGGTTCTTACCCTTTTCATTGTTGTTTTCTTGATGATATATAGTCAACTGGCCATGAGCATTAGTCCAAAAGAATTCTTTTGCTCTCTTTTCACCATGGTACTTTTTGGGTCCATGCTAAGTGCCAATTGATTGGCACGAGCCTGACTATTTCTCGGAGTTCCTTAGGCTACTTTTCTTTAACATTTTCCTTTCTATTTTTTCTTCCCATGAAAGACCATTACACTCACATGTATATATAATTCATTTTTCAGCTTGTCTCGAAAAAGGTGTTTTACGATAAAAGAGTCCTGGTGTTCCTAAATAATGTAGCCTTGCTTGAATTTAGCTCAGCAAATAGCTTTGGTATTTTCCTTTAAGTTTCCTGTAAGCATCCAGAGCTTTTGATCCATGGTATAGTCTAGAGCAACAATTAAATCTTTGTCAGCTTGTCATTGCCTCACCAAGAGTGAAAGGATCTTTCCCTTCTCTCATGTCAGAAATTTTTCATTTTATTACACCTGATCGCTGGGAAACTTCTTGTCACACATTCAGGGAATACTCTTCTCAATCCAATGACCATAAATAGTTCAGTCTATGTAGAATAGAGACATACCATAATTTAGTCAGTTGTAGAGTACAAGTAGATTTGCTTGGTAGATTGGAGTTATTGGACCACATAATCCTCCAATTCTCTGCAGGTTGTTCCAAATTCTGAGCAATATCTATGTGGAAGTTTCTACGGTTTGTGAGGAGACATTTAGTATATTCTTCGAGTAGACTCCATAGGCATTCTGGGTTTTGTAATGAAATCTTAAACTTGATGGCCATAGAGCTAGTACTTTATGCTCACTGTGGTGCTGAAGCTCTATCATTTCATTCTGGTAGACTGGGAAATGACCCGTAAGTTTGCATGAATGGCATTTGTGTTTGTTGTTGGTGGCCCTTTTCTAGTCTTGTTTCTAGACAAAGTAGAACTTGCAATGGCTGATGAAACTGTTTACATGCAGAGAAGCAACATTTTTATTGTTATACTTATCAGAAGCAAGTCATGACATGATTAGAGACACATAATACAGTTTTACTGCCTAGCACTATATATTAGATGTTTAGTTGATACATAGTACACATCTTTAGCTACATGTATAAGTATGATTGTGTCTTTATGAATAACTTTAATATCTTATAAACACAGTAAATACGATTGGATTTTGATTATGCAAGTTAATATACCTGGACTTTTATGTGCATTGTTGAAGTTTTGTATCGCAAGGTTAGTTATAATGCTTATGATTTTTCACTTTGTTGAAATGGATATTTCATGAGAGAGTATCAAGATCTATGGAATAAATCTCCATTGCCCCCGAGGAAATACATACCCGTCAAGAAATTTTGGCAGTTAATGATGATGAATGCAAGAGAAATACTCATTTAAAGTGCTGATTATCTATTTGATTAGATTTATAACTCAATCATTATTTTAAGAGGATCAAATTTGATGCATTTTTTATTTGCAGAAAAAGGAGAACGGCAAGAGAAGGAAAGAAGATCATAATTCCTCAAGGAAAAGTAAAGACAAAAAGGTAATCTCAGTCATTTTGCATGATATTGCTAAATAAGATTCCACTATGTGAGAATGCGTATGTGTGTCTTCCCGCCTGACATTTATCTCTCTTCCGAAGACATTCTATTAATATTGATGAATTTATTTCTACTGTTTGACCTTCTCAGAGACCAGTGAGTGATTGTTAAAAGTTTTTATTGCCTTCGCTTCCCCTATTCTTGTATAGTGCTTTCCTGCAGATTTTGTAGCTCTTTATTGAAATATCTAGTTTTATAAATTACTTTTCTCATAGATCTGGTGATTGTTTGTCTATAGAGCTGTCATCATGGCAATCTCAGAATTTACTAAGTTTTGCAAATTATATTTAGTACCTTAAATAGCTTTGGTCTTTTCTTTCCATCCTGCTCTAGTCCATCTTAGAGGAACCAGCCCCCCCACCCCCAACACATACACACAAAAGAAATCAAAGAAAAGAAAGTAAGAAAGAAACATAAATGGGGGGAAAAGGAAAAGAAAGAAATAAAGCTCATTGTTCATTTTGAAGAATGTCATGTCTAGTAAAGAGATGGTGTACGATGACCTTCAATGTCTTACATCACTAGAAGTCTGTGCTACCATTAATTTCTTGAAGTTCCCAGTTTATACGTGATCATACACACACAAACACAAAAACAGGTGTGTATTATTTGTATGATTATGTATAAGTTCTATTCAAGAGAATCTCTTGTTTCTGGATCTGTGTAGTCCACTTCTCGTATAGTGAAAACTTATAATCTATTGTACGCGGGAATGTTGTCATACACCGAGTTCCACTTAATTGAAAATTGGCTTTTCAGGGGTTATTTGGTGGGTGGGGGGTTTGGGTTTGTGAGGCAGCTTGGGGCGCCGAAGATTGCAGCCCAAGATGGTGCTGTCCAAGCTGAATGTTTGCCATCATTTGGGCCTCCATTTTGTGTGCCCTGCTTAAGATTTATCTTGGTAGTTGGCTCTTCACACTTTTGCACTACTTTCTATGTAGTAACGGTTTATTGGAAATCTGCTTCGATCACGTTATGATTTAACTTTCTCCCCACCTTTGTTGTTTCTATCACGTGCTTATCAAGAGGGAACATGAAAATGGAATCCTCGGGATTATAAGTTATCTCTATGAAGTGAATGTCAATATTTCATAATTGGCTGGCTGTATTGTTTCTCGATTGAATCAGCAGTAACATAGATGCTTGGAGGCAAAGTAGCTAACATTCATTTCCTTTTTGCAGTTGTTTTAATTTTATTTTGTTTCACTACATATTTTCACCCAGTCCTTATCTTTTTTTATGGGTTTTCAGGAAAAGGTTACAGATTCTTTGCCAAAATCGTCTCAAGTTGCCAACCGTTCTAATGGTCCTGCTCCTCCTTATGCTCAATCAATGATGTCCATGGACAATGATGATGGTATCTCTTACAAAGGTTGGTCCATCTTCTCATCTGTTAACTAGTGTAATTAAGCAATAAATTTGTAGTTCAAGAAGTCCACAAAACAATGACTAGATTCTTTGTTGCTTGTAACTTACTAATGTTGTAAGCACTTTCTTGAATTTTTCATGGGTATTACCCCAAGGAAGATGAAATTAGTTGATCTGACTGAGCAAAGTACAGACCAGTATCATCTTTTGTTTTCTTCTTCTTCTTATTCTCTTTTTATTTGCTCTGTAAGTGTTATCAGCGACTTTCTTCTTTCTTTTTGTTATCTTCGCTATTTGCCGTCCTGTTCTGATTTTTTAGTAGTATTCTCTCATTTATTTGATTTGTGGGATGCAGAGGGGCCGACTTTCGGGAACCAAATGGTTTCATCTGAAGGAATGGGCGTCCTCAAAAAATAATCTTTTCTTCAAATTCTTAAAAAAGATAAAATAGAAATTATTTGGGTATATGTACTGTGCAAAATGTCTGTCTGGCTGACGTAATGCACATTATATATATATATATATATATATATATCATTTCCTTCTTTGGAGGTTGTCAGATAATTCTCGATAACTTCTAAGTTTGACTTATCAATTTAATGCTTGAAGATAGAGAAAAATACTTCACCCTTGAGTTAATTAGCGAATGGCGATGTCTGTAAACTAGCACTCTCTCTCTCTCTAGATGGTTGGGGACATTAGTTGGTCATATCTATGCCATAATTAGAGTTCCGTCACAACTCTTTTCCTCTTTTGTGCTGATTACTGTTTGTTTATCATCTGAATCAAGAGAATCTGCAAATTGCAGCTATTGGAGGTGCAACTGGACAGCTGCTTGAGCAAAATGCTCAGGCGTTGGATCAAATTTCTGCAAACTTTGCTGCTTTCAAGGTATTGCTACTCTAAATTTTCCTCTTCATTTTAGCATCAGGTGGAAAGAGTTTGCTCTTTCTTAGTGCGAAGAAAGAATAATGAATGTGCTAGATATTTTTGCACCAGCTCTTTTATGCACTGTTGATGCTGCTTATATTTCAGGAGCTGAGATAGTTTTTCGTGTGGAGGAAATCCAGAATCTGTTATACTACTATGGCAGTATGAGTATCATTATTTTGGTCAAAACCCATCGAATGCTATTAATGAGATGCATACTGTCAAATTTACTGTTTAAACCCTGTTTGGTAGATCAATTTCATTAAATTGCCGAAAGCATAACCATAGCAATGACAGTATTTCTGACATCTTCCTTTTCATTTATTTTCTCTCTTTTCTTGTACAGATACATGAGAACATCAGTCTTTTCTGCCAAGCACGAAACAACATCCTCACAATCTTAAATGAGTATGTATACTGTCCATGCTTTTATATGTGGCAATGCCATTTTTACCTACCTTAGCATGGCTCGATGTTTTCGCAATGAGTGCATGGTTCTGAATTCTTATTCTTTTTCAATTAATATATATATATATATATATATATATATATATATATATAAGTATATTTCTGTTACTATTATTTAGTTAATGAGTATTGATTTCCACTGAATGACATCTGAAATATGCTCTCCTTTTTGATATCTGGGTTGTGGTGACATGTTCGTTTGACAGTGAAGTTAGCTTAAGCGACAAAAGAATCTTCAGTTTATCAATTGCATGTGTTCTAAGTTGATGACTCTGTATGTTCCTCTCTTCTACCCTTGCATATTTTACAAAGAAAAGAAGTATTTGCTTCACCTTTAAGATCGTAACTCAAAAATATTAATTTCTGCAGAAGGTCTTTCTTTTTTTCTTATCCCAGTGGATCTCGTTGTAGATTACAACGGAGGTGGGGAAAGAGAGATGGGTTCTCATTAATGAAACTAGTACATATATGTCATTGAACATAGAAATTCATTGAACCTCCTTTCAAGTGATTTGCTGCTCACTACACTGAACAAAACCGTATTGCCCTTGTTGTGTTATTTCTTCTTTCCATTCGGAGGAAAGGAATCCCTGGGTAGAAAGGTTTGGCATTACATATGACAGTATATTATCATGTGCATTGTCCCTCAATTTGTACTAACCCCCGGTGTGTAATCGATCTGTTGCTAGCTAGAGCTCGGTTGAATGAGAATCTTAGATTCCCTCGATAATGTCAAAAATTGAAAATAACTCCACTATCTTCATATGCAGAGACGTTCATGATTTTATTGACTACTGCTAGTTTATGTGCTAAATAAGACCTTTTTGTTTCAGCTTGAATGACATGCCAGAGATGATGAAGCAGATGCCCCCCCTTCCTGTCAAGCTGAATGAAGACCTGGCGAACTCCATTCTTCCTCGGGCACCTTTGCTGAAGAAACCTTGAGAAATGGATTTCCGTCAGAAGGGCTTCCCAAGAATGTTCGATCGTCCCCCTCAAGTTAGGACTGAAGAAACCTTGGGAAATAGATTTCTGTCAAAAGGGCTTCTCAAGAATGTTTGCTCGTTCCCCTCAAGTTAGGACTCTCTCCATAGCAAAAATAAACTAAATAACTCTCTTTTGTTTTTCAGCTGCAAAAAAGTTTGGATCATTTTCAGTCATTTCGGGGTCAGTGTCCCTATTCTTGTTGGTATTGGTTTAATATATCTTGGGAAATAATCTATTTAGCATGTAAATAGAGTTGATTGTGTAGGAAGAAATTCTTGATTTTTGTAAATGGTTGAAGGAAATGAAGTCAGATCAAGGTTTTGATATTCAAGTTGTCTTGCCCCCAACCCCAGGCTGAACAGTGAAGTTGCTTTTGAATTTTCAAGTTGGATCCAACTACCGTTACTCAAGAGCGGATCTAGTATTTTGTTTTAACGGGATTATAACACACGATTTAATATTTATGCATAATTTTTTTAAAGTGTGGATTAATTATTTTTCAGACTAGAAATATAAATTTTTGGGGCTCATAGGACAAGGGTTGAGGCGCAAACCGTTTATGTGATGTCTAGTTTTTAGGAGGGGTGTGGTTAGTCAACCACATTAGGTCGACAAGTATGAATGACAAATATAATCAGTCTAGGTAGGTCGGTTGTAACATTATGTATAGCATGAATATCACATTTTGATATACATGTAATATTTTGGAAATCTATTAGTCCGTGACAATCCTCTACTATCACCATAATTATGTGTGTTGATACTAAAATAGTACGATATTGATAATCTAAAAACACATAAAATTTATCACCCTTCATGTGTTATTTTGACTACTTACTATATTTTCATACGGTCAACTCATAATTAAGACTTCGTTTGTTTGCCGTAAAATAACTTGTTTGAGGAAATTTTTTACAGGAAAAAATATTTTTTTTAAAAATATAATATTTTTTAGTGTTTGGTTATCACACCAAAAAACTTTTTCTAGTGTTTAAATGTCACAATAAAAAATATTTTTCAACAAGTGATTTTATAAAAACACACACATACACATACACAAATTTCACTGAAGTAAGGGGGTGGCTTGGGGGGGTTGGGGTGAGGTGGGGATGATAGGAGTGGGATGGGGTGAGAGGGGAGTTTTTCATTTTTCATTCTTTTGAATTAAAATTTTTCTTTGATTAAAAAAATATTTTTTAATTGATCAACTTTTCAGTGTTTGAAAATTAAGAAAATATTTTCCAATTTTTTTTTTTTTTACGGCAAACAAATGGAGCCTAAGCTTCTGTTAACAAAAATTGTATAATTACTAGATTAGTCTTACAATTAATATTAGGTGTGTAGATGGGAGTTGTGAAGAAGAAGAAGTCACGCGCGTGAAGCAGAAGTAAAACAATAAAGGAAAAAAAATAGTAAGAGGAATAGTAAAAGATATGGGGAAAAGTTACAAAAAAAAAAAAAAAAAGGTCAATGAAAGAAAAGATAAAGGAATAAGAAGGAAACAAATAGATTTTTTTTATGTCCATAGTTACTCTTGTCTAAAAATATACAACAATAACTTGTCCCGTTAATTTTTTAAAAGTAAGTGGTAAAAAAAAAATTTGAGAGTAATAAATTTATCGAATATAAATGTTAGGAATCGATGCGAGTGTTAGACGTGTCATTGTACTTTCATGATTTTAGTCAATATACAGCCAATAGGTCTGTGATGGGCGCATGATGGTAATTGCTAGGGTTCTACTATTAGTATGTTGTCTGTCTATTCATTGTAGATTAATTGTGTGGGTGTTTTAAGAGTTGTCAAAAAAAAAAAAATAATTAACTGATAAACTTTGTTTCACAATAGGGGAGTAGTGTTAATTATACGTATTTTCATCAATTACATGCGGATTAATGTACAAATCATCGCTCCTCTAAGAAAGTCATTAGAATTTTGAACTATATGAGGTTTTTTTTTCCCCCTTTTTTGGGGGTCAATAACTATATGTACAAATAATGTGATTATATCTCATAATATTTTTGACAAACTAAGGTTTTCATCATACTTCTAATAAATTGAAAAAGCCTCCCCTAGAAGAGGAAATAATAGAAAGGAAATTCCTTTTTGTTTTTTATTTTATCCTAAACGAAATTAGCCAATTCATCATATTACATGATACTTCAAACAAGATAGTGTCTTAAAAACATATTTCTAACACAATGATGTGTTTCAAAATTATAGTATGGTATATCAAAATCTTAAGTATATACTCGAGTTTATTAGTATCTCAATTTAATAAAGTGTTTGACAAACAAGATTAGATGAAACGTTTTTTTTTTTGTCTTATAAAAGATCACTCTTAAAAACGACAATGCCAATTTAGTCATTGGACATTACTCCACCACAGTAGAATAATTTTCTTCAAAATGTTAGTATTTCAATACAACTACCATAAGATTACATATCATTCAACCTCCACGGCCTTTTTCTGATATTTATCATCTCTAGAGTAAAAACATGTATCAACATACACAACAACCGTTTTTTTTTAAATAATTTTTTAGTTAAGTAATATCCCGATAATTAAGTATACGCCGAACAATGGTTTTTTTTTATTTTTTTTATTTTTTTTATTTGCCATCTCTAAAGTAGAACATATATTAGTATACACAATAACCATTTTTTCCTTTAATGAATTATCTGTTATATAATAATGTACTTTCTAACAAAACGATATGTTTCAAAATTATAGTATGAATCATCAAATCCTAAAGTATCCGCACGAGTTTATAAATCATCTTATTTTAATCGAGTATTTTTAAAAACGAGTTTACATGTCATTTTTCTTTTGCCTTATAAAGAATCAGTCTTTATAATGGATATAACATGTACTTTTCTATTAGGGTAAATAACACAAATGATCCTTTATGTTTATCGCTTTTGCAATTAACTCCTGTATCTTTTAAATATGACATTTTAGTCCCTAAACTAATATTTATGTGTCAGCGTTAGTCATTTGATAAAATTCTGTTAAAAAATAGGTAGTCAACGCACGTACACCATACGTGGGATGTGTTGAGGGGAGAAAAAAGAAAAAAGAAAAGAAAGATAAATTATTTGACAATTTTACCCTTAAAAAGTCAACCATTCTATGTCCACGTGCACTAACAATCTATTTTTTGACAGAACTGCATCAAATGACTAACGACGACATATAACTAATAGTTTAGGGACTAAAATATCATGTTTGAAAAATACGGAAGTTGGTTGGCAAAAGTGGTAAACAAAAAGGACCATTTGTGGCATTTACCCTTTCTATTACTTTGCATTCTTTCCATGTCAGTTTAGTCATTTGGAATCAATAAATCACTACATTTATTTAACTAAGGAATTTTCTTCAAAATGACATACTTTCAATACGGTTGTTTATAATATTACATATTATTCAACCTCCATGGCATTTTCTATTATTTCCATCTCTAGAGTAAAACACGTATCAACATACGTGACAATTGTGTTCTTCTAATAAATTGTTGTTAGATAACTTTTTAGTACTTGACATTTATCGTTAATTAACCTAGATCACTGATCACATAAACTAGTAAAAGAATATAAAAAAAACCAAAAAAGTAAAATTATAAATGTACCGTTGGAAACTGACAACTCTAAACATGTTCTTTTTTCTGGTCATTTTGCATTCTTTTCCATGCCAATTGATAATTTTTTTTTAAAATGACAACTGTTCAATATGGCAACCTATAATTTCTCACCAATTTCTTAAAACGGTTTTTTTAAGCCATTTACACAAATACCCTCGATGATTTCCATTCGTTAATATATAGTTTTATTACCTACTACTTTCAACTTTTTAAATCTATAAAAAAAGCATTTTTATCATGTATTTTGAATTTTCTTGGCAATTCTTTTTTTTCTTCCACCCGGACCAACCTACCTAGACAACCTCTTATATTTAAAGTGATAATGCTATCTATCCTATTGAGACTATTGTCCTATATTATTATGGAAGAAGATCCTAATAAAGTATGTACTTTCTCATATAAATATAACTAATGTATCTCTTTCGTAAAGTATTTCCTCATATGTTTATAAACGTGTCTAGTCAAATCAAATTCTTATTAGATATATTCTTCAAAAAATTTGATTCGTGTGAATTCTTCCCCCAACTAACAAAAAATCTTGGCAGAATAGGAGTGAAACTTCTTTTTACGACAACAACAAAAGAATTAAAAACACGTATTAATATACACAACAATCATTTCCTCTCTAAGGCCATCCTTAGCAGAGGATGTAAACTGCAATCATAACACTTTATAGAGACTCTAATATATAAACATCCAACCACAGCAGTAAATTTAAAGACCCAAAAATAATTTTTTTTTTTTTTTAGAGACCCAAATAATAAAAGTTGATAAGTCTGCAAAAAAGTAACAAATTTGGGGACTCACTGTAGCGAGTCTCCAAATGTCTGTCAAATGACAGACCTTTTCAGAAAAAAAAAAAAAAAGAGAAAATCAAAAGCCACAAATTTTATAGCCGTTGAAGGTGAACGTTGGCAACGTTCACCTTCAACGTATGTATATATACATATACTTATTCTGATTTTGTTTCAAGTTCAAAGCAAAAAAAAAAAAAAAAAATTATTTTACAGACTTTTAACAAAATAGAGACCCTACTTAAAAGTTTAGTTACTTTTTTGGTCTTTAAAAATTTTCCAACCACATTAGTGTTTGGGTCTCTATAAATAGAGACTCTATTAATTTTTTAACATAATCTAATTTTGTGCTACTTTTTCGTGAATTTTAGTACTTTATTTTTTTATATACTTATAAATTCATAATTTTTTTTAGGAACATTTCAACATAAAAATTAATTAATTCCGACAACGATTATATTTTGCCAAATATTATATCGTTATCTATACTCGATTACAACAACGCTAATTTTTGAGAAACTAGAATAGCGGCCATTGGATATGATGTTTCCTCGATGATCTCATCCATTAATTTGTTATCATGAGACAAAATATCTTATCCAAATGAAGGCCTTTGGATTAGGTTTTCTTTAAACGATCTGGGTCGTCCATTCATTATCATCAATGAAATCTCTCTTCCAAAATAAAGGCCTTTGGATTGGATTTCCAACTAACAGATCTCAGTCGTCCATTCATTATCATCAATGAAATCTCTCATCCAAAATAAAGACATTTGGATTGGATTTCCAACTAAACGATCTCGGTCGTCCATTCTTTATAATCAATTAAATCTCTTATCCAAAATAAAAGCCTTTCGATTGGATTTTCAACTTAAATATCGTCCGTCCATTTCAATCTTATCTAAAGAAATCTCTCATCCCCACAAAGACCATTGGATTGGATTCTCTATGGCGGATCTCGTACGTCCATTTTCTATCCTTTAGCCACTCATATAATTATATATAATACATATCCAACACTTTCACAATCACCATAATCAAACACCACAACTCTCACCACTCACTCTAAACTCTACATCCCACATTCTAAAATGTCCAACCAAGGAGGCAAGCCCGATTCCCTTCCATATTATGAAAATGTCTGGATCCATCAAAATAACTGTCGTCGTGGTCATGCAATGATGATACCATGTTCAATCAACACTAATCGATGATGCAAATTGCTTATCAGTTTGCTACGGAGGAAGAGAGTAGTAGCTCGTCACATCAATTACGCCGACAATCCAAAAACAGAGACCACTTTGGTGCCCATGAAAGACTCATGGCAGATTATTTTGTTGATCAACCTTTGTATCCTCCTGCTGAGTTCACGTTATGTTTTTGCATGCGTCGCGAACTATTTCTGAAAATAATAGGCGATATCATCAACTATGACGATTATTTCAAGCAAAAACCAAATGCTGCAGGAAAGCAAGGCTTATCTCCCTATGTGAAGATGACGGCGGCGCTTCGTATGCTTGCATACCGAAACCCTACAGATGCAAATGATGACTATTTGAAGATTGCAGAGACTACATGTTTGGAGTCCATGAAGCGATTTTATCGGGCCGTCAATGCATTATACGACAATGAATATTTATGTCCTCCGAATAATGCGGACTTGTATAGGCTTCTTCGAAAGGCACAACAACGTGGGTTCCCGGGAATGCTGAGTAGCTTGGACTGCATGTACTGGGAATGGAAAAATTGCCCTACTGCGTGGGCCGGAACATATGCTGGACACCATGGTCGTCCTACTATAATACTAGAAGCCGTTGCATCTTATGACACATGGATATGGCATTCATTTTTCGGAACACCTGGTGGAAGAAATGACCTGAATGTGTTATATAGTTCACCGATTTTTTCCAATATCCTTGAAGGTCGAGCACCGCAGATAGGATATACCATTAACGGCATAAATTATAGTCAAGGATATTATTTGGCTGACTGTATATATCCTCGCTGGTCCACAATTGTCCAAGCATTTCGAGATGCACGTGAGCGTGATAAGATGTTTTTCAATAGGTTGCAACAAGCCTATCGTAAAGATGTGGAACGGGCATTTGGTATCCTTCAGAGTAGATTCGAGATAATAAAAGGTCCATGTCGTTTATGGCACGAACGTGATATTGGATAAATTATGAAGACTTGTATAATTCTGCATAATATGATTGTAGAAGATAATCGCGAGGAAGAAGGAGATGATTTCAACGATGATCTATCACTTTACCATGTAGAATAGGCCCTTGTGGAACATGCACGAAATCCCATAACAATTACTGAGTATTTGAACAATCGCCGTCAGGTGACGAACGAAGCGGCTTACTATATACTCCGAAGTGATCTAGTTGAGCATGTTTGGAACGAGTTTCGTACACGAGATCTCAATGTGTGACATCAATAGTTGTATTGTTCTTGTCTTTTAAGTCCTGGTTTAATAAATTAACTGTTTGTGTTCCTTTAAAAAAAAAATTAATAACGGTATAAAAATTAATTGTACACAAATTTCTCAAACCAAATATAGATTCAATTAGATGACAATAGTACAAGATATGTAAACAAACCAACAGTACAACACACGTAGAAACAACAACAATATAACAGTACAACAATTCAAGGCATTTGAGGACGATAACCATCATCGTCAAAGTTGATAGAACGAGATGACCTTTTGGCGATGATTTTGTTTTGTTGGTCAATCATCCACGCTCTTCTGGCTAGAGTCTCGATGGTCGAAGTCTTTGTCGACGTTATACTATACTCTGTTGGCCAGTCATAACTCTCTTTGTACTCTTTCATAAGTTTTTGCATTGCTCTTACTTGCTGAATGATCTCTGTCGCAACATCCTTGCCTTTTTTAATTTTTTTGCCTTTTCTCTGCCAATTGGCCTCGAGGATGACGGTTCAGATTGGGTTTCGGGCACCGACTCATATGGAGAGTCATCTTCAAAAGAAAGCGGTGTACCCTCTTGAGATGCATTTTGACCTTGGTGGAACTCGGTAATCTTTCTCCACTTTTGACCATGTTGTAATATCGACCAACAATGATCAAGGTTGAAATTCTCTCTTGTAACATTAGCGTAAAGTTGTTTGGCATCATCAAGCTGAAAAAACAAAAAAGTAGATCACCATGAGTATTTAAAAAATAAATAAAACTAAATCAACATATTTTGCTGCATAAAACACACAATATATGTTGCATTTGTTCTACTCCGCGGTCTCATTTGAGATTGAGCAAGATACTCCGCAAATTTTGTGCTTTTTTTGTTTATCGGGGTCCATCGTGATTTTAGAGATTTTGCAGTTCTCTTTTGCAACAGAGTCGTTGGAGGGTGAAATTCTTCGAATTTCATAAAGATTCGCGTCCACATTGTTGCTGATGTTTGGTTTCGGCCTGTAATTGGGTCTTCACTAATTGCAAGGTATGCTGAACATAACGCGATATCTTCTTCAATAGTGAAGTTGCGGCCCTTAACTCCTTCGCCGGAATCCATAGCTGAATAAAAAAAAATTTAATGAAAAAATTACAACTTCAAGCAAAAAAAAAAAATATATATGTACATTTAAATAATATGAAGAAAAAAATTCAACAAAATTAAAAAAAATTAATTGAATAAAAATTATATAATTAATTAAAATTTAAATAATATGAAGAAACAAAATTCAACAAATAACAAGTTGAATAAAATTATAAAAAATATAAATTTAAATAATATTTAGAAAAAAATTCAACAAAATTAAAAAAATTAATTGAATAAAAATTAGACAATTAATATAAAATTAAATAATATGAAGAAAAAAAATTCAACAAAAAAAATTGAATAAAATTATAAAAAAAGATAAATTTAAATAATATGAAGAAAAAAATTCAACAAAATTAAAAAAATTAATTGAATACAAATTACACAATAATAAAAATTAGACAATTAATATAAATTAAAATAATATGAAGAAAAAAAATTAAATAAAATTATAAAAAATATAAATTTAAATAATATGAAGAAAATATTTAGAAAAAAATTCAACAAAATTAAAAAAATTAATTGAATAAAAAATTATACAATTAATATAAATTTAAATAATATGAATAACAAAAATTCAACAAAAAAAATTGAATAACATAATTTTTTAAATAAAAAAAAAAAAACAAAAAAATCAATTAAAAAAATATATAAAAAAATGTATATATATATAAATCAAACCTTACCCCCTCCCCTCCCCATTTCATTTCCCCTATCCTTTACTGCCCGCCGCCCTCACTCCATCGCCACCATCACCATCGCTATCATCACCACCCTCACCATCTCCATCATCACCGTCACCATCGCTACCGCCATCATCGCCATCATCATCGTCACCATCGTCACCTCGCCATCATCACCACCCTCACCATCGCCATCATCACCGTCACTATCGCCACCTCGTCACCATTGCCACCTCGCCGTCATCACCACCCTCACCATCGCCATCATCACCGTCACCATCGCCACCTCGCCATCATCGCTATCATCACCGTCACCATCACCACCTCGCCATCATCGCCACCCTCACCATCGCCATCATCACCGTCACCATCGCCATCATCGCCACTTTCATACCATCAAAACCACCGCTACCATCACACTATCGCCGCTATCATTGCCCCCCACTCCCTTCGCCACCATCGCCATCATCACCGTCACCATCACCACCCCCACTCCCTTCGCGACCATGACATAAAACTAAAAATTACCTTTTTTCTTTCGATTGGAGTTGTGATCTTTCTGTGTTTTTTTTTTGCTTTGAACTTGAAACAAAATCAGAATATGTATATGTATATATACATACGTTGAAGGTGAACATTGCCAACGTTCACCTTCAACGACTATAAAATTTGTGGCTTTCAATTTTTTTTTTTTTTTTTTCTGAAAAGGTCTGTCATTTGACAGACATTTGGAGACTCGCTATAGTGAGTCTCCAAATTTGTTACTTTTTTTGCAGACTTATCAACTTTTATTATTTGAGTCTCTAAAAAAAAAAAAAAATTATTTTTGGGTCTTTAAATTTACTGCAGTGGTTAAATTTTTATACATTAGAGTCTCTATAAAGTGTTATGATTGCAGTTTACATCCTCTGCTAAGGATGGCCTTAGAGAGGAAATGATTGTTGTGTATATTAATATGTGTTTTTAATTCTTTTGTTGTTGTCGTAAAAAGAAGTTTCACTCCTATTCTGCCAAGATTTTTTGTTAGTTGGGGGAAGAATTCACACGAATCAAATTTTTTGAAGAATATATCTAATAAGAATTTGATTTGACTAGACACGTTTATAAACATATGAGGAAATACTTTACGAAAGAGATACATTAATTATATTTATATGAGAAAGTACATACTTTATTAGGATCTTCTTCCATAATAATATGGGACAATAGTCTCAATGGGATAGATAGCATTATCACTTTAAATATAAGAGGTTGTCTAGGTAGGTTGGTCCGGGTGAAAGAAAAAAAAGAATTGCCAAGAAAATTCAAAATACATGATAAAAATGCTTTTTTTATAGATTTAAAAAGTTGAAAGTAGTAGGTAATAAAGCTATATATTAACGAATGGAAATCATCGAGGGTATTTGTGTAAATGGCTTAATAAATTTTCCCGTTAGATAACATCTTCAATACACCTACACTTCGTTAATTAACATTTTTCATCACGTAACCCGTAAAAGAATAAAAGAGAAAAAAAAAAAGAAAGGTACGTTTGGGAGAATGAGGTGGCAAGATTTAGTTGGAAGCGCATGAAGGACTAAACCCTCCCACAGTGTAAAACACACTGAAGAAACACAGCTGAAAACAAAAATCCTCTCAATTTCTCTCCTTCTCCTTATTTTTTTTTTTCAGAAAAAAAAATTAAAAAAACAAATTCTCACAATCTATACACACACACACACACACACATATATATATATTTGTTTGTATTTTTAAAGCAATTTTTTCCGTTAAGATTATAGAGTAAAATGACGGATGTGCCCTCGGCGCTGACACCGGAGGAAGAGAAGTTGACCATCAGAGACATTGCCGTCGCCGCCGAAGTCCAAACCAAACAAGGCGACACCTTTTACTTAATCACTCAAAGGTACCTGTTTTCCCTATATATGTGTGTGTGTGTGTGTGTGTGTGTGTGTGTGTATGTAGATATGTATGTATAGGTCAATTTTTTAATTATGTACCGAATAATTTTCTAGGGTTTTTAATTTTTTTGGATTTTTATTCTGTTTAGTTACATGCGAAGATAAATTGTGTTTTGATTTTAAGGCTTTTTTTGAACCGCGTGATTTTTTTTTCATTGCTTATTGGTTTTAGAAAATAGTGTATTTGATTAAGAAAGTCGTGCCCATGTGATTTGGCGGGGGTTTGAGTTGTGAAAATGCCCTCTTGCAAAAATGCGAGGTAGGCTGTGTGCAATAAGTGCACCTGGCCCTTCCTCGGACCCCCCATGACCCGTGTATAACACGAGCTTTGTGCACCAAGCTGTCTTTTTGGTGTATTTGACTAAGAATGGCTAGGGTTTAAGTAGGCTACACACACACACTTATAGGCTACAGTTTTTAATTTTTTTGGATTTTTATTCTGTTTAGTTACAATGCTAAAATAAATTGTCCTTAATTTGAAGCCTTTCTTTGAATAGCAGTAAATTTATTTTTTTGGCTTATTATTTTTAGAAAATAGTGTATTTGATTAAGAAAGTTGTCTCCGTGTGATTTGGTGGGATTTGAGATGTGAAAATGGCCTGTTGTGAAAATGCAAGGAAGGCTGCGTGCAATAAGTGGCCTGCCTCTGGCTTGCCCATAAGCCGCATATAACAGGAGCTTTGTATACAAGGTTTCCCTTTCCGTATATTTGATTAAGAACGGTCTGAGCTAACTGGATGCGTAGAGGCTACATGTTTTGATTTTCATAGAGAATGCTTGAAGCTATCGAATAGCAAGTGGCTTATTTTGCATGCAATTTTGAGGGTTTTGAATTTGTACATTTTCATCCAAATGATTAAATTAATTTGCTCGAAAAATTGTAGCCCCTTCTCTCGGAAAAGAAAGAAAAGTGAAAATTTTCATTTCATTATGTTTTAACATTTGCACCCTGATCATATGAGGATAAATTAGGAGAAAATGACAATATTTGGGATGTTTGGTTAGTTGATACGTGGAGATTGTGGAAAGATAGTGATAAATAGGTGAACTACGGGTTAAGAGCAGCATTGATACTCATAAAGAGAGAAAAAGAAGAATTTAGGGTTAAGGAATGAGAAGGTTCATGCATTCCTTTAGTTCAATGTTCGTTAATGGCCTAGAGAATCAAGTTTGCTTTCTCAACGTGTTTGTATGTTTAAGTAGGAAACTATGATCACTTGAGTCTCTTTTGTTCATTTGTTGGAGGTTGCTGGCAGATGGTGGCAAGGATGGCTCGAATACGTGAACCAAAACCAGTATGATGGATCCGCTTCAGAGCATCATGATTTAGTTGGATCGGGTGTTCTGAAGAGGCCCTCTAGCATTGATAATTCTGATTTGATATATGAAGCTGCATCAGAGGATTCCACCATGGGGATCGAGCTCCATGACACTCTCATTGAAGGCACAGATTATATATTGCTTCCAGAAGGAGTTTGGAATCAGTTATATGCATGGTGAGTCAGACATAGAGCTTTGAATTAGTATATGCTAAGATATCCTTCCTTTTGCTGCTTGTTATTCTCTTTTCAGTGTAACGTCATCTATCCAAGTTTATGAAAAATTAGATCATGAAGTGACTTTCCAAAAATGAAGTAGCTGCTATAAACTTAAAATTTGGATGCTTTTGTTGCTTACTACTTCCATAATGTTGTCTCTTTATTTGATATGGAAGAATTTCATTCTGTCAGTATTTCTCATACCATTTCTGTTTTCAAGAATATTCAGACACGGCATGGATGCATAAAGGCTTTCAATTAGTTAGATTGTGCAGGAAGACGCTAAAATATCTTGAGAATAGACCTTTTCTGGCATCTTCCCCTTTTCTGGGGTGACCTCATAGTCATTATATGGTCAGGTGTTGCAAAAGACTGAAGATCTTAACAGGCATCTTTTTTTCTCTAAATTATTGAATGGTTTTCCACAGAAATTGATCTGATATAATGCAAGGATGAGAAAAAAATTGTTCTGTAATGGGTGGTCTGGAATTCTCAAAACGGCTTCTTGTAGTTTACTTATGCACGGAACAGAGTGCTAATAGTTTAAGAGTTTGCACTTGGTCTTGAAAAGGAGTGACATCTTAAGAGTTAAGACTTTCAGGTTTTGAGATGTAGTAGGTAAGAGGAGAAATTATATCAAACTCAAAATATAAACTCATAAGATGGAAATAAACAAAGCCAATCATATTTGATGCCTATCACCTATTCTTCTTTTCTCAATTCTAATTTTTAAAATCTATGCAAACTAACCCGCTTGATATGCTTGAATCAATGTGGCTAAGCCATCATCTCTAAGCCTGAGAGCAGCAATCTAACCAGAGGTTGACTAATGGCCTGCTTAGGCTTTGGTTTCAGTTCTTCCTATCCCTACTTCTCCTTGTACTCACTGGTACATAAGAAATTTAATAGTCCTTCCTTGAAATAATTCTGCATTTTTATCTCTTCTTTTACATTTTCAACTATCAGACTTCGATAGCTGCCCTCTTATTCTTGCATTTTCTTTTACATGAGGAATTCAAAAAAGCTGGTACCTCGACTTGAACGATTGCTTTCAGCATTTCTTAAGCAATTTCTGTTGTTACATTGATTTTCAATTGGAGGTCTGCATTCAATTCTTTCATCTTTAGGTATGGAGGGGGACCTACATTGGCTCGGAAAGTAATCAACTCTGGTCTTTCTCAAACAGAATTGGCTGTAGAAGTTTATCCTCTGCGCCTCCAGTTACACCTTACGCCAAAAGGTGACAATTCTGTTGTGAGAATAAGCAAAAAGGTAAAATTCACGTAATTCGTCCCACTTTCAACTTTATCTGTTTGCCTGAGTGTGCATAAGTTTATTCAACCCTGTGTGTAAACTTTTCTTGGACAGGAGACGATTGGAGAACTTCACAGGAAAGCTTGTGAGATTTTTGACCTCAGTTTGGAGCAAGTAAAGCACTTTATCTCATGTCTGCTTCTGATTTTTCTAGAAATATCATCGTATTTATTGATTTGGATCTTTGTTTTTTTTACCTAGGTACGAATATGGGATTACTTTAGCCATCGAAAACATGCTTTAATGAATGAGATGGAGAAGACACTTGATGATGCAAATATACAGATGGATCAGGATGTGGGTTTCCTTATATTTCGCTCTCCATATTTGTATAGGCTGCATCACTTCGTTTGGAAAACAAATATAGCATCTAAATATGAGTTTACATTTAAAGTTTTATCTGTAATTGCTCATGAATGAAGCTTTTATATGCATATGGAATCTACTTTGATCCTGAAAGGTGGAAGCCTGAAGTTGCAGTTCTGCTTCTAATATAGCGCTGACTCTTCTTATGGCTACTTTAGTTGGGATGATCCTTTGTCAATCAGTAGTTCATTGCTTTTAAAGTAACATGACCTCATGTTTGATATGCCAACTGAACTTTCTCAGTCTACAACAGAATCAAAGGATTTCACAGATATCCTTTGGGGCTTCACTGGTTGTGCTTTTGATTCCTTACTGCATCCATAAATAGTTTGAAGAACTCTTCTGCATTATATGGATATACCTGATCACTTAAATTCAATTGCGAATTTCATTGTGGAAGAATGATCGTGTTTTGTGATGTGGAAAGAAAATGTAATGGTCAGTCCAACTGTTTTCTTACCCATATTACGTTTGCCCTTTATGCTCCTGTGTAATTCAGTATGTTTGGCATGTAATTCTCTTTTTTTCCAAGACACATCTGTTTGAGAGCTTTTGTTTTCATTCTGTTGATGGATTTCTTCTCCTCTTTCTGTACCATATCCATATCTATCATAGAGAGTTGTTACTATTTTAGTTCTTTCTGCAGCCATGAGATCATCAATATATGTCCTTGAAAGCATGCCATCATTTTGTCTCTGTGCCTTCTATCTGATTTTCACATCAGTAGGTCTGCCAGTTAAGTATTTGTTTAAGCTTGGCATTAGCTGAACTCATAAGTGGTCTTCCCTCTTTCTTTAGTGTTAATTTTCCATTATTCGTTCCAGGTGTTTTAACATTCCTTTTTTTCTTGCTATTTTGGAGCAGATTTTGGTGGAGGTCGTGGATAATATCACAAATGGCAGTCTGAGTTCTGTTCAGGAGAATGGTACACATAATGGAGCATTGGCCCTAGCAGAGCCATCTCAGTCAAGCTTTTCAATTGCTGGGGGTTTGTCTGCAAGTAAGAGTTCTTCAAGAAATGGTAATTCGGAGTTGTTGCAGTCGCAGAACTTACCTTCTTCAGTTAGAGAAGCAGAAAAGACATATGGGACCAGCGGTGTTAGTACGAGAGGTTCCTCTTGTGGTCTGACTGGGCTGTTGAATCTTGGGAATACCTGCTTCATGAATAGCGCAATTCAGTGTCTTGTTCATACCCCAGAATTTGCTCGTTATTTTCGCGAG
Source organism: Ehretia macrophylla (assembly GCA_037974665.1). Classification (NCBI taxonomy): domain Eukaryota; kingdom Viridiplantae; phylum Streptophyta; class Magnoliopsida; order Boraginales; family Ehretiaceae; genus Ehretia; species Ehretia macrophylla. Next base: position 37,665,236 of record CM075782.1, on the reverse strand, counting down.
GATTACTATCAAGAGATAAATCGGCAAAATCCTCTAGGCATGGTTGTAAGTTCCAACTAAAGTAACCACATGAAGAGTGTATCTAATGTTTTCTGTGCTGAATTATTGCAGGAGAAGAAGATATGTGACACTTTCAACAATGTTTTACACAATTGGTTTATGAACAGTTATTGAAATAACTCACAATTTTCATGATCACATGGGAAATTTTAAACTCTAATTTCTAATATTTCTAGAAATTGGTTGAAGCTATAAAAAGAGTTAGTATGTGTTATCCCTTAACATACCACTTATTCTCCATCATCTGTCATCTACATGTAATTGCTTTTTTCCCAAATTACTTTATTGTAATATAGACATGTTGCAGTTTGTTATCCATGTTGCAAGATAATCATCACTAGATGGACAAAATTACTTTACATTAATATAGGGATATTGTGTAGCATATATATTTGGTAGAGTATCAAACTATCTTCGACATGCAATAGTGGCATAGGTTAATATAGGGATGTTGTGTAGCATATGTATTTCGTAGAGTATCAAACTATCTTCGACATGCAATAGTGGCATAGGTTAATATAGGGATGTTGTGTAGCATATGTATTTCGTAGAGTATCAAACTATCTTCGACATGCAATAGTGGCATAGGTTTCAGCTTCACTTATTCTTTTTTCCATGAAGCTTACCTGTGGTGGATGGTGTTGATTAGGAGAAGGAATCAATGTGGTTGCTGTGAAGGTGGAACCATATGTAATCATTCTTCAGGACAAATTATTATCTACAAATTGTTGTAATTTGTATCATAAATATGCAGGGGGAGCTAGCTTTAGCATTTGGTGATCTTCTTCGAAAGTTGTGGGCCCCTGGGCGAACTCCGGTTGCCCCTCGACCATTTAAAACGAAGCTTGCTCGGTTTGCGCCACAATTTAGCGGATACAATCAGCATGATTCGCAGGTTAGTATAGTATGGAGTTTTTCTGCACTCTAGCTTATTCAGAGTAAACACAGTAAGAGACTAAAAGGGTACCAAGTCATAGAGGATGCCTTTTCCGGAACCACCATTGTGTTAAGTCTTAAAATGCTCTGCCTCACTCCCCCAATATGTACCTCACCGAGGAACAGAATATAGAAAAGATAATTGATACAAACTATTTTCTGTTTAGGAACTCCTTGCATTTCTGTTGGATGGACTTCATGAAGATTTGAATCGCGTCAAACACAAACCATATATAAAATCAAGAGATGCAGACGGCCGACCTGATGAAGAAGTTGCTGATGAGTATTGGGCAAATCACATTGCTCGTAATGATTCCATCATTGTAGATGTATGCCAAGTACGTATAACATTGACACCATTTCACTATTATAAATGGAAAAGATAATTTTTACCCAGGGAACAAAATCGGGTACATAATTTTTAATTTTTATTTTTTACTGAATTGACTATGGGGGGCTTTCCTCCTCTTATTGTTGGTATATGTTAACGTTTGCCGAATATTTTTCTTCTCTTGAGTTGTTTGCTCTTCTGTAGAAGATCAACTTCGATCTATATTAAATCCATTACTCATCATTTTCCCTTGAATACCCTACTTAATAACTACTTTGATTCCTTTGCATCAGGACTTCTCCCTGATGAGATGACACTTTAACTTGGAAGTATATTTGGTGATTTCACATAATTTACATGTTCAATGCAATGACATCTTTCTTCTTTTCAGTACCACGTGACTATGGTTTTGTTGTTGGTAGTAACATTGTCTTGGGCCTATCATTTAGATCTGTTGGTTTTTACTTCTAGATTTATGACCTATCACCTATCAGAAAAGATTTATTTATGGATCCATTATTTCATTCCTGTAGCAAGTAGTCATAAATTTCATGAAAATTTTGAAATGAACTCACAATTTCAGACAAATGAAGAAGCTCCTTGGATCCAAGGTATAGGATTTGATAACTGAATTTGGAAACATTACTCTGAACACAACCTGGTTATTTCCTTTTGGTTGATCCTATGAGGATATCAGTTAAGTCTTGGTTATCTGTTTCACTCAGAGAAAATGAAAGGGGGAAGGTTGAGTTGGGCTTCTGTCTCTCCTCTTTTAAGATTTTTGGTCTTTCAATGTCCACTTTCGACATTCTCTTTAGAGACTCTCCTTGCTGAAGATTATAATTTACATTTTTCAGTATACAATGATGAATTGATTTTACTTGTTTCATGCCTTGTGAAGCTTCTTATTGTGATTTGTACCATTCGTCAAATTGCATTGGTTTGGTGTTAAAGAAACTCAAAATAATGAGGTATACATGCATGCTTGTTGATCCAGCTGCAAGCATAGATATATAAAATTGTCGGAGTTGGAATCCTATTCTTTTCAACAATTTCTCTTATTTTCTTGTACAAGTGTTTGTATTTCTTGTGACGCAAACTCTATAAAATTTCTGGAGGATGTCCTCAGTAGTGTTTTGTGTGTTACCTTCCAAGTCCATTTTACGTATAGTGACTTCTGGTGTATGTGGGTGGCACGTCTTATGTTAGTTCTCAACGACTTTCCTAGCCTTGTTAGAAGTATATAAATACACACACATATATACTCTCTAATGTACAATTTTATGCTACTGGTTCCTTGCTGCTGTAGATAACTTTAGTATGACCCTGAAGTTTATGTACATTTTCCATTTTACAGGGTCAATACAAGTCAACTTTAGTTTGTCCTGTATGTAATAAAGTCTCTGTGACATTTGATCCATTCATGTATCTGTCCTTGCCGCTTCAATCAACCACTACCCGTAGTATGACAGTAACCGTATTTACTTGCGATGGAAGTGCTCTACCAGCTGCTTGCACTGTCTCTGTACCCAAGCAGGGGCGTTGCAGAGACTTGATCCAAGCACTTAGCAACGCTTGTTCCCTAAAGTACAATGAAAGGCTTTTGCTTGCAGAGGTCAGTAGAGTTAACTGTTTACCACCCCACTTCGAATTGCTGGGTATGATGAAATGGAGTTCTCTTATACTATTGCTTTGCTTGTAGATAAGAGGCCATGTGATTCATCGGTTCTTGGAGGATCCTTTAATATCCTTGTCTTCTATAAAAGATGATGACCACCTTGCCGCTTACAAGATCCCAAAATTGGAGAAAAATATTAAGTATCTTCAGTTGAGACACCGCCAGGAAGTACGGTATGCAAATTGATATTCCCTCTTATAAGTATGCAGCGTAGTAGTTTCAATCCACAGTTTCCTGTTGTGGTAACTAATGAATTCTTGGTAAAGTAGTAGCCAATTGCCAGTATCAGAAAACTTTCGTGTCCCTCCGCACCCCGATACACAAACACAACCCCAAAAAAAAAAAAAAAAAAAAAAAAAAAATCTAAGTGTGTTTCTGAAACCTATGCGGTGCAGTGGTACTTGGGACTAACCTGTTATACCTTGGTTGAAGCATGAGCAGCTATTTGGGTGTGAGATTGTTTTGAGATAGATTTCTAGTATGAATTTCCTGTCTATTTTAACAGTCCTTTGTCCTTACTTTTTTGTAGGGAAACTAGTAATGGTCAGAGCATTTCGGTGTGGAAGCCTTGTGGAACACCTCTAGTTTCGCCAATCTCTTGTAATGATGTTATTACCAGAGGTGATATTCAGTCAATAGTTCACAGAATGCTTTCTCCCATGCTAAGGACTGGAAGTAATTATGCATCATCTGATCTACGTCAAGGGTCCAGCTTCACTGAAGCTTGTACAGACTCTTCTACGGCTGATTTAAGATGCGATAATAGTGGCAGTCGCAAGTCAATTAATTTGCAAAAACTTCCCTTACAGTTAGTTGACGAAAACAATGCATGTGTCGACCTAACTGTAGGTGAAGATAAGGCAGTTCGATTGTCATCATCATCATCAAGTTCAGTACTGGTATTTATTGATTGGTCACAGAAACTGCTGAAAAGTTATGATACCCATTTCCTGGAACACTTGCCTGAAGTTACCAAATGTGGGCCTGTGACAAAGAAAGCTCGTATAGAACCTCTCTCTTTGTACACGTGCTTGGAAGCTTTTTTGCGTGAAGAGCCATTAGTCCCAGAAGACATGTGGTTAGTTTCTTCTTTATCTTGTCATTTGCATTAGATTAATGTTATGGATAGTTGATTAAGTATTGAGGAATCTGATTAACATATGATGAAGGTACTGCCCTCAATGTAAGGAGCGACGGCAAGCAAGCAAGAAGCTTGACCTCTGGAGGCTGCCTGAAGTGCTTGTCATCCATCTTAAAAGGTTTTCGTACAGCAGATCAATGAAGCATAAGTTGGAAACTTTTGTCAATTTTCCTATCCATGATTTCGACCTCACTAATTACATACCCAACAAGAACAACAATAGGCGTCAGCTGTATGAGCTGTATGCCTTAACAAATCACTATGGTGGCATGGGAAGTGGGCACTATACCGCGCATATCAAGGTTGCCTATTAGCTGATGCTTTCTCTCTCTTGCTCCTGATTTTGTCTTAGATGCTGCTGTAGTGAACTATATCATGCTTCAGTTTTTTATTTTTTTATTTTTTTATTTTTTTAACCCCCACCCTCATGAGATTCGAACCTTGGTCTCCCAATTGTTAGGGAGAGTAGCTCATCACTAGACTATTATTGAATCTCAGTCATGAGATTTAGCTGATGCTTCAGTTCTTTGCTTTAGTAATCATTTTTCTGACTTGAGACTACGATATGCAACAGTCGTTTATTATTTTCTCCATTGTGTGCAGCTTCTCGACGAGAATAGATGGTACAATTTTGATGACAGCCACATATCACCAATCAATGAAGAAGATGTAAAGTCGGCTGCTGCTTACGTGCTTTTCTATCGAAGGGTGAAAGATGATAAGCCCTCTGCAAGCAACGGAGCACAGTCTTCAGCAGGCCACTAGAGTTTTCTTCACACTCACCAGAGGTATGGTAGCCTTCAGCAGATTATTCTTCATGTTTGTCTGTACATGAATTTCAGAGTAACATAAACTATTAAATTTACTAAAGATTTTTTGTGAACGTTTCCTTAAATATGACTTCCTTCAGGGAGAAAATAGGGGGTTTTGATTGCCTGTCTTATTTTGAAGAGTCGTGAAAATGTAAAAAAATACCCCTCCATCGGATGTTACCATACGCGCGAAGTTGTTTATATAAAGCCTGCCATAGATGTTGCAAGTACTCGGGTAACATTGAGAAGCAAAGTTTTTCTTTACTAGTTAATGCAAGTATGAACTATTCTTGCTATCAACGTTCTTGTAAATGACTAGCTGCCATTATTCTTGTAAATGTTTTGTTGTTTTTCTGTCGTTTATTTTTGTGGCACGGCAAGCTAGTCGTTGGTGGAAAGGAGATTGTGCGGATACCAAAATATGTAAGGGGTTAAACCTTCTTTGGCGCACGCCTTAGGGGTTAGCGAACAAGTTGGAATTTAGCCCACATAGAAGAGCCCATTGGGAATGAAGGTCAAGGACAGCCAAAGAGCCGGAGATTCTCTCGCAGGAACAAGCGTAGGCTTGTACCGTACCCTTAGGTTTGAAAAATGGCTTGAGAAGTATTTCAACAGGTTGGAAAATGGTTTGACATATATGGATGGGTTTCTAAGCCTAAGAGGAAAGTATGGTACAAATAAGGACTAGTCATTGTATGATCTGCCATAGCAAAGCAAATCTAGGATTGATGTACCAAGTCTGAGATAAGTGATGGTTTGTTGACTATTAATAACTTTTTCATCAAGAACACATGAAAAGGGTAGGGACATTTGAAAGCAAAGATTACCCTCGGATGGAAAGGCCAGTATGTCTTGGGGGAAAAGAAGACAGTAAAACAGATATTGTTACTCTCCCAAAATTGCTCTAGAACTTCTACATTACAATCCCGTTGCCAATAAAGATAAGCCTTAGCTGCTAGCGACCCACTAATATAAAAAGGGATCTCGGAGTTTTGAACTTGAAATCCTGATTATAGATTCGAGGTTTACAGATGTCTAGGTCAACATGCCATGGAATTGGATTATAATGTTATATAACGTTGTGAGAGAGATTCAATAGTGGTGAATTGTTTGAATTTTTTTTTTATCATTAAACTGTATGAACAATACACTTGAATCTTAAGCTTATTCTTCTGATGCAGAAGATGGCAGAATCTCCTTGCTGCACTTTGTATGGGAAATGACAACCATAAGTTTAATGTTTTGAATGTCGCTCTCTATTGATGCGGGCATCCCACACGCTAGAATCAAATGTGTGAGAGAACTATTGACATTTTTAAGCCTTGCCTTTTTATAAGCAATCAAAAAAAGTTTTTAGTAGCTACAATGGAGGGGGCAAGTAAAGATATTTTCAACCTAATATGACATGAGAAAAGTTGTAAGTCCTTGAAGCAAGTATGAAAAAGTCAAGAGGGTTTTCTTTTCTTTTACTTTTTCCTCTTTGTTCTATCATAATCATCATTATAATTATTATATGACAACCTCTATTTCAACATTCATCTATTATAGTTTAGCAGCTTTGAATTCATCAACTTATCTATTACATGAATTCGAGATGCTATTCCAAAGATAAGATCTCGATGAAGATTTGACCAATACATGCGATTTCGATTTCATAATATTGGGAAGGATCGATTTGAAATGTTGCAAAAGCCATATTGCCATCTCATACAATTTATGCGACTACCAACAAGAAGGATTGGATGGAGTGACCGGATAGAAAGTGTGGATATATAATTTTCATTTAGTAGGAGTTAAAATTATACAATTTAACACTTATATAGAGAATTTTTTTTCACTAGGGACTAAATTGATTTTTCAATTTAAAAATACTTTTACAATACATACATTTTCAAAAAAAAAATTGAGGTGAGTGGCGCTGCACTTGCCATAATGTAGGTTCGTTTTTGTTGGATAGTGATTTATTGTGATAAAAGGTTTCAAGTTTAAACTTATGTTCTTGCCCGTAATTTATCTTAAGCATGTATTGTGATGTGTTATTACACCAAATAATTCAAAATTTAGAATAAATCCAATGTGATCATGCTTAAATGAATTTCTTGTTATAGAAGCAAGTTGGGTACTATATATCTCACTACCCATCTTACCAAATCTTTGAATATCTGTCAGTGAAGGCGACATGGTCTTTGATTGCCTGGCCATACACAAGACTTAGCTTATAACACATTTAGAAACTTGGAATTAAGAAAATTAGGGAATTGAAAAACACATAAAGAAAGGTAACAAAATTTTGTGTTCACAAGATGTGACACTGCATCATAAAAAAGTATATAGTTTTAAGATAAATTAAATATAGTTTTGTCTACTCAAATTTTTCGTTATCCAAATAAAAAAATTAAATCTGACCAGTTTCATAATTGTGAGCTTACTGGTACAACTGTACGTTTTGAGTTGACTTAGTTATTGGTCAAAGTTGTACTTCCAGATAACCCTTATTTGTAGTTGTGAGCTAAAAGATGATGAGTTTGGACTATGACATTTTATTTTTCTAATTCATAAATTCCTTGAAGTCTTTTTTTTTTTCGAGAATGATAATTTGCATTACAACCCTTGTATGGTAGGCCCAAGATAATTTCCATTTTAGATCGGGAGGTCAATGTGGTCGAATTGGACTGAGGCCAAGGCCCAAGGCTAGTTAAGGGAGGGATAGGCCAATGTTGCAATATGCGATTGGGTCTCAACCGTCATAATTTATAATAATTTGAGTTCACTAATACTGTTAACAAAACTTAAACATTTTGAACTAGTTAATTAGACTCGACGTATTAACATGTTAATAGTTGAACCAATTGACTAGGCGTAATCTAAGGCACTGTTTGGCTTAACTTTTAGACAGTCAAAAACGCTTCTTGTGAGTTTAGAAGTTGAACCAATTGACTAGGCGTAATCTAAGGCACTGTTTGGCTTAACTTTTAGACAGTAAAAAATGCTTCTTGTGAGTTTAGAAGTTGAACTAACTTGTTTGACCCATTTTTAAAAGTGTTTTTAGGTAAAAATTAAAGCTGAAAAAGCTAAAAATTAAGAAGTTCCAAATTAGAGTTTTTGAAAAAAGGCTTTTACGAAACTATTTTACATAATGCGGGAAGTTTTTTTTTTCTCAAGTATACCCCTCCATATTTTTAAAGTCCGATATTACCCTTAAAATTTTTAAAAGCTTAACGTTGTGTAACACAGGCCAAACAGTCAACGACTTTTGTTCAACAGCACTTCTTACAAAAGCTCTACTCTAAAAGCTCTATAGCTTAAAAACTTAAATTTCACAACTATATCAAACAGAGCCTAAATTGTGGCCTACGCGGCCTTGGCATGGCACTAGAAGAAAAGGAAAACACAATCTCGTTATCAATCTCCAAATCAAAAGAACAGTCCGATGAAAGTAACTCTATGCACAAAATTTAGAGAAGATTAGTTATTACATGCAGTTTTACCTTGTCTTTTTACTTAAAAATAGAAAAAAAATATTTTAACAACTCAAATTTATGGCTTTCAAAAATCACGTAATGATAACTTCATCGTTGAACCAATCTCTAAAAACTAAAAAACGGCAATCATCACTCGACACAAAGTTCATTGGACGGCATTGTTAATTTTTATAGTTCCACAAGGAGGGGTTGGGGAAAGAAGAATACAAGACGCGTAATGTGTATTATATACTACACTATCATATGCCTCACATCATAATACTACCTAACCATACTTCTTTTATTATTAAGGTCGTCACTTGTCCATTGTTTATTCCAAACAATCTTAATCTATACAAAGACATATTCCACAGAACACAAACTAAGTCGACAACTTCCATTGAAATATATGTTTATTTGATCAACCAACAACCATCATGTCTTGCTCTTATAGCAAAAAAAACAAACACAATAGAGATATATAGAGAGAGAGATATATATAGAGAGAGAGAGAGGGGGAGAGAGATGAAGGGGTCTTTCATATTCTTTGCTTTCCCTTTCATCTTTCTTGGTTTGATCATATCATCATCCCTGGTGAATTCACAAGCTACAGATTCATGCAACTCCAGTCTAAAACTTGGAAGTCCACTGCCCTTCGAGACAACATCACTTATCTGTAATAGTGTGTGGAGTCCTTATGGATTTGTCCTCAGAGTAAGTATTTATAAGTTTTGTAGTTAGCTTAATGTCACGGGATCAAAGTTCGCACCACGATGAATTCTTGAATAGTCATGTAGCACGCACTTATGCCTTATTATAATCTTCCATTTCTTATATATAGAATATGAAACTTCTCCCTTCCGGTAGCTGGATGGACGAAAATCCAAGACGGGAAGCGATCCCCTCTTGTGAATTTGCTTCCATCCAAACACGGACGAATCTAAAATTTTCGTTAAAATACATATTTTTTAAAAATACAGTTTTAACTCATCCCTTATAGCTCGGTTCTAATATTGAGGACAAATTTTGCAGTATGTACAAGCAGAACCGAGGGTATGGAACTTTGTGCTGTCAGCACCAAATCCAGGTAGTTACATGGCCATTGGGTTTTCGCCAAATGGCAGGATGATTGGTTCCAGCGCCGTCGTGGCGTGGGTGGGGTCCGATAATATTCCGACCATTAAAAGGTATTATCTCGGCGGACAAACACCAACCCAGGTACAGCCTGATCAAGGCAACCTGCAGCTGGGAAATTCAACCGTTATAGTAGAGAATTCGCAAATAAACATGGTTTTCCAGTTGATCAACACAGATAGGCCAGAGTCTCGGCTTCTATATGCAGTTGGACAAAGAGGAGCGTTGCCTTCCAGCAATAACCGATTGACTCAGCATATAGACATGGTCTCCACTGCTTTGAATTATGCCACAGGTGTGTTCATCACATTCTTACAAATAATTCTTTTTGCTAAGTTCACATATTCCACTTTCATTTCAACATTATCTCATCTTAGAATATTGAAAAATAAACTAGGGATGTTATGGTAACTTCGGAGTGTCGTAAGAATAAATGAACCTTTTTTTATGTATATATAATGGTCGGGACGAACTTTTCTAAGAGGTTTTGGGAAAGTGCTAAACTCTAGACACATGGTCCTCGCCAAAAGAGGTATGTTTTAAATTAGTAAGATATAAGAAATGTGAGAATTAGTCTCAAATGAAGTAGCTTTTTGACTGATTCGAATCCAAAATATGAGCAAGTCTTTCATTCATGTCTATGATTAATTGTAAAAGATCGATCAGTCCGATCTTCTAGTGATGTTGGCTCATGTTGTCAAACAATCTAACGACAACAAAACTATCTTTTCTCTACAGCTTCAGAAACCCCCCTACATTTCTGACTTGAACTTATCTTTAGAGCTTCTTGGGCTTTAGGCTCCACAACATTCACTCTTCCTCTTTAGTTGGTCTATTTTGCAATTGCCCAGTAACATTCGTTAGTCTAAATATTGAAACAATAACGAGCAAGTGTTTCACCGCTAATCTAACTCATTAAAGTTTAATTTTTGTTTATTCAAGGGAAGCCTAAATCATACAACACATATTAAAAGATATCATTCACAATAATTGATTTCACAATTTTTTACACTTACGTTAAATAATATACCACAAAGATCAATTGATTAACCCATTAAAAATGAGAACAAATAAGCTCTAATTCACATGTAAAGCCCAAATTTGACTCAAAAATTTAAGTTACTAAGTTTTAAACTTATATATAGGTATATTAATATAATCTATTCTTGTCCTAATATTTCGACACGTAACATTTGTTTCAATCTTCCCGGTCCCCATATTTTATCATATGAAATCTATTAAGATAATCATGCCTTGTTGACAATGTGGAAATGGACCCATAGTGGATAGTGGGAGCAGTTAGTAATTGGCCCTCCACTACAACGCGTGCTGATGGGGTCACCATGACAGCTACATATACGAGCATTGAACTATCTAAGTATATAGAAGGGAAAAAAAAAAATTATTTAAGTATAATGGAAAATTCTTTAATGTCCGGCACGTGGGCTTCGCGCTTAAAAAATAGAATAATCGTTTATAAGTGTTGTCCCTCAATAATATTATAGAGCTGCTTAGTTTAGTTAGTTTAGAAAAATACTTGGTACTATCCAAATCTCACAATAAGATAGGTCTCGTATGTGTGGATTTATATCTTATGTGAGGTCTGAACGTTGGGACCCAAAATTGTCCGTTAGTTTATGGCCGGCTAACAAAGTAAGAGATCTTTATGCATATATTCGACTAGGAAAGAAAAATTGTCTGCTAAGCGTTGCCTGTTAATATATAAAATACGAAGAGTGTGATTTACTTCTCTATCGGACGAATATTTATAGGAAACAGCAAAAGAAACTTCTAAGGGAAAATTTGTATCTGTCCAACGACACTCCACTCCATCCCACCTAATCCTTTAGTCGGGCCAATTGTTTGTCAGATACAAGTCATTTAGGATTAAAATTACGATCTCCAGTTAAATTAGTCACATTCTAACGAGAAGTTAGTTGAATTAGAGTTTACTTTACGGGGTTTTTACTTTCGATTCTTTAATTTCGTGCTACAATGACCCGTAGTGAGTTAATAATAACTCATTTATGTGTCAGGTGTGAGAATAAAGACTATAAATTATGCATATTTAAATCAGTACTCTTGCGTCCACATCCAATCACTTTAATATCACGTTTGGCCACATACTTGGTGTACCAAACTCGACAAATTCTTAAACATCGGGGTTATATAAAGTTTCTCTTTTTTGTGGGACGACCTTAGGATACATAGTAGATTATTCCAGTTGACCAAAAAAATTTGATGCATAACTCTTACCAAGTCTTAATTACATACTTTGACATAATTCCCAATATATCTCAATTTAAATAAAAAAAAAAAAGAAATCTCTTCTTTACTTGGCTTGATGTTTAGAAGAGTTTGAAATCAACTCTTTTTTTATTTTATTTTTTTGGTCAACCAGTGATGTCAATTCAAGTTAATATTTTCCAAGTTCAATAAGCATAATGAATATGTCTACTTACTTTTATTTGACCATTTCTTCCACCAAATTATTTGCCTTGACTCAGCGTCTACCTACCCCCCTTACTACAATATAATTAAAATTGTTTTCTAAGCAACATGATAAATATTAAAATAATACAAACTTGCAAAAACCAAATTGTTCATGTGATATCCGATCAGAAACACAGAATTTCATCTTAAATTAATTGATATTTAAGTGAAGTAGTCCAAAAATTTATAAATTAGTCCATTTTTTTTTAAATACAAATAGATAGGTATTGGAAATCATAATATATCTATACGAGACAATGATATTCTCCAACAATATCACATCTAATTATACATCAATTTTACTGATTAAAATTGCTCTACTTGTAACTCCAAAACCAATCAAGTCATTCAATCTGTTTTCAATTTCTAGCTAATTGTGCTTCTGGTCTTCAAGTTTTTAACAAGAATTATTTCTATAAATTATAAAGTTAACCTTTCTTCTATCACATAGCATGAGACCCTCTCGAAAGTAGTTAAAAATCTAAATCTAAATCTTCTTACGAAGCAGACTTGTGCAGATATTATCCCTAAATTAATGAGTATTGGCCCATGCCATGTGTATTTTTTGGCATCTTCCATGATGATCTGTTGTATTAGCATCTTACTTCACTTTGATGGGGGAGCTAGGGAACCACTTTTAGAGTTTAATGTGTGAAAAGACCTCTTGTATTTTACTAGACGAAAATATTAGATTGTGTGGTATTATAATAATTTAACAATTCGTTATGATTTATGAGAATGTGGGCTCTTCACCCACTATGTCTTATAATAGTGGAATTTTTTTTTATCCACGTTTATCTAAATTATGAAGAGATATTAAATTATTATTCTATCACATGGTCTAACGTACCATTTCAATAAAATAAAGGAATTTTTTTGTTTTTTGTTTTTTGGTTTTAAGAGAGATTTAAGTTATTATACATCACGTAAGATGTTACAGACAAGATTTAAACTCAAGAGTTTTTGCATCTAAAATGAAAATCATACTACTAGACTAAATGGCTAGCGGTAGATTTTCTTTTATAGCTTACCCAAGAAAATCATTAATATTTAGTATTTGTTGTGTTCATTAGAATATATTTGTATATAGAGTCTTTTGAAACAATCTTTTATTTGGTAACACTTTTGTTCAACCATGTTTGCTCTTACAATTGAAAAAGTATTGGGTTCGATTAGTCGGACTATGCAGCACTCATATATTGAGACCCATATTATGTGAGTCAAACTCAAATAATTAACCGAACCTAATAATTTTTTAGTACATTTTTTTTTTTGAATGACATGAAAACCCACTGACGGAGCTTGACTACCAAATTATCTGACGGAACTCAACGATCTGATTGAAACTTTGTTGTAACAGGTCAAAGCCAAACTCAAGATGACCCAGATGCCAACCTAAGAAGAAGCCATGGAATCTTGAACATGTTAGGTTGGGGGATTTTATTGCCGATTGGGATTATCATTGCTCGATATTTGAAGAAATATGATCCACTTTGGTTTTATTCACACACTATCATCCAATCACTAGGGTTCATCTTTGGAGTAGCAGGTGTTATATGTGGTTTTGTGTTAAACAATCGTCTTGACAACAATGTAGATAGGCACAAAGGGATTGGGATATCTATCCTTGCATTTGGTTGCCTTCAGGTTTGTCCTTATCATTTCTTCTTTTTCTTTCACTTCCCTATATTATAAGCAGAGCCGGAGGCAAAAGAGGATCGAGAGACTAACCCCACTTGCCCTCATATAGATCTGTCAATATTATTGCATTTAACCCTTACTCATAAAATATCATAGATTTGTCCGTACGTCAATACAAGATTTCAACGAGGAAAGGACCACTAATTCAAATACCTTTTTTAATTTTTTTTTCATTTTTGTAGATTATTGCATTTTTGGCAAGACCAGACAAGGAATCAAAGGTCAGAAAATACTGGAATTGGTACCATTATACCATTGGAAGAGTATTGATATTGTTGGCTGTTGCCAACATATTCTATGGAATTCATTTAGCAGATGCAGGACGTGGATGGAATGCTGGCTATGCTGTGGTTCTTGTCATATTATTTATCACCACTCTCATTTTAGAGTTGAGGATGTGGATGACAACAAAAAAATAGTGATATTTGTTTTCGTTCATTTGCTTTTGTTGTATTATTTTTGTTATTGTAGGATGTATAATTTTTTATTAACCAAAACTTTACATTATGAGGGTATACATATATTTTTCATTGTTTTTTTTTTTTCTTAATTTTTGTCATCCCCCCCTACCTATCCCCTCACCTCATGAGATTCGAATCTTAGTTTACCAAATGCCAAAGGTAATAACCCACCACTAGACTCCTACTGAATCTCAAAATAAGGTGACATCTAGCGTTTTTCTTATAACTCATGTAGTGGTCAAAATTTGGTTGACTCTTAACTAATCTGATGTCATTGCATCATAAATATTGTCTCATTCTTGATTGATTTAGAACATGTATGGGGACACACTAATACACCACGGGGTTTATAACCTTAAATGAATCTAACATAATCCTTTTTAACGTGAGTTTCTCGTCATAAAAAAAAATAAAAAAACAAAAATCATGTAGTGGTACATGATTTTCTCATTGAGAGTAATTCTATGGGCTACCCATGCCCATAAGTTGGGCAGCCCAATGCATACTTCTTCTGGGTTTGTTCATGTTCTCTGGGGTAACGGATCATATTATCACCTTAGTTTCAGTCTAGTTAAGACTTAGGAGACATGCCTAATTCAAAGGTTGATTGGTTTGCTATCCAAACTACAAAAAATCTATTACCAGTAGATTGATTAGCAAATGTACCTATCCATTTGTTTTCAAAACTCTATTAAGACTAAGGATAATAATCTAAGTCTGGCTTTGATTATAATTTTAGTTTCATCCTCTAAAGAAAAATCGGACAAGAGGAAAAGATATTAGACTTGAGATTCGGAGATTTTCTTGACTAAGATGCTAAAAATTAGATGCTTCCTCCTTTAAGGAAGGTATCCAAAGGCTTTCGTACTATTAGGGTAGAGTAATGTAACTTTCTCTTATTAATGTAGTATTTTTTGAACCCAATAAAAATAAATCACAAGAGAACTAAAAGTGTAAATAAATAACAAATGCGACAATACTTTTGAACTCCACTATGGGTTTTTAACACAATATCATCATTATCAATTTCTTTCCTTAGGGGAAGATGATGATGTTTTGAGGGGAAAAAAAAAGAAAAAAAATTCAATGAGATGATGTTTTGAGGGAAAGGGGAAAAAAAAAAAAAAAACTTCTCAATGATGCAACAAAACTTTAAAGTAGGGCCATTTGTGGTTTTTCCTTCAATAACAATGATTGGGCCAGCCAAGACATATCAAAGGCCAACAGAGATGAATTCGGTGGTGGAATATGACAAGAATAAAATCAATGATAGCATGAAGGAATTCAAAATGCTACCCCAATTTAACTGTTTGCTTGATTGAACAACTTTGGTGAATTAATATCAGATATATTAGAACAAGTTTTCTCGAAAAAAACTTTAAAACATCTGGACGTTTAACGTTCTACACACAAAAGTGTGATCTCTATTTACAAACACAAAAGTGTGGGGTCTATCTGCATGTGATTTCACGCATCAAATTGAAGTGGTGAGAACTACAAATATTTTTAAAACTACCTTCAAGTTTCTCTCCATTTAGTAAAGAAATATAATACGTAAAAAATGTTCGATTGATGTCGAAGAATATAAATAAAATAAAATACTTAAAGATCGACAACAATTTAGAGTTCGAATACACATGCAAGAATTATATCACTTCACAGATATGTGAAAATTGCAAAGTCGACTGTTAGAGTTTAGAATTATTATATAAACATTATAGTTTCCATTTTCATTTTATTTTCTTTTTCTTTTTCTCAATTCTTTTATTATCTCAAGTATCCATTTTTGCGACATGTGAATCTTTACTTTTATAATTGCTCATTCCTTTAGTTTTGGAACACATAAACCTCTAAAGTTATAATTCTCTAACAAAGTTAAGAATACCTAAAAGAAAAGAGATTAGAAGCATTAAGTGCATAAAACTCCTTTACAGTTTGTTTGGATTGAGGGAGAATTTAATAAAGGAGAGGAACTGAAAAAATCATAAAGGAGGGAAGATGAGAAGATTAAATCACGTTTGGATTGGATAATTTGAAAGAATAAGAGTATCATAAAGACTATGAGTGTTTTTTATTTGGATTAGGAAGAAAATGGGAGTGAATAATGAATTTTATGTGTAAAATGACTTTTATAAAGGAAATAGAGTCTTCCTCCCCTCGATTTTATCCCAAATTAGAGAAAAGAAAAAATAGCTTGGAAGGGACTGCAGGTAGTCTTCCAAAACAAACAAGGGAGATAATTTTTCAATCTCTCCCGTTACCTCCCTTTCATTCTATTCACTTCAATCCAAACTGACACTAGTTTGAAAACTTATAAGCTAAAAAATGTAATAAAATATGAGCTAAAAAATTATCAATTGGACCAGGATCACTCTAATAATCAATAAGTTTCAAAAACTAAATAAATGGTGAACTTTTAAAATGAGCTCTTCAAAACTTACAAACGCTAGCTTAGGAGGTCTTTTATTTAACGTCTATAATATGCCTATAAACTTATAAGAGGATTTTAAAGGGTCACATACTAAAATAAAGACACAAATAGACCACATAACACATTGAAGTAAAAAAGAAAATGACCAAGTAACAACTTGAAGTAATGGTTTATGAAATTAAGTAAACAATATTGTAAATTAGTTGAATAAAAATAACACTAAGTGATTCAAACTTAATTAATTTTGTAATGAGCTTTAAAACTATGTACAATTTTAATTTGTCTACATGATAGACCAATTTCAAGCATGCTTTAGTCTAACCAAATACAAGTAAAACTCAAGTAAGTCAACTATTTAAAAAAATCCATTTGAAACACTAAATTATTGAGTCAACCTCGAACCAAATTCTTAAATCAACAAGGTGATAACCTTCCGCCTACGTTGATTAGATTGTTGGTCTGTGGTATCGTGTATGTCATTTGGAAAGAAATGAACAATAGGCTCTTTAGAGATTGCTACAACTCGGAGAAAACTATTGTTACTACCTTACTACGAATAATTAGATTGAAAATTATTTTTTGTGAAAAGTTTTTGGATAGTGATACTAATAGATTGATATGTAGTAATTAGAGCCTTAAAAGCATCATTAGAGGGGTCTCTGTTTTTGTAATGACTTGTCATTTTTTGTTGAATTTAATGATATAAACTTTGCTCGATTCCCTTTGAGATCAGTCCCATTATTAAAGACATCCATGTTATCTGCTAAACTATCCCTCTAATCGATTTTAGTGTAGTGTAGAAGTTAAAACAAGTAATTTGGTCGCAGATTGAGTAACTAATTATAGGAAAGTATGGGATAATCGATAGTATCCTAATTCATTTTATGAAATTTCTCTTTGACCAAATAAAAAAAAAAAATCTCGAACGAACCACTACGATTTCGAGTTCAAAGTAGATTGATTTAATTGAGAGATCAATAATTAAGGGCGCAAATCTAATTCACCAGAAATATTCGCGCAAATAATGAAAAAACAAAAACATTTGTAGGCTTTGATTTAAAATAAAAAATAAAAAACAAAATAAAATCAATCAATGAAAATGAAAAAACAAAAAACAAAAAATTGAATAAAACGAATCTCTGAAGCGCCGAAGACACAAAAAAGAAAGAAGAGAACACACTCCTACGAACACGAAGAAGCGAGAAAGAGGAGAGAGAGAGAGACAACCTATACTTACATATAGGTTGATATATATATACACACATACATATATATATATAATTCGCTTTTTTTTTCTTTTAATTTTTTTTTTGGTCTCAAAATAATATAAATTTTGTCATTTCTATGATGATTATATATCATCTCTCTTTAATCTAATCATCCTCAGCTTCATAATTTAATCTTCCCATTTTACCCCTCCGATTGCTTCAAATTTTCAGATCCCATCCTGCCCTACACCTTTAGGGCAAAAAATTCCGACCAGATCTGACCGTCGATTTCCCCTCTTTCCCAAAAAATGGACGACCTAGATGTCCTCGCCAGAGACTTCGGTTACCGTCCTCAAGGCAAATCCGCTCCGATGCGATCCGACGCCGCAGATCGCACCTCCACCACCACCACCGTCCGATCATCAACATCATCTCCGTTCATCGACGATCGTGATGGCCTCTTGTTCAACGACGTCTTCGGTGGCCCCCCTAAGAATACACACACTAGTGCTACTACTAATAGCAATAAGTCTTCGTCGGTCAACGATTTCGATTACGACTCGATTTTCAAATCCTCGTCGACGAGTAATATTAATAATAATAATAAAAATAATGATGATAATTATAGTTATAGTAATAGTAGCAAAACGTCATCGTTGCCGGTTTACGATAAGCCGGTTTATGACGATGATATATTCGAAGGATTGCCAGGGCTGAAGAGCAAATCGGTGTCGTCGTCGACAAAGAATATGAGGTCTGAGGAGAACGTTTTCGCGTCGATGGCGGCTTCACCGCCGAAGAGGAATTTTAGTAGCAGCAATGATCAGTTTGGTGATCTGTTGGGGAATTTAGGGAAGAATGAGAGGGGGCAGCCGGAGAGGAAGGATGTTAGGAGCTCGAGTGTGGGCGGGTTTGATGATCTGTTGGGGAATTTAGGGAGAAATGAGAAGGCGCCGGAAGGTAAGAGTAGTGGTAGGAGCTCGAGCTCGCGAGGAGGAGGAGGGTTCGATGATTTGTTAGGTGGTTTTGGTAGTGGCGGTTCGGCCAGTGGCAACAGGTATAATGTCTTGTTCAATTTGTATATTTCGAGGATGCATTGGTAGTTTTGATACTGTTTTATGTAATGCTTACTGTATGGAATGAAATTACGAGCAAAATCATAATTTGCATATCGTAGTCGCCAAAAGTTCTCATCTTGTAAGTGATGATTCTGCATTATGATTTGCACTTCCCATTTTTGTGAGTTCTGGATGTTCTATTCATTGGACATGTGATATTTCGAGAATTGGTTTATTGAAATATCTGATGTTGTTGAATGCTGTAACTATTAGCTAGTTTAGTAGCATAGGTAAATGAATATGTTCCTGCACCACAGCATATATATATATATATATATATATATATATATGAAGCTTTACTTTTACATTTACAGATGTCTGTTACCCGATATAGATATTTTGCGATTGATGTGCAAAGCTGGATAATTTTGTGTAAGGTCTTTATGGATTCTGTGTCAGACTATCTTCTTGTGCCTTTCTCTGTTTTTTTTTTTTTTTTTTTTAAATTTCTTTTCCTTTTCCCCTTCCTCCTTTTGGTGGGGTGGATAAGTGTGAGTGAAGGCTATGGTTTTTAAATTTCTGTCCAAAAAGTTGCATCTAGCTGGTGGACTGAAACAGGAAATTGAGTCTAGTTTTACTTACTTTAATAGGCTTGAAATCTTTTCTTGAGAATCTGACTAATATTCTCTTTTTTTTTTTTTTTCTCCCTTAGACACGTGTGAACCAGTGCTATAATATATATAAACTGTCCGATGGACTTGGTCCTGCAAAGGCTGTGGAAGGAACATATATCTAGAAATTTATTTCGGTGATAAAAACCACGAGGGTGGATTAGCCATAGAACACTCCACCAGTCTGTTTGTTTATCTGGGAAGTTTAAAGAGTGTTGAAGTTTTATAAATATTGTATTAGATTTCAGTGCTTCTTTACCCCACTAGTCTGTTTGTGAACCCTGGGGAGTTTTATAAATATTGCATTAGATTACATTCAAAAAAAGTGTTGAAGTTTTATAAATATTGCATTAGATTTCAGTGCTTCTTTACCCCACTAGTCTGACTTGAGATCTGTTCAAATTTAGAAATTTAAGATGTCAACATAATTTTTCTGTGATAATTCAAAAAGAATGGTTGTGGAGGAACTCTTTATATTGAACAGAATAAAGTTGTCAGTTAATATTTCTCTGAATAGGTTCTTGCTGGCGAAGGGAGCACTTTTTTTTTTTGTTAAGTACTTGAACTTTTAGTCAATCACAAAACTCTTGTGAAGACATTATACACTATAGTTGTGATACTCTGATTTTGTCCTTTCACCCTTTGAGTTGCTAGCACTTACCTTGGCTTTTATTTGACATTTATGAAGAAATATGATTGTTGAAAGCAACTTGATTACAATATAATTGGTCTCTATGAGGTAGGATATATCTGGCAAAAATTTATTGTCATTTCTTGTATCATCTTATGCATTTATTTGTTTGTAATGACAATACATGAAACTCTGTTATGTATCTCGTGCTTGCTTGTCGTTTTTTCACCAGACAGATATGTATCTCGTGCTTGCTTGTAGTTTTTTCACCAGACAGATATGTATCTCGTGCTTGCTTGTAGTTTTTTCACCAGACAGATACATCTCTTATGTTCTTGATGTAAATATTTAAGCTGCACCCCCTTGGTGCATATTAATAAAATTTATTCATTTCTCAAAAAAAAAAGTATTAGTTTGATATCTCCTTTTTTACAGGTCAAGTCCTGGACCCGCAAAGTCTAATCAAACAACTTCTAGTATGATGGATGACCCTTTTGTGGTTTTAGAATCTACTTCGACTCGTCCATCCTCATCTTCTGGAGTCTTCATAGATCCACTGGAAGAAATCGGTAAGGTTGGTAAATCTGGGAGCGCAAAGGCTGATACTTCCTCTGTGGGTGGAGGAGTGTTTGATGATTTAGATCCCCTTAATGGTTTTGGCAAATCCATGCCTCCATTATCTCCTGAGAAGGGTGGCAGAGAGGACGGGAGCCCTTCAAGGTCAGGATCAAGCATCAGTGGGACACAAGCATCCACTGGTGGAGAACATGCTGAAAAATCTTCTTTTAGATATACGGATATCCACTCACAGAAGGTCCCTGTTGACAATTTTCAAGAGTCTCCCTTATTTGATATGCCAAGTGTCTCAACAGACTCTAAGAGATCTTTCGATCAAAATGCTTCTTCCCCTCCATATCCAAGTGCTAGTTCTAATAAGAAGAACTTTCAGGCAGATATGTCTCCAAGATCAGAAGAGCAGGCGAAATCAATGGATGATATATGGCTGACTGTCTCAGAGATTCCACTTTTTACGCAACCTACAAAAGCTCCACCACCTTCACGACCCCCACCTCCAATACCGCGGCGAACTTCAAAGGCCGAAAGTGGTTTCTTCTCTTCAAATGCAAGAAAGAAGGGTGATGAATTTTCTCCAAGTTACAGTTCATACTCAGAAAGTCCTAAACCTGGCCGTGCTGAAGGAAAGAGTCCCCCCACAGCTTCACAAATTGATGAACTTGAAGATTTTGTCATAGGCAGGACACAAAACAGTGTTGATGAAAATGCTAATGTTAATTCCAGTGAAGAAATGGATGCGGCATCTGCTGCTATGAAGGAGGCTATGGATAGAGCTGAGGCCAAGTTTAGGCATGCTAAAGAAGTCCGGGAGAGAGAATATGCCAAGGCTGCTAGAAGCAAGGAAACCATGCAGATGGAAGAGGATGAGCAAGCCATGCAAGACACAAGTGAAAGAGAGTTAAGGGAAAATCAGGAGAGGTTAGAACGTGAGCGGCAGCAGAGGGAAAAAGAAGAGGAAGAGAGAGATCAGAGGAGGCTTGAGAGGGAGAGAGCTAGACAAGCTGAAATTGAAAGGGAAAGGGGTAGACAAGCTGTGGAAAGGGCCACTAGGGAGGCACGTGAAAGAGCAGCAGCTGGGGCACATGAAAGAGCAACTGCCGAAGCTCGCCTAAGAGCTGAAAGGGCTGCAGTTGAGAAGGCCCAAGCTGAAGCTCGAGAGCGTGCTGGGAGGGTGGCAGTTCAGAGAGCTCAAGCTGAAGCCCGTGAAAGGGCAGCAGCTGAAGCTAGAGAAAGAGCACAAAAAGCTGCTGCAGAAGCTAGAGAAAAGGTGAATGCAGAAGCAAGGGAGAAAGAAGCAAAAGAGAAAGCTGAAGCCCGACGTCGTGCAGAACGAGCTGCTGTAGAGAAAGCTGCTACCGAAGCTCGAGAAAGGGCTGCTGCTGCTGCAAGGATGAACCAGCAAAAGAATGGAGATGATCTCGAATCCTTTTTTAGCAGCCGAGCAAGCAGCACACCAAAGACGAGGGCCAGTTCCTCTGTGAGTAGCTTGTACTATAAGAGTGTCCTATTTATCTGAGTCCTATTGCAATCTAGAAGGTCGCTTATTTGATATTTGAGTTTTCCTTCCACCATCTTCTTCCCCTTCACCTCTTCTTGCCTTTGCTATCATAGCTTACTCTTTCAACTCTTGAATTCTGTTTTCAGGATCCATTTTTCGATTCACAATTCCCGAGTAAGGGAGGATCTGATGCAGCAAGCCGGACATCTTTTACAAGCATGTCCTCATCCAACATTAGGAAAGCATCTTCAACCACTAATATTGTTGATGATCTATCTTCTATTTTTGGAGGTATGCTATTTTCTTGTACTTATTGTGATCTGAGTTATTAGGCTTCTTACTCCTTGTTGTGTATATGATACTTGCTAATTATCTTGCTTTGCAAAGCTCCTCCATCATCTGGAGAATTCCAAGAGGTTGAAGGGGAAACTGAAGAAAGAAGAAGGGCTAGACTTGAGCGGCACCAGCGTACTCAGGAGCGAGCTGTATGTGTTCCCTCTTAAATAATCCTTCCCCACCCCCCTCCCTTTTGTTTTTCTCACTTATTGACATAATATAAGTTTTGAGTTCTTAATTTTTTCCTTTTATATACATCTATTTTCTTTTTAGGATTAGTGATTATTATTATGTTTTTTATTGTGTGCTCAGGCTAAGGCATTGGCTGAGAAGAATCAACGAGACCTTCAAGCTCAGAGGGACCAGGAAGAAAGACATGTAAGTGCCTGAAGTATGAAAGTCATGTTTCGATTTGTTGATTTGGCTAGCAACAACCTTTGACAATGACATTGAGGTTTCAGTTGTTACCCTTAAAATGCTTTTCACAAACCATTAGAGATCTCTTTTGCGTTGCATCAGTGGTGTATGGCATAACATATACATTGGATTTTGTCTTATATGCTACGTGTTTGTGGATTCAACCCTGTCTGAATAATTAAATACTACAATAAGCATTTTAAGCAGTGATATAAAGAATATGCTCTTTGATGCCAACTAGAATCCTTCGTGATCTCCTGATTACATATCCTGCTATTGATTGAGTGAAGGTAGATCCTCATCTTTTCATTTCTGGTGCAAGTTAGTGGTTATATAATATAACTGTTTGGTTTAGGATATTCTTATGGGGGATGTGTTAATATGCATATCTGTAACTTGCTTTTCTTTTTATTGTTGTTGGGAGAGGGGGCTAAACAGTCATGCTTGCATGGAAAAATGATAAATCTTTCTTTGCTTAACATGTGTTGACATACCTTCTAAATATGAACCTAAAACTTAAATTACATTTTGAGTGTTCATTGATTCTCCTCTTGGCTCAAGTTTGCTGGTTGTGGTTTATTATGTTTACATATTAGATGACAGTGTCTAGTCCAATTTTTTTACTTTTGACACATCTTTTTGTGTTTCTATTCTGTTAAAACCAATGGCTGCATTAATATTACGCTGAGACAAGATGTTATACTTGTTTGATCAATATGATTGTTTAGCTATTCTGCTTATGTACGGTTGATATACCTCATAAAGTTGAGCTGATTCTCAAGTCACCCTGTAAGTGTGCATGTATTCTCTGATTAGTTTAAGTGTGCAGGTTGTGGAGGTTCAGATTTTCTTACCAGATACTAGTATCCAGTACAAATATTTACTTTGCATCTGTTTATGTGTCTGGCCATTGTAACCAATGGCTTCATTAATATTGCACTGAAGCTTGTACCTACGTATCTTGTTTTCATCTGTCTGATCTTGGTCTGCTCTGGTTACAGAGGATTGCCGAAACATTGGATATTGAGATCAAGCGTTGGGCTGCAGGAAAAGAAGGAAATTTGCGTGCACTGCTGTCAACTTTACAATATGTGCGTACTATTATCTTCCACCTTACACTATAGGCTTCTGTAATTTATAGGAGACCATAAGAATTTTGTGGGAGAGGTTCTCCATTTTTCTCAGGAACTGTTTTTGGCATTCTATTTAGTATTTCTATTAGAAAATGAAAGATTTTCTTTTAATTTCTGATTCTTGTTCTGTTTTCTTGTTAGCTTATTTATCTGAAAGTTGTGGTTGAGGTCCATTTCACTTTGTTGACTGTGAATTTTGTCTTTATTTTGTTGAGAAGGTTGCTGTTTGGTGGACCAGATTAACTTACTTGTTGTTGAACTATTAGGCTGAATTAAAGTTCACGCAGTTTTGGCATTTGGTTAAATTAAGAGCTGCTTTTCTAAAATTGATGCAAGTGAATCATGGCTTGCATAATTTATTAACATAGTAAAGATGTCCATGTCACAAGCATCATTAATGGCAGTATTTTCTTGAATTTAGAACTAAAACTTCCACTAGAAATGGACATAATCAAGTGCCAAACTTCTGTTAGCCATAAACTTGGCACATATGTCATTGTAGAATTGAGTCAATATGTTAATCTGCTGATTACTTCTGCTAGGATGTTCAAGAAACTCTTGCTTTTTTAGCTTTTAGAGCCTATGAACCATTGCGGTGGCCTTTTCTTTTTAGTTTTGGTCAAAGAAAAGGTCTATACTTTGGAATGTGGGCATGGCCATAGCTGATATTCCTTGCATTATGTTTCTTGCATAATTGCATTTAAAATTATCAAACAAATTCTCATCTTTTTGCTCTATAAGTTTCGTGGTTCCTTATTCTCATTCCCATAGTTCAGCTGCATACATAGAGTGTGGCCTTCTGCTGTCTTAAGTCTTTTGTTGGTGTTTGTACTTGAGCTGGAACACTGAATTATTGCTCCTAATGGTTTTATGTTTATGCAACTTTTATTCCTAAACCATAGAGTTACATCTCACATCATAATCTGGTTTTTCAAGGCTGAGAATTTGCAGACTCAATATGCAATCATACCATGATTATATCGTGCTGTTAATCATCTAGACATGTAGGACAAGAAAGTTCATAGTTTGGTTTGTGACAAGTAGCACAAGCTCTTTATTTGGTTCATGTTACATCATTATCCCAAAAATGGGACCATACAACTATATAATTTACTGTTGTGATAACGTAGTTGCATCTTTTTGCTTTCTTTATATTTCATTAGCAAATTTTTTGGTTGAGGTATTAAACGAGAAAATGATGAAAGAAAGATGAAAAAAATATCAAAGAGAATAAGAAAGGAAGAGTTGGAATCGGTTTGTACGGATAAGTACCATATTTTGGTACACAAGGAATTTCAATTTGTTTCTTAATTTAGTTTTGTTGTAAAGATACTAACTAGTCTTTTTTGTTTTCCGGTCAGGTGCTTTGGCCCGAGTCTGGTTGGCAGCCGGTTTCTTTGACTGATTTGATTACGGGTGCCAATGTCAAAAAAGTTTATAGAAAAGCAACTCTTTGCATCCATCCTGATAAGGTGCAACAGAAAGGTGCTACTCTTCAACAAAAGTATATTGCTGAGAAGGTCTTCGACCTGCTGAAGGTAGTCATTTAAACCCACTCTTTTTTGCCCATTTCATTTCTCTCCGTCTCTTTCTTTCCTTTTTTTTTTTTTCTTTTTTTTTAGAATTTAGTAAATGGTCAAGGTCCTATGTGAACCATTAAATTGGCATTTCAATCCAATGGACATGAGGAAGTAATGAGATTATTATTTTATATAACTTGTGGGAAATGTTCTAGACTTTACTCCATGTCCACTCTGGCTGAAGCAATCCAGTGGCATTGGGACCGTCAAATATTTGTGAGTTTGTCTTTCTAGGGCTTGTTTCAACAAAAAAACACAAGTATCATTGATTGACAATGTTAACTGCGCCCTGCATGTCAACTTCGTCAAAGATTACTTTTTCCTTCTATTTTTTACGTTTTGCATGAGATGCTTCCTATGACGTTCAATGCATGTTACATTGTTGACAACCGGAATGAAGTGAACTGCTTTCTTTACTAGTATGAGGTTATTACTTAACAATAGAAGACAAAATGAGTGATAATCCTCCCTTTTGGGTCTGAATTCAATTTCTTATGGAGCGCGTCTGTACTTTCTTTTATTTGCATATGCATATAGTCCTTTAACTAGTTGGTGTTTTCAGATTGTTCACTGTTACTTGATTTGTCAAATAGGAGGCTTGGAACAAATTTAATTCAGAGGAGCTCTTTTAAATGCTGATCATCTTTACTACTTTGGAAACTGCTCCATATGATTGAAGAGGTGCTGACGGCTCTACTTTTTAACGCCTGTTGTTATCTTGCATTGAATTGGGGTTGCATAACATGGATGTTGAAGGAGCCTCTGTGGATGCTGAGATGTCCACCTATGGTAAATTGTATACTCACTTTGTCACTGTAAATTGATATCAGTGCCAGGGACGCACGGGGCCATGGAAGTTGATATTGTTGTTTTCTGTAGAGTTGCATTTTTTCCCTATCCTCCCATGAGGCTAAGCAGATTGAATCATCCTCATAATATCGTGCATCAGATGGGTTGTCTTTTGTTGATTATTTTTTGTTTGTTCTTTTGTCCTATTTCATTTGTTTGTACAAGATAACAATCAATGTATTAGCTATATCGAACATTGAACTTAGTGATGTATTATTGTTGAGCTGAAGATCGAAGTGAAGATAAACTTTTTCTCGATTCAATTTCATTCCGAAATTTTGGTCATATAGTCTGTAGAATCAGAAATTCGTTCCCCTATTTTTTTTTTTTTAATTTGTATTGTGAAGGTTGTATTCCAGTGAACTCGGGTCTTTTTCCACACTGGTCTTTTTGGTGTTTGTAAATTTTTTTGGATGACACGGGAACCAGTTGGTGGAGCTTGACTTATGTTGTTTGTAAATTGCTAGCAATTTTTCTTCTCTGATGGGTTCTATGAACTAAACAAATTCGACCTTCTGTAGCTGTAGGGTGAATGCTGCACAATTTTTGGCTTTAGAGGTGCTTATTTACAGAGTGTATATTGAACTCATCTGTTTTGCTATAAAAGTTTATGTTATAGATTATGCTTGATATAATCTTCTTGCCTCTGCTATAGGTGGATTTGTTTGGCAAAGGTAGTAGGAAACTATATTCTTACTTGAACGTGTCATTTCTTGATCTCTTATTTTGCTTGTGTTCACATTGTTGAGATGGGTGTGCGGTAAAATTAGGAAAAACAAGATGAAGAATGAGGTGAAAAAGTGGAGGTGGCCTTAGTTGATGATAAGATGAGGGAGAATTATATAGGATGGTTTAGACATATTAGAATATGACATGTGGAGGAACTTATTAGAATGTGCGAAGATATGGAGGTAATGCTTTGTAAGGAGCGGCAAAGGAGGATCTAAAACGAAAAAGATTATTTGAACAATTCTCTTTTAGTATTTGGGTTATTTGGAACGAACATAATAGAAGATGATATGGTATAAAATTCTTGCAATAGTTGTGAGCACAAAACTTGCAAACCAAAGGAACCACGGGGGATTTTTCCTGGGAACTTCTTCTGATGGTGATGTCAGTTACAATATTTGAGCAAGGGCTAAATACAATGAGAACTTGAAGAATAGATATTTCAAAAAAAGATGAGTTAACTTTTAATGAGATCGTTGAAGTCTTTATTTATACTACTCATAAGAGGAGCCTATGATTTTTATGGTGGGTCTCAAAGATTTTTAAGTGATCTTGAGAAGAGAAGTTCTTTTTGAAAGAGAGCACTTAAAGGAACTTGGTTGGTTAGGTTTTGAATGCTTTGTAAAGGTTGCCTATTTGAGTTTCCTAGGATCACTACAGGTCTACCAGACCAGCGACTTCAAGGGAATTAGTCGAGCAAATTCTAAATACCTACAATTTTTTTTTAAAAGAAAAAGACAGATAGGCTGTTGATGATGCAGCATTTTGCAGGCACTTAAAAGAAAAGAAATGCAGCAAACTAAGTACGGGCAAATCTTGTTCCTAGCTGCAGCTTAAAACGGTCTAGGCTACTTGTTTAATATATGAGAAACTACATGACATCATCTTGGTTATATGTGGCACAAAAGATAAATGAGAGTATTATGTCACATGCCGCAGTTTCCCTATACCTGGACGCCTAGCCGTCGAGCACTAGAATCACACAAGAGGAGGCCAGGACAGATAGCAGATGAAGATAAAGAACAAATCAAAACCAAACTATTTCCTTTGCAATATCTTCATAATCCAACTTTGTGCAATCTTAGATCAAAGACATAAAAGATTATACAAATAAAACCATCATCAAAAAGCTAACGACTCCCCTGAGTATCAGAGAAGTCTATCTTCTTACTGAAAAGAATTGAAAAAAAAAAAAAAAAAAAAAGCTGATGCAAGTAGTTGAATCAACTTTTCAATTGAGCAACAAATATATTACAGAAATATGTTCATGTGGATGTGGCTATATTACAATCTCAAATGTATTGCAACCATGGCACCTCATGTACAGTGCAGTCAGCTCAAATCTGGTCTCAATACAGAACTCTGGCTTTAGTCTGCATCCCCTCTCAAGATGTTCTGCATGAGCTTCGGCTAGTCGAATCCGCAACAAGTCCAGATTGACCTGAATGTCATGGATACTTTCATAGTCAGACATAGTTGCTAGGAATGGTAGTCTATTTATCATCTAAGCAATTTGAATAACGGTTAGGCCAAAGTCGCATCCAGGTTACTCAATACGCACAAGTACATGAACACATTATGCTCAATCTGAACTCTCGTTTCAGAATGCAATAAAAGGTGCCTAAAGCCTAGAAATGGAGATTATCCTCTAAATTCAACTAGTCTCCAATGGAGATTCAGAAAATGTAAAAAGATCGTAAATCACTATAATTTGACCCGTACAAACAGGTTCTATTCACCATTTAACTACAAGATATTCCTGCAGGCAGTTTTTCAATAGGTTCCTTCCAGTGACTGGGTGGTTGACCCTCGAGAGTAATGCATTTTCTGACCGTAAATCAATATGGAAAAAGAATCAGAACAGTAATTAAAATTGTTGTAAGTGAGAACTCTAGGAAGGGAGTATTCAAGTAAATATTGATTTCTTATACGACAGAATCAGATCATCAAGTTTACAAAAAAATCAACTTCTCAAATTCATTGTTAGGTTTTCTATTACATTTATCTACTTAACACTGATAATCCAAATGAGTAAATCCAAATTTCATCCTTAAAAATCAAGTGCAGTATGGTAGAGCCAGTGTCACGGAAATTCAATTACAACTTTCCTCACTAATTAGAATGATCAATGTAAGACTCCTAACTGTTCAGGAGGCCAAAACTTTGATAGACGTTACTTTTTGCTTACAGAAATATAATACTATTTTAATTGTAGCTTCCTGGCTAGTAACAAGAACACTACCCATTTCTGCATGGTTCTTACCTGAGTTCATTTCAGAAAGTACAAAACTAACTATAACTACCTTTTCCGGACTTGCAATCATATATATTAATGATGATCTCATAAAATTGGAGGATTATGGTCCAACAGGAAGAAGATCAAATAAAACGATTGGAGAAGCTTATGCACAAAAGAAGTAAAATGAAGAATGGGTAATAGGACCTCATCGCCTCTTTCGAGTTTCAGTTTGCAGAGAGTGCAATAAAGGAAATGAGAGTTCTGATGCAACTCCCCTTGCTTGCAGACGGGACACCAGACCTCCTTCTGTACCTGTTGGAAACATCAGCGATACTCAATTTCCATCCATCCATATGGCAATAGATAGTAACTGAAGAAATTATAACATTTACAGATTCCTAACTCATCAAGATAATTCTGTTTATTTGTAAATATCCCAAAATTGGTTAGTAACTGAAGAAATTATAACATTTACAGATTCCTAACTCATCAAGATAATTCTGTTTATTTGTAAATATCCCAAAATTGGTTCATCACAGTGAGTCTTATAAACGTATCTTTGTTCACAATGTCTTTTAAAAGTTGTTTTTATGCTTACTTTTATGAATCAAGGAAATGACTACAGTTTGACACATAATAATTTGTCCATCACTTTTAAGAGAGAGATGAACAGCTTTGGTAACCACTACGCCGTCTTTCATCAATTATATAAGAGTTAAATTCATTTCAATCAGCATTGTATCCAAATTACTTTCTAGGTTGAATTGAGGATATAGTAATTTTTGTTGGATTAGTAGTCTAAGGAGGAGACAATATACCTTGATATCATTGATCATTCTTTGATTCGACAAATCTCCCCATCTCAATTGCTAAACCAAAACTTAGTAAAAATTTTGACCTACTACCATAGTGCGAAAAGTTCCAAAAAAGGAATGTCAATGATGCTACTAATGCTTGAGCACCTTTCTGGAGTTGAATTTAGGAAATTGAGTAAAATGTTATCAGTTTGGCGATCCCACTACTATCAAATCCTTTTCCCATTTTGCTTTCTAGGTGGCAAAAGTCAAGAACATCGCTATGTTAAACTTGACGCAATCAATTTCTGTATTAGTCATTTCACAGAATCACTACATATTTATCCCGAATATAACAATATCTGTATCTCTCATATCATAAACAGGCACCATCAGTTTGAGGAAGAGGGGAGGGGGGTGTGGTGGAGGAAGCCTGTAAGGGATCTCTATCTTTTAATAGCATTATAAGAGATTTGAAATCCTCATCAATAATGCAAGTAAAACCTAGTGTTAAGGAGTGAAGAAACTAAATCAACATCTCTAGGTTGAATACAAAATTTAGATTCATTAGTATGACGTAATTATATCTCTAACTGTTGCCTATATGTTGCTTTGTACATGAAAATACCAGTCCCATAATGCGTTGAGGTCACAAGGTCAAACTTATAGATAGAAAATAAAACCTGTGCAACATCATCAGTTGAGACATAATTTACATATTAAAGTCATCTATCTCATTGATGCTTGAGTAATATCTTTAGATGTGTACTCACTGTGAGCACCATACCTTCTCACCATTCAGCTGCATATGCTCAAATACTGCACGAGCCAAGTATTCATCTTCTTCATCCTCCCACGTTCTGGTACAGCTCTCTGATTCTGGGAGAAAGCTAAATTAAATATAAGCTCAGAAGATATTAGCAGCAAATAAAATTCTCCAGAAATAGATGATGCAGAAAGAAGAAAGATTTCAAAATGCTTTATATGAGCTATATCGCTAATCAAGAATAGTTTGACTTTATCTTGGTGACTTTTCCAAAAACAGAGAAATCGATGAACCCAATTACCTACCATAAAGCAGTAAAGCAAACACAATTTCAAAGAGAGAAATATCAATTTCATAGTAATGCATTAAGATCATAAATGTCAAACAACCATTATGTCAGAATATTTTAACAGTATGAACATTTAGAGTGTCTGCTTACATTTTCATTTAATTCTTTGGACCAAATAATAAATTAAACCTCACTTGGAATCCTTGAATTAAAAGATCTTACTAATTCATCACCAGATCGACGATATTACCTTTTCGCGTATCTTCTGACCTAATATCCTCATAAAATATCCTTTGCATTTCTAACAACATTTCTTCACAATCGCCTTGATAAGCTGTGTGGAGACCATCATATTCCCATATTGCATCATCAGTAGGAGGGGCAAGTTTTGAAGTTCCAAAATTGTCATCCGATGATGATTCCTTAAGTTTCTTCAGTTCATCAGAAACTATGTCCTTGAAAGTTGAGCTGATAAAATCCTGAAGTCCCAGGATAAGTTAAACAAAAAAAAAAAAAATGAAGTATATATTAGGTCAAAATGAGGAAACAACTTAAACCTTGCCGAGCCATATTCAGGTTATTAAAACTTTCCAAGACCAAAGATGCAATAGCCACATAGCATGCTAATAACAGACCAATATATACATGTGTGTATATATAAGCGCAAAATTATTCAAAGTTACCCTTTTCAGATCACTAAAATAAAAATTGAAAGACCAATACTAATTGGAACTCAGTGATACTAACGACAAGCCTACTATGAGACTGCTATACCTAATTATTCCTGAATTCAGCACCTGTGATGTGTGAAATTCTACATCTACAATCACCTGGTGCTACAAGAGTGTTGTTAATATCACACTTCGAAATTTCTTCTACTTGAGGAGTCAAATCCTAATACTCCTGATGCATCTACCTATAAGTTTTTTCATCTTTCATTGCAGCACCAGTGATAAAGAGCCTGCAGGAATGGAGTTGATGCTCCTACATCAGTATGGCACTTCAGAAAACAGAACCAAAAACATAGAGTAAAATATTAGACCAATGGCTTAAAAGTTTTCTTATCTAGTGAAATTCCTAAGTCATTTGATAAATAGATGCTTCACTAAACTTTGCAAATACACTTAAACCAAGCTATCTTGATTCATTTCGACATCGATTAATACCTCAAAAGTAAAACAAATATTCAAATCCCTTTGACAAATTAACTGATCTAAAAAGTACTAAAGCATCATGAGCTAAATCCCGTAAAATATATATCGATTTAAAGTATAAATTAAATAGCAAGAAAAAACAACAAGATTCATGAATAAGTTGAACAAACTACAAAACAACAGGATGCACCATATGGAAACAAAAAGCAACCACTGAATCCTACTTCGAGTTTAACACTTATCAATAAACAACCAAAACATTAAAGGAAAAGTCAATACAATTACAAGGTCATGGTAACAAGCTCCAGCAAATAGCAGTGTAACATAGATGTATCCACCCTTACCCGTCTAGCTAAGCTAGATGGCAACCTTACCCCTATTTCCAAAAAGTGTGTTTACAATATGTAAACACTCGATACAAAATATTCAACAAGTGGTCACTTAATCATCTTAACCCTGTTGCCAGAGAGCATGTTTATAATCCACAACTCGATACCAAATATTCAACAAGTTGTTATTTAATCATCTTACACCCTATTGTCAGAGAGTGTGTTTACAATACTTAAACTCAAGACTAGTATTGAGCGTGTTTACAATAGTTAAACTTGAGACTAGTATTCAACAAGTGACCACTTAATCATCATGCCAAGCACGACCTTCAATATAATTACGAGTATCCAAGAAAAGTACCTTTTGACGAGATTGATTATCGGGTTCGGGTAACCTTAACTTCCAAAGCAGTCGGGTCCTATCTTCACGCACCCGTTTGTAACAATTTTCTCTAAGCTGAAATAATCAATAAAATTCTACTCATAATTCACTTTAATTTAATATGTATAACCTTAAAATATGTGTGAAAATAATTAGAATGTTGTGATACACACACACACACATATATATAGCACCCTTCTGTAACAATTTTCTCCAAGCGGCAATAACGAATAAAACTATACTCATAATTCACTTCGATTTAATATGTAACTTCAGAAAATGCTTGGAAATAATTAAAAAAAATGTTGTGATACACACGCATGCGCGCCCACACACACACACGTATATATATATAGCACCCTTCTGTAACAATTTTCTCTAAGCTGCAATAATCAATAAAATTCTACTCATAATTCACTACAATTTAATATGTAACCTTAAAATATGTGCGCAAATAATTAAAATTTTGACAGACAGACACACACACACATATATATAACAATTTTCTCTAAGCTGCAATAATCAATAAAATTATACTGATAATTCACTTCAATTTCATATGTAACCTTAAAATACGTGCAAAAATAAGTAAAATTTTGTGATACATACACACACACATATACATATATGTATTACCTTGTCCTTCCAATTGGAGTAATTGTTGAAAGAAACATGGGATTTGATAGAAGGTCGGTTATGGGCTCTTTGATACTCGTCTCCAACCATTTCGATGTACCCAGATGAATACTTCGTGTGTGTGTGTCTGCGTGGGTGTGTGTCTGCGGGTGTGTGGAGATTTGATGATGCACTTTGGCGCCAGCAGGTGCACCCATGGCTGTGTTGGGGTTTATTTATTATAAGCCCCCTGAACACTGCAAAATTTTAGAGTTAATTCCACACGTGTTTTGTGAAATTTCAATTTGTCACTAAAAGTACGGGCAAATTTCAGTACGAGTGGTTCCAAGGGTATGACCTAGCAGTAATAGGGTAAAATCGTTCTTATGAGATCACAGGTTTGACATTGTTTACTGTTCTGAATTTTACCTTTGACTATTTAGTGCATGTGTCGGGATGCAGGGGGCGGAGCTAGACCGGGACAAACAGGGGCCCCGGTCTTCTCAATATTTTTTTTTCAAAAAAGTCTATGTAATATCTTTAAAAAAAGTTACTGTCGTAAAAAAAAATCTATGTAGTATAGTTAAAAATAAGTTAATGGGCCCCCTATTTTTATCTTTTGTCATGAATGTTCTTATTTAAATCTTCACCCTCAAAATTTTAAAATTTTGGCTCCGCCCCTTTGGGGTCGGACCGCACGCTACATTCAGAAGTTTGTCAGTTGATAGTTGGGCTCTGTCGAATAATTCGATGGTCGGACACTTAGAAATTTTGAGTAAATATTGAGGATCAACTTTTGCGGGGTGTATAAGTAATTTTGTTATTTTTCCTCACGTTTGGTCTAAAGATAACAGGAGGTATCATTTGACATTTTAGAAAACATTATAGACTAGTAATATAAATTTTGAAATATTGAAAACAAAATTAAAAATTCAAATAAACATTAACGACTAATGGAAACAATGAGAACTAGTTGTATAATTAACTCTAATGGCAACATAGTCATTTCATGCATTTTCTCTTAAATTTATTCAAGTCTTTAATGATAAAGATTAAGTTGACTAACTTTTGTGAAAAAAATTTAAGACTGACTTGGTTAATAATGAACAATGAGGTCCTTCTTGTACATAAAATTAGAATCATTTGTAATCACAGATCACCATGTCATAGTAAATATGTACCTGAGACCTTTTGTTGATCTTTAATTATAGTTCCTGACAAAAATCGACATCCTTCTTGTGATGACGTTAACCTCTAGTCAGTCTAAAAACGAGCCCAAATTGGGCAAGGCCAAGTGGAGATACGTTTGAGACAATCTTTTGAATTGGCCAAAAGAAAATTTTGATGTCACTTAAAAGAAGTATAAGGAAGTATGTTTTGTCGGAAACAATAAGGACTTATTAATAAAAAATATGAGAATAATAAGGACTAGCGACATAATTATCTCTTTACAAATTTGCATAGTGGCATTAAACAAATGGAGAGTACGTTTACGCGCCATTGGAGCGCGTGGGCGATGTCCTCCTCGACGCTGCTGCAAAGCAAAAATATCTACTGTTCGACGAATCAAAACCAATGCTTTTTGTACTATCGCTCCGGCATCATCCGACGGCCAGCGACGCGCTGCTCACATCCAACGGTCTCAATTTCTCAGCTCACCAATTTTTTTCACTATAATTACACACATACACACACTAGAGTAGAATCCTTATTAGAAGCGACGGCGGAAGGCGGTGGGCGGCGGAGACGGAGGAAGTGGTTTTTTTGAAGAGAAGAAGAAATAAAGATGCTGGAAAACCTTACCACCGGTTCATCAGCCACCGCCAACATTTCCTCCGTGAAGCGCTATGCCCCTCCCAATCAACGGTACTTCTAAGCTCGCTCTCATTTACTTTATTGCTCTTATACATACAAACATGTAATATGAGTGTGTGTGTGTGTGTATATATATATATGTCTTATGTATGCGTATATGATATATACACAAAGATATGTATGTATATGTATATCTATCATGCATTTTTTGAAAAATGATAAATTTAAATTGATGATAATTTGCTTGCTTACAGAAATCGATCTCTCGGAAGGCGCAAATCTGGAGGAGGTAAATATTAGCAAAAATTCAGTATTTTATTAAATTTATACACTTTCATGCATAGCTTGAAAGTAGGTTAAATATCACTATATTGCAGAATAATTAAGTAACTATAATATATATATATATATATAATCTTTTTCGTGGCAGAGGTGTAGATTTTGTGCGTGAGAGAGTGATATTTTGCAATTGAAGTAGTGATCGTATCATAATAGAGCTTGAAAGTTCAATTCGTGCTTTGATTGTTTGCATTTTGAATCTCTGTGTTGCATTTTCCCAGTAAAGGAGCATTTATATAATCTTTTTCGTGGCAGAGGTGTAGATTTTGTGCGTGAGAGAGTGATATTTTGCAATTGAAGTAGTGATCGTATCATAATAGAGCTTGAAAGTTCAATTCGTGCTTTGATTGTTTGCATTTTGAATCTCTGTGTTGCATTTTCCCAGTAAAGGAGCATTTCTTATACATATACGGAACGTGGAGATTTCAGGAGGATGATTGGTCATCTTTTAGTTGTTTACATGCATTATCGTGTGCATTTTTCAGTTTAATGCATGTCGCTGTTGTTAGTATGAAATTGACTTGGTAAAAACTTTGGAGAGCCTTTGTCGAAGATCTGAACTTCGTTGCCTTATTATGAATTTGGTGAACTTCACGTTGGAGCGTAACTCTGGATTTAACTTCACACGTAGTCATTTGAAAAATCTGGCAGTAAATAGTTCGACCGTATAATGATGCATTTTAGGTTTATTAGATTGAAAGTGGTTGGGTAACTCTCTGGCAATTAGACTATCCATTCACCAGCTGCGTATAAGCTGATGCTCGGAGGAAACTGCTCTCTTTTTTCAGAGCTAATTCTATATTGCAACTCTAAACTAGTGGAAACCTAATTCAGGTTTTTTCTTCTTTTTTTCCTGGTCAATAGGAAGTCAGAGTTTTAGTGATCTATATTCCTTGAATACTTTCTTAGCATTGAACTTGTAGTTTACTGATGCTCACGAAATACTTAATAACCCTATGCTGCCTTCCAATCGTTGATCAAGAGAAAATGTGGAAAAGGTTCTAATTTTCCTTCGCTCCTTTACTTAGCATCACACTGATTGTTAAACATACTAGCGGTAATGGGTTATGATCTAATCTTTGCCGTTCCATTTACTATGCTTTCTTGTTGAAGACTTGGAGTATGGAAAGAAGAAAAAGAAATCTTCTGTTTGGTGATAGTTAGGTGTTTTGCCTTCTTGTTCAAGAAATAGGCTACATGGATGTATCCTATTTGAGATAGTTAAGGATACAACATTCTTTATGATACACAATCTATCACGCATTCCAAAATAAAACTTAGTTGATTACAGTTGGAAGAAAATTTGGCTCGTAAGAGGATAACATATCATTAATTGATATTTGACTGATAAGAGGATAACGTATCATTAATTGATGTTACGGTCATCTTCACCGCACTATACAGAGTTGAGAGAGCATTTAAAATATCTCAGACGACTAAGCCAATAAATATAACCTTTCTTCTTCAAAAATCTGGATGACCTTGTATTGGAAGCAGAGAAAAATAAGAGGCAGAATGCTTAACAAAGAAAAAGGAAAAGAAAAAAAATCCTGTTGCTTTTCAACGGTCAACTTCACCTGGGTTCATATTATGCAATGAAATGAGTAAGAGATATCAAAATCAAACAGTTAAAACTAGCATGCTTATCAACATATGAGCTACCATTTACTAATTATTCTATAATTTCTGTCATGATAATTTCTTAAATTCAACTTGAAGGGGAGAAAAGAAGGTCCTCTTGTATGGCATTGCATTTTGAAGCATCATTTTCTATCTTTCCCCTAATAGATGTTCTTATCGAGCATCTTACGCACATTCCAGGACAAGTTTTTTCAACAGACAAAATTCCTCTACATTTATGGATCAACATATCTTTCCTTTACATGTCCTTTTGTAGATCGACTGGAACGAGCAAACAGTTACGGGAATGATGGAGAGAAGAATCAAATTAATGCTTCCTGGAATATTCCTATCACAGATCGTGTGGATGCAAGCGGCAGCAATTCTATGAACGAAAATTTTCGTTCCAGGTTGATCTCAATACATGGATGTGGTAGCAGTGAAGCTTTCCATCTGCTGAACAACCGTATGTTTCTGTTAGATTTCTTAGAGAAGTACAGATCATTTAATTAAATCTATCATGCTGCTTCATCGTGTCATATTTTAGATTGTCGTAGTTAATGTATTAGTTCATTTCATGAATCTGTTCCTTAGCCATGTAATCTCGTCAATGGGAATGTTATATCAGTAATTAAGGAAACCCTTTAATTAGTTTTAGGCTCTTACACTTTGCATATTATTAAATCTGGAGTCCGGGTTTTAATTTAAATTCATAACATTATAGTAGTATAAAAGACTTCGACTTTCAAGTTTGGAGTTCTGCTTGCTTTCACTTAAAATTCTTGTTCTCTGATTTGGTTTTTGAAGGAGTGATATCCTTTGGCCCTATGTTGCGAGATTCACTTTGGTAATTTGAAACCAATTGAAAAGTTTGAGTTTTCTTTCACTGTTATGCGTTTAAATAATGCTAATTGATCCAATGTTATCGTGGCGGTATCTACTCTTTTCTTCCTCCTGGACATCAGCCATTCATCTCACTTTCATGCAGAATAGCATGTAGTAGTGACTTTACGTAAATGAACTTATGCAGAATAGCCATTCGTCTCACTTTTAGGCAGAATAGCCATTCGTCTTCCTTATGTGCCTTTTTATGGGCTTTGCTAAATACTTATATGTCTGTGGCCTGCATTTGGCACCTTGTTTGGCTGCTCACAGTTAAAAGACGTAGTGAAATTTTTCAGACTAAGTTGGTATTATAAAGTTCCATTTGCTTTACTTTTCTGCAGGTTGGACGGCTGCCATGACTGCTCACGACAATTTACCAGAAGATTCAGCAGGTGAGTGATGATATAGCTGATTAATTTGTCTCTTGTTCATTAACTGCTACACTTGCTTCATCTAACCACTTTTCAATTTAAAAAACTTTGGCGTGACATAGAATTAGATTCTGCAAGGAGGTTAATACACAGAGTCTTGATGTGCTACTGCAGATTTCCTTAATGCTGAATTAACAATACACTACTTCAGATATTATCCTTTATTTTTCTGCAATTGCTTATATGAGTTCTTGCTCAGCATCCTCATCAATTACATTTGGGAATCGGCAGCCAACTTTGACAAAAGCGGTTTGGATTTCAGTAGTAGCATTCAATTCACAATTACTATGCGGCTTTTACTTTTCCTCGTTATCAGAGAACTTATGAAATTGAATTCAGAATAAAGATAGTGGATCTCACTCAAGTTACACAGTATTTGTCGTAAGAATATGTTGAAGCAAGAGAGATCAATGCAGTCTAGTATGTGCAGTGAAGCTAATTTTCTGAAAGCCTCTTGTGCAGCTGCTGATCTCTATCTACTCTTTCTGTTTTTCCAGAAAGGCCAGTCTTATACACGAGAACAAGCGCACCATCCTGGGGGCCCGCTATGCTTCCCCATCTGGTAATATTAATATTTTCCTGCCATTTTCTTGATATGCATCTCCTTTTTTTCCTCAGGCGTTGTTGATTTCGATTCCTTGTCTTCAGTTAATGCAACAAACAGCTGGGGTTAAGGATTTCTTGAGTGAACTTCGGCAAGCAATGCGTGATGCCCGTGCCGGTTCTGACGCCTAACCAACGGAAATCATATAGCTGCGTGACTTGTATTTTGATAGACTTCAGGATATGTTGAACTCTATGTTTAGAGTTTATACACTGGCTGTGTTCGTTGAATCTGCTGTGTGCTTCTTAATAGGTTGATATGTGAATTATCTATAGAATAATCGATACATTCTGGAAGAAACTACCATGGAGTAGTATGTGTTGTGTATCTTTTCTGGTATATATAATCGTGGTGGGATTTTTTTGTTTTTTTTTTTGGTGGGTGGGGGGTGGGTTTGAGGTATGGGTATATTTGTCACATCCCTACAACTTGGAAAAGTTAGATTTTTACCACCTCGCATGAGAATAAAAATTGAGATTCGTGAGAATCTTGTATTTTCGGAAATGTTCTTATACTTTGTGAACCAAACAAAAAAATATCATATCCCTAATTTTACTTTTCCAAAAATCCTAGAAAATTTTCCCGAACCAAACATCTCTCTATATGTCTTGGATTTGGATCCCTTCATGACTTTATACTCATAAAGTAATAACATTAAGGGCAAAACTAAATAGTGGTTAACTGCCAGAGCTTTTTATTATTGTATGGTCAGTTTATTATTATTGGATCTCTCTGGGTTTCATTTTATTTCGGGCTTCAAAAACAATTGCAGCATTTAACCCATTCCTCCAAATCTTCTGATCAGAATTGGAAGATTATGACCCCCAACTAGAAGATGGCAAAGCGAAAAGTCATTCATTTTCACCACCTCTAAATAGCTTATTCTAATTTGTGAGTTCCCCAACCCACTTATGAGACACAAGTAAGATCTATTTACAACAAAAGGGAGAAAGTAATAAGTCTATGTTAGCTGACGCAACTCTGTACGTATCCTCACCACTACTACTTGATTCCTCATATCTTACATGAAAACTACATGAACAAATGGTGTCAAGAAGTGAAACTCCAGATATACGGAAAGCAGCTAAGGTGACTCGCAGGCCCCTGAACATCTCTGCTCGAGCGACATAA
Organism: Ehretia macrophylla; assembly: GCA_037974665.1. Lineage (NCBI taxonomy): Eukaryota > Viridiplantae > Streptophyta > Magnoliopsida > Boraginales > Ehretiaceae > Ehretia > Ehretia macrophylla. The sequence goes on along the minus strand of CM075782.1, from coordinate 37,624,518 downwards.
TTGGCTAATGCCCAGAATACAGTATTAAGCCAACAGTAAATGTTTCTTCACTGCCATCACAGTTCTACTTTTCTTGATGCTTTCTCGCTCTAGTATTTGTTGGAATGGAAATTAATTTACTTTGCTTGTGTTTCTGAATCATGCTATAGACCTGCACATCAAGATCATATCTTTTCAGTTACATGTATATGACAGTGTAAAGGGGTGTCAGAGTACGGTAACAAATTCTAGCATCACAAGTATTTTTTATTTTATTATAGTTATATGTTTGGTAATTGTTCTAAATTGTCATTTGTTTCCAACAATAGCCAATTTCAATTGAAAATCCTGAGATTTCCCAATTGCCATGTTACCTTTCTTACTCCAGATGTTAATCCCATGCTTGCCAGGGCTTCGCTATCGACATATTTCCACACCAGGCTTTTTTTGTCATGTTTCCTAAGCCAAATGTTCTTTGTGCCTTCAAGCCAATCAAAGCAAATTAAATTAACTTATAAATTATCAATTGTAGATTAGAATTAAAATACAAATTAAACCATGCAAAACGAGTGAGGGGGAGATGGATGAAGTCCAACCTTTTAGGTGTACAACCAACAACTCTACATACATCTTGAGACGAATATGACTGAAGACATGGACATATTCTCCAACATCTTCTCTTAATACTACTTTACAAGCCTTTGCAAGATCTAGGTTGAGTGACGACTTCAAAAAATTATCAATTGTTTCTCTTCTTGCAGCCAAATCAGTTTCTCTTTCCAACAAGACAGATGGAAACTCCCAGAGGCCAGCAAGTAGACCTTCGCTTGGTCTCTGAACAAGAAGAAATTTGCTGTTCGATTGGAGTCCCTCCACATCTTGGCCTTGTAATATCTCCACGACACTAACAGCAGAAAATTCATGCCTCTGTTTGGCCTTGACAACTTTCATTGGGTAATCTGTAACTAGTACAGATTCATGATGTTTAGAGAGTGATAAGGCGTGACATTGGGATGAAATCGGACAAGACGAGCACTTTGGGCTTAATGTAGTGCACATTGTTGCCCCAAGTTCCATTAGAGCCTGGTTGAAGTCTCCAGGCCTATGAGGATCAACTAATTGCCCAGCAAGTTTCCTGATGCAAAGAGAAACAGATAGCAATACCAAATCTATTTTCGATATGTAAACAGATGTTTAGGAACACAAAACAACTTGATGCAGCTCTTTCATGAGTATTGTACAACAGGAACACAAAGCTGAGAGAGAAGAGAGAGACCGCGAAAAAAGGCCAACTGCAATTCAGCAAATGGGTGAATTGCATCGGACCCCCCTGTGGTCAGCCATAAGTGCACACGACCCCCCTGTGGTCCAAAAACCCCAACCAAACCCCCCTGTGGTCATATAAAAGTGCATAGGACTCCTCTACCGTCAAATTTATGTCTATGTAAGTAACGGAAAATACAAAGAAAAAAATTATACCCTTGGGGGTTTGGGGTTTGGGGGTTGGGGGTGGGAGTTGGGGGGTAGGATGACGATCTTTGTGTTGTTGGAGGACGGGGAAGAAGATGGGTTTTTTTATTTTATTTATTTATTTTTTAATGAAATGGGTAATTTGGTCAATTATTATAATTATTTTATTGTAAAATTAGTTAAAAATCAATAATAATCTCACTTCCGTTAAATTTGACGGATTATTTGACGGCAGGGGAGTTATATGCACTTTTTAATGACCACATGGGGGTCTGGAGGGGGTTTTTGGACCACAGGGAGTCGTGTATACTTAGGTGTAACCACAGGGGGGTCTGGAGCAATTCACCCTTAAGGCCAACTGCAATTCAGCAAATTGATCTATGATTTAATCATTGTAGCCAGTGTAAATACACGACGTTTTATAAGATACCCAGTAAGGTAACAGTCTATGAGCTAGAAGGTCTATCTATATTTTCAACAGGACAGTGTGCATACACGTCCATTCTCTGGATGTCAGTCAGTGAGGAAGAATGATTTAAGCAAACAAATTGATTTTTGATTGAGATCTAATCATTTTTACTTGGCAACAATAAGATGCCTTATAATCAAGGACAGCTCACCAGAACTTCTTGACTGTCACTGTATTTTTTGGATTCGCAGAAATGGCCTTAAGTCTGGCAATCACCCTGACCACGTTTCCGTCAACTACAGGCACAGCCTATATAGGTTAATTCAAAACTCAGGATATGCCACAATCAGGAATAGCACATGACCCAATAGTAGGTTTTAAGAAGATACTGACTTCCTTGAATGCAATTGAAGCAATTGCACCAGCAGTGTAGTCTCCAATTCCTTTAACATTCCGAAGAGCAGAGACAGTTTTAGGGAATTCAACCCCTTCTGCAACAATCATTTTTGCACCCTACCAGTGAAACAAATAGCAATAAGTAGAGTAGCAGATATTGCTAATGTACATAAAACTATTTCACAGGTAAGGCTAAAAAATCTTCACCAATTTGACACATATGTTAAAAACACACATCATTGCTCCTTGTCCCAGAGAAACTTAATGTTTAAACTCTTTGCATTCTACAATCAGTTCTTCGTCTCAATCAGTCAATTGATAATCAGGAAGCAAACCGAATAGGACTACATTGAAAACGTTATCATTATCATTTCCATTTTCATTAGTTATCATTTGTATGCGAAACCAATTCTTTCTTTGAAAATGGAAAACAAAATCATTCATCCTAGTGAAAATCAAACTCTGAGAATTTCTCAACATATTCGAACACTTAAAACTCTCTCCAAGACACAAACCAATAAAACAACGGGTAAATTATTCCACAGTCAGCTAATTATTCCCACAGACCTGTTTTGACTGTCGAACAATTTTTATTTCCACAACGCGTCATTAATCGATTATAACGAATTAAATCAACCCACGCAATCACCTGCCCGTCCAATACCAACTGGTTTAATTGTTTAGTGGCCCCCGAATAATCTACCCTAAATCAACAGTCAGAAGCAAGCAATTCACATAACTGACCTCTAGAAGAAACCGTGCCCTCCTGTAATACCCTAAACCGGCCCACATTTCATTCACCTCCTGGAACACAACAAAAAAATCAATAACACCCCAATTACTTAACCAAAAAGACCACATTTTTATCCAAAATTCAACAAAAAAGAAACCTAAAACTACGCGTTTAACCACCTCAAGTGAAGCTTGAGCTAGGTCGTGAACCGTAGGCCATTTCTCCATCCACCTATTGAAGTAATCAATGGCTGTCTGAACCCTAGTCTGCTGAAGCATTACTTCCGAAACCCACACGGCGTACGCGCGCCTTTCGCTATCGGCCTTACCATTACAACCGCTGCTGATGCGGCGCCACGGGAGGTCTCTTTTATTCTGATCGTACCATTCCAATAAAGAAGCCCTAATTTCTAGGGTTTCGTCTTTGCAGAAATTGATGTCTTCTATATCATCACATTCTTGTGATGTTGACTTTTTGGGTTCCGGTTTGGGTTTACTAGATGCGTTGACTCTTCGCGGCCGCTTCTTGGTGGCGTTGACGGCGTCGGACATGGCTGTGGTTGGCGGCGGTACGGAGAATGGGTGGAGTGTGTGTTTTCCCGCTAAGCAGTGGATTTGAAAGTATAAATACCTCTCCATTTAATTATTTTTTTGGACTCAGTGTCATAAATTTAAGAATCGTATCGATTTTAAAAGTATATTTTTTTAATAAATATTACAAATTACATTTTTTTTCTAAAAACATGTGTAGCATTGGTTTTTAAAACTACTGTTGATCTTATATTACAATTTGATGCGTGATTTCATGCGTTAGAGTGGTCCACAATCTCAGTTTTGATCAATACATTTTAAAAAAAAATTCGTAAAATAATTATTCATTCATATGATAAGTGGAAGAAATTATACACGTGTTCTATTCATTTTCAATAGGAATCTTGTTGTAATTAAAAAGTGATTTGAGAGTTTCGTTATTGTTTAAAAAGTTTTTTTTTTGGAGAATAGAGATCATTTAATGTAGTTAAAATAACTGTATTTGAGGTTGTTCAATCAAGTAGCAATTGGTTCATGTTTGCTAAACCTCTACTAAGAAACTTTTATTTTGACGAGTCCGTGTGTATATATATCGATGTAGGATAATAAGATTTATACATCTCAATCAAAAAGGAATTAAGAGAAAAGAAAAAATCGAAATAAATTTACAGTAAGAAAAAAATTCATCAACTTTAAAAATCGCAAGAGTTCAAGTCCCTTTTTCTCCCAATAAAATCTATTTGATTGTATGTAAGTTATGAAGTTCTATGGTATAAAGTTGTGAGTCAGACTTGAGAGAAATTTTTTAAGAGAATTGAAAGATTATATACATTGGTTATGTGGTGAAATTTAAAATAGTTCGGAAGATTTAAGAGTATTTATATTCTATACTTTTTTAAATAATCTCTTGAAAAGAGTAGTTTATAATTGCTAACTATTCATGATTATTTACAACAATTTTGCAATTGATCCATCATTGGAGGTCAAATAATATAAAAATAGGTTTTTAGAAAGTGGAAAAAGAAAAAAAAAAGTCTTCCAAATCTATTTAGGTTGTTAGTGGGTTTTAATTGATCGAACTCAAAAATTCTCACAAAGACGGTAAGACTCACATCATGTAAGTATTATTATTATAAAAAATCGTTTGAGTCTGACAAACCGATCTAAATATTTTTCAACTATTTTAAACAAATTAACATCTATAGAATCAATGACTGGTTCCTGACCGGGCAAATGCTATAGCGACCGGTTCACTAGCTATCGGATAACTTATTGGCCACATTAACACTCTATTTCAGTACATGTAGTTTTTATTTTCTTTAATAAGTACTAACTACCAATGCATAGTATAGAACCTCAAGAAATTTATTTAAATAAAAAAAAAAAACCAGAAATCAGATGAGAAGATAGAGAATATATTCAATTAAGAAAGAAATGGTGAGGGGAAAGAATTATCTCTTTTTCTTGAAATGTCAATAGATTCATAATCTTTGTTTATGGATTCTTGTAAATTTAGTACGGATAATGTTGTGTAATTTCTAACGCAAATGCACGTGTCGCAACAAATAATAAAATAATGAATAAAAATCGTTCCTACGAGGACTGAGATTATTAACTATCGAAATTAGTTTAGCTTTAATTCTATTCAGATGACCAAAATTTGAGAGATTATGATTAAAAACTAAAGAGTTAACAAAACTAACGAAAATAACAATTAAACAATTGTGAATTTGATGAAAAATTTGATTCAATAATTGGAGAGTTATAGGGATTACGATTTCACCAAGATTTACCCTACTCGAATCTGTTGATTAAATCTAATTGACGACTATTCCTTATGCTGCCAACAATTTCACTAAAATAGATATTAATCTTTTCCAAGCATCAATACCCAATAAGCAAGCTACCTACATCTCTGTGATAACTGTGAACTTATAGAATGCATTAAGCCCTAGAAATTTAAACGTTGCACTAAATCTCATAACTATCTCTAGCTTATGACAATTTAATAATACTCCACACATGGTCTAGTTTAGTTATCATTTCTCAGTCTCAAACTAAACCACAAAACAAGCAATTATTGGCTAGATAATCACAAGCATTACGTATAGTGTGAAATATTCAACATAAAAATAGAATAATCAATCAACCAATCAATTCAACATAATTCGAGTAATCAAAATTTAGCAACTCATAATCAACGTAAATGAAATAAAAAATCTATTAAAATTCATGATGAGAGAGGAAAAACTAGAACTCTCAAGAAAGTCGTGGCTAATTTTGTCTCTGATCCGTATTTTTTCGTTAATCTTGTGTTTTTTTGCATTTTCTCCTCTCCAAACTTTGGTTTTTCTCTCCAAGAACTAGCAGCCAGCCCAACACACCTTTTCTCAATGTCTGATATCCTCTTTTATCATAGGGTTTTCTTCTTTTCGCGCCTTTTTACCCAATTGCCCTTAAAAATCCTGCGACGTTGCGCAACTGCGCAATGACTGCGCTACTTCTATTTTCTCTTTAATTTCTTCATTTACTGCATAAAAGATTGCCCTTGTTTATCTTTCTTTAACATTTGCCTCAAAATCCATGTTTTCCCACGTAATTCACCTACGTCACAAAACAAACATGGAACCAATCAATTTGCTCCTATATTACTCAAGAACTAACAAAATTAAAGTAAAAAGGCACTGAAATAATATATCAATATTACACCCAACAAATAACATTGAACAGTGTATATCCCTCTCACGCTCTTGATGTATATATTTAATTAGCACCTCCTTGGTGCATTTTAATAAAATTTATTCATTTTCCAAAAAAAAAAGTGATCGATGTCAAAAAATCACCTTTAACCTCTACAAGAACTGGTGTGTGAATGAGGAGAAAATCTTAAAATAAGCGGACAATATTTCAAAACGTACAACCGTTTCTGAGCGATACATGACATTATCACTGTGTGTGATGGTACTACATGTTATTTTTTAGTAGATGAAGAAATAAATAGAGAAAAATATCTAAATCCCAACTAGACAAGCATGCCCAACTGGGAACCAAAAATGATAGCCAATCAAAGGTAGGTCATAAGATCTAGTTTTACTGTAATAAAATTAAGATCTTATGGGAGCAAAAAGACACTTAAAATAGCCTGATTGACCTGAACAAGCCTTCTTGATGAGGTAAGATATCCCAGGATTTGACACCTTGATGTCAACCCGAAAAACTTCTTAAGAGAATTTCCCATCATAAGAAAAAGAAAAGAATAAGGCACTTGAAATTGTATACTGCCAATTAAGATCACTAAGCTAAGATTTGATGAGAAAAAGAGACCGTTGAGTGGATTATATTAAAAAATTACCTATTATCATAGTTGAGGACATATTAAGGATGCATCACATAAAATTTATCAACTGAGGTATATCAACATAGGAAATGCCTATACAAAACTTTGCATTTAGTCTCAACAAGCTCATCTTGACATTCTGTAACTGATTTTTTAGTGTATAAATGTCAGCTCTGGACTTATCATTACATCACAATCACCTATCACCTATCACAGCAGCCAGTGTATATAGACAAAATTTTTGATTTCCGATCACCCTGCAGGTACGGTGGTTATAAGTTACACGAACCGGTCGCTCGCTAGACCTCTGTTGTGGATTCCTTGTGCACCACTGCTCCCAGCTGTACGTGGGCAGCAGAACCATTATTTGATTTCCCTTGGGCAGTGCCGCCACCAACAGCAGCCTTCAGTCCTCTGTTTTTCTTCGCCTTCTGAGCCCAACCAACTAGGCCGGCTTGCACATGTTCATCGAAGATTGACTTCTTGAAATGTGTTCCCATCTTTATTCAACACGAGAAAAATAAATAAGAGTGAAATTCAGCCTTTCAGGTCAAATTGATGAATCAAAGATTAAATTTCTGGAAGACTAGACCAGTCGGCAGTACTAACCTGAGTGACAATAGCATAAAGTGGTAACGTGCTGTAGCTGCAGAGTACCTGAATGAATACTCTGAAATGGCCAAATACAGTCATTAGTATGATTCTCATCTTTACAATGGAGGAAAGAATTAAAGGCAATAGACAAACAAAGTCAACAAGAATGCGCAAGCCAGAGAGGCACAAAAACTTCAAAACACGAGGCCTTACCCGATAATGAGCCTAGGAACAATATAGCGGACTTGGCCCATAATGCAGGAGTCAAATCCATATTGAACCTAGAGGTATTCAGAATTGTTCGATCAATATTAAAGCAAGTGCCATATCAAGTAATGATATCAAGGTTCAAGAGATAAACATACCCAAATCCAAAAGAAAAATGCTATCTCAAAGGCGTTTTGGAAGAGAATAAAATGTATCAAGAATAGGACAATGCGGGGCCGACCAAACCAAAAGTGATCATCAGAAGGTTGTACCGCCAATTCACCCTCTATAGCCGAATGTTTCTCCGCAACCTCATGAGCCAGCTGGGAGATGACATGCTCTAACTTGGTGCCCACAGCAAGTAGAAGCTGAAAATAATAGTCGAAGATGTGAGTTATATATAGAAACATAAACATATTGCTTGAACTTCAAACGTGTTGGCTTCTCTTAAAACAAGAGCTGTGGATTCAGAGATACGTAATGGGTGGTGCAACAGAAAAGGCATGCAAATGCCTTGGAATTCGAGACATGTAACTTTAGATTTGTTAATAGATTGCACTGACAGTAATGTGCTGGTTAATGGTCAAGATTGGTCAAGATATCAGGAAGCTGAAAAAGCACGAAGAATAAGTTATAGGATAAGTAAAATTGAGAGGTGCTTGTACTGTTAAACCTATTTTCAGGTGTTTGCTCAAAGTCTTGTCAAAACTGTACATGTTTCAAATTACAAGGCATTTCAGGTGGATTGGTATAAGAAATTGAATTTATGTATCTCAAAATGGAATCCAAAAACCAAATTTTGAGCAGGCAAGCATGACAGACATTGAAACACATTCAGTCCATAAACTATGTTACCGGAACTTACAACAAAAGGAATGAAAGCTATCCAGAAATATGTATGCCACCCTGCAAAAGAAATTACAAACCATTAATATTCATCAAGGTGAAAATCTTCACAAGGTAAATGATATTAAAAGAATATGGTGCCCACCAACCACCCAAGAGAGAGGAAAAGAAAACGGTTAGTAACTGCCATCTGTGACTCTTGAAAACAAACTTAGTACTACTTTTTTCACATTATTGACTAACGTACATCTCCTTCAGCAATGAACTTTACTACCACGACAGAAACCTTAACAGTTGATACTATACACAAGCACGTAATCCTACACAATGGAGTGGTTCTCTAATATTTTGGCAGGTACTTAGGAATTAGGAAGATAAAGCTTGATTATTTGACCTCTCTTCAATCGTCTACACTAGTGAAGCAAGCTAAAGCCTAAAGGCATAACTTCAGGCTTTTATCCAAGTGCTTCTGTGAAGTTTATCATGCTAACTGCTAAGTGAACCAAATATGGTTAAAGTATGAAGAGCATACCATTAATATTCATCAACAAGAAGATGACCACAAATACCCACAAATACCAACTGCAACCAATGAAAGTCAGATATTAGTAATCCCCTAATTGAGTGAACCAAGAGGAAAAAGGAAAGTTATAAAGTCCAGAACCATAAGTGAAAAATAAATGAATACTATATCGATATCGTCAAGAATTACTTGCCTTATGCCAACAACTTTCTTAAAATCATCTTCCAGAGCTCGGATCATGTAATTGTGGAAGTTAAACTTTGGGTTTCCCCTGCAATGTGTCTGTAGCATGGAAATGTTAAGTATGTACCCGTACAGCAAACACGCAGTACCTTAAGTAAAACAGAAATCTTTAGGACCAAAACAACTCAGCTTATCAAACACTTACCATGATAAAACCGTACCGGAGCGCCAAATAATCTGATTTTGTAACAGAACCATAGAATTGCTTGAAAAAGGAATGCTGGAAACAAATACAAAATGATTAAGAAGGTATGGTTTTGATTTCGGCAAGTCAATCATAACTATTAGACTCCATACATCAAGTGTGCATTGCAACATTTCTCACCATTTCAATATCATTTGGTGTTACTGTGCTTGTTCTATAAAAGCATCAACTAAGAAAAAGAGAAAGAACATGCATAAATCATAAAATTTAGAGGCAAAAATTTGTGTCCCTATGCTCCATAAGCCAAAGTCAAACGGGCTAGGAAGCACCTTGTCCACAAATAGACAATTTTTAAGCAAGTGATAAAATAAAAGCTAGCATGCAGGAGCTCTCATGATTCCATAAAGTACAACTCGTTGAAGCACTGCACAAGTTTTACAACTTTACAGATCTATTAGGATATAGCAATCTGAGAATGAAAAATAACTTACCAACCAAACCAGGATGACCGAATGTTTTCCCAGACCCTGGAACCGATTCTTGATGAAATCATGTTGATGAACATCGGTGAACTTTGGTTTTAGAACTGCCACAGCAGAATCCAAATTAGTGTAACAACACAAAATTTAGGCAATTCACGAAAGCATTATGACATTTAGTTTGTTGCACCAATGGCATGTGCGCACTGTTCTTCTCAAAGTAGAATGATGAAACCCCACCAAAAACACATTCTACCTGTGAACCGTATAGTATTATTTACATTGTTTCCTATTATTTTTTGAAACTGGACTTATGAAACTAATCCTAATATTTGCATACAATTCCATACCAACACACGTCAAGTTCAGTTCTGTTCTGTTGTTTGAACAAGTTACTCAATATACCAAACACCTAGATCTAATTTTCCATTGGTCATCATCCATACCTTGTTCATGGTCATAATTATCTTTCGCAATGGAATCTTCCCATTGCTTCCATTGGCGAATCTATATGAAAGCAAGAAATCATTTGATAGACAATCAGAGAAGGAATATAAAGCCTGTATACTGAAGAAAGAAAAAGCAGTTCAGTTAATTGTTCACCTTTGCCCCTCCGAATACAGCAGTGAGGACAGAGAAAGTCACGTGTACAATGGCCAGGACAAATATAAAGATGTGCAGATGATGCAATGCTTCCAGAGATAACAAAGGAACCTTATTCTGCAAGAGTTATTAGTAAAAGTATTTTAACAGATCTCTTACTGGAGGGAACCCAAGTACGAAAGTTATAACAGGATAACATATTGAGGAGGGGAAGAAAGTTTCTCATTAGATACTATTTTGGATCTATCTCAAATCCCTATCAAACATTAAATCAGGAAATTAGAGTGGCAAAATCTTTTGGAGGTACCCATGTATATAAATAAACCCATCAGACAACTCACTTCAGCAGCAAAGCCACAATCTTAAAAAATTTTCACTATAAATATTTTAAGGCCGAATCATGAGAATGTCTCCCAAATACAATCCAACATAGACAGTCGCAAGTTATGAAGAAAATCTGGGTAATGCAGGTCCTCAAAATTACCTCATCGGTTCAGTTTCCCTGCCGGGGTCCTGTAAACCACTTGAACTCACTAACAATTCCATCAAATTCATGACAGTAAATGAAGATTGACAGATAGATTAGGCAAATGGGGATGTTACGTGCCTGGTAATTGACACAACCTAAAGAAGAAAAAAGGCTCGTATAGTCCATACAAAAACACAATATAATGAACGTTAGTGCAACAAGACCATAAAGGGCAAGAAGCCAATATATTTGATTACCTTTGCACTACAATAACCAGCACCTGATGCTTCTGCAAGCAAGCGCCGATGATGAGATTCTGTTTCTGGACTAGCATGAGAGGCTTCTCCTCCATTAGAAGAAGACTCTGAGGGCAAGGAGCACGGTAGTAAATGCCTCATTACATCATCAGCCACACATATCTTGACGATTCTAGCTTGAAACACTGTAAGTAGCAGTGATATAAACCCCAACAGCATCAACTCTGCAGCAACATCATACTAAATAAGTTATGAATGCAACACGGAAAGTCTTATAATTTTAAGAAAATCTATGAAATTTAGTCAATTTAAACTGTTTATGGTCCTCAACACTGCCCCTCACATGTAGACTGTACATTTTTGATTGAGCTTGTCGCATGAACATATTCTTTTTAAATGTTTGACAGCGATACTCGAACCCAAAAATTTTCTTTTTGATGACCAGGTCTATGCACCGGAACTGATAACACTCAAGATTATGCAGGATTTACATGAAAGATCCTTTTTTGGCAATGTAAATTGAAATAACACATGTAAAACCCTATGGAAACACTTGTAAATGGTTTAATTTATTTTAATCATATATTGTCTTCAACAAGACTCACATAGTGTTTGGAAACACTTGTGCTGTGAAATTCATTTGATTTATAAATGAATTTCGTGAAGATTTGTATTTAAAAATAAATTATCTTGTTTGAAACTGTAAAACAATATTAAATCAATTAATTCATTTGTGAATACAAATTGTGTTTAAAACATATGTGAAATTGAAATTTATAGATGTATTTTACTTAAATACACTTCTTTTATTCAATTGTAATCAGACTGTCATATAAAGGATTATTTTCTTATTCCATTATTGAACATTCATATACCTCTATATGTAGTTTCTTTATACTCATTAGCAACGCAGCAAAGCAATCTTTGAGTCTCAAACTCACTTTTGCAATCAGAATTTATTTGAGTGGTGTTTGACATCATAATTGTGTAGTTAATATAGACTACTATAACATATATATGTGTGTATGTATATATACACACACAATTGGATAGGTTTATTCCAAATATTTTTTCTATAATCTTTATTTTTGGATTGGTTTTATTACAATAATAAGGACAAACAATATAAAAGGAAAAATTGAGGAGAAATAAAAAAGATTGTCGAAAGTGAACTGAGTGAAGTCGTTGAATTATTATTATTATTATTTTGTTTTTATCTATGTATCCTACCGAAATCAATCACTTAAACCTGAGGGCAATTTTGTCTTCAAAATATTAGCAACAAATTTGGAAAGGGTGGATTTGCAAATTCCACCTTTTGGACAAGAATTTGGGTAAGGCTTGTGAAAATCCAATATTTAATCTTGGATTTTCAATTTTTTTAAAAGGTGGTTCCAAACACAAAAAATTGGATTTGCAAATAAATTCTACAAAACTCAAACCCATTATTAGTCCTTTTGATGATACCTCGTAACTTGGCAGAGCATTGTCAATTCAGTAGATATACATACTATTTACAGCCCCTATTCACCTGAAATATGGCTCAAGATCAGAAAATTTGAGGTGAGCTTAGTAAGCATTACCTTCTTTGACTTTCTGTAAAGCTTCAAAAAGAGGCTTCTGATTCTTCTTCTTCAGATACTGCATTCATTTTATCACCAAATCAAATTACTTCAGCACCCAACAAACATTTTTTTTCAGAAAAATAAAATAAATATTAACTTGCAAAAAACTAAATTTCAGAAATTCAAAACTCATTTCAAGATCACTTTTTGATACACAATAAATCGTCCACACCCAGAAATAGAAAATGAAAACCCCATGATAAAAAAAGAAAAACACACACAAACACGCAGAAACACCTGCCATTTTCATTTTTAATTTTCTAAATAAATTAGTCCGGCCCTTTTTTTATTCAAAGGTGGCCTAAGTCAATTTTACATCACTTTCAGAAATGTTCAACGTTTCGAAAATTTATCTCCGACCTCTCACACCTCAAGCCAGAATCATACCACTGACCAAGTCCGACCCTTTTTAGGAACCATCACATGCGCATAGCAAAAGTAAGTTTCGTAAACCGAACTGCTCTATTAAGAAGTGAGAAGAAAAGACAGAAACGAGAGCCCGATCCTTTCTGGACACGTGCACAACAAGAGTTACGTGCACCGAACTATAAAAAGTTAAAGAGAGAAAGAGAGAAATTAAAAGACCTTTCCAGCATAATGGAGGAGTCGTTCGGCGGCGAGAGAGATGGCAACAATGACGGTGCAGACGGCGGCCACCACCCATGTTGGTGTGAACTCTAAAGTCGTCCCTTCCTCTCCTCCACCACCAGCCATTTTCTCCCAAAACCTCAAGAAAATTTTAAAAAATACAAACAAAACCAACTCTTCAAACGCACAAAAGTTGAAACTTTTTTCGATATATAATTGTTTTCCAGATAGAAATTGAAGAGAGTGAAGATCACTTTTTTTAATATATAAATCACTTTCCAGATAGAAAATGAAACGAGTAGAATGGTATTTAATAAGAGCTAGTAGCATGCTACTATGTGGGGGAGTGTGTTTGTTTGTGTTGCCGGCGGGGGGGGGGGGGGGGCGCGGCGGGGTGGTTTCGGGTTTCTTTTTATTTTCAAAATATTTTCGTTTTTATTTTCAAAATGATTCAATGATAATAATTTAGGTACGGAGCAAAATAAAATTATTTGATACAAATGGTTATTACGTTACAAGTTATACAATTATTATTGTTGGTTCTAGCTTAGTTGTGCGAAGTTACGTGGGTTGAATCCGAAATTAATTTTTTATCTCATATTGGATGTTTGAGATTAAGTCTCCGTTTGTTTGTTATAAAATATTTTTTAGATTTTACGGTATTTGATAATATTGAAAATTTAGTTAACTGTAAAATATTTTTCAATCAAAAATTACGATTACTTTTTTTTAATTTTACAGTGTTTGATAACACTGGAAACTTGATCAATCGTAAAATATTTTTCGGTCAATAATTGCGACCAGTACAAAATTATGTAAAATGTTTTCATGTCCTTTGGGAGAAGAAAATATTTTACAGAATTCATGATACATCCAAACACCAGAAAATATTTTCCAGTAATCTATTTTTAGGAAAAATATTTTTTCCTAACAAGTTATTTTACGGCAAACAAACGGAACCCTGTAAAATATTTTATTTTCCAAGAAAATATTTTCCACGGAAAATATTTTACACAAATAAATTATTTTACGGCAAACAAACGGAGCCTAAGAGAGAAGAAAGAGAAAGAGGAGAAAACAAAAAGAGAAACAAAGAAAGAGGGAAATTTAAATTTTAAAATTCATAGTTAAGATTGACATATTTATAAAATAAGTTAAATGAATTTCACCGATTAGTTACTAATTAAGACGTAATGTAACTAATAGAGGATCCTAATTCGAATCTTTCATAATAAGTTGAGTCCGAAAAATGTAGGTTAATTTATATAAATAATCACCGATCAAATCATTTCATCGATATTGTATTATAAGATTGTCACGGTTAGTTCCAGCTATGGTATAAATAAATAAAGTTCCAGCTATAGTGTATAGAACTATGCGAGGCTGTTTTCAAGTTTTTGTTTATTTTTAAATAAATTTTTGTTTTGATAAGAAATTTATTAGACCAAAATGGATTGTCTTCTACCGTTACAAAAGTTATCCACCAAAAACAAATTAATTATGGAGTAAATGTAAATTATTTAATATTGTTGAAATAACTTTATTATTTCTTATCACACGATTATCATCATTTTTTTTTATAACGTGAGAACTCAACTAACAGAGTTTTATTAACAGATAATTCAGATGAGCTCGACCACCAACTAATAAATTTTTGATACATCGATGTTTTCCCACACATATATCTAATAAGTGAATATTAAAATTTTTAAATAATAAAAAATGTCAAATTCGTGATCTTATAAGAATAATTTTACATTATAACTGGACTATCCCCTTAGGGCAAGCTCAATGGGGGTTCTACAATGTAAAGTTTTTTTTTTGGGGCATTTTTGTACTTTTTAGAATCCCATGCCGTAAAAACTATTACTATTCATCAAAAAATGACGTAGGATCCACCACTTTTGGGTTAAAAGATACCAAAATAGTATTGAACATTTGCTGAACATTTTGGAACCCGGAGTACTATTTTGGCATCTTTTAATTTAAAAGTGATGAATCTCACGTCATTTTTTCATGAATAGTGTTAGTTTTTAAGGTATGGAGCTCTAAAAAAGTATAAAAATACTTAAAAATAAAAAATTTTACATTTTAGAACTCTTCATTAATGATAGCCTTAAAAGCACACGATTATCACCGTTGGTTTGGGTCCGTGAGTGACTCCATTTTGTAGAAAGACAGGTGTGTGGGCATATGTGGGGAAGGTTTTAAATTTTGTTTATTTTCAAAATATTTTGAGTTTGGTAAAGAATCTAGAATGATAGATGGGATAAGGTGAGATTTGAATCAACAACCATTTTCAGACAGCGATGGTTTTATCGTTTTCCTTGTTTTTTGTTTTGTTTGTCGTGTGCGAAGTACGAAACATGGTTTGTTTGTCAAGCTTTTCTATTACGTTAATGGAGGCGTCAATTGCGTTTACGCCCTCCACACATGGAAAGGACCACACCTTAATTTCAGACGCGGACCTTTCGTAGCTTGGATTAGGGGGAGTTGAATTCCATAGAGTTAGGATAGTATAATTGGTATTTTACTAAGACTGGGGAAACAACTTCAAATAATGTATGAATTTCACTAACGCATAAAATTAAAATATGAATTTGAGAACTTTTTTTATACTATTTCCTAAGATTGGGTCTTCCCCACAATTTTTAATCTTTGGAATTTAGATGACTTGGTTTTTGGGTAGCATTACAAAATGATTAATGTGTATATAGCGTATAGACTTTGTATTCAAGTGAAACTCCTAGAAAAATACTTTATTCTTTTTCCTATTGATTTTTGTATATAGATCATTAGAAAACGATTAATGTGTATTTAGCATGTAAACTTTATACTCAAGTGAAGCCCCTAGAAAAATACTTGATTTTTTTTCCTATTGATTTTTGTATATAGATCATGAAAATTTGATACAACACCATCATAAGATTGTATCAAGTTTTCGTATGCGGTGTTTATTTTATAAAGTAAAATTTGTTGGATGTTGACTTTCATTTCTATGCTAAATTTTGGGCTTGCCATGATTGTCGCTTCCCACATTGATGAATACTTCATATGAATGTGCGGTTAATAAATTGGTATGTTACATTTAGGTAATAACAATTTTTGGGCCTAATTGATATTTGTGTCTAAAATAGCTATTCCCAAGCTAAAGATATCAGTCTTCCTTGCAGGTTTAGAATTTTAAGTTTAGAATGTAATAAAATGATATGAGAATGAATGCTATTAAAAAATGTATATCAATATGAGTCAACTCTAAAATCCTAAAATGCTTGGTTGATTCTAACTTGTGTATTGTAATTGTGTCCTTGATGAAAACATCAAGTCCTCAATAGGAGATAATTTTAATGTCTCACATGGTGTAAGACATAATATAAATGTAGTTTATGAATTAGTATTGTGAGTATAAGTATTAACTTGGGTTTTCCATTTACATTTTAGTTGATATTTGGCTAAAGACAACTGTTCTCTAAACTATACATTGGTATTGCTTGTGTACTAGGATTCTTGGCTTGAAACGTAACAAAAAGGTATTAGAGCGAGTACCATCCAAAAAATGTGAAACTTAAGTACTATGTGAGACAAAGTGCTACATTGTTGAAAAGCAGTAAGAGTCACTCTTGAACCCATAAGAGTCTAGAAGCATGCCTCCCTTGGTTGGTCTTGGTTTGTAGATTTTGTCTATTGTATTAAACAAAGTGTTACATTTTCGGGAAGCAGTGTGAGTATTTCTTGAATCCATACAAGTCTAAAATCTTGCCTTGTCGAATGGTTCTTGGCTTGTAGATTCTATTTATACCCCTAACGAGGACGTTTGGTTATCAACAAGATAATTATAATATCCCATATAAAGAAAATCTCAATATAAATGTGATTTATAAATTATTTTTTTTTGATTTAAGGGAAATCTAAGTTATACAACAAATATTAAATAATATCACTTACAATAATTGAACTTGTAATATCTCGTATTGATAATAAAAAATATACTATTAAATCAAAGACATGAGGGTTCTGATTTATAAGTTAAATCTTGTAAACTTTTTAAGTAATTTGAATTAACTAATTTGAACTTAGTTGCTTTTTATCTTAAAAAAGCCTAACTTGTGGGGCTAAATTTGTGGACTTGAGGTGCAACAATGTCATCAAGACTTGTAGCTAAAAAAATTATATTTAATGCGCAATGTAAGAGATTTTAACACCTTACACTGTCAATGGATTTGACCCAACCTCTAATAAAAGTGACCCCATCTACTTAGGTGCTTTATGTCCTTTTCAACATTTGTCAAAGTGTTTGTTCATAATAGACGTCTGATAATTTCTCAGGTAGCTTAAGAGCAAAGATACAAAAAGGGGTTACTATTGGAATCGGGTCAAATTAAACGACTCTCGTAATATAATAAAACTCATATTATATGAAACCCATCAAATTTATGGCTTCCTTATGGTACAAAAGAAATCAAGAAGAAGTTTCTTTTGCGATTTGTATTGTTGATGATGTTACTAGTAAACAAATAATTAGGGAAATTTTTTTAAAAAGTCTAGACTGATCGATCAATTAAGACTTTTACTTATATAAAATAGTTCTCATATGTGTGTGGTCTCTTATGTTTTGTAAGTAAAAATCTGACTGATCGATTAATCTAAATTTTTTGAAGAGTTTTTTAACAATTAGGCGATGGAGAGACAAACAATATGATTGTTGATGCAGACTAAAGTTGTCGGAAAATGTTTTGGTCCACCAACCGAATCGAAACAGTTCTCATATGGTGGGTCTCACCACCAATCAACTTTTAGTTTGATTGATTACAAGTTGTCATAAAATGCACCAAGATGATTCTTCTATAATTAACTCCACTCCACATGCATATAATACTCGTTAATACCGTGTCAGCGGAACTGGTCCAGTTGCCGGTTTGAATGTTTCTCAAAGTTGTACCAGAATGTACCAGAATCCGAGACACAGGGGTAGATAGATACGTTGATGTGTGCCTTTTGTATCATTTAAGTAAAAAAAAAAAAAAAAACACTTTTGTAAATAATTATAAAACTACTTTAGCTGTTGCCCTATGATTTAAGTAATAGAACTTCTTGTTGGCATGTTGAAGCAAGCTAATTATGATTTATGAACAGTTTTACAATGCTCGGTACAAAACTCTTCTTTATATATAAAAAATATTGTTTACACTATAATTTTATTTTAAATGATGGTTTAATCAAATAAAGTCTTTTTTTTTTAAATAAAAAAATCAACAAACAATTAAATTTGCTTAAATTTGTGTTGAGTCCTTTTTAGGACTGATTCGTAGAGTAACTTTTACTTCGGTTCTTAGGAGTTAACTGTAAATTAAATTGTTTCAAGTCTTATACTAATCAATTATGTAAATAAAATCTTATTTCTTTAACTGTTTAGATCAAATTACTTATATTTCACTTGACTAATCGAAACTCTCGAACAAAAACACAAAATTAATTAAGTACTTTCAAACTCATGTCCTAACAACCCTTGTTTGTGATTTTGTGGTATAAAACTCATAACTTGACTTCTTATTACATCCAATATTATTTTTTGGTGTTCACACTTGGGTATTAGTGGGAAAATATTTGAGGTTGGAGAGCTGGAGCATTTAAACTTCACAATGAGATAAATTCATGCATGTAGAGTCCGCACTTTTATCGTAATTCTTAAATAAATTTTTAATTTATTTTTTATGTTTTGGAGAATATTCGTGTTTATTAGTGTGTATAAATTTTGATTTGTTTATTTTTGTAATATTTTAACATTTAAGTTAAACTTTTCTATTTTAATTATTCTTTTATTTCAATTTTAATTTTTGAATTACTTTTAGATTATTTTTTTATTTTTAATTTATTATTTTGTATATTTAATTAAACAGTTCGAATACCTGTTAATTCTTTATTTTTAAATATTGTGATCTTTTATCATCAAAATCATAATTTTAAGCATAAAAACAATTTTTTTTTTTTTTTTTTGCAATTGACATAAATAAATGTCTTTAACTTCGATTATTAATTATGTCACGTAAATATCTCGATGTCTGAATCCGTCACTATACAAACCCATGAGTATTCTAAAGAGTACAAAGCTTCAGTCCATAAAAGTGCGTGAAGAAACTATTGTCAGCTTTGAATAATGACAAATTTCGCGACTAATGTTTCATATGGTCGGTCGTAGCTAGCTGTTTCCTACGTTGTAGCCACCCATCCCATGCGATCCCACATGCCATAAACTAACATCATCGAATCATTCAAAAGTTTTCTATGGCCTACTCACTCTCTCTCTCTTTTTAATCATCAAAAATTATTCTTAGAAGATTTTCGAATTTATATTAAAAGTACCAAATTTTAGAGTATATACCCATTTAAAAGAAACAGAATTCAAGTTAATTATATTTTTTGGGCTTATATTAGAGGTAATTAGATCTTTTGGGCTTATATTAAAGGTCTTAAATTTTAAAATACATAATCTTATTCGAAAAAAGTATAATTTAAATTAGTCAGATATTTCTGACTTATTTTAAGAATCAAATAACATAATTCCAGAGATTTATAAGTAGTCTAATAGTGGATTACTCTCTTTCACAATTGAGAGATTAAGATTCAAATCGCATGAGAGTTAAGAAACATATGAGGTTGGAGATAAAAGAATTAAAAAAAAAATACACATAATCCCATTTGAAAAATACACAAGACATGATTCATCTAAATTAATCAGACGTGTGAAATTGATTCTAAAAATTTATTTCAAATTAATATATCTTATATCCATATCATTAGTGCTCCCCTACTAAACTAACACGAGCTATATACCCTTCTCGTGTTTCTCAATTGTCAACCTACATAAATGTGAGCAAAAAACAATACGAAAACTTACATATAGGTTTTAACCAAAAGTCTCATGGCTAGTGGCTGATATGATGTTGGTAGGTGTGTAGTTATGAGATTGGCCTTGCTCAATAAATTTTTACCCACGGCTTAAATCTTGACTTTTAGGTCAGTAACCAATTAAATTTGTACAAGGTTTTCACAAGGTGTTTGTTAGATGGAAATTCTTCAATCAATTTAACGGATTAAAACATCTTTTACATGAAAGGTCGCCTTAAATTAGTAGAACCCACTTCTATACTAAGGTGTTTTAGTCAATCAGACGGACTGAAGTGTTTTCCTTATTAGACTTTAATAAAATGATGTACGCACAAATAAAGAAAAAAATTGGTACATTAATGTAACTAACTAGCTTTGAATTAGGTAGGTGCATGCATTGGCAGGGCCACTTATCCCTTAACTTTTAAAAAATATATATATATATATATATATATTCTTTTAATTTTTTAATTCTTTTTTAAAATTATTACATTGAATATTTTTGTTGTACGAACACACTTTTTGACATTTCTTACTATATGAGTGCATCCTCTAACCTTAGATTTTTAGCTCTGCCACTGAGTCATTCTACTATATTTAGCATTTATTTTATGTACAAATTACAACAATTAAACAAATCTTTTTTAATTGCATTAATGCAATTATTGGTTAATTTTACACAAATAAGCCTTTTTATTTTCTTTTTTTATTTATTTTACCCCTATCCCTACTTGCCTCAATACCCATGAGATTCAAACCCTAATCTCTCAAATAACAAAGAGAGTAATCAAACGCTAAACTACTTTTGAATATCCCTTTTTCTTTTTAATCTAAAGTCTGTATTTCGTTGACCAACGAAAAAATACATCATCATACACATACCAGCTGCAGGAATGTCCCAACAATTGGATGATCTAAAGATATGAAACAAGGATCTCAGACAATATTATCTATTTTCCATTTATATGAGCAGGTACTTGAAAACATTCCTCTATTATTTTATTTGTAGCTGGGCAACCCTTGGGTGTGTTTGCTGCATTAGCTGCATCTGACTTTGTGCAAAAATTTGCAAGCTATAAGTTGTATGCATGCAACTAACATTTGGATGGTGAAACGATGATGTAATAAATTCTAGATCCGTCCCTTTTTTTTATCCTACATTTAATAATTTCAATGGTCCAAATTATTTCAAAATAATTGCATCATCAATTTAATATCATTGATCTCTCTCATAACATTATAACTTTATGAGAAGATTCAACTCCATATGTCTTTGGCTAGTGTCTAATATGATGTTGGTATGTTTACATTAATGAGATTGTCCTTGCTCAATAATTTTTTGTAATATTGACTTATAGTCAATATTGGTATGTTTACATTAATGAGATTGTCCTTGCTCAATAATTTTTTGCCAACCACATAATATTGACTTATAGTCAATATTGAGATTCAAGTGTTACTTGGAAATGAATTACTTTATCTGAAAATTAAAAGATTAGAGTTCGAATCTCATGATGGTAGGAATCAATAAATAAAAAAGTAATTAAATTTCTTCAAGGTTTTTAGAAGGTCTTTGTTAGATTTGAATAAAATGAGGTACGAACAAAGAAAGAAAAGAATTGTACATTAATGTTCCTTCCTAGCTTTGAATTATGTGCTAGGTGCATGCATCACCTTAGTGTATTTTGCATTTATTTTTTATACAAAATACAAAACATTAACAAATTCTTATCCATTTGCAATAGTGCAATTATTCTATGAACTTTGATTTTTCCCATATATGTCTAATGAAATTTTCAGTATGTTGTTCTATTGTGTGTTTGAATCGAGGTACTATTACATACTTGTCATACATTTATTTTCAAAAATCATTAATTTTTTATACTCTATGGCGCTATCAGGAAGATTGTTGCATATAATAGTGCTGCTTAGTTTTTTACATATTTTCACAATTGTACAAACTATTAGTGGTCGACTTGTCAACATGTGGGATTGGTTAAATAGAGTAATATAAATAATAAAAGTGTCGAAACTTACTGATAGAAAAGACGTCATCAATTTGGAGAGCGAGACTAGTAGTACTTTCTGCAGAAGAGATCTGATAACTGTAGAATTAGGCACCAGTCTCTCTTCAAAGGACTCTATGACTGCTGTCGAATCCACAACAATATGATGAAAAAGAGAAAAAATATTATTACAACAAAGAAAAAAAAAAAAAAAATTGGAGGTACATCTATTGGGCTAGAGAACAGATCTTAAATAATTCCATAATGGAACAGGCCCAATATAAGTGCGTGATACGTTTCATCTGAGGCCACATATTTGGCCCATTAAAGCCTCCACAAATGTAACAGGCCCAAAAGGCAAAAGTGCATGCTTATTTTGATTACTGCTTGGGTGTCAAAGATGGGGTTGAGCAAATGTGGAGTGGAAAAGGCTATTGAGACGTCATCACTATTGACTTCTTAATGGATAATGAAGTTCGTTGTTAGCCAGTCAATTAGTATAGTTCTTTGTTTCATGATAAACATATATAATTTGAAACTCCGAATGATCATCTAATATTCTTTTACAATTTTAAATTTGCGGTCTAAAGGGCCGGTCATTAACATTTTCTCTTTGAGCAAATTTAGAATTACCTGCCAATTGAACTCCATGCAAAGGCATAATACACCTAGTTCTTCCGCCCTTCGCAAACCTTCTAAACAGATAATTAAGTTAGAGAAAATAATATAAAGGAAAGGAAAGGAAAGGAAAGGAAAGGAGCTTGTCATTTGCATAGTGAAAAAAAAAAGAGAAATAAAAAGGTGATTGTGAAACTCTAGTTTTTGTCTTTATCTTGATTTAAGTATTTTTGTCTTGATTTGCGTGATTTGACTAGTTTATGTGTTATATGAGTTAGAATGTGCTAAATATGTGATTTATATTCCTAATACATGCTATGTGTGCATTTATGAAATTTTCATAAAAAACGGCATTAGAAATTTTATCGACGATTTTTGTAAATAGTATTTTAAACACTTGTCCGCTAAAATTTTTACAGGGGTGTTTTAAACGTTTTAAAACCTAGTCCTCAGATATTAATAGATCCATGTTTGATTAAAACGGATTTTAAATCGGCTTTGGAATTTTAAAGGTTTTTACACTTTTTTTTACGAAAATTGAGTTTTTAACCGAGTCGAATGAAAATGTTTGCATGTAAAACTCTTTGTCACCTAAAATAAATTATCTAGAAATAGTCTAAGTGTCAATTTAATGTTTTGAGCAAGAAATAATCAAAAATATAATTAAAAGAATAAGAATACTAAAAATAAACTAAGTGTCAACTTTGACTTTCTTTTATTTTGATTGAACTTTACATATATGTCACCAACACACATTAAAAGCTCACAAAACACACTCACACACACACAAGGCCAAGAGCACCATAGAAGAAAATGAATGATTTTTATTAAAGTTTTCAAGATAAATTTTCATTAAAAGTTGCAATTCAAAGCCAAACTTTGTCAACCAAAGCTTGATTGCATTTGTTGGCATTCATTCTACATCTTTCTTGCATCAAAACACATCAAAGGTGAGAGAAAAATTCTAGATCTCAAAATGTCATTTTTATGTTAATCTATATAATCAATTTTTTACTCGTTGGAATGTTAAATTGATATTATATTATTGCTCAGTAGATGCTAATGATTGATTATATGTGTTTATATCAGTTTTGAACCGTTGTAGCATGAATTTTTATTTTATGGGTATTAAAATTGAGTTGTTGGCTATTTGTTGAATAATTGGAGTTGTGGTGATTGGAATCGATTGATGTTAGCTTGTAAAAGTTTGTTAAATACATGGTAGTAATGTTGTAATGCCGAAATTTTGATTGTGATGTCGGTATGAAAGTCCAAAAATTTTAGCCATGATGCATTAGGGTTTTAGGGTTTTTGGGCTTAATTTGGATGGATTATGGTTGGTTTCTGATGGGGACTAATGTTGTTGATTGAGTAGGTGAGTGCTATAAACTGGTTTGAAGGTTATCGGATTAGTAGAATGTAAGTTATGACTTTTAGAAGTTTGGGTTGTCTTTCTTTAAAATGTTAAATTATGTCTTTGGATGTTTTGGTGGTGTTTGAGTAAGTGAATTGTGAGTTATTGATGGTTAGACTGGGGTTTGGTTGTGTGTTTAATGCATGTTAAGTTGAGTGGCCTATTTTGTCATCTAACTTAGCTATTTGTTGCTTATTTGACTAGTTGTTGTTATGTTGTTGAAATGATGATTATTGATAAGCTGGGAGATAGGCAACCTACTTTGTTGTTCTCCTGTGATAATTGATTATTGATGAGCCGGGAGATAGTCAATTTGATATGTTGTCCTCCTGAAATATGAATGTTTATTATTATTGTCACGAGTCTTGGTATGTGTGTTCTACCTCTCGGGCAGCGTTGGACTGTCGGGTTGATAACGGCATGACTATCATAGACTACCCCCAGCTCGCATGGGCGGAGGTGCCATGGAGGGAGGGGCTAGTGAGGTACTTTGGGTGCGTGAGTAATGGGGAGTTATAAGAAGAATGGTTGAGATCGTGATGGTGTTTGGAGTTACACCAACTAGAGTATTCTTTATTGATTGGTTATTATAACTAATGTACTTATATTGTTATTGATGTTTATTATGTGTTTACTGCTCAAATGATGATTTTCAAGGAGTATAGTAAATATTGTTAGAGATCTGTCGAATCCTCACTGAGTTTGTTTTATATAAGCTCACTCTCAATTATTGCATGCATACAGGTGTTACCGATCTAGATTATGGGTACGTGCCTCCAAAAGAGGATAATGTGTCATATGTGGACGAGTCCTATGTGCCAGAGTCTTGTTCTTGATATCTGAGATGTTATACTCTTTTGTTATCTTGTATAATAAAACTAGTTGGTTTGTATTTACTTAGAATATTATGATATATAAGATGTTGTAAAGATAATGGATTAAATGTTGCTAGCTTAGTAGTCTTGTTTTGGAATATGATTAGGCTACTAGATTGGTTATAATATATTTTGAAAATATATGTTATATAGTAAATGTATGATGTTGGAACGGAGGCATATAACCTATGGATGAAATGGTAAAAGAATGTTTATTGTATATTGTGGTTGTGTTGTTTAATTGTTGATTTGTTGTGGAGTTGGTTGTATGAGTTGCGAAGAGGTTGGTTTAGAATCTCGGTGTCCTAATTACTGTCGTTATACTGCCGAAATTCAGTTGCGTCCTGACTGATTAAAGGAGGGGTCGAGTTAGGGCGTTACAGTGATGAAAATATTTTATATTTTTAAAAGAATAATTTTAAATGTAAAATTATTAAAATACACAAGAACAATCATAAGAGCTGTGTTACTATTTTTTTTTTTCTTGTTGTGATAAGAATATTTTTTCTTTTGTGCAAACTATCATTTGCTTTCCTTCTATTTCCTCCTTTCTCTTTATTCCTTTTTTTTTTTTTTTTTTGCTACAAAGGTAGCAAAGCCAAAATGAAACCAAAAGCCTAACCAATCATTTTAGAGGAAAATTTATCCCATTTATCCTTTTTCAACTAACACCTTTAGAGGAGGAATCATAATTTGATATAAACAAAGTTATACTTTAGAATTAGGAATTGTCTTCGGTCCGACAACCGAGTCATTCGACAAATATTTTTTAAATTTAAAAAGAACATTTTAAAATTTTAGATCCATATATTAAGGGCTCAAATTGAATAAGAGAATTTTATGTTCTAGTCGTTCTCGATCGAATCAAAAGTCCAATCCGGAAAATCTAATACAAATAAGAGAAGTGTACTAGCAAGCTGGGGACACTAACCTATGAGACAAGTCTTCCATAAAAATGAGATTCTAGAATATTCATGCTTATTACTATTCCTCTATGAAAATAATATTCTTAGTGAAATAACTGAAATTAATTGCGAATCAAATCATATAAAAAATTACACATGGATGCATATATATATATTATATTATATAAACATTTAATCATTTGTGTCCGTGATAAAATCCTAATAACAAATATGAGGATGAAAAAGTATTTAAAGGGATATAAATATACACACATATATATTTGTATGTATTGATATGTATAAAAGAGATGGAAGCCTACATTGAAGAAACAACGAGAAGGCTGGTATTAGTGGTAGTAGCAGTAATTTCAAACAACTCACTTATTCTTTTTGAAATTACACAAACTTCCTTTATTGAGATATTTCGTGGTAATAATGTTAATATGTAGTTTTATCTTACACTTTAGTCCATACGAATTAAAAGAATGATATTTGGAGAGTAGTTGTTTTTAACTCTAAATTCAAGAATTTTGACTTAATGGTATTAAGACTTATAGAAACTTTTTCCATTCTTGCTTGGTAAAAATTGGGCAATTCCAAAATTGTGAAAAATAAAAGAGAAGGTGATATAATTATTTGGTAGGGGAGTGTCATCGGAAATCATACTTGAAGTTCTCACCTTACCAACGAGTCGACAACTGATGAGACTTACTGTATATCTGACGTGGGTGTGAATAAGAATTATTGTTGTTTATGTCTTGGATAAACTTGCCATACTTAACTCTAAATTGGATTTAGTAGTTTCTTTTTTTGGTTATGGACTTGTCTTAATTTGAAAAATATTTATTGCATCAGGATAAGTTTTTCCCTTTTTTATTTATTTATAACATATTGGATTATATCATTTTTGGATAAACTTTACCCCTAAAAATATTTTAATTATATGATTCAACCTACCAAATATATTACAAGGGTAAATCCTTGTACGATTACTATAAATATATATGAAAGTAACACACTTATATCTCATTACTCAAAGTAACATATTGTTACGAATTCAAATCCTTTCATAATATTACGAGACAAATCTAGACATATTTGTTAAAATAATTATGTACATCGTTTTCTTATTGTGTATTTTTGTTCTTATAATAATATCCATATGTGTAGGAAAAAGAGTAGAATCGCGAAGATCAGTGAAATATATCAATGATACATCACGTTCTCAAAGAGACATTATGGCTTGTACAACAAGGTAGCTGAAATTTGCATGCAACATCATGCTCAAGTGCTTCTTGTATTGTTTTCACCAAGTGCAAAAAGTTCAAAGTTTTACTCATTAGCATACCCTTCAGCTGAAGCTATTATGAATGCATATATCTCAAAATCATCTCCAGTTGTTGGTGATGATGTTAAACAATTGGTGTTTTCTCAATATAAGAATCTCAAAGAATTAGAGAAAGAGTTGAAGAGGGAGAAAGAAGAGAGAAAAAAGAAAAAAAGATCATTTTTGGTGGTAAAAAATAAATTTTGGAGAATGTAATTCTATAGAGGAGTTGGAGAGTATGAGGGATGCCATGAAAGAAATTAATGTCAATATACATAAACAACTCGAGTCGAAGGCTCCTTTTGGCCTAATTTTTAGACACTTAAAAGCGCTTATTGTGAGTTTAGAAGTTGAAACTAACCTGTTTGACCCATATTTGAAAGTGCTTTAAGGTAAAATATATTTTTACAAAATGCGGGAAGCTGTTTTTTTTTTTTTTCCAAATATACCCTTCCATATTTTTTAAAAACTAATATTGCCCTCAAAATTTATAAAAGTTCAACATTGCTAGACATAGGCCAAACAAACAATTGTTTTTGTTCACCAGCACTTCTAACCAAACTTCTACTGCTAAAAGTTCTACAATTCAAAAACTAAAATTTCACAACTAGGCCAAATAGAGCCAAATGTGAAATAAATGGAACCTTATGCATGAAATCTAAGTACAAATAAATAAATGTGCCTAGCTACCCTGATAGTTTTTCCATGATATGGCGAGGGTAAAAACTAACCAAGCAGCCACCAAGGCTTTGGTTTAGTGGTAAAATTACTTGCTTGTTTACAAATGGTTGCGGGATCAATTCATGTTAGTTACATATGTGTTGTAAGACCATAAGCCTCATATGAATCAAAAAAAAAAAACTAACCAAGCATAGCACAACAATCAAAGTTTTAGGTCAAAAAATAAAAAACCGTTAGTTTGTAAGCGGTTATTTAGTAACAAAAATCAGTATCTCCAACAAAAAGATTGTGAATTTAAATTATTCATATTCTTAAACTTTGTGACAACAAATAAAGAAAAGGACAAATATCCATTCTATTATTTTTTTTGGTCATTAAGATCCATTGTAGTAAGCTCTGATGTTTTCCAACTCGAGTTTGGAATTTTGGAGCTCATAATCTCAAGTGACATATTAATGAGCTTTTGACTAGTTATGTTTATTGCTCTTTGACGAGGCATATTGCATTGAGAAAAAGTCAAGCAAAGTTGCAAAATATTATTATTGCTTGTTGATTTTGATATATATTATTCATATTTCTCCAACTAGACTTGTAGTTATTATGATGAATTGTACTATTTCATTATTAATTCCACTAGCCTCCACAAAAAAGGATGACCATTGGTAAATATTTGTACACATTAAGTTATCTATTTTAACATATATAATAGTACACTTTACTTCTTTTTTTTTTGGTCTCTTTACATTGCACTTCCAGCATCACTCCAAGTGGTAGGGTTAGGTCTACAAAAATATACCCTTGTTATTTTAGTAGCAAAGCTTGAAATGTTTTCATCTTTCAGTCCATTTCTCTATATGTGACATACAATGACTTATTTTATGGGATAAAAATTTATTGCAAACATCTAATATTCAGATGTGTTGAGTGTATAAAGTGCCGATTCCATATACGTGTGGGGCTCATGGACTACCTCATCCCTTATGAGGTTTGATTTAGTAGACAAATTGATGCTTGCATGAGAATTTTCTACTACGCAACTAAAACATTGTGTTTGGTTAGATATAAGAAAAAGCTTAAATTGTTCCAGATACAAAAGTGTGGTTCTCATCCAGCGCGTGAAATCACTCGTTAGGTTGAAAGTGATGGATCCCACTAACATTTTTAAGACTGTCCCTTAAATAAAAGAGTGAAGAAATATATAGTTGAAGTGAAAGTGTTAAGGGATGTAAAACCTCCTCCAACTTATTTGTTTTTAAGTAAATGATAGGAACTAAAAGTGTAAAAGTATCCATTTTTTGCTCATTAAATTTTTATTTTTTCAAAAACTAGCCTGTTATTTTTTACCAACTAATAAATCATTTTTA
This sequence comes from Ehretia macrophylla, assembly GCA_037974665.1. Classification (NCBI taxonomy): domain Eukaryota; kingdom Viridiplantae; phylum Streptophyta; class Magnoliopsida; order Boraginales; family Ehretiaceae; genus Ehretia; species Ehretia macrophylla. The sequence continues at coordinate 37,595,010 of CM075782.1, read as the reverse complement.
TAAGGAAAGTATTTGTTCCTTCGAAACTCTCACTCCTCCTTTACAATGAACTAAACATAGCCTAAAGTATAAGTATACGATCAGGAAAATTTATCAAGCAAAAGAGATGATAATACAATGTTAAAAATAAAATGTCGTATCTAATCAAATATACAATCCGTCAAATGGTCCTAGGATTTGGTGGCTATTAACTAACAACAATCGTCACACAAGGACGGCTAGTTACCATGAAGGACTTGCAACAATCCCGGTTCAACCTCATGTAAAACTTTTTCGGGTTAGTACGGAGTGAGAAACGACTTTCTACTTGGCACCGTAAGATTATTAGATAATTTTTGTACGATTATATTAATAGCAATTTCTATTTATATAAGTTATTTCGTTGTGCTCTTGAAAGTATTAGAGAATCAAACTATACACTTCAGATAAAGGTCCACGTTATTCCCCAATTAAGGGTGTTTTGGCCCATAATCAAATTACTTTATTGAAATCTATTTAACATTTCATACATTATATAAGGGTAAATTATGCATATAGTCCCTATTGTTTACATATTTTTTTAAATTGGTCTTTAATGTTTTAAAAATATTATATTAGTCCCTAATATTTACAAAAGTGATTCAAAATGGTCTCTATTGTTCAAACTAGTCATTTTAGTCCTTATTATTTCTCAAAAAAATTTAATTTAGTCTCTATTGTTTCTTAAAAAAATTTAATTTAGTCTCTGTATGAAATCCCTATTTGGGGACTAAATTAAATTTTTTAGAAAATAATAAAGATCAAATTAACTAATTTTGAACAATAAAAATTATTTTGAATCATTTTTGTAAACATTAGAAATTATTATAAATGTTTTGAAATATTAAGAAAGACATTAAAAAAACATGTCACAAGAGTTTCATAACTCAAACTAGCGGACTTATCATGTTATACATATCATCAAGAAAAATAGATAAAGAAAATGACTCGCCCAATGTTGAAAGTTGTTCATAATTTCGTACAATATTAAAAAATATAAAATAAAATTTTTTCCTACTAATTGTTATTTTTCCCTGTTACCTATTACAAAATCCAATTTATGTAATTTGACATCCCATATTCGCAACATTTCGAAGCTGTTGGTTAAACTTCGATTCAATTGTCGAACTATTCGTTTATACTATTAAATTATTATGTTTAAATTTGAGCCGTGAGTCTAAATAACCAAAACTTAAATTGATAAAAAAATTTAACTTTTCATTTGATTATCACCATTGTGGCTCAAACTTAAAGAAAATATAATCCAAAATGACAAAAATTTCTCAATTTGTTGTTTGATTATCATATCGAAGTATTTTACTTAATCGTTATCAACCAACTAAATCGATAAAAACAAAAAAATAAAGGAAAAGAGAAAAAGTAAGAAAGGGGAATGTAAAAAATGAAAAAGAAAAACAGGGTTACCAATTAGAAAACGGGCCGGGTTTAAAAGTTGTTGGAGCTTTTAGGGGTTTTAGGTATTGAGGGAAGGGTTTTTCTGTGTGTTTTCACACACACTTCACACAGTGAGCTCTCTCTCTCTCTTACACTCACATACTCTTATATAGCCGCAGCCAAAGAAGAAGGCAGAAGAAGGAAGCAGCAATGGCGACTCTTGTCCCTCCTCCTTCGACCGCCACAACTCCACCGGCCGGTTCAAAGCCGGATGCTCCGACCGAACCGGAGAAAGTCGATTACTTGAACCTCCCTTGCCCTATTCCCTATGAAGAAATCCACCGCGAAGCTCTCAGTTTGTGCTTTTCACTATTCTTATTTCTGCCTTTTGAATCTTTGTTTCTCAATTTTTGTTAATCATGCTATAACATATTAGCATATTGATTTAAAATTATGAAAATAGAAATTAAGAATATTACTTGATATTTTCCTTGTTTTATTTATTTGTAAATTCTAAGAATTTTTTACTTGATATTGTATATATATATATATATATATATATATATATTTATTTATTTAATAATTTGTTAAACCCTAATTTTAGAACTTCCTGTATCTCGAATCGGCATTCTATATATACATATGATTGCATTGGCTTTGTGTAGTTTTTTCGTGAATAAATCAGATCACTTTATAGTTAATGATGTGGTGGTTTACGTAATTTTGAGTTACTTGGTGGTGAATGAGCATGATTAATTGTGAAAATGTACCTTGTTTTTTGGGTTTGGAATACTGCATTGGTTTGTATAGTTGTTTCATGAATAAAGCATGGCATGATTTTTGGTTTTTTGAATACATTGCCGAGGGGTGAGTGATGTGGTAGTGGACGTAATATGCAGTAATTTGGGGTTGAATCGAGCTTGATTAATTGCGAAAATGTAGCTTCTATAGATAAAGATTACCAGTCGTGAATTGTTTTCACTTTTGAATCCTTTTGGAGGTTGTTTAAAATGTTTAAAGTATGCTGGTTCTCATAATCTGTGATATGTTTAAGTTCGTGTAAGAGTTGCTCGCTTTGGGTTTTTCCTAATCTCATATAGTTAAATGCATGGTTTTTGTGAAATGTGAGAGTATGAACTCGTGTAATGTGAAAGTTTCCTGTGGTAGATCAATGATATGTTCCTTATTATTTTTCGACAGTGTCCTTGAAGCCGGAACTTTTTGAGGGAATGCGTTTTGATTTCACTAAAGGACTGAATCAGAGATTCTCACTCAGTCACAGGTGGCTTTGATGTTCTTTCAAATTCGGATAATATATTTGTTGTCTATGCTCCTTTCCTTTTATTTCGGGTAAGGTTGAGAAGAGAGGTTTATCTACTTTCTGATTGAGTCACAGTTTGCATATTTTCTTTCTCCCAGTGTGTTCATGGGACCTACTGAAATTCCTTCCCAGTCTACTGAAACGATCAAAATTCCTACTGCTCACTATGAATTTGGTGCAAATTTTATAGACCCAAGTGTATGTTTTCTTGCCATCTATTTTCATGTACTGTTAAAACTTGATAAATCGATCTAATCATGAAATGGTTTGATAAATCAATCTAATCATTAAATGCTTTATTGTTTCTTTGCAGTTGATGCTTTTTGGGAGGGTGATGACAGATGGGAGGGTTACTGCTAGAGTGAAGTGTGATTTGTCCGAAAATCTTACTTTGAAGGCCAATGCTCAAGTAAATTTACTTTATTCATTGACGTGTCGATAAATTCCTTTGATAATTTTGAAAAAAAGATCCTACTAGTATATTAATGAAAACAACTGGCTGACATTTGCTATTATTCTGCTTTTTCCAGCTGACAAATGAGCCCCATATGTCGCATGGTATGGTCAATTTCGATTATAAGGTAGACCATTTTTAATGTCAAGTTCTTTTTTCCATTAGAAAAAATCATATGTTAGTCATGTTAGTCTTTTGCTTGCATGATCACTTTGTGCGGTAGTGAATTGATTTGCATGGCCATTGCAAAGCATGCCTCATAGTAGGTCTTGTTGAGCCACTGACTTTATCTGTTCCTTTTAATAATTATCCAGGGAAAAGACCATAGGTCACAATTTCAACTAGGGAATGGTTCCTTGTTTGGTGCTAATTACATCCAGGTATTGTCTTTTTCAAATTTTGTATGATACTGTATTTCTTTAGTAATTTACATGATATGAAGAACTAGAATTAACGAACTAAGAAATTTAATATAGCTATTTTAGAAAATGTCATACACTACTGTTTATATGTGGTAATAACTGAAAGGTTTACCTTGACTGCCAGCTACATATGGATTTATCACTTGAATAGTGATGGTTATTTAGTATATCTTATGTTGGCAATCTGTTGCTATTTTAGTGGAGAGTTTTGAGAATTGTTGTTAATCAGCATACTTTTTTCTGATCTATCTTCTTCTTTTTTTAAAAAAAAGTTATTATTATTATTTACTTTTCTTTTGGGGAGTTAAGCGGGGTTCACTCTTGTAGAATAGGAGTTGGTTGTTTTCATATTCTTGGATTTCTTCTCTGCTAGGTATGCAGAATAATATCGTTCTTTATCAAAGATCAGACATGCAACTTTTTCCAAATGTAGTTATACTAAAATAGGAAGAAGATGATGGTGGCAGTGATTGGTCTGTCATTTTAGAATAGTGCATTAAAGAGATGGTATTTTTTCTTTTCAAACAATAGCATGGTAAGACTTGATGGAACATACTGTTATGTATGCTATCAATGATGCGAGTTGCCCATTCATCACTCTCATTAAGCAACACTACCGCTCTTACGCTATGTGCCTGAAAGAGAAGAAATTGATTGCATTTGGGTATTACATGAGTTATCCAACTCTATGTTGGAAGCTCAATATGTATGCATTATCTTCCTTCTGCTATTTTTTCCCCTTATCCAGCCTCTAGGTAAAGCTCAGTATGTTGTATATACATCTATATAAAATACATTTACAAGTATTATTAATCTGAATCTGCATATGGATGCTCGCAGAGTGTGACACCCAATTTATCTTTGGGTGGTGAAGTATTCTGGGCTGGTCAACATCGAAAGTCAGGGATTGGTTATGCTGCTCGGTACAACACAGATAAGATGGTATTCATACCTTAACTTTATATGCATGTCCCAAGCCGGATGTTCTATCCTCACTTGTATTTCAGATGTAACTGCTGCTTCGCTGGATAATATTTTTACTGGTGGATGATTGACTGGGCAATGATATAACATACTTTAACTTTTTTCCTTGCTAACATTCCATACAGAGTTTCTTGTCACTTATTCCAAATCTGATGGCCATATTGATTGGATGATTTGCCAGCTCTTTAAATCTCATTGGTATTTATGTTAATGGCACATCATCATTTTAATCCAAAATGGTGAGTCTGGTCACTATTATAGGGCCTTAATGAAGATTGTGATGTGTAAAATTGTTCGGCTTGTAAAAAATTCATTTCTGTTGGCAATGTAGGGTATCAAAGTAAATCCTGTACTGGGATAGGTATTTAAGTTAGCATATTATTTTGTGGCTTTGTTTCCACACAATTAGAAAATATTCGTTGTCATTTTGGTTGTGTACAATTTTATCTACTTATGTTTTGATACAATAGGCCAACAAAATGAATTTTAGGATTGATTCTTATACAGTTGAACCATCAAATGGTATAGATCTCTAGTTATACTCTGCATACAACTGTGTGGTCTTGTAGGTCTAGTGCATCTAAATGCATTACGAGTTTTACTTTATGTGTATTTTGTTACTTGCTCTTTCAAAAGGAGAAAAGAATATGGTTTTCATTGAATTATCGAATTTTAGTGTCTTGGACTTGGAGTAAGTAATACCTAGAAAGGGGATGATAGGACTCTCTTCCCCCTGCACTAAGAGACACTAGTGTTAAGAAATTTCATGTGTAAATTATTCTTGCAAAAGTTTTCAGCTTGATATAGCGATTTAGCTTTTAACAAAATTATAAGTTTCACTGTTTTCCTGCAGGTCGCTACAGGACAGGTTGCTAGTACTGGAATGGTTGCCCTGAGCTATGTTCAGAAAGTATCTGAAAAGGTAAGGAGACAGGAAGATCTCTTTATTTATTACTTACATGCATCTTGGTTGAATCTAAGTTTTGGAAAGGAGAAAAAAACTAGACACTGTTTGCTTTTACAGGTTTCTCTGGCATCTGATTTTATGTATAACTACATGTCTAGAGATGTCACAGCGAGCTTTGGTTATGATTACATTTTACGGCAGGTGATTTCTGCTTTCTTATATTCATTTTGAAATTTGACCTATTAACCTTCTATTGGTATGATTTGGCATCTGTTTCTTTGCTAGTCAGACATGTATTGTGTCATCAAATTGTGGATGCCGTAATAAGTAGGGAGCGAAGCAGGTCTGATACTTTTGAGGGTATCGGGACCTGAACCCGACCACGTCTCTTCTTTGCCAAACCTGAATCGACACTCAATGTTTTTAAAATCCTTTTACCAACCCCAATTCTGATACATATGAAAATACTCGCGTGTCTTTGAACCCGAATCCGGACCCTACAATGTACAAAATAAATTGAAAAATCTTAAAGCGAAAAATTCAATCCTAGTAAAACCAAAAAGAACGTAAAACTCTTAGAAATTGCGACATATAAGTGGTGGATGTTAGAGGAGCAAATGAGAAATAACTGTAATCATTAGAAAACTTAGCACATAGCCAGAGCTTGACAGCCGACGCTGGCGATGATAATGCGCGTAAAGCCTATTAAAACCATGTCATCATCAGAATGTATATATAACAATTAGCTTATCCTGCACAATTGGTTGGAAAATATGTTTGTGTTGGCTGGAGGGTTGGATCCTGTTTTGGAATTGGGAATGGTAGCGTTGGTGGCTTCTTCTAAATCTTCTTCTTTCGTGAGCTGAGAGAGGCACTGCTGAGGTTTGAGGACAGAGTGACGTTAATCTTTTAGTGTTGAGAAGGAAGAGGAATGGAAAGAGAAACAGTGAGAAAAATTGCAAGGAAGAAGAAGGAAATGGAAATAAAAGAGGGAAAAGTAAAAGTCCTCTCTTCCATTTCAAAGAGAGAAAGTTATGCCCAAAAAGACTCATGTCTTCCGTTGGTCAACAACCAACCGCAGCTCTGTATTGTAAGTTCTGGGAGGGGCCTCTCTCTTTTATTGGGGGGAAGCATTTAAATTGTAAACCAAACATAATAATATAGAATAAAACAATAATAGATGAAGAAAAGAAAGAGGTTTGAGAAGAAGGGAGGAAACTTTGGGGGTCTAAATAAAAGCGAGGACACAGTGGAATAGTGGATGTGTGTCTCTGTGGAGTAAATAATAATGTGTAGGGTAACATCACAAGTTGAATTGGCTTTGGCTTGGGATGTTTGGTATATGCCAAGGAATATTAAAGACTAGTGGGCGCAAATTCATGCATATTGCATGTAAATTAAGGTTAGTGGTTGGTTAGAGTAATTTAAAATAAAATTAATTTAAACATGCAAAATTATTATATATTTTTGTAAATTTGCAAAATTATTATATATTTTTGTAAATTTAACCACTGTATTATATACGTATATTTTATGGTAAATTAAAAATTTGATTCAGGTTTTGATTTTCTCTAGATCTATTACGAAACTCTTAGCGGATTATCCTCGCTAGTCCTTTAACAAAACCAAACCCTAAAAGGGAACCGTATTGGTTTCAAATTTAGATTTATAATCGGTTCAAATGTCCATCAGTTTCGCGTCTAAATCCTACCTGATGCTGTCATTATAATGAGGTTAGATGTCCATCAGTTTCACATCTATATATTGAAGTTGAGTTTTGGATTATCGGTTTTCTGCTTTTTAATCACTTCAAGAGGTGCCATAAGTAAAGAAATACATGATGCAGTTAATTTTTTTCTGGTATTGCTGGGCAGTGTTTTTGGTAGTTGTATCTTTTCCTTTCTGTGGTTTCTGAAGAATTGCCTATCTAGGTGAAAGTGATGGATAATGTGTGTATTTGTTTATAAGACCCTGGAACTAGATGCTATGTACACCATATAATTGCAGTGGTCCGTTTTTCTTAATACTACACTAACCATAGATTTAGTCCAGCTAAAATTTGGAAATAGAATTTTTTTTTTGGACAAATTGGAAATAGAAAATAGCCACAGGGAAATGTCCAAGATGTATGGGCCGAGTGGTTGCTTCAACTTCTAGACCTAGTTGACAGATTGACTATACCAGTCAGCATTTCACTCTGTTTTAAGCGGTCAAGTTGATTTTTAAGTTTACCATTTTGCTTTAGATTGGATTATATGCTCTCAGAAAATTGCTTCCTTGTGTCTTAATCTTTGAAAATTTGTTTTCTTGAATAACAATTGAAATGCTGCAGTTCATATTATCTTATTTTTTATAACTGCTGTTCATGTTATCTCATATCAAGCGTCTTAGTAGCTTATATATTTTTGGCTGATAGTAGAGGTCCATTTTTTACACTAGTACACTGACCACTATTGCGTAAAATTGGTTATTGTCTAGCGATTGTTGAATTCATTTTTCTTGAATTGCTTCAATATTTCAATTGCTGTCATGGCTGTCACTGGAGTTATAATTGGAGCAAACTCATTTCATATTGCAAGTTAGGTTTTCTCGATTTCTTATCCGACACTGCAGTTCCTATGGTCGTATACTCTGCTCTGATTTCCCTAGTGCAATAATAGCCATACCTCTTCCATGGAGCTCCAAGTTTGTTGTATTTTTGGATTGCACACGAGTTTTTTCTTCTTCTGATTGTATTGTCCCGTCTGTGTGACAGTGTCGTCTTAGAGGGAAGATTGATTCCAATGGCTGTGTCTCTGCTTTCCTGGAAGAGCGATTAAACATGGGTCTCAATTTTATTCTTTCTGCTGAGGTAAGAACCGACATCCAGGTTTTTATATAATGCTTCTACATGTATTTTTTTGCATTGAGCGATTGATTTCCACCCTTGGCTGTTATCTATCTCTTCTGCAAAGTCTTTCCTGGCCAGCACTAAGTGTGTTCAGTTATAAGCCATATAGAGGGGAGTTCTAGATCGATAGATAAGATTACAAATATGGCAAAATACATCTTCCAAGTCATGTTTTGCCTGGAGATGTAAATGTATTTGCAGTACTCCACAAGTATTGAAGAGATGTCAATGCTGCAGATGCTTCTACCTCAAAATGCATGCTTTATGTGTCGTATCTAGGCTTCTAACTTTTAGAATCAGATTGCTTCTCTCAGTTTTCGACCTTCATTTTTCATTAACATGCCAAAACATCACTCTCTTGCAGCTAGATCATCGGAAGAAAGACTACAAGTTTGGGTTCGGGTTAACAGTTGGAGAATAGATTACAGGGGTGAGATGTTCTCGGTTTCTTTTATTAAGCAAGATTGTTACAAGCATCGCTTGACGATTATTTGTTCATTTTGATGAGGATCGAAGAATCAGTTTTGTACTCTATTGAGTGGCATAATTTGCAGTGCAACAGGTTTAGCATCACCAGTTTATTACCCCAGAAATATCGTTGATATTTAACTTCCATTTCGAAGCTGTACAATTGATTATAGTGGAAAAGGCTGTTTGCCAATTTTACTTAATTTATTGTTGCATGTGGAGTTATTGCTTTGAATTTGTTCAAGTTTATTCAAATAAAAAAAGAAAATTGCTTATGAAAAATCCTTGGCAAGCTTTCTGAAATAGATCTGTTCAGATCCCATGCGATTCCTGAGATTGGATTATATCGTTACGAGGGGGTTAATAGTGGGGAAATGTTTGTCACTCTTTATCATGAGTTTAGATTTTTTTATTATGTTATACTGTTATGGGGAAGAACGATGATACCAATGACCTCATAATATCCCATGCAATTTGAGAAGTAGATTTGGATTACATTGTTATGATGGGGTTAGTAGCGGAAAATTGTTTACCACTCTTCATCATGAATTTAGATTTCTTTATAATGTTATACTGTTATGGGGAAGAACCATGGTGCCAATGATCTTATATTGAATTTGTTCAAGTTTTTTTTCACTTAATTGTGAAAATCGATGATGCCTTCGGCCTCCCTTTAAAAAAAAAAAAAAAAAAAGTAATTGATAACGAAACGTGAATTAAGGGCAAGTGGTCGACTTACAAGTACCTTAATTTATTGCTGTGCATGCCTCAATTAAATAAATGGGCTTCAAGTTATTAAGGATATTAACACCAACGGACAAACCTCATAGTCTATTTGTGATCTTGATTTTTAAGAAATTATATGATAGTTTATTATTGTTTACATATAGGTTCCCTTATTCCAACTGGTACCACGGGTTGCATGAGTACTTGCAAGCTACTAGTTGGGCTTTTATTATAAGAAAGATACATCATGGTTGAAATTTTTAAAAAATGATTGTCGTTAAAAAGGGTTTGTATTGTGATAGAAGGAATGTGCAACTATCTATGTTTGTGGTCCAAGTGAATGAGTGCAAGATAGGTCCTTCTATAATTTTTTAGCCTAATCCATCATCATGTTGAACATGTTTTCTTATGATGATTGATAAAAAGAAAATGAAAGAAAAATATTGTTACATTTGGTTTGAAGTAAGCTTGTAGATGAATTTAAATTTTGGGAATAAATTGAACATGGTTATACTTTTGCCTTGAGAATAATATTCATTGGAGTACATGAATTAAGGGGGAATTTACATCTTTTTTATTTGGTCTACAACACATAATTTGAGGAGTATACTAATATATATGTTTTTTTTAGTAGAGACTAATTGTTTTTTAAGACTAAAAAGCTCATGAATAATTAGAGGGAATTTACAGCTTTTTTATTTGGTCTACAACACATAATTTGACGAGTATACAAATATATATGTTTTTTTAGTAGAGACTAATCATTTTTTAAAACTAAAAAGCTCATGAATAATTAGAGAAATTGTGGGCCAATGAAAGGTTGCAGTCGCTGAACCTATATTAAATTCGCTCTGACATAAATTCTTAATATAATATATGTATAAATAAAGATATAAAAAATCAACTGGTTCATGTATCAAATACCTCTGAGTATGAGATCAAGAACCAAATTAACACGACACTGTGCAAAATTCATTATTAAGTCCCTATTCAAGGGGGTGACTATTTGAAATAGACCTAATACATTTTATCCAATACATTTCACCATTTCTCCATGTTTGTTTATCTTTTATATTTTTCAATAGCTTGTACAAAAGAGCTTATGAGTCATTGTGCAAATATTTTTAAGCTAATTCTTAAGATATGAAATTTATTGTAGACATTAGAATTGATAAATACAGGATGGACATCAACATCCTGCAAAATTAGAAGGCAAACGATTTAACAATAGAATGGTGTTAGTCAAAGGTACACCGCCGCTTAAGTATATAATTCAAGAATCATAGTATATGTAAAAGGAAAGAAAAACAAGTAGGATAAGGAATCAAATATAAGCTAGTTGGAATTTTAGGATCCGTGATTATATATGACAGTTTTCAAAAAGAAAGTAAAGAGGAAGGCTTTGAGTAAATATGTTGTTGAATACTCACCTCAAACTAGTAGAGGATCTTTGTAGTCATCTGTAGAATTAGTTTTCGCAATTTTTTCAAAAATAGTTATGAGTAGGTTTCTTGAGAATGATTACAAGCGACTCACATGTTCCTCCTGTAGGAACAAATGTTCATTGTCAACTTCAACAGTTAGGTCATCAAAGTGGTCAGGTTAAGTCGACTGATGTAGATTTAAGTCGAGCTTTATTTTGAACTTTGGTTGAGATAATAAGAGTCAACCCTAATGTAAATTGTGATCGGGGTTTTCAATGTAGGCTAAGGTCAAGTTTTTTGATGTAGGCTATAGTGAGTTGGTTGATGTGGGCTTAGGTTGAGTCGGTCGATGTAGGCTAAGCTCAAGTTTTTCGGTAGAGCCCAATATCATCTAATACAACTCGTGAGTTGTGTGGTTGTAGACTCGTAGGTAAATTTAGTCCAAACTTGTATTGATGGGACTTGAGTTGGTGAAAGTCTATCTTAGATTAGTCTTTAATAATTGGTTAATCACAACGAACGACCCTCTGGAAGACTTACAAATCTTCAACGAGAAGCCCAGGCTAAAAAATGAGGAGCGAGACAATCAACCTATTGATATATTTCTGGGTCCAATGAAATTCTCCCCTATTTGTAAAGTGCTCAAGAGACAAAAAAAAGACCCAGTCGAATGAACCGGTTATTTGAACGAAACTAGATCTTGTGGAATCATATTGAACATTTGATGATACATTCACTTGACAAGAGATGAGATAAAGATGTGGTCAGGTAGTTGACCGAGAGTAAGCGTGGGTAGCACTAGTCTTTGTTCGACTTGTCTGTGCCTCATCCATGCCCAAGTTGGTCCCATACATGTGACCTACTATTAGTAAAAGAAATGAAATAGGTAAGGGCATCCTCAATGGGGGATCTAAAATGCAAAACTTTATAAATTTGGGTGTTTTTAGAGCCCCGGAGCTCTAAAAGCAACACTATTCATAGCAAAAATACGTGTGGATAAGTCGTGCTACTAAATTTTAGACTTGCATCGAAGCGTTTCCATAATATGAGCCAAAAGTGAGATAGAAATTTAGAATCCCTATCAGAAATGATGAATTTTGGGACTCCATGGAGTCACACAATCTCTTGGAAAAATAGCCTGGCAATATACATTGCATCTGTGGTCTTCTTGCAAGGAATAGAATGAGCCATCCTCGAAAATCTATCCACGACCACAAACACGGAGTCTACTCCTCTTTGGGTTCTTGGCAATCCCAAGACGAAATCCATGGACAAATCTTCCCAAATATTTTATGGTATAGGCAACTGCATATAGAGTCGAGTGTTTTGTGACTGGCCCTTTGCAGTTTGACAAATTGGATATTTTTGCACAAACTTGCCCACGTCTCTTTTTAATTGGGGCCAGAAATACCTTTCATTGACACTTGCAATAGTCTTGTCTTGTCCAAGATGTCCACCGAGTCCTCCTCCATCTAAATCTCGAATGATCTTCTCCTGTAAGGATGTTCTCGGAAGCAATAGTCTGTTACCCTTAAATAGGTAATCTTTGTGGACGTGGAAGTCACCAGTATGTTGTCTCAACAAGTGTTTTTGCCAAACTTCCTTGAATTCTTCATCCTCTGGATACTGATCCTTTAGACATTCAAATCTTACAACTTCGTTGCTTAGAGTAACTAGCAAAGTTTCCCTTCTACTAAAGGCATTGGCTACACAGTTGGAGACTCCTGATTTATGTTTGATAACATAAGGAAATTGCTCCAAATACGAAGCCCACCTCGTATGCATTTGTTCAAATGTTTCTGACTCTTGATGTTGATATATGTCAACATCCACCTCTTCATAATAAGTATCGTTAATTATATGGTAGCATAAATTAATGATTCCGACTTAAACGTCGATGAGGTCAAAAGAGATCGCGATGGCTACAAGAAAGAAGTTCGGAAATTTGGAATTACCTAAGATGACGTCGGGATGATACAATGCTAAAGTTAGCCAACTCGACCAAAGAAAACTTCCTAGAAGTTAACTTGGATGCTAGCCACCCATGTGGTTAATTGTAGCCACCCATGTGATAAATATAGGTGGCTAATACTTTGAACATGGTTGGTAAAGCCAACCAAGATTGAAATGTTTGATAGGAAAGTCTCCTGTGGCGGGCTAACTGAATTCTATAAATAGGCATGCATTAGTTCATCATTTTCATTCACAACACAACTCCAAACACAATCCTAAGTTAGTCTTTCTTTCTTGTATTCTTCTTGTAAGTCCAGAAGCCATTGAAGCTCTAATCTAGAGAGCGCACGGTGGGACAATTATCTTGTAAGTGTTATATTGAATTGTTATAAAGAGTAGTGTTGTCTTTCTACTTGATTGTTGTTAAGACGTTTCTGGAAAATTGGTTATATTCTTACACTTGAAATGTTTCAAAGCTTCCTGATCGTAATATATTACAAGTTTACGTGGAATTAAGTAATACTCCCAATGTTGTAAAGCTTGAACCACAACATATAACTCCTGCTCATAGGTTGACCATTTTTGACGTGTATCGCTGAGCTTTTCGTTATAGAATGCAACAGGTCTACCTTCTTGAGATAATACTACTCCAATGCCAATTCCGCTTGCATCACATTCCACTTCAAAAACTTTATCAAAATTTGGCAACACCAAGACAAGTGCAGTTGTCAACTTCTCTTTGTTGTGTGCAAAGCTTTTGTCAGCAGCATCGCTCCACTGGAATTTTCATTTCTTTAGGCAGTCAGTGATAGGAGCAATGATATTGCTGAATTTTTTAATGAACCTCTTGTAAGATGTGGCTAAGCCATGAAAGCTCCTGACTTCAGTGGCTGTCTTTGGAGTCGGCCAGTCTCTGATTGCCTGAACTATTTCATCATCAACATGGATTCCTTTAGCATTTACAATGAATCCCAAGAAAACTAAGCGATTCGTCATAAAGCCGCATTTTTTTAAGTTGACAAATAGCTTGTTGTCTTGGAGGACTTTCATGATTTTACGTAGATGATCTGTCATGCCCCGACCCGACCCCGCAAAAGGCCAAGCCCGGACCCGATACACGGACGGAGTCTCCTCTGTACCGCGGACGATCCGAAAACCCTAAAATCAATATAATACTTGCGAAAGCCATAAAATAATCAAAACAAGCCAACTTTCTTTAAAATATACATTCTCTTATTAACCAACTTTCCAAACCAAAATGCCATGCATACTATACAGGTATTTATGCCACTAAACAGTTAGCTATTAGCATGCATTTCCTTACTAGTCACAAGGGTATAAGTTTACAACTTTACATTCTTTCTTCTTATACAACATAAGACCGTAGAGGCCTCAAACTAGAAAATACATACAAGGCTACAAGCCTCAAAATTAAGCGACCTCCACGCAATATACATAACAAGCAAGGTTCGCACAAAATCTGGTAACCAACCACCAGCAAAGCAGAGAAGTGCTATCATGGAAACACCTCCACCTGCTCCTCCTCCTCTATTACCTCGATAGGGTCTGCTTCGACTACTCCTGTAAAAATATAGTATAGAGAGGAATGAGCAAAAACTATTGCTCAGCGAGGGCAATTGGTCTCAAGGACGGAGATGAGAGGAGTATGCAATGCAAATAGCCAAGCAATGCATACAATTATCATTTAAAGATACAAACAAGTCAATATTATAACAAGGCAAGCATTAAAGACTATAAACATTCATTCAAAGGATACGGTACTCTTTTCACGAGCAACTTTCATTCAAGAATTCGATGACGACGCGCCGGCCCAAACCATCTTATAACACCAGTTTGGAATACCCCGGAAGTATCCATCAACCTACGACCCAAATCTCCCTGGGAGGCAACCCAAGCGAGAAAGGGAATAGCAGCGGAGCTAGAGCAACCAACACTGGCAGCCCGAGGCTACCCAGAGAGGCCCATCACTCACGCCCGAGACACTATGCAATGCAAGACTCGATACAAGGCGATAAACAAGCGATAAAGCCACACGTGGGAGAATAACAAAGTAGGTTACTCTCGCACGCAATAGCAACAATTGATAAGCATTTCAAACCAAATCAACTCAAACAAGTATTTCAAGCAACCCTAAGCATTCTATAGGCATAAAGTCAAGAAAACACACAAAAACACAAATCGGCCCCAACTATCAAAACACTACCATTTCCAAACGAGCCATGAGTTCTGGAAACCGACTTCGCCAACCCTCCTAGGTCACCATAAGGCACGTCTAAAGATTCCGAAACCTTACTTTACCCTAGAACTCGCGCAAAGCTCCGATTTCCCCCTTTCTCGTTTGAACTACAACTATACCAACCAAACAGCCAACCAATGCCATAATCGCACCAAAAGTGCTTCCATGGCCTCCCGATACAATGCCAACACGCAAAACGAGAAAACGCTAAAGTCAACCTAAACGACCCCGACTTTCCCAAAGGCATAATTCTCATTTTTTCCACTACGCAACCCAAACAAACCATGCATTTAGGCATTCTAGCACACCTAGCACAATTCTACATCAACGGACAGCATAACGGAACAACTTCATTGTTCCAAGGGTTTACTATTCATAAAACACTATTCAACATCCAAATTTAATTGCAATCTCAACATTTAACCACAGAAAATGTTACAAAGCTATAAATACACGTTCTACAATAGCCAAGGAACATTCTAGAAGCATCGAAACGATTTAAACGACAATCTACGGATAAAATCTAAAAATTGCAAAGTTGATACACTTAACATTTAAATGCGCAAATAACATGATTCCCTCACCTCAGGTACTCCTAGTCGCTAGGAAAACAACGCTAGTTGCCTCGGAAATTACCCCGCACGAGCTCACACGAAGATTGAACGATTGAAAGGTTGAAAGCTTTTTTTTTTTTTCTCTAAGAAGCTCTCGGCCTGCTCTCTGAATTCAGCTACTGTTTTTTTTTATTTTGCTAAGTTAAATGCTCATTTAAATGCTAAGTGGTCAAATGGTCAAAGGCTTAGGTCAACAACTTAAAACTTGGTCAAAATGACTTATTTTGTGCATTTTAAAGCTCAATAACTAACACCAATTAAATTTTCAGCTAGCAACAATTAAAATATAAAATTTAAGTCATCTAAATACTAGTTTCACTATTTTCTGAGGACTAGAAATCGTTCTCTAGCTATCGCTCCTTAAATGCAATGCACGTTGCGACAGCGAGAAAGTAACAATTAATTCACAAAGAATTTAAGGAAATATAATTTTCAAAATAATAAACAAGAAATTTCACATTCCGGGCTCGGGTATTACATGATCCACATGCTCTTCTTTGTTGCGGTTGTAGATCAAGATGTCGCCAAAATAAACCACGACAAATTTCATAATGAATGGCTTGAGCACTTGATTCATGAGGTGCATAAATGTACTTGGTGCATTAGACAGTCCAAATAGTATGACTAACTATTCGTGTAAGCCTTCTCATGTTTTGAAAACAGTCTTCCATTCATCTCCAGGCCTTATACGAATTTGGTGATAGCCGCTGCGTACGTCAATCTTCGAGAAGATTTTGGATCCTTGTAGTTGATCCAACATGTCTTCCAGTCAAGGTATAAGAAAACTATACCTGACTGTGATCTTGTTGATGGCTCAACTATCTACACACATTCTCCAACTTCCTTCTTTCTTTAGTATCAGCAAAGCTAGAACTGTACACAGACTCATACTTTCTCTAGTATGCCCCTTGCGTTTTAATTCTTCTACCTTCTTCTTTAGTATCTCATTCTCTTTTGGTCTTATCCGATAGTGAGGTAGATTCGACAAACTTGCTCCAGGGACCAAGTCAATGTGATGCTGAATGTCCCTCATTAGTGGAAGTCCATCAGGTAATTCATCAAAATGATTTCTTTAAATTCTTCTAATATGTGTTGTACCTCATCTAGAACTTCTCCTCCATGCGATTCCTCTCATTTGACTACAAGAGCAAAATTTTATCCAGTCTCCTTTGATTCTTTGAAGAACTCATTTGTGAAATCTACCATAATAAGGAAAGACTTCCCCTCTACTTTAGAAGTTTTGGGTGGATTTTTGTTGGTTGGGAGCTTGCTATCTTCTTTCCATTCCACCAGAAAAAGTACACATTTGTTTTTCCTCAATGTCTAGCATCAACGTCATATTGTCACTATCGCCCAAGTAGAATATGACAGACATCCATGTCAATTACGTCACACATGATTTCATCCTAGTAAGATTTTTTGATAGAAATAGGAACTTTGCACACCTCTGTGACCTTTATTGAAGGTCCCTTCTTGACCTACCTAATCTCGTATGGAGTTGGATGGGGTTCTATGGCCAGCTTCAAGTGGTTCACCAAAGCTCTTGAAACAATATTCTCCTAGGTTCCATTGTCAATAATAAGGTTGCACACCTTTTCTCGAATGTTATATTTTGAATGGAAGACGCATTTACGCTGGGATAAGTCTTCTTGTTTTGGAGTGTACAATAATCGCTGGATGACACACGTCACTTGTTCTCCTTCTTCATCTGCAATTTCAGCATCGTCCAAGTCATCGTTATTGTACTCAGTTTTTTCTTCATACTTATTATCATAGTCTGCTAGATTGACAGACTTGCGAGCTCGGTATTCGTTGGAACGATGACCAGGTTATTCACACTTGAAACATTTTGCAATGGTTGGTCTGACATATGGATTATTAGGTCGGGTGGCATTTGGCACCTGTTTTGTTGATTTGGCCACCCCTTGGTTGCTAGTGCCAGCATTATGATTAGAAGGACGAGTTGCTTTATCTGCAACTTGTCTGCCTCTATCGGGATATGAACGGACTGGTACAACAGGAGTTTGACGAGTGGAAGGACGAGTCAAAAGCATTTTTGCTTTTAACGCCATGTTGTAAGCTTCATCAACGGTCCATATTGGAGCAAATGTCATCCTCTCACGGATCGCAAATTCCAAGCCATTGAGGTATCGTGATGTTTGTTGCTCCTCCGACTCTGATATATGCACCTTACAGTAAGGTGCAAAAATTCGTCAGTGTATTCCCTCACCGATCGATGACCTTGACTGTAGTTTTGGTATTGCTGGAATAAGTACGACTTGTAATCTGGAGGAAGAAATATTCCTTTCAGTTGTTGTTTCATTTTCCTCCAAGTCCGAATGGGTGTCTTTCCTTGTCGCCTTCTATTGTTTTTCAATGTATCCCACTAAACAGCTGCACCGCCTTTTAATTTGTAGGCGACTAGTTTTACTTGTCTGTCCTTTGGTACATCCATCATATCAAAGAATTTTTCAACTTCATAACGCCAATCGAGAAATGCTTCTATATTAAGATCACCGTTGAAGTTGGGAATGTCGACTTTAAGACGATAGTCATCAAAGTCTTGTCCTCTTCTAGGTGCATGTTGATGCCTCTGATTTATCTCTTCTTCACTATCAGATTCTTCCTCGTATTTTGATGGTTTGCGGTGTCGAGCAAAACCACGTTAATAAGGATATTGGGGTCAATTTCTAGCTCCTGATTGTGCTTGGTTGATTTCTCAGTAGTTTAAGAGCTCTTCGTCTAAGTCATCTTCATAGGCTAGTTGCCTATGACGAATTACAAGGTCGCGTTGATTGATAGGTCGACCACAAGAATCTTCTTTGGCATAGTTGATCCCACCATCATCACGAGCCTTGTTGGCGTTTAGGCTCAAATTGGAAAGGATGTTGCGAATCTCTCGGAGTTCACGGGTCACCTTTTCTTCTTGAGCTTGTATCGCCGTCCAAAGGGCCTCTATCCCTCGGTCACCGCCAATAGGATGGTCGCCTTCGCCTCTGCTATGGCTGTTACCAGCAATATTGATGTCGGCATTGCCGTTATTTCAACCGCCATTGCCGCCGCTACCACTGTTGTTGCCATTGTTGTTGTTCCCGAACTTCATATTCTCCTGCTTATAGGCTTGTAATTTAATCTATCAAGTTTTCTGGTGCATAGGATCCACTACACTTGGAAAGTGTAGAGCATACGACTCAATTTACCAATCAAGCTTTCTGATGCACAAGGTCCAATATTAACGGCAAGTGCAGAGCATACGGCTTAATTACAACTACAACCGTCTAAGCTAGGGCTCTCTAACTTGGCTCTGGTGCCAACTGACGCAGGACGGATGCGAAACACTAGATTCGTTGTAGTAAGCGTCCTTGATACAAGGAAAACTTTAAATATTACAAGTCTAGGATGCTAGAGAGGTAATATACAATACTAATGAACTTGGTAAGCTATCTATTTATAGGAGCT
Organism: Ehretia macrophylla; assembly: GCA_037974665.1. Classification (NCBI taxonomy): domain Eukaryota; kingdom Viridiplantae; phylum Streptophyta; class Magnoliopsida; order Boraginales; family Ehretiaceae; genus Ehretia; species Ehretia macrophylla. The sequence goes on along the minus strand of CM075782.1, from coordinate 37,575,718 downwards.
CTTAGGTCTAAACATTTGCTAAAGTTTCCATGTGGGAGAAAAAACAACCAAATAGTACTATTCAGTTCTGAATAGTACTGTTGACAACATAAGAAATATGTAAATAGCAAACTTTGGGCACTAGAAAATTATCTTTAGGTGAGGATTGAAGCCAAATGTTGTTATAAACATGAAGAATGTCATGAGATCTTCGCAACCATATATAGTACTCTATCATAATGTATCCTCGTTCAAAAATTTAAGGCTCCAAAGTAGGATAAACATTGGTTCTTCTTCTTGAATTTGATTTTGTCAATCTCTTTCATGAACTCATTTGAATCATGTTCCACATTAAAGTGAGATAGAGAAAGCACAACATACCTTAACATTCAACGCGATTAGCAATTCGATAGCCTTTGAACTCAAAAGCGTTACTAATTTTTGAATACAGCGTGGTAAAAGCTAAAGAAGAAGAAAATAGAGTGATGGATGAAAGAAGAACAAAAGAAAAAGTTGGAAAAAGAAGAAGAAAGTATGGAATGAAAGAAGAACAAAAGAAAAAGTTGGAAAAAGAAGAAGAAAGTATGGAAGGAAGTTGAAGAAGAATGAAGAAAGAGAAGTGAGTACATCAAGAAATGAATGGATTTGACAATCGCTGGAAAGGTCGGGGGGTGTCAGACATCACCATTGTTTTAGGTTGAGATTTTGTACTTAGATTTGTTATTATTAGATCTCAGTCGTTGGTTTGAATGCAAAATAATAAAAGAGTATTAGAAACGTATTCTCTAAAAAAAATCAATTTTGTCAAATTGCACTATCAACAGTTTAGATTATTTTGTGGTAAACACATGGACATATCTAAGTCATTAGTTGGAGGAAGTTAGTGTCAATTCTACTAAGGTCATTATTGTCATAAAATAAAAGATACAAAAGAATGAGCACAAAATATAACTACTTTATTGCATAGGGTGAGCGACAAATATGTCTAAGTGGACAATCTTGCCCCTGCGTATTCTTTTATTATATAATTAATAAAATATATATATAAATAATTTAATTTATAAATATTTTTATTTAGTGAAATAAAATAATAAATAAAAAATGAGAACACAACAAGAAGGCGAAGCTTAGGCAACTGATATCCCACAATCATTCACCTTTCTCGCTCTTCATTTTTTCTCTCTATAACTATAGCCGTATCTATATATATTTATCTATATATATATATATATATACTAGTCAAGGCTGGTCAGTGCATTGAACCCAATGTATATAAAAAACATATTATAAATAAAATTATTTATAATGAAAATCAACTTGTATCAATGAATTGCGGAGTGAATGAAGGCTATAATCCCACAACTTAAGGAGTAAATACACATCATAGTTTGTTTGGCCGCATTTCCATTTATTTAATGATACATTGACTACCAAAAAAAACTTGTAATTTTTATGAAGGGTCACCAAAATGGATGTGAGCTACTATTTGTCTCTAACAACCTCTCTAAAGGGGCTTTATGGTACCCAGAAGCCGCATGAGCTAGACCATGTGGGTGTTTACCTGAAACGCAAAATAGATAACTGAGTAGACAATTCCTATTTGGGATCTCCACAAACATGCACTGATGAATATAAACTTGTTCCCAGATTGCTGACTTCCTCTTGATATTTCATTCGTAAAAAGTGCATCTCTGTTTTTGCAGCATGGAGAATAATTTTCAGTCCCTGCAAAAATTGAAGATAAATGAGTCAGCAAGATCAATTTGTGATGTTGACTGAGAGTAACGGAGCTTAATTTTGCAGCAAATACCAGTATTTCTCTCTGATGCTGTTCAACCAACAGTTGTTGTCTCACAATCTGATCCTTTCATTAGCTGTTCCGAATCCCTTCCTTAATATGACATTCTTCTCCTGCTTTGCTTGAAGTTGTTTCATTTTCCATCTAGACCATAACAGTGAATTATATTAACATCCTTGACATTGGCATACACGTCTTATGATATGATTGTTTCACTTAAAGTTGTGAATTGGATGAGAATAACCATACATTTATCTGTTCAGGGGCAACTTCTCTGGGAGAGTTGTCAGACTCTTTGCAAGTTGTTTTCATCTGCAAAATTAGCAAAAGTAAACATAGATAAAGCGCAAAGACCAATGAACAACATGCTTTTGAAAATAATAAATACTGATTTAGGAAACTGACGACATATCAGATAAACAACAAAAAATAAAAGAGTTAGATAAACGATGAAGAATTAACAATATGCTCTGCATAGCACACTTGGAGAAGGATGAAGAAATTAGACTTACCTGTTGTTTTTGGTTTCCTAACCGATGCTCAAACTCTTACTTTGCTTAGCATATTCTCCACAATCTGCGCAAAGTGAAAGCATTCATTCTCAGAGAATATAATCATTTGCATTAAAGAATAAGCAATCTTGACAAAACACAGGTGGAATCACTCCATTGTGTTAATGATAAGAAGGAAGCTTCTACTTGGGCTTTTTCATTAATTATAAGGGAGACTTTCTGCATAATACAATGTTTAGACAATGAGAACAAAAGAAAACATAACATTCACCTGAATACTTCTTTCATTAAGGAAAATTTTCAAATAAACTACTTATCCAGAGTACTCGGGATGTTCCTGTTATCTATTCATTTACTTTTTGTACTTTTTACAACACAGAATACTGATTAAATAGAAGATGTTAATCATTTCATCACCACAAACTATCGTTTGCTTGCCCCAGGGATGTTCTAAGCTTACATTCATAACATCATAAGTGCTGCAACATGGCTCTTCAACTTATTTCCACAAAAAGAGAAATTTGAAAATATGGTCCCCTACTGACAAGATTGTGACCATCAAATTTTGGAAAATAAACTGTTTCATGCACGTTAGGCAATAGGCAACCATAAACACCAATGATATACAGAGAATACACCAGTTAGAAAAAAATAATTGCATCAGCCTTTTTACCTGACAAAAACAAAGAATGAGCAACCGAAGTCATGAAAATTGAGTGTGCTTTTTGCAAATTTGCACATTGCAGAAAATGTTCAAGAGCCTTTGGGAGATCACCATAATAATTGAAATACACTACCTACATAAGATACACAAAGCCAGAGGAATTAGATCCCTCATAATAATGATTGATCAGCAACTTTGCACCATATTTGTGACAAAGAAACACCAACTGACCAGAGCTTCATGCAACCATGCTGAAGGGATGCCTAATTCCTCAATGAATCGCTGTTGCATGTCCTGAGTACTCCAAATTTCACAATATTGGAAGAGGATCTCTCTAATAAGATTAGCCTGTAAATAGGGATAATCTTCACGATAGGGCAAGTGAAGCACAAAAATACATCAAAATAGAAAAATCTGATTAGAAATCAGAAAAGGTCATAAAAGTGGATAAAGAGAAAGAAATATGAGTAGAAAATAGAGATACTCTCTTCGCGCGCACACACAGACACACACACTACACACACTTCACACATCAACTCACACATCAACCCCCGCCCACGCCCACGCCCACGCCCACGCCCACGCCCGCAGAAGCTTACTTTGCAAATTAGATATATTTGATGAGAAAAAGAAAAGGAAGAAGTACTTACTGAACAAATCGCCAGAGCTTGGTCTGTGTTTGTGAGAGAGCGAGAGAGGGCAAACGTTCTGAAATAAAAGCTTTTTTTTTTTTTTTTTTGTCAGATTCCACTATGGGTAATATGGTCATACGTATAAAATAAAACTCTTTGAGCAATATAAGGAATTTAGAAATAACAAAGATAAATGACGAAAAGATACATATAGGAAAAGACGAATAAAAATAAGATAACATAAGGAATTTATCAAAAGTAAAGATAAATAATCAGAACACACAAAGAGGAATAAAAATTAGAAATAGTACCTTGAGCACTTTAAAAGAGAAGCCGAAGGTAGTTGAGCAAGATCCTACTGAAAGGGTAAAAGATTGAGATGAATATTAATATAGAGGAAATAGAAATGTTGTCTTATTGATCAACATAAAACACTAAACTTTTCTAAATCCACATACAAAAATTGGTATGCACGATACATATGCCCAACGAGTTATTTTTTCATGGAAATTAATTATCCAGTCAGAACAGGCATTCATAAGCAATGGAAGTTCAAAGTAGTTCGTGATATGCATTCATGGATGACATTAACCAATTATCTGGCAACAGTCAGATGAAAAATCTCTATATAGAAAAGACATAACTGCAAATTTGACATTAAGGTAATCTTCCTATGTCTTAAGAGGCTGAATAACCTAGCTTATCTTAAAAAATTACGCGACTGCACTTAAGAGAGTAAAAAATTTAAGTTTCTGATTCATGAAAGAATATCCTAAAGTAAAAGATTGACCAAGAAGTTGAGACTCCTTCACCATGTAAGCCTTTTCTAGTTCCACAATATTCATCCCAGGGAAAAGGTCAATTGCTTGAAGTAAAATGGAGCAAATACATGTGAATATCTCTTTGATGCCAATAACTTTTCCGTCTCAAACCATATCCTTCAATTGTTTAAACCATATAAAACAAATAGGTATTAGGCGAACTAAAGGAAACAAAGAAGACACTCACAACTACTCCTGAAACAAAGATGTATCCTGAAATCAACTTCTATACGTAACATATACGGACAAAGACCTATTCCTCTTTTCCATGCCCTTTATGTAACTTGACTAGTTTCACTTCTCGAAGTAGCAATCGTATCTCCTTCTCGAACTCATCTCCAAACGAATTCTCATTGTTTCCAAGCATCGGTCTCCTACCCAATTCAAATATCATCTTCACCAATATATATATATATATTAGTAATCTACTCATTCAACTACAAACCCTAAAATCTTTATAATTCTAAACCCTAAAAAACTACATAAAACACCATACCCATATGCTCAAACCTATAAATTATTATAAAAAATCCTATCTTTAATCATTTAAGCTTCAAAAAAACTAATTTTCTCATGATCAAACATAGAAAAAAGACATACCTTGGCATAATAATATTTGCAAACCTGGAAGAGATAGATTTAGCTAATGGTTCAATGAAGAAGGAAAGAAAAGATGTGATCGAAAGATGTGGTAGAAAAGAAAAGAAAAGAAAAGAAATAGTAAAGCTACAAACGTTGGAAAGTGGGGAAGGAAAGAAGGAAAAAGACCATAATAGCCCCTTAACAGTGCATTTCGAACATTCTAGTTAAGGGTTACGAAGTAATTTTGTCAGCAAGCATTTAATGTAAAGTTCACTCATGTGAAAGTAATTTTGTCAGCAAAAAGTTCGCTCATGTCTTTTCACCGAAAGGTTATCTGAGTCAAGGGCATTGTGGTCATAAAATAAACAGTCTAAAAGTTATAACACATGGTACAACCACTTTAATGCATTCAACGAACTACGAATATTTGTTTGGGACAAAATTTATCCCTGCATATTCTAATATGACGTAGGGGCATTAAGACCATAAAACAAAAGGCACTAAGTAGCATGACATGGTACAAGCACTTTATTACATTGATGAGCTACAAATGTACATGCCTGCACAATTATATGATATGAAGAACTTTTATATTCTCTGTTTAGTTGCTCATAAAAGTTCAAAAGTTGCAAAAGTATGTAAATTTAACTTATGGAGTTATAATTTTTTTTTCATATTTTGGGCTGATTAGAAAATACCTGAACAGATGCGGGTTGTGTTGCTTATGATGATTCTTGATGTATATATGCATATTAACATTTTATGTCAATGGTCTTATATGCATGTAATTGTATTGGTAATAATAAGAATGAATTGGCAGGTTTTGGTTGGTTGTATATATGTAAATACAACGATTCTGATTTTGTTGCTGGTTCTGTCTACAGTAGTTATAATGTAAATTTGTTAGCAATAGATTCTTTTATTGTTTTACCTACTTTGTAAATTTAGGTTGTAATTAGTCTTTATATGATGTGATAACTGATTGTTGATTTGTTCTTTTTTTTTTTTTTTTTTTTAGTGTGTTTGTGTCTGATTGTATATATATAAATACAGCGATCCTGGTCTTTATGCTAACGTGACCAAAGACTTTGTACAAGTAGCTAAACTACATTCAGCTTTAGAGTGTCTTGATCATAAGAGAAACAAGGTAAGTATTTTGATACAAAAGCTTCGTCTTCTGATTATTTATTTTAGTAAAAATAAATTCCTTAGTGTTCTTTAATTTTGCTTCTTGTTTTGCTTTATATATATTCTCATTATTTGTTTGTTATTGGTGAATCCCTTATATAGCTAGCACAATTTTATCTTGAATGCGTCTTTTTCTGTTGTACATCAATATTAATATAAATTTGTTATACTGTTTAATTTCATGTTGTTTTTAAATATGCTAGCTGTTATTTTGATCTCTTCATAATTCATGCTTTTTTATATTTGTTGAAAGGATAATCACAATGAACACTGATCAAAAAAATTTAACTTACTCACAACCTAAGAATAAATGTTATTTTGAATTGTCACGTGAGGAAAAAGATAAGATTAACAAAAAAAGACGAGAAAGATATGCTTCGCTATCTATAGAAAAAAAAAACATGAACTTTCTTTGCGACGGAGTGCAAAAAGGAAACAAACGCAAGTTCAAAAGCAATCTTCTTCATGTTTTGGAGATGGTATATAAATCTCTCAATGCCTTTTGTCTTCTACTATATTAACAAATTGCCTACTCTTATTTCTCATTGATTAAAAAATTCTTTTGATTTTTATTTAATCTCAGGTTCTAAATCAGAAAGTGCAAATAAAATTGAACCTGTAAGTGTTATTTGAAATTTATACATCAAATTTTTATAATAAAATTAACTACAATATTATTAAAAATAGATTTCCTTTTTTCCAGTTTCGATTTCAAAATCAAAATGGAATAGTTATAAGGGAGCCATCTCAAGATAATCAATGAGCTGGTATTAAAACTTACTTTGTCCTAATCAAGTAATCATCAAAGTAAGTTTGTTGACATAATCTTTAATTATGTTCAAGAATAAATAGTTTTGTTCAAACTTCCCATGCAAAAGACAAAAATCAGGTGTCAAGTTTTGTAATATTTGAGAAGGGTAAGAGTTTCTCTTTAGTATATAATATCTTAATCATTATATTGCATAGTGTTTTCCTCATTTTTAATTTTAATCTTTTCAATTTAGGCTCAACTTCAAAACAAAATAATGTTAGTAATATATCTGACCAGCATCACTTCACTATCTCAGGTTACTTTTATACTTTTACTACATTTTCAAATTCTTCTTTTTTTCCTCAAAAAATCTTTACTTTATATTTTACTTCTAATCAACTTTTTATTTGCATTAGGTTTTGAGGACAAAAGAGTACTTGGGAATTATAATCTATTAGAACAATTCTCAAGTGAACTTTATGTTTTGAAAAATGTTCCAAATTGCACAATTTGTGATGCAAAAAGATTCGAATTTGAACCAAATGGCTTTTGCTGTCTCAATGGACAAGTTATATTAGTAGGAAATAATATGCCAGAAGAGCTGTCCGATCTCTTTCTTGGAAATTTTGACAAAGCTAAACAATTCAGAAACTTCGTACGATCATATAACAATGCCTTTTGTTTTACGTCTTTTAGAGCAAATTTTGACAAAGAATTGGCAAAGTGTAATAAATGGGTCTATACTTTTAGAGTTAATGGCCAAGTCCATCATTATATGTTCATATTGACTCAAACTCTTCAAAGCCATCAAACTTACAACTTTACTTCTTTGATACTAGTTAAAGATGCCTGTGCATATGCACGGGCTGTGTCCAATGTATATTAATAAAATAGTTTGAATAAAATTATTTACAATGAAAATAAACTTGTATCAATAGTTTTAATTATATAAATTCTAATATAGTTAATTTACGTTAATATATTTGTTATGTAAATGAATTTCACTATCTCCAATTTATAAAAATAAATGAATTCAAAATGCCAAAAAGTTTTAAATAAATGCACAGAAATAAAAAAATAATTTTAAATCCATAACAAGATATCGTGAAAAGAAATCAAAAAACTAAAATGATTGCCAAAGTAACAGGTAGAGTAACGGGATGATACAACTAACCAGGAACAATTTCACCATTGATGCATAAGAGAATCATTGATATGGTGAATGCAAAACCATAAAGCAAAAGGAAAGACAAAGGCTCATCAGTTATTTGGAGATGATGGAAAATGCTAAAGAGAATGGCAGATCCCTCAACAAGAGTATTAAACATCAAAAAAATAGGCAGTACTTGTATTCAAATACTGAGAAAAATAACACAATATTTACGGAGCAAAAGAAGGTTGAATCCTAACAAGGATAAGAGAAATGTTAAACTAAGAAGCTTAGGCACAAAGTCACATGAGACAAAGTTGAATCAATCTTTAAATTATCAAAAATCATTTGATGAACCATCTGACAAATCAAGATTTAATTCATGCAATAGTGCCGATGCCATCTCTTTCAACTGTCCAGATGTAAAAAAAATTACAACGACGAAACAAACAAAAACATAAGAGTGACAAGCAATAATTCCATATTAGAGTCAATCTTGAGTATAAGAAGAAAAAATTCCACATAAAGAAAATAAAAAAGATAATGAAGTGGCACTAAAATGAAAGAAAATAAAATTTCAACTGGTTTACTCTGCAGCAAAGATGCAACATGAATTGCTTCTATAACAAACTAAAAGAAATCTTTTCACCATGAGATTATCACGACTCATGTATACATACTTCAGATTTAAAGATTTGATGATAAAGAGAGAAAAAATAAGAATGTACTATGAAAAGATGAATGTTGAAATTAAATAAAGAAAAATATATGGAAAAAAATTTAAGCTCACAACTTCATCTTGTAATATGATATTTTGATATGTTATCAGTGTTGATGATGTTGAATCACAAGATTGCATTTTGTCAAAGACTTGGACCTTTGTTTTCCAATTGTGTGCGGCTAGATTTATGTTGAGAATTGGAGTAAATGCTTCCATATTATGTTGGATCCTGCAAGTATCATATTGTAAATTATAAATTAATTAGCATAAAAATTAAAATACGTAAATATAGAATTTAAATAATGATGTCAGTATATAAATTGACTTCTTACAGGGAAAAAGAAAAAAATCCTTTTAATTTGAAGCAAGTGCTAAGACTTTTTCATATACCACATTTTTTGTTTCATCATCACTCATGCTATCAATTGTAGGTGGTCTTATCAAAATTTTAACAGCATCTATTTTTTTGACTCTAGATAATGCTACATAGAATTGGCCATGAGAAAAAACAGGCTCTCGAAGATATATACTGACAAAATCTAATGTTTGACCTTGAGCTTTATTTATTGTCATGGCAAAACAAAGTCTAATAGGAAATTGTGTTCTTCTAATACATGTTTTCCTCGTAATTCACCAGAGGCTATGAATGCACTTATTATATTGTTTTGGAAACTATGACAAATTAATCTTGTACCATTGCACAACCCTTTATGAGGATTTATATTTCTCAAAAGAATGATAGGACAATTCTGTTTAAGTACTAAACGGTAAGGAGGAAGACCTGTTGGTGTTAAACTGTGAATAAAATCTTGGTATTGTAACTGTTCATTTGGATTTCTTGTTTCATCAAAACTCAAGTATATTCTTTCATAACCTGGAAATTGCTGAATTAAAATGTCATTGATTTCATCAACTATATCATATTTTGTAGTCAATATTGCTCTATTAATGACATCAAAAGGATTATTGACAAAATAATCAAAATTAGGAAAAACATAATGAAACAAAACCTTCAAAGACACATCATCATTTTCAAATGGTATAATGAAAGACCTAGGAATTTTTACTATATTCTCATGAATTATTTTTTCTTTTCCATTTCTAATTCTTATTAGATATTCACAAAAATTAGGATCATATTTTGCTCTCATAGTTTTTGTTAATTTGAATTTCTCAAGTTTTGGCCATAATTCTGATTTCACAAGACTTGCATTTATAAAATCTTATTTCTTTCCTTTTTTCACTACTGGTAGAGTTTGTCTAAAGTCACCAACAAAAACAATTACCTTTCCTCTAAAAATTTCGGATGTATCCATTAAATCTTGTAAAGTTTGATCAAATGCTTCAACTACATATTTATTAGCCATAGAAGCTTCATCCCAAATAATCAACTTTGACATTATAATTAACTTCCCTATGGCACTTTGTTTTGTAATTTTGCAAGTCATTCTATCATTAGAATCAATTGGGATTTTAAATCTTGAATGGGCAGTTCGGCCTCTAGGCAGTATTGATGCGGCAATTCCTGATGTTGTAGTAGCTAGAGCAATATCCCCCATTGATCTCACAGTTGTTAAAAGTGCTTTATATAAGAAAGTTTTTCCTGTGCCACCTGGACCATCTACAAAAAATGCACCACTATGTTTAGAATTAATTCTTTTTGTCACTTCATTAAATATGATTTTTTGTTCAGTATTGAGTTTTGAAATAGATAATAAATCTTTTTCACTGATATGTATATCCTTTTCGGCTTCTATTTCCTTTGCTTCTCTTTCTATTTGGGAAAATTGTATTTTATATGGAACTAAATGAAAATCATTGATATTTTTTCCCATAGATTCAAGTACATCATTTAGATTTTCAAAAACCTTTTGTCGAATTTCATGTTTTGATAAATTAGGATTATGTTTTTCAAAATCTTCGGACATTACATGCTCATATTTTTCCCATAATGTTTTCGGATCGTTAGGGAGACAATAAATCAGAAGTGTTACAAAAAGTCTTCTTAGACTTAAAGGCATTTGAAATAAAGATGCTTCTTCTAAACATTTATGTAAGGAATCATCTTCTTCCAAAAACCCTCTTAATTGACAGGCTTGTTTATATGATGTTGCCATGTTTCCATTTACCAATTTTAGATCATCAAAACTCTTTGGGGCTTTAACATTTTGTAAAAGTAATCTTAAATAATATATTTCTCCTTGAATTGGATGAACTGATATTAATCTACCAATTACATCATTTTTTTGCCTTTTGACCCAAATTCTTTCACTATTTATCCAAACAAAGTATTCAGGAAACTCAATGTATAGTAAGTTCAATTTTTGTGCTTCTTTATCAGTTCTGTTCATATAAAAGAATTCTGTCAATATTGTTTTTGAGTAGAATTTATTATTAAGATTTTTTTGTAAATTAGCATTTTCGGTAAATGATACAGATTGCCAATTTTGAATATTAATAGGTAAACTAACTACTGATGGATGCATCTCATTTAAAGGAAATCTAAAAATCCTCCATGCAGCTTCTGGTGCAGAAATCCATCTTGCTGATTGAAACTCTTTTATTTCATCAATGTTATTTGAAGAATCATTAGAACAAATGTAAAAATTAACCCTATCATGGCCTTTGTATATGTATTTGTATATGTATTTCATAGCTTTAGTAGTTGAACAAATTTCAACATTTATATGACAATCATACTTACTAAGGAGATATGGATTATAAGGCACAACCCACCTATTGTCCAAAAGTTGACCTCTAACTTTTACAGTCTTACCATCATTTCTTCTCCTATAAATTGAGTATGTGTTGTTTTCTATTTTTTTTTCTTGTCAAAAATCCTTAGGGTATTTACTTTTACAGCTTCCATTATTTTTCATACAAGAATTTTCAAGATTTTTTTCACCACAAGGTCCGTGCATCATATGTTTGACTACAAGACTATGCAAAAAAGGATACTTCTCAAAATCAGGCAATTCATCACTAACTATTTTATCAAAAGATTCAGTTGTATATAATTTTGAATTTCTCTTCAAAATAATCAAAAAATGAGCATGTGGCAATCCACGCTTTTGAAATTCGATGACATATGTGATAGTAGCAATTTTTCCAAAGATTTCTTTTTTCAAAATATTTTTTTTTAATTCTTCTAGTTTTGCACAAAAGATGCGAGACACTAAATCTGGGCGATTTTGTGCTTGCTCGCTTGGCAATAAATTTTCATTGATTTCTAACCAAGAAGGATTGCAAGTCATTGTCAAAAAAATATCAGGTTTACCAAATCGTTGAACTAATAACATTGCATCCATATATCTTTTTGTCATATCTCGAGGTCCACCAATTAAAGTTACTGGCAACAAAATTTTTGTTCCAATTCTAGACCCTTGCAAATTACCACTTGCCACAACATCCATAATTCCTTGATAATAATCACATCTAAGTTTATCCTGGTTATTTCTAAAAAAAATCAAGCATTTGTGTTTCAATTTTAATGTACATATCAACTATAAATTGTTGAAATAATCTTCCAGTGTGAATCACTAATGTCTTATCATTCTGTCTTATTTGAAACTTGTAAGCATAATAATCTCGACGAGAAACATAAGATCTTTTTCTTTTTCTTGAATTTGAAACTAAATAGTTGTAAGAAGAAAAAATAAAAAAGGAAAAAGAAAAAGAATGTGAGAATTTGTATGTATTCAATTTTATTAAATAATTTAATTTGCTATGAAAAATTTTACTTACCTTGATCCTCTATATTAAGCAAATGTTCTGCTGATTTCATGTAAGTAGGCTTTACAATTGATTCTCCTGGACAAACACTTGAAGCATTGGTTCTATGAATTGTTCTAGGTATTTTCTCTATACCTTTATGCCAACCTGCGTCGCCCTTGGAAAAAATCAAGGGATATTGAAGTGGATCATAACAACCAAAATAATATTTGACTCGTTGTTTTTCTTCTAATTTGTTATACACTCTAATATTCCTTCCTTCACTATAGTCGATTTCATTTTCTTCAATCCAAATTGCAGCTACTTGAGAAGTAGTTGGGGCATTGTAGATTCGTTGATCCATCCCTGTATCATATCTAATAAAGATTCTATAGTCATCAAGATTTTGGATTGATTTCAAGTTCCTAAAAAATTTGGAATATGGATTGATATCTAAAATCTTGATGATGGATCTAACAATTTCTTCATCTAATAACTTATCTAAATGTTGACATCCTTTTTTGAATTTCGTCTTCAGTATCAAATAAGTAAAGTTGTAAGTTTGATGGCTTTGAGGAGTTTGAGTCAATAGGAGACATATAATGATGGACTTGACCATTAACTCTAAAAGTATAGACTCATTTATTACACTTTGTCAATTCTTTGTCAAAATTTGCTCCAAAAGACGTAAAACAAAAGGCATTGTTATATGATCGTACGAAGTTTCTGAATTGTTTAACTTTGTCAAAATTTCCAAGAAAGAGATCGGACAGCTCTTTTGGCATATTATTTCCTACTAATATAACTTGTCCATTGAGACAGCAAAAGCCATTTGGTTCAAATTCGAATCTTTTCACATCACAAAATGTGCAATTTGGAACATTTTTCAAAACATAAAGTTCACTTGAGAATTGTTCTAATAGATTATAATTCCCAAGTACTCTTTTGTCCTCAAAACCTAATGCAAATAAAAAGTTGATTAGAAGTAACATATAAAGTAAAGAGTTTTTGAGGAAAAAAAGAAGAATTTGAAGATGTAGTAAAAGTATAAAAGTAACCTGAGATAGTGAAGTGATGCTGGTCAGATATATTACTAACATTATTTTGTTTTGAAGTTGAGCCTAAATTGAAAAGATTAAAATTAAAAATGAGGAAAACACTATGCAATATAATGATGAAGATATTATATACTAAAGAGAAACTCTTACCCTTCTCAAATATTACAAAACTTAACACCTGATTTTTGTCTTTTGCGTGAGAAATTTGAACAAAACTATTTATTCCTGAACATAATTAAAGATTATGTCAATAAACTTACTTTGATGATTACTTGATTAGGACAAAGTAAGTTTTAATACCAGCTCGTTGATTATCTTGAGATGGCTCCCTTATAACTATTCCGTTTTGATTTTGAAATCGAAACTGGAAAGAAGGAAATCTTTTTTTAGTAATATTGTAGTTAATTTTATTATAAAAATTTGATGTATAACTTTCAAATAACACTTACAGGTTCAATTTTATTTGCACTTTCTGATTTAGAACCTGAGATTAAATAAAAATCAAAATAATTTTTTAATCAATGAGAAATAAGAGTGGACAATTTGTTAATATAGGAGAAGACAAAAGGCATAGAGAGATTTATATACCATATCCAAAACACGAAGAAGATTGCTTTTGAACTTGTGTTTGTTTCCTTTTTGTACTCAGTCGCAAAGAAAGTTCATGTTTTTTTTCTATAGATAGCGAGGCATATCTTTCTCGTCTTCTTTTGTTAATCTTATCTTTTTCCTCGCATGACAATTCAAAATAACGTTTCTTCTTAGGTTGTGAGTAAGTTAAATTTCTCTGATCAGTGTTCATTGTGATTATCCTTTCAACAAACATAAAAAAAACATGAATTATGAAGAGATCAAAATAACAACTAGCATATTTAAAAACAACATGAAATTAAACAGTATAACAAATTTATATTAATATTGATGTACAATAGAAAAAGACGCATGACAAGATAAAATTGTGCTAGCTATATAAGGATTCACCAATAACAAACAAATAATGAGAAGATATATAAACCAAAACAAGAAGCAAAATTAAAGAACACTAAGGAATTTATATTTACTAAAATAAATAATCAGAAGATGAAGCTTTTGTATCAAAATACTTACCTTGTTTCTCTTATGATCAAGACACTCTAAAGCTGAATGTAGTTTAGCTACTTGTACAAAGTCTTTGGTCACGTCAGCAGCAAGACCAGGATTGTTGTATTTACATATATACAACCAAACACAAACACTCTAAAAAAAAAAAAAAAGATGAGAACAAATCAACAATCAATTATCACATCATATAAAGACTAATTACAACCTAAATTTACCAAGTAGGTAAAACAATAAAAGAATCTATTGCTAACAAATTTTCCTTATAACTACTGTAGACAGAACCAGCAGCATGACCAGGATCACTGTATTTACATATATATAACCAGCCAAAACCTGTCAGTTCATTCTTATTATTACCAATACAATTACATGCATATAAGACCATTGATATAAAACGTTAATATGCAGATATACATCAAGAATCATCATAAGCAACACAATTCGCATCGATCATCTGTTCAGGCATTCTCTAATCAACCCAAAATATGAAAAAAGATTATAACCCCATAAGTTAAATTTGCATACTTTTGCAACTTTTGAACTTTTCTGAGCAACTAAACAGAGCATATAAAGGTTCTTCATATCATAATTCAACAACCATGCTTGTACAAAATAATAAACAAATGGTACAAATCTCTAATGCATGCAGATGAGCAACAAATATGATTTTGGACAAAGACTTACCCCTTTCATATTCTTTTATTATATAAGAAAGATAAAAGTGAGAAATATGTCCTAATGGAATTTAGTAGTATAATAGTGAGAAATATGACAACGATCACGTCAAACAGTGCCAACAAATTAAAAAAAAAAAAGCGAAAAACCATTGGAAAGATATTTTCAATTTTTTTGCTCCTATATTCTCATTTAGGCATTCAGTCAAACATGGTTCAATCACACTACGAAAAGATATGGATTTGTTACTTAATGGTTGAACGGAGCCCAGATGGGAATATATTTGACTGTGTGCATATATCTCATCAGCCAGCTTTGAATCGGTCTTTCTTGAAAGACCACAAAATCCATGTTCGTTTGTTAACTTTCAACAACAATCACATTTATCTTTGTTGTCTTGCTTTTCTTCTCTGCTCATATTCTTTTCTGATATCGGCATATATGTTTCAAATGAGGCTTAGCTACTATCCAGAAGGGCTATATGATGAGAATAAGCTGTGAGAAGGGCCTAAAGACATAACAAATCCAATTACTCAGCTGTGGCACATGAATGGTAGGTGCCCTGATAATACTATACCCATAAGGAGAACAAAAAACGAAGATGTTTTAAGGACAAGCTCAGTGAAATGATACGGAAAGAAACACACAAGCATTCCTAAGCCCAGATCTGCAGATCCCGATTTCATCAGCTGTGGAACATGAATAGTAGGTGCCCTGATAATACTATACCCATAAGGAGAACAAAAAACGAAGATGTTTTAAGGGCAAGCTCAGTGAAACGATACAGAAAGAAGCACACAAGCATTCATAAGCCCACATCTGCAGATCCCGATTTCATTAATCAAAGTGGTCATCAGGTAGACCATTTTTTTTATCCCTCATTAACTATATACATAGTACAACAGCTTAATAATTATTGCGTAAAAGTGAAACAGAGAGAGCGCAACATACCTTAGCATTCAACGCGATTAGCAATTCGTTAGCCTTCGAACTCAAAAGCGTTATTGATTTTTGAATAGAGCGTGGTTGAAGCTGAAGAAGAAGAAAATAAAGTGACGGGTGAGAGAACAAAAGAAAAAGTTGGAAAAAGATGAAGAGAGTGCGGAAGAACTAAGGTTATTTTGGTCATAAAATAAAACATACAAAATGATTTGCACAAAATACAGCTACTTTATTGCATAGGATGAGCGACAGATCATAGGTAGATAACAGTATTATCGATAGAATGCAGTTTAACTGCTTATGCTAAGTCCCCGACCACCTCAATTGTCAAGCTACTTGAAATATCCTAATGACATTTCAGTATAAAAGTGAGAAATATGTCCTAGTGGCATTTAATATAAAAGTGAGAAATATGACAACAATCAGAGCACAAAATATCACTCAAAAAATCTCAATACCCATGTTTCTTTTCTGCACCAAAATTAATAGAAACAAATCTGAATTGTCAAAAGTGAGCTAATAATAGAAATATGTCCTAGTTGCTAATCTTGAAAAGTAACGCAGTTTGAAAGCACCGTGTAGCAAAGACGACAACTTGATAACAGTAGAACACTAATGGCACAACTTTTAGATAATGCAGAAACATTTTTGTTCTACTCTCATGCACCAGAATTCTACAGACGAGTGACTTGAGTGTCATAATAGGCAAAGTGCATATCAAAGTGGCCAGACACCATCTACCGTAGAATGAAAAGTGATCTTGTTGCTCAGAAACCAAATTGTACCAACAGTATGTAGACACCAGAAACCAAGTTTCTCATCAAACTAAGCCATATTGTACCTACACTACGTACACCTTGATGGGAAAAAAAAAGCTCATGCTGCTTAAAATACCAATAACAACAGAATCAGAAGAGTTTGAACTTAATATAGATGATTATCATTGAGATTATAATAGCAGGACCAGTTCACCATGCCATTCCTTAAACCCCACCTTACACCATTCTTAAACATGTCAAAACCAATTTGAGAAAGCCCAGGAATAATGAAAATGGAAAACAGTAAAGTAAACACATGTAGAAAAATGGTTGATCCCACATCTTATAAACACAAGCGGGTTTTGATTATCTCATAAACACATGCGGGTTTGCTCCAAGAAAAGCACTTTTTCCTGCTAAATATGTGCATTCAGCAGTGGAATGCACACACAGACCACACGCAAGCACACAAACACAAAAAAGAAAGAAAGAGAACAAATCAAAAATCTTCTACGGATGATCACACATCACACGCACGCACACACACTTCAGATTATTAAAGATTTGATAATAAATAGAGAAAAAAAAGTAGAGAACTTACTGATACTACGTTATTGAGAGAGGCGTAAAGAAAATTGTGTAGAGAGCAGTTCGTAAGAGAGAGACCATAATTTTTTTTTTGTCGAGAATATACCAGAACTTTCAAGATAAAGCTTTTGTGTCGGATCTAGGAAAGATCTTAGCCGTTGGAAATAAAGTTTTTACTTTAATGTAGTTAGATCTTAGCCATTGAATGAGGTTAGGTGATATCAGATTCCACTAACATAAGAGAAGGGCATTATGGTCATAAAATAATGCAGTGCAAAATAATTAACAAATGGTACAAATCTCTTATAGTGTGTTTGGATTGGGGAAAATGGGGGAGAAGGGAGGGTTAGTAAATGGAGGGGTTTATTATTTCTCTTGTTTGGTTTGGAAGGAAATGATGGGTTGGGTATAGAAGGGATGAGTCTAACCTCTCCATACCCTTTATTATTGATCCCTCTAAATTGGAGTGAAATAGAGGGAGGAAAAATTACTATTTATTATAATGACATTTTTATCCTTTATTTTTTTTATAATTGCAACTATACTAAATAAAAGATATTTATAATATAAAATAAAAAGGTCATAAATGTCATTATATGATATCATTCTTTCCATTTTCTTTATAATCCAAATAAAAAGTACTCATCATCCTTTATGATCCTCTCATTTATAAAATTATGCAATCCAAACATAATTTGACCCCCTTACCTCATTTCCTTTATAATACTCTCCCTTACTCTCCATTATTAAACTTCCTCCCCTCAATCCAAACACACCCTTAATGCATGTAGATAAGCTACAAATATCATTTTGGACAAAAACTTACCCCTTTCATATTCTTTTTTATTATATAAGAAAGATTTATATAATTAAGATAAGATATAATAGTAAAGAAATATATATACATAGATATATATCTGTTTTGATTCTTTACAGAAGCAATCTTTTGGATCGATAAAGATGGTTGAAACAAGACGAAGCTCTGCTTCTTCTTCTAAACGTTCTCTTTCTTCTGCTTCTTCTCCTCTCCCAAACGGCAAGCGTTCAAAGGTTTGTTAGCCCTAAGGTTAGGGTTAAAAAATTATTATATATGTGTGTGTATTTGTATGTGTACATATGTGCATACATGTAAAGGTGTAAAGGTTTGATTTTTTTAAATGAATTTTGGGGTTTGGTAGGCGGCGGGGGCGGCTTCGTCGACTAATGATACTCCGCTGGAGGAAATGATCGGTGCGGCGAACGAATCTGGCCGGGAATCTCAAGGCCAGGAGGTTCGATCGGCTGATCTGGCTGGTGAGAATGTTTTGAAAACCTCCGATGTGGCTGCGCTGGAGAAGTCGCCGGAAGGTGAGCCCTTGGTGTCGCCGATGACTCTAGGTGTGATATTTTTTCTTTTTTGGTGCAAATGCTTTGGCTTTATCGTTTTTTGGTTATTTATTGATTTTTGGATTTTGTTGATATGCTTTTTTGTGGATTTTAGGTCTTTCTGCAACTGATGTGGAGCAGGCTAAGCCAATTGGGACGCTGCTGCACCGCGGAAAGAAACGGCAGCTGAAATCAAAATCTCAGTGCTCTCAGGTGGTTTTTCCATTTGTTACTAAATTTCATTTTATTTATGTGTTTATGCGGGCCTGTGAGACCCGAGCTGGACTTTATGTGGAATTACGTGTTCTTATTTGCTTTATATATATTATTTGAATTATGTGCATTTATATGATTTTTTAAGTGTTTTTAAGTGACATTTGCATTTAAAGTTCATTTGGTTAACATTTAAGTTGGCATAAGTAGTCTTTTAAACTTTTAAATACTTAGTCTACCATTGTTGACTTGATTTAATCTTACATTGACTTTTGACTTGGAATACTTGAAATTAGAAACAAAATAGAAGGATAGCTTGGTCATTTGGCACTTTAAAGATATCTTCCTAGACTAAATAGTGAAATTCCACTAACTTGGTCTTGCTTTGACTTTGTTTGACCTTTACTTAGCATTATATAACAAAAATAAAAGCCAAAAATGCACAAAAAAGGCCCCAATCAGCCGTGAGCAAGCTTGAGAGAGTGAATAGTGATTCTAGGGTTTTTAAGCCATTTTTGAAGATAAAGAAGAAGGATTAAGGTCATTGCACATCAATTGAAGCTTGTTCTTGCTTGTCTTAGGTGCATCCTTGTTTATTCTAGCATTTTTATCTCCTAAAGGTGAGGGGATTTTCTAAACTCAAGTTTAAAGTTATGCATGATTTGTATATTTATATATATATGCTATGTAAGGTTGTATATGATTATGCTTCTTGCTAGGTAGGTCAAAGAGAGCAAGATACTTGAATATGTGTCATACAATGAATTATTTAGCTAATTATGAGTTAAATCTTTGGTTTAAAGCTTTCATATGTAGTGTATATGATAAACGCATGTTGTAGCATGCTAGAACCACTTGAATGCATCATGGAAGGTGAAAACTTGGAGTGGTTTTATGGCTGCATTTTCAAGCGTTGGACAGTCCATTGGGCAGTCCATTTACACCCTTTTAAGTGCTCGTTTTGTCAAGAAAAATGCTTGCTTTGATGCTTAAAGTTAGGGGTAAATGTATGTTAGAAGTGTGGCTTGGGTTGCTTAGGAAAAGAATGCTAAATGCTTGAGTTTTGTGTTGTAGAAGTTGAATTAAAGTGTTTTTGAATTCTATTTTGTGGAATGTGTGGTTATGCATGTGTGCGGTGTCAATTATTGCTAGAATTGGATTAGGGTTGCAAGTGTTATGTCTTCTAAACATCAGGTGAAAATGTAGGTAGGTGAAAGGTCTTGATTAGTTATGAGAAGATTGTTAATTCTTTGAGTTGTGTTGAATGTGTTGCTAAAGTTCGAGTTGGTGTCAAGTGTGGTCGGAGTTGGTCAATGCATGAAAGTGTAAGGGTAAGATTAGGTAACCAACTTTGTTACCTAGTCAATGTGTTGCTAAATGATATGAAATGTTAAGTGTAATGCTATTGTGTTCGAGAAACAACCTACTTTGTTGTTTTCTCTAATTGTCGTGAATGTGTGTTATGTGTTAAATGTGAATGCTAAGCGAAGTGTAAGGTTGCAACCTTTAAACAGACATGATAGCGTTTGTGTTGCACTGGGCGGCATCGGGTTTGCTAAGCGATGACACGACTACCATGTTTCTTGGTGTATAGAGAAAAATAGACATGCTAACGTTCGTGTTGCACTGGGCGGCATAGGGCTTGTCAGGCGATGACACGACTGCCATGTGTCTTGGTATACAGGGGAAAAAGGGTTTATGAAATGAAATGAAACGGTATCAACAAAGCAAACGTATCCTTACTATACGTTTACATACTTTACATTACTCGTACTATTTATACTTGTTGCATATGATTGTTTCATGGCATGTTTTCGAAAAGGTTTCAAAGTTCAAATGTTTTTCAAAACCTTCCTTATTCCCCCCTTACTGAGTTAGTGGAAACTCACCCCGTTTGCTAACATTTCAGGTGAGTCTGAGATAGTGTACATGGAGTACGTGCCTCCAATTGATGTGATTGAGCCTGAGACTTGAGACTTGATGTTGTTTGTGTTAATTTGGGAGCTATGTAAATTGTGTAGTAATGGAGACTTTGTTGAAACTATGTATATGTCTTAAGTTGTTTACTTTATGCTTGGATGTTGAAGAACTTTTGATTGTAATTGGTTAAGTCTACTTAGTCTGTTTACTTAGCCATGTATATAATGCTAGTCTTGAAGGATTATTTTGTACTCATGTACCTAAATGACTATGTTTAAAGTGAGCGTGACGGACGACAAGGTATATTCGGTTGTATGTAAAAAGGTTCAAATATGAAATGTTTGGGTTGTTGTTGTTATCTGAAATGTTGTACAGGTGTTTACATGTTCAAGGTGCTATGTTTTAAACGTTATTATGCTGAAATTCCTTCGCGTCTCGACTTGATCCTAGGCGGGGTCGGGTTTGGGAATGACATTTAGTGGTATCAGAGCTTAGATAGATCATAAGGCGGGATAGGGTCCTCGGACTGTCAGGTAGAAGTCTTAATGTGAATGTGTCTTGAAAGAATGTGTGCATGCCTTATGTGTTAAGTGAACTAAATGTGGTTAACGTGCTTTATGTGAACAACGTGCTTTATGTGAACAACGTGCTTTATGTGACCAATGTGTGGTACGTGATCAATTTGCTTTATGTGAAACTTGTTTCTTATGTGACATTAAATGCTTATAACTTGTTTACGTGATATAACCTGTGATTAATCTTTTGGTTGGAAGATGGCTACAAGAAACACTAGGAGCAGAACCCGTAGGGATGATGATGGTCAGGGGGAGCAACCACCTGTTGGTGATCTGGTTTTGGGGCAGTTTGCGGCAGCAATGGCCCGATTGGCCCAGCTACTAGAGAGACAGGCTGATCAGAATCAGTACAACCAAGACAACAATCATAACAACCATGGTAACAATGGAGGTAATGAAGGAAATGAAAATGGCGGTGATAGTACACTTGAGGGATTCTTATGGTTTGGGCCACCTAGGTTTCAGGGGGAGCCCGATGATGTTAAAGCAGAGACTTGGCTGAGGAGAATTGAAAAACTTTATGATGCTCTCGACTACATCGATGAGAAGAAGGTCACCTTTGCTGTCTTCCTATTAGATAATGATGCCGATCAGTGGTGGCAGACTGTGAAACTGAGGTGGGAACATCAGGACACCCCATATCTATGGGCTAACTTTGTAAGAGAGTTCAAAAACAATTACATCCCCGAGATTGCTCGGGAGCGGAGGGAAGAGGAGTTTGTGTCTCTAAGACAGGGTACTTCATCAGTTGCTCAATATGAGGCACAGTTTAATAGACTATCTCACTATATACCCGAGTTGGTGCAGCCTGCCAGCCGGAGGATTCGGAGGTTTGTTCGGGGATTGAGACTTGAGATCCAGGATTTTATGGCACCCCTACAGTTTTCTACT
This sequence comes from Ehretia macrophylla, assembly GCA_037974665.1. Lineage (NCBI taxonomy): Eukaryota > Viridiplantae > Streptophyta > Magnoliopsida > Boraginales > Ehretiaceae > Ehretia > Ehretia macrophylla. The sequence continues at coordinate 37,553,123 of CM075782.1, read as the reverse complement.
TACAGCGATGCCCTCAACGCAGCCTTCAGAATCGAGAAAAGAATAGATGAATCTAGGGCCGAGTCGAGCCAGCAAAACAAAAGGCTGTTCCAGCCTCAGGACCAGCAGAGATTTTACCAATCCCAGGGTCAGAGTCAACAGAGGTCCTTTCAGTCTCAGACCCAGACAAACGACGAGCAGGAATTCTTTCAGCTGCAGATTCAGCCGAGTCAGACTCAGGGCCAGTTTAGGCCGATTGTTGTAAGGCCACAACAAAGCGGTTCAGTGGCTTCATCGGTTCAAGGTTCCTCAACGGGTAGTGCTGCTACGCAGGTTCCACTTTGTGTCTTCTGTAATAAGAAGGGCCATGTTGAGATAAATTGTTGGAAGCGATTAGGAAGATGCATGGGATGTGGCAGCGACCAACATTGGGCAAAGAGTTGCCCGAAATTTGAGACTGGGCAGGGGCAGATGGCAGGCAGAGATAACCAGGGCAGGCCTACGGGCAATGTACCTCCACAACAGCGAGTTCTGGCTCGAGTGTATGCTGTTGATTAGCAGGGTTTGCCTCAAGAAGCAAGTAAGAATTTTGAGGGCGAAATCGTTTTAATGGGGGGAGGATGTGAGACTCGAGCATGGACTTTATGTGGAATTACGTGTTCTTATTTGCTTTATATATATTATTTGAATTAATATGTGCATTTACATGATTTTTTAAGTGTTATTAAGTGACATTTGCATTTAAAGTTCATTTGGTTAGCATTTAGTTGGCATAAGTAGTCTTTTAAACTTTTAAATACTTAGTCTACCATTGTTGACTTGATTTGATCTTACATTGACTTTTGACTTGGCATACTTGAAATTAGAAATAAAATAGAAGGATAGCTTGGTCATTTGGCACTTTAAAGATATCTTCCTAGACTAAATAGTGAAATTCCACTAACTTGGTCTTGCTTTGACTTTGTTTGACCTTTACTTAGCATTATATAACAAAAATAAAAGCCAAAAATGCCCAAAAAAGGCTCCAATCAGCCGTGAGCAAGCTTGAGAGAGTGAATAGTGATTCTAGGGTTTTTAAGCCATTTTTGAAGATAAAGAAGAAGGATTAAGGCCATTGCACATCAATTGAAGCTTGTTCTTGCTTGTCTTAGGTGCATCCTTGCTTATTCTAGCATTTTTATCTCCTAAAGGTGAGGGAATTTTCTAAACTCAAGTTTAAAGTTGATGCATGATTTGTATATTTGTATATATATGCTATGTAAGGTTGTATATGATTATGCTTCTTGCTAGGTAGGTCAAAGAGAGCAAGATACTTGAATATTAGCTAGTTTGAACCATGGTTTGCTTCACTTTGATCATATGTGTTATACAATAAATTATTTAGTTAATTATGAGTTAAATCTTTGGTTTAAAGTTTTCATATGTAGTGTATATGATAAATACATGTTGTAGCATGCTAGAACCACTTGAATGCATCAGGGAAGGTGAAAACTTGGAGTGGTTTTATTGCTGGATTTTCCAGCGTTGGACAGTCCATTGGGCAGTCCATTTACACACTTTTAAGTGCTTGTTTTGTGAAGAAAAATGCTTGCTTTGATGCTTAAAGTTAGGGGTAAATGTATGTTAGAAGTGTGGCTTGGGTTGCTTAGAAAAAGAATGTTAAATGCTTGAGTTTTGTGTTGCAAAAGTTGAATTAAAGTATTAAATGCTTGAGTTTTGTGTTGCAAAAGTTGAATTAAAGTAGTGTTGAATTCTATTTTGTGGAATGTGTGGTTATGCATGTGTGTGGTGTCAATTATTTCTAGAATTGGATTAGGGTTGCAAGTGTTATGTCTTCTAAACGTTAGGTGAAAATGTAGGTAGGTGAAAGGTCTTGATTAGTTATGAGAAGATTGCTAATTCTTTGAGTTGTGTTGAATGTGTTGGTAAAGTTCGAGTTGGTGTCAAGTATGGTCGGAGTTGGTCAATGCATGACAGTGTAAGGGTAAGATTAGGTAACCTACTTTGTTACCTAGTCAATGTGTTGCTAAATGATATGCAATGTTAAGTGTAATGCTAATGTGTTCGAGAAACAACCTACTTTGTTGTTTTCTCTATTTGTCGTGAATGCGTGTTATGTGTTAAATGTGAATGCTAAGCGAAGTGTAAGGTTGCAACCTTTATACAGACATGATAGCGTTCGTGTTGCATCGGGCGGCATTGGGCTTGCCAAGTGATGACACGACTACCATGTGTCTTGGTGTATAGGGGAAAATAGACATGGTAACGTTCGTGTTGCACTGGACGGCATAGGGCTTGTCAGGCGATGACACGACTACCATGTGTCTTGGTGTACATGGGAAAAAGGGTGAATGAAGTGAAATGAAATAGCATCAACAAAGCGAACGTATCCTTACTATATGTTTACTTACTTCACATTACTCGCACCATTTATACTTGTTGCATATGATTGTTTCATGGCATGTTTTCGAAAAGGTTTCAAAGTTAAAATGTTTTTCAAAACCTTCCTTATTTCCTCCTCACTGAGTTGGTGGAAACTCACTTTGTTTGCTAACATTTTAGGTGAGCCTGAGATAGAGTACGTGCCTCCAGTTGATGTGGTTGAGCCTGAGACTTGATGTTGTTTGTGTTAATTTGGGAGCTATGTAAATTATGTAGTAATGGGGACTTTGTTGAAACTATGTATGTCTTAAGTTGTTTACTTTATGCTTGGATGTTGAAGGACTTTTGATTGTAATTGGTTAAAGTCTACTTAGTCTTGTTTACTTAGCCATGTATATAATGCTAGTCTTGAAGGATTATTTTGTACTCATGTACCTAAATGACTATGTTTGAAGTGAATGTGACGGATGGCAAGGTATATTCGGTTGTATGTAACAAGGTTTAAGTATGAAATGTTTGGGTTGTTTGTTGTTATCTGAAATGTTGTACAGGTGTTTACATGTTCAAGGTGCTATGTTTCAAATGTTATCATTCCGAAATTCGGACACGTCTCGATTTGATCTTAGGTGGGGTCGGGTTGGGGCGTGACAACAGGTATGCGTGATTTATTGTCATCCCGACTTAGTGGGATAAGACTTAGTTTTACATGTTCACTAGGAAAGGTTTAGCAAGTCGAAAGGATAAAAATGGAATCTTTGCGACCTTTTTACTTTAACCGTGCATCAGTAGTTTTTGTTCGGAGTAATTCTCATTTGCTTTGTGTTCAGAAGTCAAATTCTTGCGAGAAATGAAGAAAAGACGAAAATTTGGAAATTCTCTTAGAAGTGATTGTGGTGGCTGGTAATGTTGGAATAATAACTTTTCATGATCTGTATAATCTTAAGTGCGTTTTTGAGTTTCAGAAGTGGCAGGTGTTTTTGTTGTTTAGCAGGAAAGGGAGAATTTTGTTTTCTTTACAAGGTGTTTCTACATCAAGGCATTTTTTGATGTGAGATGTATGATTACTGGATTGAGGTTCAAGTTGGTGACTGCTGGTCAAACAACAATGAATTCGCTTGCAAAATGAACAGAAGCAAAGTGGGAGCGAAGGGTGATTGTTTGTGCTTTGGCCGTGCTGGGCTAGACAATGTTAGCTGTACAATTATAGTTAGTGACTTTGTCCTGTCAGTTCATGCTTGGCTATTGGAGGCTTTAAGATTATGGTTAGCTATATGATTATCGTGAGAAGAATTTATCGTGATGGAATCAATAGATGAATAAAATAAATTCCTGGTCTCTTAATAGTATATTGAATCTTAGATTTAACAAGGTCTGGGTTCAAGTTTTGTCACTACCCATTGAAAAAGAACATGTTCATGTGCGTGGTTGAATCTTGCCTCCACATGAAAAGGGTATGATGGAGACAATAAATGAATAAAATAAATTCTTTCTAACAACAAGCATTTAGATAAGTTGCCACTTAATAATCTGAAAAATATAAAGAATTGCAAAAGCCATGCAATTTGCTCTGGATTTGAGAAGCTGAAGCTGGTGGCATTTTCAGCAAAGAAATGCATGCGTGGAAGAGACTTTTGTTGTAATCTTCAAGATAATATATCGAAGAATAGGTAGTGTGCACATACTATCTCCTGTTGCAAGCCTTTTCGGCTTCGCATTAAGACATGGTCGTGAACTTAATTTTTTCTGGTACAGTCAAGACTGGTTGCATAAGATCTGTTTATTCACTCTTTGATCTTTTATCTAAGCAGTTGCCGGATTTTGAGTTTTAGAGATTGCGGGCTCAAATATGTAGTAAATTCCCAATAATTAGATCTTACTCAGTCCATCAAGATGGCTCTTGTGGTTCCAGAAACATGAAAGAAGCTCCCATATATAGTAATTGCTGGTAAGAGGTAGAAAATTTCTTTGCAGCTTTCAGTCCATTTGGAAATTGCTGCTTTATATAAGGGTACATAGTAATTTATCAAAATGTTTCTTTGGGAAGAATTATATAAACACGCAGAGACACACATATAGATAGATAGATAGATACGGAGATAGAGAGACAAAATGGTCCGGTATTACTATGTAGAGAAAAGAAGAGATAGATGGACTGGTATGATAATCTGACTGATGATTTGCTTTTATTTTTACTCCATCAAGGTAAAGAGCCTCGTGTTTCTCTTTATTTATTGGGTAAATAACGTATTGTGCCTTGTGTTTTGTTAAAAGTACACAATACCTCCTGTGTTTTAAAAATTAATTGATTATCTCATTGTGTTTTGCTAAAAGTGCACAATACCCCCTTGTATTTTAAAAATTAGCTGATTATCCTCCTTTGTTTTATAAAAATAGCTGATTATCCCCCTGTATTTTTTAAAAATTAGCGCTTTTGTTAGAAAATATAAGAAGACAATCGGCTAATTTTATAAAACACAAGGGGGTAATCAACTATTTTTATAAAACACAGGGAGGTAATCAGTTAATTTTTAAAACACAAGGTGTATTGTGCACTTTTAACAAAACAGATGAGAGTAATTAGTTAATTTTTAAAATATAGGGGGTATTGTGTATTTTTAATAAAACACAAAGGGTAATACGCTATTTACCAAAATTTATTTAATATGGCTTTAGCTTTATGGCACATGATAACTTTTCTCTCTGTGGCAGAATCCTCGTTTTGATGAACCGGCCTTTTCTCACTGTTGGTCAAGGCCGACAAAGCGACTTGTGGGTGGGAGATCCATCTGTTAGTAATTATTTGTGTAGTCTGAAGCACATTGAGTCAGAGGTATATTTTGGACAAAAGAGTCTTTTCTCAACTTCAATTCATTTTTGTTCTCAAAATCACTGGGAAAAAAGGCTCTGTACTAGTAAATGAAAAGGTTTACCCAAAAAATTCTACTGTGCCACTGAATGGCGGTGATGAGGTGGTATTCAGCTTGACTAGTAAACATGCTTACGTATCCTTTCACCAATGTCTTAGTTCTGCTTATGAGGCCTCACTTAGAAAAGGTATGAGACTGCATTTGATGCCAAATTATTTTGAGTGGTCATACTGAGAGGCTGGCCTGAAATCTTTTATATAGAAGTAAGTGACTGCATGTTATGTCATTGATACATGGTGTTTGTTGTAGGGTGCCTAGGTAGCCTATTATATTTGTTAAAAATAATATATAATATAATAAATTTGGTGTTTGTTGTAGGGACATGGATGTTATAGTGTCTAGGTAGCCTATTATATTTGTTAAAAATAATATATAATATAATAAATTTATTTTTAAGAGTTTAAACTTTTATATGAGATGATAATTTAATATGATCTCAGAGCTTAAATATCAAAAAGTCTTGGGTCTAAATCTCACCGCCACCCATTAAAAACATTAAAATTGTTCAAGTGTCAGACTAAAAATTTAACTCTGCCTGTATTTGCGGGACGTATTGAAGATAATATATAATATAATAAATCCCTCTTTATTAGTTTGAGCTTTTAGATTATGTGGTAATTTAATAATATCACACCATATGGAGCCAGATTTATTCATACAAGTATGATATAATGGAGACGGGTGATTGGGAATCAATTGCTCGTGTTTCTTTTTTCGATCTGCCTCAATGCGCAGATCATTCACTTCTGCAACATTTTCTTTTCTGTATTCTTTATATCTGCAACATCTATGTTAGTTATGTAGTTCTGTTACTCAGTAAGAAAGGTTCCCTTAACATCCTCTTAGACTTACCAATAAAAAGATGTCTGCTGCGGGCATGCCACCTGTTGTCAGCATCTTAAAGGCCCATGGTGGATCAATCAAAGGAATGCATTTTGAGGCTAGGTCAGGAGACCCCTCCACTGTAGCAGTTGCATCGACACTGGCATCTCTATCAAATCTCCGGAAAGAGTTGTCTCTTCTTCCTCCATCTCGGAGTGATGAGGATGCACAACTAGGTTCAGTGATGCCTACAGTACCTTCTGCTTGTGAACTGTCAGATAATCGTGTTGAAGATGTTGACATGAAGGACGCTTCTGATCATGACGGGCTTGGTGTTTCATTGGTGAAAAGACTGGTGTTCCATCTCCTGAGGACGAAAATGAAAACTTGAACGTCGATAGTGGTGCACTGGATTCAGCTGATCTAGACACTGGAAAGGTATCTAGGGGAGCTCGTGAATTAGGGCCACTTCTGAGAAGGTTTGCAGGATCATCTGGTCCGGATTTTGACAGCATTTTGAAGATACTTGATGAGCGAAGGGAAATTAAGGAACTATTGAAGGATATCGATCCTCCGATTTTGATATCAACTAGGCAGCAAGCATTTAAAGAAGAGTTGCAACACAGTGTTGTTGATCCGAGTAATATTGAAGTCTCCTTTGAAAAGTTCCCTTATTATCTGAGGTGAGAACTTTGATCTCAATTTCAGGCAATTCTATTTTTCTTTCCCTTCTTTCTTCACATTTTAGATTTTACCCCCGGTTAAAACTATATGTTGTAATTTTGTTATACCTCTGCTAGGAAGGGTTCAGTTCTTCTAGGAGCAGTTGTATATGCTAACCTATTGTGTTCTGTTGCTGAAATATTTGCTCTTTATGTCCTGTTGATAGTTGTTCCAAGAGCATGAATGCATTCACTTGTATAGTGGTGTCCAATGCTTTTGATTTCTGTTTTCTTTTCTAATGCAAATTGTACTTGTTACTGGTAAAAGAGAAAAAGGAAAGACATCGTAGAAGAGAATGTCTTCATATTCATTAGCAAGAACAAGCCCTTGATTTATAGGGCAATGATACAAGAAAAGCAACAATAAAGAAGTGATACACATCTTAAAACACATATACAACTCAACACAAACAATTTGTAAAGCATACACATATCTGTAAAGCATACTCTCAACACTCTCCCTCAAGTTGGAGTATATATATCATATGTGGCCAGCTTGTTACAAATATATTTAACCCGAAGACCCCTTAAAGGTTTAGTAAAGAGATCGGCTCATTGATCATATGAACTGACATGTGAAGTAACAATCTCTTTAGCTAACACTTTACTTGTGACAAAATGACAATCAATCTCAATGTGTTTAGTCCGCTCGTGAAACACTGGGTTTGATGAAATGTGCATTGCTGCCTGATTATCACAAATTAATGTCATCGGTTGAGGACAATCAATCCCAATTTCTGTAACCAAGTGTTTGACCCATATCAATTCACATGTGGCTACACCCATAGCTCGGTACTCAGACTCTGCACTTGAACGAGGAACAACAGTTTGTTTCTAGCTTTTCCATGAAATAAGATTTCTTCCAATCAAAACACAATAACCAGAAGTGGATCGTCTATCGTCAGGAGATCCACCCAATCTGCATCAGAATAACCAACAATTTTTGTGCATCCTCTATTCTCATATAATATTCTTTTTCCTAGGGCATTCTTGAGATACCGAAGAATACGGATAACTGCATTCTAATGATTTTCTCGAGGTGAATTCAGAAACTGACTAACAACACTGATAGCAAAAGAAATGTCAGGACGGGTCACAGTGAGGTAATTGAGTTTGCCAACTAATTGATGGTTCTGGTGGTGATTTTAGCCTCTCCCGTGAACAGTTGTTTGTTTTTCCTTTTCTTTTTTTTTTTGTTCCCTTTTTTTTTTTTTTTTTTTGAATTATCATGGATTCCTCTTCCACTGAAACCTCCAAAAGGGTTACCTCAAGTGAACCCACATCCGAAATTAAGATTGTCGTTCCCACTTTTTCTGATACCCCAATTATTACTACGACCAAACTCAACAGTCGTAATTACACTCAATGGGCTTCTTCTATCAAATTATGGTTTCTGGGGCAAAGACTAGCACAGTACTTGACTGACAATCCACCTCAAACCTCTTCTGACAAGTTGGAACTATGGGTTCAAGCAGATGCCCATCTTACCAGCTTGTTACTTCAATCCATTGAACCAACATTACATTTCATCTTTGCAGACGTTCAATCTTGCAAGCGTCTTTGGACAATGGCGCAACAGATGTATACCAGTAATGTTAGTTGCATTTATGATGTGATTAATGACCTTTGGAATATTCAACTTGATGAAGGCACGGTACTTGACTGACAATCCATCTCAAACTTTTTCAGACAAGTTGGAACTATGGGATCAAGCAGATGCCCAACTTACCGGCTTGTTACTTCAATCCATTGAACCAATTTGTCGCGAGTATGACCTGTCTTGTTGCAATATGTATACTTTGGTCTGGAAGATGAGTCCGATCGTCCACCTTCTCGACCACGACCTTTTACTCGGCCTCCACGAGATGTTCCATCAGGACGACCAATCGTCTGGGTGAGAAGGGCAGCTGCATCATCGTTGTGTTGAGAGTCAGGAGTGATAGATGCACGGTTGCGGGCAGCATACACTTCAAGCATTGATGGAAGTGAAGAGCCAGACAAGATTTGTGAGCGAACTGAGTGATAAGAAGGTGGAAGGCCTCGAAGCATAAGGACAACAAAGAGTTGCTCTTGTTGTCGGTGATTAATAAGTGTCACGAGGGAAGATCTTATTATACTCCGCTAGAGCGCGCTGGTATCGACCAAAATAGATAGGGAAACCGCCTTCATCAAGTTGAATGTTCCAAAGATCATTAATCACATCATAAATGCGACTAACATTACTGGTATGCATCTGTTGCACCATTGTCCAAAGACGCTTGCAAGATTGAACGTCTGCAAAGATGAAATGTAATGTTAGTTCAATGGATTGAAGTAACAAGCTGGTAAGTTGGGCATCTGCTTGATCTCATAGTTCCAACTTGTCTAAAGAAGTTTGAGGTGGATTGTCAACCAAGTACTGTGCTAGTCCTTGCCCTCAAAACCATAATTTGACAAAAGAAGCCTATTGAGTGTAATTACGACTGTTGAGTTTGGTCGTAGTAATAATTGGGGTATCAGAAAAATGTGAGAACGACAATCTTAATTTCAGATGTGGGTTTACTTGAGGTAATCCTTTTGGAGGTTTCAGTGGAAGAGGAATCCATGATAATTCAAAAAAAAAAGAAAAAAAGAAACAGGGAACAAAACAAAAACAAAAAAAGGATTATAAAGGAAAGATAGGAATTACATCTTCCTATTTTCGTCCTTTTTTTTTTTTTTTTTGACTCTGACGGTCTTTTCCCTTTTTTTTTATAAATAAAATAAAATAAAATAAAGAATATATATATATATATATGTGTGTGTGTGTGTGTGTGTATGTGTGTGTATGTATATATATACTATTTGAAGCCTTCAAATCTGATGGAAGGCAAAAACATGGTGAAACAAGCAGATCGGGCCATGAAAACTGCAGAAATGGAAATCAGAGAAGAGGCCGAGCATAATGGTGGTGGTTTCCAGCGAATCTGAAAACCGGCGGTGGCGCGTGAGATGCACTCGATGGGTTGGTGGCGCGTGGAGCTTCGGCAGGAGACTTCCGGTGATGTTTCTGGTGTTGGAGAGTAACGGGGAGGGTGGTGGTGATGTCGCCGTGAAGTGGGGAGGTGAATGGTGGTGGTGATTTGCTGATTGGTGGCTCTGGTGGTGATTTTAGCCTCTGCCGTGAACAGTGCCGTGAACAGTTTTTTTTTTTTTTTAATGCTATATTCTCTGTATAATGTCTCCCAACTAGGCTCTTGATACCATGTTACTGGTAAAAGAGAAGGAGGAGAGACATTGTAGAAGAGAATGTCTTCGTATTCATTAGCAAGAACAAGCCCTTGATTTATAGGGCAATGATACAAGAAAAGCAACAATAAAGAAGTGATACACATCTGTAAAACACACACACAGCTCAACACAAACAATCTGTAAAGCATACACATATCTGTAAGGCATGCTCTCAACAGTACTATGTATTTTAAAGTTTCTCTGAATCAAAATGATGAAGATCTGTCTTGTCGCAGCTCTTTGAGTTTATTCTTTTCTTGTTTATGTGGTAGTTTTGGTCATGCCTAAGGAGCTGGATAGAAAGATATATGAATTCATCTTATCTCATACAAACCTGCAGATCAAGAAATTTTTTTATGCTTTTATTGTTGCTTAATAGATTCCCTTTTCATATAAACAAAGCAAATCAAGAATTTGTTGTGCTTTTGGTATTGGTTAACGAATTGCTGATTGTGTATATATTGTGCTCAGATAGATATCCCTTTCTATACCAATCCCTTGTTGCACAGAAGGAAAAGAAAAAACTCTTGGTCTAACTCATCAATTTTTTTGCATTCAAGTTTCTTTGAGCTGTATTCATGTGGTTGTTGACATTGGATATTTCATTTGCAAGTGCTATCTTCTTTTCATGGCCTAGAATGATCCATGTCTGATAATTTTTATAGGTGCTTTTGTACAGAGGTTCAGAGTTTAGTTTCATAAATTACTTTTTTTTGTGACAGTGAGACCACCAAGAATGTTCTGAATGCTTCCACATACATACATTTGAAGTGTCACGGATTTGCAAAATACACCTTGGACCTCCCCACTTTGTGCCCAAGAATTTGTTGTCCGGTCCGGCAGGTACTCAAGAATTTTGCTTGCATTCTTTATGTGTGTATATGAGATTTGTTTTTACTTTCCTTATCTTATTCTGTAGTTATTATCCTAATTTTTTGCACTTATAGGATCTCAAATATATCAGGAAACACTAACCAAGGCATTTGCAAAACATTTCGGAGCAAGACTTCTCATAGTTGATTCTATTTTTTGGCAGATTATTCATTTGTTTTTCCTTTTCAGGATTTCTAGTCGTGTTTCTTTGTTCATATTTTGTTGTCTTAGTCACTTTATACACATATGTTAGGGGTCAATAACGAAAAAAGTTGATGCTGTAAAGGAAAGTTCAAAGCCTAAGAGAGTAAATGTGTATACTAGACGCACAACGCATGCAAGCTTCACAACAGCTCAAGAAGCCTGCTTCTAGTGTGGAGGCAGATATAACTGGCGGTTCCACAGTAAGCTCTCAGGCCCAGCCCAAGAAGGAGGCTTCTACTGCATCATCGAAAATTACACTTTTAAGAAAGGTAAAAATGCTTCGTTTTTTGAATTTGTTTTTGCCTTCAACTAATGTGCCATTTGATGCTTTTTGGACCAGCTGCTTATCCCTCACTGAAAAGAAGAAAAAAGAAAGTACACACACACACAAAAAATGATGGATACTAATCCTTTGATTGATGGTGAATCTTGTAGAGAATGTATCATAGTCATTAGATTAAAATGATCCGAGTCATTCATTGGCCTAAAGGGATCTATAAATAGTGTAGACATCTCATTTGTATAGACACACAAGAGAGTTGTAGCATTCAAGTGCAATAAACTATATTCTCTCAAATTCTCTCTTCCGCATTTCTTTTACACCTTGGAAGTTCCTTTCTTTATTATATTGTTGGTTTCTTTGGCTGACTTGGCCTCTTTTGTGCGCAAGAAGTGTCTAAGTGCCGCATGTAGCGCTTGGGATAGGCCAAGGGTGTGACAAGTGGTATTCAAAGCTAAGGTTGCCTGCAAGGTGTTTGTTAATTTGCTCCTTTGAAGGATGTCAACTTCAAGTGTTGAGAAGAACACTGATGTTGGCCAAGAGGAGAGGGGAAAGGATGTCATCCCTCCTCAACCGGAACCATCCAAGACTCGAAAGAGGGGGAAGTCTCAAGATGTGTAAGCTGCCTATGAGGCGCATTTGACTAGAACGAAGGAGACCCTTGTTGATTTCAAGGAGAATCTTGAAAAGTTTGGGTTTGACAAAGATGATGAAGAGGTGCTAGGTCTCACTGACCTACACGAGGAGCTCTTATCACTTCAAGCTTGAGTGCAAACAACAGAGATGGTGGCCCAATAAACAGTCAACGAGAATGAGGCCCTAGAGGATTGGATGCCTGAAAAGGTGGCAAGGCAAAATGCAGTCCTTGAGGATATGAAAAAAGATTGGGCTATGTGCTGGGAGGCGGTAGCCCGAGGCACACCAACCTATCACCATGCTCCGAAGGTGGACGTGCCAAGGCCCAACCACTATGATGGGAAACGGGAAGCCAAAGAGGTAGATCACTTCTTTTGGCAAATTGAGCAGTACTTTGATGCGGTTGGATTGGATGAGGACGTTAGTCGTGTCAAGACAGCAACTCTCTATTTCTCGGATGATGCAGCTCTATGGTGGCGCATGAAGCACCAAGAGCTCAAAGAGGAGATGAAAGGGTTGCCAACGTGGGATGCTTTCAAGGAAAATGTCTATGCTCAATTCTATCTTGAAGAGGCCGAATGGGAAGCTCGTGACAGAGTTATAATCTTGAAGCATGAGAAGACCATACATGAATATGTTCGAGAATATGTCTCTCTCAAACTTCAGGTACGTAATAAGCCAGATTATGATCATATGTATGACTTTATCAAGGATTTGCAACCATGGGCACAACAAGAAGTCAGAATGAGCAGACCCAAAACTTTTGCCGAAGCTGTTGCCATTGCGGAGTCCTTGATAGAGTACAAGAGGAGGAATGACTCCACCAACAAACTGGAGAAAGAGTCCAAGGGAAATGGTGGGGGAGACGAGACTACCAAAGGGCCTACCAAGGATGAACAAGAGAAGCCCTCTTTCAACAAAGAGTGGAAGAAGGACAAGAGACCAGTGAGTTGTTACTTTTGTGGAGGACCTCATGGGTGGCAGGATTGTCCCAAAATGAAGACCCTTAACATGATGTTGGAAGAACATGAGAAGGCGTTCGAGCCACAAATAGGTTCTCTTCAATTGTTCAATGCTTTGAACACCAAGGGCCACATTTAAGGGTGGATTGATGTATGTGGAGGTAGTGATTCATGGAACGCCTACCGTGGGAATGTTGGACACTGGAGCTTCCCATAATTTCATGGCAGAGGACGAAGCTAAGAGATTGGGGCTGACCATCAACAAGTCCCAAGGGTCTCTCAAGACAGTCAATTCTGCACCACAACCCGTGGCAGGTTTGGTGAAATCTATTCTACTAACTATTGGTACATGGCATGGAATGTTAGATTTCACGGTAACACTTATGGACAACTTCAAGCTGGTCCTTGGCATGGAGTTCTTTAGACAAGATAAGGCCATCCCTACTCCCCACTTGGAACAAATGGTGATCATGGAGGAGAAGACCCTTTGCATGGTACCAGCTAAAATTCAAGCTAGGCTTGAGAGGAAACATCTTTCGGCCATACAAGCCAACAAGGGAGTGAGATATGGTGAGGTGACTTATGTGGAGGCCAAGAAGGAAGATAACTTGGGTGAACAGGTGACAAAAGAGGTGCCCAAGGAGATTGCTGGAGTCCTTGGAGAGTCCATAGGTGTCATGCCATCCCAGTTACCATTGAAGTCGCCACCTTTGAAGAAGGTGGACCATGAAGTTGAGACCAAAAACTTTGTGGGTACTAGTCAAAAGAATTGGGCCGGTTCGCGTGATATGACTCAATTCCTAGACAATCTCCGAAGTAGGGAAACAACGGGCAAGAGTTCATCTCAGATAGTGATTGGCCAACAACCCCTTTCCCAACGCATAGGTGAGATAATTTGTGTTGGATTTTTTAATTTGTTGGATTTTTCTTCTATATTATTTTTCTGAATTTGAGTAATTCACTGGTTATAGTTTAGAATGTACATCTATAATTAGTAAGTTCTATAGCTAGTTGTATGTATATGTGTGAGTGTCTGTTTGTGTGCTTTTTAAAATTGTTTTTCTCTATGATTGTAACCGTACATATATATATATATACACGTACATATATTGTGTGCGTGTTCTGCGTGCTTGTGTCTATATATATAGACATTAATTTTTCAGATCTCTATACTTTGTCATCTTTATGTAAGATATGAATGTGTATTTTTGAAGCTAGGGATTTATTTATTTTAATTGATCTTTCTATTTGTTAATTAAGCAAAAAAAAAAAAGTTGATTTTTTTACAATATTTATGGAGTAATTTTTTTTTTAAAATTAATTTGTTTTAAATAATTGGTTTCGGATTTGGATAACTACATTTTTTTAAGTTCGTCGGTTTCGATTTTGAATAACAATTTTTAAATCCGTCGATTTTTGGTTTCAATTTTGATTTTTGATTTACTAAATAATTTTAATTTTAATTTTGTTAAAAATAACGAATAACCGACCTATTACCATCTTTAACGGTAACAAAAGTTATAAGAAAATGAGACATCACCATGAGATTGATTAATAAAGTCACTGTCAATCTGTGAATGGTTTACTGATAAGGCCAAAGAGCGCCACGTGTCGCTGTCTTATAGGGCAACAATAAACGCACAAAACGACGTGGTTTTCAGTTGTCTTCTTCGTTTAAACAATGCAGAAATTTCAGACATGAATAAATATTTTAAAAATTCATATCTCACTTATTTTAAGTCCAAATCGCATAAACTTAGAATCATTAGATTCGTAATTTGGCATAGAACATGAATATGTAAATGGGTTTTTCATTTTAACACATATAATAAGGGCCCATTAAAAAGACACCATACGCAAAACCACGTATATATACATGCACCAATACACATTTTTTATGCTAATTAATTTAGGCACAATTTTTACGTTAAAAATCATTAAAAGTTGTACTTTACGCGTGTTTGTCATACTTTTTATAAAAAATGATAGAAAATTTAATTGAGGGGGGCGGTGTGCATCAATAGATAGAGCACAGGGGTCCGGCTATAATTTTTGGAAAACAGGGTATCGTAACTAGTTTCGCTTGACTACAGGAAGGTCCGGAGCTATTCACCCTAAATAAAATTGAAAAGTAGACTTACTTGTTTATAGAAAATTATGTAAATGCAATAAATGAATGCATCAGTTTTCTTAAGATTTAATCACCCGCTATGATGCTTACGGTCACTAGCGGTAATCTTTCAAAATACAAAGATTATCGATAAGAGCATTTCAAACTATTCTGACTCGGCGAACCAAACAATGCAAAACTTTCTCTCTTTTAATGCAGAGTATGAAGTTATGAAAAATTTTATTATAATCAAAATAATCGCGGTATTTATAGAGTTTTAATATCTCTTTGTAAAAGGTGTTAAACCTTTTTTAACTAGTTATATTCATCCAAAAAGTAGATGTTCCTTGGGGAAAAAAAATGGAATATAATTTTAATCAAAAAAATTAATTACATTTTATTTTTCCCAATTTCTCATTTACTCCTATTTGATTTTAAAACCAAATTACAACAATGACAATATTATATGGTGGTAGACACACCACATGGTCGGTTCTTGATTATTCGTGAGTACTGAAAATTGTCTGATGAGTTATTTCGAAGGGTGTCCAAATTGGCCTGAATTTTGCAGAGCAGTTTAAGACTTGCCTTTGCTTTGCTCTCTACTAGCTCTACTTCTACTGCAACTTCTTCAAGAAAGATCCTCAGGTCAGGTAAGCTTCCTCAAACCAGCTTTATCATATCAAAGGCTAGCTACTTATGATGAATTTTTAATGGTCATTTCCATATTTGTGTTGTATCGTGTGTGTATGTGTGTGAAGAGATCATAAGTCAATGATCATGGGTTTGACATCCTATCTCAAATCGATTTTATAAGAAATATTTGTTTAGTTTATAATGACGTGTATACACTACATAGGTTAAACATTATAGGTCAGATGATTAGTTTTAATATGTTAACAACGCCAATAGTTTGATTTGGGTTGTTACAAGTAGTATTAAAACAGGCTAGTTTGCACGACTATAGTTACCAAATTCATCTTACCCCTTGAAATCGCGTATCGAATTCAACGTTCCAATTCGAGTTACGTTTGCGTACCGAAACGCTGCGATTAGCGTTCCAATTTGCTATAGTTGGCGACCCAAATATTATACAAACTTTTACTAGAAAAATAATGAAAGTGAACAAAGAACCTAAAAATTATTAACATATCTATGCAAAGTGCAAACCTATGTTAAGATATAAAAATATTCTAGTTTGCTTTTGTGATTTTTGGTTGATATACAATATTAAAAAATTATCTTAACTTATTAAATTTGGATTTTGGACTTTAGACTAAACTTTGCAGTAAATTGATTTTAGTAATTAGTAAACAAAAAAAATCATTATTCTACATAATACTTGGTAAACAAACCTAGTAATTCTTCATACCGTACTGCGAACCCAATTAACGTATCGAAGAAGTCTACCCCATCATACCTTATAAACTCTTAGTGTTGTACCCTATACCCGAACTCGTACCACGACTCGAAACGTACCTCAAATCTGGTAACTATGTGCACGACTCGACCCCACCTGGGTCATTACAAGTGGTATCCTAAGTCCATGATCATGGGTGTGATATCCTCATTCACATTAATTTTGTAAGAGATATGTCAAGTTCACTACTACGATTAATATGAGTTTAAGTATTTTAAACCAGTTGATTATGTTTGATGTGTTGGCATAATAGTTTGTTAACCTCTCTTCTCCGCCTGGTTCCTGGCTCTATCATGCCAGTAATTAGGTTTAAGTCATTATACCAAGCATCAGTGGCGGACCCACGCATTCGGAGTCAAGGTGTGTACTACAAACATCCCAATAATTGAGGGTCGGGAAACTCATCTATGAATAAACTATTTAAGCATATTATAGCAATTATGAAAAAATAAACATTAAAGCATATACCAATTATAAAAATATAAATACTAAAATATATATGAAGTCATTTATAAATAGAAAAAGTACATTATACAATTGGGAATATTGGGAAGGTTTTCAAATCCTTTTAAAAAACACCCCTTAAATCATAAATGAATTTGCTATATATCTGTAACATATCAAAATTTTCAATCCCTTTGATTCAACAGAAATAATAGGACCACGCAAGCTTTTTTGATTTTGACACAAAATTGTAGTATTAAGATCATATTTCCAATTTCAAAGTCAAAATGTGCAAATGTTCATAAACAAACACTAAATTAAGACACAATTTTTATCTCTAAATGCAAATCAAGACTTGAAAGGGAACTACAAAATTGCTCAACAACATCCACTTTATCATCATCTTGTACCATCTTAACAAAAAAAAAAAAAAAAAAAAATTACCTCACGCACGTTTGAAGCTGCAGAGGAGCTGTGAGAAGTTTGCCGAAACAAGCAAGGAAAGTGATGAAAAAGTTACATTTTGTCTTAATTTTATGGTTTGATGCTTTACAAAAAAAAAAAAAAAAAATGGATAGCCAGTAAACCAGGTGCGTTCCAACTGTAACAATGTGCCTTTTAAAAAAAATAATTAATTAAATTACGATTTTACCCCTCACATGCACACCCTGGTAGCAAGGTGTGTCCACCCCTGCCAGGCATGGCCATTTATATATCCAGTTCCCGACCTCTAGGTGACACGATGACAATCTTCCTGTTGTGCCAAGCTTCTCTTTTCATGACTTGCACCTGACCTTTAAGTGACACGAAGGGTTGATCCTAAAGAAATCTAAGTTGAAGAAGTCTACCAGGCTTAGACAAATCCAAGAAGGGTTGATCCTAAAGAAATTTATCTGTCTTGTAGATTTAATGATCTGAAAAGTTTTACTCGCGTATATATACTTAGTGGAAGCTGATTACCATCCCATCCGTTAACCTCATGGAATTAATTGATAGAATATAGTTTGGTAGCAGCAGTTTATGCAGCAGCAGAGACATTTTCATCCGTTAGAAACACTTTTTTTTTTTTTTTTTTATGATCACTAAGCTTTGATTACCTTCTTGAAACAGATTTATGATGTCTCCAATTATCTCATACTTAACAAGAATGTTAAGAAAAAGAGTTTACTAGACAGAAATGAAATCTTTTTCGATAATTAATTGACTAACTTAACCACATATTCTGAAAATAAAAAAAAGAAGGGAACTGGCCCGATAGAAACAGAGTTCAGATTCAGGTGTACCGATTTGATTCACCATCGTAAAAATGAACCGGATTAAAAACGTTTACAAACATACCGCTTTACACGAACCGACATACTCTTTTTTTTAATTTAAAAGAGATCTAAAACTGTACAATGTAATTAACAAGACTTGAATTCGTAATTTTATATATAAAACGAGTTAATATGCCATTAGATCAAAGACTTAATTGCTCGAATCGGAATACTTGCCATCATGACGTCATGTGGGTCCATCTCTACGTAAGATCGATTTCTTAAATCAGAGGTAGGTCCAGGTAGGGTAGCAAGTCACTGTAACGGTTGCACAACTTGCACTTGAAAATGTCTCTCCTTTTGATGCTGACGGAAGAGATTCCTAAACCTACTTGTCAATTTATTGATTTCGTTGGGGATGGCAGACTTTTGAGCAGTTTAAGGCTATTTGGATTTTGACGGGAAAAAAAAAAAAGAGGCTATTTGGATATGTTCCAAGTGCCTGATGACTCATCCTTAACAATTTTTTAATGGTCCCTGGGACTTATTTATTTCAGTCTCATTATCCACATATATTAAACAATGAATGAATTGCCTCCTCGAGCATAGTACAGTTAAGTTCTGTTCTTGATACATGAGGATTAATTATTGTATTCAAAAGTTTATTAATTAATAATTAAATTTTGTTGAATAATTTAATAATCAGATTCTGTTAATTAAATTATCACGTAATTTTTTTTAAAAAACAATAAATGAATCTCATTTCATCACCACTATGTCAAAAAAAAAAAAGGGGAGGGGGAGGGGGAGGGGGAGAGAAGGATTTGAAAACATCCTTCCTATAGCAGGTGGACTCAACATATTTGTAGGACCCGCATATTTATTTAATAGATGTTCAAAATGTCTTTCTGGTATTAAGAATTTTTCTTATGTCAAGTGTTTCCTTGTTTAGAGCTATTTTTTATAGACGAAATTTTCGTTATGTGCGAGTTTGAAAAAGTATCAGATTTAATTAGGGATTAATTGTATCTAACTTTGTATTTCTTTTTAGAGTGAAGTGCACATGACCCCGTATATTTTTAAAAAGGTGCATACTACTCCCCTGTACTTTTAAAACTAGCAAACAACTCCTCTGTAGTTTTTGAAACATAGCACACATGTCCCCTCGCTAATTTCCAGTCAACTTATTTAACGGATTGCGTAAAAAGACTTAAATGCCTTTGCGTTGACTTTTATGTATTTTGTCCTTTATCTAGTAAAAATATTACCAAATATTTTAAACCCTTTTACATCCTTAATTTTACCTGATTGGAAAAAAAAAAAAAAAACCCTAGGTTTACTCTATCAATCAATTCAATCAAGTCCAATCTTTCAAGCCTAAAGGATTGGCCCTGTGAGTTTCTGAAATATTTTTTACATTTTACTTAATTTATAGTAAATATATTTATGAAGTGCTGTATACGTTAGCTCCTTTGGGATCACTTAGCAGGCTTCTAATTCTTTGTATTCTATCCTAACACTATAATGGAAGAAATAAGCAAGCAGCGGACAATGATGGGTTGTCTTTGTTTCCAACCTGATATAACTTGTCATCCATAACAATGTTTGGTCCAATACATAATGTGAAAATCAATTTTGTCCTTTAGCTTCATATTATTATGATTATTTGGAGAGACAATAACTTAAATGAAGAGAGAGAAATCACTCTTAACTGAGTATGACTTTTATCTGTGTTTCGAATTAAAGAAGATATGATGAATTATCACTGTATTCCAATTTTGAAATGGATGAAGATTACTCCATCCTTTGCTCTACGAGGACTAGTAAGATCTGCATTTGACCAAACCAAGTCCGATTGATTTTTTAAACTATGAAATAACAAATAAACTGTAAAAGAAGAAGAATCATTTGCTCATCACCCATCGTGACAATAAAGAAAAAAAAAAGAGTAAAGGAATTATATTGGTAATTGAGATGGATTTATTTTGTGTTGTAATAAGTTTTATAAATCAAGGAGATGGTATTTTGGTGATTAAATTATATTATTTTATTGCCAAAAGTGAAAAAACATCAGACACAATCACAAAGTAGGTGTGTGTTCCACACTTGCTGTTAAATATAACCATTATAGTGATGGAGGGGGCAACGGTGCTATGATTCAAAAACCACAGGAGAGGTATTTGCTAGTTTTGAAAGCACAAAAAGATAGTATGCACCTTTTTAAAAGGATAGGGGGTGCTGTGCACTTCACCCTTCTTTTTATAGTGAGGAATTCGTTCTAGAGATGATCACGTTGAACTCACCTTACGGCTAAAAATCTCGTGGTGCACCGGTGTGCCCGAACGTATGTTCTAAGTCCCTTAAGAGTTATCTGTGATGAAAAAACATAAATTCAAACTCAGAACTTTAATCAAAATAAGTTACTACCTAGCTACTCTCTCAACCATTGAATGCCTGACTTTGCACTTTTCTATAAAGCTATTTTTATACATTAATTCAAAGTAATACCACGATAATTCTATCATTCTACCAAAACTCCCTTTTACAAGCCTTTTGCTGTTTATTTGAAATAGGAGTGTGAGCAACATACCAGTTCCATTTGGTGTAGGTCACAATCTTACCCAAACAGGCCTAATTTTTCTCAAACTGATATGACAATCACTGAATGATTTAATATATAAACACAGTTTTAATATAAAATAATCAGCTATAATTGAGCTTGGATAGATATGATTAGATGACATGTCAATTATCAGTTTGCTTAGTCTACCATTTTTCTTTGCTTTTCCAATCAGCAACCAACTGAGTCCAGATTCAACTATTCCAATTAAAGATTATCCAAGTTTAGTGTTTGTCTTTTGTATTGATGTCGTTTGGCGTGGTTAGATAGTAACTCATTATATTATAGAGTGATTAAATTATAATTTACTGTAACTAAAGTTTCAAATTCAAACCTATAAATTCTAATCACAAATATTATATGATCCTCAAATGTTAGGTAGAGTAATCATGTCGACTCGTTTTGTTATAGAGTGATTAGGTTGTGACTCGTTGTGACTAAAGTTTCAAATTCTAACTTATAATTTCTCATCACTAATATTATCAAAATTTCAAGTGTTGGGTAGAGTGGTCGAATAATGACTCGTTATGTTAGCAGTGGTTAGGTTGTGACTCATCGTGACTAAAGTTTCAAATTCTAATCTATAAGTTCTCATCACAAACATTATCTGATTTTCAAGTGTCGAGTAGAGTGGTCTAATATTGACTCGCTATATTATGAAATATTGTGATTTATTATGACTAAAGTTTCAAATTCCAACCTATAAACTTTTATTACAAATATTATTTAATTTTTAAGTATTGAGTAAAATGATTAGATAATGACCTATTATGATATAACGTGATTAGATTGTGAATCGATAATTTCGAATTTCAATCCATAAATTCTCGTGACAAAAATTGTCCGATGCCTGATTGATTTGAAATACATTGCCGCGTGCTTATATGTGTCCTTTGCATTGGAAGAGTAAAATAATGCATGATGACAATATTATATGGTGGTAGACACACCACATGGTCGGTTCATGATTATTCGTGAGTGCTGAAAATTGTCCATATTGGCATGAATTTTGCAGAACAGTTTAAGACTTGCCTTTGCTTTGCTCTCTACTAGCTCTACTTCTACTCAACTTCTTCAAGAAAGATCCTCAGGTCAGGTAAGCTTCCTCAAACCAGCTTTATCATATCAAAGGCTAGCTACTTTTGATGAATTTTTCATGATTATTTCCATGTTTGTGTTGTATTGTGTGTATGTGCGTTTGAAGAGATCATAAGTCGATGATCACGAGTGTGATATCTTTTCTCACATCGATTCTTGTAAGAGATCTGCGTTCAAGTTTATAATTATTCGAGAATCACAGAAAGTTGATTAGATTTAATGTATTGGTGAAGTTAGTAGTTAGGTTTGGGTGGGTCATTACAGGCGATATTAGAGCAGACTGTCAGTGCAACAGCATGGGCTCTCCCCGCTGCCTAGTGGTTCCACCCCCCATCCCACGTTGGTTTTGTAAGAAATATCGATTAATCATAAAGAAACTTATGTTTGGTGTAGATTTAATGATTTGAAATGTTTTACTCGCATATACATATTAGAAACTGATAACCATCCTTCCATTAACCTCATGGAGTTAATTGCTAGTAGATAGAGTATAACAGCAGCAGTTTATGCAGCCACCCAGCTGGCGCGCCAGTGGGAGGCGGCGGCTCCAGGGTGGTGGCTTCTTCCTTAGTTGGAAATAGGAAACACTTTCTTCAACTTTGTCCATCTTTATTTTGACAAGAGAGTTTAAGAGAAACAAGTATGCTAGACAAGCACAAATATTTTATTAAAGATTACAAAAAACAGAAATTGGATATGTTGGCTTTTCAAGTAGATCACATTATCATACTACCAGAGGAACATATATAGCTATTACTAGATATCCACATATCTTTCTTCTTTTTATGATTTGTTTTGGATCCAATCCTCTAGAAACTAAGGCGGCAATTGGTAGTTTGAAATGAATTTAGATAGGAATGGGATGTATTTGGTAAAAATTATGTCATGTTTGGTATATTTTAAGAATAAAGATAAGAATGGTTATTCTAATTCCAAGCACTTGTTTGGCAGTTATATTAAATTAGTCTCGGAAATGACTTGTATAAAATGACATAATTGTCTTTTGGCGCTTATATATAACATGTTGATTATCATTAAGAATATTATTACTATTATTATTATTTTAAGACAACAACGCGTATAACAAGGGTTAGATTTGTAATATGTTATTTTTTAAAATGACGTTTTGGTAGTTTGATAAATGAGGTTTTAACATGTAACATATTTATTTATTTATTACAATAATTTTTGTTTATTGTTGTTGTTTATTAAGAGTATTTTTATTTTTATTAATTATATTTCTTATATTTATTTTTATTCTTAAGATAACAACATGTGTGTAAAGGGATAATTTTGTAATATGTTATTCTTTGAAAGGGTATTTTTGTCATGTGACCAAATGAGTTTTGTAAAATATATAATATGTTTATTACTATTATTATCAGCAGTATTAATATTAAGACACTAACATATAAGTAAAGGAAATGCATTCATCCCTAAGAACATGGGAGTACCACTGGCCATTTCGTCTAGTGGTATGATTCTCGCTTTACATGCGAGAGATCTCGAGTTTCATTCTCGTGTGTAACATCCCAAGTAATGTAAAATGGCTTCGGACTCCTTCGAATAAAAGAAAAAAAAAAAAAGAGAATGAACTAATCCCATGTGTTTTGACAAGAATGCCTACTGATAGAGTAGCCAAAATTGTTAACGTGGTTATTACTCACTAATTATGTATCCTGTTGATTTGGGACATTACACAAACTGAGAAAAGTTGCTTCTTTTCTGGAATTTAATATAATACTTGATTTCACAAACAGGCAAAATGCAAGGAGGAATTCAAGCAGTCTTGTCTCATGGGAATGTGCTCAAGAATGCTGTTTTGCGACATGTTCGTTTGATTAATCCAGCGATGCGGCCTCTTATGTTTGCACGCCATGAGTCAACATCAACTGCTCGTATTGAAGAGCATGGTTTCGAAAGTACTACAATTTCCGACATTCTGAAAGCTAAGGGAAAGAGTGCAGATGGCTCCTGGCTTTGGTGCACTACGGATGACATGGTTTATGATGCAGTGAAGTCAGTGAGTATCTTTAAACTTGATCTCAAATTGCATAATGCAGATACTAGGCCTAATAAGTGTAATAATGGTCGTGGTTTGTTTATTACTTCCTGTGTTTCTGCATGCTAATGATAGAAGTTCTTATGAAGCCTCATTAATTATGTTCCACGAACTACTGCAGATGACACAACACAATGTTGGAGCCTTGGTGGTGGTAAAACCTGGGAAGCAGAAAACAATTGCGGGGATTATTACCGAAAGAGGTAAAAATAAGATCATATGTTACATTGAAACTTTGTCTGTTTTGTTAATCTGAATACAATTTTCTCTTATTTGATACAAGTGCTCAAATTTTGTACCTTTAATTCGTGAGTGTTTGGTTTGGTCTGGGGTGGTCGGAAGCTGAGATGATGGTGGTTGAAATTGCCGTCAGATTGCCGGCGGCTTCTGGCCTGGCCATCCATTGCTTTTCCCAGAAGCTAGTTATGACTCCTGAGGTTGGGTGTTGCTTGTGGTACTATAAGTACAAAATTGCTTCAGGTCTTGGCATGCAGCTATTGTAACTTGTGGACTGTATGGTCTATCCTATATGTTACCCGAATGATATTTCTGGCACGCGGGGAAATTATACACATATTATGGGAATGTCTGCCATTGAGAATTCCTTTTTCATTTCTGTTTTCATCCCCATATTTATGTATAGGGGAAGGCACTTTGGTATGGTAAACATATTCATAGCCAATTTCGGAACTATTCCATGTTGATGATGTTATAATCGTCTTAATCCAGATTATCTGAGGAAAATCATCATACAGGGAAGATCATCCAAGTCAACCAAGGTCGGCGACATTATGACTGAAGAAGTATGCATCTAATCTCGAACACTGAATAAATTCATTTGACAACTATTATTCCATCTCTAATTGGAGGTTTTCATAGAGTCTCTGATGATAGAATTTCAAAGCAGCATCTGATTCATACTTTGTTCTGTCATGTTTGCAGAACAAACTCATTACTGTTACTCCCGATACTAAAGCTTTGAAAGCAATGCAGTTGATGACAGGTAACGCTTGCTCCCAGTTCGTCCAACTGTGATAGTATTGAATTTTTCTTTAACGATGAGGACCATTAACGGGTTTGGACTTTCTGTTACCAGATAATCGCATCAGGCACATTCCGGTGATAGATGACAGCGGTATGCTAGGCATGGTGTCCATCGGAGATGTGGTTCGCGCAGTGGTGAGTGAGCATCGGAATGAGCTGGACCGGTTGAACACATACATACAAGGAGGTTACTAGATGATGACGATAAGAAACTAAGCTGCTATACTATAGTGTTACTAGTTGAAAATTGAGCAGCTGAAGTCTTGTAAATATGGTGTTGTGTGCATCCCCTGGTATGAGAAGCCTCTCAAACTGAAACAAATAATTTGCATCCTGACACCATTTGAACTTTGAACTTGTAAATATGGTGTTGTAGTTTTTGATGTTGGAATTTTTTAAGTTGTGGGCTACCATTGAGACATTTTATTATTTTGAAAAAGGGGTTAAGGTTGACCGGTAAAGTCCAAGACATATTTTACAGTGATCCACATCAGTTGGGTCTAGGTCTGTCTCATGGATATTTTTATTAGTGGTGTGGTATGTAAAGTGAAGAGCCTGTTTAGTTTTAGGACAGCTTGATAGGGGTTGAGGGGGGAGGGGGGAGGGGGGGGGGGGGGGGGGGGAGGGAGGCTCAATACAGTTTTTAAGTTAAGCCTTCTCTCCTATCCAGAATACTAATAGTCTATTAGGATTGGTTTGTCCCATTGAGAGCCACCATACAGAAGTTGGAGAGGAAGAGGGAGCCCCTAGTCTGGGCATACCTACCATAACATGCCGCTAAAGATTTTGTTGCAGCATCTAATCAAGGTGCGATTCAAATATTAAGGTAGGATTCAAATTTATTAACTTGACAAATTAATTATTGAAGTGCTTTATTTTTTGATATTAGATCCTCAAAATTCTAACAAGTGATATCAAAGATAAAACTTGTGGATTTTAATATGGTATCAGAACTTTTGTCTTCTCCACATATATATCTCAGTCTTTCACGTTTGAATCAAAACTTCCATATCGGGTTGTAGCTTTGTAATTGGATTTTAATATGGTAATAGGATTTCAAGTGGTGGCAGCTTCCAATTGATGTTAATGTGGGCAAAAGTATTTCTTAGTTCATTTATGTGCAACCTGATATAGCCATAATTTTTCCACATGCATATATATATGATTATATTTGGGCGAGTAATTTATGCAATCAGGAAGACAAATTGATGAACATATGGAGTTAAATATATAGTGCATTATTTAAAGGACAAATTGATGAAAGAGCAACCGATGTAAAAAAAAAAAAGGAGCTGGTATGAGTACTTGGAATAATTATTTCTTCTTTTGATATGAAAGTTTAAGTGCTCATTGATTGTGGTTTTGGATCTGACTGCTTATAATTATTTGTGTGGTATTAAAACTAAGATGGTTATTAGTAGTCATGTTAATTGAGATTTAACAAGCAATGGCTAATTAATTTGATTGTCCCATCGAAATGCCACCTAATGATTTTTACAAGGAGTAAAAGAGTAAGAAAGCTTGCTGGATTCCCATCAAGTGGTTGAAGGTTCTTATATATATTGTATTAATGGGTAATTTATGTGTTAATGAGTGCATAAAGACAGTGAAATTTTTTACTTGCACACTGTTTAGTTGATCAATTTTACTTGAAAAATAGTATGTATATACAGTAAAGTGTTCAGTTATGCTATATGATTCACACTTGAACAATTTTGAGCTAGTTGATCATCAATATGAAGTTATATACAGTTGCTTGCTTAAAGGTGATTTGGTTCCAGTTGAATAATTTTGGGACTAATTTAGATGGCTATGCTGAAGCGGGCTTATCTATGTGTATCATCTAGCATGGGAATTGTATGGATTGTGAGTTAGTCATATCCATGCTTACAGAAGTGTTACTACAGTCACATTCGTCCAACTCAAGATATATATATATAAAAACAAATATGTATGTGCATGGTGTTTTTATATGTTATTGGCAGGCCACACATAAAGTTGAAGATCTAATCTAAAGATATAATAAGGTGACTTAATTCAGTTATAAGCGTAAATGTGACATTGTCTCAGATGAATAATTTGTGATTAATGTAGATGGTTACGCCAGAGTGGGTCTCTATGTTAGTTTACAAATTATTTGATAAGGATCCCGGAATGTTTATTTCTTTGAATTAGTATATGCAATTGTCTGTCCGAAGGGGGTAGTTGTGTGTATTAGTTCAGGAGAAGTGGGAGTGGTAGTGATGGTTATTTTATTTGACTTTAGAAGGATTTGTTTGCCTGAAAGGAATAGATTCATTTGGAGTTGTCTCATTGTTTTACTTGAGTAGGAGGTTCATATAGTATGTTGTGTGTTCTACCCGAAGGGAAATATGCAGTATACACTTTGATCTCTCATGAAAATGTTGCTATTGGATTTTATCCCTTTTAATTAAGCCACTATTTCATATTTCTATTACAGTTAGCAACACTCCTAGTAAATAATCAAAATCTTCAATAAGATTCTAACAGGCAATGATCAATTTTCATTTATCATGCGATATGAGTGTTTTAAACGTTGGTTTTATTATGAGGTCTCTTTCAAGATAATTTTATTTGAAAAAGAATTTGAGATCCTCGAATCCATAAAAGTTTTCCAAATTATAAAGATATTTTAAGGTTGAGATACAATATTATAGTAGGAAGTGTCTTTCATTGGCTTCTTTTGCATGTATCAAGATTGAGATTTATTCCAATTATGAAATTATAAAGCTTGTTGTCTTACAAAGATGTACTGGAGCACTCATTTGGGGCATATAAATGTTAAATTGAATTACATGACTCATGAGTACCTGGTTTGTCTGTAGAGCTGTTATGTTTGATAAAGAAGAATTAGGAGATACAAGTTTATTTTTCTATAACTATCATCATTTGAAGTTCTAAAGTTTATGCTTAGGTTATTGATTCAAAATTTAGATATCAAGATATAGTCATTTTCTTAAAATTATATGAAATTAATTGTTATAATTTTGGTTATTCCATGATTGGGATGCTAATGTCATCAACACGTTGTATTTACTTGTAGATGTTTCTCAAGTTTGACTATTGTAGTGATTAAGTAAAGTTTAAAAGTAAAGGAGTGTTCTCCCATATTAAACTTGCATGCTTGGCTAGTTATATTTTGGTACTCCTTCTCAAGTAAGTTTTAATTATGCCATCACAACTTTTAAAGCTAGAAAGCACTATATTTATTTGTCTCTTGCATAAGTTTCCTATTTTCATGACAGTACAAGAGTAGTATGGTTAGAGTAATATACTTTTGGTAAAAGTAAAGTTGATAATATATATAAAGTCATTTTAGTTTAATTGGAGGTTCTCCATGAGCAATGTTTGAATGTGTGATCAAACTTGTCTAATAATATAAGGATTATAAGTTTGTCCTAGACCCTACAAATAGTTCTTACCATATAAGATAGTTCACTAAGGCCTACAAGATTTTCAATAAAGATTCTAGGACATTTAATTTTATCTCAGTTGGACAATCTCTAGATCAAATTGGGTGACTTAGCCGAAGCGGGTTATCCATTATGATTTATGAGACATCCAAGAAGGATTTTGGGAGAGGTTATTCCTTGAAGTTATAGTTCACAATTGCATACCTGAAGGTAGCTTCAAGGAGTATGAGCGAATAACAAGGATCTTAAAGTAATTTTATCTTAAGAAACCTTTTTTGCCCAAAGGTGTTAGGTTTCTATGACTATTCGCTTGTGGAGACTCTAAGACATAAAGCAATTTTAATTGAAGGTGTGTATATGACACATCAGAGTCTTCAAAAGGGACAAGTTTATAATAAAGAATGTTGATGTTGCAAGTTTGTGTTATTTTTGTTATGTCGTGCTCAATGGTAAATTTGAAATGATGGTTAAAATTATTATTATAGCACACCTTAGTTGCACTTTAAGTGTTCATGGAAGGTTTATTAGACATAATCATGATTGCCTCCCTCATGCTTCTATTTTTTACACATGTATGTGTGATTGTTCCAAAGTGGATAGATTTTTTATGGAACTTTATTCCCTGTTGAGCCTTGTTTTAGTCATACGACAAATATAGAATTAATAAAAGTATCAAGCATGTTACCTGTGTGTAATATTTCCTTATTTAAAGGGATTCCATCTAGAGGATTCATAATGTGAAAATCATTTTGGAAGCATATGTGTCAATACATCCTAACTTAAAGGTTATCAAGTTTCTAAAGTTTAGTACATGTGTTGTATATATGTTTCAAGTGAATGCTTCCATTGTTTGTAAAAGAATATGAGGCTTGAGCTTGTAGTCTTTAAATTGGCTACTCAAAAGTATACTTGCAATTATTTTTAAGATTTAATGGACGGATCGTGTTACGCATTATGTCACTTTGGTTTAAATTTTTAAAGAAAGAACACTATTATAGAGATTTTCGTCATAGCAGTATTATATGCTAATAAATTTTCCTAGTAGCATATAATTTTGCTAATAAAGTTTCCTAGCAGCATATAATTTTGCAAGTGTAAGTATTAAAGAAAAGTTTCGTTGATGTTTACATCATAAAAAAATATATTTCATGTTAGAAGGTTCCACTTGCAATATATAAGTTTAAAGTCATAAAGAATGTAAAGTTTTAAAGTGATAAGTAAATTTTAAGGTCAGTGGGAGTAACATATTCACAAGGTCATGTTCTCCAATGTATAGATGCGCATGCTTATTATTAAGAAAGATATAAAGTGTCATGCCTAAAAAGGCAATTCATGTATGTTACGATTTTAATAGGAGCATGACGTATATATCTGATTTTAGCATATGAGATAAAACAGGTCATTGCATTCTAAAGAAAAGTCAAGGTGGTTTATCAAGTGACTTACATGTTTTAAAAGCAATTGAATTGTGCAATTTGCTAAACCTTGACATGCTCATACTCTTGAAGTGTCTTTTTATTTAGAGATGAAGTTTATAGAGTTTTTATTTTTTATTTTTATGAGGGTTAAAAGTTCAACACTGTTAAAGTTTAAAGGTTACAATCATAACATGTTTTTGGGGATTGTAATGTCACTAACCAAAGAAGTTGGCATTAAGTGCATAGGTGTTCATGGTTTTTGAAGTATTTGGTTAGGGGGAGCATAGTTTGCTTTTACCAAAGTGTTGATATGTGTTTACTCTACTCTCACTAAAGTATTTACATTTGTCACTGTGCCATTATTTATTTGAGTTAATGGTGGTGATTGTGGTTCAATCATGTTATTGTTACCTGCTTAATTATTTACACAACTTGGATATGTTGATGGGTTATAAAGGCATAAGCAATGGAAATTTATTGCCAACAAGTGTTTAAGTGATAGTTGTCTACTTGGTATGGTTATGCAAGTATAAGCAGGTTATATGCTCAGATAAGAGTGCACTGATTATTGTATATGCATGCATTTTGGGAACTTATGTTGAAGCTCTATTAATGCTTCAATTGAAAGGCTTCAGGTCAGAAGCGAAAAGTATAAATGTACAATTTATTTTGAGTAATTTACGGTATATTAAAGTTTTATTCCCATCATATTTAAGTTGTGATAACTGTTTTATGTGTACACAGATAAAGTTATCGTGAGCTCACGCAGGTCTAAAGTTTCATATCTCGAGATATACAGTTAAAGGCTTCATTATTGAAGTTGCTTCAGATTAGAAGCATTAAAGGGGGTTCGTATACCCTAATAAAGTTTAAAAGCTTCTGATGAGGCAAAATGGGATCCAATCCCGTAAAGGGTCATACAAGACTATAAAGTGGCCAATTGTGGTTTGGCATGCTTATCATTATAGTTGGATCACATGTGCCAAAAACCACATTATATTTTACCACACCATGGAATCCATGTCGGTGGGGCATTAGTATTTGTGATCATAGAAGTCCTATGCTGAAAGATGGTATAACAACTATTATGGTTCGACATTGATAACTTGTTGGACCGGATTCTAGATTGAGACATTTATTTTGTGGCCACTAAAGTTGTTTTCAACCCGAGAGTCATTTTTATAAAATAAAATATTTTCATAATATAAAACCAATCAGTGTTGCCCAAGTGGGAGACTGTTCGAATTTTTTAAGTTGTAGGCTACCATTGATTGAGACATTTTCTTATTTTGAAAAATGAGTTGAGGTTGACTGGTAAAGCCAAGACATATTTTACAGTGATTCACTTCAGTTGGGTCTAGGTCCGTCTCATGGATATTTTTATTAGTGGTGTGGTATGTAAAGTGTAGAGCCTGTTTAATTTTAGGGCAACTTGATGGGGGGGCCAATACAGTTTTTAGGCTAGGTCATCTCTTCCATCCAGAATACTAATAGCCTATAAATAAAGTTATTAGGGTTGGCTTGCCTTATTGAGAGCCACCATACATAAGTTGGAGAGGGAGAGAAAACCCTTAGCCTAGGCATGCCTACCATAACATGCCGCTAAAGATTTTGTTGCATAATTATTACAAGAGGTAATCTCAATGGCATCTAATAAAGGTGCGATTCAGATATCAAGGTAGGATTCAAATTTATTAACTTGACAAATTAATTATTGCAGTGTTTTATTTTCTGGTATTAGATCCTCAAAATTCTAACATTTGATTCAAAGGAAAGTCTACATCAATTCTATCTCTGATGTTGTACACTCTAAAAATTGATCTCGGCATCTTTTGCACCTAAAGCGAGAAAAATACCACTACACCAAACGATAGCTAGTGGCTTGACTAAATTGTTAGCTCATGAAAGGCCGGAAAATTAAGTTTCTATATTTAGAACCAAGTCATTGCTTACCCTACTTAAATTGCTGTTGCTTGCACCGTTCAGGATTATGGGGTTTTATTCTAAATTCAATGGTGTTAGGAGTAGTTGAAGATTTTATAAAGTGGTTTGGAGAAGTGTATATTTTAACACATTACCTAATTTGAAAGGGTTACACGTGAAAGATTAAACAAATGTAATAGATAAACACACATGCAAGGTTGAATGCACATGAGACACATGTGACATGTTTTGAGAAGAGAACCATAAATACACGTGAAAGATGACATCCACGAAATATAAACAAGACCAGACTATGGGCTTAACTCTCGTACCATATAAAAATAATAGAGTTCTATTTTAAAACCAATTGGTGTTAGGAGAAGTAGCCTAGAATTTTATAAGGTGATTTTGAATTTTTTTATTTTTTAATGTGGAAGAAGTGTATATTTTAACATACACCTTCGTTTCATTCGCATCCTTAATCTTGTTGTTTCCTACCACGGTTTCCTCCCGAGGGGGAGGGGGTATGAAGGCAAGAATGAATCTTAGAATTTTTTTTTTTTAACCGCGTTATAACATATAATTTAGCATTCACATAAAGAATATATATATTTTTAATAAAGACTAATTAACTATAAATTCTCTAACACTACCCACATATTTTTAAAAAATTTGAGGCGAGTGGGGTTTGATCCGCCCGTGTGGAGGCGCGACTAGTTCCTATAAGAATCAAAGGGGGTATGATCGAGGGAGAAGAAGAAGAAGAAAAAAAAATAGTAACACGTATTATTTTGAGTGAGACTCATATGCTTTTATTTACAGAAGATGCTAGTTGGTGACCCATGTCTTTCAGCTCTTAACAAAAGTATGATATGAAGAATATGTAGAAATGCATTTATAAGAGTTTTCACATCATAATTTCGTAAAAGTCAGGAAATTTTAAAAGACAAGTTTTACAAAATGTTACATGGGTGGCTAGGTGGCTAGGGCTCCGTTTGTTTGTTGAAAAATATTATCTTAAAACATATTTTTTTAATAAAAAAAGATAAAGCCCCACCCATGTTACGGCATTACCACACCTCACCAAAAAATATAGGTGTGTGTAAGTGTGGTTTATAAAAAGCTTATATTAAAAAATATTTTTCAAGTGTGGTTTATAAAAAACTTATATTAAAAAATATTTTTTACCATTAAATTATTTTACGACGAACAAACAGAGTCTAGGTATAACATTTACACTAGTTTGAACATAGGAAATAATATTCCATTCTATCTTTGTGAACGGAAGAAAAAGGGGCTTTCATTTCAGAGGCAGTCTCAAAGCAGTTCTATTTCATTCTCCTCATTCATTAGATAGAGAATATTACTAAGATTTCACGATCCATTATCAAACTAGATGAGATTTATTAGAAGCGAATTCTCCATGCAAGTAAAGTTCAAGGTAGCAACAAAACCAAGAAAACCCTTTTTTCCAATGAAGGTTAAAGTTGTAGTTGTCATTAGGGTTTTGGTCTAATGGTAATGTTACTTGTTATAGATTTGAGAGGTTGCGAGTTTGAGTTTTATTGATTATTTTGTACCTACTCGATCGTTCTATCTAATTTTTGAATCAATCTCATCTCTTTTGACACTGAGATTAATTTACAAAAAAATTTCAGTGAGATAATTATTCCACCATCCCTTAAATGTGTTTATTACATTAGGTCACTACTCAACCGTTCTATCTAATTTTTGAATCGATCTCATCTCTTTTTGACACTGAGATTAATTTGCGAAAAATTTTCAGTCAGATAATTATTCCACCATCCTTTAAATGTGTTTATTATGTGTGTATCTTTGATTCCGAACACACATAAATAAACACGTTTTAAAAAACACACATTTAAAGCTCTAACATCTTTAAAAGTTTCGTAACTTATTAGGGTATTTTCAATGGTGAAGACTATTCACAATAACTTATTATTTTTAGTTATTTTAGAGACTCGGGTCTCTAAATTTAGAACCAAAATAAATGGGGTCTACCACTTTTATCAACTTTTTAATTGAAATTGAGACCCAATCACTTTTTGGATATCTAAATTTAGAACCAAAAAAGTAAATTATGTCTCTATTTTAACTCAAATCTCTAAAATTATGTATGTTCTATATATTTTGGCTCTAAATTTAAAGACTCAATTTTTTAAAATTACTAAAAATAATAAATTTTTGTAAATAATATCTCTCATTAAAAATACCCTTAAGACAGTTGACGTTGTACTACAACATTTAAGGTGGCAATGAGATTATGATGGTGAAGACTGCGGGGACTGGCAATAGCTCAGCGGCGTTATGATGGTGAAGACTAAGGGTAAAATATTCGATGAACTGAGATGATGACACGTGTACTATTATTATATGTGATAATAACACATTGTACTTTTCTGCTAGACTCATATAGCATACTCTTATTAGTGAACCCCACATTTCTGTTTGAGGGTTTTAAAACTTGGCCCATTTCTAAGACCGATGATTGGGGGACCCTTGTTTGCCCACTTCGTAATTTCCATCGGTGCGGGCTCTATCAGCACGTGAAATTTACGAGTTAAAAATAAATATGTAGAGTTTATTAACATTTTTAAGTCTTAACCTTAACTTATATATGCAATGACATATTGATGTAAGAGTAAAAAGAATAAAATTGAGAGTATAAGATTGATAGGAGTTGTGGATTCCATCTTAAAATAAATTGTTATTAATAGAATTTTATTTTTAGACCAAAACAAATAATAATGCAATTTGAACATGCAAGTGTATTATTACCTTGAACAAAAAGCCTTTTTTTTTTATTTAAGGAAGGTCTAAAGTCGTATAATATAATTAACGAGATTCGAGTTCGCAATCTCTCGTATAACAACGAGTAACATTACCACTTGACCAAAGCCCTGGTGGTAAAGCCTTGCTTTTTTAAGAAATTAAAATTCACTTAAAATATCATAAGCATTCTTTAAATTCCTTAAGATGTAAATTACAACTAGATGAAATATGAAAAGAATTGGTTGTGAAAAATTGGCAAAAAAGAAGAAGAAAGATTGCATCTTATCTTACTCTAATTAATCTTTAGGTACTTTTTTTCTTGGTCAAATACTGTTTACTTATGAGTAGAAAAATATTTCCTCCATTTTATTAATAGTTCATGTGTCAATTCTCGACAATATAAACAAACAGATTTCTTTTTTTCCTAAATAAAATATTTATTTTACCTTGATTAACCAAGAAAATAAGTGTTGTCGAAATTACACATGGCAGGACATTTGGGCACTGTTTAGCTTAGTTATAAACTAGCCAAATACATTATAACAGAATAATAAGATTAGAAGCCAATAAATTGTTTCAAGTTAAAATGTGTTTGTCAAAATTTGTTCTACCCCAAAAACCAGAAGACATTGGAAAGCCTACAAAAAGAATTGGATTGGGCGAAAGAAAGAAAGGGGGGCGCCAAACCCCTTAAAACCCAAACAAGGAAAGTCTGCATACAAGATGACTTGGTTAAGCAAAGTAAACGGCACTAACAGTTGGCGTAAGCACCTTAATATCATGTACTGAGATGGAATTGTTAGCGTGTAAAACATATATTTTAGACCTGACGACCAATGCAATTATCATGGCCTAATTGTTAACGGGTTAAGAGAATGGCATGCATTCATAATGTCGAAGCACCAATCGAATGGGTGAAAATAAACCCAGCAAATTGAAGGGACACGAACACACCATCGATTGAACCTTGGCGAACCAACGAGCTGTCAACATTGAATGTTCCGACGCATGTGAACCTGGGTAATGTGCATAGGACAACATAGATGAGATAGTTCAGATTCTAGCCAATGAGAATTCTTGTAAGAAATTGAAGGGTAACCCTACTTGTTGATTGTGACTCCATGTCATTTATACCAGCCAATAAAAACCTATAAATAAAATCACTTGATTCGATGCGACTCCACTAAAAGGTTTGTAACCAATCAGAATCCAATATCCACAAACTAAAGACAAGCAAATGACCTACTTCAAGAAACTATATAAATGACTTAGATCATTCAACGAGGGCCATCCATGGACCAATCCTCACACCAAGAACACAATTAGGGACATAATTGGTTTGCTTCCATCCACCCATGTATACATGCTTCTGTACATCTTCTAAGAAGTAATACTAACAAAACTCTCTTTGTCCCGCATTTCCCTCTCCACGCCCAACGTTTGACCAGCCGAGGCAAACTTTTTCAGCAAAGAGAGGTAATTCAATATATCTAGGTGTCCTTAAAAACTGCAATTACAAAAGATTTCCCATTAAAATCTGTCTTAAACGGAAAAATACCACCAAGTCCAACCTATTAAATGCATTTTTTATATAGTCCAACCTATTAAATGCATTCTCTATTTTTTTTTTGGGTCAAATATTAAATGTATTTCTTGAAACTACTATAAATCTATAAACTTCTTCGCCCCCCGCCCCCCCCACCTTTATTCCACGCTATTAAATTTTGGAACCGTTACTGCCACATTCTCTGTACTGTGTGCACAATCCCTTGAAACTTCTTGAAAACGACCCTAAACGCTCCAAACATATAGTACATAACCAAATGATCGTTTGTTATATATTTCAAAACGTTTGTGTTTTTTTACTTTCTCTTATTTCGAGCTTACTATATATTTTATTTTTTTCTCATCTTAGCTTTATCCACACTCCAACTCTATTTACACATCTCGTTTCTTTTTGATATCGGGCCTACTCATCCCAACACGTATCACCTCAAGATTGAGATGTTTCAAAATATCTAAAAAGACTAGATTTTTTGAAAAAATTTCACAATCCCTTTTACAAATATATTTACCCCACATTTATAAATCTCAAAGTTTTGATCTCAATGACCGTTTCTCATATACAAACATTTTTCCTACCCTGACCTCTCTTGCAGCTCTGCCAAAAAGCCATTCACAGAAAGCATCATAGGCACATGTCTCTCTGAGACGCACCATAACATAGCTTCAGAAGTTGGGTCCCACATCCTTTCCTTTGTTTATTCAAAACATTTTCCCCTTGCGCTGTGCTTGTCCACTACATAAAGGTACAAACAGGTAAGGGAATCCAATCCTGGCCTCTTCTAACTAAAGTAGTATTACAATCTATATATATCATTTAAATCTGTATTACTTGAATTTCACATTTGTGATACTCATTTTTATATTGATTTCGTAAAAAAGTTATATTTAATTTATAATGAATTGATCATTTTATTATTATTAATACAATTTAAATATTTTAAACAAATTAATTAAATTTAATATGTTGACAAATTAATTATTTTACTTGAATTGTTACAAATGATATGAGAATAGGCTACGGTCTAAGTATGTACTCTACAATAGGTGGTGGCCTAGGCTATGGTTTATTTGGCACGATGGAGAGGTAGCATATATAACCGCGGAATTTATGACATTTCGTCTCATATAAATTTTGTAAGAAACTTGTGTTAAATTTATACTCATTTGGGTTTAGTCTACTATAGTTAACATGATTTTATACAATTTACTATAATTAATTAAGTTTAATATATTGATGTGTTAGTAATTTGACTGAATCGTTTCAATATTTTGTGTCAATCATCACTTAGGCTCCGTTTATTTGTCTTAAAATAATTTACTTCTGAAAAATATTTTCTTAAAAAATAAAATATTTTTCTCCGTTTGTTTACCATAAAATAACTTGTTTGTAAAAAATATTTTCAGTAGAAAATATTTTCTCCGTTTGTTTGCCGAAAATAACTTGTTAGGGGAAAATATTTTCCTGAAAAAAAGAATATTGAAAAATATTTTCTGGTGTTTGGATGTACAATGAAAAATATTTTCCGACATGAGATTTATAAAAATAATATATATATATATATATATATATATATATATATATATATATATATATATATACGCATAAAATAGGGGTGAT
Organism: Ehretia macrophylla; assembly: GCA_037974665.1. Taxonomy (NCBI): domain Eukaryota; kingdom Viridiplantae; phylum Streptophyta; class Magnoliopsida; order Boraginales; family Ehretiaceae; genus Ehretia; species Ehretia macrophylla. The sequence goes on along the minus strand of CM075782.1, from coordinate 37,515,281 downwards.
TAAGTTCCAAAAAATATTTTTCTCTCCCAAATAACATGAAAATATTTTTTCAAACTTTGAACTAACTGTAATATTTGACAAGAAAATATTTTCCAGTTGACTAATTTTTTAGGATTACCAAATACTGAAAAATTTCTAAAAAGTCGACCTACCATTTTTGACCGGAAAATATTTTTCAATTGATCAATTTTTTAGTGTTATCAAATACCGAAAAATTTTTAAAAAATAATTTATCATTTTTTACTAGAAAATATTTTTTGATTGACTAATTTTTTAATATTACTAAACACTTTAAAATTAAAAAAAATATTTTATGAAAAAATATTTTACGGCAAACAAACGGAGCCTTATTTAAAACACTGAATGCCGTCACTTTTGATGCCGCATCCTTAGCCTTTATTCAAAGCTTTTTCCTTCTACAGTCTCTCCACTACACAAACGTACAAACAAGTTAAGGAATCCAACCCCTGCCCCTTTCAACGCTATTTAAACTTGACCAAGAAAAGAAAAAAACAAATATGTCAACTATATATAAAAAAAAAAAACACTAATAATACATTTCACCTATAATTAGTGTCACATATAAATAATACTCCTTTTTCAAAAAAAAAAAAACACCATAAATTTGTAAAATAGTGATGAAGAATGTGTATTATTCACTCAATCTTCATGTTTTACTTCGACATTTTATGTTTCAAATATCGCACATAAAAAACATTATATTTTACTTGAATAAATGAGATAAATTTGGCACACGAGTTTTGAAATATACACGTGACTACAAATTATAGGATTATTATTCTCTAATAATATAATAACGTTATTAAAAAAATTAATGGTGGTGAAATAATTATATTATTTAATTTTTACACTCAATGGTTTAAATCATTTCAACATAACTATATCATCGCTATACTATCATTAATCTCAAATAATATTATTATGTTATTGGGGATCTAAATCCTAAACAACGAAACATAATAGATTTAGATCCTCTAATAACATAAAACGTTATTAGCGAGATTAATAATAGTTAAGTGATAATGCAGTCATATTGAAATGATGAAGATTATTGAATATAAAAATCAAATAATTGTATTATTATTTTACCATTATTAATTCTTCTAATAATATTATTATATTATAACGAGATCCAAATCAGAGGCATAACATGACTCAAAAGAAAAATTATAAAACATATGATTGAAGATAGTAAAAAAATTTAGCGAAGGCTTTCGTGTTTTAGAATTACACATGTTTAGTGGAAATCTATCCCATTGTACGAATTGGGAAGTTGCATAATTGAATGTGTTCCAACAAGCTTATATTTGTTTGGATAAAAAGACGTATCGATCTCTAGATAGATTTGTGAATAATTTTTACAGAGTTTTACCCTTCATGTAAATAAATAAGGCAAAATTATAAAATAGAGAAATATAAATATATATAAAAAAGCAAATTATAATTATTTTTATTTTTATTAAAAAAATCTAAAACCATACCACACAACTATTCAAATTTGAGCACGGGACCAAATCCCTTGTGGCAAAAAAGCAAATTATTTAGCCCTCCAATGTTTAAATTCTAGAAATTTCTAAGTATTAATTTAATAGCCCTCATTGTTGTCACTCCCTAACTGGGTACTGGTTTGACTTTTGTTTTTTCGTGTAATACAACACAACACCTCTTTAACAATATTCTCGTCTTTTACCAAAAAAAAAAAAAAAAAAAACAATATTCTCGTCCAAAAAAAAAAACAATATTAAAAATTCTCTCTCTTTCTTTTCTTTTCTTTTTCTTTATATGAAGATTAAAAAAAAAAAAAACATTAATATAAGATTGCTTTTTTGGTGTATATGATTATTATCTAGTTCTTGACACTTGGCTTGATAATTTTGCGTCCCAAAAGGCTCTAAAAATTCAAAAACTCACAACACAGTAAGTGTTTCTTCATCCTTTGGTAGCATAACAAAGTTCTTGTTTAGCACACACAAAAAGAAATCTTGGAAAAAAAAATCATGGTTTATAATTGAACTTTGTGTCTAAATGGTCTAAAATCAAAAGGGTGTTTCATTTTCTTGTAGCATAACAAAGTTCTCTTTTTGTATACTTTACACATATACCCAAGAAAAATCTTGGGAAAAAAGTATGGTTTATACTTGAATTTTGACATTTTGTTGACTTATGTATGTGTGTGTGTGTGTGTTGATCTTGATAAATTGCATGTTTGAATTTTGACATTTTGTTGACTTCACACAATCACACACAAGTTGTGTGTGAGTGTTAATCTTCGTGCATCTTTGAATTTTGACATTTTGTTGACTTCACACACTCACATACAATGTGAGTGTGTGTGTGTGTATCAGTGTATGTGTGTGTGTGTGTGTGTGTTAATCTTGATAAACTGCATGTTTGAATTTTTGATTAGTTATGGTGTTTTGGGTTTGAGGATTTATTTACTTATTTATTTATAGCACTTGGTGCAGAGCAGAGAAGAATGCTGGGTGGGCAATTACCACTTGGTTTGATGATAAACATAGCTGGTCATGCAACTCCAAGCAAAGAGTTGCATTGGATGGTGTCTATTTTTGCAGGCATCATCATGTGCAAAATTGTAAGTATTATTGTATGAAATTGTCCATTTTTTACTTTTCTCTCTTTTGGTTCAACGGAGGCTGAAGCTTCGGTTCAAACTCATAACCTCTTATTACAACAACCAACCATTCCACGCAACACTTGGGTGTTGTTCATTTTACTTTAAAAATGGACTTTTTCTTTTTCTTTTCTGTGTTTTTTTGGAGTGATCAAGAATTAGTAATTTCTTTGCTGGCCATTTTGTGAGGTTTAGACCACCATTCTTGAATAAACTTTTGGGTGCTGAGATTTTCATATATTGCAGTGCTTTACTTACATGACAAATTGTGAGTCAAGGTAGTTTTAGTACTAACAAGAAGCAAGATAACACGACTCAAGCCCAGAATGTCTAGAATCCCGATATATTAGTGTCATAGCTTTAAGAATGACTATCTAGGCCTTCAAATCACTGGCCGAAATGGTTAAACCGAGTTATTGTTTAATCCTACAGCACTAACTTATAAGAAACTCTCATATTATGTGTCACTCCAATGTGTTAGGCTTTTGATGATGGGTGCATAAAGAACGATGTATGTGGAAGTGATGTTGTTAGGCTTCTTTTTGTCCTAGGTAAATTGAGAATCCCTACGGTTTCTAGGTGTAACTAAATTAGCTCATGTAAGTTCTTTTGGATTGCTTAATATTGAGCAGCAAGCGTTTGTTTTCTTCTTTACCGTGTTGTGACATTGTTAATATTAAAGACATTAAAGTTGCTAAGGAATGGAATAATGCAAAAGCCTAATGCACTGGTTGGAAGCTAATTGTAGCAAGTAATTTAAGTTTTGGGGCCATTTGATTATTAGAGATTCTATAATTTGGTAACTATGAAGGATACTGAACACTCATTGATAACCCTTTGGGAATTTAGTCCCAACCTTGGGTATCTAGGAGTGTGAAATTGCTGATATAGATAGAAAGACAATTTCAAAAGTTTTGTAGATGGTCTTTTACGTTGCCAGAATGTAAATATTTGAGATGTAGGAGAAATTTCACTCGAGTTATTTTCCTCTAATGCTATTCAGGAGAAAACTCCTTCCCTTTCAATTTGTTTCCCTTTCTTGCTTGCGGGGGGGCTCTGGAAAGAGGTCTGATGTTAGGCTGTTGCTTGGTGTTCAACTGAGAATGTCATTCTTAAATTGAGATCAATAACCAATTTTGAGAAGATATCTGACTTTTGAAGAAAGGAAAATTGATTTTGGAAGTAATCTATCTTTGACATATCTTAACATAAGGAAACTGTTATAGCACCTTTCTTCACCGTTCCAGATCTTTATGCTTGTCACCGCCTCTTCTCTATCAAGTTTATATGACAGATATGGTTTAGGCTTGTGCTTGGCCTTGAATATTATTATATTATTTTCAGTGTAATGGAAGAAAAAATTTATATAACATATTCTAATGCTATAAATCATGTTATTTTCATTTTTAATACCTTTTAAAGAGGTCCAATGTTCTTGTTGAAGGTTTATGAATTAACAGGTGTGGTTAGCCCTTTGTTCTTCAAGGGATATGCCAAGCTCAACGATGCTCAGAAAATTGAATGGAACAACCGGTGATCTTTTCCCCTTCAATTCAAATTCTCGTTGTTTGTTTATTGTAGTTGCTAATGAATTACCAGACATTCCTTGGTCTAAAAGCAACGTCAGGATCATTCATGCAGGGGATTCTCCACTTTTCATGCAATTCTTGTGGCCACGGCTGCCCTATATCTACTGGTTGGCTCAGATCTTTTTGATGAGGGTTCTCAAGATGAGTTGACTATCAATAGAACATCAACTTTATCAGACACCATATTGGGGGTAAGTTGATGCAGAACTGTACCAGAAAGTCATTCTGCGAATCCTTACTGATGAGTTTTCTGTTATTCATTTGTCTGTATCAAGCATGGTGCTTCTCAAACTTGCTCAGTGAAGTATATGCATATGCCGCAATTTTACAGGAGCTTGGCATTTTTTGGATAAATCTCTACTCTGGACTTTGAATCATTGTTATGTATTATCTTACTACATCACTTAAAGAAAACAAATGGAAACTTTTATGTGGGAAGTTTATTGAACTTTATTCTTCTCATGATGATGTTATAGATTATGATTTTTGCTTAATATTTTTTGAAAAAGTAGCTTAGTGTATTGATGAACTACATATTAACTTCATATAGCATCCTGGATGGATATTGGTAATATTTTGAAACGGTATTTGCGTGTCCTTTGTTAGTACTGATTTCATTTGCTTCAGTTGTACCTTTAAAGTTGTTTCTTGCTGAGGCATGTGATTATTTGATCCTTTCGTTGAACAGATCTCTATTGGTTACTTTCTGACTGACTTGGCGATGATTTTGTACCACTTTCCAGCTTTGGGTGGTATGGAGTATGTAAGTACAAGCACAATAGATTTCCAAAATTTCTCCACTGAATTGGATAAGTATGTTTTTGCAATGGACCGTTATCCTTCCTGCTTTAGTTTACGCTTAGAAAGAAAAAAGTAGAAATGAAGAAAGAGGAATGAAGCTTTGGGGATCTATATGTGTTTTCAACTTATAGATCATTGTGTTCTATTCAATCATATAAGAATTCAACTGGTTGACATTAATATGCCTGCTATGAACTTACTTATCTTACTTAATCTGCTAGGTCTTACACCATGGACTCTCCATGTTTTCCATAATTCAATCCCTTTTAAGTGGTCAAGGACAGATTTACATATTGATGGTTCTCTTCTCTGAGATCACAACTCCCTTTGTCAATCTAAGATGGTGAGTAGCACGACTTATCCCTGCAATCGTAGTCCCTAGGAATTCGTCATTTTTTAATCCCCGAGTGTGTGTTTGTGTGCAGGTACTTGGATGTTGCTGGTCAAAAGAACTCCAAACTATATGTTTACAATGGTTTGGCTCTGTTTTTCGGGTGGTTGGTATGTCTATCAGTCTTAATAGTTTCTTGACCTCCAGTTCGGGTATTGCAAAACTGTGCATAATATGAATATTACAATTTAGAGGAACTGGTACTCGTTGACCAATTGATTGAGTTTTGGGATGGCTCTGACTCTAATGGAGGCAAATTTTGCAATTGGAAACTTGTATTCCAACTTCGATTAGTAAGGTGCCTTTTATGAGAGTTTTCAAAGTACCAAGAGCATTGATATTAGTGGTTTTGATTTTGTGTCCAAAACAGCTAAGCATCTTTATGAAGTGGACTTGAACTGGTTTAAAATTGATTTTATTGATCTTGAAAAACATTCTTTTTTGTTTTTTTGGGCCAAGTGATCTTGAAAACTTTTTGTTACTTCTAATTGTTTCTGCGGCATGTTTAGGGAAAAGAAAAGGAGAGATTTCCTGTTTCACAACTTGTTAAGTAGAATAGAGTGTCATGAATACGTAATTCTGATGGAACTGTGCATAATTTTGAGCATCGAAGAGAAGTACACCATTTTCTTTCCCGCATATTGTTTTCTTTTCAGTGGTTATGGATATCCATTTTCATTTTGTGGTCTCAGTTTTCGTGTTTCTAACAAGTTTTCTTTTGACGCTATCAGGCTGCAAGGGTTGTTCTGTTTCTCTACTTCTTCTACCACATGTTTATCCATTATGATCAGGTTAGTAGATGTTTCGATGTATGATTGCTACGATGTCTGCCCCGAGTGCAGACAAGAAACATCTTCACTAATCTTTTTTTCTGTTCTCTTTTTCCCTTTTTCCTGTGTATGGTTTTGGGGGCGGGGGCAAATATAGTTGAACTGTTTTTCCCGGACTCGAATGGTTCAGTTAGTGTTGCCACTGTGATAGGTGCCAAGTAATGGTCTGAATTTAGTGTAATATCTTTAATTTGTTTGCTTTGCCTTTTCTCAGGTCAAGAAAATTTTCCCCTTGGGCTTCTATAGCTTGCTGACAATTCCTCCTGTGTTGGCGATGATGAACGCATTCTGGTTCTGGAAAATCGCCAGAGGTTTGATAAAAACTTTGAAGAAGGCGAAACACAGCAAGTAGTATACTGAAGTGTGACGCGCGCCGGGCAGGTGCATTCTTGTTGACTGCAAGTAGTATACTTAAAGCAACATAGCTTGTGAACTTTCACCTGAATGTACATTTTGCATAGTTGTAATTGTTCATGATTTGATTTTTTTTTTTTGGTCAATCAAAATTCATTACTGAAAAGAAAATACAAGCATTACCCAATTCCAGTTGGGTGAAGGTCAGATACAAGCAGATTCAATAAAGGTTTCGAGACATTTGAAACCCAATCTACAGGCAAGGAATTTCTACATTTGCATTTGACAATCCAATCACAAGCTTTATTTGCGGTCCTCTTTATGCATTATACCCTAAACTTTGGGTAGTTTATCACAATCTTTTGGATGTCTTCCACGATGCAGTGTGCTTGTTAACTTGTAGCATGGTTTGGAAAGACGATTGCTTTGAGTATCGCTTTTGCATCGAATTCGATCAACCAACCTGAATGGCGAAAAGGCATCCTGATTTGATAGATATTGTTTCCGCTTCGAAGGCTGATTTGCAATAGATGTTATTCGCTTGCCTATAGTAGGTTTCTCCCTTCCAATTTCTTCTGAGGAAAGCGATAGCAGCTTTCTTCCCTTCTACAAAAGATGCATCAACGTTAAATTTTAATGTATTTTCAAGAGGTGGAGACCACACGGTGGCGACATTGTTAACTTCTCTTTGAGCTTGGGTAGTGTTTTGCCGACATCCATCTTATATCAGGCGCTAAACATGCACCACATCCCTGGCGATGTCGATAGTTTTATCTTCTATGCAAGCTTTATTCCTTTCCTTCTAAATTTGCCAGCAACACTTCGCTATCTTGGCAAATGCTTCACTTTTCCAGTATCCTCTATCAATACAAGCCTGAACAAAAAGGAGGAGCCAATCCCCAAAACGTGTTGAAACAGAAGGCACAAAATACTGCATAGGTGAAACAAACCAAAATCTATTAACCCAAAGACAAAAGAGGAAGATGTGCTCAACAGATTCCACATTTTCGTTGCCTGTAACTCTTTTAGCATTCTAATAGTCTCTTTGCCACACAATTTTATCATTCTGTAAAGGGAAAGGCAAGTAGATGGAGAGAATTGCTTCAGTAGTATTTTTATCAAACAGACTAAAAATCAAGTCTTCTCTCCATTTCCACATTGTTTGATCAATAAGATCCTTGACAAGGGTGGGAAAATTGCTTCTCGTACAATCAATTGATGCATTGGTAATTGTTCATCTTAATTAGAAAATACCACATTATTCACAAACTAGGCAAATATGCCCTGTTTTATGTGAGAACCTAATTGGTAGATTATCCGACATAACCTAATTACCAAACTGGTAAACTTTCAAGTGTAGTGGTATACTTCAATTCATGTACCAGATCAGTCAATAGTAAAACTTGCAGTGAGGAGTATTAAACACGTGATCTCGTTTGAGCGATTTTATCCTCACTATTGTTAGATCATACCTCTAACGGCAGGTTGTTCAAGATGTTGATAAAGAAAGTATTAGTATGATTACATTCTCTGAGTGAGGCCACTAAGCACCATCATATCATTGATGTCGGCTTTCATCCCTACGGGTGAGTTTTGCAGTTAAGCTTCCTTATGCTTTTATACTCGAGGGCCGGACAAACTTGACTTTTCGTTGTTGAAGACTACCTTGTGAATTTTTTCACATTGTTGACAATAATAGTTTTAGTACATGTCTGAGAAGTTGACATATGCATCGTGTACGAGGGAAATACTTCTGTTCGGAAACTTGGTTACCTCTTACAAAGCATGTGGGGTCCACACACATAATTGTACACAATTTAGGCAACTGGCAATTTCAACCACCAGAAAAGAGCTTGATCATATTGGGTTAATAACGTTGTCAAGGGACGAGCCACACAATGTTAATCTGCAATTAATACATGATGGATAGCTTTTGACATCAAACTTTAACAAACAACTAACAAGAGAGGCACACTTTTGCCCCCTAAGTGTCGGCAGAATGATCGCATAACAATATGTGATTAAATGTTTTGAATTTAGATGTATTTTTTTTTTTTGATCGATAATAATTCCTATTAATAGTAGTGTATTATGAGCTTTATTACTACATATTTCGTCTGATTGTCTACACCAATTCTTTCTCTTCTACCTTTTTACTGTGGCAATACAAAAACCGTCTAATGTGCGAAGACAATTTTCTATTTTTTTGGTCAAAAGTGCATTGTATTAACTGAAATAACATTATAAAGTTAGTCGACTTAAGAAGGTGAAAAATCATTATCTAACAATATAATGATCAAATCTTTCCCCCCGGAGGGAGGATTTTAATTCTAACTTCCATCTCTCTGAATTTGGTTAATTTGTAAAATTTCCGAGTTTCATTTTAATGAATTACTTGTTTTATCCAAAAAAAAAAAAAGAAAAAAAAAAGAACAAAGATCCAACACGAGACAATTCCAAATACTGCATTAAAGATGACTTTAGTATTATTTTATTTTTTACAATAATGTTGGTCAGTCTAATTTGTTACGTCCCTTACTGCAACAAGTGCTGTAAAATTAATTGACTTGTATTTTGTCAAAATTATGCTTTGATTGAATTTAATTATGGTATATACATATATGTTTGGAGAATTATGATTGACAGGTTTACTATATTTATAAGAGAGTTGAAAAGGCAAATTGACATCTATATTAAAGGTGATTGAAGTTTCCTTATTCAAGAAAGGAAGGTTGTCTTATTCAATAATTGTTTGGAGACAGTCTTTCCATACAACTCAAGGCCCAAGCACAGATTACCTTGTGGAGGTTTAGTCAACTAATTCAGCATATATACAGAGCCTCACACGTCTGAAAGAAGCAAAGAATAAGGGCGAGAAACAGAGTTGAAAACAAGGAATTGGTTGAATATTTTCGAGCTGTCAGGTTTTGTTGCAGCAGATTGACGATGTGGTGCAACAAAAGTCAGTAACAGAGGAAATCTGATAATTCATGTATTGCTGCAGCAAATTGTGAAACAGACAGCTTATTTATGCTTTCGCTATGTTTATTATTTTAATATTTGATAGGAAGAGTTTTTAGTTTGTTCTTTATTTTATTCATTCTTCGGGAGAAAACGTTGCAAGTCGAGAGGAGCTCGCCAAACCGAGGTCCATTGTTGTGTGAATTCTAACGCAAGTGCACGTATCGCAACAAGTAATAAAGTAATAAGTAAAGATCGTTCCCACGAGGATTGTAATTACTAACTACCGAAATTAATTTAGCTTTAACTTTATTCAGACAATCAAGAATTGAGAATTTGTAACTAATGACTAAATAAATTATAGACTTTACAAAATAGAAAAATAACACAATTACGAAATTAACAAAAGATGGTAATTTAATAATAAAAAGGCTCTAGGGATTCCGATTTTACCAAGATTAATCCTATTTGAAACTAGTGATTTAAATCAATTGACGCCTATTCTCTACGTTGCTAGCAATTTCGCTAAGGTAGATATTAATCTTTCTCAAGCATCAATAACTTATCCCAATAAGCAAGCTAACTACATCTCTGTGATAACTGTGAACTTATGGAACGCATTAAGCCCTAGAAATTGAAGTGCTGCACTAGATCTCATAACTATCTCTAGCTTATGACAATTTAATGGTATTTTGTACGTGGTCTAATTTAGTTATCACTTCTCAGTCTCAAACTAAATCACGACTCATGTAATTGTTGATCAGGAAACCACAAGCATTAAACTTAGTATAAAATAGTCAACGCAATTATGGAATAGTTCATCAATTAATTCAAATCAAAAGCATCAAATATTCAAAATCCGGCTACATCGTAGCCCTAGAAAAATAGCTTAAAACATAATTATGAAAATAAATAAAATTTCAATTGTAACGTAAAATATGATAAGAGAGATAGAGAAAACTAGGATTTGGAGAAGAATTGGGATAGAAGTCCGTCTCCGGATCCTTCCTCTGTCTTCAACTCGCAAATCCTCTTTTTCTCTCCCTCTGAAACGTTGCTTTTTCTCTCCTAAAACCAGCTGCCTCCAAAAGCTCTCCTCTTTTCTTCTAACGTCTGATGCCTTCTTTTTAACATAGGGTTTCTTCTTTTCGCGCCTTTTACAAAATTGCCCTTAAAAATCCTGCGACACTGCGCAGCTGCACTATGACTGCGCTACTTTTATTTGTTTTTCAATTTATCCACAAATTGTGTAAAAGCCAGTCCTTTGCAATTTCTTTTCAATCTTTGCCTCAAAACTCAGTTTGTCTCTTGGAAATTACCTACAATGCAAATCAAAGACAAAACCAATCAAATTGCTCATGAATTACTCAAAAACTAACAAAGTTTAAGTGAAAATGTGCTGAAATCATATATCAATAATACACCCAACAAACACCCCCAAACTTAAGCTTTGCTTGTCCTCAAGCAAAAGACACAACTAAAGAAACAAACAAACTAAAACTAAAGACTCAACACAAAATAACTCATGAAAGCAATGCTGTAAGATAGTAAGTTTTCACGGCCTTAGTAGTTTTATCCCAATTCAAGAGGTAACTTTCAATCACAAGCATGATAAATAATAACTTCACATAAGTTGCATTTTACTTCAAATCCCCCATGTGAGTGTGTGAATAGCCTCTATCCTAATCAATTGTCTCCGGATGAGTTTATGCAAGTTAAGTGAATTATCAATATGGATCTTTTATTTTCAATCACTTAGGACTTCATAAGCTCACTTTTCATGCCACTCTCCACTAATGTAGGTTAATCATAGCATTAGAGATCAATAGAACTTTACATTTGGTTGTAACGTGTGGCTAGGGTCAAGGTAGGATAATGGATATAATATAAGGCTAAACTACCTACAAGCATACAACTATTCGAGGATGTTCAATGGAGCACATGCCAATTCTACTTCTTACCACCAAAACTATTCAACATATCTCTGTTTCTTTCATCTTTTATTTCACTTCCTCAACAATCCTTCACAACATTTACAAACACACAGAGAATCCACACTCTCCCAAACTTGCATTTTGATATTAATTACAAGGAGTATGACTCTTCTCTTTTCTTTTCATTCTTCTTTTTTTCTTTTGTTTTTCTCAATATTTCATTCATTTTTTTTTTTTTTGAAACAAAACAACACATCACCAAATCATCAAACCTTCCTTCATTCAATACAAAACATGGCTCCATATAATCATCCTAGAACAATCATATGTTACAAGTAGGAGGGTCATAATTTGGGGAAATCAAACTTGACAAGTTAAGGAAGATATTGTAAGTTGTATAAGAAAGAAAATGCTAATTAAGCTCAAAAGGGTAGACTAGGGATATTCAATTATTACAAAGGTTGGCTTGAAAGGCTCAAACGATCCAAAAATGGCCTAAATCATTTCTCTAATGCTATGCAACCTAGGATTTCGCCTCAAGTGACAATCAAGCAAGTTCTAAAGTCCTATACTCTTTTTTTCTGTTCACTTAAACTCACATAAACCTTCTCTAAGTATCAACATAACTAGGCGAGGCTAAGTGCGCAATATGTGGGGATTTTCCATAAAACAAAACTATGCTTCAGTCAACTATCCTCATCACTATCATGTCATTCATACACTACTCATCATCGGCCTATTTCTTATCTTTCCAACATTACTTTCAAATTTTTTTCAATTTTTCAAAAATTTTCAATTTTTTTAGCACTAAATGAAACAAATAATAAAAATAATAATAAAACTGATGAAAAGAAAACACGTAAAACAAGAAAATACTTAAAACAAATATGAAAAGAAAAAGTACTCAAACAAACAAGTAAACACCACCCCCAAATTGAGAAAAAAACATTGTCCTCAATGTGAAAACATGAAATTAAAGCAACCAGAGGACTTCCCTGAGTAGTATCGTCGTCGACGTGAGCCCGAGGTGGTATTGCATCTTCGGCGGCATGGTGATTCCTTTTTTCTTTTTCTTTTTCGTTTTTTTTTTCACGTCACTGTAGACGCCAGCGCAGCTGCGCCATTTTTTAGCGCAACAGCGCTATTTCAAAAACATAACTTCAAACAGCGCTAGCGCAGCGACGCTTCTTTTAGCGCAACAACGCTACTGTTTGTTTGTTTTTTTTTTTTTCGAATGTCAATGCAAAGGACGCTAGCGCAGTAGCGCCATTTTTTAGCGCTATTGCAAAAACGTAACTTTTAAAGACGCCAGCGCAGTTGCGCTAGAATTTAGCGCAACTGCGCTACTGCACAACATTATTTCTTCTTGTTTTCCTCTTTCATGCACGCAACCTCTTCACTCCAAACACAAATTTCTCCCAATTTTCTCCTCTAAATAACTTAGTAGAACCTCTTTTTACCTTGGCTTCCCCCAAACTAAGTCTTGAACCTATCATGACAAAAAAAATCAACAATTAACTATGAGAACTATAACTCAAAAATTAACTAAAAACAACTAACTATTAAATCAAGAAAAAGTAAGAAACTGCGGGTTGCCTCCCGAAAAACGCTTGTTTTAACGTTGACAGCCCGACGGAGCAATTTTTCACGACAAATTGTGGTGGACAATAGTCTTATGCTTATCAAACTCATCATCCCAATAAGTCTTCAATTGTTGTCCGTTAACCTTGAATGTTCCTTTCTCTGAATGGTTTACTTCAACAGCTCCATAGGGAAACACCTTCGTTACAACAAAAGGGCCAGACCATCTTGATTTTCGTTTTCCAGGAATCCTTGGTTTATGAAAAAGTACTTGTTGCCCAGGAGAGAAATATTTTCCCGAAACGGGTTTGTCGTGCCACTCTTTTGTCATCTCCTTGTAACTTCTTGCTTTCTCATTCACTTCATCACTTAATTCTTCCAACTCATTCAAGTGTAGCAATTCTTTTTCACCCGTTGCTTGCACACCCATGTTTAGTTGTTTAGTCGCCTAATATTCTTTGTGTTCCAATCCCACCGAAATAAAAGAATTATCTTTTAACAAGCTCACCTCCAAGGGATCCAATTGACCCCCATGGTTATACTCTATAACTTTTACGGCATCAATGCGCAAACAACTGTCGCTAGCTTCTGGGTACTTGTACGCTGTGAACACATTAAAGGTTACCTCTTCATCTTGTACTCGCAACCTAAGCTCACCCTTTCGAACATCAATAAGTGCTCCTCCAGTTGCAAGGAAAGGTCTTCCAAGAATGATAGGAATTTCCTTGTCTTCCTCCATATCAAGAACTATGAAATCTACAGGAAAAATGAATTTATCAACTTTGACGAGCACATCTTCAATTACTCCTCTGGGGTGCTTTAGCGAACGATCAGCTAACTGTAGTGTTACAGTAGCAGGTCTTGCCTCTCCCAATCCAAGCTTCCTGAAAATAGACAAAGGCATTAAATTAATACTAGCACCTAAATCACACAAAGCTCGCTCAAAAATAACATTGCCAATTTCACAAGGAATAGTAAAACTCCCTGGATCCTTGATCTTTTGTGGTAGCTTCTTCTGTAGGATTGCGCTGCACTCCTCAGTTAGTGCAACTGTCTCGTAATCTCCAAGCCTCATTTTATTTGAAAGGATGTCCTTCATAAACTTCATATAACTCGGCATTTGTTCAAGCGCATCTGCAAATGGAATATTGATGTGAAGCTTCTTAAAAACTTCAAGAAATTTTGCAAATTGTTTATCAAGCTTATTTTTCTGCAATCGTTGAGGGAATGGCACAACTACATGCGGCTCCTTCATAGGTTGTGGCTGAGCTTCTACTTTCTCTTTATCTTTTGCCTGATTCTTTGCTTCACTTTTTTCAACCTTTTTAGTTTTCACTGGCTCCTCTAACTCCTTGCCGCTTCTCAAAGTTATCGCTTTGCAATGCTCCATGCTATCTTTTCTAGGATTCACCTCAGAAGTACTAGGTAAACTTTCTTGTTGCCTTTCAGAGAACATCGTAGCCATTTGGCTCAACTGCATCTCTAGATTTCTGATTTGTGCAGATTGGTTATGGAAGTTTGTCCTAGTTTCATTCATAAACTGAGTTTGTGAAGTCGCCAACTGAACCAATGCATCCTCCAACTTTAACTTCTTCTCTAGTGGTGGGTTATTATGCTAAGGCTGCAACACATTCTGATTATTTCTCCAGAAAAAATTTGGATGATTACGCCATGCCGGATTATATCTGTTAGAGTACGGATTGTGCTGCTGTCCATTAAAATTCCCCATATACTGTGCTTGTTCTGCTGTGCCTTGCGCAAATGGATTTCCAACCTGACATTCTGTACTATGATGTGAACCACAACAAAACTCACACACCACTGTCGCCTGAACAACATTAGCAATCAATTGATTATTTTGCAACTGTTTCGCGAGATTGTCAATTTTCGCTGTCAAGGCGGTTATGGCATCAATCTCATGAATCCCAGCTGTCTTCTTTGGTATGACTCTCTCGCTTGACCACTGCTGGTGGTTCAAAACAATATCTTCTAGCAACGCATAAGCTTCATCCGCTATCTTGTTCATTAAAGCTCCTCCTACAAATGCATCTATCAAAGTTCTTGTGGAGCTAATTAACCCATTGTAAAAATTATGAACTTGCATCCACCTAGGCACTCCATGATTAGGACACTTCCTCAGCAATGCCTTATACTTTTCCCATGCTTCACATAGAGTTTCTCCTTCATGTTGCGCAAAATTATTAATTTCTATGCGCAGCTTCGTTGTCTTTCCTGGTGGGAAAAATCTTGACAGAAACTTGTGCACCAAATCCTCCCAAGTTGTGATTGAATTTGAAGGCAGCGAGTTCAACCATTCCTTAGCTTGATCCCTTAAAGAGAAAGGAAACAAGCGAAGACGCAGAGCTTCATCAGTGACTCTATTGTACTTAACTGTTCCACAGACTTCTAGAAAATTCACAATGTGCTGGTTAGGATCTTCAGAAGGCAGTCCATGAAACTGAATATTCTGAATTAACTGCAGCGTCACTGTCTTCAAGTCAAAATTATTCGCCTGAATCGCTGGCCTTCTAATCACAGGTTGAATTCCAGTGGGTGGCAAAGCATACTCTCGCAGTGTTCTAGGCGGATTTTCCTGATTATTTCCTTCTTGTGCTACCACGATGTCAGCCATATTTCCTTGCAAATGATGGGTAGTTGTAGTAGCTCTTTTCTCCTTTTTGTTCTTCCGACAGGTTCGTTCTATCTCAGGATCGAAAGACAACAAATTGCTATCTCCCAACTTTCGCATACACCTAAAGGAATATGTTCCTGAAACACACGTAACGAAAATAAGAGAACAAGACAAAATAAAATAAAATCCAAAGTAAAATCAAAGCTATTTGGTATCGATATTAATAATTAACACAGTCCCCGGCAATGGCGCCAAAAACTTGTTGTGTGAATTCTAACGCAAGTACACGTATCGCAACAAGTAATAAAGTAATAAGTAAAGATCGTTCCCACGAGGACTGTAATTACTAACTACCAAAATTAATTTAGCTTTAACTTTATTCAGACAATTAAGAATTGAGAATTTGTAACTAATGACTAAATAAATTATAGACTTTACAAAATAGAAAAATAACACAATTACGAAATTAATAAAAGATGGTAATTTAATAATAAAAAGGCTCTAGGGATTCCAATTTCACCAAGATTAATCCTATTTGAAACTAGTGATTTAAATCAATTGACGTCTATTCTCTACGTTGCCAGCAATTTCGCTAAGGTAGATATTAATCTTTCTCAAGTATCAATAACCTATCCCAATAAGCAAGCTAACTACATCTCTGTGATAATTGTGAACTTATGGAACGCATTAAGCCCTAGATATTGAAGTGCTGCACTAGATCTCATAACTATCTCTAGCTTATGACAATTTAATGGTATTTTATATGTGGTCTAATTTAGTTATCACTTCTCAGTCTCAAACTAAATCACGACTCATGTAATTGTTGATCAGGCAACCACAAGCATTAAACTCAGCATAAAATACTCAACGCAATTAGGGAATAGTTTATCAATTAATTCAAATCAAAAGCATCAAATATTCAAAATCCGGCTACATCGTAGCGCTAGAAAAATAGCTTAAAACATAATTATGAAAATAAATAAAATTCCAATTGTAACGTAAAACATGATAAGAGAGATAGAGAAAACTAGGATTTGGAGAAAAATTGGGGCAGAAGTCCGTCTCCGGATCGTTCCTCTGTCTTCAACTCGCGAATCCTCTTTTTCTCTCCCTCTGAAACGTTGCTTTTTCTCTCCTAAAACCAGCTGCCTCCAAAAGCTCTCCTCTTTTCTTCTAACGTCTGATGCCTTCTTTTTAACATAGGGTTTTTTCTTTTAGCGCCTTTTACAAAATTGTCCTTAAAAATCTTGCGACACTGCGCAGTTGCGCTATGACTGCGCTACTTTTATTTGTTTTTCAATTTATCCACAAATTGCGTAAGAGCCAATCCTTTGCAATTTCTCTTCAATCTTTGCCTCAAAACTCAGTTTGTCTCTTGGAAATTACCTACAATGCAAATCAAAGACAAAACCAATCAAATTGCTCATGAATTACTCAAAAACTAACAAAGTTTAAGTGAAAATGTGCTGAAATCATATATCAATAATACACCCAACATCCATTAAGGAATTCTTCATCTAGGCGGCAAAGGTCAAGAGGGAGTCTTTACTTGTTACGTCTATTGATGTTGTAACTTGTTATTTATTAATGAACAAGTTTGTTGGACTAAAGCAGGTCCTATGGACGTAGACCGCACGGTTGAACCACGTTAAATCTCGTGTCTTTACTTTATGCATTCGTATATTTGCTTAGTTTAACTCTTGCTACAACAAGCTAATAACCAGAAACTATCAAGTGACATCAAGAGCAGGTTACTGAATTGACTCAGTTAGATCTCTGGAAGAGTTTTTTTTTTGGTTATTTTTGCAGATATGGACACTCTACATGATGGCAGATCAATTAATAAACCATCTATTCTCGATGGCACAAATTATTCGTACTAAAAGGCACGAATGAGAGCTTTCATTAAAGCTATTGATGAAGCTACTTGGAGAGCTGTGTTGAGTGGATGGGAACACTATACTGCCACAACTGCTGAAGGCACTATTGAGAAAAAATCTAAATTGTAATGGACCAAAGCTGAAGACTTGGTAGCCACCAACAATTCAAAGGCTTTAAATGCTATTTTTAATATCGTGGATTTGAATCAATTCAAGCTTATTTCATCTTGTGAAACAGCGAAAGAAGCTTGGGAAATCTTGCAAACGGCATATGAAGGTACTACTGCAGTGAAAGTGTCAAAATTACAAATACTTGCAACAAGGTTTGAAGAATTGCGGATGCACGAGGATGAAACCATTACTGAATTTAATGCTAAGTTTTGTGACATAGCAAACGAAGCGTTTGCATTGGGAGAAAAATACTCAGACTCAAAGTTGGTAAGAAAATCATTGAGGTCACTTCCTGACAGGTTTGCTATTAAGGTTGTAGCAATAGAAGAAGCAAAGAATGTGGATTCCATGAAGCTCGATGAGCTAATGGGTCTTTGCAAACCTTTGAGATGAAATTCAAGCAGAAAAGAAAAAAAAAGGGCATTGCACTGCAAGCAGAAATTCAAAAGCGAGAGGATGAAGATCCTTCTGATGATGATGAATTGACGGAATCTCTGGCTCTTCTAACAAAGAATTTCAAAAAGGTGTTTAAAAAATTGAAGAATCAAGCTAAAGACCCAAAATTCACAAGCTTCGGCAAAAATCCTCATGCTGCAGCAAATACTAAAACTTTCAAGAAACAAAATGAAAAAATGTTTGATGAAAAGAAAAAGAATAAGGGAATTCAATGTCGAGAGTGTGAAGGATTTGATCACATTCAATCTGAGTGTACCAATACCTTGAAACGAAGGAATAAAGCCATGAATGCTGCATGGAGTGATGGAGAATCAGAAAGTAGCAGCAGCAGCAATGAAGAGCACACAAGCAACTATGTTGCGTTCTGTGCTATAGCAGCACAATCAGATGCTGAGACAGATGCTGAAATAGACGTTGAGATAGATGCTGAGATAGAAACTGAACCCACTGCAGCATAATTTGCAACAACATCAGCAGCAAGATTGGTTATGTCAGATGGTGAAACTGATTCTGAATTGGACAGTGATGAAGAAGATGACAAGTTCATAAGGACCTACAAAACGATGTACCAAAAATGGATGATCGTGTGTAGGGTGATTCAAGATCAACTAACCAAGATTGCTGAACTTGAAAGGGAAAAGACTGAGTTGCAGAAATCATTAGGAGAAAGTCAGCAAAAAGTTGACATGCTGCAGCAGGAATTGTCACAGATCCTGCGAGGGTTCAAGATAATGAACTCAGGTACTGAAAAACTTGATTATATGTTATCTATTCAAAAATCTTGCAGGGATCATACTGCATTGAGATATCAAGGATGAGCATCAACAAGTCAAACAGTTTTTGTCAAAGAAGTTGAAAAATCAAAGGCGGAACAATCTGTTGCAACAGAAGTTGGCGCAGAAGAAGCAACTTCACAAATAAGTAAGTTTATTCATATTTTTCATTATTGCTTCACTCCTGGTCATATAAGACCTCATTGCTACAAGCTTATGAGGGCATTGAAAATGAGAAATAGAGCTTATCTCCACTTGTCGTAGCAAAAGGTAAAACAGATTTAGGTAAAAAAGTCTCTTATAACTTGTCTTGTCTTTTACACTGCCTTGAAAGCATGTCCTACTTACTCTTGGTACTTTGACAATGGTTGTTCTAGGCACGTGGTAGGTGAAAGAGAAATTCTCAAAAACTACAAGTCATGCATTGGTAGAGAAGTAACCTTTGGCAATGGTGAAAAAGGTCGTGTTCTTGGAAAAGAAACCCTTGCTTTCAAAGGCTTTCCAAGATTGAAGAAAGTTTTGCATGTAGAAGGACTCAAAGCGAACCTTATTAGTATTAGTCAACTGTGTGATCAATGATTACTAGTAAACTTTACCAAGGATGGTTGTGAAGTAACTGATAATTCTAACACATGTGTTCTTGCAGGAAGTAGGTCAATGGACAATTGTTATATGCTTTCTGTTCCACATGAACAAAATTTTGTTTGTCAAAGCAACATAGTTGATAGTACTAAATTGTGGCACCTCGAGTTAGGACATCTGAATTTCAAAACAGTTAGCCTAAAAGGCTTCCAAATCTTGGTTTTGATGATTACAAACCATAAATATGTTTAATGAGTTTGTTAAGTGTACATAAGTAAAGATGAATCAAGATTGACTCCGATTCCAAGATCATCAAGCTAAAGAAGGAAGAAGAACATCCATAAGTTCAAGGAAGAAGATTCAAAAGAATGAAGATGGAGTTATAAGGATGGAGACGGAAGTCATAAGGGATACCGGTTGGGACTTGACTGGGATTTTGGGTCTTGCAAATGGTATATGCTCAACAATGATTCTCAAATATTGTTTTGAAATATTTGAAATTTTTTTTACAAAAAGTGTTCAAAAGAATCACCTTTTGAAACCCAACCCTGGCAGTTTTGGTTCCACCGGACAACCCCATGGCAACCGGTCAACCGGTGGCCAAAGGGTCGTCTGCCCGAGACCTGTCCACCGGACGAGGGTTTCTCGATCAGTCGAACGACGAACAGGGGTCGACCGGTCGGGCCAAAAATGCTGATTCAAAATATAGCCGTTTGTGAACGTTAGGAGCATTAATTACACCATTTTTTCAGCTCTATTAAGTACTCTCAACTGCAATTTTTGAAGGCATTGATTCAAAGCAATTACACTTGAGTTCTTTCATTATCTTTATTTTTGAATCATCATTGAGCTATACTTGAGCAAGAAATTGTGAGCTTTATTGTGAGAGAGGCATTCATTGTATTTATCAACTCTAAAAGAGAGCTTTTATTGTGAATCTCAAACACTTATCAAAAGAGGGAGTTAAAACACTTTGAAATGAAGGATTTCCTTGTCAAGGGTGTTAGAGCTAAAGCTTTGTTTTTTAGAAGAGATTTTTCTATTGTAAAAGCTTGAACTACTATCGTAGTTGGTTTGTGGACTCATCAACATTTGAAGAGCCACTATAGTGAAGATTGTTAAAATCGTAAGCGGGGAGCTTAGGTCGTGGACTTAGGCGGGGGCCGAACCGCGCTAAAATCGCAATTTGCAATCTCATTCTCTCAACTCTTTCTTTGCACTATTTTCTGCACACTAAGTGTTTGATAAATGGCCTCACTCACTCTTTATATTGCTAGTATACATTTGCTTAAATTTGTTTTTTGATTAAGTATTGCTAGTATATTGCCTAATCGAAAAAGTTGTATTATTACCTATATAACCTAATTTACCCCCTCTCTTAGGTTTGATTAAGGGACAACAAGGGTATCAAGAGCTAGGACTTTGCATATAGCTTAACATCCAGCAAAGAAAAGATAAATGGCAAACAATACTACTTCTTCTTATTTTGAAGGTTACTCTACTAATAGGCCTCCATTGTTTATAGGTACAAATTTCAATTATTGAAAAAACAAGATGGAGACATACATAAAATCCGTTGACTATGCTCTATGGTCACTAGTAGAAGATGGTCCTTATGTTCCAATGAAGGAGGTAACGGTTAAAGATGCCCCAAATACAAGTGGAGTTGAGAAAGTTAAAACCATTCAAGTGCCTAAGGAAAGGAAAGAGTTCAATGATCAAGACATTAGTATGATGACCAAGAACTCAAGAGCCAAGAACATTCTCTATTGTGCTCTAAACGAAACTGAGTATAGTCGTGTGAGTCAATGTGAAACTGCTCACGAGATTTAGAAGATGCTACATATGTCTTATCAAGGAACACCTCAAGTGAAGAATACCAAAATTGATCTTCACATTCATGAGTATGAATTGTTTCGTATGAAGGCCGGAAAATCACTAAATGAAATGCATCAAAGATTCTCCACAATTGTAAACAACTTAAGTGCTCTTGGGAAGAAGTATCCAAATGAAGAACTCAACCGGAAGATTCTTATGACTCTTCCAAAGGAATACAAGGCAAATGTGACATCTATAAGAGAATCAATCGATCTTTCCACGATTATGGTGCATGAGCTCATTTGCAACCTTAAAACGGAGGAACTTGTATTAAATCAAGAAAAAATACGAGATGAAGAAGAAAATAAGACAAGAGAATCACTTGCTCTCATTGCTCAATTTCAATCGAGTGATGAAGACAAAAATGATAGCAATCATGATGAACTTGCACTTCTTGCAAAGAATTTTAAGAAGTTCTTGAAATACAAAAAGATGAAGAGAGAAGAGCCCATCAACAACAAAGTCAATAGAAGATTCAAAGAAAAATTAGAAAAGACCAAAGAAGAGATAAAATGCTTCAATTGTGACAAACCGGGACACATCAAAGAAAAATGTCCAAAATTGATCAAAGGAAAGCAAAAGGCAATGAAGACGTGCGTTGAGGATGATATATCAACCGGTGATAAAAGTGGAAGCGAAACCGAAGTGGCCAACTTTGTGTGCTTCATGGCTAGAGATGATGTGGTAACTTCTTCGTCTTGTGATGAATATTCTTATTTGTCTTCTAATGATGATGAATGTACATTTGAGGAACTAACAAATGAATTTTCAAAACTACATGATAGCTTTCTTCTTGCACATTCAAAAGTAAAGAATCTTCAAAAAGAAAATGATGAACTTCAAAAGGAAATTAAGGAACTTAGAGATGAAAATGATATTCTTATCAAAGAAATGTGTGAATACTATCATTTAAAGTCCAAAAATGAATTAGAAATCAAAGATTTTGAAAAATAAGTTATTGGCCTACAAAATGATCTAGCTAGATTTTCAAAAGGAACAAAGGCCTTGGATGAAATTCTTGGTTCTAAAAAATCACCACTCGACAAAGGTGAAATTGGCTATGAGCCATTTTTTAAACCAAATTCTTCAAAAACCATCTTTGTAAAAGCTTCTCAATCCTCAATTGTCCATCCACCATTAAAAGAATCACAAAAAGTACAATTTGACAAAAAGGGAATTGACTATAAGTCATATCAAAAAGGGTTGCAAAATTATTTTGTCAAAGCATCATCCTCTTGGAATGAAGCCTCAACATCAAGAGGATCGTTTAAAAGATGCACTTATTGTGAGAAGATTGGTCATAATGCATCACGATGTAGATTTAGAAACATTGTGGGAAGAGATTCTCATATTTTTTTATAGCTTAGACCCAAATGGGTTGTTAGATGTGTTAGGACTTCGTACTAACACAAAAGGACCCAATAGAACCTTGGGGACCAAAATGATTTTGATCTGTTTCTATAAATGATAGGTTGCCCTAAAGGTGAAATATGAAGATACTTGGGTTATTGATAGTGGGTGCTCAAGGCATATGACGAGAGATGCATCTTTCTTTTATGAGATTGACAGGAACTTCAAAGGTAAAGTTAGCTATAGAGGAAATGAATGAGGCAAAGTCATTGGTAAGGGTAGCATAGGAGATATAAACTCTTTTTCTATTCATGATGTCTTGTATGTTAAAGGTCTTAAACATAATTTACTAAGTGTAAGTCAATTTTGTGATAATGAATTTAGAGTTGAATTTCTATCTACTTGTTGCAAGGTGTATGATAAAGATGATAAAGTAATATTTGCTGGAGATAGATATGATAATGTATATATAATCAATCTTCATGAATTGAAGTGCCAAAATGTAACATGCTTAGTTACCATTAATGAAGATTCATGGTTATGGCGTAAAAGACTTGGTCATGCTAATATGGATTTACTTGCTAAGCTTTCGAGAAAAAAACTTGTTATAGGTCTTCCTAAGACTAGATTTCAAAAAGACCATCTATGTAATGCATGTCAATTTGGAAAACAACATAAAACATCGTTCAAAACAATTAGCAAGGTAACCACATCAAGAGCTTTACAAAAATTACATATGGATCTATTTGGTCCAATGGATGTGGCAAGTCTAGGTGGATCTAGATATGTCTATGTTATTATAGATGATTACATTAGATTCACATGGGTAAGACCTCTTGCACATAAAAATGATGCCTTCAATGAATTTGTTAAACTTTGTAACAAAGTGCAAAATGAGAAAGACTATTACATAAATTGCATTCATAGTGACCAAGGCACCGAATTTATAAATGCATCT
Organism: Ehretia macrophylla; assembly: GCA_037974665.1. Classification (NCBI taxonomy): domain Eukaryota; kingdom Viridiplantae; phylum Streptophyta; class Magnoliopsida; order Boraginales; family Ehretiaceae; genus Ehretia; species Ehretia macrophylla. The sequence goes on along the minus strand of CM075782.1, from coordinate 37,491,507 downwards.
TTTAGGGATTATTGTGAAGAACGTGGCATTGAACATAATTTTTCGGTTCCTAGAACTCCTCAACAAAATGGGGTAGTAGAAAAGAAGAATCGAACACTACAAGAAATGACAAGAACAATGTTGAAAGAAAACAACTTGCCAACATACTTTTGGGGTGAAGCCGTAAATACCGCATGTTATGTGTTAAATCGTGTGCTAATTAGACATTTTTCAAAGAAAACACCATATGAATTATGGAAAGGTAGAGCACCAAATGTATCTTATTTTAAAGTGTTTTGTTGTAAGTGTTTCATCCTTAATACAAAAGAACATCTGGGCAAATTTGATTCGAAATCGGATGAAGGACTTTTTATGGGTTACTCTTCAAGAAGTAAAGCTTATAGAGTCTTTAACAAAAGAAACATGCTTATCGAAGAGTCTATGCATGTTGATTTTGATGAAACTAATCATTTCGGTCCGAGAAAGAATGATGATGATGTAGGTGTTTCCGAAGTTGACACTCAAATCTTACCTACAACCATCGGCAACAAGGGAACCTCAAGAGATCCAAAGGAGACAAATGTTGAAGAAGGTCAAACCTCAAAGGATGGTGAAACTCTAGAAAATCCACAAGGAAATATACAACCAATGCAAAATGACCAAGAAGTGACAACAAATGATGATCTACCAAAATGTTGGAAGTTTGTAAGAGATCACCCAAATGACCAAATTCTTGGTGATCCTTCAAAGGGAGTAAGAACTCGCTCTAATCTAAATGCATATTATGAACATGTTGCTTTTCTTTCTCAAGTAGAGCCTAAAAATGTTAAAGAAGCTTTAGATCATGAAGATTGGATAGTTGTCATGCAAGAAGAATTAAATCAATTTGAAAGAAGTAAAGTGTGGCATCTAGTTAAAAAACCTAAGGATTATCCCATAATTGGTACAAAATGGGTTTTTAGAAATAAGTTATATAAATCCTGAGTTGTAACTAAAAACAAAGCTAGACTAGTAGCTCAAGGCTATAATCAAGAAGAAGGGATAGATTATGATGAGACTTTTGCTCTAATGGCTAGACATGAATCCATTCGTATGCTTCTTGCTTTTGCATATTTTATGAACTTTAAATTATATCAAATGGATGTAAAAATGCCTTTCTAAATGGCTATCTTAAGGAAGAAGTATATGTAAAACAACCACCCGGATTTGAGGACTCTAACTTGCCAAATTATGTATATAAACTGGATAAGGCATTATATGGCCTTAAACAAGCACCTAGAGTATGGTATGATAGGCTTAGCAACTATTTGCTTGAAAAAGGGTTCACTAGAGGCAAATTAGATTCCACTCTCTTTGTCAAAACAAAAGGCAAAGATATATTGTTTGTACAAATTTATGTTGATGATATAATCTTTGGTGCTACTAATGAATCTCTTTGTGAGTATTTCTCTAAGTGTATGCACAAGGAATTTGAGATGAGTATGATGAGAAAATTGAATTTCTTTCTCAGACTCCAAATCAAGCAAATGCAAGAGGGTACTTTCATCAATCAAGCCAAGTACACTAGAGAATTTATCAAAAAAATTGGGCTTGAGTCAGCAAAAGAAATGAGTACACCAATGTCAACATCAATCAAGCTTGACAAAGATGAGGAAGGTAACAAGGTAGATGAAAAGCAATATCGAGGTATGATTGGAAGCCTTCTTTATTAAACTGCTTCTAGACCCGATATCGTATTTTCTATGTGCTTATGTGCTCGTTTTCAATCATGTCCTAAAGAGTCTCACTTAAATGCTATAAAAAGAATCATTAGATAGCTTAAGGGGATTATAGATTTAGGATTATGGTATCCAAAAGACACCTCATTTGAACTGGTAGGGTATTTGGATGCGGATTATGCAGGAGATCGTGTAGATAGAAAAAGTACTAGTGGATGTTGTCAATTTCTAGGACATTCATTAATCTATTGGTCTAGTAAAAAGCAAAATAATGTAGCTCTCTCTACGGCTGAAGCTGAATATGTATCTGCTGAAAATTGTGTGGCACAAATTATTTGGATGAAAAAAAATTTGCTTGATTATGGTCTTGTTTACGATAGTGTGCCTATTAAATGTGATAATACAAGTGCCATTAATCTCACTAAAAATCTCATTCAACACTCCAAAACAAAACATATTAAAATTAGGCATCATTTTATTCGCGATCATGTTCAAAAATGAGATGTTGTGCTCAACTTTGTTGATTCCGTGAATCAATTAACTGATATTTTTACCAAACCATTGCATGAGAATCAATTTTGTGTGATCAGAAGAGAGTTAAGTATGCTTAAAATGTGTTGAAAAATGTAACTTGAAGTTTTTTTTGCGTGTATTACACTTTATGACAGAAAGTACACCACTGGAAGAGGGGTCTTCCACCGGTCGACCGGTGAAGCACACCCTCGTCCGGTGAACGTGCCTCGGGCGGACGAGGGTATGACACTGGACGACCGGCGTACTCACCCTCGTCCGGTCACAGCACTAACGGGCAAAAGCTTTAAAACCTCAAAATTCATTCAAAACTCAATCATTTCTTCATCAAAACTCAACATAATTCTCTCCCACTCAAATTCTATAACTTTTCATTGTCTTTCATCACCTTCACAATTCTGTTCTTGCATTGCAAACGAAAGATACTAGCTTTTAATTTTCACAACTCATTCAATTCTCTTTCAAATCATTTTCAAAATTCCTCAAAAATTCTCTTGCACACCCAGTGCTCGACGAAATTACCCAACCAAAAATTCTTGCTTTCTTTTGCAAATTCTCTCATCTCCTAATGGCATCATCATCTAGACAAGCCTCTAAGAGACAAAGGACCGCATTTAGGCATCATATCATTGATCCATGGGATCCTATGTACGTCATAGCCCCAGGAGATTTCTCTAAAAAGGATATACTATAGGGTAAACGCATTGATCCTTCAGACTATTTAGATTCCACTTGTCCCTATAAACTGCTTCGTCATCAACAATGGCTTCCCTTGTTTGGACTCGAGGACATCAACTGTGATCTATGGGCTCGTGAATTCTATGCCTATACAGTAGAAGGTGAACAAGCCGGTGTATGGGGGATAAAGCGTAGAGTAAGTGGTGTTAACCTCTTTGTAAGTGAACAGGACGTGGCTAACTTATTTGGGATTCCACATCATGGTCTCAGACTCTATACCGCTGTCAACTTACCAAGTGAACTCCACACAGATGCTTTCAAGGAGATGTGTACTACACTATGGGAAGGGACGGGAAAGTTGGAATAGTTTATGCCCAAGAAAGATCAACTAAACGTTTGCTCTTCTATATCTTCAATCAATCTATCATGCCTCGCAATATAAAAGACGGGACCATTCCATCCTTCACGGGTTATGTGTTGCACCACATGTACAAGAAGGTAAAAATCAACATTCCATACATTATACTTAGTCACATGCTGGCCTTTAAGAAGAAATCTCTGCCCTATTGGATGATCTTGTGTCATCTGTTCCATCTTAGAGGTCTCGATCGTATTGGTCAATTTGAACCCTTAAATGACTCCACCTACCTCCTTGACAAGTATTGCCTAGATAGACAAACCATGGCTCGTGAAAATAATGACATTGTCTACATTCAGCAACGTCAATTCCGCAAGGTTCAATCTGAAGTAGTTGATGATCTAGAAAACTATGACCTTGGGGAAAAAGGTAATGAAAGTAAAGCTGCAAGCGAGAATGATGAAGGAGATCCCGAAGGCAGAGATACTAATGTTGGTCCTTCCCGGGTTGGTATTGGTAGTGCTAATTCGTCCACAAGAAGCAGACTCCGTCCAGTCACTCTTGAAGAAGTCAATACCAAAGTTGATAATCTGACTTCAAAAGTTGATCAGTTATTCTTGACTGTCGATGACGTCAAGACCGAGATGAAGGGCATAAACAAGATGTTTGAGAAGCTCTATGAGAAACTTATGAAGGATTAAGCCCGTTGCTCTGCGATGCTTATGATGCTCCCCTTTCCCCTTTCTCACTAAACTTTGCAACTTTCTTTTTTCAACAATCATGTTTTACTTCATGCATTCTCTTCTATTGTTTTGATACTTTGTTTTTGATATTTCATCTCCATTGCTTTGGTAGTTTTTCTTTTTATGACTTGCTTACTTTGTGACTTTGTGTCAAGTGTTTGTTGTTCAAATCTAGACATGTTTTTCCTTGCTTGCTAATCTCACCTAGGAAGCTAATATTATTGTGTGACTGATCTTCATTTTTTTTGCTAATGACAAAAAAAGGGAGAAATATAAATAATAGAAGCATATCTAAAAAGAACTCATACATCAAGGGGGAGTTGTTATGTATGCACCTGTTGAGGGGGAGTTTTTGAACAAACTTATATCTTAGGTTTAAACAAACTCAAAATTGCACAAAATGATAAATACTCTCTCAAACTCATTATGCTTACATTATTATTATTTGAGATAAGTTTTGTCATCATAAAAAATGGGGAGATTGTTAGCCTAAAAGGCTTCTAAATCTTGGTTTTGATGATTACAAACCATAAATATGTTTAATAAGTTTGTTAAGTGTGCATAAGTAAAGATGAATCAAGATTGATTCCGATTCCAAGATCATCAAACTAAAGAAGGAAGAAGAACATATATAAGTTCAAGGAAGAAGATTCAAAAGAATGAAGATGGAGTTATAAGGATGGAGACGGAAGTTATAAGGGGTACCGGTTGGGACTTGACTAGGGTTTTGGGTCTTGCAAATGGTATATGCTCAACAATGATTCTCAAATATTGTTTTGAAATATTTGAAAAATGTTTTACAAAAAGTGTTCAAAAGAAACACCTTTTAAAACCCAACCCTGGCAGTTTTGGTTCCACTGGATGACCCCATGGCAATCGGTCGACCGGTGGCCAAAGAGTCGTCCGCCCAAGACTTGTCCACCGGACGAGGGTCTCTCGACTGGTCGACCGGCGAACAGGGGTCGACCGGTTGGGCAAAAAATGCTGATTCAAAATATAGCCGTTTGTGGACGTTGGGAGCATTAATTACACTATTTTTTTAGCTCTATTAAGTGCTCTCAACTGTAATTTTTGAAGGCATTGATTCAAAGCAATTACACTTGAGTTCTTTCATTATCTTTATCTTTGAATCATCATTGAGCTATATTTGAGCAAGAAATTGTGAGCTTTATTGTGAGAGAGGCATTCATTGTATTTATCAACCCTAAAAGAGGACTTTTATTGTGAATCTCAAACACTTATCAAAAGAGGGAGTTAAAACACTTTGAAATGAAGGATTTCCTTGTCCAAGGTGTTAGAGTTAAAGCTTTGTTTTTGAGAAGAGATTTTTTCTATTGTAAAAGCTTGAACTACTATTGTAGTTGGTTTGTGGACTCACCAACATTTGAAGAGTCACTATAGTGAAGATTGTTGAAATCTTAAGCGGGGAGCTTAGGTCGTGGACTTAGGCGGGGATCGAACCACACTAAAATCGCGATTTGTAATCTCATTTTCTCAACTCTTTCTTTGCACTATTTTCTGTATACTAAGTGTTTGATAAATTGCCTCACTCACTCTTTATATTGCTAAAGTATACATTTGCTTAAATTTGTTTTTTGATTAAGTATTGCTAGTATATTGCCTAATCGAAAAAGTTATATTATTGCCTATATAATCTAATTCACCCCCCTCTTAGGTTTAATTAAGGGACAACAAAAACTCTAAGCAAAATTGTGAACATAGTTATTGTTTGATGAGTTCCTAAATTGAAAAGATTGAGGCATGCGGTTTGTGGTCCATGTCAACTTGGAAAGCAGGTAAAGACCACTTATAAACAGCTACAACAGATTGCCACAAAAAGACTTTGGAACTCTTGCATATGAATCTTATGGGTCCTATGCAAACTGAAAGCCTTGGTGGAAAAAGGTATGTGTTTGTTTGTGTTAATGACTTTTCTAGATATTCATGGGTTGAATTTTTGAGATCAAAATCAGATACAATTGATGCATTCAAGAGATTGTGCTTGAAAATTTCAAATGAAAAGGATTGTCACATAGGAAAAATTGTTAGAATAAGAAGTGATCATGGTAAGGAGTTTGAGAATCATACCTTTTCTGATTTTTGTGATATGCATGGAATTGCTCATGAATTTTCTGCACCTAAGACACCATAGCAAAATGGTGTTGTAGAAAGAAGAAATAGGCTTTTGCAGGAAATGGCTCGTGTGATATTAAATGCAAATAACATTCCTCATAAATTTTGGATTGAAGCTGTTAACATTGCTTGTTACACAGTGAATCGAGTGTATCTTCATCCAGGTACACTTAAAACTCCATATGAAATTTGAAAAGGTAAGAAACCTTCACTTAATCATTTTCATGTGTTTGGGAGTGTTTACTACATCTTAAAGGACAGAGAGCCAAGAGGAAAGTTTGATGCAAAATTTGACAAAGGTATATTCTTAGGCTACTCTACAAATAGTCGAGCTTATAGAGTATTCAATTTACATACTCTTACTATGATGGAGTCAGCTAATATTGTGGTGAATGATAATGTAGGTGTACTAAAAGTTGGTGAAACAAATGTTGCAGCAGGCGATTTTGTTCCAGAAAATGTTGCAACAGACACTGAGAGTAATTCAAGAGAAGTAGTAGATATTATCGCAGCAAAAATTGAACATGTCGCAGTAGAAGCTGGAATGCATAGATCAGGAACAGAAACTGAAACTGCTACAACAGAGACTGAAGCTGACGCAGCAGATGCTGAATATAGTACAACAGGTGCTAAAACAGAGGGACTTGAACAAAGATTTTCAGAACTTCATATAGTTGAACCTTCAAGTAGAGTTCAAAAGAATCACTCAAGAAGTGATATCATTGGTTCCTTGTATGATGGTGTTCGCACTCGAAACAAACAAAAGGTAAACTACAAAGAGATGGTCAGGTATGTATGTTTTACTTCCCCTATTGAACCAAAAAATATAAAAGAGGCTCTAGATGATGATTGTTGGATCAATGCTATGCAAGAAGAGTTGAACCAATTTGTCAGAAATGATGTGTGGGTCTTAGTTCCTAGGCCAAAAAAACACGAATGTAATTAGGACAAAATGGATTTTTAGAAATAAGACTAATGAATGTGGCAACATAACCAGAAACAAGGCTAGGTTAGTTGCTCAGGGATACACTCAAGTTGAGGGCATAGATTTTGAGGAAACTTTTGCTCCAGTTACTAGGTTAGAGTCAATCAGGCTTTTGTTGTCTATTGCATGTATGTTGAAATTAAGTTATACCAAATGGATGTAAAGAGTGCTTTCTTAAATGGTATACTTAATAAAGAAGCTTCTGTTGAACAACCTAAAGGATTTGAAGATCCTCATCATCCTGATTATGTTTTTAAATTGAAAAAAGGCATTGTATGGAATGAAACAAGCTCCAAGAGCTTGGTATGAGAGGTTAACCAGATTTTTGCTTGAAAAGGGATATAAAAGAGGAAGTGTTGATAAGACTTTGTTCATTAAATTCACACCTGAAATTTTGATTGTTCAAATTTATGTTGATGACATAGTCTTTGGTGCAACATCTAAAAGCAATGTTGATGAATTTGTTGATCATATGCAGTATGAATTTGAAATGAGTACGGTTGAAGAACTGACATACTTTCTAGGTGTGCAGGTGAAGCAGTGCAAGAATGGAATTTTTATCTCTCAGGAGAAATATACCAAGAATCTTGTGAAAATGTTTGGTTTGCTAGATGCAAAGCACATAAGGACTCCAATGGGGTCAAGCACAAAGTTGATGAAAAATGGGAATGAAAAATCTGTTGATGCAAGTTTGTATAGAAGCATGATAGGGAATTTACTCTACTTAACTGCGAGTCGACCTGATATTTATTTTAGTGTAGGAGTGTGTGCTAGGTTTCAAGCTGATCCAAAAGAGTCACACTTAAAAGTTGTAAAGAGAGTCATTAAATATGTGAGTATGATGATTAATTTTGGCATTTGGTACACTAATGACACTAACACAAATCTCGCAGGGTTTAGTGATGCCGACTGGGTTGGAAATGTGGATGACAGGAAGAGCACTATTGGAGGTTGCTTCTATGTAGGTAACAATCTTGTTTCATGGTACAGCAAAAAGCAAAACTCGATTTCCTTAAGCACTGTTGAAGCAGAATACATAACAGCAGGTAGTTGTTGTGCTCAACTTCTTTGGATGGGTCAAATGATAGATGATTATGACATTGATCAAAATAGGTTTACTGTCTTTTGTGACAACATGAGTGCCATAAATATCTCAAAGATTCCTGTACAGCATTCACGAACAAAACACATTGACATAAGGCATCACTTCATAAGAGAACTTGTGGAACAAAATAAGGTTTTGTTGGAATATGTTGCAACATAAAATCAACTAGGAGATATCTTCACTAAGACACTAGACTCTGTGACGTTTGAGACCTTGAGAAAAGCCTTAGGCATTTGTTCTCTTTAAAATTTAATGGTTTGTGTGTATGTGCATTGGTTCATCACTAGAGCATTAAAAATTATATGTATAAATCAGCTAGTGATTTCATTTGTGGAACCATATTATCGATGCACATCATGTACTTGTCATTCTAATGAATCTTAGATTAAAGTCTCAACAGGAAAAGATTGTGAACTTGCTTGATGACTGGGGATCTAACAAAGAGAAGTCTCTTTGAGATTCATTCCTGAATTCTATTCACCTTGCCAAAAGGAAAAAAATTTATATGCAAGATATTGCAGCAAAAGTTGAAATGGAAAAGCCTACCTAAGACCACAAAGAATGATTCTAGAATGAAAGCTACCATACCAAGAAGAAAAAAAAATAAAAATAAAAAATAAAAATAAAATTTGAAATTCTTGTGTGAAAGAAGGTTATAAAAAATCTTGCAGGGGTGATTAGATGACTAGGTATGTTGGAACAAGTATTGCTTCTAATCTGACCTGGTATGATGGTTGTCGAGGACGGTCTAGAGTGGCTTGTACATGAAACACACACACATGGTCTACACTTGAAATTCTTGTTTGATTTATGCATGTGATCAGTAGAAGTTCGAATGGTGACTCAAAGTTCATGCTCATAGAAGTGTGCGTGTGTAAATTTTGTATTTTACAAAAAGTCAACAGAATCTTGAGGGTTGAATGTCAAAGTATAGAATTTGTTTGGTTGACGAATATTGCAGCAAAATCTCACACACCAAGTTTTTTCCTTGCAATTAAATCTGGTCATAATTTGCTATAACAGAAATGTTGTATATTTGTCAGTTATGTTTGTGATTAAAGTCAGAACTAACAGTTTTGTCGCAGCAAAGTTTTTCTTCTAATGAAAGATACTGCAGCAGGCCCTGAGCAGTTACAACTTTTTGCTGATGTGTCATAACTGAAAGTTGAGGTGGGAAATTAATGGCACTTTAACGCACGTCTCTCAAAAGGAGGAGAGAGAATTAACTTCTACAAACCGTTCAGCTTCCTTCTTGCTTGAAATCTTGTGCTCAATTTATTGATTTTCATTAATTTGTCTCATTTCTTAATTAACCATTCATTAGCTTTAATCTCTGCTTACCCATTTAATCGCACATCTTTCACTCATTTGTCCTTCTTCTCCTCTCTGACAGTTGCATACAAGCATTCTCATCTTTCACGTATCACAAGTACAATGGCACGAACATGAACAGGAACTCGTCGTTGGCCCTAAGCTCCACGCAATGCATCTGGAGGTGATCCAAACAAACCTATCACCTGTGACGACACATCATCGAGTGGCGCTACTACTACCCATCATGAAAATCAGCCACCGCCACCTACTGTTGACACCACTCCCACCATGGATCATAAAGGCAAAGCTCAAGCCTCTGAGTCTTCTGCCTCTGAACCAGACTCAAGTTCTGAATCATCATTTCACAAAGTATTATTTGAGTCGTTGGGCATGGAAACAGAATCACCCATTGTTGGCACACTTACTCGGCAAAAGGGAGTCGCTGTTGAACCCCATGTTGAGACACCATCTGTTAGCACGAAGAAAGTTATACCCGCTGCTGCAGCAGAAGGATCTTCTCATGCAAAAACTGTCATGACTGATGCAGACATGGCTGCAGCAGATTCTGATGAGAATGATGCACCACCAACTGCTCGACTGAATGCCTCTTCCACAGATTCATCCGATTCTAATGCCATGCCTAGGAGTGTTGCGCCTGAGAATGTGGCAGATGATGCTACAACAACATCTCCAGTTAATGTTGCAGCAATGAGTGAATCAGTTCCCATATTGCATGCTGCACATTCTGCTGCAGTTGATGATGAAACAGAAAACACACCTAGTCAAGCTTCTTCTGGTGTGAAGGCTGCTGCAGCAGGTAGCGAGTCCAGTCCACTCAAACGAACTAGAACCAAATGACAAGCACAAAAGAGGACATCCACTACCTCTTCTCCAGCAAGCCGACGCAAGATGCAATGCACAATGAAGTCTGGATATGTGGTTAGTCTTGCTCACTCCAAAAAGTTTTATTTATCTGCCTCTCTTTTTCGTTGGGACTTGGTTAATAAGAGAGCCTTTGTGGAAGAATGAACATTGCATACTGACTCATAAGGGCACAAGCATTCTTGAACTTCTAGAACAACGCATGTTGCTAGGTATTGTTAAGCTCGATACTTCATATGTCGCTGTCGTTGTTCATGAGTTTTATGCAAATTTGAATAAAGCAATAGGAGATCCCACTTCTCCATACTATCATCAAGTTTATGTTAGGGGTAATGTATTTGTTTTCTCCCCTACGGTGATTAATGAGTTTGTGGGCTTTGAAAAATCGGGGGAAGATGTTGCAGAGATTAGTTTCACGTTGCAACGGAATTGTTAGGACACATTACCACATGGCCTCACGGAAATCGGCTAGTTGCTACAGCTCTGACAACTAAATATGTTGTCTTGCATCGAATTGCTTTAACTAACTGGTTTCCAGGAAAATATGCCAACACGGTGCATGCCAAGATGGCCACTTTACTGTTTCAGGTTGGCACTGGTCTAAATTTGAACATTAGGCAGGTAATTTTCACTCGGATTTTGGAAGAAGCTGACAAAAATGCTCCTACAATATATCTTCCATTTCCGTCGGTGATTTATGGTGTTTTAAGTCTGCAACACAAGGTCAAGAAATCTGATGAGGTATTAGCTAAGCTTCCTCTTCCCTTACGCTTTTCTAGAAAATATCTACAGGGCAAACATTAAGCAGGTACTCAGGGGGAGCAACCTTTAGTTCCTGTGTCTGCTATAGCAGGAGATGCTACTCAAGGAAAGCTTGGTGCTACAGTACCTGGTGGCACATACTCTGTTCCCAATTCGAGTGCTGATGTGCGGCAACTGTTGTAGCAGATTCAACCTGAGCTGCAGCACATCCGGACTGCCCAAGCTACACTTCAGGCCTCTCATGCACAGATTCTCCACGGCCAACAGCAAATTCTTGCTACTCTTGCTACTCTTGCTACTCTTGCCACCATCCGCCCTCCTACTCTACCTGATGCTTAGTCCCTTATCTTTGTTTATCAAAAAATGGGAGAATAGACTGTTATGTTTACTGATTATGTTTATGCTCATGCTCTGATCCTGAACAACTCTTTATCTTTGTGTTGTTCTTTTCATATCATTGTTCTGATCCAGTTAGTTTATCTTGGTTGCTCTAATACAGTTAGTTTATTTTGGTTGTTTTAAATCTGGACTCTAATACTACTCTGATACTTTTTGTATTCTGTTTTGTCATTGGCTCTAACTTATAGTTACACTAATGCTCACTAGTTTTTAGCTCAGGTGTGTTGATTGCTCTGATATGCAGTTTTGGAAAAACAAAGCCAAAGGGGGAGCTTGTTACGCCCTTTGCTGCAACAAGTGCTGTGAAATTAATTGGCTTGTGTTTTGCCAAAATTATACTTTGACTGAATTTAATTAGAATTTAATTATGGTATATGCATATATGTTTGGAGAATTATGATTGACAGGTTTACAGTATTTATAAGAGAGTTGAAAAGACAAATTGACATCTACATTAAATGTGATTGAAGTTTCCTTATTCAAGAATTGCTTGGAGACAAAGTATTTCCATACAACTCAAGGCCCAAGCACGGATTACCTTGTTGAGGTTTAAGCAACTAATTCAGCATATATACAGAGCCTCACAAGTCTAAAAGAAGCAAAGAATAAGGGCGAGAAACAGAGCTGAAAACAAGGAATTAGTTGAATATTTTTGAGCTGTCAGGTTTTCCTGCAGCAGATTGACGATGTGCTGCAACAGAAGTCAGTAACAGAGGAAATCTGATAATCCATGTATTGCTGCAACAGACTGTGAAACAAACAGCTTATTTATGCTTCCGCTATGTTTATTGTTTTAATCTTTGATAGGAAGAGTTTTTAGTTTGTTCTTTGATCTATTCATTCTTCAGGAGAAGAAGGTGTAGTTCTCGGGAGAGAACGTTGCAAGTTGAGGGGAGCTCGCCAAACCGAGGTTCATTAAGTAGTTATTCATCTAGGCGGCAAAGGTCAAGAGGGAGTCTTTACTTATGTAAGTCCATTGATGTTGTAACTTGTTATTTATTAATGAACAGGTTTGTTGAACCAGGGGAGGTCCCGTGGACGTAGACCGCACGATTGAATCACGTTAAATCTCGGTGTCTTTACTTTATGAATTCGTATTTTTGCTTAGTTTAATTCTTGTTACAACAAGCTAAAAACCAAAAATTATCATAATTAACCACAATTACGAACTGACAAGCGTTCTTTGCTGCCATAGCTAATGACATGGGAAAGTCTGGCCTCGTGTGTTAGATTCAAACGGCTCTCACATTCTATAGCTCAGTTATATTTTTTTTCTTTTCCATTGAAAAATGGAACTGACTTATTTTAAGTCAAAGTGTCGAGAACAAAACGCCACTATTCTTGAACAACTTGGGGCCAAACCTCCTTCTCACACTATTCTATATATAAAAATAATGGTCAAAATCAGATTCAATTATCAACTGCATTTGTCATAAATAGGATTGACTACTGATCTGAAGGAGCCCAAATATTTCATTTAGTTATTTGCTAAAATTGCCCTTTGAAAGGGAAGGGTGGATTATTAGTGTGGATGATTTAAAATATAATCGGAAGACATATATGGTTAAATTTCATTTGTACATGATCGAATTTTCAATATCTTAATCAAACTTTTTAATTAGTGAGATCAACATATATAAGATTTAACTGTATGTAAGAGATTGATAATCAATCTACACAGATCGAATAGCCTCATTTACAATATTACCACTTGCTTTCTGTATAAAGCTCACTTGTATGCATTCTTGCATCTGCTCAACCACACAGTCTACTCGGCTTTTCTCGAATACATAAAATTATGATGAATTAAAGCTACCCTTTAAGCAAGGCCACTAATGGAGATGCATTTTTTTGAATTGTTTTTATTTTGTTTTACTTTACTAGATAGTCTACTTTATTTTCTTTTCGAATAATTTGCAACTTGGCATTCTTTTCGTTAAGAAGAAACCATAGTTGGAAAGAAAAGGTGAGAGGTGCAAGAATAAATAATAGTACGGAGCACAAATTTTTATTATATTAAATTTTGAGAAAGATTGAATATTTTGGCATCTATTATTAACTATCTTATCTTATATATTTGTAAGAGATTTTTTTTTTGTAAACCATAGTTGGAAAGAAAAGGTGAGAGGTGCAAGAATAAATAATAGTACGGAGCACAAAATTTTTATTATATTAAATTTTGAGAAAGATTGAATATTTTGGCATCTATTATTAACTATCTTATCTTATATATTTGTAAGATATTTTTTTTTTTGTAAAAAAAAAACAGAAATTCCTTTGTAATGCATAACTCATTTTGTAACGAATGAATTGAAAATTTATTTTGTGCTTGAATTACTAAATGAGAAAGCAGTGTTGGATGTAAGCCCTTGAGAATGAAAAAGTGGAAAATGTGAGAGGTGCAAAAATAAATGACATTATGGTGTATGAAATTCTTATTGTATAAAATTTCGAGAAAGATTGAACGTTTTGGTATCTATTATTAAAAACCTTAATTTTTATTTTTATAAGAGGCTGATTTATATATATATATATATATAAAAAAGAATTATCCCTCCATTCTGTAATGCATAACTTATTTTGTGAATTGAAAAATTATTCTGTACATTAACTATTGAATTGAAAAAATATTCTTAGATGTAAGCCCTTGACAATGAAAAAGTGGAAAAGACGAAAGGTGCAAGAGTAAAAAATACTATGGTGCACAAAATTCTTATCATACAGGAATTCTCAGAGGATCGAACATTTTGCATCTATTGTTAACTATCTACCGTATATTTTTGTAAGAAATTGTTTTTAAAAAAAAATTATGCCTTTGCTACGTAATGTGTAACTCATTTTTGTAACGAGTGAATTGATTATTTTTCTTACATGAACCACTAATGAGAAAGTATTTTTGGATGTGATGCCTTGAGAAATGCATCATATCCCCTGTGTTTTTATAAAGTTGTATCATAAATCTTGTGTTTTCAAAAGTCACGTTATAAACTATGTGTTACCAAAAATGTTGCATATTCCCCCTTGCCATTTATTTTTGTATCAATTTTAACGTTAGATGCAATACATGCATCTATGATGCAAATATGATATTTATCAGGATGTAAAACATATGGATAAAGATGAAAATATTCTATTTTTCAAGCATATTACAAAATGAAGAATGTTGTAAATACTCTCTTCGGATATTAAAAAAGTTGTAAATATCCCATCCGACGATTTATTTTCACATAAAACTCTATGAAAGGTTGAAGCAAACTTTTTATTTAGTATCAATGCATAAGTTACGAGTGAGAGTTTGGTTCAATAAATAACAAAATATACACCTTCACTTTGAAATAGATCAAAAAATATGCCAAAAAATAAAGAAATCAGAAAAATGACACTCATTTCGTGATTAAACAACTATCACGTTTTTTTTACAAGCATAATACACATTCAAACTGATGCAGAATTAGGTTTTACTAAGTGTTTTCTTTTGGTTTCTTTCTTTAGGGTTTTAGAAAGGGGGAGTTTAGATTTTGGTAAAGTTATTTTACAAATGGTGAAAGAAGTTTAAATAAAGGCAATTCGTCTTTTAACAACACTAGCTAACAGAGTTAAACAAAACTTAAGTTTAGAGCGTGTATACAACATTTTTCCATAACACATGGTTTATAACATTACTTTTTAAAATACAGAGTTTATGATACAACTTTATAAAAACTCACCTTGTGTATTTTACTCAAGAAAAAAGTATATGAAACTTGCCATGTTGCTAGTCATCTTTTTCACTTTAATTAGAATATATGTATCATTTACATTTAAGAAATTTCATGGTGATGTGTTTTCTAGATCATGGATTCTCTTTTGCTTTAAGCTTGTATCTTTATTCCTTTATTGCAAGTGTTTATTGCTTTATCATTTGCTAAGACATTAAAAATGCTTAAATTTACCCCTAAGAATCTATAACAAATTAATCTTCAAATTTACAATGACTATCTCCACCATACACCTAGAATTTTCTTTTTTCTTACAATGAAAATCGAAACCATGATTTGAACGTAAAACTTTTAATTATAACAAGTAGTTATTCGACCATTTTAACTGACTCTTGAGTATAATTTTTCTTTAAATACGTGCATTATGACTAATCTTAACAAATTATTTTTTTGCCAAGAACAACTATTTGGTTGATTTGCAAGACCTCTTGTACCTAAAATGATAATTATAGTATCATACTACTACACCAAATACCCAATTGTAGCTATGCCTAACTCTTCATTGTTTAATATGTATTATTCATTGCACGACCATGAGGAACACCAATTTATCAGTAAGAGACAACTATAAATACGGGATAAGGAAATTAATTCATAATAACACATTTCAAATTGATTTATAAAATCACGTCATAATTAAATGGATGGACAAAAAAAATTTCCTTTAAAAAATTTGTCGAATCACATCATAATTAAATCATTTCAAGATTTCACCCACGACTTTTTTTTTTTTTGCTGAGGAAAAACTTATTTGACATATGACGGAGGAGGATTGCCTATTTATTGCATGACAGTAAGGTACACCAAATTTATTAATTAAAGTGTATTACACAAACGGGATACCCAAAAAAATTCATGATAATACATTTCAGATTAATTTATTGGATCACGCCATCATTAAATCAACGTATTAATAATAATTTTTTCTTGGTAGACTCAAATTTACAAATTTCTTAAATTGAAATAGTACCTTTCTTGGGTATATAATTTGCTGGCACAACCAATTGATAGTTGCTGATATACAAGTAATGTCTCGATTTATGTTTTTATACCGCTTTCAACATATTCTTTAAAGTGTAAATCGTACCGCATATTGATTAGTGAAGGAATGTTGTTTTGATATGTTACCTGTAAATTAGTTAGTGTGCTTGCATAATAGTTTTGTTCAATTGCTTCGTATTAATATACCATACAATCTTTTTATCTTGTAAGGATTTAGTTGAATATAATAGAATCTCGACTTTCCGATAAAAAAAATAGTACCTTCCAAGATACATGCAATGCAACTGGAATTAATATGGTAGGCTAATGCATCCTCAAGTAACTGTCCAAACTATGACACGATGAAATAATTGCAAAAACCGTGTCTGATGCGTTACCATCCGATTATTGACACGAGACTACATGATAAAATTTTAACGACACCTTTTTTTTTTTTTTTTTTTTTTTTAATTTGCCTTTGTATTGACATACATTTTTATTAAAAGTCGTCTTCTTTTTGAATTTCACACACATAAAAAATCTCATCAGAGTACCTTCACTAATTTCTTTCAAATTTTCCTTTATCCCTTTTTCTAGTACTGTATATAAGCTTCATATTAGGATATCTCTGATAGTGGAGACTATTCACAAAAATTTACTATTTTTTACTATTTTAGAGATTCGAATCTTTAAACTTAGAGTCAAAATAGATAGAGCCTACCACTTTTATCAACTTTTTAGTCAAAATAGAGACTCAATCACTTTTTGAGTCTTTAAATTTAGAGCCAAAAAAGTAAATGGGTCTCTATTTTAACTCAAATCTCTAAAATTGTGTGAACCCTATGTATTTTGGCTCTAAATTTAGAAACCCAGTCTCTAAAAATTACCAAAAATGATATATTTTTGTAAATAGTATCTCCCATTGGAGATACCCTAATTTCACTTCTTAGGGTATCTCTAATGAGGTTTACTATTCACAAAAAATTATTATTTTTTGTAATTTTTAGAAATTCAGGTCTCTATTTTAACTCAAATCTCTAATGGGATCCATAACTTTTTAGAAATTTGAGTTAAAATAGAGGCTCAATCACTTTTTGAGTCTTTAAATTTATTGTTAAAAAAGTTTATTGAATCTCTATTTTAATTCAAGTCTCTAAAAAGTAATAAGCTCTACTGAAAATTTGAGTCAAAATAGAGATCCGAATAAATGCCTCCACCAACTCTACCTATCAATTGCTTAATATTTCCAAACCCATTTCTGATAAGGGTCAAATAAATTCAAGGGCAAAAGTGTAATATAATCTGCATATATAGGAGTTAATTGGTAAAATAGTTAGATCTTTCTCGAGATAAAATGATCCCCAAGCTCATAATAAGATATTAAGCTAAAGCTATGGTTTTGTCAATATTGACTTGGCAGTGGACCCCCTTCAAAAATAAATATG
Source organism: Ehretia macrophylla (assembly GCA_037974665.1). Taxonomy (NCBI): domain Eukaryota; kingdom Viridiplantae; phylum Streptophyta; class Magnoliopsida; order Boraginales; family Ehretiaceae; genus Ehretia; species Ehretia macrophylla. The sequence goes on along the minus strand of CM075782.1, from coordinate 37,473,736 downwards.
AATACTAAGCCTAAAAACTATGAACATATAGCTGATATTTTATACACTAATTTTAAATTAGCTTAAGTCCTTGAGTTCAAATTTTAATTTTGAGTCGGATTTAAACGTTAAAATTATCTCTTAAAATAGATTTACATCCCATATTTTTCTTATTTTACAAGTTTTTTAATCGAGAAGACAAGTTTGAGATATTTTGAACCTTATCAATTTCAAATTAACTTTTTCTTATTTTCTCTTTTCATTAGTATAATTTTTTTTTTTTTTTAAATATCATCTCGTTATTAATCTTATCACCAAAATTCTTTCTTCTATTCAAAAAGTTAATTGCCACGCGAACCGCACACGCGAAAAAAAAAGAAAAAAAAAAAGATTAGACCGTTTCTTCTCAGACAGTTTTCCTCTCACTTTCTCTATCAACACACAACGTTGCATTTTCTTGAGATCTTATCTCCACCATGGCTCACGATATAATTTAGCCATATATACACATACATATACATTTATATATAACAAAATAGTTGAAGAAATCGAGAAATTTTATTGAAGAAAAAATTTAAATCGTACAACACGTATAGGCCCGGTGGAAAATCGAAACTTTTTGGAAACCCATAAACGACCATGTGGAGAACTTCTTGTAACTTGCTCAAACAGACGCTGACGTCATCCATTCGAGGCGGCAGGTACAAGTCATCGCTGAGGCCGCTATTGCTTACGTCATCTTACTGCAGCTCCTCCACAACAACGACCACCACCACTACTGGCGGAGGATACGGCGGCGGCGGCGGTGGTGGTGGTGATGACAGTGAGAAGAATGGGATATCGTACGCGGAGGCGAAGAGGGTGATGAGGTTGGTGAACGTGGAGGATTTGAAGAAGAAGCTTGGGATGGAGAATAGGGAGGTGATTGGGTACGGTGAGCTTCTGGAGGCGTGTATGAGCGTAGGGGTGGCGAAGTCCGCCGATGAGGCGACGGCGTTTGCCAAGATTCTTGATGAAGCCGGCGTCGTTTTGCTGTTTAGAGATAAGGTTTATCTTCACCCTTATAAGGTAAGGTAAAAATTTGTGTTTTTTATTTTATTTTATTGTGTAGCTGTAAATTTATTTATTCTGTTCAGTTTTAGTTACAGTTCGAGTCGTGAAAATTATCTTTTGTAAAATGTAATGTAAATTAAGTTAGTGTGGATAGACCCAATGTGGGTTACTCTTCCTAAAACTGGAGCATTGCTTGCAATATACTGAAAGTGGGTTTGATCCTTCCTAAACACATTGAGAGTTTTATTCATCGGGTTGTTCTTTTAAATAAGGGCTGCCCTGTGCACGGTTATTAGTTCTAGCTGTGTGGGGTTCGGGAAAGGGTCGAACACATTTTGAGTCTATTATATACAGTTTTACCTTGTATATTTGCAAGAGACGATTTTCACTACTTGAACCCAATACTTCTAGGTGACACGGTGATAGCTTTAATGTGGATTTGCTTTTTATAACTGTGTATGTTTTAATGAAATAATCGTGATCCCTTCATGTTGGGTGTATAGATTTGTGGGGCGGTGGACAAAGGGTTTTTTGTTAATTCCTTTTCCTTTTTCATTAACACAAGCGATGGCAATTTTATCATATAGCCGACCCTGCTTTGTAGGATAGGTTCGATTTGGACTTTGGAGGGTGTGGAAAGTATGGGGGCGGGAGAGTTGATAGATGATTGCAAAATGTGTTTGCGCTATTGGTGGAATTTTGACTTATTAGGATAATGTTCGCTATTGGTGGCTTATGACTTATTGAAACTTAAGAAAAAGCGAATGTCAAATTAATGAATGGATACTGGTAGGGCATGATTTTCATTGAACTCTTTTGGGACCAGGAAAACTAAAATTGATCAAAAGTAAAGAAGAATTGATACTACTTTTGATAGGGTTGTGATTTTATAGTCATAAGGTTGGTGGAAGAGAAATTAATGGTTCTCTCTTTCTTTATTTTTGGTTTAATTTTTAATTTTTCTTTTTCCTCGTTCTGGTTTTGGTTCATTTTTTCCTTTTGCGTGCAGGCCCAGTGGGGTGGTTGAAGTTGTTTCTGTATGAATTCTGCATTTGTGTGGGTCACAACTTGAACTGATTCTGTAAGATTTCATATGTGTAATGTGTAGTCAACCAAAATTAAAGGTTTGAAGGATAAGAGGGCAAGTATTAAAGGAAAGTAGACTGCATCTGGTAATTGGTATACAAATATTTATGTGTTCTGAAGTGTTTATTAAATCTATGAGCTAGGCATTTGTAAATATCTTTGTTCTATTCTTTTATTCACGAGCCTACATAATCTCACTTGAGGTGTTTACTCTGGGAAAGAATAATTGATGTAATTCAAGACTTTTTTATATCTTTAATGTATGCTCGCTGTGTTTTTATTGTTCTTAATAAAAGAAAAAATTTGTGAAAATTGATTTTGAGCATTCAACACGACACTTATGGTTGAGTAACTTGAGTTCCCTTAGTGTGAGGAACATAGAATGTCCAACCAGCAAGTGCCGTTAGTTCAATTTACTGTTTTAACTTGTTTCATAATGCTTGTTTCTTTGCCTTTTGGCATAATGATACTAGATGCTGTGAGTACAGACTGATTGATTGGGACACTTTTTTAGAGGGGCCTTTTTGGGTTTGTGTTGAATTGAGGTTTGCTGAATCTGATGATTAATACAATTACAGATTTCAGAGTGCTGAAGTTTGAAACGAAGAGAAAACCGAATAAGAAACCCTGGGCCTTCTGTTTAATCATAGATCTCTGCCGTCTCCTATAGATATACAAAGGACAAGAAACCTATAACAACATATGTCATGCGTTTCAACTCACCTAAATCTTGCTATTATATTATTTGAGAAAGAAGGAATATGATATTACCATACCTTTAAAAAAGGATACAAGACATTGTAATGTTGAGATTGCATTGCTATTCAATAATCAGTTCCAGATTGTGTGAAAGTGTTTAGATCAACTTGCACTCTTTTTTTCTCTAAATAACTTGTAACTCTATGCTGATCGAAATTATTTTCTACATGGGCTGTCCCTATACTGAGATAGATGAGCAAGGAGTGATGTGTTAAGGGCAAAAGGGGCTGCAATTTAATGGAAGCATCATTGACGTGTTAAGGGAAAAAGGGGATGCAGTTTGATGGAACCATCATTTAGAGATTAGGTTGTTTGTTGAGGGGAGACAAATCGCAATGCTTTACATTTTATATTGTACGTGATGCCAAAAAATGAGACCGTAAGACCAAGAAGGCTTAGATCCTAGATCATCACTGGCTTTTATGTTGGCTTTGTGTCAGGATTAACTTAATAATTGAAACATACTCCACTTGATTTTGCTAATTTCTGTTATAGTTGATTTTATCAACATTGACAATCGTGCTCTGTATTCGTGTTTCTGTTCAGGTGGTCGATTTGGTTAGAAAGGCTGTACCCCTCGCTCTTTTACCTGATGATAAGTCAACAAAGGAGGAGCTGAAGAAGCTTCATGCAAAGATGGAAGAAATTGATATATTAGCACATAAGCAGGTCCGTCGCATACTATGGACAGGTCTGGGATTTGGTCTGGTACAAGTTGGGCTCTTTTTTCGTCTAACATTCTGGGAATTCTCTTGGGATGTTATGGAGCCAATTGCTTTCTTCACCACGGCAACTGGGATAGTCTTAGGTTATGCTTATTTTCTGATTACTTCAAGAGACCCAACGTACCAGGACTTTATGAAGAGGCTCTTTCTCTCAAGGCAAAGAAAGCTCATCAAAAAGCATAATTTTGATATTCAGAGGTACGTGGAGTTGCAGAAGAAATGCAAAATGCATTCCCCTGTCTCTACTGCTAAACGGAATGGGATAGAAGTTGAACCAGAGGAAATTATTAATGGTCACTAACATGATTGATCTTCGGCTTTTCCTTTCATGCACTTAATCCTTTTGAAACATAGGCCTCCTATTTTCTTCGAGGCAAGGCATACTTGCTGAGCCAGATTTTGATTCAAAACTTTTTGTATCCTTCTCCCCACGAAAAGAGAAACGGGGTTCTGGATTGCTGACACTTCTCTTTTGTTTGACATCTCATTTTGTACCTAGAAACTGGAGTTACATCGATGGATCTTTGGCCCATTTAGTTGCCTTACGTGGAACATTATACTAATGTTGCTGATATATCTTTTCTGTTTCTTCTATATGTTCGAAGGTATGAATATAAACTTCTGAGAATTCAGTCAGTCTTTTCCATTTGGCCCTTCTGTGTGGCCCTTGATAGTATTGCAAATCTGTTTGTTTTGATGTTTGAACTATGCATCAGCATGAAATTCTTGCGAACGTACTCCCAGGTGGGATACTTAACGCTTTAGCTACAACACTACACGTCTTGGAGAGATGCTCAGTGAAATAGACGTGTCTCTGAAGATGCGGGGATAACAGAGTTCAGTCTACTCATTTGGTTATGTTTAATGTCGATACAATTGCATAGTATTTCCTTCTACTGCATACAATGTGGTTACCAATTCCTGAGAACAAATCTATGCTCCTTTTGGATCATTTACATGTTGTTATTTTGCTTTACCTGAAACACACTTAAGTTGCATGTTCTTGGTTGAGAACGTGGGCTGGTTGCTGCAAGTTGAAGGCAGAGTTCTCAGCAAAGACGGAAAACGTTATTCCTTTTAATGTATCTTACCTATGGTAATACGTGGCGTAGTTAGATCTATATGGTTGACTCCACTAGGCTTTGGGTTGGTTTGGTTTGATTTAATGTTAAACGTATTTTCTGTGAAAACAATGTGAGTTATTCGACGAAAATGAATACTGGTAATCTCTTTTAGATTCTGCCCTTTCATATTCATAAATTCACAGGGGATTCAGGGAAGAAAATGTCAGTTGCTTGATAAGATTCTATATCTTGAGGCAGCAGCAGCAGCATCATTGTGATCAGCATAATTGTCAAACTTGCTTGGCAATTGTTGATGGTGTAAACCATGGTTGTTTTCTCCCTCATGACTGTTTGTTGAAGCTGAAACACCAATAGAATGCAGAGTGGAAAGAGCATCAGATAATCTGATTCTCAGCGCCATGGCTTCGGCATGAGCTGCATTCAGCTCGGACTGCAACTCCAGGACCTGTTTCTGGAGGGAGGCGATCACGGAGACACAACCGTAAACCGGGTTGCTCAGCCTTGCTGTAGCTTCATAAACCATGCTTGTTACAGCATCTTCTCTATCATTGACAGGAATCTCCTGCTGAAGAAGAACAAGAAGTTAAACTGTGATACAGTTTGCCTCTCTTTTCATTTCTCAGCCTTGACGTGAAAAGAGATGTGTTCCACCAACTATGGTGTTAGTAGAATATTGATCTAGTGTAATGACCCGAGTCTAATTACTAGTCTATGTTAACAGTAATAAAGAATTCAAGTTATTATAAATTGAATACAAATCCAATATGAAACAAAATAGTGATTCAAGTTTGATTACTTTCTTGACAGCACATGGAACTAATCAATTCGTTCAAAATACTTAAATCTGTGTTGACAATAGTAAAGAACTTGATTTACTATAAATTGAATGGAAGTTTTTTTCACAGAATTAATGTAAGATAGGATGTAGCAGCTGCTACTTGTTATCTGTCTAGTAGTTATTATATTGTTGGATTTAAGATGAAATAAAAGAAAGTAAAAAGTTACTTGTAACAATTTGGTGATGTTGCTTGCACCAAAAATCCTGTGTACAGCCGCAAATTTCTCCAATTCCTTTGGTGGGAAGTATGGCAAAAAGATGCATTCCTTTGTGCATCGTCTTCTGAGGTATTTGCATGCAGCACATGGCATGTTGTTCTTGCTGAATGACTCCATTAGAAGTAAATGGCTCTGCAATTTTGGCTTCTATTAGTTGCAATTCCTTGCTATTTATTGATGCACTGAGGACCTTTAAGGACATACTTGTGTAGTTCTAGTAAACAAGTATCTAGAGAATTAGCCTTCAGAGTCCAGGATCGAGTGAAATGGTCGAGTAAAAACTAGTTATAGTCAAAGGTTTCAAGTTCAAACTTATAAGTCCTATCAGAATTTTGTCTGGTCTTTAACTGAACTGGAGTATGCGTTGAAATATGTCATTACACTACGAAATTTATAATTTTAAGATGAATGTAATGTACTCAAGAAAAATATCTAGAGAATTAGCTGGAAGAAAAATCTTGAGAGACAGATTCCTTGTAAAAATCTTGCAAGTTGATGAATTCTGCAATCTCATTGGTTAATTTCATTTTTCTCTTTTCTGCCATTTTCAAGGATAGTAATAGAATCAAATGGAAACCGCTAGAGTTGACACTGTTTGTTTAGTTGACATCTGCATTTCTGTGTGCATGCATGGGCATGTTGTGAATTGTGATGTCCCATCGGAAAATATGAATATGAATGTAGTTTATAAGATAATAGTATCGATTTACGTATTAATTAAAGTTAACTATTTTGGGTTCGAGTGACATTTAGTTGAAGACTTGTTTTCAAGCCTCTAACACGAGTGTGTTACTTCTCAGTCTTGTTAGGCCTAGAGCGTGACATTATAGTATCAGAGAAGGTGTGAGCTGGAAGTGCTAGAACTAAATTTGAGATAAAGCTCTACACATCTGGAAAATAGTAGGAGTTATCTCTTTAGCCCGTATGATGACACGAGCCGCATTTAAATTCGCCACCATTTAAATTGGTCTTGGCCCATAGATTGTGTCATACCCCATGTATTATGCAAGACAAAATTCTATACTGTGAAAGACAATCAAAGCTAACTCTGGGATCCATATGAGTAACTTCTAGAATCTAACACAGCTTGACTAGTCTAAATTATGGATTGTGTTGCTCCCAGACAAAAATGTCATGTTTTCTACGACGGTGATTGCAATATCTTACTTAGATTTAAGTAGTTTTATAAGTTAGTATTTTTTTATAAAAAAAAAAAAATCCATGGATATTTGAGTTTTGCCCGATTAACCCTACAAGGCTTTGGAGTTAACGACCGGGTAAATCGGCAATGGCCTTAAGGGGACTCGAACTAGAGACCTTTAAGTACACCCTTAAAATCTTTACATGTTGAGTTACCCCTGAAGATTAGTTGTAAAAATTAGTATTATGAACTTAGAGTGTCTCGTATACCTATCCAAAATTTAGGAGTCCAAGATTATTAATTTTTCTGTTCTCTATTTCCCCTTAAAAGGACAGTTGCATTTCTACTATGTGCTCAAGCTGTACCATGAAAGAAAAACTTTTATTATTACTGGTCTTTTAAGAGAGTTTTGTTGATTATGCAATTCAATCACAAGCATTAGCGTTACGTGAGGCATGCCTATTTGTCGTAAAGTCCCATTTTGTAAATATTGTGTTTGAATTGAATCTTATTTTTGTGAATAATGTGAAAATCCAATCGGCAGAATTCGATCACCAACTGATAAACCCTCATATACAGCGGTGCACTTCTACACATACACCAAATCAATCAAAAGCGAAATTGAATCTTATTCACACGAGATAGAAAGCAAGTCTTGTTACCGCTCCTTGGATCCCTTCAAACAGTGTAGTACTTGTCTACTTGAGAAGGTGCGAAGCCAACCGTGCTCCTATTGCTTATGGACGCTAAGGAAGTATTTCTAGCCATTGTCAATACTAACTCTTCACCTTTTCATTTATTTTTAAACCCCCACCCCCACCTGCTCTAACCCCCATAAAATTTGAACTCTAGTCTCTCAACTGTCAAGAGGAGTAATCCACCATTAGGTTACTCATGAATCTTCCTACCTCCTCACCGTGTTTGCTAATTCATATTGGTTCGATGATTGGCAAATCATGTAGCGGATTTTTTTGCTAAGGCTTATTGTGTATATAGTTTGTCTGTAAATTAGTTATCTAATATTCCAATTTTTCTGAATCATTTACAAGAATGTGATTTTTCCATGTAGTGGATTTTATTGCTAAGGCTTGTTGTGTAAATAGCTTATTTGTAGATGAGTTATCTAATACTCACATTTTCTAAATCAATTACCAAAATGTGATTTTTCTAATAGCGGAATTGAGTAGCTTGTATAATTATGTTCCTTGATAAATCTTTTACTTGATAAATAGTATAATATTAGTAAACAAAATTAGGAGATGATTTTAAACCCGTCTAAACAAACTTTTATTTGTGTCACATGAAAGAGCCCATAGACATAGAATCCACCCCATACCTCTCACAACCGAAGTCCGTTTAAACGGACCTAAGTATTTTTCCAAAATCAAACAAACAATAGAAGTAGCCAGATGAAGAATCTGCCGCCGAAACATTTACCAAGACAACCACCGACAACATTTTATTGAAATCTAACCAAAATGCCAAGTCCTCTTTAAACTTAGGCTCCGTTTGTTTGCCGTAAAATATTCTTCCGGAAAACATTTTCCTACTTTTACGGTGTTTGGTAACACCGGAAAATTGGTCAACCGGAAAACATTTTCCAGTCAAAAATGGTGGGCTACTTTTTGAAGATTTTCCGGTGTTTGGTAACACCGGAAAATTGGTCAACCGAAAAATATTTTTCGGTCAAAAATTGTAAGCTACTTTTTGGAGATTTTCCGCTGTTTGGTAACACCGGAAAATTGGTCAACTGGAAAATGCTTTCCGGTCAAAAATGACGGCTAGTTCAAAATTTGGGAAAATGTTTTCATTTCTTTGGGAGATGAAAACATTTTTCGGAACTTAACCACTCCTATTTTATGTGTATATTTTTTTTTTATATAAATCTCATGTCAAAAAATATTTTTTATTGTACATCCAAACACCGGAAAATATTTTCCAGTATTCTATTTTCCAGGAAAATATTTTCCTTTAACAAGTTATTTTACGACAAACAAACGGAGCTCGGAAAATATTTTTCACTGAAAACATTTTCCAAGAAAACATTTTCCACTGAAAACATTTTCCACAAACAAGTTATTTTACGGTAAACAAACGGAGAAAAATATTTTATTTTTCAAGAAAATATTTTCCACTGAAAACATTTTCCACAAGTAAGTTATTTTACGGCAAACAAACGGAGCCTTATTGGTTGAATCTTTAAGAAAAAATTGCACAAATGATCCTTATTATTTGTCCAAAATTTTAAATTTGTCCTTATTATCTAAAATTAATCAATTTAATTCTTATTGTTTTTAAAAAATACTCATCCATATTGTTTAAAATTAATCAATTTAATCCCTATTATTTTTCTAAAAAATTAATTTAGTCACAATTTTTTTAAAACATCGAGGATTAATTTGAATTTTATATAAAAGTAATAAAAACTAAAATGATTTTTTTTAAATAAGAATTAAATTGACTAATTTTAAACAATATAAACGAATTTAAAATCTTTTTAAAAAATAATAGAGACTAAATTAAATAATTTTTAACAATAAAACCGAATTTAAAATTTTAAGAAAACAATAGAAACAATTTGCGCTATTTTTCCAAATGTTTAATCCAAACTTCCAATGCGAGGAACAACTTATATCAGGAAGAACATTTTAGCACCCATTACATTAAGTATAAGGATCACCAAAACTACTAGTGCGAATTTAGGATGTTTTTTCAGTGAAAATTAAGTGAAATAGTCACTAAATTTAATGGGTCGGTGAGACCAAATAATTTTACAAATTAAAAATATTAAAACATTTTAAAATATATTGTAAGGTCTCTAAGTCCTACAACCTCCGGAACCCCTAAAATAAATTTGTCAATCAAGAGGTACAACGGTACTTAATTTTTCTTTTGGGACATGTTTTGATGAATACAACCTTAGCAAGATGATCATAACACAATCAATCTGTATACTTAATTAATTTAATATCCCCAACATGCCCCTTTATATGCAAACGAGATTTTTTTTTAAAACTATACATGTGATAAACAGGATAATAGTGACGAGCTTTAAACCTCATATCATTTGAATAACAAGACTGTGACACCATGATAAATGATAACTAGTATAGAATATATACTTAATTAATTTGATGTTTTCAACATATTATAACACTCAAAGTTCCATAAAGTGTGTGGACACGAATAAACTCCCGCTCTTTCAAAACAAGAGAGGAAAAGAAAGTCCTCCCTATTTACCATGTCAATATTTACAGAAGCAGCCTTCAATCCGTTCATATTACATGAGGTTATACACGTTCTTCTTCTTAAATATCAAAAACTCACCTTCAAGATAACTCAGCAAATTAATCACTGCCTCCTCAGTGGATCCATTAAAGTGCTTCAAGACATCAGAAAGAGGAACCTGCAGATTACTATATTAATATGTCGCCTGATCAACAAAAGACTCAATATCTTGTTTCTCACGGATCTTACGAGAAAGACGTGTTTCCTCTCCGGTTTATAAGAGAACAAAAGTAGTCAAATAGTTGATATATCAAAGTTCAGAACGCTTACCCCATTATCGAAGTTCTTGAGCCAGCTTAAAATAGAACTCTCTGTTGCCTCCTTTGCAGAACGCTCTTCTGCTTCTGGTGCAGTAACTTTTCGACGTTTACTTAAAATGAGCGGATCATCATTAGAGGCTAGAGGTTGTTCCGCGCTTTTGCAGTCATTGACCTCAAAAAATGCTGCCTCAATTTTATTAGAAGAATTTAGATTACTTTCTTCCGTCTGACGTGGACAGTCAGATCTTTCAGGAATTCCATCGGTCACCTTTGAAATTCTATCCTCTTTGCTGCTAAACTGGTGATCAGACGAAATCACTTCCACACCCAGCTCTTGCATTACCAAAGATGCCTTAATTTGCGGATAAGTAACCTGCACCGAACATTCCAGATTTAAAAGCTATTACAAATGACAGAATATGGATATCTTGTCAATAATAATTTGCAATAATGAAATGTGGCATATTTTGTTCGTTTTTTAACATAGGCTTCAAGTTTACTAGCATATGTGCATTCACACGGATGCTAATCAGAAAGCTCACCTCTTCTGGTAATTCATTTTTTATAGGCTTCAATTTTTCTTGGCCAACTTTTGAGACTGCATCCTGTATATTTGTGAACACTTCCTTTGTCAACCCTATCTCTTCGCAGAATCTAGTCCAATCAAGTGCATATCCTTCTCTCACAGCTTCAAGAAGATACTGGATAACAGTTTGTTCTTTTATTGGAGCTGCTCTACCAGGGTAATTCTGCAAAAGAACACGGTTACAAAGTGAAGTAGATATAGACTTGCAATGAGTGAAAAGCGTTCAAATATAAGAAATGGCAGTATTTACAGCAATTCTCTGGATTGTAAGGCCATCTTCTTGCCACATTTTCCACGCTTCAGACTTTGCTGGTGATAACTTATTACTTTTTGGTATTGTAACAATCTTTCTTGTAACTGGAGATTGAGTGCTCGGTTCCCCATCCAGAAAAAGATGTAGCTCTTGTGACCAACGCAGAATGCATTTAAGGAAATGATCCCCATACATTTTCATAAGGTACTGCAAAATCATGACAGCTTCAGTGTCAGATACAAGGACAAATACATAATTGCACAATCATGGTTGGATGCAAACACAGAAAACATAACATAGTAGGGAGTTACAGTTCCAAATGCCACCATGTTCAACAAAACATATTACATTCTTGGCCCAAACTGATACGGTTTATCGATGGTACATCGTAAATTAGGGTGGCCAGACAAGTTAGAAATAATTTATGAACTTGGTTGATTGGAGAAGGACCACTATGAAGAGCGTTTGCCTTAATCATTAAAACACACCTGGTTTACACCATCTATATTTGCTAGTCTTGCTTTGGTAGAAGGCCTTGTCAATGCTATCCTTTGCAATGTTTGATCACCACAGATTGCATATCTGCAAGTGGGAAGAGATAGTTTAATAGACTTTATTACCTTGCATGTTATTTGGGCAAATTTTATTTACGTATAAAATGGTAAACTTGCGATAAGTTTAAAGCAGTATATCATAGAAAATAGAACTTACGGAGCAGTTCCACTAGCTCTTGCAAGTTTTGTTCTCTCATCTAAAAGCATTTTGTAAAGCTGTGCTTCAGCCTGAATAAGCAATAAAGACATACAAAGGAAACACTTTCAAATTTGTCCAGTATATACTGAAAAGAGCAAAAAAGATTGTAAAGAGCAATGCCAACGTATCTGAAAAAGTACCCTCAATCAATGTTAGTGTCCTAGACTAAATTAGAGAATAAGCTTCATTCTGTCAAGATCTCTTGGCAGCCAACATTTGCCCAGATGCAACCATTAATATGCAAAATCGGGAGAAGTGCATACAGTTCAAAAGACTGACATACCATGATATTATGACAATACTTTCTTAGACAAACCAAAGAGACAAGTACATTAAACTAGTTAAAGAGTAATAGGAAAAATGAATTTGCTATTCGGATTATAATTGCTGCAAAAGATAATAGGAGGATACATATTTGCTTTCCTAACATCAAATATGGTACAGAATTCATCTTAGACTGCATTGACACCAACCTGTGAGAATCCTTTGAATTCCGTGGGTGGTAAACCATTTGAATCTCCAACTCCTTCAACAGTGTCTTTCTTTTCTTCATCAGCAATCATATCAGAAGTCACCGGAAGATATAATGGAGGTTGATAATCAGGTGTACACAAGCTCAAAAACTGTAATCCCTTTGGACTGACACTGATGGGAAGGAAGTAATTTCTCTATCATTAGTTTTGTCTCAAGTATAGAAAGTTCGTTGCATAAGAGAAGACCATATAGTAGATTCATAGTTCGAACTCTAAAAACATAAGAGGTAAAGCCATCTACCTCACAGTCTTGTACATATCTCTGAAGGTCTCCACCAAATAATCTGCAGAAAATTGACTATTCTGCTAAGAATCTCCACGTAGCATGAAATTGTTGAAAACAGATAGAAGATAACTGACATCACTGGCTTCTAAACACAAAGCTGTCGCAAGGTAAAGTTCACAAGGGATGACATACATAACCTGAGTTTTTCTTCATTATGCCTTCCATTTTTCTCCTTTATATTTAAGTTATCCAACACAGACATAACAAAAATTGGAAAAACTCGAAGCTCTACTACGGAAAATGTGGAGTATCAGAAGGCCTTTATTTTTATCTAGAATTATTTTGAACAATTCCTCATAAAAAGACTAATAGAACAATTTGCATGCATTAAGAGCTTGAAAGGTATACAAGTAACTACGGGAAGAGGCACTGTCTATCATAAACTGCATTCTGTATCACTTGAAATTCTTGTCTTTGTTTAACACATCCAACAAGAGTGGTGCCACTTTAGGCCTCATTGGAACCTCCTATGCACCAACATGTCACCCTCATCCTGGTGGAAGAAAAGGATATTAAGGTGGTAGCAGCGATGTGCTTTGACAAGGAGATGTTGTAATACCTTACGTTCATGTAATATTAGGTAAGGTTTCCTTGCAAGGCGTCTTTTGGGGACAAAACTGTGAGGCCAATTAGGTCAAAGTGGGATAACCTCGTTATTGTAATGGCCTAAGGTGTTACTTGATAATGAACCTCAAATTTTTCTCTCCGTCCACCTCCAACCAACTGATAAATGTCGGACTAATTTCAACAAAACTTGCTATCCAAATAGAATTCTATCGGATATAGGATAAGGCCCAAAAACAGTGAAACTCAAAGAAGTATACACCTGTAAAAAGAGGTGGAATGTTTCCTACTGCAAACCCTTCCAATCAGATGTAGTGAAGGCTTGGTTGATTTTGTCAAAACAAAGAGAGTAGGTTTTCAGGGTTCATTGATTAGTACACCTCTGGTCCTTACAAATTATCTAAAAGCATGGACTATTAATGGTCTTGAAATGATAGCTGCTGTTACATACCACGGGAAATCAATTGATGAGCTAGTGCCTTCCACCAATTTGCTGGTGACTCCTTCCCAAGGCCATGAAATGGAAGCTTATCAAACTGAGCATCAAGAATCTTTTTGGACTGTGATCAGCAAAAAGGACAAGTATGAGGAGGAGGATAGGCAAGGCACTTAATTGAACACCTTGAAGAAATAATAAATTTGCCAGAAAAGAAAAAATATAATTGTAAATTCTATAAAAAAAAAAAACTCAGCAGGCAATCCGTCAAATATCATAAAATATTTTATACAGAAGATGTTAAAACAATGAAATTGCAACTTATACCGTCTAGTTTTCACTTCTCCTAATCGCCATTCATAACTTTAGTAGGTCTTTCAGAAACGTCAAATGCGATAGTAGAGGGTCCAAGATTGAAACTGTCTTAAGACCATTTAAAAACATATACTGTGATCCAAGAGTAGTAAAGCAAGTGCAGATCACATTAAACTTTAGATAAAATCATGCAAGACACGATAATCTGGTAGTGACAATTTTTTTAAAAAATTCATGACCATTACCAAGTCAAAAAGTATATATGGAAACTAAGGAACTAGTAATATCAAATGTTCGAGACATTATACTAGAAATCTCAATAGAAACGCTTACTCGAGATCCCCGAAGAACATCAACAGGCAGATTGAGTCCCCAGTGACCACCACATGACTGAATGCAAGCCATCAGAAGAAAGGCTTCTCTAGACATGTCATTCTCCTTTCTTGTGCTGGTGCAATTATCACAATTTTCTGCAAAGGCAACTGAAGTTAACCGCAAATACTTGCATCAAAGATTAGAAATTCAGAGAATTTGAGAAGCAGTGTGAGAACTAATATCATTTAAAAGTTTCAGTTATTCACACGTGAGAAAATCTGAAGACAATAAATAATTTAAATTCCTTTTCCTTAATTCTTTTCTTCTTTGACTTATATACCTTGTACATCTTTCATAAAGTCAATATCCCACTAAGCAGCAATATGGCAGCTGATGCCCAGAACAATTCCACAAAAAAAGAACTACCTTATAAGAATAAAAGTTGTAGGAACTCAGAAGGAAGTAATTGTATCCTCTCAAACATGCAGGACAAATTTATAGGATGAGCAAAAACTAAATTGAAGTTAAGTGAACATATTTTCACCAAGTCATAGCTTCTCTTTGTAGCTAATTTACACTCAAAATTTTATATTTGCAGAGCAAATACATTAGTCAAATGAAAGCGCTAAAAAGAAGTTAGTGAACAATGCTTAATATATAGGAGAATTTTAAAACATATCCCACCGCATTTATCAGAGGCATATTTTTCCCCAAAGTAGTCCAGCAAAAATTGTCTTCTACAAGTTGTGAGCAAGCAGTAATGTTGTGCAGCCACAAATGACTCCATAATAGCTCTTCTTTGCTCTGCCTAATCAAATCTCGAACAAACAACAAACGATATGAAACGAGCTTAAGGAGATCAACCAAAATAAGACCTATATCAATCCATACAAGATTTCCTTCCCATCAAATGGAAGTTTTCAGAAAACGAAAAAAAGAAAAAGAACCTACCGAGCTTGCTTCTCCACAGTAAAAATTGGCTTTGGCAAAGTCACTTCTAGTGAAATAAAGCCAGCAGACTGAAGCAATACCATCACGACCACAGCGCCCACTTTCCTGGTAATAAGACTCCAAGCTCTTCGGGCAGCCATAGTGTATCACATACCTTATGTTCGGCTTATCAATACCCATGCCAAAAGCAACAGTTGCAATCATGACATAGAATTCATCTCTGATAAATGACCTGCAAAAAGTTGGGAAACAACTTGTACTTCTGAAGTTTCAAATACTAAAACAGCGTTGGAAGTACTTCTGATAAAATAAACGATGCCAATATTTCAAACTAGAATAATTGTATAACTTAATAAGTAATATTATCCCCTTACAGAATAACCCCATAACTAGACCAGAAAAACAACTATCGAAGAAACAAAACTTGAACTATTCTAGGGGCAAAGGGGAAATGTGAAAAGGCAAAGAAAGACATAAAACCTGTGCGACTCCTCACGTGCTTTATTACCCATTTGACCATGGTATATTCCAGCCTTGATTCCTGCCTGCTGAAGTGACTTGAAAATCTGATGAGGCCAGGATAATGGAAATTTATGAAGTCAAAAATTGAACCGATGACTTTTTCTATCGACTTGGAAAGAAAATCACGTGATGATACAAACTTAGTTTTTAATGTCAACACATTGTAGCTTTGGTGGCAGATATAAGGATTCGAAGTATTATTTTAGAAACTATAAGAGCCTTCACTATATTATTTCTTCTTAAGTAAAAGTGGCGGATATCAGTGTTGAAAATATTATTGGAAAAACTATGAGAGCCTTCACTATATTCTTTCTTCATAAGTAAAAGTAGCGGACATAAGTGTTAAAAGTATTATTGGACAAACTATGAGATCCTTCACTACATTCTTTCTTCATAAGTAAAAGTCCATAATAATGCTTCACATAGGATATGGGCGCTATTACAGAAAAACCAATTCGACATCACATCGTATTGGAGCAAAAAGGTCAAAGTCCGTAATGTCAAGATGTTTCATTTTCTGCCATGAACCAAGTCCAGGAAGCAATGTTTTAAGAAAACAGTGACTGATGTTCCTCCAACCATATTTGACATATTTTGGAAAATGTATTGAAGATATTACAAAGTGGCCCATCTTAGAATAAAAGGTGTTAGGATTTCTTTCTCCATCACTCTGCATGTACCATGAACATGTCTAGGTCTATCAGGTCATTGTGCTAAACGTGCTCCTACTTTCTCCCAGTCAGCATTTCCACATATGATTCTTACAAGGCTACATAAACCCTATAGGCCCACCGTGCTTCAGCCATTGTCTTCACCTCTACACATCACTGCCAGACCATCCACGTTATCCAATGTAAGATATCATGCTAATTGCATCCTCAGTCCAATTTCTTTAATATTGAAATATCAGGAGAATATGTCCATTGTGCACCGTAAGGTTAATTTGATGTTCCAGTTCACAAGATATGGAACTAAATATTGTGTGCCCTTTTTTGTTGGCTACGGTTTGGTGTTTCCTTCATTTGTATGCATCTTAAAATCGAGTTACCCAAAAATTAGAATAATTCTTTTAGATCCATCTGTTTGTTATTTAATCTGAATCTCAACCAAACTTGTGCACCATCTTCAAATATGTTAAAATATCCCTATGCCATGTTCATGGACATGAATGTTAAGCACTTTTATATACATGAGCATACAAAACCAAGAAATGCATTGTACATGTAAAGGAGATATAAAACTTACCTGTTCAACATCATTGATGGTTGTGCAGTATATAATAGTTGAACATGCATTTTCTACATATTTAGATATTTCCTTGACAAGCTCTTCCATAAAAGAAGATCCACGGTTGAAAGATTTGACACCATAAAAGAGGTTTGGGCGATCAAAGGAACCAACAGTAACATCTGGATCTTTCATCTTCAAGGAATAGATAATGTCTCTTTGAACCCTAGATAACAAAAGAGTTATTTTGCAGAAGGTACTAGCGCTCTTTAAGGCATCCCATAGCTAGAAAGGCTTTAACACTATAAAGAAGACTCAAATGTGTATCTACACATGAAGGTTTAACCTGATAAATTCTAGTACTGAGAAGAAAATGGAGTATCTAGAGTAGACCACATAAAGCAATACACATACAGTGGAGAAAAAATCAATCACTTTTACTTCCCTTCCATGGGATCAGTTAAGGATATAATCAATTTCAGCAAAACAACTACATTAACTACAACATAATGACATTGATGTGCTTATTAAGGTCATGCATCATATGCTTCTGACCATTCGACAAATTTTAGCACAGCCAGAACTGACAATTGCTGGTCAATGCTTTTAAATAAAAACAACTTCTGAGCAAACAATGAAAGCTGAATTTAATGCAAAGAGTTCTGCTAGAGGTTTGTCTTCCTCTCTAAAGACAAACAAGATAAGCTATCCACCCTACCTATCAAATAGAAAACAGTGACATCAGGAAAAATCAGATTACTAAGGAGAAGTATAGTAATGCAAGGAAAAATCAGATTAATAAGAAGTATAGTATAAAAGAAATTTACATTGAGCTACCTACTTTTCAGTAGCAGTTGCTGTTAAGCCTACAAATGGAACATTTGAGAGAACGTCACGCAACCTGTCCAATTGTTTGTACTCAACCCTGAAAAAGAAAAGGCAAACAAAGATAATATTTCAGAAGAGCATTTAGAAGAGAACAAGAAGATCCAACCATGAGAACAAAATTGTTATATGCAGAAAACAGTTAAATTATTAGACGACATTGGCTTTAGTCTTCAACCTTTACCCCTCTCTGATGACTAATTGTTCATGTTTCATTCAAAATGTTAATATATTCATACAGTTCAGCACATTACTTAATAAAACCATTAGTTGATAAATTTACTTCCTGAAGCTACAACAGAGCTGCAGTTAGTAAAGATTTCTTATATGTCCTTTGTGAAATTTGAGTAAGTTAAGCTCAATCTTGCTCTTAAATGGAGTGAAGTAATTTTTTAGGACCAACTGACCAAAATGCTAGTCTTCGGGACAGCTTTTATTCAATTTAAGAATTGCAGGAGAGGCAAAAAAGTTCGGGGCCATGACAAGACTAACCAACTCTAACTATCTGAGTGCAGATTATTTTAACATCTGTTGCCTACAGATTTCTAGACCTACCATGCTCATCCCCATCCAACTAGAAAGAAATATAATCTAGGCAGAGAATCGTGACTCAGTACCACAGCAACTCGGTTTCAACATCTTCATAAAGCTCAGTGGGGTGTAGTTTAGAAGACTAGCTAACCAATGCGATGAGGAATCAAAAATGCTAAATACTAGAACTCCAAAAGGACGAATGGCATCGGGGTCTAAATAATTCCATTTTGACAATGACCAAGAGAGCAATATATAAGAAAGACACATCTCAATGAACAAAAACAGAAGATTTCAGTGATTATGATTTTTTGGGCTGTCAAAGAAATGAAAAATAAAGCTGGTCTACCACTAAATATGAGAAAAATACATTGTCATTCTGATGCAAAGAGGACAGCAGTTTATTTTCTTTTTATCCAAGTGAAATCCTACAAAGGTCAACCACTCAGTCTTTCATTGTTTTGTGGTAAAATGCTGGAACTTTTGTCGTATTTGGACCACCATGACAGTGTATAAATGTTTTTACTCATCTTTCTCACGTGTGTGTTTCCATCAACATATTCCAAAACATTACATCCCAAATGCACCAAAACTAAATTACTCCAAAATATTACATCTCAAATGCACCAAAAAATGAGTTAATCATATAAGTCAATGATTAGGCCCCACTCAGAAATGCAATGTGGGGCCATAATCATTTCATCATAAGTAAATGAGCAAATCACTTATAGTAAGCAAACCTGAAATTATGACCCCATTCAGAAATGCAATGTGCTTCATCAACGGCCAACAAACATATTCCTGTCTTTAGCAATCTCGTCCAAAAACTGGAGTAATATTGATACACTTCAGAATCACTCATCCTTTAGACATACAAATACTTTTTAAAAACAAATGAAACAAGTAATTATACAAATACTCTCTGGCAAACACAGCTCTGAGAAACAGAACATAGTAACCTTTACTGATTTCTGATTAGCCACCATGTATACTGGCAAATATCTCCTAAATAGGACTAAATGGCCATGACATTGAATTCAACGATAGTTGCTGCATTTATTAAAAGAGGAAAGACAGGGATTGCAGATGCATACTTTGAAGAAAACACAGAAGATGAAATGAAGCAATTAAGAAGACAAAACATGAAGCTAAAAGAATTTAGATCCAGGTCAAGTAAAAGGAAAAAAAAATGCTTTGGACATTCTTTATGCCATGATTCTTCAATAAAGATATAAAAACCAAACCAAGCCTTATCCCACTAGGTGGATTCAGCTATCGAGAAAGATATCTATTAGGATAAAATCATACAAAGTGCCGGGATTGCGCATACACAGCAAGATGGTCGAATGAAGCTTCAACACAACTTAAAAATGTTTGCAAAAGACTAAAAGGTCAACAATCATTAACATGGAACAACATCTGAAAACAGCTGTAACAGAAATTTCTAGAAGTCGGAAAGAATTAGCAGTCCAACCAATTATTGCTTTTTTCGTCTATTACATTAGCCTAAGAACCAATATGACACACTTTTGAGCCATCACAAAAATTTCTTCAGCACAGCACAATCTATGCCCTTTACCTTGTAGAAAGCATACAAGCCCTCTCTGGAGTCATGTAAACAATGTTGCATTGACCACTCTCAGCCTTGCTGTGCACGCTCGAATCAGTCTGAGCACTCGAGAGGAATTCAGCTTTAATTCCTCTTTGTTTCAATGCCATTACCTATACATTCAACAGCATAGTTATTATACTTTAGCATATTCACAAAGGTAAACAAAACCTAACATTTTTTGCTTAAAGCGTACCTGATCCTGCATCAAAGATATAAGAGGGCTAATAACTATAGCAGTCTTTCTCGCAATCAATGGTGGCACTTGATAGCTTCATTACATAATTTAAGGCAAAAGAGTCGGTAAAAATTTTAATTTATCGCGAAAATAGAACATAAAGAAGGAAAACTAAACATAAAGCAAACTTGAAATTTTGGGAAAGAAATAGAAATAGTAAATGGCAAAAAGACCCAGTTTTTTTTTTCTTTTGCCGAAATGGCACATTAGACCCGTGTGCTACCGTAATAATCTAATAAGCCTACGGTTCATAAGAATGTAAGAAAAATCTCCCAACATTTCAGCATACACATGTAGTGAGGCACATTTTTACATACAGGCATACCCGAGACAGTGAGACACATTCTTATAGTAACACAGGGTCTAACGTACACGTGGAGTTTAAGCGCTTTACCCTAAAAACAAACAAAAAAAAAGAGATTGAAACATACCAAAGAGACTTGCCACTTCCAGTGGCCATGACAACTAGGCAATCTTTTCCCTGTAGAATTTTTTCAATAATTTCTTTCTGATATGGCCGAAATGTTGAATACCCAAAATATTTCTGCACCCATAAAACAAAGATAATCAATAAATCATTCGATATATGCACACATGTATAAAAGATTTAATTGAAAAAAAAAGGATAAATAGCATTATAATAACAAAAAACTGAAAAAGTAATGAACCTTGAGAACGGACTCCATTTTTTGAGGGGCTTGGGTAGTGGGTATGTGTCTGTGGGGGTGTATACATACACACAGCTAGAGCAAGTGTGTGTTGTGTGTGTGTTTTATATATATGTATGTGTATATAGCCTTTTGGCTTCCCGCCATTTCTTAAGCAATTATCTTATGCGGCAGCTTGTTTTTTATTTGAACTAAACCCGTGCCTGTCTAAGCGGCACGATTACTGTTACGAGTGGATGAGCAAACTGGCACGATTTTAGGTGTTTTATATTTGTGCAACACATGATATGAGCGTGGTTTTTTTGTTTTTTTTATAAATATAATTTATAAGTTGGTGTTATAAGTTTAAATAATAATTTAAATTAACAATATTAGTTTAGTTAATATTTATCTAGACGTAATTATAGTCAAGTTTATAATACCTATCTCGCTTAAACATCCAAACCTCTAAGTGTTGAGACACCGATTTACAATAGAAAACTGAATTACCACACAGAATTTTTGGTCCTGTTAGATCATAAGCTCGTTAGTTTAATGTCAAAGATGATTAAAGCTTTGTTTGGCCTAATAATAAAATTTTAACTTTTAAATTGTAAAAATTTGGTAAGAAGTGTTGTTAAATAAAAGTCGTTGACTGTTTCGCCTATATTTGATAATGTTGAACTTTTAAAAAATTTAAAGACAACGTTGGACTTAAAAAAATATGAAAATGTATATTTGAAAAAAATAATAATAATAATTCTCGCATTATGTAAAAACAATTTCACAAAAACCTATTTTAAAAATTTTCAATTTGAAACTTCTTATTTTTCAACTTTTACCTAAAAATAATTTAAAAAATGAACCAAAGAAGTTAACCTCTATTTTTAAATTCATAAAGCACTTTTGAGTGTCAAAAAATTAAGTCAGAGCCTAAATTCCGATTACTTTTCATGCCATAGAGAAGCCTGCCTTCCTGTTGTTCATATTAGATTAATTTAACTAATATCAATTGGCATAATTCAATTTTTATACGAGTATATGTTAAATATATTTTTGAAGCAAGCCTTAAAAAATTTAGAGTTTAAATGATAATCCATGATTTACAAATCCTATATTTGGAATAATGAAATATTCTAAATTCTTATATTTTTATGCATACAGAATATAATTCAGATAATGTATAAACTTTAATTAACATCAAATTATTAATCACATAAAAATAAGCTACATCACAGCAAACTAATCATCGTTTAATTTATCCATACTGATATGCCATGTTGCCCATGAACAATGTCTATGGGAAAACTCTTCAATCCGGGTTGTCGAGACCTCACATAGGGGTGAGCCCTACAGCCGGATAGCCATATGGCTATCCGGACTGAAGGTTTTTCCATGTCTATGTGAAAAGCTTTCTATATTCATCAGCCTCTCCACCCATCTCCACCATGCTCCTGTCCTTCCTTTCCTTGTCTAAATCAAGCTTCTGCTTCAGTTCCTTCTCCTTCTCATCTATCTGTACGACACAACCCCCAAAAAGTGAAAAAAAAAAAAAAAAAAAATACATTCTCGTCAGCTCGCAGCTAAAATAAATATAATTAGTATCTAGAATTGGCAGATGGTCTTACAGCATCATAAATTTCATCATTTTTCTCAAAGTCGCCGCTTTTGCGTGGGATGATATGAATATGAACATGAGGGACAGTCTGTCCAGCCTGAGGTCCATCCTAATTTATCAAGAAGCATCAAGAAGTTAGGATCTGCAGGATGTGAAGTACTGATTCTTCAAGCAGTACCAATGGCGGTAAAAATAGTGTTTAACAAACACGAGAAAGGAAAATGCAATTGATTTATGTAATACTCATGGAAAAATTCACTTCCCAGAGGATACAGATTAACTCCAACGATGTGATGACACCATAAAAAAGTATGCAAATCCTTTTTGGGTCGTATGTGTATGCACATGCAGGCGTTAGAAGATCAAAGCCCAGACTGTTCACGATTCAAGCCCGTGAGAAAGCAAACAGTGTGTGCAACACGTTTTCTTAATCAATTGACTCAAAGGAAGAGGCATGAAAGTGCAAGCTGGAAGACACAGTTCTAAGTCTAGCTAAGTTCATAATCCTGTCATTTTATACACCATGAAATTCCATAGTGAGTGAAGTCATAGCTTAAGTATGCTATTGCATAAAGATCTCACGAGTCAGAAAGTGCATAATTTATTCAAGTACACATTTACAGTCGTAATGGCCAAAAAAGCTAATTAGGTTTAGTTTTTAAGAACAGAGATGTACGAGCTCAAAGATAAAAGAAAGAAAATTCTATTCAACAAATGATACTATAAGTAAAATTGATAAAAGAACAGCATATTTTTTAAGATTGCACCATTCCTTACTTGGATTGCAAATGTGAGTGAAGATGCCTTGTGGTAGGACTCAAGCTGGTGCCCGACCTTTTGCGCCATAAGCCATAAATCACTAGTCTCATCAGTAGTTAGATCAACAAAGCGCGTCACCTCGCGCCTTGGGCATACAAGAACATGTATTTTGCGTCAAGTGAACCAAATATTACCATTTGAAGCTCAAAACAGATTAGTAAAGAAAAACTATTGCTGAATCAAGCGACCATTTCTCCAATTTAGCACTAGCCACACATACATACATATATATATACACACACACACACACACATGGAACTAATAATAGCAGCCAGCAAAGCAGAAGTCATAGGATCAACATGCATGTCAACAGGTAAAACAAAAGCCTGTTGACAGTAGACTTCCATGTTGCTTGCGCACGAGCAAAGCAGCAGAAAATGAATGTTGGTATAAACTCCAATCATTGCCAGCTAATACTTCACGATCAATTTAGACGTGATTATCACACAAGTACATTGGAAAAACGTGTGCTTCCTAGACAAACTAAGTGCAGATCCCTGAGTGGTAGTATCCAGGCAGCTAATACAAGCTCACAAGTGTATCTATAACCCCAGTGAGATTTGCAGTACCAAACCATAACATAGACATCATTGTTAATACATGATTATCCAATGCTGCTAATGAAATTTACCCATTTAATTATTATATCTACTAGTATTCATCGTGATAGAACATTCAAACATAGACAGAGGAAAGGATATGACCTGCAAAAGCAAACAGAAAGGTCTCACAATCCATAATTGAAAAAAGAAAATAAACACAACGGTAAAAATGGTATAAAAGAAGCGGGTAAAGTGCAACAAATGCTCCTGTAATTGGGCAAATTTTACTAATAGCCCGCAATGCTTACTAGGAGTTTAAAATTAGTTCTCAATATTTCAAAAGTCATATTACAAGTCCCAATGTTTGTTCGGCCAAAAAGAAAACTCCAAATGTTTACCATAAGCGTTCAAAATAGTTCGGACAATCATTTTTCTATTAAAACACAGCGCAATGGAAAATACATATATTATCATGCAAGCGCCATTTTTCGGGACTCACTTGAAAGTCCGAAACATAATTTCACGGGTATAAAAGTAGAAGTAATTTTGAGATTTTTTGTCCAAATTTCATGGAGAAACAACTGAAGGAACTAACTTTACAACTTTCGCCACTGGCCATTTGGTCTAGTGGTATGATTCTCGCTTTAGATGTGAGAGGTTTAAAGATCAAGTTTCGTGTGTAACATCCTAAATGATGTAAATGACTTAGGTCTTCCTTAAATCAAAAAGAATGTGAGTCACGTCTCACTGTCATGACAAATAATTGAAATTATTAGATTATTACAACCGTGCAACCTTGACAAAACACACGGGTTTTCTACCCCTTACCCGAAAGTAAATCAATAGATGAATTCAGCCATAAAAAGGTCAAATATGAGATGGTAAGTACCAGGAAGAAGAGGGCGGAGGTTGACCATGGCATAAGAAAGATCAGTGGAGCAGAACACTTCCTTTGGGTCAATTTTGTACGGCCCGAATGTATAATTCTCCGGGTGCTCCATCTGCACTAGATTATTCCCCAAGTTAATATATAACAAAAACAAGCAAATTAATACAATAGATATTTCTTTTAGATCCGTGAATATCTAAGCTTTGCCTACTAATTCCACAAGCCCGAAATCAACAGTGTACAGTGGTAGTGACTGGACGCGAACTGAATTAATACAATTAGTAATATTAATATTTTCTTTTTAAAATTCGTGGATATCTAAGTTTTGCACCCTCTAATCCCACAAGCCCGAAATTAACGGTCGAGTAAACTTCAAGGGAATTAATATAATTAGTATTTAAGTTTTGCTTTTGGGTGTAACTTTTTTAAACTTGCCTTGAAGGGTGGCGTTGGAGAGGATGAAAAAGAGGCCCTTGTGGTGTGGAAGAGGCGATGCTTTGTGGCGGCGATGGAATGCAGAGCTATGGAGGAGTAGGTGTAGGATGAAACAGAACGTGGTACCAGAATCTTTAACATTAGTACTTTTGTGCAGTGAGGTTCAGGCCTTTTAGTTGGCCCCCAAGACTTCGGAATCTCTCTAAATTTTTCCCCAATGCTAAAGTTTTAAAATTATTTCTTTTTACAGACGAGTTGGATGGAATGGTAGCGAAGAGAGTCACATATTGTAATGAAAATTTCTGGTTTATTTAGAAAGGGCACAACAATAAGAGTGCACGAGAAATGTCTTTTTTTGTGTGGTCGCCAAACGACCATTAACAAGTTAATTTGCACAAAAATTTGTCTCAACAGAACCCGCAATTTCTTGCTACATTCTTTTGCAATTTTCAATCAACCATGTGAGAGGACTCTCCTTATGTGAGACATCCCTTCGTTTGATAAAAATCCGGCTTTAGCCTCCTAAGGAAAAAAAAAAAAGGAACAACACAACATAAAACTAATGTTGGAAAATATTTAGTATGGTTTAATGAAAAATAAAAGCTTCAGAAACTTTAACATTGGGATGACTTTGCTCTATTGGTATGTTATTTGTTGTAAGTGCAAAAAATTGTAGATCAAATTTTATTGGTGATATCCTTTCATGCCTATTGTATGGACTAGTACTTAGGCTTCCTTTAATTTTTTTTTTTTTAAACACACACACATATATATATATATATATATATTGGACTTATTCTCAATTGAATCATAATCTTTTCCCTGTTTTTCCTCTTTTCTTTTTAAGTTTTCATTTAGGTCTCAATTGAATCATAATATTTAGTATGTGTCGAGCACCATGCTGCACCACAAAATTTATAATTTTACGCTAAATTCAATGTTGTCCTATTTCAAATGAGTTTTTCCATCCTTTAAAAAATAAAATATATATATATATATATATATATATATTTAATCGTAGAGTTATTTTTGTTAATGTAAATTAAATTGTGTCTGTCGCGTACCTCATCCTCTTTATTTTCACATTTTAATTCCTTTAATGCAATCTTTGTTGATAGCAGACTCGACAAATAATATGGGTTATTTGCAATTCTCTTGTGCACTTGGCACGAATTAATATATGAATGCAATAGGGTGTGCTCACATTTTAATTCTTTTAGTAAAATCTTGTTAATAGCATACCCGACAAATAATACGATTTATTTGCAACAGTTTTGTACATTGAATACAAACTAATTTAAATTAAATTGTGTATGTTTATTAACAGAGAGCGAAAGCAAGAGGGTGTTCACATTTAATGTAAATTAAATTGTGTCTCTCACGTACCCTCATCCTCTTTATTTTCACATTTTAATTCCTTTAATGCAATCTTGTTGATAGCATACGAGACAAATAATATGGGTTATTTGCAATTCTCTTGTGCACTAGGCACGAACTAATATATGAATGCAATAGGGTGTGCTCACATTTTAATTCCTTTAGTAAAATCTTGTTAATAGCAGATCCAGCAAATAATACGATTTATTTGCAACAGTTTTGTACATTGAATACGAACTAATATAAATTAAATTGTGTATATTTGTTAACAGAGAGCGAAAGCAAGAGGGTGTTCACATTGTGATTCCTTTAATAAAATCTTGTTAATAGCAGGTCTGCAAATAATACGACTTAGTCTCAAAAAGAGATAGTTAGTACCCCTGGAAAAAGACACATGTCTCGATCGGCATACATAGTTGCCCGTACAGACAATTTATAGGTCAATTGAAGGATATATAGTAATTAAAAACAAGGATGCCCAATTAATTTTCCACTGATGATCCATTCGATTCTGTTTAGATTCCTACTTAACGTTAACAGTTTTGGAGAGCATAATTTACAGTGTAAAAGATTTGAAATGATCTTAATTTCTTGACAAGTTCTGAAAATTATAGTCGCATCATCACATGTAGCTTCTTTTTTGTTTTTGTTTTTGTTTTTGTTTTTTTTCCCCTAGAAGTGAATAAAAACAGGAGAAAAAGCACAACATGTAGCTGGTTTAGTAACAAATAAGATCCTGCTTCAAAGAAGTGTTGTTCACTTTTGGATACTTTTAATGAATCAATTTTAGTTGAGTTTAATTAAGCCAGAGCTTGAGTACATTGCTCTACTTATTGAAGTACAAAGAAATCAAGACACAGCTTAAAAAGTGAAGTTTTCCTTCTCAAACCAAACATAGTCCAATTGCATATTTCACACAAATCAGTTGATGATCAACAACCAACGTGAATCAAAACCATGATTTTTCCTAGTGTATCGGTCCGACAATCTCGTTTCGAAATTTGTCTAAGTTTTTTTATCTTTTCTATTGCTATGTTTTCATACGCAGGAATACATACTCCCATTAGCCGAATTTTGTAGCAAAAATAGGCTAACCAAACCATACTTCAAATATCGTCAAGAGTAAGGCCAGTCGCTCAGGCCCAAGGGTTTGAGTTTTGAACTGAATCCTTTAATTGCAAGATTAGGCCTTTTATGAGTCATATAATAGTATCCCCCCATGAACACGTTTTACAGGCACCAATGAACTTATTTGCATTGGGCCTTAGAACATCAACTTGGCCCAAAAGTGCCGACATCTACCCCAAATCTTCTACTGTGACCATCTGTAAGACTGCACAGCAGTTGGTGGGTCACATGCTTTCTTCACTATATCTATTTTTTGGGCACAATATCTATACAATCATTCCAAGTCATCTTGCATATGTTGGTCACCAACAATGCTCTTAACATCTAACTTGCATATGAGCAAATATATGTGACTTGTCTCCCAGGGTTGGATGGAACAGAAGCATCCAACAGTGCCATGTTAGTTCAATTTAGAATTTAAGTCATCTGCACATTCATATAACGAACTTCACTTAGAGGAATAAGTCTTGGTTTGATTGAAATTACTTTAACCATTTGTTATTCTCACTTCTTCTCTAAAGGGCGATTGCTTACTACAGTTTATGTGATTTGAATAAGCAAAATTTGGAGGCACAAGCATCAAATAAATACATGGTGTGAGGAACAACAACTTGAAGATAAAGGTGCCAATAATAAGGCTGTGTAATTATGACACATGAAAATCATACCTCTTTTATTAACTATTCTCTTAAAAATAAGGGTAGAATAGTATATTATAAAATGATAATAAACAAAAAAATACAATAGAAAAGTATATCACTATTGATAACTTTGACGAAAACCTCATCCACTTTTAATAAAAGTAGATATAAATCCCAAACTTTAAGAAATACGAGGAACCTACCATTTCTTTGAATAATATCTTACTTTAAAAAAAAAATAGAAATAAGAGCAAAAATGCGAATCATTAGTATTAAGAATAATGTTAAGTGTATCTGCAACTCCTTCATTTTTTTTTCTTTTTCACTTATCTTTTTCCTAATCTTTTTTTTTTTTTTTTGTCTTTCTGTGTATCTCGAGGCTAAACATAATACATGTATCAACACTGACTCTTTATTTTCACATTTTAATTCCTTTAATGCAATCTTGTTGATAGCATACGAGACAAATAATATGGGTTATTTGCAATTCTCTTGTGCACTAGGCACGAACTAATATATGAATGCAATAGGGTGTGCTCACATTTTAATTCCTTTAGTAAAATCTTGTTAATAGCAGATCCAGCAAATAATACGATTTATTTGCAACAGTTTTGTACATTGAATACGAACTAATATAAATTAAATTGTGTATATTTGTTAACAGAGAGCGAAAGCAAGAGGGTGTTCACATTGTGATTCCTTTAATAAAATCTTGTTAATAGCAGGTCTGCAAATAATACGACTTAGTCTCAAAAAGAGATAGTTAGTACCCCTGGAAAAAGACACATGTCTCGATCGGCATACATAGTTGCCCGTACAGACAATTTATAGGTCAATTGAAGGATATATAGTAATTAAAAACAAGGATGCCCAATTAATTTTCCACTGATGATCCATTCGATTCTGTTTAGATTCCTACTTAACGTTAACAGTTTTGGAGAGCATAATTTACAGTGTAAAAGATTTGAAATGATCTTAATTTCTTGACAAGTTCTGAAAATTATAGTCGCATCATCACATGTAGCTTCTTTTTTGTTTTTGTTTTTGTTTTTGTTTTTTTTCCCCTAGAAGTGAATAAAAACAGGAGAAAAAGCACAACATGTAGCTGGTTTAGTAACAAATAAGATCCTGCTTCAAAGAAGTGTTGTTCACTTTTGGATTCTTTTAATGAATCAATTTTAGTTGAGTTTAATTAAGCCAGAGCTTGAGTACATTGCTCTACTTATTGAAGTACAAAGAAATCAAGACACAGCTTAAAAAGTGAAGTTTTCCTTCTCAAACCAAACATAGTCCAATTGCATATTTCACACAAATCAGTTGATGATCAACAACCAACGTGAATCAAAACCATGATTTTTCCTAGTGTATCGGTCCGACAATCTCGTTTCGAAATTTGTCTAAGTTTTTTTATCTTTTCTATTGCTATGTTTTCATACGCAAGAATACATACTCCCATTAGCCGAATTTTGTAGCAAAAATAGGCTAACCAAACCATACTTCAAATATCGTCAAGAGTAAGGCTAGTCGCTCAGGCCCAAGGGTTTGAGTTTTGAACTGAATCCTTTAATTGCAAGATTAGGCCTTTTATGAGTCATATAATAGTATCCCCCCATGAACACGTTTTACAGGCACCAATGAACTTATTTGCATTGGGCCTTAGAACATCAACTTGGCCCAAAAGTGCCGACATCTACCCCAAATCTTCTACTGTGACCATCTGTAAGACTGCACAGCAGTTGGTGGGTCACATGCTTTCTTCACAATATCTATTTTTTGGGCACAATATCTATACAATCATTCCAAGTCATCTTGCATATGTTGGTCACCAACAATGCTCTTAACATCTAACTTGCATATGAGCAAATATATATGACTTGTCTCCCAGGGTTGGATGGAACAGAAGCATCCAACAGTGCCATGTTAGTTCAATTTAGAATTTAAGTCATCTGCACATTCATATAACGAACTTCACTTATAGGAATAAGTCTTGGTTTGATTGAAATTACTTTAAACATTTGTTATTCTCACTTCTTCTCTAAAGGGCGATTGCTTACTACAGTTTATGTGATTTGAATAAGCAAAATTTGGAGGCACAAGCATCAAATAAATACATGGTGTGAGGGACAACAACTTGAAGATAAAGGTGCCAATAATAAGGCTGTGTAATTATGACACATGAAAATCATACCTCTTTTATTAACTATTCTCTTAAAAATAAGGGTAGAATAGTATATTATAAAATGATAATAAACAAAAAATACAATAGAAAAGTATATCACTATTGATAACTTTGACGAAAACCTCATCCACTTTTAATAAAAGTAGATATAAATCCCAAACTTTAAGAAATACGAGGAACCTACCATTTCTTTGAATAATATCTTACTTTAAAAAAAAAAATAGAAATAAGAGCAAAAATGCGAATCATTAGTATTAAGAATAATGTTAAGTGTATCTGCAACTCCTTCATTTTTTTTTCTTTTTCACTTATCTTTTTCCTAATCTTTTTTTTTTTTTTTGTCTTTCTGTGTATCTCGAGGCTAAACATAATACATGTATCAACACTGACTGATCTACCATAAGTGTCTTTTGTACACTTACTGACTTTTCATTTTCATTATAAAAAAGTAGAAAGTATATATTCAAACCTATTATAACCAGTCTTGTTGTTAAAGATTTGGTTATACAAAGTATGTGAAATGATGAATAAACAAGAAAAGAGTTCCATTCAATGAATGGTTCTTGCATACTGTTACTAAATGTACCAATGTGGGCTATGGAAGATACGAAGCTACTTCTCTGGTTGCCTTTCATTGTTGGGAAATTTGGAAGCAAAGAAACAAGGCTTGCATTGAAAGTAAAGCTATTGCAATTGATAGAGTTCTCGCACAGGCCCAATGCAATAGAGCAAACTATGCTAGAGCTACAACACTCATGACTAAGCCCCAATCCCAGCTCCAGCAAAATAATGCTGTCGCGCAATCTCTCTGGTCCCTCCCACCCCGCCACAGATTCAAGTTCAACGTTGATGCATCATTCAAAGGACCGGATAAGGCAGCCACGACGCTTATTGGACGTAATAGTGATGGTACCCTTATTGCAGGCCAAGCTTCACGATTGTGCTGCTCTTCAGCTGCTAAAGCTGAAGCTTTGGCAATTAGAATGGCCAGCCTATTTGTAAGAGACTATCGGAATCACAGCATCACCATTGAGAGTAACGCACAAGCAGTGATCAACGCAATCAATTCTCTGGGTATTGCTCCAAGTTAGAGAGTAAGAGTCGTTGCGGAGGATGTTCGAAAGATTGTGACAGGGAACCCGAACATTAGGTTCAGCTGTATTAGGAGATCTGTTAACAAACCCTGCGACTGGGTCACAAAAGAAAAATGTAATGATACTCTTCCGATAGATTGGCCATCTAATGTACCCTTCCCCCCTCTCTCCCCCCCCCCCCCCCCCCCCCCGCGCCGGCTGTATCAACTTCTGAACTTGGATGTATACCCTTTGGGGATTGGGTAACCTTGTAATCTTTTCAGCTTTAATGATTTTAATGGACCAAAAAAAAAAATTCCATTGGGTGTTTCCGAGTAGCGAGGCTTACACCCATTCAGATTTTTTTTTACTAAATTGAATTGTTGTTGCCCAAGATCTTATAAGGTGGTTATAATGTGGTGTTAGAGTTTCTGATTTTTAGATGTGGGATATATTCTAACACTTCCCCTCACGTGTAACTTGATTTGAAAGAAGTTACACATGGAATAACACTCGTGGACCTAATTTTGAGAAGGGTCATAACACATGTGGAAGGTTGAAGAACATGTAGACCTAAATTTTTTAGATAGGTCACACATGGAAGATGAAATACACATGGTAGATAACACGTGGGAGATTGAAGATGCGTGGAACATGATACTCGTGAAAGATTGAACACAAGTGGACCTGATTAAGATGGGTGTGAAAGATTGAAGAACATGTGGACCTAATTTTTTGAGATAGGTTACACATGGAATATTAAACATACGTGGTAAATAACACGTGGGAGATTGAAATGTGTGGAACATGACATACACAAAAGATTGAACACAAGTGGACCTGATTAAAATGGGTCGCATGCGGATAAATATGACTAGACCAAGGACCCAGCTCTGATACCATGTTAAGATAACTGAGATTTTAACTTAAAACTAATTGGTACCAAGTGGAGTAGCCCAGGATCTTATAAGGTGATTTTAGAGTTGCTAATTTTTTGATGTGGGAAGTTATATTCTAACAGTTGTTGACTTTTAATCGTGGTACTTTTGCTTGGTTTTCTGTATACCCGGGAAGATGGAATTAGCTTTGGTTCAAAGAGCCTAGCCTTCTTTTGTAATGTGCCATTGGCACTTTGCTTTATTCTTATTTTTCATTAGACAGTTCGATTGGATTTTGCCATTCTTTCTCGATGCAATTAGATTGTGCGTTAAAAATGGGTGCAAAATAAACCAAGTTAAAATATCTGCAAGTGCACGGATCATGTAGTGTAGTGTGCTCTGAGTGCGGAATCGTACCACAGGGAAGCTTGTAGTTAAGTTAGTGAAGTAGGGTGAAAATGTTAAAGCGCTTAAGTGACAGGTTCGCAGAGTAGGTTTGAATAACGTGCGAGAATGTAAACTAATTTAAATAACGTGCGAGAATGTAAACTAATTTAAACTAACTAATTTATCTAAGTTAAACTAACTAAGTACGAATACGAGAGGTAGTGATCTAGGGGTTGAACATGTAAATGAGGCAACTAATATAGGCTCGGTATCCAGTTTATCTAATTTTGCAAGGGCTTAAGCTACAAACATACACCCGGTTAAGCTAAAAGCTATAGACCTAGTTAATTTACTTAGTTTATTTTAACCAAGTACAACAAGACAAACTAAACTAAAGAATTAACCTTACTGGTAGAAACTATGGTACAAACTCTAGTTTCATGGAATCTATGGTACAACCTATAGATTCATGATTAAAACAATTATATGGCACGAAAGTAAGGCAATAATATCAACTACAAGCATAATATTATGACACGAAAGTAAAGCAATCACAACGTCTACTTAAAAGCATTACGAATGAAAGACAATACTGAATTAAAGCAAGCCATATATTTGCAGAATTTTTACAAGTCAAAAATGGATGAAATAATCTATCCTATCTTTTTGTCAAACATTTTCCAAGTATGAAACATGAGAAATGCAATCTACTATTTTAAACATATTCAGTTGTTAATGATAAACATGATAAGAGAACCTTGTACATAGTTTTCACAAATAGATACTCTTATTGGAAATCGACTATTGATTGCTTCGGAGTACATATTTAGAAGTAAGCTAAGCAAATTAAATTTATTCAACTCCCAACCTTCAAGTTATGCAAACAGATTGGACTTCGATATTCTTGCCTTTATTTGAGATCAAACTCTTGATCATGCCTTAACCTTTTTTACATTTGTCAGAAATATAAAAGTACAACTTACAATATCTCTATATAGTGTTCAGTTTTCTTTGCTTTCTGAATATCCCATGTAGCGGGCTTTAAGGCCAACAATCCCCCGCCATTATGAATGAGGTTGCCAGGTTTTAAAGTGACCCCTACGTGCCTTAATCACCCAAGATATTCAGGCTCGAAACCTTACACTAGAGTACATATCCCAAATTACAATGTCTAGGATAGTGGTGCTTAGAGATTTACAACATATTTATACCAAAAATTTATTCAACAGAAAATGTACATATAACTCTTTTTTTTTTCTTTGTTTTTTTTTTTTTCAAAGTGTACATACAAACAGAGTGACATAACATACTGTACAAACATGGCATATAGGGGTTCAGGTTTCAATCACAATAAATTCTCATAGCAAACGGTAATCCTATCTTAGTTATTTCATAATCACATACCTATTAATTGAAGAAAAGAAGAGCAACTAGGCTTACTAATGAATACAGTAACCCAAAGTTTTTCTTACAGAGTTTCCTCAGAGTTTTTCACAATACACAGCTAACAAAATAGGTTCTGAAATCATCTAAATCATCTTCCTCTAAACAAGTAAGATAGCGAATTACTCTTTCTCGTGAACAAAATGGTGTATTTCTTGCATATTTTGAAAAAGATTTTCATGAAATACACGCACCCCCACACCGAAACTTTGCTTGTCCTCAAGCAATTAACAATGTAAGACAGTGAGAATGTAATATGCAAGTAATAACATAATAACAAATGCTATATTCCCAAACCTATGGTTTGCTTACTCTACAATGCATGTTGATCAGGTATAAAGAAAAATGTAGTAAGGAAAGATATCACCTGTTGTGAAGCATTTCTATGTCGATGTCAAGGCTTTTCTACTAACTTTTGCCAAAAGATGTATCATTCTGCGATTAAAGATTAGTAGACAAAGCATTTTATAGATTATCATCAACACAACAAAAAGAATATTTAATTAATCTATACAAAATGGTAAAAGGGGGTCAAAAAGAATTATGGTCAAGGAAACAACCTAATACATAAAGCAATAAATAAACTACCCAAACCATTTAGACTCTATTATGGGGTTCTAGAGTTGATACTCCTACAAAGACTAGCTCTTCTAGAGGTTTTTGTGTTCACGACATCTAGTGCTTTCTTTCGGCCACTTAAGGCCAAAGCCAGTTCCACAGGGTCAAGGTTTATTACAGTGGGGTTTTATCTCACAAACGTTACGTCTGATGTATGCTCACACTCCTAACTACCTTATCAAGTAATATCCAACAGACCCAAACCACATTAAGCTGGTGGAGTAGCTCACACTATAAGACAGAGTTGCACAATTAAGCCAACCGCACATAGAAACGTATAGTGACTACTACTAGACTAACACTGGTACCTTTATGAATGTTCCTCAGGGCTAAAACCCAAACTACCTAAAATTGGAGAAAGATTCATAGAGTACATGTAACGATAGAATTTAAATAAATATTAACACAAAAGAATACTAGGTTGCCTCCTAATAGCGCTAAGTTTAACGTCTTCAGCTAGACGGTTGTATTGAGTTTAATGTCATCAGCTAGGCAGATTCTCTTTTATGGAATGCCTGCAAGGTCCTGAAGTTCTACAGATTCAACTTCGTGAGGGACCACCTTAAGATTGAATGCATGCTTCAATCGTTGCCCATTAACTGTGAAGATACGCCCATTTGTGGGGTGCTTGATCTTGATAACTCCAGAAGGATATGCTTCAAGCACCACATAGGGTTCATCCCACCTTGTTCTTAATTTGTCTGGGAATAATTTCAGTTTGGAGTTAAACAACCAAACGGTATCAGAATGAGAGAAGGTTTTTATCAGAATAGATCTATCATGAATTCTCTTCCTTATCTCTTTGTAGAGTTTGGCATTCTCATAAGCTTCAAAACGAAGCTCTTTCAATTCACTTATTGTCAATTTTCTATCTTCACCTGCCTGTTGTAAGTCAAAGTTCAGGGCCTTAATAGCCCAATAGACTTTATGCTCTAGTTCAATAGGAATGTGGCAAGCTTTACCGTATACCAATCTATACGGGGACATGTCGATGGGAGTTTTGAAAGTAATACGGTAGGCCCACAATGCATCATGCAGACGATTGGACCAATCTTTTCGATCGGGCCTAACCCATTTCTGAAGAATTGACTTGATTTCCCTATTTGACACTTCTACGTGACCACTTGTTTGTAGATGATACGGCGTCACTATCTTGTGGTAGACGGAGTATTTTCTTAATAAAGCTTCGAGTGTCCTGTGACAAATATGCTGGCCTCCGTCACTTAGAAAGTGGTACCCTGAACCGAGAAAAGATGTTCTCTTTAATAAACTTGACCACGACTTTGTGATCATTGGTTTGGGTTGCCACTGCTTCTACCCACTTGGACACATAGTCCACACCAACAAAAATGTAAGTATAACCTGAGGAATGAGGAAAGGGACCCATAAAGTCTATACCTCACACATCAAAAAATTTACAAATGAGGATGGGTATAAGGGGCATCATGTCCCTTCTCGAGATAAAGCCAGCTTGTTGACATTGGGGGCAATTTTTGCAAATTTGCTGGGCATCCTTGAAAATAGTGGGTCAAAAAAACCCACATTGTAGGACTTTAGCAGCTGTCATTTTTCCTCCAAAATGTCTACCACATGCTTTAGAATGGCAGAATTGGAAAATGCTGTCAAACTCGTCCTCAGGTATACATCTCCTAATGACTTGATCGGCACAGATCTTGAAAAGATAGGGATCTTCCCAGGTAAAGTACTTGACTTGTGCCATGAATCATTCCCTTTCTCGTTTACCCTAGTGAGTTGGAAACTCTTGGACAGTCAGATAATTGACATAATGGGCATACCACGGGGTCTTATGTGAGATGGAAAAAAGTTGTTCATCAAGGAATGTGTCTTTGAAAGGTAGAGTATCAATAGGAGAAACACGTATTAATCGTGATAGATGATCGGCAACAGAGTTCTCGCTTCCTTTCTTGTCCTTGATCTCAAGGTCAAACTCTTGTAGGAGTAATAGCCAATGGATTAGACGGGGCTTTGAATCTTTTTTGGTTAGTGAATACCGCAAAGCCGCGTGGTCCGTGTACACTATTACTTTGGATCCTAGGATGTAAGATCTGAACTTGTCCAATGAGAAGACTATAACCAGCAATTCCTTTTCAGTGGTTGTATAGTTCTTTTGTGCATCGTCCAAGGTTTTGCTAGCATAATATATCACAGTAGGCAGCTTATCCCTACGTTGTCCTAATACAACTCCCACTACATAGTCTAATGCATCACACATTATCTCAAATGGGAGACTGTAGTTAGGAGGTTGGATGATAGGAGCAAAGGATAGCAAGAATTTCAGTTTGTCAAAAGCTTCTGAACACCTGTCATCAAATTTGAACTCAGTATCATGTGATAGAAGACTCGAGAGAAGTTGAGCTATTTAGCTGAAGTCCTTGATGAAACGTTGATAAAAACCGACGTGACAAAGGAATGATCGGATATCACGCACCGTCTTAGGTGCGGACAACTTTTCTATTAGCTCGACTTTGGCTGGGTCCACATGGATTCCATCATGTGTAACAACATGACCCAGAACTATACATTGTCTAACCATGAAGTGGCTCTTTTCCCAACTTAGAACCATGTTTGTTTCAACGCATCGGTCTAGCACTTGTGAAAGGTGTATGAAACACTCGTCGAAGGTAGCTCCAAACACTGAGAAGTCATCCATGAAGACTTCTAGGAAATTTTTGATCATATCTAAGAACAGGGCTATCACATATCTTTGAAACGTCGCTGGAGCATTGCAAAGACCAAAAGGCATACGTCGAAAGGCAAAGGTCCAATAGGGACAGGTAAAAGTAGTATTTTCCTGATCTTCAGGAAAGACTGGGATTTGATTGTATCCTGAATACACATCCAGAAAACAGTAGTAGCCTTGTCCGGCTACTTTATCTAAGAGTTGGTAGAGGAAAGGTAAAGTAAAATGGTCTTTCTTAGTCTTGGAATTGAGCTTTCTATAATCAATGCATACACGCTACCCAATAGTGGTTCGTGTAGAGATTAGCTCACCTTTGTCGTTCGAAACCACAGTAATCCCAGATTTATTCGGTACCACTTGTACCGGACTTACCCATGGACTGTCAGAAATCAGGTATATAATACCCGCATCAAGTAACTTGATGATCTCTTTGTGGACGACATCACCAATCTTTGGGTTTAGTCTTCTTTGAAATTCTCGAGAAGGGGTGACTTCTTCCTCGAGATGAATTTTGTTCATACACACAGAGGGATCAATTCATTTCAAGTCAGTGATTGTCCAACCTATTGCCTGTTTATGAGTACCTAGGACTTTTAAAGTTTGTCTTCATGCTCGGTAGTCAAATCCGAGGCAATAATGACTGGAAGAGTCTCATCAGGTCCTAAGTATGCATACTTAAGATGTTGGGGCAAAGTTTTGAGTTTTAATACTGGTGGTGACTCAATTGTGGGACAATCAGGAACTTTAAGGAAATGATTTGTTACTTGATCGTTCTTATCTTGATCAGCAACAATGGAAACGGAGGCGACTATTTCATGTGAAATGTCGCTTTCATACAAGAGTCGTCCTAACTCGGCTATATCTTCATCAGGAGTTAGAATTGACTAGGCAAACTCATCTATGCATGAGTTAATGGTATCTAGATGGAAGCATTCTTCTTCCTCATCTTGGTTCAACTTGTTGGCTGCATCAGCAACCCTAAGTTTCGTTCTCATGTTCCCAAATGTTAGTTCAATCATTCTCGTCCTACAGTAAATAACAACATTAGCTGTTGCTAAGAATGGTCTGCCTAGTAAGACGAGAATGATATTTTTGTTATCAGGGCCTAGGTCCACATCTAACACAATGAAATCTACTGGAAACAATAATTCTCCTACTCTAACAATGACATCCTCTACAACAATTCAAGGTCTTCGCTCAGATCTATCTGCCATTTGATGGGTTACATTTGTCGGTGTTAACACTCCAAGATCTAACCTTTGGTAGACTGTGTGAGGCATGAGGTTAACATTAGAACCTAAGTCCAACAGGGCGCTTTCAATGCGTTGGTCATTAATAAGACATGGAATGGTGAAAACTCCTGGGTCACTGCACTTTTAAGGCAGTTCTCTAGTATATATGTTACTAACCTTTTCAGTAAGACGGACCTTCTTTGGAATGAAGTTGGTCCGTCTCTTTTTCACACATAGATCCTTCAGAAATTTGACATAGGCTGGAATTTGTTGTACTACCTCAACTAATGACAAATTGATCTTAATGTCTTTCAAATACTCTAAGACCTTGAGTTGTTTAGCATTAACACTCACTTCGAACGGGACAGAACTATTGGGAAAGGTGCTTGGGATAATGGTTCAACTATTGGCTCCACCGTTAGGTTCTCAGTCCTACGGGATTCATTAACATCATTGCTTACAACCTCGATCTCAGGTTCCTCCAATTCCTCAATTTCTTCTGGAACATCCCTAACCTTTTCTCTAACCTGGTTATCAATGGTCTTCC
The DNA here is from genome assembly GCA_037974665.1 of Ehretia macrophylla. Taxonomy (NCBI): domain Eukaryota; kingdom Viridiplantae; phylum Streptophyta; class Magnoliopsida; order Boraginales; family Ehretiaceae; genus Ehretia; species Ehretia macrophylla. The sequence continues at coordinate 37,434,146 of CM075782.1, read as the reverse complement.
CACTTCTAAGGGTAGTCACGGCCTTGGCTTGTTCTTGTACAGTCTCAGTTTGGACAGTACTATACTATTCTCGTGGATTTACCACGGTCTAAGATGGAAGCTTACCCTCGTCCCTCTTATTTGAAGTCTAGGTCATTTGCCCGATTTGTCCTTCAAGTTTAGCAATAGACTGTTGTTGAACTTGGAACATTTGCACTAGTTTGTCAAATTTGTCATCAGATGATGACTGTACAGGAGGAAGAGCGGGGACATTGTTCCGTTGTGTTTTGAACGGATTGTCCTGTTGGACTGGGTAGTAACCAGGAGGATTGTTATTTTGTGGCCTCTGATATTGTTGTTGAGGCTCATAGTTTCCTTGTCTTTTCGAATATTGTTGTTGAGGAAATTGAGTCTCTTGATTCCCTTGTCGCCACGAAAATGCGAGATTGTCTCACCAGCCCAAATTATACGTGTTTGAATAAGGATTGTAATTCCTTGTATATCATTGGGTGGCATAGACTTGTTCTTGCATGAACTCAGGATTTTGTGAACCGATTGGATAGTCCAGAGTAGAGTGATCTATTGCAGAACAGACGGTACAAACTTCCGTGATCTGAGGAGCTTGTGAAGAAAAAAACCCTAAAGTGATGAATTTTTCTAATTGCAATGATAGGGCATCTACTTTATCAGTCAAATAGGAATTGAAGTTAGAGTTGACTTCAAACAATGCCTTTTTTTTGGGATTATGGGTGCTCTTACTCTCTCTGTCATCAGTAGTTTTCTGGAAAGCGTCTTCAGCAATATTTTCTATTCTTTTCCAAGCTTCGTCTGCTGTGAGGTTATAGAAATCTCCATTGCTCATTGCATTAACTATCATTTTATTATGATGAGTAAGACCTTTGAAGAAATAATGCAAGAGTTCAGGATGTTCAAACCCATGATGAAGACACTGATTCTTAAGATCGTTAAATTTTTCCCACGATTCATGAAACGGATCCAAGTCCGATTGTGCGAATGTCATGATGTATGTTCGCAGAGTAGTAGTCTTAGCCATTGGGAATAACCTATGTAAAAATTTTCGAATAAGTTCTCCCCAAGAAGTGATTACTCCTGCGTTTAAATGATTTAACCACTATTTGATTTTATCTTTCATTGAAAAGAGAAAAAGACGCAGGTGAATATTTTCACGGCTCACATTAGGAATGTGAAGCTTAGTGCATGCTTTAATGAATTGTGCGATGTGAGCGTGAGGGTTTTCATTATTTTTTCCATAGAAGGAAGGAAACATTGAAATAGTCCCTGTCATGAGCTCAAAATTTATATTGCTAAGAGCCGGTGGGGCTATGGCAAATTCAGGATCAAAATCGCCCGTTGAGAAATGTTATCGTAAAGTCATTGGTTGGTTCATGGGTTGATTAACAGGCTGAGCTATAGGAAGAGGCGGTATGTTTTGAACATTTCCTTCTTGATCCACCATTGGGACTGAGACTCTCTTTCGCAGAGTTTTCTGGGGTTCGGGATTATACGGGGCGAGTTTCGGATCCAAGGAATGATGCCCGTGCATACAAAAACTAAACTAATATATATAAGTGCAATAAAAACTATAGGAAAATATACTAAGTTTATTTATAAACTATATTTATAAAAGTGTAAAACAGTTATAAACTTTAAATTAAACGAGTATAGACATGCATAATATAATTAAATAGTTAAAACAAGTATAAAAAATATAATAGTAATTACAACACTTAAAACAAGTTCGCAATTACTTTTATCAAAAACTAACTATATCGTGCTTCCCCAGCAACGGCGCCAAAAACTTGATGCAATTAGGTTATGCGTTAAAAATGGGTGCAAAATAAGCCAAGTTAAATACCCGCAAGTGCACGGATCATGTAGTGTAATGTGCTCTGAGTGCAGAATCGTACCACAGGGAAGCTCGTTAGTTAAGTTAGTGAAGTAGGGTGAAAGTGTTAAAACGCTTAAGTGACAGGTTCGCAGAGTAGGTTTGAATAACGTGCAAGAATGTAAACTAATTTAAACTAACTAATTTATCTAAGTTAAACTAAGTACAAATATGAGGGGTAGTGATCTAGGGGTTGAACATGTAAATGAGACAACTAATATAGGCTCGGTATCTAGTTTATCTAATTCTGCAAGGGCTTAAGCTACAAGCATACACCCGGTTAAGCTAAAAGCCATAGACCTAGTTAATCTACTTAGTTCATTTTAACCAAGTACAATAATGCAAACTAAACTAAAGAATTAACCTTACTGGTAGAAACTATGATACAACCTATAATTTTATGGAATCTATGGTACAACCTATAGATTCATGATTAAAACAATTATATGCCACGAAAGTAACGCAATCATAATATTAACTACAAGCATAATATTATGACACGAAAGTAAAGCAATCATAACGACCACTTAAAAACATTACGTATGAAAGATAATATTGAATTAAAGTAAGCCATATATTGCAATTTGAATTGAATAAACTGAATCCGATACCATATATTAAAGTACTATTGTGATACCCCAAACCTGGCATGTATTCAATAGCATTTTAAGTTCATTTAAATTGCATTTTATTGACCTTTCACCTTCTTTGACCAAACTAGTTGACTTTTCATCTACATTGACCAACTAGGACAAGGTGAAAATTTTTGTAATGTTTAATAAAAGGCAAACTTGGGATTAGAAATAAAAAAATGCAATGTTAAGTTAGTCAAATTTTGGGTCAAATTTGGAATTAAATCTGAACCAATTGGGGAAGAGTTAGGTAGCAAATTATATATGGTTGGAAAGCTCTATGAGTCTAGTTTATGAGGGTTCAAACCGTTCGTGAATTGGAGTTTTCTAGAAGAAGTTATGGCCGTTTTCGTGAGGTCGCGCATAGCTGTTTTGGTTTAGCGGGTTGACCGAATTTTGACCTTTGACTTCTTGACATTTTTTTTTTAATAAGCAGAATGTGCACGAAAAAAAACAGAGAGAAAAAGGCTTGAAACCATGAGGAAAAGAAGGAAAAAAAAAAAAAAAATCTCAACTTCAAATCTTCGATTCTTCGCGTGGGCTTGTGCGGGGTGGTTTCCGAGGCACTCTACGAGGTTTTCCTAGCGTCTAGGAGCGTCTAAGGTGAGGGAAGCATGTTATTTGCGCATTTATACGTTGTATATATTAACTTTGTCAATTTTTAGATTTATCCGTAGATCATTATTTAAAGCGATTTGATGCTTCTAGAATGTTCCTTAGCATTTGTAGAACATGTATTTATAGCTTTGTAACATTTTCTGCGGTTAAATGTTGTGATTGCAAATTAAATTGTGAAATGAATAGTGTTTTATGAATAGTAAAACCTTGAAACGTTGAAATTGCGCTGTTATGCTTTCCGTTGATGTAGAAACGTGCTAGGTATGCTAGAATGCTAAAATGTGTGGTTTGTTTGGGTTGCGTAGTGGAAAAAACGAGAATTAAGCCTTTGGGAAAGTTGGGGTCGTTTTGGTCGACTTTTGCATTTTCTCATTTTGCGTGTTGGCATTGCTTCGGGAGGCCATGGAAGCACTTTTGGTGCGATTATGGCGTTGGTTGGGTGTTTGGTTGATATAGTTGTAGTTCAAACGAGAAAGGGGGAAATCGGGGCTTTGCGCGAGTTCTAGGGTAAAGTAAGGTTTCGGGGTCTTTAGACGTGCCTTATGTGACCTAGGAGGGTTGGCGAAGTCGGTTTCCAGAACTCTTGGCTCGTTTGGAAATGGTAGCATTTTGATAGTTGGGGCCGATTTGTGTTTTTGTGTGTTTTCTTGTCTTTATGCTTATAGAATGTTTAGAATTACTTGGAATACTTGTTTGAGTTGTTTTGGATTGAATTACTTATCAAATTGCTGCTATTGCGTGCGAGAGTAACCTACTTTGTTATTCTTTCACGTGTGGCTTTATCTTCTTGTTTATCGCCTTGTATCGAGTCTTGCATTGCATAGTGTCTCGCGCGTGAGTGATGGGCCTCTCTGGGTAGCCTTGGGTTGCCAGTGTTGGTTGCTCTAGCTCCGCTGCTATTCCCTTTCTCGCTTGGGTTGCCTCCCAGGGAGATTTGGGTCGTAGGATTGATGGATACTTCCGGGGTATTCCAAATTGGTGTTATAAGGTGGTTTGGGCCGGCGCGTCATCGTTAAAGTCATCGGAATCGTGATCGGTACATTACTCGCTCGAGTGAACCATAGCCTTCAAAGTGTGGTATAGCTTTGATTGGTTGTGTTAATGATTTCTTTAGTTGTTTAATTGTATTGTTGTTTATATTGAATGCCTTTTATTAATTGTATTGCTTAACTGTACCTATTTGCATTGCACGATCTTCTTTCTCTCCAATTCGATATCTGTCTCGCCCTCACTGAGTATACGTGTTGTGTATACTCACTCCTCACCACCACATTTCAGGAAATGCCCTGTTAGCTGGAAAGTTCGTGATTTCGTGAAAGTTCGTGCTTGAAGAGTTGTCTTGAGTGCCTATGTAACTTGAGTTGTCAAAGTTGTCAAGTTGTATGCTTTTATGTTGTATGTAATTATTGTTAAAAGAAATGTAATATAAATCTAGCTATGTAGTTGGAATGGTTTGATAAGTTAGATTATGTATATAGTTAATGTAGCTTAACTTCAATGCATGGTTGTAATGTCCAAAGGAAAAGAATTAGAATGGCATGATAGTTTATTTTATGCAGTAGCTTTGTATGGTTTAATTGCCTAAATTGAATGTACTTGTCAAAATGAAAAGATAGGTTAGTTTTTAAATTGGAAATGTATGTACACTTGCTGAGTTTAAATTGTTGAGAACCGAGGCTCGGATGGCCTTGAGGAAGTTTTGTATGGTTGGACACGGTGGTGGTCCATTTATATGCTATTACAGGTTTTGCATTTCGCCTATAAACAGGGGAGACTCCGTCCGTTTTCCCTGAAAATTTTGCCCGGGTTTGGTTTGGGTTGTGATTAGTTTGATTGATAGAACTCCCGGTCTCGAGAGGGATCGGGGTGTCACAACTATCATTTACAATATTCATCCCTTGATATCAATCTACTCAGACATAAATAAATACGAATTCTGTAAATAAAAGATAGTCAAGAAAGGCTTCCCCATATCGACAAACGCGTATTTCTAATTTTCGAAATTTGAGCAGGGGTCCGACGCAAAATAGCTATTCGAGCGGAATTAATTTCCCCCGAATAAGAGCTACTAGGGATGGATTTTCTCCAAATAAGAGCTTTCCTATTGAAAGCTATTCGGGCAGAACTTCCCTCGATTAATAACTACTTGGGTCGGATTTTCCCCCAAAGTAGCTATTCGGACAAAATTTCCCCGAATAAGAGCTACCTAGGTGGAATTTTTCCCGTATCCTACTAATTAATTAACTAAAACTAAAATTAAAATAACTATAATTAACTCGAAATTATGCAAAAAATATTGACACTATTCCAAAATTAATTACCAAATTCGGAGGGAGGGGGTCTATTTATAGACAAAAATTCAGAGGCGCACTCTGGTCTTCAGCCAATTGCCGCACGCCATGTCAGCATTCCGGAAGATTCCACGAGGCGCGCTCGAGTGTGATTCTGCTCCAACATTGAATTTGCGACACGTGTTTTCTTCTGGAACATGGTGGAATATTCGTGCAGAGCGCTCGAGCGCCATTCTGTTGACTTTTTTGGCTCCGAAAGTTGACTTTTGACCGAGCGTTAACCGAGGCGTTTCTAGGCTATTTTGAGCGTTTCGAGTCTGATTACGCGCTAGTTTTGGCCAAATTCTAACTCTGCGGACTCCATTCTTCCACCGTTCCGCGTATTTTCCCGTTTTCACTTCTTGACTTGCATTTTGGATCGTTTTGGATTTGTTTTTCCACTTTTCGGTATTTTTCTATATTATATCGAAAGTATCAAAGTGTTGCATTTATTAATAAGTTAAGATGTAAATTTAGTACCAATACTAAGGTTTGAGTGTTGCAAATACAGTCACATCACTAAAATTGTTGTTTTGACACACTAGTCCCAGTGTTCTTGCTACCATTCCTCTACATTGGACTCTTCAAGGACTAAAATCTCGCTTGGACTCAACCGCCGCGTAAGTCCTATACAGAAGATAGGTCTGTTCACTTGAAGAGAACCTTTTCCATCATCAGATTCGAATCATGATGTACATGAGCACAAAAGATCTAGTATAAAACCAAGTATTTTGAAAAACCCATAATATTTTTCAGAAGTAATGGTAGTTGAGAGTTTACTTCTAACAACTTTAATAAGTATTGTGCTTGCCTACTTGCTGAAAGTAATTGAAAAGTGCATATCCAAACCTATTATAACCAATCTCATTGTTAAAGATTTGATTATACCAAGTATGCGAAATGATGAACAAACAAGAAAAAAAATTGAGTATATTCGAGAAGAAAATATTATTGAATAAATGACAATACCAAAATGTATATGTTTAAAAGAATTAAGAACAATCTTTTGAACAGTACAATATGCTTTGATGAGAATGTAAAGAATAGATCTAGAAGTTAGCAGGACTCCCCGTCATTGTATATATTATTTTTTATGTTTTTAATGAAAGTTCTTTGCTTGATTAGCAAAAAAATATATATATATAGATTTTTTTTTTTTTTTTTGGTTTTAAACCAATCTGCTTCATTTAGAGGCGCCATGATTGTCTCAGTAGTGACTCCTAAGAGTTAATTAAACTTAACTCGCTGTTTATTGATCTAAATAGGGTGCAAAAAAACCAATCGTGTTGATTTTATAATGATTCGAATATACTAGCAAGACACGCATCGTGAATCTTACGATACTAAGAACTATGTTATTATGTACAGTGCATATTGCAGATATCTTTATGTATAAAATCAACACTATTTATCTGTACTTGACTACTCTGAAGTCAATTTCATAGGAAAACATTCTGTTTAATGTAGGATAAGATAAATAAAAGACTGACAATTTTAATATGGTTTGGCATTTTGTTTACGTTCACGGAATAAAAGAGACACGATTTTAACATGGTTTCGCACTCTATTTACATTCACGGAGTAATTGTTTAACTATTCTATTGCATTTGTGTGCACGATATATTCCCAACAAAATTTAGCCTCTAAGAGATTGATATATAAGAACTATACATTCCGCAGTGTTCTTCACCTTGTCAAGGACATTACACAAAGAACCAAAAATGGAAAAGAACTTTCCCATTTGACATTAGTGATAAACATGTTCGGACCTATATATAGCCCTCGAGAGTATAACCATTAAGGAGTGAATTAAAAATTTGTGTATTTTTAGAGTACTTTTAGACTAAAAAATAAATTTAGCCCCCACTAAAAAAGTTTACTCATATATAAATGTTAATTATATAATCTTATCCCATTAAATAAAAATCTTGAATCTGTGCATGATGATAAAGAATCCAAAACTAGTAACTACAATCAATGTAAGCACATAAAGTAGTAGTAATATCAAAGCTCGAACGATGCATCAAGCAAAGAGAAAGCATAAAACATATGGTGTATCACTAACACAAGCTAAACATAGCATAGCATCTAACGAAAATAGTTGTCATAGCTGGTAGAATAGCTAGCACTAACGAGATAGCGGAAAAATCTTGGGTCAGTTTAGACGGACACATCGGTCTTTTACATAGTTAGTGGGATCCACACGTGTAAGTGTTACTTATATGTGAGAGGATACCATCAATATGTGAAAGATTAACATCGGTCTGGACTAATTGAAGAGTTTTTTACGAGACAACTGATGTTTTATCATGCATCACTGCTGCTTATTATCCTTGCCAAAAGGGACTTTTGGTAGTTTCTGCAGAACTGTTTCATCCAACTTGCTGTATTGTTTCTTGAGCTTAATTGTTGCCTTCTCTGCATAAGCATCAACTTTATCTTCATGCCTCTCATAGAACAATGGTACAGTGAGCAGCATCACAAAAACTGTCTCAACAGATCAAGAAGAAAAGGTCATCATATCAGCAATTAACTTGCAGATAGAATCGTAGATATTATGTAAATTATTAATCGATACCTGATCTAAAAGTTTAAATTGTTCGAAAATAATTTATGATATTGTTTATTATTTTCGAAACAAGCCAACATGCCTCTTCATCATGTGTTGACTGTATTAAACATCGCACGTGGAGGTATTCTTTTTAAATGAGTAGCAGTAAGACTTGGGCTTATGATTATTTTGGTAATTTGGACTCTAACAACATATTAATTGAACATCTCATTTAAAGTTTAAGTTGATAGATGTAGGTTTATTATTTCATTAATGATACCCAAGTATCGATTATTGCAAAGCTTGTAAACTTGGACGTAAACTGGAAAATTATTTTTGGTTGACATGAGAACTTAGATGGCGGAGCTCGCCCATCAACTGGTAAACCCCAGTGCAACGGTGCATTCCCACATATGCACCAGGTCAGTTAAGGGCGAAACTTCAGAGGAGTTGAAAATGTTGAACCCGAGACTTTGTCGGAGCAATTTCACCCTATTACCGTTGGACTATATCCCTAGGTATGAAGTTGATAGAAAGGACTACTTACAACATAGCATATTACTAATATTTTGCAATAAAACTAACTTCATTTTTATGCTTTGTATGTATATTGATGAAAGATATTCACAAGAAACTGGTTATAGATAAATAAAATAAGGGCCTCGCGCACAAAGCGCAAATCCAATGAAGGGGTCAGATCCACTTTGTGATATGACATACAATTTTATCTTATATTTTGCATAAGATTGTTTTAATGACTCAAATACATGATTTTTAGGTCACATAGCAATAACTCATTGTTGTGCAAGGCTCCCTTTCAGATTGCTATTATCCTTGATATCATCATGAGTTTTTTATTTTATTTTATTATTATATAAAAAAAAGAGACAGAAGCTAAAAGAGAGAGTGGTGATTGAACTTACTAATGTATAAGAGAGTCAAAAATTCAAACCAACTGCCTACCACTGAGATGATCCACAGGGCCAGAATTGTCTGCAAGAGAAAATTATCTTACTGCATTTGACAACATAAATATATATGAAACAGAAAGTGAAAGAAGGACTCTCATTCGGCACTACGGTTCAGTATTTATGGAGTGTCGCACCATCTAACACTATCGGGGGAACAATTTCTGAAAAAAAAATCCAATAAATGATATAACAAAGCTCAGGTTAGGGAAGAAAAATTACACAGAGAAATTTCTTGAGATCTTTTCCTGTAGCTACTTCCCGGAACATACTAATTGCCTGGTTACATCGATAGCTAATTAAGAGAGCAATATTGAAGCATAATTCCTCTGGCAATTCAACCTCTGGGAACTCCACAGGAGATCTGAGCAAAAAATGGACAAATTTTAGCTTCGTTAAGTTAAAGGATTCAATTTGAAACAGATACTGTGAGGTAGCTTAGTGTACGAAACTTTTGTTATAAGAAGATTGGGGAAAGAGTTGAACCCAATTTTGGTCTATTCTAACTTATTGCATGAATATGAGACAGGCCCTACCAATAAAATACTTGATGCATACAATGCACTTCAGCCCTACCAATAAAATACTTGATGCATACAATGCACTTCAGAACAAATGAAACAGTAGAATTTAAAATGTTAAAGCTATAGTTGTCAAATTATGAATTGTATAATATATTGAAATATTTTTTTATTTGTGACTGGTAATCATGATTCGTTCGTATTTTAAAAATATATTTAAAAATTAAATATTGGCATAAACCTTGAAAATTGACTTGCAAAAGGCTACCACAGCAACATTATTACTGAGGAAAAACTATTAACAATAAAAATATCACCCTTTCTCTTCATCACTTTCATCTTTATTTGTGTCCTCACCTTAGGCTTTGTACGGTTTAGTGAGCATCATTATGGTTTATACAAAAAAAAGAAAAAAGAGAGAAAAAACAATGTGATATGACTTAGATGTAATATAGAAGTGAATCACATCAAGTCATTGAATCGTAAGATTCACTATAATTCGGTGCAGTTCATGTCTATTTCCGATTTACATGTTTATTTGTATCGTTTTTCTCATGAATCGAAACGAATCATAAGAAATGAATCATGAATTGTGAATTGTACGATTCTGATAACTATGGTCATACAATTGAAGGCAAGAAATCACTCACTTTTTGACAAAGAAGGAGAGATTGGACCACAGAAACAATGTTGCCAACGAGAGTATGAGAGAATGGCATAAGAAACTCAGGAAATGATAACCTATCCACTCAAAGAGAAGCCATATCACAGTTGCTGCAGCAAGAAGGCATGCTGAGATCTGCTTGTTCCTCCACAGAAAAACATCAGCCGCTGAAGAAACAACAAATATATATGATCATGATATGCAATTGTAAGAATGCAATTTGTGATAATACAAAATATTCTAACACAATCTTGGATGAAATGTTATCCGAGAATCAACAAATTTGACTCCGCATTCTTCACAAAATTTCGAGTCTTCTTTTCATCTCCAATTACTCAATAATTTCCACAAGCACAAATTTCACCTTTTATAGGTCCAAAAACGTATTGAATGAATTTCAGTAATTTACAATCTTACAGTAATTCAGAAAGAAAACACAATTGCCTTGAATCTAAATTCACCGATTTTAATGGTCTGGGTAGCATAAATAGTCTCTTACAAAATGTAAAAAAAAAAAAAAAAAAAGTTGTGTACAATAAATAATAAAGCCAGTCTAACCTTTCTTCAGCCCTTCCTAGTCTAGATGACTTATCATTATCTTTAATCCATTTACAATTTTGAAAAAGACTCAATAAAATGCATTTAATGATTTTCTTTTTCATCTGTTCCACCCTTTTAATGATAGGCTAAAAACAAACTTACAACGTACATGACAATTAAATGTTCAGTTCACTCAATGAGTACTTTAACTAAAATCTAAAACAAGGGTTATCCTTGAGAAATTCTTCAATTAGTCCGGATTGCAGTGCAAGTCCCACTATGTAAGAGACTGACTTATATCAGTCCGGACTAATGCAAGAATTTTCCCATCTAATTAGTATAGTACAATTTAAGGGATACGACCCTTCTTGGATATGTGCATAGCGAGATTTTTGTGCTATGGTATTATTTCATATTATTGTTGTTGGTCCTAGTCAATTATAGACCTTTGCCCATTTGCCATTGAGTGTCGACCCCATCTAATGGGATAACGAAGATCAGAAACTTACATTTACCACCACCTAGAGCGGAGTAAACCGGTTTCTGGCGGCCAAAGAGATGAAACTTTTCCGGGTTTGCATGTTTATTCGCATCGTTATAATCTGGTGAAGACAAAGAGTCGTCGTCAAGGCCTTGGGCACGATCAACAGATTCTTGGATTTTTTCAGTCGACGTCAAGGTTTCAGAATCATCTTTGCCACCATCCACCATTGGATCAGACATTGTTTATATTCCTACGATGAAAAAACACACATCAAAACGAGAAAAATGTTTCAATGTTTGCATGGAACAAGAGTAATTTATGTTTTATGTCACTCGGGTGATATGTATCACACCTACTTTGTATGAATGGTAAGAATTCTACTGAAACACAGAAGGGTAAAACATCAATCATTCAAACGATATATAACAATGCTCGTAAAATAATTATCAGATCATTGTATATAATGTAACATGCACACGTATATATCTACATGAATATATAAGTTTCTGTGTTGTGTGTGTGCGTGTGACAAGATCTGATCGAAGAGTTCTTACTACGTTAACTAGCAATGAGGCAAATGGGGTTTTCAAAAGCTTGATCAACTTATTGTTTTTAGATTTCTAACGGAAGCTTTTATTATTTATTTATATATATATATATATTTATCAAGAATCAAAGGTTTAATTTTGTGTTTTCTAACCATACGTATTCTCCACTGCGAAACTGACTTATTCAAAAGGGGTCTAACAAACTGTGAGCAAAATGGTCCTCGTAAATCGCATATTAAATAACTGCATAGACGGTAATTAATTCACCACAATTGAATTCTATCTTATAATGTTATTTGATATGAGAATATCTAAATCCTATTTCCATATGCCTATCCATAGTTTTCGGGAATTTATTTTGTTATCTTTTTCAAAAAAAAATTGAGAAGAAATTTTCGCTCTTTAACTTTATATCTATATTTTATATTTACGATGGAGGTCAGATAAAAATACTAAACAACTAATATAGGAGAAAGATCCTCTTTTGTCCCGCTCAACAAGGAGCTGCAATTGGCTTGGCACTTGATTAATCTTTTGCAGATCCAAGGGTCCAACTTGGAATATTTCTATTGGACCTCAGTTTTACCTCGTGATTGATCTCATCGATAGTTCGACTAATCAAATTAAGTCTTATCTTAATAAATATAAATAATTATATATAGACTCTTAAAAAGTTGGATATTATCAGAATATTGCTAGACCAAGACTAATAGGCACAATGAACCTTCCTTTACCAGTCTTGTTTGGCAATTACAAACAACAATTTTTTTGCTTTATAGGAGATACAAGTCGGTTATATATTAAACAGTCAAAAATTTCAGTTTTACCTTTAGGTAGCCCTAAGATTTCAAATTTTTGAGCCAATGAACTTAAATATGGGAAAATAGAGTACAAAATATTACTCTTAAAGAGTCGTGCTTGTGATCTTCCTAGTTCGAATTATGAGGCAATTTCCTGCCCAATTAAGCTTGTTTGTAAAATAAAAATTTCCTTTTGATGGTTAACTTAGAGTAGAAATGGATCTACTCTTTAAGTTGTGAAGATTGCAATTGAACTTGGATCCCCTAATAATATAATAATGTTATTAGAAAAATTAATAATAGTGAAGTGATAATACAATTATTGATCTTCATGCTCAATGATCTTAATCATTTTATTATAACAGTATCATCACTTCACCACTATTAATATCTTTAATAAAGTTATTATGTTATTAGGCTATCCAACTAAGTCTCCACTAACTCTACAAAATCTTTTAGAAAACCCTCATATTTTGTTCTAATTTAATCTACAACACATCTCCAAACCAAAATTATTTAGGTCTCACTATTAGATAAAATATTTTAGATCTGTCCCGACCCATAATTAACAACACAAACCGGGGTGAGAAATTCTGTCTCTCGTCATATTCCCCTGCCTTAAATTCTTTATAGAATTCGGTTTAAAGTCAGTAATTGGTGACACTGACTCTTTGAGTCCAAAAACCATCACATATTGAGGCTTCTTTCCCAACGTGGCAATGGCCGATTTAAGTTTGGGTCAGTGGAGACTGTAAAAAAACATTAACAATATCTATGTAATTTTGAAAAAAAAAAAATATTTATATATTTTTAGTTAAAAAAATAATTAGTCTCCAATGAAGAGAAAATATATTTATATAGTTAAAAATATTGTATTATAGTATCCACTGAAAAAAATTCTTAGATCCGTCCCAGCTACGTTGTCATGCACGCCCTTATTACAACATGATTAACTTTAAGTAGTGTTAATTTACCTAGTGGCTACTTTGTATAGGACTTTGACTATAACAGCAAAAGTGGTACTAGTTTGCCAACTTCGGGTAATTTTTCATGATTGTCAAGCGACTTGGTGCCCTTTCACTCGATCGATCTTTTGTTGTGTACTTCAAGACTGTAGTTGTTAGTTACTTTAATTGTATGGTCATTTGTTCAAGTTTGGGGAATAATCTTCTACTTTTAATCGACTACTCTATGACCGGCTTCCTTGTTTTTTGGACTTTGCTTGTTTGTCTACGCTTTGACCCAGCAAATAATAATTGAAAAACAATGTTTAAAGCTCTTGGGAAGGTCAAAAGGAATAACAAAGAGGTATATATGAGAATAAGAGAAATTCTGACATATTCGATCATAAAATAAAATAATAGACCTCACATGATGTGAGTTTCACATGATGTGAGAATATTAAATAATTGTTGGCTTGATGAAAGTTCAACGATCAGATTAAATGTGTGTGTGTATATATATATATATGCATACACTATATGAATATACTAGTGTAGGGAGTGATAAATATTGTATGCAAGACCTCATTTTCAATAAAAGTAATGTGACATTCAAGAGATGGATAGAATAATGGTAGTTACTAATTGTAATCAATATAATTAACTATTTTGAGTTCAAATTATAATTTTATCCTCCATTGTAAAAAAAATAAAATAAAATAAAATAAAGGAGAGCGTGGAGATGCTAGAATTATCAATTAAACCAAAAATAAGGATGCATCTTTTCGTTTTAGCTTAAAAGGAATTACATCATGGAAAATCATATAATTGGATAAACGTTTTAAAAGTAAAAAGTACATATTTAATCTAATTACATGAAGATGAGTGTTTTCCACCCGGGCTCCTCCGAATCATCTCATCACTACTGATATCTTTCATAATATTATAACATTATAAGATGATTCAAATCTCTACAATCTCCACACAAACAATGACAAATAATCAATCGATAAGGGTTTATTACCGTGTTGGTTCTTATACTTACTGATTTTGTCTAGTTGGTCCCATGTCTTTATAAGTGATTTTTTTTTATCTTATATGTTTTAAAATCGTGCCTATATTAGTTCTTTCATTAATTTTTGTTACAAAAAAGTCAGAAAAACACGTGTGTTGCAAGTGACTGCCCTTGCCACTTTTTACAAAACTGTCAATTTTTTAAACGAAATTAATGAAAGAACTAACAAGGACACTATTTTAAAACATATAGGACGAAAATGTGTCACTTAAAAAGATAAGTGACCAACTTAATTAACAAAACCGATAAAGATAAGAAATTAACGGGATAATAAATCCAACCAATAATAATTTACATCTCACAATTTTTTCACCAATAGATTAACACCATAACCGGGCTCAACCACCAAATTTAGAGCAGGGGAATGAATATACCTAGGAGAGATGGAGAAAGAAAAGTTGCACAAAATCATTGAAATCAGTATCTTAAGCTCCACCAAAGCCAAATTCTACCCAAGACACACTCTTGGACCAACACCAAATGGCATATAAAAGTGTGGAAGCTTGCATGCACTTGTTATCCCATCTGCAAACCTCTCAGGGTTGAACTTGTATGAATCAGCTCCCCACATTGCAGGGTCAGCGTGCAATGTTGTCACCACTGTCCAAAGATTGAAACCCTTTGGAACATTAATGTCTCCAAATTTCATGTCCTTTAAGGCCTCTCTTGAAACCACAGCTACTGGTGGATAAAGTCGCAGGGATTCATTGATTGCCATGGTTAGCTGCAAATGAGAACGAGAAATATGGTAAATTAAGAACTTTGTAAAGGGAAAGGCTTACCAATGACCCTTGCATAAGAGGTGTGTGGACCTCACATCACCATGTGAAATCCACATGTCATAGAGACACACAACTTAGTCGTTTTGAAGCAATTTTCTTTGTAAAGCCAAAACTTAGTCATCAAGTCATCATTATATATAGATTAACGAGTAAATTGTTTGTCGCCCTCTGTGTTTTGTTCGAAATACTCATTCACCCCTTATGTTTTTAAAATAGGCTCATTACCTCCCTGTGTTTTTTCGATTAAGCTGACGCACTCAAAATCTCTTATTCCGTTAACAAACGTTACCAAATTAGTTAATTGATCGTTATACCTTTACATAAAGTTAAAATCAAAAAAACACAGAGAGGTAATGAACCTATTTTAAAATTGCAGGGGGTAAATAAGTATTTCGGACAAAATACAGGGGGCGGCAAGCAATTTACTAAAATGGTATTTTTGTCAAACAACGAATTTATTTAAACTAAAAGCATAAAAAAATCGCATTTTAAGCGCGTGTGTTGTAATTACTGTTAAATTAGACAGCTTTTTTAACGGAGGGGAGCGGTCAACTACATTCCGAAAATCACAGGGGGTAATGAGCTTATTTTAAAAACAAATGATGTGAATGGGTATTTCGAGCAAAACACAGAGAGACGGCAAACAATTTACTCATAGATTAACTAGTACCTATTACATTATCATAGTATGCTCAAGAGCCAACTTAAATAGTAATACTATGTTAGCCCTTAAAAATTTTCATCATCACTAAACTTTACTAATAGTTCTCAATGTTTGTTCTTTATTTTAAATTCTTAATGTTACAAAAGTCAAATATGAATTTAAATACTTCATAGAAGTCTTCAAGTTAGTCAATTACTTTATCTTTTCATCAAATTTAGACAAAAAATTACGAAATTAATTTTTATATCCCGTGAAATCATTTTTTGAATTTTCAAGTTGGTCTACTACGGTTACCCGGACTTCCAAATTACTTCTTGTTAATGCACTCCAATAGTTACATGGCCATTTTTCATCATGTTTTAATGGAAAGATAACGTCAGAAATTAGTTAAACACTTGTGATAAATATTATAGACTCTTCATATGACTTTTGGAACATTGTCTACATGGTATAGGATGCTCAATGACAATTCCACTAATAACACTGCCTATAGTTTAGATATTATCATGAAGAAATGAGAATAGATTTGCTCATAAATTGTGACGTTATAAGTGAGATTTAATAGTTATGCTCGTGAACATACATGTTTCATTTTCCGGATCATGTCAGCATCTGGAATTCGGCCTTGACAAATTTCAAGAACCTCAGTACGAATGCGATCTTGCCACTCAGGATTTGCAGCCAAGAACATTAGGTACCATGTGGCTGCAACTGCAGTAGTCTCATAACCGGCCAAGTAGATGTTCTTGCAATTGTTAACAATGAAGCGATCAATTGTATCTTGACTCAGATCACTATCTTTGGCCCCTTCAAGAACCATCTGCAGTAAATCTTTTTCATATGCAGTTTCACTTCTCTCCTTGACTGTCTTCAGTATCAGTCTTTTAGTCTCCTTCTCCAATGCCCATGATTCTCTATTGTTCTTAGTTGGCAGATGTCTACATGCAACATGTCAAAAAACATATATTATTATTAGTATTTTTTCTTTAATCTAATGCAAGTGTGAAAAAAAATTATTACTATTTTTTAAAAATTTAAAGAATGGAGAAGAAAAGCCTTCCCCATTCATCCGTCTGACATTGGGACAATAACAAGCAAAATGCCCTACAAAAAAACTTAATTACTATTTTTTCTTTAATTTAATGCAAGATGTCAAAAAAAATTATCAGTGTTTTTTTAAGTTTAAAAAATGAGAAAAAAAAGCTAACAAAGAAGACAAGGAATGAGTGGTGTCGCCAGTGATGAAAAATATGAGGTTTCATCTCAAAATTAATTGATATCAACTGAATAACTTAGAAATTTATATACTGGTCTTGCAACTTATTACTTATTCATGTGGGAGAATTGGATTCTCAAACGGTCCCTTCATGTATGACCCATAATTGAAGGCACAATGAATAATGACATTGTAGATAAAACAACGAATTTGAAAGAATTGCATATCACTGGTCTTGCAGCTTATTATTTATTCATGTCGGATAATTGGATTCTCAAACACTCCCTTTATGTATGACCCATAATTGAAGGCGCAATGAATAATGACATTATAGATTGATAACGCATAGTGTAAATAACTCTTTTAAGAGTTTCAATTTATTTCAATCTTGTTTGTTGTAATCCTGTAATCCTTATCAGTTAGTTAGATCGATTACCTTGTATTATAAATGTGGCAGATATGTAACAGTAATAGATCAAGGGAATAAATTAATTTTTCCTAAACCTTTCATGGTATCAGAAGTTAACGACTAGTGTCATTTTCTTTTACGATCCTGTTTTCTCTTTCTTCCGCTAATGGCTTCCTCTTCCGTTGACACTTTCTCCATCCCCTCCTCCAATATTAAAACCTTTGTCACTATTGCTCTCGATCATACAAATTACCTCTCTTGGAAAAATCAGATCACTCACTTTCTCCACTTCAATAATCTGCTTTCATATATCGATGGCACTCTCTCAGATCCTTCAAAATCTGTTGACTCTTCCAAATCCAAATCCGTTGATGCCACTGCCTCGTCTGTTCCATCCTCTTCCTCAATTTCTTCTGATGAATGGCATCGTGCAAACAGTTTCGTCATGGCTTGTATCAATGCCACTCTGTCTGATGCCTTAGTTCACCAAACAACTGAATTTTCTTCTGCTCGTGAACTTTGGGTTTCCTTGGAACAATCTTTTCTCAATCAGTCCATGGCTTGTCGTTCCTTGCTTCGTTCCCAACTCCGCACTATTCAGAAAAATAATTTGTCTATCGCCGAATACCTTCAACAAATTTGTCTCATTTCCTCGTCACTGGCTGCCATTGGTGACCCTATTGCCGATTCCGATTTAGTGATAATCATGTTGGAGGGTCTTCCTCGAGCGTATAGACCATTTACTACTTTAGTTGAAAATATGGATCCATCTCCTTCGTTTGCACAGCTTCGTGCAAAGCTTTTAACACACGAGCAACGTGTCTTGCTAGACACTGATGATGTTCTTTCTGCCACAAATACTCCTGATACAGCCTTGCTTTCTCAACTTTCCATTTCACCTACTTCTAGTCAATTCTAAGCCGTGGGTCCTGCAGGCCATAATGGCTTTTCTTAAAAGTCTTTTCATAAAAGCTCACAAACTCAATCTCCAATATCTGCTCCAAAATCGCAGCCCTACAACAACTCTGGTCAGAAAAATAATTATCGTGGAAAATGCCAGATCTGCCGTAAACAAGGTCACTTAGCCTCTCGATGTCGTTATCGTTATGCGCCACCTCAGTCTCACTCTGCTACTCCTCAGTATGCCGGTTTCCATCATCAAAGTTCTTCTCTTCCTTCTCTCTTGCCCACTCCACCTTCTCCACAGTCTTGGATTCTTGACTCCGGCGCTACCTCACATATGACGAGTGATCCGACGCTTATGCAATATATGCAACTATATTCTGGTTCTGATCATGTTGTCGTGGGTGATAGTAAGTCTCTTTAAATTGCTAATATTGGTCATTCCTCTATTTCTCATCCTGCTCGTAGTTTCTCACTTAAGCATGTTCTTCACGTTCCTTATATTACTCGTAATTTGCTTTCTGTGTCTAAGTTTACACGTGATAACAATGTCTCATTAGAGTTCTTTCCTTCTAAATGTTTTGTTAAGGACCTCCACACCGGGATGCCTCTCCTTCAAGGCCGTGCTGACTCCAATCTTTACAGTCTTTCAGTCTCTCCACCGTTGGTGTCCTCTTTCTCTCATGCTTTTGCTGCTTCTCGAGTTTCTGCAGATCTTTGGCATAGTCGGCTGGGCCACCCTTCGCAGCGCGTTTTGTCTTCTCTTAGATGTGATCAAGCTTTAGATTTTTCGGATTTCTCATTGTCAAATAAAATTTGTACTGCCTGCATGTTGGGCAAGAGTCATAAGTTACCATTTAGTCCATCTAGTCGTGTTTCTACTTTTCCATTAGAAATCATTCATTGTGATGTTTGGGGTCCTGCACCCATTAGCTCGTGCTCTGGGTTTAAATATTTTGTTTTATTTATTGATAATTTTAGTCGATACACCTGGTTGTATCCATTGAAAAATAAAAGTGATTGTGCGCAATATTTTGTTCATTTCAAGTCTTTAGCTGAAAATCTTTTTTCTTCTCGCATAAAATATTTTCAGTGTGATGGTGCTAAAGAGTTAACTCACGGCTCTCTTGCCAAAATCATTGAAACAAATGGAATTCAATATTGTATTTCGTGTCCTCATACACTAGAACAAAACGGCTTGGCTGAACGAAAAATTAGGCACATAACTGAAATGGGTACCACTCTTCTATATCATGCCTCTATGCCCAAACGATTCTGGTTGGAAGTTTTCAATACTGCTGTTTTTTTAATTAATCGTCTCCCTACTCCAGTCTTAAATCATAACTCTCCATATTTTCGTCTCTACAAAAAACCACCATATTATATGCTTCTTCGTGTTTTTGGTTGTCACTGTTTTCCACACTTAGGCGCCTATAAACAAGATAAATTAAGTCCAAAATCTGCCTCTTGTGTTTTTTTGGGTTATAGTGACCAACATAAAGGCTATCGTTGTTATAATATTGACAATGATCGTGTTTATGTCTCTCGCCATGTTATTTTTGATGAAGATAGTTTTCCATTTAGGCAGCTCTTGGATTCTTCCTCGTCCTTGTCAAAAGGGCAACCTTCTTCTCTTTCTTCCACCAAAAAATCTTCTGATATGTCTTCTCAATCTCTCTCCTCATTCAATGCATATCCCATTTTTCGTTCCACTTCAATTCCCTGCATATCCACTTTAAATACAATTCCTAGCGCGTCAAGTGTTCCACGCGTGTCACTCATTTCCGCTATTTCTCCCACGTCCACGTCACCTGTAATGTTGTCTTCTCAAACTCGTGTGGACCCTCAACATGCTCCACTAGCTCCTTTAATGCATCAATTTCTTTCACCTACTTCTCCAGCTTCAGGCACGCGACCTTATGTCATATCCCCATCATCTCTTCAGTCCAAAACTTTCTCTCAAGTTCTCACATCTCCACCTATGTAGCCGCGGGTCCCACATCTCTTTAATAGGTCTAATTCTTCTTTAATTGATTCCTTTCACTTGTCCTTACCCGCGGGTCCCATCCCTTCCTCACTTCATCTGCCAAACAATTCCTATGGTCCACTGTTTTTTACCACTGATTTTCCTCGATTACAATCTCCAACGTGCGTGTCACCTTCGCATGTGCCAGCCGCGTCCTATTCTCGTGATTCAGACTTACCCAGTGTCCTGCCCAATTCTACACATACACAATCTCGTACCATTGTATCAGTTGTGAGACCACTCATCTCCTCTGCTCACCTGCCTCCCACGGACGTGTCAACATCTACTCATCAGATGGTTACTCGGTCTAAGGATAATAGCCTGAAATCGACAAACTTCTCTGATTTTGTCACCTTCAATGCTGTCAACTCCATCTTCTCTCCTGATTCACCTCTTGATATTGAGCCTACCACCTATGCTCAGGCTCGAAAACACTTACATTGGCGCACAGCCATGTCTTTTGAGTATAATGCCCTTATGCATAATGGAACTTGGACTCTTGTACCCAAGCCCTCTACAACAAATATTATTGGTTGTAAGTGGGTGTTCAGAATTAAACGCAAATCAGATGGCATTGTAGAACGTTACAAAGCTCGATTGGTGGCCAAAGGATATAGTCAAGAAGCGGGACTTGACTATGGTGAAACATTCAGCCCGATTGTCAAGCCAACTACAATTCGGGTAATTTTTTCTATTGCTGTTTCTAAAAAGTGGGACATTCGACAACTTGATGTTAACAACGCTTTTCTACACGGGTTGCTACATGGGGAAGTGTATATGTCTGAACCTCCTGGTTTTGTTCATCCGGTTCATTCTCAATATGTTTGCAAATTACAGAAAGCGCTTTATGGCTTGAAGCAAGCACCTCGTGCTTGGTTTTCACGTTTAAGTGCTTTTCTTGGGCAGATTGGGTTTTTAGCTTCAAAATCAGATTCTTCTTTGTTTATCTATTCTCGTGCTTCTATCACTCTGTTCATGTTGGTATATGTGGATGACATCATTCTTACTGGCAGTTGTTCTCGCACTATTGCATCTACTATCTCCGTGCTCCATAGTCAGTTTGCTCTCAAAGATCTTGGACCATTATCTTACTTTCTTGGGGTTCAGGTACATCGCCTACATGATGGATTATTGTTGACACAACAGAAGTATATACTTGACTTGCTTGATCGTGCTCAGCTCATTGGAGCTAAGCCTGTTGCCTCCCCTATTGCTCCTAATCAACAGTTGTCACAACATCTAGGAGATCCGTTTCCTGATCCAACTCAGTACCGCAATATTGTTGGGGCTTTACAATATCTTACTCATACGCGGCCTGAGATTTCACTGGCAGTTAATAAGGTTTCACAGTTCATGCATCAACCTACAGAATGTCACTGGTCTGCCGTTAAACGGATTCTTCGCTACTTAAAAGGTACAATGTCACATGGTCTACATATCAGGGCGTCTTCCAATTTTGCTTTACATGCTTACTCTGATTCCGATTGGGCAGGCTGTCCTGATGATAGACGTAGTACGCATGGCTACTGTATCTTTTTGGGTCCAAATCTTGTGTCTTGGTCTGGCAAGAAACAACCAACCACTGCTCGATCTAGTACAGAGGCGGAGTATCGGGCCATTGCTTATGCCACAGCTGAGCTTTGTTGGTTGCAGTCTCTTCTAGCGGAGCTACCCTTTGTATCTTCTTCTATTCCTACGTTATGGTGTGATAATATTTGGGCTACCTATTTAACGGCCAATCCTATTTTTCATGCTCGGACGAAGCACATAGAAATTGATGTCCATTTTGTTAGGGAAAAGGTAGCCGCTAAGCAATTGCAAGTTAATTTTATCTCTACAGTTGATCAGCTTGCTGATATCATGACGAAAGGCCTGTCTATCTCACGATTTACTACTCTCTGCCACAAGCTCAACCTTTGTGACTCGGTTTCGCTTGAGGGGGCGTGATAACGCATAGTGTAGATAACTCTTTTAAGAGTTTCAATTTATTTCAATCTTGTTTGTTGTAATCCTGTAATCCTTATCAGTTAGTTAGATCGATTACCTTGTATTATAAATGTGGCAGATATGTAACAGTAATAGATCAAGGGAATAAATTAATTTTTCCTAAACCTTTCATAGATAAAACAACAAATTTGAAAGAATTGCATATCAAAGTCAATGCCTAAATATGAATGGTTGGATGTGCATGAATAAGATTTGACCAAAACTCATTTATGATACAATGATCTATCCTAAAACCCATTGTTATTAGGTGGAACAGCCTCATGATCTATTCTAAATATCATATCTATATGTTAGGTTATTGGCTTGAGTTCAAGCCCAATTAGGAGTTAAAGACAAACAGAAGTCTATTAAGAGAAAAAATAGGTTTTTCAATCTTATGGAGTTAGGATTAGTTGCCTATAAATAAGACTTTTTAACTTGTAATTATTTGCCACAAAAGCCACACCCTATGGATGGGGTGTGGAAGGGGGTGAACTGAGTGTTGAAAGTATTTTTCGTGTTTTTTTCAAAAAAAAACCGATATGGGGTGGGTTTAGACTTTTCCGTTTATAAAGTAAAGGTATGAGGACTTTATAGTTTTTCCTAAAACTATGAGCGTTTGAGTGAAGGGAGAGTTTAGATATTTTTCCATCAAAAAAATCTTCCGCGTTGTAATGGTTTATCGTTGATTAGTAAATTTTTCAATTACTTGGGTCGTAAATATAGGAAGAGGGTCGAATCACGTTAAAAATATCGGTCATTGTTTTCGTTACGTTATGTGTTTTGTGTGTCTTATTCCCAACAAAGTAGTATCAAAACCCAGGCACGAGGACTGGGCGTGGAGACTGACATGCAAAAATTCTCGTGCTGCTGAGGAGCTCACGCAAGTGATGTTGAGGGAACGCACGTGGAACGAGAAAATGAGGGTAAATGCATGTTGTTGCAATTGCTGACGTCATCGCTGAGAATTAAATCATGGATCTTGCTGGTAAAGAGGGAAAAGAAAGGGAGAAGCCGCTAGCGTCGGATCATGGCAGTTTAGATGTCAGCGTAATGATTGATAGGTACCAATAGCATCAACGTGACGTGAGGAAGATGATGGTGGTGGCAATCCGACTTGTTGTGGCCTTGTACGACGGGGACAAAGGTTGGAACATGGTGGCGCTGTGAGTAGCGGTAGTGGTGTTGCCGGTTACGGAGCGACAAGTCAAGGGCATGGTTAGCTCCAGCGCGACGTGGAAAAACTGTTAGTGGTGTCGGCATCGAGTGAAAGTGTCGGGATTGTCGCCGGAAAAAAGCTTGAATCCGGCGGAGGTGGTGTTAATGGTAGATGGCGTGTGGAAAGTCCAAATGATGAAGTGAAGGTACTGATAGAACCGCGGCATCGAAAGGTGATGATAGAAGTGGCGCAGAGAGATGTTGCCGGAGACGGTACCGACGTGAGCTTGAAGGTGACAGAATTTTGAGGTAACGGTGGACGGTGGATGTTGGTCGCCGTGATGATCAGAGATGATGATGATGGTCGTCGGACGATGGAGAACAGTATGGTGCCGCCTATGTGATGATCTGACGGATGGATCGTTAGATGCCATCGGGTCGGGTTCGTTGGTCAAAGAGACTCCAGATCTGTATGAGTAATCCCATGAGACGCGGGTTTAATGTCTTGTGGTGAGCTTGAGTGTTTGTGACCATACGATCGTGAGATTGATCTGATTTAGTAGGAGTTTGATCTAGTGCTTCGCAAGTGTGAGGCGGTTTGGTGAGCTTAAATATCTTGGCCATAGGATCTTGATGTGGTATGATCTGGTAAGGGGCAAAGATTTGGTGTAGTGCAACACATGGAAGGAATGGTACAACCTAGTACTGATTGGAGTAGTTGTGGGCTGTGGTTGAGTGCTTTGCAGTGCAGCAGAGGGGCGTGCACCCTAGCACCTAATTGGTTAGAAGAGAGCTTGGGTTGACCAGAGAGTTTGACCGCATTGACCGGGAGTTGACTGAGGGTGCTTCTAGGGTTTTTTGACGTCTTGAGTCCGATTTTGGGGTTCTTTTTTCCAAATTCTTGATGTATCGTGCTGAACTAAGAATCTTGGGTATTAGGAGGTGCATTTTGTGGAGGTTTTAGCTTTGAAAGAGTACTAAAACTATGGGGAAAAATCACATCTAAGATGTTTAGTGTCTGGAGGACATGAAGAGGCTTAGAGAGTGGAGAGTGATGATGTAGAGAGGGATGTTGGTAATGACTGTGAGAACCGGGTATATTGAAGATGTGCTGATAGCGATGAAGCGAGACGTTACTGCATTAGAGAGAGGTTCTCAGGGGTGGTGTTCTGATTGTTATTGAGTGTTGACTCTAGCATGAAAATGAAGATGGAGATGAAGGCTGAGAAGAGGTCTCAGTTGCAGCGAGAACGCTTGGACTTTTCGCCAAGGAGAGGATTTGTTGGGTTATTGGCTTGAGTCCAAGTCCAATTAGGAGTTGAAGACAAGCAGAAGTCCATTAAGAGAAGAAATAGGTTTTCCAATGCTAGTGGAGTTAGGATTAGTTGCAATAAATAGAACTTTCTACTTTGTAATTATTTGTCACAAGAGCCACATCCCATGGGGGGGTGTGTGTGAAAGGGGGTGAGGCAAGTGTTGAGAGTGTTTTTTATGCTTTTGCTAGAAAAAAGCCAATATGGGGTGGGATTAAACTTTAGCCAAAGATAAAGTCATTTAGCGAGGGTTTAGACTTTTTCGTTCATAAAGTCATGGGTGTGAGGACTTTATAGTTTTTCCTAAAACTATAAGTGCTTGAGCGAGGGGAGGGTTTGGATATTTTCCTATCAAAAAGATCTTCCGCGTTATAATGGTTTATCGTTGATTAGTAGATTTTCCAATTACTTGAGTCGTGGATGTAGGTAGAGGGTCAAACCACGTTAAAAATATTGTGTGTTGTTTTCGCTGCATTGTGTGTGTTGTGTGTGCGTGTGTCCTATTCCCAGCACAATATGCCCGACCCCAGTCAGTAGAATAAGACTTAGTTCAGGAAAGAACGGGGAAGAAAATGATATCTTTCCATATGTATATACATAAATAAACTTGTGCAGAAACTTGTATCTTTCCATATGGATACACACACACACCCAAAAAAAAAAAAATTAGTGAAACCTCTACCAAAATAAAATTTTTAAATTCGTTCCGTTAGATTTATCCTATCTAATAAGATAAAGCTTAGTTTGATAAATTACAGGGATGAAAAGGATATCTTTGCTTATTGGATACATAAATGAAGTTTGTGCAAAATAGCATGTACCTCATGCCTGGAATTCCTGTAGCCAAAACTTTCTTGGATGAGATTTCCTGGAGAGCTCTAAGCCTTTTGAAAATTTCTTCTCCCTTGGCATAGTTGCTGCCGAAACAAGCTCTAGATATTACATCTCCAGAGAAACTTCTCATGTGCTGATCAATTTTTATGTCTGCGATGCCACCCTCATTCTCAATTGTATTTTTCCATGAGTTTATTAAAGTGGTTGTGGACTCTTGGATTAAATTTATCATTCCCTACACATATAGCCACAAACGTAATATATAGTTTTAATGATGGCAACATATTATTATTAAAGGCACATATATAGCACCAATCTCTCTTATTTTATTCGATTTAGATAACTTCGTCTCTAATTTTCAAAACACAATATTTTCATTCTTTATTTTTTGGACTAAAATCATTTAAAGGACTATATCACAAGGGACTAAAATATTGCGTTTTAAAAATGATCAGAGAGACGAAGTTTCTAAAAGCGGTTAAAATAAGAGACAATCAATACTATTGTTTACCCTATTACTAAATATGTACCTTGACCTTCTCCATGTATAGTTCAGGAGCAAGAATCTTTCTCTGATGTGCCCAAATTGCTCCATTTGAAGTAAGAATGCCTTGGCCTAGCAAAGCACCTCGCTCTTTGGCTTGATATGCAGGCTTTCCCAAGTCTAAGGATGTGCAAGTAGTCATCTCTCTCACCATGGCCGGGTGGGTCACATGCATAATTTGTGTGTTTCCCAAGAGAAAACATGAACACTTCACCTGCACAAACCAAATGTTGAGCATCACTCACAGTACTAATATTTTTATCGAAATTTCACCTCGTATTCAAGCAAAAGGAAAGTCTGGTGGGCAGGACGGATCTAAGTATTTTATTGAGTGTCGTCAAAATACATATTTATCAATTATACGAATAATAGTTTATTCAATTGGAGCTAGCAAATCTATAAATACTAAAAGTACACATTGCCCTCAGTCTATATCTCTCACTACTAGTGAATGAAACCCGTGCTATGCATAAGATCTAACAAAGTACGAGTGACCTCGATAAGTTAATCAACTACATAGGACCATCTTGGACACAAGAGTGATAATTAAATAAATGGTAAAATATTTCTATAATCCCTCAATTATAGGCAAAAAAAAACAAATTGATCCCGAATTTTTTAAATAAAACTTTAGTCTTTGGACTTACAATTTTGTTACGCGGTTCGATCCTTACCCAAATTTCATCCAAAATTTAACGATTTTAATCCAAATTTTATTTAAAATTTGACATACACGTCCTGATCTCATGCTAAACGTTAAATTTTGGACGGAACTGTGGTGAGGACTAACCACAGGGTAACATTTTATAAGTCTAGGACTAAAAGAATCATTTTACAAGATTGAAAATCAATTTATCCTCGGTACTATAGTTGAGAGGCTATATAAGTACATATATGCTCAAGAAAATGATGTCATGCAGTATATCATACCAAATTGTTTTCTCCATTGATCAAAGAAGGGAAGAAGAGTAGCTCCATAATTGTGATCAGAGACTGGTGCTCCATGGGCAGCAACAACTTGAGCTACCTTATTTCTAGCCTTTTTGATCTCCAATATATTTCCAAGAAGAATTGTTGGTGGAGGTCCACTCAATCCTTGCTTTCTAAGTGCTCTTCGAAGCCTCTCTGGCTTTGCCACCAATGCATTATAGAGACGCACAAACAATCCCAAAGCACCAAGTAATGCAATGGAGATGAACACTTCTGATAGAAACTCAACCTCCATGATTGGCTATCTTCTTTGCTTTCTAATTCTTTTTCTCCTCTTTGATCGCTCTTATATATTGTTGAGGTTGAAAGTCTCACAGTTGAATTCGGGAGCTGCTTTAGCCGAGCTGGACTTCTCAGGTCCGCCTCCGAGCTGCACTTTCTTGGTCGGCTATCGGACCTACACAAGGAAAGTAAGGAAAAGGCAGGGTGATGACCCGGATTTTCCCCTCAAACGTGTGAATGATTAGTATGTCCGAGATGGTAAAGTAGCTGAGAGCATTTAATAGCGAGATCCCCTTAAATGAAGATGGTGGAGCTCTATTTATACTAAGTTCGGGTCTGACAGCATTTAATGCGATGCAGCTTTATGTCTCATCAGTGCTTTATGTCCCATCGGAACAGCTGGAACTGAGGTTGGGGTTAATGGGGTCGGGTCAGTCATTTAGGTTGGGCACTGGGCTGAACGCGCTGTTAATGGGGAGCGGATTAACCTGTCTCAGCTCGGATTGGTCGGCTCGCTTGGATCAGCTCGGGAACCCCTCGTCAATTTCCCCCCCCCCCCAATTCGAGATCGAGAAGGTGAGATCTAGACAGAAGTTAATCCCGAGCTGTAGGTGCCCGACCCCGATAGAGTAGGGATGGCCACGTCAGCGGTGCATGCCCAACGGATGGCTGCCACGTCACCTGGCGGTTCTGGCGAGACGCAACGTTTGAGCTTCCCGAGGCGACTTTCAGTGAAGCCTATAAATAGGGCCATATTCTCCGAGATTCGCTCCATACTTCGCTTTCAATTTCCCAAGGAATTCAGGTCGGACACTAGAGTGATCAGACACAACTAGCTCGGAAAGGATCTTCTCGGGATAATTCAGCTCGGACCCAGCATACTCCGCAGTTGAGCATTAGGTACGTCCCGACTCCCTTTAGTCATTCCTGTACATTTGTATTTGCTGTAGACAGGATGGGGAGGTCGGAATCAGAAGATTCTCAGGCTATGGAAGTAAGGTCTTATGGTGGAGATGAAAGTCCACCGAGCTCGGCATCTACCTCGAATAGGAATCGTGGCGGAGAGAGCACCAGCTCGTCCTCAGGGCCTACTCGGAAACCAAATCACGAAGGGAGCGACGACGACTGCCAAGTTATTGGGGTCAGATTGGTGTAAGAGGAAGCTGAGGAGGATCCTTTGGCCGACCTGGGAGAATTCGATGACGGGGAGGATGAGGAGCCGCTGAATCGACTAGAGGGCATCGAGATACCACAAGAGTTCTTAGCCGGGGTTTCTGCCACCGAGCCGATCGAGGCTGTCCCAGTCAGTGCTGTTCGACCTCGGAGCTCGGCTTCAGCCAGCGCTTCTTCAATTCGAGGGAAAAGGATCGAGCAGCTGTTTGCCTGCTGCAAGCGCGAGTGCCATTCTACGGTGCAGATGGCGAACGCAAGGCTGAGGAACTGGTCAGTTTACCGGCATCATAAGCTGAAGGTTCCAGGTCGGCAAGAATCGGCGTGTTACCCCCCAGCCAACCACTACACCATATACGATCTGGCTTTCGACGTCATCCAACTCCCCCTCCCTGGCTTCATCATCGGAATTCTGAACTATTTCGAGCTCAGCCCGGGTCAGATGTCACCGAATGGTTGGGCCATATTGGTGGCCTTTTACGTGTTCTGCTTGGAGAAGGGAGTGGAGCCATCCTTGCGCCAATTCAGGCATTTCTTCGTGTACAAACCCAACCCGAAGCAGCCCGGGTGGTTCCACTTCGCAGCTCGGGTCGGCCACTCCATATTCACCAAGTGGCACTCCTCCAACAAGGGCTGGCATAATGACTATTATTGGGTGGTGCCGTCTGTGAATCCTGGATGTAGGTTGGACTGGCTCCCGAGCCTGAGGAAAACCGCCAACGATGACCCTAAACTCTCAAAGGAGGAGCTTAGAGAAGTTGCAGTGCTCAAGCCCGCGCCCGGGATGCTGATAGACATTGACAGCGTGCTGAAATGGGAGCGAATCTGGGATTCCAAGTTATTTGGTCGGGAGCCCGACCTCTCGAGGGATCATCCCTACCTGATTTCCGACCCGGAAGGAGATGACGTGTCTAGCTCGGAAGAGGGTCAGTTTGCAGGATTGGCGTCCGACCTCCCCGTCCTGTTTATTAGCTTAGCTTTTTTAGTTGGGTCTTCGACTCATTTTTAACCCCTTTGCTCTGCTTTTTGCAGATATGGCGGACATGAGGAAGCTTGTATACGCCCAGTTGCGGAGGAAGAGTGAGGTCAGTGGTGATGCATCTGCTCGGTCAGGACTGGGCGGCACTGGCCAAGGTCAAAGGCAGCGCCCCAGCGGCCAAGGGCGAGAGGTCGGCCCCAAGGTCTCTTCAAAAGGGGCTTCGGGGTCCCCTTTACCGAAGAAATCGGGATCGGGCCTAGCGATCCCGGAGCGCTCTTCCTCCCGACCCGAGAGCAGAAAGCGACCTCGGCCCGAACACTCTGGGAAGGGCAAGGCCACGGAGGTGAGCCCTCCCGACAAGCACTTCATGGAGGCGTCCAAGGTGGATCGCGACCCCAAGCTGGCGACGGTCCCCGCCGAGCAACTCTCGCTGGATTTGAGGACGGCCATAGTCACTGTAAGTCAACCATCTTCTGTTAAAGTTGTATTTTTAGCTCGGTTGATTGTTTTATTTTCTGCTGAATCAGGCCGAGTCCCACATCCTCTCTGCCCCCAGCTTCCTTATCAAGGCCCAGACTCACTGCGTCGAGCTCGAGCAGCGATATGTTGATGCCCAAGCCGAGCTTGAAACCGTGAGGGAGGAGGCCGCTCAGAGGCAGAAAACTGATTCGGCGGAGGTCGACCGCCTGAAGAAGGAGCTGGACATGGAGAAGGATCGACGCGAAGCCGCGGCCAAGGACGTCGACCGTTATAAGCGAGAGAAACGGGAGGCCGAGGCTAAGTTCAAAGATCTAGTGGAGCGGGTCGGCGTCCAGGGGGAGAAGGCAGTGGAGGCCTTCAAGTCCAGCGACGCGGCGGTGGATTGGTTGGCCACGGAAGGCGGGGCCATGGCAAAGTACGCGAAAATGGAGTTCTACTTCCGTGGTCAAGTTGCGGCTCGGGAGAGAGCGAAGACTTTCTTCCCAACTTCCAAGAACGACTACATCGAGATCTTGGAGGTTCCGCCACCAGAATTCTGGGAGATCCCCGAGCTTCCGTCCGACCTGATATCCCAGGCCAAGGAGATCACTGAGTTTGTCCAGAAAGGCCTGGACCAGGTTGGGGATGAAGCTGATGCCACCACCTCTGCTGCCGCGCAAAAATAGATTTTGCAGTGTTTCCCGAGTAGGGTTGTTGTAATCTCGCCCGAGTTGGGCTCTTGTAACTTTCTTTCAGTTTTAATGAAATACTTGTTTTAGCTTTATTTGTGTTTAAATTGAGTTCGTACACGTATGTTTATTGTCGCAAATTTTTACTCAAGTAAATGGGGTCGGAGCAACCTTAATGGACCATTCAAACTTAAGTTTTAATGAACCGAGCTGGAAATGGTTAATCGTTCTACCATCTTAATCCGAGCCGGAATAATCGGGGCAACTTTATAATCGTTACCAAATCGAACTCGTCAGTCCGTTACAAAATTTGGTCAACTATGTTGACAAATATGCCGACCTAAAGCCGGAATACGCCGAGTTGGAAAACAATCCGAACTGGCAAATTTAATCAAATTGTCATTGATTTTACCCGAGATGGAACTTAGTCCGAGCTGGTTTACTTCGTGATTACGCGTGGCCACTGCGTTAACCCGAGTTGGAGTAATTTTTATAGTTGTAGCACTTGGACCCGAGTCGGGCATCGTGCCGGAGTCTGTCCCCAGGTCGGGCATTCACTCTAGTTTATAAAATTGCATTGCATTGAATTCGTACAAGTAATGTTTCGGCCCGGGGCCTTTACAAAATATTTTGGCTCGGGGCCGTTTACAAAATATTACGGCTCGGGACCGTTTACAAAATGTTTCGGCTCGGGGCCGTTTTTAGACAAAATACCGCTTCAGATGTTCTGAATGCCATGCATTTTTTAACAGTTTTTCGTTCTTGTCTCGAAGGTAGAAGGTCCCGGGTCGGACTTCTTTCATGACTTCGTAGGGTCCCTCCCAGGTTGGTGAAAGCTTGTTCGTGGAGCGGGGCAAAAAGATGGCCTTCCTGAGTACAAGGTCGCCGACCTTAATAGGCTTAGGCTTGACCTGTTTGGAAAAAGGCTCTTTTCATTGCAGCTTTGCTGGCCAGCATTCTGATTTGAGCTTTAGCTCGGAGCTCTTCGGCGAGGTCGAACTATTCACGGATTCGTGCTCCGTTTATTTCTGGGTCATGGTGGAGGGTTCTACTGGTCGGAGACCCGATCTCCACTGGCAGCACTGCTTGAGTGCCGAAGGTCAGTTCGAAGGGCGATTCTCCCGTCGCCGAGCTGGTATTGGTCCGCTGAGCCCACATCACTTCTGGGAGAATTGATGCCCATTGGCCTCTGCTTCCTCCAGCTTGGTTTTCAAACCCTGCAAAATGATTTGGTTAGTCCTTTCAACTTGGCCATTACTTTGAGGGTGAGCAACGGACGAGAATCTCAGGTCGATCCCAATCTCAGCACATTTGCCTCGAAAGTATGCACTGTCGAATTGTTTGCCGTGGTCAGTGACGATGACCTTTGGCACCCCAAATCGGCAAATGATGTTCTTCCATACGAAATCCCAAGCTGCCTTTTCTGTTATTCTGGCAACACCTTCAGCCTCGGGCCATTTAGTGAAGTAGTCTACGGCCACGAAGGCGTGCTTCTTTTGGCCGACACCAGTCGGCAAAGGGCCGATGATGTCTAGACCCCATTGATAGAATGGCCAAGGACTTACCATCACCGTGAGGTCCACGGCAGGCTTCCGTTGCATGTTGGCGAACCTCTGGCAGGTGTCGCACTTTTTTACATACTCTTTGGCATCTTGTTCTAAGGTTGGCCAGAAATAGCCGTGCCTTAATGCCTTCCGAGCCAGAGCTTTACCCCCTAAGTGGTTTCCACACACCCCTTCATGAATCTCCCGGAGTACATAGTTTCCTTCTTCGGGTCCAACACATTTCAAAAGAGGCCAGGTGTAGGCTCTTTTGTAGAGCTGCCCGGCGATTATGACAAACCTTGAGGCCTGCTTCATGAGTTTCCGAGCAGCTTTTTCATCCTCTGGGGTCATACCCCCTTCCAAGTAGTCCATGATTGGTTTGGTCCAATCTGGATTTAAATTGAGCTCGGCTACCGCCTGTACTCCCAACTGGATACTAGGTTCAGATACTTCTTCCACGTGGACAAGGGCGGGTCGGCTTTCGCCTAAGGCCAGCCTAGATAGGGCGTCAGCCTTCATATTCTCTTCCCTGGGAATCTGCTGTATCGTGAACCTTTTGAGTGCTGAGGTCAAATCCTTGACTCTATTGAGGTAGGCTAGCATAGTACTGTCCTTGGCTTCGAACTCCCCCGATATCTGACTAGAGACCAACTGAGAGTCGGTGCTTAGGTCGATTGTCTGTGCCCCGAGCAGAGCTGCAATTTTTAGCCCTGCAATCACCGCTTCATACTCTGCTTCATTGTTGGACGCCGGGAATGTGAACTTGAGGGAGTACTGATGCTCATGCCGGTTTGGGTCGAGGATGACCACCCCAGATCCGCTTCCGGACTTCCCTGAGGCCCCATCGACATGGACCTTCCACACATCCTCCGGGTCATTCTCTGCTCGGCCAGTGCATTCTACAACAAAGTCAACAATGGCTTGGGATTTGATGGCTGTCCTGGGCTGGTAGGTGATGTCGAATTGACTCAGCTCAACTGCCCATTTCAGTAGCCTTCCCGACGCCTCTGGCTTGTGCATGATGGATTTGAGCGGGGCATCAGTCATGACCTTAATCGAATGAGCATCGAAGTATGGCTTCAACTTTCTAGCCGCCGTGATGAGCGCGAGGGCGAGTTTTTCCAAGGAGGAGTATCTCGCCTCGGCTCCCTGCAAGGTTTTACTAACATAGTAGACCGGCTTCTGTTCCTTTCCTTCTTCTCGGACTAGCGCCGCCGCCACTGCTGTACCCGAGCACGCTAAGTATATTACTAGCTCCTCCCCCACCTCAGGTCGGGATAACAGGGGTGGCGAAGCTAGATACCTTTTCAGCTCTTGAAAGGCGTTCTGGCATTCCTCAGTCCATTCAAAGTTCTTAGGATTCCTCAATATTTTGAATAGAGGAGCGCATTTGTCAGCCGACCTGGACATGAATCTACTCAACGCTGCGACCTTGCCTGCTAACACCTGGACGTCCTTTACGCAAGTCGGTGGTGCCAGTTCTAGTATCGCCTGGACCTTCTCCGGGTTGGCCTCTATTCCGCGGGCTGTGACCATGAAGCCCAGGAACTTGCCTGCCTTGACGCCGAATGCACACTTTTCCGTGTTCAATTTTATCCCAAAGTGCTCCATTACGGCGAAGGCCTCAGCCAGGTCGGTTACATGGTCTTCCGCCCTCCTGCTCTTGACCAACATATCATCTACATAGATTTTCATATTCCGGCCAATCTGGTTCTTGAAAACCTTGTTCACCATCCGAGTGTATGTGGCTCCAGCATTCTTGAGGCCAAAGGGCATGACCTCATAGTAGTAGAGTCCTTTATCGGTGGTGAAGGCGGTCTTCTCCTTGTCCCCAGGAGCCATCTTGATTTGATTATAACCTTTGAAGGCATCCATGAAGGAGAGCAGCTCGAATCCGGAGGTGGCGTCCACCATTTGGTCAATCCGTGGTAGGGGGAAGCAGTCCTTGGGGCAAGCTTTGTTGAGGTCGGTGAAATCAATACACAGTCTCCATCCACCCGAGGACTTAGTCACCAGCACCACATTGGATAGCCAGGTTGGGTACTGTATTTCCTTTATGTGGCCGGCGTCCACCAACTTGTCCACTTCTTCCGCTATGATTTGTTACTTTTCATAATGAAAGTGCCGGCGCTTTTGTTTTACCGGATAGTGATTTGGGTCGGCATTCAGGTGATGCTCAATCACATTCGGGTCAATTCCTGTCATGTCAGAGGCAAACCAGGCAAATACATGCTCATTCTTTAAAAGAAATTGGCTTATACCTTTCTTGAGATTGGCAGATAGTTCACTTCCGATCTTGGCTCTTTTAGTTTCATCGGAGAGTTTCACCTCCTGAAGGTCCTCAGCCGGGCTTCCTCTCTTAGCATCTCTCTTTTCTTCGGGCAGATCTGGTCCCCAGCCGATTTGATATTTGGGCCGGAGTGAGTTTTCGTAACATTCCCGCGATGAGAACTGGGCTCCGCGAATGGTGGCTACCCCGGCCGGGGTCGGGAACTTCAAAGCCTGGTGGTATGTTGAGGGGACGGCCCTGAAGTGATTAAGTGCCACCCGACCCAAGATCCCGTTGTAAGTTGAATTACAATCCATTATAATGAAGTTGGCCTGCATCGATGCCCACTTACCCCCATCATCCAGCTTCAGTGGGAGGTTGATGACCCCCTCAGCTCGGTGGGACTGCCCTGTAAAACCTGCTAAAGTACCCCTCAACGGCCTGAGTCGGCTCCTGTCCAACCCCATCTGCTCAAAAGCGTTTAGGAATAAGACTTCTGCCGAGCTCCCGGTGTCTACCATCAGCCTTTTGACGGTGAAGTTGGCTATTTCAGCGCTGATCACCAGGGGGTCGTCATGAGGCAATATTACCCCCTCCAAGTCCTCTGAAGAGAAGGTGAGCTCTTGCATCTCCGGGGCCGGTCCCCTCACTGGTCCATACTCCCTCCTTGCACGAACATAACCTTTTTTGCCTGCTGAGGTCTCGCCTCCCGACGCCAATCCTCCCGCAATTGTTTCAATCACGGCCAAGCGTCCGCCCCCAGCCTGGCGCCTAGGCGGACTCCTCTCCCTATCCCTTTGGTCTGGATTCCGGGTCGGCTGCGGATCTATATACCTCCGTAGGTGGCCTCGGGCTATTAGTGCCTCGATCTCCTGTTTCAAGTCTTTGCATTCCTCGGTAGTATGGCCGTAGTCCATGTGGTAGCGGCAATATTTGGTCCTATTGCGCTTCTCGGGTCGGCCTTTCATTCTCGGAGCGGGAGGCAAGTGGTTTTGGTGCTGGATCTCCATTAGGATCTGCTCCCTTGAGGTGTTAAGAGGAGTGAACATAGTGAACCGGGGGTTCGGCTTCGGCTGCTGTGGCTGCTTGCCTCGGTCGTTCTGGGCTTTGGCCCCAGGTTGGGCTCGGGAGGCCTCTTATTTCTTCACAGCTTCCTTCTCCTTGTCATCATCCCTTTTTGCCTGATGGATTTCCTCCGAGTGTATGTACCCTTCTGCTCGCACCATCAGCTCGGACACAGTATCCACAGGGTCGATTGCCAAGGAAGATGTGAGGGGGCCCGACCTGAGGCCGCTCTGGTATGCCATCAGGGCCATAGAGTCCTCCAAGTTGAGAATTCGGAGAGACTCTTCATTGAATCTAGCCGTGTAAGCCCTCAAAGTTTTCCCTCTGTGTTGCTTCACCAACAGCAATGTAGAAGTATGGCGGGTGGCGCGGCGGCTTCCTGCGAAGCGGGACAGGAAAGCCTCAACCAGCTGGAGAAAACTTGCAATTGATCCAGGACGGAGTTTTTGGAACCAATCCAATGCATTGCCAACCAGGGTGGTCGGGAATGTCTTTGCCTTCATGAGATCTGGCATGTCGTGCAGAGTCATGTGGTGATCAAAATTGAGCAGGTGGCTGGCCGGGTCTCTATCTCCGTTGTAGACGGCCAGGTTGGGCATTCGGTTGCCGGTGGGCAGAGGCGTGGCCAGTACCTCAGGAAATAGTGGGCTTACACCGAGTTGGTTGATGACCTTAGCTATGGCAGCCGCGGTCTTTGCCTGCTCGGGGTCGGCTTGAGCCGCCCTTTTACCTCTCGTCGCGTCAAATCTCGGCATCGGCTCTAAGAAGCCCTCCTTTTCCTGCGTCCGTTTTCGCCTAGACTCCGGGATGTGGAACTGGGGGCGCGATGGGTGCGGTACAGCCTCTTGCGGTGCCAGGGGGCCCTCAACCAGCCGGGCTACCTGCTCCTTAAGTTCTTCGAACATCCTCAACATCATCCTTATCTCCGGTGACAGGCTGGAGTTGGGGTCTCCTTCCGCTGCGGGGTTGGTTTGAGTGGCTAGGTGTATACGTTGGCTCGTTCCAACGTCGGCTTGGGTTAGGTTTTGGTTGGGCGCCTGTGCGGTTTCGAGGTCCCCCTCCAGGTTGGGCGAATCCTCTACCGGTATGTTGTGACTTCTCATTTGTACCATGATGGTTTCTCAATGAGTGGCGAATAGAGTTATAAAAGAACTCGTCGTTTCCCACAGACGGCGCCAAACTGTCGAGGTTGAAAGTCTCACAGTTGAATTCGGGAGCTGCTTTAGCCGAGCTGGACTTCTCAGGTCCGCCTCCGAGCTGCACTTTCTTGGTCGGCTATCGGACCTGCACAAGGAAAGTAAGGAAAAGGCGGGGTGATGACCCGGATTTTCCCTTCAAGCGTGCGAATGATTAGTATGTCCGAGCTGGTAAAGTAGCTGAGAGCATTTAATAGCGAGATCCCTTTAAATGAAGAGGGTGGAGCTCTATTTATACTAAGTTCGGGTCTGACAGCATTTAATGCGATGCAGCTTTATGTCCCATCAGTGCTTTATGTCCCATCGGAACAGCTGGAATTGAGGTCGGGGTTAATGGGGTCGGGTCAGTCATTTAGGTTGGGCACTGGGCTGAACGCGATGTTAATGGGGCGCGGATTAGCCCGTCTCAGCTCGGATTGGTCGGCTCGCTTGGATCAGCTCGGGAACCTCTCGTCATATACTTTGGGGTATTGGCTTCATAACCTCTTCAAGCTCCTTATATAGAGAACGTATAAAATAGTTATGTAATTAATTGAAAAACAGTGATGGACGTTCGTTGCTCATATGATGTGGGCTCACGCTGATGCAATACTGACTTATAATTAATTGAAAATTTTAGTTTCTTGACAGATAATTAATGGATAAAATGATCATGACGTTACTCGCATTATGTGAGGTTCACACAAACGCAATACTGACTCGATACTGACTCGGAATTAATTAGACAATTTAGACATAATTGATGGACAAAAAATCATTACCTTCTATATTTTTTGGTCGATAAATCATTATCTTTTTGACAACATAAAAGTTGCTGATATTGTAGAGCTCATTTGAGCTTATGGTCACGGCAAAGCAAAAGAAACAAAAAGAAAAATGCGCTCATCAATAAGAGAGAAAAAAGTGCTTAATGTGACAACTGACAAGAATGATGTGACAAAACAAAGAAGTTTAGGACATGTTTATAAGTTTTTCTCCTATCAAATATATGGTAAATCTGTCACAGTTATATAGATAAAAAATATTTTAATTAATTGACAAATATCAATTAATTGTCATAAGTGGATGTATCATAGTAATTTATTTAAAACTCTGTAAGGTTAAATTAGTAAAAAAAAAACTTCTGATATTTTGACATGATATGTCTGCACGATACAGACTAATATAGATTAACCTCATGAAATAACAACTTGACATGTGGTTATGACAGATTTGCCACATGATTCATAGAAATTTTTTTCCATGTTTATTTCTTGTCTGCGACACACGGCTAGATGGAAATGTTGCAGATCAACTTTGGCTTTTTGCAGCGACACGAGCCTATAAATAGAGGCTCAATTCTTCAGCTTTCGTCGTCTCAAATTGCAAAGAGAAAAATATAGTTTCTCCTAGTAGTTTCTCTTCTTTCTTGTCATTGTTAGCTTGTGAGTGAAAGTTAGTTTCTTCTAATATTTGAGAGAGTAAAATTATTCTCTTCTTATATTAGAGAGAAAGTTATTGTAAAATACTCTTATATCATAGTGAAATCCTCCTTACTTGCCTGTGGTTTTTCTCTCGATTTGTTTGAAGAGTTTTCATGTAAATCTGGTATCTAAATTATTTCAATTTTACATTATTCTCACTCATATTTTAGCTGCGTGATACTGCTTATCTCTAACCATTTCGTTGCACCGGTACCCAAGGAAGAGATCTACTCGTAATTTTATGATGTTATAAGCAAGAGTCAATAAATGCACATGAATTTAATTAGTCAGGTTTTGAGACCAACCAGTGAGGTGGGAATATATCTTCTTATAAGTTTATAATATTATGAGCAAGATCCAACAAGTGCACAAAAATCTCAATTGGTTAGGTTTTCAGACCGACCGATTACGTGGAAATAGATTTGCTCATAATTTTATGATGTTATGAGTAAGATTCAACAAGTGCACGTGAATTCAAGTTTAAAGACCGATCAGTGAGCTGGGAGTAGATCTACTTGTAATTAACTTTGTGATATTATGGACAAGATTTATCGAGTGCACAAGAATTCAATTAGTCAAGTTTTGAGACTGACCGGTTAGGTATTAGTCAAGTTTTGAGACCAACTGGTTAGGTGGGAATCTTTATGTTAAATGATGATCACCTCATCTAAAAGTTAAAGTTGTTACATAGGAGTTTGTTATATTATTTATCTTCAAGCCCTTGCGGAGTTAATTTTTTGAGTCTAGCACTTAGACATTTTTAAATGGGTAGCAGACATTTTTTATGTTTTTAAATGGTTAATGGTGAGTTTTGAACTCACGAGTTTTTGGTACCTAGACTCTGATCATATACCATGTTAAGTGACCACTTTATCTAAGCTTTTAGATAAAGGGTTTATTATATTATTTATCTTCAACACTTTATGATGTTATGAACAAGTTCCAATGAGTACACGAGATCAATTAGTCAAATTTTGAGATCGATCAGTTAGTTGGGAATAAATTTGCTCATAACTTTATAGTGTTATAAACAAGGTTCAACGTTTGTACGTGAATTGCGTTGATACATTACTGGTGAAATAATGTGAACATTAAAAATTCAAACAAAATTTAAATGTTTTACTATTCCATTTATTCGTTTTACATCTCTATTTTAAGCATAAAAGACTAAGAAATTCTCCTATCCCAACCGGTTATCATACATGTTACTGTATTCATCTTTTGCTGAATCAAGAAAGTTGGAGAAGGCAGGGAGAAAAAGAGCGAAGTGTGTCACATTCATATTGAGAATGTCACGGTTAAAGCATAAGTTACATTAACTCAAGGTTATACTAGAGCTAGAAAATTATTAAAAAAAAAGATGAAGTTTTGAAATATTTCTCTAATATAATTGTCAGTTTCACTTGGATTCCACCAGCACGTGGAGTCACACACTAAAAATGAATGTGGGAACCACAATCATTTTTTAAGCACAACTCCCTAACACCGTACAAGACAATGTGGATGAACCAAACGCATCCATGTCGCAATGCAGAAAACCCAAAATATCTAAAATGGCCATGGTTTACAAATGCAAGACAATGTGAATGTTGCATGTCCCAAATCAGGGAGGGAGCCAGAAATATAATATTAGAGGATCGAGATTTATTTTTATACAGTATTTTTTGTATAATTTTTTTTACCAATAAAAAATAGACTCAAAAATATATTTCCATTTCCAATTAATATAATTAATTATAATAAAATTAAATAAAAAACTAATTAAAAATTTAATCATAAATAAGTGTAAAAAAATTAGTGGGTTAGACTTAGATCCTGACTGATGTGGGAGCTAAAGAAGTGGAGAAATGGAAAAAAAAATTATATGAAAAACTAACTTCATTATCCAAGTTATTTTATGTTTGTTTTTTTTTTTTTGCTTAATATTCATCTTATGGTCTCTAAAAGGTGAAACTTTTAAATTAATTTTCAAGATTTGGCATATATAAAATAGCATATATATATATGACCAAAAAAATTCAAGTGTAAGATAAAGAATGTAAATATAAAATCTAAAGGAATAAAAATACCAAATCTGACCTGAAGTCCTGAATAAGAGAAGTTTTGATTCTTCTTCTTTTTTTTTTTTTTTTCCAATTCCCAAAATGTCCAAAGATGGAAAACATAAACTTCGCAATTTTTTTGTTTAAGAGAAACGTTGCGTTTATTTTGCTTGTTGAGAAGCTTTGCAGACTCCAATGGCTAATATGATGACATTTAACCCAAAAAAGAATAAGTATAGCATGATAACAAATGAAAAAGTGAGAATAATAATAATTGTGGGGTAAAAAGTAGTGTCAAGTTTTTGACCGGTAGGAAGAAATGAGTAGAATTAATTTTTTAATAAATCAATGGAGAGTGGTAGGGACTATAAAAAAAAGTAAGAGATAAATTAAAATAATATCACTTGGTGCTTAGCCGAAAAAAGAAATTATATTACTTGGTAGTTCTCTTAGGCAGTGATTGGTATATGAAAATGAGTTAAGAATAAAATAATATTTTCAATTCTATTTTAATTCTCATGTTTGGTACGAGAGAATGAATTTGGAAATGTCATTCCCAAAGGTTTCTCATTCCCACATACATGGGAATAGTCATTCCAGACCAAATAAATGGGAATGACCTATTCCCATGTATTTGGAAATAAATTTAACTATTATACCCTTGTATAACATAACTTTTATAAATAATTAATTTTATGAAATTTATAATGAAAATAAAATAAAAAAATAATAATAAAAACAAAAATAAAAAATAATAATAGTGATAAAATAATAATAATAATTAAAATAAAAATAATTAAAAATATAATAATATTATTATGAAAATAATCATAATAATAATAATTATTATAATAAAATCATAATAAATAATAAATAAATAAAATAATAAAAACAAAAATAAAAAATAATAATAGTGATTAAAATAATAATAATAAAGTAAAATAATAATGATAAAAATAAAAATAATAATAATACCAATTTAATAATTATTGTTGTTATTATTATTGTTATTATTATTTTAATTTTGTTATTAATAATTTTAATTTTAAAAAAATTTATTTTTATTATTATTATTATTATTATTATTATAATTGTTGTTGTTATTATTATTGAAGAATTTAAATACACAATACGAATCTTCATAAACCGAATAAAATTAAATACTAACCTCATAGTATGCGGAAGAGTCTGCAGAAATTAATCACGTTCGTTCCACCGTTAAACAACCACAAATCGGTGTCCAAAATACATGTTCGATCTTGGACTATATGGCCACAACTTAAGAGCCCTTTCGATTTAATTGTTTACACATAGTAAACTGGCAGAGAGAGTTTGGAAGAGAGAAAAGAATAAGAGAACAAAAGACAATTGTTCTGTATCTAACGTCTTAAGGAAAAACGTTTCTTTTTCTTCTTTTTATTAG
Organism: Ehretia macrophylla; assembly: GCA_037974665.1. Classification (NCBI taxonomy): domain Eukaryota; kingdom Viridiplantae; phylum Streptophyta; class Magnoliopsida; order Boraginales; family Ehretiaceae; genus Ehretia; species Ehretia macrophylla. The sequence continues at coordinate 37,392,243 of CM075782.1, read as the reverse complement.
GATGCAGGAGTTATGGGAAATAACTTCCTATAACCTCTATTGACCTATATAAAATGGGTCGAGTCGGGTCAACCTATATTGGGCGACCCGACCCCAAAATCCAACATCTCCCACTCGCACAAGATGGGTAGACTTTTATCTACCATTATCTCTCTCTACGACCTTGTCGAAAACCATAATCAAATTCATACGGGCAAATAAGTCGTGCGACCCGCGAGCACACAACAAGTGGAAGCTCCGACCATGCACCTGTTAGGGTGACATGGAAGCTACGGTCTTCAACGGAAGAAAAAGTCTCGCTTTACCTTAGACCAATTTTAAGTTCACATCAGTCAACACACACCTTATCCCTCGTAGGTTATGTTTGACCTTTAAATCTCTAACATGTATTCAAAGTTTTATGAAAATTGTATAACTGGTTGACCAATGAACACATGCAGGCCCAGATGCGAATAGTCTTCCCTTCGCACTAATGTCCTTCTAAGTTAAGTAAACCGTTTTCCTAGACATGCCCCGTATGATCAAATGTAACGTGATCTTTAGGTAACACACCAAAGTAGCTAACATTGAACTTGCCATATCAGAATATGAGCGTAGGTCACTAAGGGTATCCCAAAGAAGCATTTATTGCTTCAAGGACTCACACAGTGGTGAAGCAGGGATCCATTCACCAACTTCCTTATACGGTTGCAAAGCACACATTGTATGAAACATGTGTTACGGTATGACTTCCCTTATAAGGGTCGTATGTCTTTACCTAAATCAAACATCGTACAAATCTTGGTCTAGTTATTGCTCATAAACTAACCTGAATCCTCGAACTTAATGCACTTAGTAATCAAGGTTTCAAATCTGGCTACAAACAAGTTATATGGACCATAGGAATCCATATCAATCTCATGTCAGTTTTTAATTGTAACATATACAATTAAGAGGTCTCATCTTAATATTGTCATAGAAACTAATTCCAAACCAATACTTAAGGTGACGTATCTTATATGAGTATAGTATTTCCCGACGAATACTAACCAACTCATATCGTTTTATCTCTGCACGCGCCTACTGCGCCAGAGGTGATTGCTCGTGTGAGAGAGCCAATCTCATCAACCTGTCGACATACTTTTAGATGCCAATCTGTGCTAGCATACTTATACTAGATTTCTTCCAAACTTATCACAAAGACAAGGCACCAAACAAACATATGAAGAAAATTTTGTTCACTATGAACTAGTATCAAATACTCACCAGTATGATTATATTAGTAATTACACAATACTTTACAGAACATCAACATCAAGTCCTACGTAATCCTAGAGATTCTATTGCAACAAATACATATATCTGGATATGGACTTATCGAGTAGGTCACTTCCATCTCAAGCGTAGGTGAGTGTTCCACAATCACTTCTTTTTATGACACAAAGCCCTAATATCTATGTACTAAGTTTCGCTATGAAATTTAGGATTCTTAGCATAGGCGATAGATAATTAGTGGACACAATAGATCGTCATTGCCCATCTAGCAACTGACTCATCTCAAGTCCATCATAATCTCTCAAGCCATACTGCCTTTTGCATAGTTGTCGAGCATGCCACACAACTCAATTTCCACAGTTGACAATACTATGCATATTTGCTTCTTGCTATTCCACTAAGTAGTGCCATTGATTAACAAGTAAGGATGTCAAGAGGTAACTTTATGCTCATCTGGGTCACTACCCAAGTTAGCATTTGCAGATCTCTTCTAATAAAGATCAACACATTAATAGCATAGACCAAAAATTAAATTGTCTTTCAAACACCTCAAGATCCTTCAGACAACTCTCGAATGAGCTAGTCTAAAATTTTGATTGATAACGGCATAATAATCCCATAGCAAAAATGAATATCTAGCCACATACATACCATAGTTTATACCTGGCTTGAATAAAGAACATTTTTATCTCATCAATCTATTCTGGCATTTGGGGACACGTCTCTTGGCTTAGGCTTTCACCCTCATCTAAAGGACCATCTATAGGTTTGTAGACTTATATGTAGAGTCATTCAAGAACTTTCTTGACATATGACTCTTGCAACAAAACAAGAATCTTTAGATTGATCCCTTTGGATCTTGACTCTAAACACACAAGCTACTCCACCAATGTCCTTCATCCTACAAAGTTAAGGACACTAACATCCTAATAGTGATTATATATACTCCTTGTCATTTCTGATCAACAATATGTAATCCATCTGGAGAGATAAAATCACATATCTACTCTCAGATCAATTGATATATACACAGATACCTTATTGAACCATTTGAATATCATACAAAATGAATTCTTCTTACATTGCTCCACTAAGAAACATCATCTTTACATCCACCTGATATAAATCGAGATTCAATTAGGTGACATGATCAGAAATGGGTGATATTGAGGCAAACCTAACAACAAAAGAAGGTTTATATTACTATTGCAAGTGAACATGGTCCATAAACCGGTTAATGAAACAAATTCACTTTGATCGCAAAACGGATTCAAGTTGACCAAAACCACTGGTTAATGAAACGAATTCACTTTGATCGTGAAACAGATTCAAGTTGACCAAAACCAACCAAAACCAAACTGGTGTTTATCTCCCACTTGGATCAGTGAACGGAAGTAAGTCCTCTTTTCAACTGAAAAAATTGTGAGGGATAGGACCATTAGAAGCATTCAATTCAGATAACTGAATCTCCTATTAGGAAATTCTATATCAAAGAATATTGAGTTCAGATACACTTCCACTATCTGTTCATCAATGAACATTCCCTTTGGAGCGTTCAATGTACCAAATAGAAAGACACATATTTCATTTCGGTTTCAATTTCTCAAGTTCATGAGAAATATCACGAACAAAGTAGCCAACTCACAGGGTCATAAGTCATCGCGGACTGGTTCACTACCTGTCCATGACTCATAGGAAGTTGAAGTGAATGATTTCAAGGGCACTCGATTAAGAATGTGTCTGGTAGTAGTATATTCTCAACACGTAATTGAGAAATTTATATGATGCATCATATATTTAACCTCATTCAATAAGGATGTATTCTGTCTTTCTATAACATCTCATAGTTGTGAAGTGCCAAGAATATTTAGCTCTCTTGCTATACTTTTTTCGCCACAAATTGTTTTGAACGAATCAAATAAATATTACTGAACAAGATCGATTCTCAAAGATTTCACATTATGTCGATTTGATTCTCAACATGATTAGAATAACGTCCAAAGCAGTTAAACTTCAAACATGTGAGAAAACAAAAGGACAAGACCAAGTCTTGTAAAATTTTTGAGAAAAGTAACGAAATATGAGGCCTCATGCCTTGCCCTATCATTCTTTGCACTGTAGATTTCAGGAAGAATTCAAGCCAACAGAAAACTAGCTCGCAAGCCTTTGCCAAACATTTTATTGTGGAGTTATTGACTAGACAACTTTCAGACAGGGGTAGATAGAATTGTGCTAATTACAGACTCAAAAGACATTCTCTTGCAAGTCTGGTCATTCTATTTTGCCCTTATATGCCTAGCTTGCTATACTACAGATCTCAAAGATGTAACATTAATAACACATATTTATATAACAGTGGTTTTGATGTTCAGCACATAGAACAAGAAAAACATCCACAATATAGTAAGATTTTTAATGAGTTATCCCTAGCAATCTGACTGAGTTCTAAATATATGAAATTGAGAACCTAATCGTAAAAGGATTTTATCTATAAACCAAGTATTTCTAGAACCGGAGCGTATAGGATGCATGGAAGAGTTAGAGTTTAGAGTTTGACCATCACATAGTGGAAGCTAACAAGTGCCGATGCCCTTGTCTTCAAACTCTCGAATTATTTCCTACAAATATCCACTGTAATCCACCTAAAATCTAACAATATTTTAAATGCTCCTTCATATCTAGTTATGAGACTAGACGCTTGGTCTTCTGCTCAAGGAAATCCCGAGCTTAGTGACCTTTCCTGTGACAATTGTAGCATATAGCTTTTATAATGTTGAATCGCACTTGATTAGAGTCATTGCCCCTTATGCTTGGATCCACATGACCCTTGCTTATTGCACTGAGCCACTTAAGCTTGACCAGTAACCTTGTTGGCCAAGAGGCGTTTGCACAAACTCGAATTTGACAATCATAAGTACCCAGCTTAAATGGAAAAGATATGATGACAACTTGCACTTGTTGTGCATCATTGAGAATGTGGCCAACTGTCTTCGATTCTTAGATCATACTCGACATCTCACAAATGCTACCCCTTAGGAGCATTTTAACTATTTTAGCATGTATCGAACTAGATTATAAGCTGACTCAGCTTAGAAATGAAAATTCCACTAAACTTCTCTTTCAAGCTTTCAAAATCCCCACATTAATAGGTCATACTTCGTAATAAGCAATGAGGTATTATGCACGGTGCTCGGTAATGTTATGCGAGCAATAGCATTTTTCAGCCAGATAGGCTTCTACCTCTTATGCGTAGTGGTGTTACCACCTTAATTGTCACCACACCATAACTCAGTGTTTCAAGCACCTAATTGCTGCTCAAGAATATTCTAAACTTGATGATGCCACATTGACAATCATCACCATTCATTTTTCCTTCAGCAATGATATTTTGCAGTTATGACAAATAACCACAACATAGACATCTTTGATGTTCGTTACTAGCACATTTAGATGTTTAATTCTACTTGAACAAGTATTTAAATGTAATAAAGTAACATAAGATATAGTACCAACAAATTATAGTACAAACTACCAAATTCTATATTCAAATGTCACAATTATCACAATTTAATCCTATTCGAGTAGAACTATTAGTTTCGTATATAAATTACATAAATTCACATGTGTGGGAACTAATAGTTCTAGATTAGAATCACACAAATCACAATCTTAGAACTCCCACTCAGATTAAGGATTAATAAACTAATTATTAATTTAATAACATATGCAACTTATGATTAAAACATGATAATAAAGGCAAATATTATCATGAATTGAACATGAATTAGTATTTAACATATAAATAACTAGTAATGTTAGACAAAATTAAGTACAAATTTACAATGTTCTCCTTACTTTTATAATTCGGTCTGGTCCACTAGAGTTGACACATTCAATTCTTTTTAACACATGTGGACCATGACGATTGATCATGTAGAAGCTGTCTCTAGCTTATCGAGACCCAAAAGACATATTTTGGTTCTACGTGTTTGGAGAAATATGAGTACGTCTAACCTTATTATATGCTCATCAAATATATTCCATAAAATATTTAATATTACACATAATGGTTAAAAGCAAGATTATTTATGAGATAATAAGTTTGGGCCCAATAACAGTACATGTTCTTATAACTAGTAGTGGTGAAAATCTTTCTCACTGTTTGTTTAACTCATACTACTCTCAAATGACTACTAAAGTCATCGGGTAAATAAACAAATTTTAATACATAACTACCTAATAAATTAATTTTAAAAATTAATAATGCACGTAGCAGTATTAATATTGTACACAACATGTATAATGAAGTTACATAAATTTCATACTTTGAAATGAAATTACAAAAATTTCACGTCACTTATTGTAAAGATTACAATAAAATTACACAAAGTTGGACATTTAAATAAAATTATAAAAATTTTATGCCATTAATTGTAAATATTACAATTAAAATTACATAAATTTAGGCATATAAATGAGATTACAAAAATTTCATGCCCTTAATAGTAAATATTACAATTAAATTACAAAAAATTGGGCAATTTAATAAAATTACTCATAATTTCATGCTAGAATTGAAATTAATTTAAGTTATGTACTAGTTTTGCAAGAAATTAGGGCCAAAACACAATTATCACAAAGATAATAGCCCAAATTGAGAACATGGGGTAAAAAAATAAGATTATTACAAAGATAAGAGCTCATTAAATAAACATGAGGGCAAAAATGCAATTATCACAAAGATAAAGGCATTAAAATATATATATATATATATGAGGTCAAATCTATAAATATCACATAGATATTAGGTCATCCTTTAAATTAATACAACTAATGTATTATTTAAATAATAATAATAATAATAATAATAATAATATATATATTTAAAAAAATTCAACAGTGCCCGAACGACCGGATTGTCGTTGAACCACCATCAATTGGTGATCGAACCACTATCCTCTGTCATCAGACCACCACCAACCGATGGTCGGATCGCTGACTTCCCCCATCGGACAGCAGCTTGCCTGTGGTCAGACCGCCATTTGTCGCTGCCAGACCACCGCCGGACCACCATCGGGCCATCGCCGGGCCACCGCCCGTTCGCCGAATTGGGGTGTAGAAAAATTAAAAACTAATTTTAATTCTATTTTTAAAAATTAAATTAAAACTAATTTAATTTAATATATTTATTTTTATTTATGTAGGGCCACGTAGCGCAACCGGAATGAACCACGTGGCCCAACAAACCATGTTCACATTCTGAACATGGACGTGATAATTCATGTCTGACAGACGTGACCTTTTTTTTTTTTTATAAACATATTACATGGCCAAGTGGCTCCCGCTGAGAGAGCCACGTGGCCCACTACCACAAAAGGTAGGCCACAAAAAAAATGTCAAACGTGATTGACTTCAATCACGTCTGACCAAATATTTCAATTTTTTTTTTGTTTTTTTGTTTCAGCCACGTGGAATCCCGCGATTGGGCCACGTGACCCCATGTCCAGACCATGTTCTGTAGTTTTCATGTTTTTCAACGAGCACACACTACACCAAGAACATATACTAACCCAAAATTTTTCAGATTTTCACGAAAATCTTCAAAAATTCATATATTCTGTCTTTTAAGGCCAAATTTAGCGAATAATATATCAACAGAAAGCTCTTGATGGGTCCGTTCTAACAGTACCAAAATCACTTAGACTTGAACACATTCAATACACTGAAAAAGGCCATAACAGATTGTGAAATTTCAACTTAAAAAATTCGTAGTTAATTCAATACTTAACAAAAAAATACAAAATTTATGCCATTAGAATCCTTACAACGAGCACTTTCTACCAGTATAAAAAATACACATACTTATGATATTTCACAGAAACATAAATTCACAATTATTACGTTAAAAATTGCTCAAATAGCAATAATTCATGTATTTAACATGCATATACACATATATACTGCAGAGAAAAAATATCTAAGGAAAACCAACAATTTGGCTTTGATACCAATGAAGAATTTAAATACACAATACGGATCTTCATAAACCAAATAAAATTAAATACTAACCTCATAGTATGCGGAAGAGTCTGCAGGAATTAACCACGTTCGTTCCACTGTTAAACAGCCACAAATCGGAGTCCAAAATACATGTTCGATCTTGGACTATATGGCCACAACTTAAGAACCCTTTTGATTTAATTATTTACACATAATAAACTGGCAGAGAGAGTTTGGAAGAGAGAAGAGAGGGAGAGAACAAAAGACGGTTGTTCTATATCTAACGTCTGAAGGAAAAGACGTTTCTTTTTCTTCTTTTTATTAGGATGCAGGAGTTATAGGAAATAACTTCCCATAACCTCTATTGACCCATACAAAATGGGTCAGGTTGGGTCAACCCATATTGGGCAACCCGATCCCAAAATCCAACAATTATTGTTATTATTATTTTTATTTTTATTTTTATTTTGCTATTAATAATTAATATATTATTATTATTATTTATGTTTGTTGTTGTTATTATTATTATTATTATTTATTGTGGTTGTTGTTGTTATTATTATTATTATTATTTAAGTTTATTTTATTTACGGTTATGTTTATATTTATTATTATTTTTAATTCTATAATAGTAAAAGGGCAATTTTGTCATATTATACATATCATTCACATTAATACTCTTAATTCCTAGAGCATACCAAACATGTCATTTTCATTCGCAAGGTCATTCCATTTCTTGACTCATTCTATTATTGCCCAAATCCATTTCAGTGTACCAATCGCTATCTTACACAGTGTTTGGATTGTACAAGGGAAAGGAAAGGAAAGTAAGGGCAAAGTAGTGGAAAAATAATAAACCACAGGAAAGGAAAGGAAAAAAATTCATAATTCTTTATTTGCATTAGAGAAGGAAATGAAATGATAGTTTTAGAGAAATGTTAGATATTGCCCTATTTTTATCAACTATTTATCATCTTGCTTTGTTGGCATGCAAAAAAGAAAAATAAATAAATAAAATTGTTATTTTAGGTCGTCAACTAAGCAGTCATGTAAGAGGTGATAAATGGATAATGAAAATAAGATGGTACATACAAATGCTCTAATGTTAAATTAAAAGTTAATTATTCATTGTTATGTTGATGATATAGTTGAAATTATATAAAAATACTCGGAACAAATGTCGGAACTTCAGATTCGTACTTTGGTTTATTTTGGCAAAAAAGGGAAGATAACTTATGTTGCGCTGTTGTTCTGCTACCTTGTTCTTTACTTACTGCTCTGGTAATACTGTACTTGTGTTACTCCTATTGTTGCAACAGAAACAACAGGAACCTCAGTGCTGGAACGTGCCCTCTGCACTTGTGCAGTAAAAGATTTTCATTCTTGTGCTAAAAGGGTTTTGCCAAAACAAAGCTAAAGGGAGAGATTGTTAGACAATTAAATTGATTGGGATTTGATTGGCTATGTTTTAGCAAAACTTTTGTTATTTCTATTATTGTGGCTTTACCTTTTATATTGTGCAGGAAAAATCTTATGGTAACTTACTATATGAGAAGAAGATTTGTGTTAATTAAGGAATGACATTTATTGCATATTCACAAGGAAATGAATAATATGGTTTGTGAGAGAAGGTTTTTCTTGCAGCCCAAGACGTGTTGATATGAAGGCAGTTGTGTATAAATATAAAGCAGAGGTTGTAGCAAAAAGAGAAGGCAGACATAGTGCAACGAGAAAAAAAATGCAAGAGAATTTTCTATCCAGTGTTCCAAGTGGTGTTGCAACACGACTTGTGTTTCAATCTTTGATTGTATTAAGTGTTGCAACTTTGTTTGTTTTGACAGTGAGTCATGAGCAAATTATATGAGTCTTTGAGTGATTAGATTATGGACTTATTTATTCATTCTTCGGGAGAAGAATGTGTTGTTCCCGAGAGAGAACGTTGCAAGTCGATGGGAGCTCGCCAAACCGAAGTTCATTGAAGAGTTCACCATCAAGGCGTCAAAGGTTATGAGAGAGTCTTTACTTGTGTAAGTCCATTGATGTTGTAACTTATTATATTGGTTAATAAACATGATTGTTGGACCAAGGGAGGTCCCGTGGACGTAGACCGCACGGTTGAATCACGTTAAATCTTGGTGTTTTTGTTTCTTTTACAAGCTTTATCTTTCCGCTGCTGTTTACTGTTGCTACTTATGTTGGAACATTAAGTGGAATATACTAACTAAGCAATTAGATAAACAAATTGTTAATGGTCTGTGATAGAACTGATATTCCAATTAATGTTGCAACATCACCTGTAATAGAATTGTAACATAATCAGTTTACACCAAGTTATTACATCCGTTTTTAGTTTTCATCGCAGAGCTTCATCGATTAAGAAAATTAGCTATCTTGCTGAGAAATTAATTCATACTTATACTGCACAACTTTTAACATAGTTGACCTTAGAGTTACCAAAACACACTTATACTCTCCAATCATAAATAATGTTAGGTTCTTGATTGACTTATAACATGTGTTGGGACGCGTTACCACACTGTAAAATTTGTAACATTTGTTTAGATCCAATAATGTCGTGCCCTCTTGCCTAGAGTGAATTTCTCATTATAAAAAAAAAAGAGTAAAATGCATGACACCCCCCTGTGTTATATAAAAGTTGCACAATAAACTATGTGTTTTAAAAAGTGACAAATACCCCCTATTTTATTCTAAATGTTGCACACTTTCTCTAATCTAAAACCCCGTTAATATTCATTAACAACAAGGGTAAAATGATGCCATTGTCCTTTATTTAATTTTTATTTTCTCTTTTCTTGTTTTCCTTTTTCTTTTTCATTTTTTACGTTTTTATTTTTCACTCAGTGGTGTGGCAATAATTTGCTCCAATTGTATGATGACACGTGGCAATGACATGTCCTTGAGACAAAAATTATTTAGGAAACCTGCCGCACAAGCTGAGAATTGAACCCACGACCTTTCAATTTTTAAGCTTTAAGAGTAACCATTAGGCAAAACCTCTCATTTGATAAATTTAAAGCATCCATTTATCTATGTATTGTTTTCACTTCAGTAACCTCATTCCACACTACCAGTCGTCACCATCTTTCACCATCTATTTTCCACCATTACCACCTTCCCCATCTACATCAACTCTCGACCCAAAAAAAAAAAAATCTTTATCAACTTTCTTTAATAGATCTAGCTAAGGCAATGCCTTATTAACATTTACTAGACCAAGTAAACACAAACCAACTAAATAATAATTGGAACTAAAATTCAATAAAATGAAGAAAATATTTAAAGAAGAAGTGGAAGGATTCGAGCTACTCCACCACTTCCACCATCACTACCACCACAAGCAACGAACTAATACTTGACCACCAAGAAAGAAAAAATAAAGGAACAAGAAAAATGATTGTTAGATTAATAAGTTGAAGTGCTAATTATGAAAATTAATTTTGGTGATCCAAGCGATAGTTAAAAGAGGAAAAAAATTGGATTACAAAGCAAAACGTTTTTATTTTGTTGCATATACGATCCACAGCTCCATTCGTGATAGACTAAATGGAAGTGGTTTGGTTGTTGGTGAAGATGAAGAACATGTTTAAAAAAAAGAAAAAGGTAATAAATTAAGAGTATTTTGGTCATATAAAATTTGTTTGAAGGCACTATTAATTAATTATAGCTGAAAATTGAATAGTAAGGGGTATAATGCAATATTTTATTTAACACAGGGGGGTATCTGCTAGTTTTTAAAATATATGGTTTATTATACAACTTCTGTATAGCATAAGGGGGGTATCATGCTGTTTTTAGAAAAGGGGTATTTTCATCATTCTTCATTTGTTTTACAGCTTGATACATTTCATATTTGCATTATAGGCGATTGTATCACACTCACGTTAAAATTGACGACATGAGGTTATTTGCAACATTTTTAATAACACTGGGTTTATGGTGTTACTTTTTAAAACATAGGGTTTATGACGCAACTTTATGAAAACACAAGGGAGTATGGTGCATTTTACTCAAAAAAAAAAAAAGAGATAACAACACATACTAAGGGAAGAAATTCAAAGTCTGTGTTGTATTTCCCTACATTATATATATATATATATATATGAGGAACTCCATCAAATATAAGATCACATTGGATCTATTATAAGTTATAAACTCTGTGGTACAATGGTATGACCTATGACACAAATTTAAACTTGAAATTTTAGACTATAACAAATAGTTATTCTACCACTCTATCCAACCTTTAGAGACCCTGTGTTAAATCTTTAATAGATTTTGACATAAAGTAAACATTCGTGACACTGATCCAAAAAATATCATAAGTGATGTAATATTAACTTATAAACCTTCTTAAATAATAATAAAAAATATATATTGGGGCTGTAACTACTCGTCACCACGCCACGCCACCAGAAACTGTGATGATAGTCAAGACGGCTATTAACCTAAGGCTCCTTTCCCAACGTGGCCATGCACGCCCTTATTACAATATGATTAACATCCCAACTTGTGGTTAAGGGATGTGGTAGAATTTCAGAGATCTCGGGTTTGATCCCTTCTAGCACCTTGGGGATTAGACTCTTAATTAATTGATTGATTAGTACATATTTTGGGTCGAGTCACTATATTCCGAAATTTTGGTTCATCACTAAGCCGTTAGGTCAGGCGGTTGTAAACCAAGCGTGACTCATCTAGGGATCGAAGGTCCCGTAATGATAGTGTTTAATCCAAGTCAATGCATCATGAGCTGACTGAAATAGAAATATTTTCCAAATTGAGAAAAAAAAAAAAAAAAAACTTTAAGTAGTGTGAATTCACCTACTTGTATAGCGACTTTGACTATAGTAGTGAAAGTGATAATCGTCTGCCAACTTCAGGTAATTTTTCATGATTGTCAAGGGACTTGGTGCCCTTTAACTTGTTGTGCTCTTCATGGTACACTACTTGTGGTATGGTCATCTCTTCAAGTCTCACATATATTAAAATATGTATAACTATATATATATATATATAAAATATATGTGTATATTAGATTAATAGCGTCCAATATAAGTTGACTCTGGAGTAGCTATTAGAGTATAAGAAGTTAATAACTTCCAATAACTCTTAAAAAGCTTTGGTCTGTTAACATAATTAACTCTTTCTCCAATATATAGACTTCTCTCCCTATTTTAAACTTCAAGGAAAAGAAACACACATTAGGCATTTAAGTTGTGATTGACAATCCACAGTCTAATATTCTGAACTCCGATTTGCAATAATTAAGATAGTGGGATGAACTTGACAAGATCTTGGAGGTGTAAATTAAAATTCTCTGAAATTAGTATATATTTATATGAATGGTTTATTATTATTATTTTTTTTTGGTGAAAATATGAATGGTTTATGAAGATACGAAATTTAGTATTATAAATCTTGAAAGGGGAGCATGGAGATTCTAGAGTTATCAATTGAACCAAAAATAACGATGCTTCTTTTCGTTTTAGCTTACAGGAAAATTCTTTCATGAAGCATGTAACAAATCTCTCACAGCTACATATCAAGTTGTTATTTCATGAGGCTAATCCACATTAGTCTGTATCATGCAGACATGTCATGTCAGAATGTCAGAAATTTCTCTTTTTACTAATTTGGTCTTACAGAATTTTAAATAAATTACTATGATGCCCCACTTATAATAATTGATTGACATTTATCAACTAATTAAAACACTTTTTGTTCATGTGACTGTGACAAATTTACCATATATCTCATAAAAAAAGAATCCTAGCTTAAAAGAAATTACAAAATAGAACCAGAAATAAGCACAAAGCATATGATTGAATAAACAACGTCTTAAAGGTAAAAAAAAGTACAATCTTCTGTCATAAATACAGGAAGATGAGTGTTTTCCAGCCCAAGAGTGATGGTAGCTCTCTTCAGATCACTTGATCACTAACATCGATATCCTGCATAATAATATAATATTACTAGTGAATTAAAATCCGTTCTCTTTAATCTCTACATGAATAACGGCAAACAATCAATCGATAAGGGTTTTTTACCTTGTTAGTTCTTATACTTACTGATTTTATCGAGTTAGTCTTGTGTCTTTATAAGTGATTTTTTTTTTTGGTTCCTATATGTTTTAAAATCGTGTCCCAATTAGTATTTCTATTAATTTCTTTTAAATAAAGACAAAAAATGTGTGTACTGCAAGTGACTGTCATGTGCGTTTTTTTAAAAATCTTTTTTAACAAAAATTAACGGAAGGACTAAGAGAGGCCCGATTTTAAAACATATACGACGAAAATGTGTCACTTAAAAAGATAAGTGACCAACTTGATAAAATTTGTAAAAATAAGAACTAACGGGATAATAAATCCAACCGATAATTTACATCTCACAATTTTTTCACCAATAGATTAACACCATGACCCGGCTCAACCACCAAATTTAGAGCAGGGGAATGAATATACCTAGGAGAGATGGAGAAAGAAAAGTTGCACAAAATCATTGAAATCAGTATCTTAAGCTCCACCAAAGCCAAATTCTGCCCAAGACACACTCTTGGACCAACACCAAATGGCATATAAAAGTGTGGAAGCTTGCACGCACTCGTTGATTTTGATGGGTGATGATGATGATGACAAATACATTAAGTATAATAATATATAACAAAAAACTTTCTTGATTGGGAAAAAATGTCTTCATGTTGGATTATTTATTGACCAAGACTATTTTTTGGGTCAGGTGAAGGGCATCATGGATTATCAGCTGCATTCCAAGGCTTTCTAGATGGCTACAAAAATTCAATGTTCTTCAGGTCGTATGCATCTTTCAAGGAATTGCTCAAAACGTTAAAACGTTCTAAACGTTCCGTTGATAATGATGTAAATCCATCCATACGTAAGGTTCACTCGCTAATATTAAGAAAGACGTTTTAAAGCAATTTTCCATCTTTCATGACCCCAATGATGATGAAAATTTCAACCGTTCCACAAGTTAAAAGATCTCATTCTCCAACATTGACAAATGACAAAATTTTAAGAGCACCATATGATATTACCCCATATTTTTGCCATGCTAAGAGGTCAAGTGCGTTGCTTGTTGATTATTTTTCATATATCAATATTATTTAGGATAAATGATCGAAATGATCCCATATCTTTGAGTTTTGTGACATTTTCGTTCCTTATTTACCAAATATGACAAATTAGTCATTTATTTTTAAATTTGCGGTGTCATTAATCTTTTTAACAAATTCCGTCAATTTTTTTAACGCGGATTGCATGCGTCCGACACATGACCAACTTAAGTCAGATTTTGAAAGGGTAAGGGAGTATAATTGGTCACGTGTCGAGCGTATTCAATTTATGTTAAAAATTTAATAAAATTTGTTAAAATGACTAACAACGTAACAGATTTAAAAATAAGGTACTAATTTATCATATTTGATAGATAAAAGACGAAAATATCATAAAGCCCAAAGATAAGGGACTGTTTCGATCATTTACTCTATTATTTAATAGCAAACTATCCAACCAACTTCAGCAAGTCGATGAGCTTCAAAATTTAGACAAAAACAACCCAGCCAACTTGAGCAAGTCATGACCAAAAAAAACTTGAGCAAGTCAATGATTTTTAATTTTTTTTTAATGACAGAATCTCTTATTAAAAAGTCTTTCAAACTCGTATCAATGATGTTAAATTTAGAGGTACATAACAATATCCGAAGAAAACATATTTCAGATTATTCAGTTATAAATCCTATCAAAACCGATTTAAAATTAGTTTCCTGATTGGTTTAATTAACCCGAGAGGTGAACAAGTTTAACAGTAGCTTTGACCTATTCTGCAGAAAGAGTCGTTGTGCCCAATGTAAACAGACCAACGAGGATTTGACACAGAATCTCATCCACGGCAAAACCTAATTGACCTTTCGGCACAATAATGGCAAAAGCAAACTTGTTGGAGCAGTAGTTCCAGTAATTATGGGCCTCTTTGATTTTTAGACGGGAAATTTGTGCAAATCGCCACTATCATTTTTTAAATTTTTTTAATTCTTCTTTATTATTTAAACTAGTCAATTTAACTTTTATTATTTAAAAAAAAAATTAATTTATCAATATTGTTCAAAATTAATCAATTTAGTTCCTATTATTTTTCAAAACTTTTAATTTAGTCCCTGTCTAAATTAGCTAAATTGATTTTTTTTAGAAATAATATGAACTAAATTAATTTTTTTTTTATAGAAACAATAGGAACTAAATTGGCTAATTTTAAACAATAGAGACGAATTTAAAATTTTTTAAAAAAATAATGAGGACTAAATTGATTAATTTTAAACAGTAAGGATGAATTTGAAATTTTAGAAAATAATGATTGTTTGTGCAATTTTTTCATTTCTAGACAGAGAGTTTGGGGATGGTAACTAACTGAGAATAATATTATAGCATCATGGGCGAAATTAACGGTTATAATTTATTAATTATCTACATTATTTCATTATGTTGTATCAACAATTTACGTACAATCAATGTTGAATTTACTCATAAAATCATAAGAGTATGATATACTACTAAACTTTTGGCATAGACATCCATATAGAAACTAGTATACTTCTATATGAATTTTGGAATAACAAAATTGTTGAATTATGATTTAATTTTTGACATATTTCTACAAAACTTAGCTAAAATTTTTGGCACCTTTTGTACCTTCATATGTATTGAAACCAATATATTTCTACAAAAAGTTTGAAAATAAAATTAGCAACATTTTTTTCTATATAGATATTAATTTTTAATTAACATGAAAATTTTTATTACGTTGGAGTTTCCTTAAACCTCTCTCAATTATTAAAATCTTAGATTTATTAAATTATATCTATCTATTAATATTATAAGGTTACAACTATTATGCCACGTGTAAGCAAATAACCACTCTTTCCAAAAAAATAATATTATCCCTGAATAAGTGATGCAAACAAAATTTTGTTTTTGCTATCTTGAATATATTTGATAGAACTTAATCCATATTCAAAACTATATCTAATAAAACATAATCCATATTCAAAACTAACTTGCATATTTATTAAATCAAATTGTATCTTCAGTTTGTATCCCATGTATCTTAGGAATAGTATTCTATCTTCATTTAAACTCAATTTTCTCTATAGATCACATGACCCTAATGTGTATATATATGATCTGCAATTTTTTTCTTCTGCATTTGAAAAATAGGTGATAGTTGTTCATAAAATAAATCTTAGGGTCTTTTTATTCAATGATTCCAAGTTATTATTATGTAATTTCTAATTAATTTCTTGCTCAGTATTATTTTTATTTTTGGTCAAATTATTTGATGTTAATCCAATTGGATCAAGTTCTACAAACATTGCTGACAAGATGATTGTTGATATAACAATAGTGGAATCGATTTCATAATTATTACTAATATTAATTTTGTTTGCTTATTATTTTTACTTATCACTATTAGTTTTTTTTATACTGCAGGAAATTGGTGTAATATCCCAATACTTTGAAAATGTTGTCGAGGGGTTCAAATTTGTGTGTCATCCTCGAAGAGGGTTTGGGATAAGCAATAGATAGAGAGAATGTTAAAGTTGGATTTGAAATGTATCTTACTAAAACGAGGAAGATGATTAAGGGAAAGAAAGATTTATAGTCAAGAGGCATTCATTGATTTTGTTCGGTTTTTGTTGTTTGATGGTTTATATATCATGTGATATTTATGATCTACTTCAAAGTTATTTTTGTACTTTATTTTGATATTATACTTATTTTTGTACTTTATTTGGATATTTTTTAGTATAATATTACATATTATTTATGTCAATCTTTTCAGATAATATTTTTGAAATAAACTTTCCACGAAATAGAAAAAAGAGAATTAAAATTGCTTTTTGTATGCCTAATCATTTCAAAGGGATGATCAATCGAATAACATATTAAATGCACTAATCTTGATGAGTTATAGATATTCAATCATGAATATTAATAATGGTAACTTTAGACATCCAATAATAGATTTTTTTTTTCATGTTCAGCGATTGTTGTTCACATTGATAATTGTAACTTTAGTAATACCTAATAAGATTTGCGAGATCCTATTAAATCTATTTATTATAATATTATAAAGGAGTAGCCATTATGGCACGTGCAAGCAAATGAGCATACCTCAAGGCATAATCATGATGACACATATAAACAAATAATCACTCTTACTAAAAAAAAAATATTATCCCTTAATAAGTTATGTGAAAATTTTTGTTTTTCTTATCTTCAATATATCTAATAGAACCTAATCCATATTCAGAACTAACTAGCAGATTTATTAAATCAAATTGTATTTTTGGTTTGTATCCTATGTATCTTAGGAATGTATTGTATTTTTATTTAAACTCATTTAATTTATCTCTATAGATCAAATGACCATAATGTATGATGTGTAGTTTGTTTTTCTTTTGCATTTGTATAATAGGTGATTTAGTTGTTCATAAAATGAATCTTAGAGTTCAATGACTTTAAGTTGTTGTTATTTATTTTTTAATTAGTTTATTGCTTACTAATTTGGTTTTTATTTTTTCACAAATTATTTGATATTAATGCAATTGGATCAAGTTTTCGCAAACATTGCTGACAATGATTGTTGATATAATAACAGTGGAATCGGTTTCATTTCTATTAAACCCTAATCTTGATCAGTTATAGATTTTCAATTATGGATATTAATAATGGTAACTTTAGACATTCAATAATGTATTTTTTTTATTTTTTATTTTTATGTTTAGCGAATGTTGTTCACATTGATAATTGTAACTTTAGTGATACCTGTAAGGATAAGATTTGCAAGATCCTATTAAAACAGGAAGAATAGTTGTAATTTTAATATGCAATGTAGACCAGAAAAATAGGACAACACATTCTAAAATATATTTTAAATGCTAAAAATATTCCTCCAAATATGATAAATAATCACAATAGAATTGCTTTGACTTGTTTTGTCATCGATCTTATTATGTTAATTTATTTCTCTAATTCTATACTACACATTTTCTAATACCCAGTATTAAAACAATGTATTGAGTTTGAAAATCCCTATATATTTGTAGTTCAACAATCAATTAAAAGTTCATATAGACCTTGTTTGAATGAGATAGCCAGACTTCTAATTTATCCATCCACAATAAGAGATATAAAATAGTAGGGCTGTTGGGATTTAGTCAATATTAATTATGCTCATAGTTTGGGACAAATAATGCAATCTTTCCAAGTTAATCCAACTTACCTCATTGGGTAGTATTTTTAAAATTCACAAAATGATATATGAGTATATTTCTATCTTATGATTTTTGTTTGTGTATTTCGAAATGGAATGGAAAAAATGCATATGGTAAGTTTCAAAAAATACAACTTATGTAGTATATATAATTCAATTGCAACGAGACTTCTTCAGAATTCTCATTATTATTGTCCTATTTTTGGGATAATATAATTTCACTATTTTATATTTCACTTTTGGATAATATAATTTCACTTTTTTATGTTTCACTTTTAATTATTAATAACTCACAAATAGGGACCACTGGAGCATGATGAACGTAGGGATGAGAAGAAAATCTAAAATGCTAGAAAAGTGCTTGTAAAGAAGAATGATAATCAAATCTAATTTATTTTTCAATGTCTTGACACACAATTTTCTTCTTTAGTCTATCCAACTAACGTCATGGCAAATGTTAGGACTCCATTGAGAGAAATTTCAATTGGTAAATGTATGAAACTATTTATGAACACTTTGATTTGTTTTATCTTTTATAAATATCAACATATTTATGATGTTATGCAGCAGAATTTTTTTCTCAAATGTCTACTATTACATTTGAATCACATAAAAAAAAAAAAAATCTTTCTAAAACCTTGGTCTACTAAATAAAGGTGTCAATCTTCAAGTCTAATGAAAGCATTCCGACTGTATAAAAGAAATGGTATTATAAAAAAATATAATGTTTTCTCATATTGAATTTATTTTTTATGTTCTTATGGGATTTTACTTTTTGTTTTCTTCAACATATTCATTGTTGCTAAGAAAAAAATAAAAAGTTTGATTCACTAATGATGGGAAAGGGTTTCCTCAATATAGAATAAGAGAAGATAGACAAACTATTATAAAAAAATGGAATTGAGCTAGATAATTGATGTCATCCTTTATTACTCAATGTTTCTCCTAAAATATGATGCTCATATCAACGTAGACTACATATGTACAACAATTGCAATTAAATATTTATTCAAATATACTCCCAAGGGTCACAATCGAGTGATAACAACTCTATATCATAGACCTGTAAATGGAGATTAATGCCAACTTGCTGAAGATATTAAAATTTATTATGATTGCATGCAAATATCCCCTTGTGAGGCTGCTTGGGAATTTTTTTGCCATTGATATTCATTTTATATGTCCAATTGTATAAGGCTATCATTTCATCTTCCGTTAAAAAAAATAGTTATTTATAAGGATAATGAATCAAACGGAGAAGTTGAAAGAATTTAATATTTGAAACTTGGATGAAGGCAAATAATGATATGAGGAAGCTAACCAGCTAATGTATTCAGAGTTTTCAAACAAAATTTGTTTACAAAGAATGTGAGCATAAGTGATATCCAAGAAAAACAAATTTTGTTATTAGAAGAATATCACACGTGCCTCCAGTCACAAAAAAGATTATTATCTTAGTATCCTAAATTCAAGGAAGTTTTTTGTGCACTCGGTTTATTGGAAGATGTATAGAGAATATTGACAGAATAAATAAAATAAATACTTGAAAATCATAGTTCTATATAAGAAGACTTTTCGTAACTCTATTGATATAAAATAATATAAGCAGGCTAGAACATGTATTGGAGAGTTGGATAAAAATGGTTGATGATGTTCTAAACTGACAAGAACTAAGAGTTTGTTTTTTGATCATATATACAAAGAATAAACAATTTTTGCACTTCACATTTCTTTTAAGGTTTTTTATAAATTATTAAAATATTTGATTTGTTAAATATCGATTCTTGGAGTGATATACCTTGGATGACTACAATCTCATCTAACCAAAGTTTGTCCTTAAATTCTAGCAAAGACAATTTTGTTTGGTAAGTTTTTCCATGACTATAAATAAAAGTCAGGATCAAACTCTTTCCCACATTGGTTTATATTTTTCAAAATCTGTCATCAGTCACGAGCTACTATATATTACACTTTCAAGAGTGACAAGTAAAAAAATATTAAAGATTTTGATAATTACAAAGTATTAAGAACTACAACTAATGTGATTTTCAAAGAAGTATCAAAATAATAAATTAGGCAAGTATGTATTTTTTTATTATTTTCATTGTAGATTTGATTTGATTTAACATGTTTATCTTCTTTGTTCATTATTGTTTATCTTATAATGTAATGGTAGAAATAAAAATATAGTCTTATGCTATATGACTTTTCAGGTGGTTTGCTTAGCCATTTGAATTTCGCTTAGATCATATAGTAAATCTACTTCAAATATTACTAATGTATTTCAAACTAATGAAACATGTTTATGAATTGAAAACGATAGCAAATTTGCGTCAATTTGAACTCATTACAGCCACCAATTATAAGTTGCTGGTAGTCCATAATAATTTTTAGAGTATATGTTCATGTTATTCATGTTCAAATAATAATTTTTTGTGTAATATGAAGTATTCCAGCATATTCTTTGACCATTGGATCATTCAAACTTCTGATGGTAAGAGATGAATTTACAAGTAGATCACATGTGGAAAGAGTAAGCATGACGTCAAATTAGGACGAGTCAGGTGTGAATTTTGTGAAAACAACAATTTGAAGAAATGATATACATGTATCTTTTGAAAGGTCTGATCTTTGTTAAATAGTAATACTTACTGTCATATTTTTAAAAAAATAAATGCTTACATTATTTGGTTTTTTTAGTAATGGTATATTACTTAGAGTAACTACATATTATAGTTTTCAATAGTGTGATTAGAAAGTTGAATAGATTGATTTCATATTATATATTTTTGGTGTATATATGTTACACCCGTGCATCGCACGAGTACAATACTAGTAAGTATATATTCTAACACCTATTCTCGCATGTGATTTGATTTGAGACAGATCATATGTAGATGAACACATGTAGAAGCTAGACAAGAAAACACACGCGGAAGATGACACAAATAGAAAATTGAACACGCGTAGAAGATATACATGCAGAAGATGAACAATTGGATCAATAACCCAACTCTAATACTATAATAAACCACCTGATATTTCATCCTGAAACCAATTGGTGGTCTTGGACTTTATAATTTTTTTATACGGAAAAAATATATATTCTATAACATTTCCCATCCCATGAGACTTAATTATTTAGATGGATCATACGTGGATAGACACACATGGGTGAAATGAACACACATGAAAAATAACGACCGTGGTGGATAAAATACAAGTAGAAGATAACACACATGATAAATGAATAAGAATGATAAGAGCTCAACTCTGATAGCATATGAAATAATCACCTGATCTAAAAGGTTAATATGGTATCAAAGCCCCACCTAACCCGTTGGTCTCAAAACCTGACTAATTGAATTTACCATATAGAACATTACATGTCGCAAATTTTTTCTCACGGTTCCAACCAGAAATTCCAGAAGCTGTAGGTTGCCAACAACTAGAACTAACAGCTTGGTGGAAACGAACACAGATTATTTGGCCAACAGTTTTGATTTGTGGCATACACACGAACATGATCATACTTTTACTTGTCCACAAGGCTTAATTTTCTAGTAGGTAAAGGGACAATATGTAAGTGGGATGTTCGGTTATATTTCGATCAATATTGACTTTGTTTTTTTTTTTTTGGTAAGCAAATATTTGTATTATTCACAGTCAATCAATATTGACTCTTGACTTAATTAAGAAAATATTTACATTTAACTTCACAATCGAGTCTAAGCTAATTAATTACTACAACTTTTTTCAAAGACAATGCAATTATAGTTAATGAGAATTTGACACCAGCTATACCTCTTTTCGAGTGAAATTTTGAAATTTCTATAAGTGAGATAAATTTGCATCACAACAGGTTAACTGAGTCTGAGTCTGAGTCTTCATGCTAGAGTTTTCATTCACTCAATAGTAATTAACAGAGCAACATATGAGAACCTTTTCTCAGTCTCCAATTTGCTAGAGCCCTCGCTCAATAGCTATCAATACATCTCCATCACAACAGGTTAACTGAGCCATCACCAATTGTCGGATTACATACTAGATATTTAAAAATTTAATGATAATGTAGCAGAATAAATACAATTAAATATTAAGTATCCACTCACGGCTTAATATGCAATTTCAATAATATTCAATTATCACATAATTCGTAAACCCCCACTAGAGTTTTTAAAGAAAATAAAATCTTTATAAAAGACAGGTTTTGTGCTAGCAAAAATAGTTTGTCATAACTTTCTATTTAATGGAAACACATGATCTATCATGGCTAGTCTTTGGACCCGTCCTAATCTCTGGATTTGGATTGTAATTTTAATTGGACTAAAAACCCAGTCATAACTAGTCACATATCCAATTAAATAATTAGACACTCCAATTAATTTAATTCTTTTCTCACCAGTTAATTTTCAGACCTTTTTGTGTTTGAACTCTTTGATTCATAATTAATTGGCAGTGAAAAAATCTTAATCCAATTAATATATAATTAGAACTCTTCTAATCCAGTTACTTCTATAAATTACGAGTGACACCTAGTAGTATATCGTAATTACCAAATTAATAATAAAGTAGAATTATGAATAATTTCTTACATTGATTCTGTCTTGGTTAAGCACAAGTCATAGAGGGGATGTCAAACTCACAATCTTAACCATATGTCCAAATTTAAATAATTCGGCAATTCGTAAATAAGTTATGGAACGATTTTCATCACTTCACCTGGTCGACCAAGGATTTTCGATTGCTTAACTAATTAAATCACATAAAACCCCTAGTTGACGGATTCTTTATTGAACACTCACACGCCTCCATGTAGAGATAGATCACGACCACTAGTTACCAATCTGATCCATGAATAGATCAACTTACTTTGCAGACCTTATGTATGAGATGACCATGGAGCCTCAAGTGTAAGGAATTATCATGCGAATGCAATATATGTATAAACAAACCTTAAGCTATACAAGAAAACTAAACTTTTCACTTTTCCTAATTTCAATTTTATGGTGTCAGTCTTTTTATTATTATTATAAAATTAAAACATAAGCCATTTTTTTAATAAAAAAAAAAGGAAAGCAGTCAATTTTTTTTTTCTTTTGTTGAAAGCATAACCATTCTTTACTCAAAATGAAATCAAAAACTGATTTCAAGTGACAAACACATAGGCCCCCTAGCTACCTTTTCTTTTTTCAACCAAAAAATGAAAAATCAGCCGAAAGTTGTTTCCGATAATCCTGATAATCCGGATAATCCTGAGTGGAGAATTTTCCAATTTTATGTTGTCAAGAAAGACAATATCCATTAGTTACGTGTCAAAAATCTAAATTTCGACAGTTAATTACATAATTCTCCTATACGTTCTCTATATAAGGAGCTTGAAGAGATTATGCAGCCAAGTACATCAAAGTATATAAGAGAGAAAGAGGAGAAAAAGAATTCGAAAGCAAGAATGGAGGTTGAGTTTCTATCAAAAGTGTTCATCTCCATTGCATTACTTGGTGCTTTGGGATTGTTTGTGCGTCTCTACAATGCATTGGTGGCAAAGCCAGAGAGGCTTCGAAGAGCACTTAGAAAGCAAGGATTGAGTGGACCTCCACCAACAATTCTTCTTGGAAATATATTGGACATCAAAAAGGCTAGAGATAAGGTAGCTCAAGTTGTTGCCACCCATGGAGCTCCACTCTCTGATCACAACTGTGGAGCTAATCTTCTTCCCTTCTTTGATCAATGGAGAAAACAATATGGTATGACATATTGCATGCCATGGCATTTTCTTGAGCATGCATATGTTATTTTTTATTTTTTTGTTGGGTTGGCAGGAAAAACATTTCATTCCACTATATCAAAAAAAACACTTGACATCAGTATACAATTGTGTCTAAGTCAAAGACTGCACAAAAGACCTTGAAACAACTAAGTAAAAACACAAAGGTTCCATAGTTCGCAAAACTTCCTATCCCTCCGATTGGTACTAGCAACCTTTTCTGAGACCATCTTCCATCTAACATGATATTTAATCTGTTGAAAAACCTGTTATTCGTTTGCATATTCATCTCTGAATATGTGAGCATTCCGCTCCGCCCACAAGTGGAAAATACATGTATATGTATATGTTATTGTCACTCATATTCAACATAATCTATCTAATACATGTTGTAGACCCTTTGAATTAAGGTTGCTCGACTTTCACTTCGTAAATCTGTTTTGGTGAGCACTAGTAACTTGTTGAGTCTAAAAGTCTTAGGTAATAACGGTATTAGTCTATGACCTTGGTTGAACTGTTTAGGTGTCCACAGTGTTTTCTGCCTCCCTTGAGTGATTGTTGGCGTTTTTTACCTATAAGCCCTTTTGATCTCTTGGTCTGCATTGACTCCGCAGGAAATAAGTCAGATTTTTTCCTCGGGGTTCGTGGATTTGTATCCATCTCTACCCTTCCTCGAGATCATTCGACTCTTTGTCGGAGACTGCGTATAGCAAAAGTTTTGTTTATCGGGCTGACTTATTACTAGGAAGTTCAAAATTTGATGAAAATATTAGTATTGTGAGTGATGCTCAACATTTGGTTTGTGCAGGTGAAGTGTTCATGTTTTCTCTTGGAAACACACAAATTATGCATGTGACCCACCCGGCCATGGTGAGAGAGATGACTACTTGCACATCCTTAGACTTGGGAAAGCCTGCATATCAAGCCGAAGAGCGAGGTGCTTTGCTAGGCCAAGGCATTCTAACTTCAAATGGGGCAATTTGGGCTCATCAGAGGAAGATTCTTGCTCCTGAACTATACATGGAGAAGGTCAAGGTACAAATTTAGTAATAGGGTAAACAATAGTATTGATCGTGTTTTATTTTAACTGCTTTTGAGAACTTCGTCTCTGATCATCTTCAAGACGCAATATTTTAGTCCCTTGTGATATAGTCCTTTAAATGATTTTAGTCCAAAAAATAAAGAATGAAAATATTGTGTTTTGAAAATCAGAGACGAAGCTATCTAAATCGGATAAAATAAGAGAGATTGGTGCTATATATGTGCCTTTAATAACAATATGTTGCCATCATTAAAACTATATATTACGTTTGTGGCTATATGTGTAGGGAATGATAAATTTAATCCAAGAGTCCACAACCACTTTAATAAACTCATGGAAAAATACAATTGAGAATGAGGGTGGCATGGCAGACATAAAAATTGACCAGCACATGAGAAGTTTTTCTGGAGATGTAATATCTAGAGCTTGTTTCGGCAGTAACTATGCCAAGGGAGAAGAAATTTTCAAAAGGCTTAGAGCTCTCCAGGAAGTCTCATCCAAGAAAGTTTTGGCTACAGGAATTCCAGGCATGAGGTACAAGCTATTCTGCACAAACTTCATTTATGTATCCAATAAGCAAAGATATCCTTTTCTTCCCCGTAATTTATCAAATTAACTAAGCTTTATCCTATTAGGGAGGATAAATCTAACCGAACGAATTTAAAAATTTTATTTTGTTAGAGGCTTCACTAATTTTTATTTTTTTGGGGGGGTGGGGGTTTAATTTAATTTCTTATACTAAAGACACATATTTTTTATATTTAAAAAGGAAGTTAGGCCAAACATACGTATATTTAAAAAAAAAAAAAAATTGGCGCTAGTGGGCTGCGGCCCCCATTGGCACTATAGTGAATTAGTTTTATTTTGACAATATTATTCATTCTTGTTAAAAGTTGTTTTCTAACTCTTATCAACTTTTCTTCCCCATTCTTTAAGAATACTACATTTTTTATTTGTCTCAACACATAAATTTGTTGCAAACAATTTTAATTATTGTATGTGGTCCCATTGCAAATTATCTACTGCAACGAATTTTTGACAAATTATAAGCAACGGTCTAAAAGATATTTGCAATTAAATAATAATTTTAAAATCGTTGCGAAATAGTAATCTTATAAACAATTATTAACAAAAAGTGATCAAAAAAAAGTTAACCGTTGCAATTAAATATGGCGGTTGCAAAAAGTTTTAGTTTATGCAACAACTATAAAATCCTCATAGTAAGCCGCCTATAACCGTTGTAATAAGACACGTATTGTCACGATTATTTTATTTTTTAATTAGAGTGTAAGAAAAGAACTAAACAATAAAATAGTTAAAAAATTTGTCTGTTGATATATTGCTGTAGACATCTGCCAACTAAGAGCAATAGAGAAGCATGGGCGTTGGAGAAGGAGACTAAAAGATTGATCTTGAAGATAGTCAAGGAAAGAAGTGAAACTGGATATGAAAAAGATTTACTGCAAATGGTTCTTGAAGGGGCCAAAGGTAGTCATCTGAGCCAAGATGCAATTGATCGCTTCATTGTTGACAATTGCAAGAACATTTACTTGGCTGGTTATGAGACTACTGCAGTTACAGCCACATGGTGCCTGATGCTCTTGGCTGCAAATCCTGAGTGGCAAGATCGCATTCGTACTGAGGTTCTTGAAATTTGTCAAGGCCGAATTCCAAATGCTGACATGATCCGGAAAATGAAACAGGTATATATTTGTTCACGATTAAAGATTCTCTCATAATATTGTAAAATTATGAGCAGGATTCAAAACTATGGATCTAAACTATAGGCACTGTTTTTAATGAGTTGCCAATTGAGCATATATACCGGGAATAGATATACTCATAACATTATAATATTATAAGTGAGAGTCAATAATTGTGAACTGTTAAGATAATTATGAAAAAATAACGTGGACACTTCACAATTGTTGAATTCTGTTTAGAATATTATGAGGGTACGAGGTCATCCAAATGTATATATACTTATTTACCATGTACCCAATGTTTCAAAAGTCATATAATGAGTCTATAATATTTATAATAAGTGTTCAACTAATATTTGACTTCAAATTTTTATTAAAATGCCATGAAAAATGTAACCACGGGAATGCCATTGACAAGACTAATTAACTTGGAAATTTGAGTTAACATAGGAGACCAAATTGAAAATTTAAAAGATGATTTCGCGGGTATAGAATGTAGTTTTGTAATTTTTCATCCAAATTTAATGAATATATAGGAATTGACTAACTTAACGACCTTTGTGAAATATTGGGACGCATAATCTGGCTTTTATGACATCAGGAATTTACTTAAAAATCTAAGTAAACATTGAGAATTATTAGTAAAATGCTAACATGTTATTCCTAATTACGTTGGTTCTCAAGTATATTATGATGATGAGAAAATGTTTAACTTCAGTCAGTCAAATCTAACGGCTCTGACAACATAGTGGATCCCATACGAAGTCCTTAATTTACCATTCTCATCGTTTCATTTGCAGCTAACAATGGCAATCAATGAATCACTACGACTTTATCCACCAGTAGCTGTGGTTTCAAGAGAGGCTTTGAAGGACATGAAATTTGGAGACATTAATGTTCCAAAGGGTGTCAATCTTTGGACAGTGGTGACAACATTGCACACTGACCCTAAAATATGGGGAGCTGATTCATACAAGTTCAAACCTGAGAGATTTGCAAATGGGATCACAAGTGCTTGCAAGCTTCCACACTTTTATATGCCATTTGGTGTTGGTCCAAGATTTTGTCTTGGGCAGAATTTGGCAATGGTGGAGCTCAAATTACTTATTTCAATGATTTTGTGTAACTTTTCTTTCTCCATCTCTCCTAGGTATATTCATTCTCCAGCTCTAAATTTGGTGATTGAGCCAGGTCATGGTGTTAATCTATTGGTGAAAAAATTGTGAGATGTAAATTATCGGTTGGATTTATTACCCCATTAGTCCTTATCTTTACCGATTTTGTCAAGTTGGTCATTTATCTTTACAAGTGACACATTTTTGTCTTATATGTTTTAAAATCGTGACTTTGTTAGTCCTTTTTGTTAATTTTCGTTAATTGTAGCAGTATTATATACATCTTTTATTTATTGCAACATTTAACAATATTTAAATTTATTGTAAAAAATTATCTATTATATACATCTTTTATTTATTGTAACATTTAATGATATTTAAATCTATTGTAAAAAGTTATCTATTATATACATCTTTTTATTTATTGTAATATTTAACAATATTTAAATCTATTGTAAAAAGTTATAAACCATTGCGTATGGTCTTATTGCGAATTCTTTATTGCAATAGTTTCTTTTGTAATTGATAAGTAATATTTTAAACCCGTTGTCAAAAAGTAATTTTTATGAGCAATTATTAGCAAAAAATTATTAAAAAAATTTAACCATGATACCCTATGGCGACGGGTTTTTTTTTTTTACAATATATATTTTTTTCAATTAAAGTGTTACAAAAAAATTCTACATGGTATAAAGTAGAAAGTAAATTTAAATTTTCTCATAATATTATAATATTATACAGTATATCAATGGCGGTAAAATGATCCAAAGAAAAAACCACTCAACTTCATGTAATTAAGTGTGGTCATCAAACATGCATAAGACCTGAAGAACGTTGAATTTTGTAGCCATTTAGAAAGATTTTAGGCAGCTGATAATTTATGATGGTTCTCACCTGACCCAAAAATTGTATTGGTCAAGAAATAATCCAACATGAAGACACTTTTAACCCGAGGAAGAAAATTGTTTTTGTTAGGTCAACTTCAACAGTTTTTTTATTTTTTTTCCTTACATTAAAGGAGTTTGAAATACTTTTCCTATTTTCATAGATCTCTTATTTTAATTTCACTCCAATAGCTCCCATATTTTTAACTATTTTCTTATTTTATAAGATTCGTATATCAGTTTAACTCCAACAACTCTCATATACTTTTTTTTAAAGGTTCATATGACCTTTAAAGTGTCTCTAACAGCACCCCTAAATGTCCTAAACCCTTATCTTAGGGGAACTCTTAGGGCTAAATTGCTCCAACATCTCCCTATTTCATCCCCATATTTTGGGGAAGCATGGGTATGCAATTCATATCCCACAAAGTTGGGAGAGCATATTTGCTCTCCCATCCCATCCCCCATACCACCAATGGCCAACTAACCGTTAAAAAAATAATAGAGAAATGTTGGAGTGAGACTGAAATAAAAATTTCATAAAACAAGAGATTAATTAAAGATAGGGAAACTACTGGAAGAAGACTGACATAGGATCTCTGTAAAAATAGGAAAAATATTTTAAATCCTCTAAATGTAAGAAAAATAAAAATAAAAGAGATGTTGGAGTTGGTCTTAGTGTTTGGGAATGAGATGGGGGATCGAATACAATCCCCAATTTTGTGAGATAGGAATTTTGAATTTATCATCACCTAAAATATAATGATATGGGAGAGATGTTGGCGCAATTTAGCCCCAACAGCTCTCCTAAATTTAAGTTATTAATTTTATTATCATAGTCGGCAACATCATCAAATTGACAAGTGAGGGACGCTTTGGGTGGTGGTTTGAATGATTACATTAAGATGGTTGAGAAGTGGTTGATGACGGGCCAAATGAACAAGCCTCCATATTTGGACCATGATGATATTGTTGAAAGGTTTTTTTTTTTTTTTTTTTAATTACGGGGAATTCTGTTTTGGAATTTCTTTGAGATCAGAAATTTCAAACTGCTTGGAAAAAGTATAGTTCAAGTCTTCAAGATAGTTAACATATTGCTTATCAAAACTGACCCTAAAAAAAATAATTTCGGGACTAATTCAAATTAAACACAAAAATAAGTCTCTCACTCACACTCTTAAATGTTCGACTACTAAACTAATAAGCACAAAAACTCTAAGATTGTCTATGATTGAGAAACCCACGTACACTTATAATATTATTCGCATCGAGGTGTATAGAAGAATAAGTCGTCCACTTAGCCTGCGCATGCATTATTCGTCAAGTTCAGCGTTGAACACAACGTAACTTTTTAGAAGTTCTCAACCTGAAGTTCCAAAAGTGAAAAATGTTACATTTAGTCCCTATTGTTTTAATTTTAATTTTATTATTTATTTATTTTTAATTTCATCCCTATCTTTAAAAAAAAAATTAATTTCATCTCTATTATTTCTAAAAAATTTCAATTTTATCCATATTATTTCTTTAAAGTTTTAAATTCGTTCTAATTATTTTTTTAAAAGTTTTAATTTCATCTCTATTATTTTCTTAAAATTTTAAATTCGTCTCTATTATTCAAGAACTAAATTAAAATTTTATGAGAAATAATAAGGTTAAATTTAATTTTTTTTTAGAAAATAATAGGGACTAAATTGACTATTTTTTAGAAAATGATAGGGACTAAATTGACTAAGTTTTAATAACTGATGAAATTAAAATTTTTAAAAAATAATAGGGATAAATTTGAAAAAAATTATAAATAATAGGGATGAAATTGAGAAATTTTAAACAATATGGATGAAATTAAAATTTTTAGGAAAATAGTAAGGACAAAATTAAAAAATTTTAAACAATAAGGATGAAATTAATTTTTTTTTTGAAATAATAGGGACTAAATGTGCTATTTTTCCTTCCAAAAGTTGTGTTTGGATTGTACCTTTGTGGCTAAATTTTATATTTAGTCCCTATAGTTTATATATTTTTTTAATATTATCCCTAAGGTTCTAAAAGATTCATAGTAGTCTCCAATATTTATAAAAGTGATTCAAAATAGTCCCTATTATTCAATATTAGCCAATTTGGTCTTATTATTTTTAAAAAAAAATTCAATTTAGTCCTTATTATTAAAAAATTAATTAATTTAGTCCTTGAATGTGATCCCTATTTGGGGATTAAATTAAAACTTTTGGAAAATGATAGAGACTAAATTGGTTAATTTTAAATAATATGGACTATTTTGAATCACTTTTGTAAACATTATGAACTAATATGATTTTTTAAAACAATTAAGGACTAGCTTAAAAAAATGTATAAACAATAAGGACTTTATGCATAATTTGCCCTACATCTGTGGGCAAATGAATGGTTTTTATTTTTTTACGACAAACAACCATCTTGGAAAACTCTTGAAAACTTATTGATACCCATGCTAAAGAAAATAGCTTGTTAGCTAATTCGAATCAAAATATGAACATATCTCTTACTCATGCTCTAAATGCTACATAGTTAAACCCGCTAATGGAGCCCGTATAAGCTCAGGGTCGGTAGGTGCACACGCTGAGTTTGCATTAAGTAAAAGTAATGGGAGGTGAAAAAGTAATGAAAAGTGCCTTGTTTTTTTTTTTAAGGAAACAACTTTTCAATTATTTTCTCTTCTTTTCTCACATTGAGAATATTATGTTTTGTACTTCTATTGAGTGAAAAGAAAGTGTGTGAAAATGAGAGAAAATAGAGAGAGAAAAAATATAGGAAAAAACTTGGCAGTGGTCTTTATCAAACATTCAGACGGTAATTTCTTATTAGAAGTAATTGGAATTTGGGGAGTAGGTTCAAGACTCATCTCTTAGGCCTTTTCTACAACATGTATAATATAGCCCAATTTCTTGTCATTAAAAATGATAGATTATTGATTTAATTAAAGAAAATCAATTTTTGAGCAATAATTTTTTTTCTTGATCTAATGAAAGAGACTTTTTCTGTTTACTGTGACTACAATTATTTATTTTTCTCTATTTTTTATGTTATGTCATTATCATATTGAGGAGGACTCATGTGTTGAAGACTCTTATATGCTTTAGTGCCTACATTTTTATAATTGCAATAAAGTGTATTAGATGACTGAAGACTTTGTTTGTGTTATTAATGTGCTTAAATTAAGTATTGATTGTAGTTATAGCATAGTGTAATATGTTATCATTAAAAACATGATTTTAAACAAAAACCAAACAATTCTTTTATAATTTATATAAAAACTTTGTATACAAATAAATACTCCGACCCCTAAATATCTTTACCACTATAATGTTTATCCTAACTTTTGATACCTCGCTCCGCCGGTTGTTAAACCAACCTTGGAGTTAAATGATTCTCACACTAATGAGTTTGTCAACGTCCACGCCGATTGCTTTCAATTAAGTGCGCAATTGTAATGAAGAAAGGTCAACTTTCTGATTTTTTAACTTATCATGTTTAGGGTTTTATAAAACAAAAGATTTTGCTGGATCATATCGTGTATGATTCTCATTTTTTAAAAAAACGAAAGATTTTGAGATCAATTTTTAAAATGTATAATACATTTTTTAAAAGTAATGTTAAATTAGTTTAGACCCCTTTAAAAAGAAATATAAAATAAGAAACAAGAAGATTTCACCTAATGCAAAACCTAAAAATGTAACATTTGGGTTAATCTAGTGATAAAGCATTTAGAATGTAATTGAGAGACTTGCTCGTCTATCGTATTCGAATCAGTCACGAGGTTATTCTATTTGAAACTAATCATGTCACACTTTATGCCTAATTTAACATCATCATGTCATTTTTGGCCAAGAGTTATTCGTCTCAAAATTAAGATATTGGGGTAAGTTCAAAGGATTTCTTATGCGTTGGGAAAAAGACAAGGGAATGTCAAGCCTAAGAAACTTTTCCTAAAGCAATTACCTAATTCGCATTTAATACTGCAAATAAATCTTTAATTAAGACCAGCTTTACATCTGTTGTATGAACGAAATCATGCTGATCAAAGCTTTATCTTTTGTAAAGCATATATATATATATATATATATATACCCCTGGTAATATGAAAGAAAGTTGATCATGATTACCAATAAGTTTAAAATTTCTTCTTTCTGGGTCAATGCTTTAGCAATTAATGGGGATGGACTGTAAATTCTACTGCACTATTCATTTTAGTTCCTACCGTTTTTCTACTTATTATTTACAAGGGAAGAATAAAATAATTTTATGTGGTAGAACAAAATATCTCTCATTTCCCTTCAAACTATTGACCTTTGGAAAAGAAAATCGTGCACAAAAAGTAAAATTGTTGGCTTCTATGACTCCAAATGGTAGTATGTGATATGAACCATATATTATTGCATTACCCATTAAGCAAGAAAATAAAGAATTGCAATCCAAGGTTGTGCAAAACTGTAGCTCCATAGTTCTATAACTTTTGTTGTAGCATCATCAATTTGTATCTCATAATATTATGAAAAAAATATGTAACGTTGATTGTTTGAAATAGTGATAAAGTGACGATTACAAAAACAATTCATTATTTCACCAAAGTTATTATTATTGAATCACTATTAGATCAAATAATTAATTTTTGAGATTTTTTTCGATTCTTTCATAACATTATAACATTATGAAATAAGAATATAAAAGATTGAAATTATTTGTTTGATAATTTTCATTACTAATAGTAAGTTCTTCGATCTCCTTTAGAACAATAGGATTGTTAGACTCATCATTAAACTTGTTGAAGAGATAAAATATAACCAAAATAAATCTTTTTTATCAGAAGTTGAGTTAATTATTAGAAGAAGAATTAATTCAAAAATTATAATACATTACGAAAGGATCCAAGATATTTTCTAAATGAATTAACCGTTTGGTGGTCCATTTAATCATTGCTTTCTAGGTAATGCTTGAACCCTACCAATGCTTCTAGAAAGGCACAAAAACACACTAAAAGACCAATTATTATTTATTTTTTGATTTAAGAGAGACTTAAAACCGTACAATATATAATTAACGAGACTCAAAATCGTAATCTCTTATACACATAGAAAGGTACATACTACTACCAAAGCCCTAGTGGCTAAAAGACGAATTATTGCCACGGGAGTGGAACACTTTAGATAAAAAATGGATCTCCATGGTCTACTCTTCATTCATTGCACTTTATGTGATGGATTTCATCGATGAAATTGTGTTCAAAATTGTAATTGCAATTGCAATTGCAATTAACAAATTTTAACAAATCAATTCATGTAGTGATTGTAGGAATTGAAAAATAGTTACTAATATTGCTAATCCAGGCGTATGGCATAGGCAAATTAGACTAGGAAAATATGCTAATACAGGCATATAGATTGCACATAGAGTTAGATGTGTGATCTACTCATTGACTGGTCTCAAACATGCAAAGGAATTTGCAATGTTTGTTAGTCTTTGATTTTTCATTAGATGGTATAGGTTACGACGGATTTTCGATTGACTGATCTCTAACATCTAAAGAGATTTGCAATGTTTGTTAATTTCTGATTTTTCATTAGGTGGTATAGGTTACGATGGATTCCAGTTGGTCCATATGTAGGACCGAATTTTTGTATGAACTGACTTGCCAATTATGTCTTGCAACTCACATTCTCAAGGGGTGAGAAGTAGCTAGAATAATAGTGATTTAGTTGGCTCTGTCTCTCCTGAAAGGAAAAAAAAAAAAAAAAAAAAAAAACTAACCAGCCAAATTTAAGCCTTGTGTTGGTCCAATTTAGTCTCAAATAAAATGGGCCAAGTTGGTGAATGGCCCAAGAGGTAGTCCCTCCCAGCCCGTAAAGCTGTAAAATGTGCCTCTTTTCTCTTCTACAAATTAGAAAAAATTATGCATTTTACTTGTTCATCCTCAAAATTTGAACTTAGATTACATATACATGGTCTACGCCCAAGAGTTGTTGATCATCGTAAGAAACGAGATTTTGTGTTCGAACACGACTTTGACACTTGAATATACCAAAAAAAACGCGTAGAAGTGTGAAGCAAAGCTGCTCTCATGGTGAAGAGATAAATATATGAGCATTTTGGAGGCGGCGGAGAAATGGAAGCGGTGGCGGAGGGGCTATGGGGACTGGCGGAGTATCACGAGGGGAAAGGCGAGATAGGTAAAGCGGTGAAGTGCTTAGAAGCCATATGCCAAAGCCAAGTCTCCTTCCTCCCCATCGTCGAGATCAAAACTCGCCTCCGCATCGCTACTTTACTTCTCAAGCACACTCACAATGTCAACCACGCCAAGTCTCACCTCGAACGCTCCGTACGCTTCTCTCTCTTTTTTTTTTTTCTCTCCATTTTTCTTTTAATTTTAATTCACTGCTGCCTAGGGTTTAGTTGATGATGTAATTTACGCGTAATTTTTGATTTTTTTAATTGATCATTCTGAAAATTCTTGTTTAGACTTAAACCGTGGATTCACTTTTGTTTTGTGTAAATATTTTTGAGCAATGATGTGACAAAAAATAATTGACTCGAGAAATTTTTTAAATATTCACTCGTGTTGGAGCCTTAGCGAGCACCTGCACTTACTAATTAGTAGTAATTCAAAACTTGCATTGCTATTCTTCTACTCGAGCACACTCATAACTCCAACCACGCCAAGTGTCATCTCGAACGCTCCATAAGCTTCTCTTTTTCCATTTTTCTTTTAAGTGTAATTCACTGCCTAGGGTTTAGTTGACAAGGCTTATTTACGCTAAAATTTTGATGTGATAATTGATCAATTCAGAAAATTCTTGTCTAGACTTAGACCATGAACTCACTTATGTTCTGTGTAAGTATTTTTTTGCCATATTATATGATAATTATGAAAATGCCATTTGTGGAATTGGGAGAACGATGTGACAAAAAATGATTGGCTCAAACTACTACTGGAGCCATGATCTAAGTCTAGGCAAGATTTTTTCTGAATTATTCACTTTGTTGGAGCCTTAGCTAGTGCCTGCACTTGCTAATTAGTAGCAATTCAAAACTTGCATTGCTACTCTTCTCCTCAAGCACACTTATAACATCAAACATGCTAAGTCCCATCTTAAACGCACCGTATGCTTTTTTTTTTTTTTTTCCAATTTTATTTTAAGTTTAATTCACGGCAGGGTTTAGGTGAGTGCTAATTTACGTGTAAGTTTCAATGTGATAATTGATCATTTGACAAATTCTGGTCTAGACTTGGACCATGAACTCACTTATGTTCTGTGTATATTATTTTTGCCACATTATTGTCAAAGTCTGATACTTACTAAAACACCACATCAGTAAGTGGCCCAATGATGTGGCAGAAAATGATTTGCTCAAACTATAAGTAGGGCCATGGCCAAAGTCTATGTAAGAATTTTTTTGAACTGTTCATTTGTGTTGGAGCCCTAGCGAGTGCCTGCACTAGCTGATTAGTAGTAATTCAGAACTCGCTTGTTCTTAGCTACTCATTTCCTCGAGCACACACAAACGTCAACCTTGCCAATCCTACCTCAAATGCTCTGTAGGCTTCATTTTCTTTCCTCCTTTTTCCCATATTTTATTTTAAATTTAATTCACTGCCTAAGGTTTAGTCGAGAAGTCTAATTTATGGGCTAAATTTCAACGTGATAATTGAATTATTTGGTAAATTCTTGTCTAGGCTTAGACTATGGTCTCAGTGGTATATACCAATTATTTTTTGCCGCATCATTACTCTGATAATGAAAAAAAATTCCATTTGTTTAAGTGGGCCAATGATGGCTTGTGCCAATGTTTTTGGCACATCGTTGACAACTCCTGAAAATTAAAAGAATACCACTTGTGTAAGTGGGATGATGATGGCTCATGCCAATATTTTTTGCCACATCATCAACAACCCCTGATAATTACAAAAAAAATACCACTTTGTTTAACTGAGGGCAATAATGGCGTGTGCTCAGTGGCGGACCGAGGCACCCACACTCAGGGTGTGCATTCGTATAGTGAGAGAATTCAGAATGTGCACAAAGTGTCCAATATAATGGTTTTTCTAAAAAAAAAAAACCAAAAAAAAGATTTTTTTTTTTTTTTCCAATAGGTCCGCCACTGCATGTGCCAATAATTTTTTGCCACATGATCAACAACTTCTGATAATTACAAAAATGCCACTTGTTTAAGTGAGGTAAATGATGTGCCAATCATTTCTTGGGACATCATGGATGACTTCTAATAATTACAAAAATACGACATGTAAGTGAGAAATGATGTGGCAAAAAATGAGGCCGTGGTCTAACTCTAGGCAAGAATTTTTCGAATTATTCACTTGTGTTGGAGTGTTAGCGAGTGCTTTATTAGCTAATTAGTTGTAATTCAGTTGAGATTGTGATTCTATATTGCAATTTCATTATTGTTAATGTGTTTTATTTGGATATAAACATTGCTTGTAAGTTCTAGATCATATAACATCCTGAAAAAGGGAAGGAAATAAGTGAGGAAAGTTACGGAAAATTCGTAGGTCAAACTAGCTTATAAGCTCAAAATAATGAAAAGAGGTAGAAGTTGGCGAATTGTAAAATAAAGCTTAAGAAGAGCTTATACTCCCTCCTTGAATGCTCCGTGCACTTCCCCTCTTTTTTTTTTCCCTTCTTTTATTAAATTTAGTTCAGTGCCTAGGTTCTAGTTGAGAAGCCTAGTTTACGTGTAAATTATGATATGATTGTTGAATTATTCACTTGTGTTGGAGTATTATTGAGTGCATGCATTAGGTAATCAGTATTAATTCAGTTCATGGCTTTGATTCTATATTGTACCTTTGTTACTCAAATTTGGATGAATGTAAAACTTTACATATGCTATAATCTGTGTAATTGGCTTTAAGCAGTGCTTGTAAGCTCTAGATTTATAGAGTCCAGAAAAGAAAACTTATCAGCTCAAAAAAGTAAAAGAAAAGGTAGAAGGTGGCCTACTGTTAGATAAAGCTTAAAAAGAGATTAGAAGCCCTGGACTAGCTAATAAGTAGTAATTCAGTTTCAGATATTGATTTTATGTATTCATTTTGTTACTCTTGGAAATAGACTCTGGCAATAGGTTAAGGGTCTGTATATCCACATCTGTTAGACCCTGCTTTTTGCGTGAGCCTTGTCCACTGAGAACTGTAATTTCATTACTCAAATTTTGATAACTGTAGAACTGTACATGCACAATTATTTATGCAACTGTCAGTTCAAATGAGGACCGAATTTAGATTGTATTTAATTTGGCTTTGAACGGTGATTATAAGCTCGACTGTATGAAATCCCAAATGAGAAGAAGGAAGAAAAGTAGTGAAGCAAGTTGTGGAAATTTGTAGGTCAAACTAGCTTATAAGCTCAAATGATGAGAAGAAGAAATAGAATATGGAACTGTAAAATAAGGCTTCAAAAGAGCTTATAAGTTCTAGCTTGTAAGCACCTTTTCTGAAATTACAAAAAGCCCCTGAAGTTCTTGTAAGCTTGGAAAGAGCTTGTAAGATGTGGTGCCAGTTTATAAGCTTAGCTGAACACCCTCTTAGTAGAACAGAAGTAGGAGAAGATGGTGGATTTGAGAACGTTGAAGTCAGACTAATGGAACAGTACTTACTTTGGTAGTTTACATAGTTACAAATTATATAAAATGTATATGGTAAAGATACATTATTGGTTACTAATTCTAAAACTGCATTGCTGCACACCAAAATACATGCCTTTATTGTTCCAAATCTAAACTTTAACTTATTAGTCATAATGTTGACAGTTAAATGGATTGTGTAGACATAAAGATAACAATTAAGGGTTGTATATTTGAAATCACATATACAATCATGGCAATTTATCATGTAATTTAGTTTTAGAAGTCACTTGACTCAATATATGCGACAAGACACTTGACTCAATATATGCGACAAGAAAGTCTTGATTGTAAGGTATAAAGTTTACTAGTCAGTGTATTTAAAATTTTGCTTATGTGTCGCAAATCGAATGCTCGGGTTTCTTTTTCACTTATATTCTTCCTCCTTGTTGGTAATCTGAAACAGATTCCTCTCTTGTGAAGACCAGTTGGCAGTTCCCTTGTAGTGGCATTCCATCTTTGATTTCTTTTTTCCTAGCTGAGATAAATCGAGTTCTGAGTTCATTTTGCACCATATTTACTTCTTCTGACAAAATATGTATTTGTGACAGCAACTGCTCTTGAAGTCAATTCCTTCATGCTTTGAGCTAAAGTGCAGAACCTATAGCTTGTTGAGCCAGTGTTACCATCTTGTGGGTGCTCTCCCGACTCAGAAACAGATACTGAACAAAGGTCTAGAACTTACGACAACTTCTGGAGATGGGTATGCTCTGTCCTTAGCGTGGCTTACAGTTCTAATATAGCTGTATGATCTCACTATATCAATGGAAAAGTTTCCTACTCTTATCGTGGTTCTTTCTGGATCATGGTTTCCGAATTTACTTTACCAATGGAATTCTACTCTTGAACTGTGTTAAAAGTAAAGATTCCTTCTCTTCTTCTTAGTCTTTTTCTAAACATGGTTTGAAGTTTTACCTAATTGGTGGAATTCTACTCTATAACTCTGTGATATTTTAAAGGAGCCTTCTTAGACATTATATGGACTGTATTCTATATATATCAGCAGAACTGGATGATAGTTCTTTAAGTTATCACTTCGGAATATTCATGAACATCTTTCTTTCAAATGATATATGAATTTGAGTATAATTCTTTGGAGTAGCTTGAGTTGCTCCTGAAAATAAAATTTTCTTTAGTGTTGCTAGATGTAGAATCTTACATCTATAGGATAACAAATAGCTGCCAATTTTGGTCATGCTGTGCACAAATCTATACGGATTGAGGCCGCCATTGTTTGACTTCTTTAAGGTTTGCTGGGAGGTTATGGGCATGCAACTTCAATTCTCAGCTTGCAAATGCTCTGATAATTGAAGGAGATTATCAGGGGTCAATTTCTTCTTTAGAACATGGATATATTTGTGCAACAGAAATGTGTTATCCAGAGTTACAGGTTTGTCTGATCTAAGATGGATATTTTACCTGTCAATTTTCGTGCATGATCAACTGGCATATTGTTTCTAAGAGAAGTAGAATATGTTACTTTTCAAGTTTCCTATTAGATTGCTTGATTATGCATATCATAGTTTGTTTTGCATGTTCAGATTGTTCACCAACCACCATCACATGCATAGAAATATTATAGGCATGTTCCATAAGTAATCTACTTATTATGTTTTTTTGGTTCCTTTAGTTGTTCGTTTTTATATGTCTAATTAGTTGCTTTCTGCTGGTGTATCAGATGTTTTTCGCTACTTCAATCTTGCACGTGCATCTCATGCAGTGGGATGATTTAAGTTTGGTTGAGGGAGCTGCCAATAGATGCAATATTTTGTGGGAATCTATTGAGCCTGATAAAGTAAGTCTATGTGGACCTTTGGTTTAACCCCTCCTGAAACCCAGAACTTTGAGTGTTCAAATTATAAGTCATAATTTAATGTCCTTGTTATGCATTTTTTTGAGTAAATTTTAGTTCCTATATTAAAATGTGGGTTTTCTTTTTCCAATTTTTTGGTGATAGATGGTTAATGTGGTATATGGAAGTCAAAAAGTAACGCAATGCTAGACTACTTCCAATTTACTTTTCAAAAAGTAAAACATTTTTATTCATGGGAAGAGAAAACCTTTATTTATGTGCGTCCAAGCATGGGTAACTGAATTATGTCAAAGAGATGATTGACCGTCTTCTAACCAATTCATATCTTGCAACTTTTGCTGGTACATGCTCAGTTTAGATTTTTTTCATGTGAGGAAAAGTGAAAATATTTTTTGTAATGAACAACACAAGTAATATAATTGATTATCAGAAAACATATTTGTAGAGAGCACCAGCTCTGACCGAAATGTGAAACATCTTTTTCTGGTAATTTTTGTGCATTATATTTGTACATTGTTATGCTCAGGAGGTTGTGGAATATAGGCTCTGCATATCTTTTGCTGTATTTGAGGACCATTGGCTTAAGGCTTACATGGTGTGAAGACTGCTGTGTCTTGTAACTAATTAGAAGCTTATGAACATCTCAAGACGTGGATGAAGTAAATGATATTGTTGTGTGTTTATCTTATGCTTAACTTTGTGATTTGTCATAGTGCTGATAAGAGTGCAATAAGGTCATATAATTTGGAGTCTCAGGATTGAAAGAATCTTGCTTTTGTTAGCTTTTGAATTTTAACTTTAAGAATTTATCTATATCTTACTTTTGTGGATCCTTATATTATCAGCCTCAGCCATGTAATGTGTCTCAATCTTTTACATTCTCATTCTGTCTTTTGTAATCCAACAGAGACAACAGTGCCTTGGTTTACAGTTCTATAGTGAGCTGCTGTACATATTCTATCTGCTTCGTATATGTGACTACAAGAATGCTACTCAACGTGTTGAGAAATTGGATGCTGCTATGAAGTCTGACTTACAGCGGATGCGACATATTCAAGAACTCACAAGAGAGCTTGATGAATTAACTCAAAGTCTCTCTCGTGCTGACTTGAATTTTAGAGAGAGATCTGCTCTTTCTGAAAGACAAGCTCAGCTTGAAGAACATCTTAGCAATATTACTGGAATGAGTTCAGCAAGCAAAGAATCTCTAGGACCAGCATATTTTGGAAATTTGAAACGAGCATGGGGTGACAAGCTTGAGCTGGCCCCGCCTCCTATTGATGGGGAGTGGCTACCAAAAAGTGCTGTCTATGCCCT
Source organism: Ehretia macrophylla (assembly GCA_037974665.1). NCBI lineage: Eukaryota > Viridiplantae > Streptophyta > Magnoliopsida > Boraginales > Ehretiaceae > Ehretia > Ehretia macrophylla. Next base: position 37,350,375 of record CM075782.1, on the reverse strand, counting down.
GGTAGATCTTATGGTTGTTGTTTTTAGCCGTCCCAAAGGACTTTTTAAAGAATGTACTAAGAGGATTCAATCTGGAGTTCAGACTATCCAAGGTTTATCTCAGTAGTGATGTGTCATTCATGTTTCTTCTTCTCCCCCCATTTTTCAGTTTTTTGGTCTCTAAGTTGACTGTCAATATTTATTATTTCTTATGTTAGCTTGACATTATTCTCATCCTTCTTTTATCATGGACTCTTCACCCTGTTTTTGCATAATAGTTGGGGCATTTTAATTAGTAACATAAAAATGTTGGAGACAGATCCTTATATTTTTCATTTATGTCTAAGCTAACTTAAGTAACCAGCATTTCCATGTCTTGTGAGTCTATGGTATCTGTTGAGTGGGCTATCTTTCTATAATATCGTTTCTCAAGATGGTTTTTGTGGCTCTCCTGTGGCATAAGATTGAAGAAAAATAAAGCAGAAAGTGCAAGTAAGTGAATTGGTCATTATAATCTTGATTTAGATAACGTTTGTCCTGCATTGTGAACTTTTGCTCTGTATATCATCAGTAGGAAGTTATTCTATACCAAGTATTATGGCCCTTTTGTCCATCATTGTAAAGTATGTCCCTTTTGTCCAGCATTGTAAAGTCTATCTGCTTTTCAGGGAAAATGACACTCCATTTAATCAACTTTTAATGCCTTCAGTGTAGATCAACTTTACAAAATACATTTAGGACTACATTTGGTGGGCATAAAAGCATAACAACTGTTGAAAAAATGTAGTTTCGTTATTGTTAGAAGTTTCTGAAAGCTGGCTATCTTTGTTCTGCTTATATGTTCAGAGCCCTTAAATAAGACTTCCTGAGATTACACATAAAGAGCTTTTATGTTCTGGATTGATCATACACCTGAAGACTTAATCAATTCTATTATATTTATTGGTTCCTTGTTGATGTTGCAATCATTGCGTCCTCGATATTATTTTCGGGCTTCTGTCTGGAGTTGTCTCAACCCTAGTTATTTGAGAACTGGCCTTGCAATCTCTGGACTAGATGAGAGAATATAATCCTTGAAATCATGAGAAGGTCATTAGAACATGTTAAGCTTGTGTTCTCAGATTCTGGACCTGAGAGTTTGATTCACTTAAGAGAGTTGAGATTCAGTTGAAGAATGTTTTTCATTTAAAACAGGTAGTATACATAATTTCAGCTTTAGGTGCTCAGCTTCAACCTAAAATCTTTCTTTACATGCAGAGGAGCTGGCAAAATTGGGGATCACTGAAGGGGTGAGGGGTGAGCTTCAAGTTTCTTGCTTAGATTTTGACTGTTATTATCATGGAGCAGTGCTTTCTTTAGTTACTAACATGAATTTTGCAATGTACGGTGAAGCAGAAGTGGATTTGACACACACTGCGATTTGGATGTCTGGTGTTTATTTAATGATCCTAATGCAATTTCTTGAAAACAAAGTAGCGGTGGATCTTACACGGTCTGAATTTCTTGAAGCACAAGAGGTTAGTTTTATGCGTCCACTTTTGTCACGTTCACCTTATTTTAGCTGCTATCACTTTTCTTTACTAGTTTAAGTTTCCAGTTCTTATACTTTTCTGTAACTCAGGCCTCACAAGGATCAAGAAATTTCAAAATAGCAACCAATTAGCAATATGCTTGTATCTTAGTTCTGATTTTGTTTAATTTGGTCTCATTTCCTTGGTCCATGTGCCTCTTTATGTAAGCTACATGACTTATCATACGTTCTCTTGTAAATAACTGAAGGTATTAGCTCATGCTATTCAATTCAACTTTTGTGCTTAACTTATGTTATTACTTCGGTTTAATTGCATGTTGTGGTAAGCTTCTGTACTGATATGCACTTTTAGCTCCATGTCTAGCTGAAACATCCATAATATTCCGCTCAGTGTGCATTTCTCGTCTACCTCAGCTGCTCCTTGTTTTGCACCTTATAGTTTTCTAATTCATACTAAGTTCAGATACCGGATATATGAATGACATAGAATGCCAAGCTGGCAAATCTAGATGCAGGTCGTTATGTCTTTGAATCAAATGTAATAATTTGATGTTTGGCAGAATATTAGACATGTTGCCAGGAACAGGATGCATGGGTGTTTGCATATGAATTATCAAGTTCTGGCTATTGCCTTGTATTTCTGCAATTGATTGACTTGTTTCAGTGTATTAGATGACAATTCTATCTTTGAACTGCCCATTTTTTGATTTCCACAATTAAGCCGGCATTTAAAATACATAAATGATTGTGTGGAGTATATTTTTTCAGGCTTTGGTTCAGATGATAGATTGGTATATTCGCTTTCCAACAATTTTACAGACTTCTGAGAGCATTATTGAGATGCTCAGAGGGCAGTATGCTCATTCTGTTGGCTGCTACAGTGAAGCTACTTTCCACTTTATTGAAGCTTCGAAGGTATGTTGCAATATTTTCCACTTAAGCTTTATGGTAGTAGTATATTACTTATCCGTGATTGGCACAACTGAACTTTTTCCCTTTTCACTCGTGGAAGTAAAAAATGTTTGAATTTCAGCCATTCTTCCCCTAATCCCAAGAGTAAAGGTATGTGTTTGCCTTAGAGCCAGTAAGCAAAAATGATGAAATAATCTTATTCATAATGGGGTTTTGCTTTGATTCATGGTTTCCCAAGTGCATTATTATTTTAAACTGCTTTTGATAAGAAACTCACGTAAGCAATTTCACAAATTTTTCATGGGAAAAAGGGAAGGGTATGACATAGCCAAAATTGCTTTAGATGCAGTATCACACAGCTAGTAATTTGCCTTTGTTGATGGTAGAGCCATGATAAATTTGTCCTTGTATCTATTTTTAATACTAAATGTGGATTTCACCATATAAAGATGGAACTTAATCACCAAGTGAGTGTTCAGTCAAGAGTCTAAATGTATAATAGGATTGAATTGCTTACTGACACTGATATTTATATATAGCTGACTGAGAACAAATCGATGCAAGCAATGTGCCATATCTACGCTGCAGTCTCCTACATTTGCATCAGTGATGCTGAATCTTCTGCAAAGGTGAAATAATTTCTGAGCGGCCTTCATTAGCATCTTTATATGTTCATGGTCGCAAGGCTCCTCTTAACCAACCTTTTCTGATGTACAGGCTCTTGATTTAATAGGACCAATTTTCAGAATGATTGATTCTTTTGTTGGAGTACGAGAGAAAACAGGTGCCCTTTACGCTTATGGGTTTCTTTTGATGAGGCAGCAGAATCTGCAAGAAGCAAGGTATTATGAGTATCTTTTTTCTCTTAACAAAGTGAAATCTAAATTGTGTTTGTCTAAGATAAAATTTTACAATAAACAGAAAGGGAATGTACAGTATATGTCAAAATTCTTAGTTTTGCTAAAGCAATTTCATCTTTAGTTTTTGCATGTTCTTTTTTGGTAGTGAAACGAAGGAAAATTATTTTCTTTGCTTTTAATTCTCATTTTTGATTTCAAGTAGTAACTGGTTCTTATTCTTCCCTCTTCCACTTTCAGCAATTGTAATCAGTTTCTCTCAGTTAAAGGATTCTTTTGAACCATGATTCTTGTGGGCATTTTGTTTGGAAGTGGCCTAGGCACCTAACTCTGCCACTTTAAGCCTATTGAGCGCACAATTATTACCCAGGCTATTGATTTTTTTACAATATCATCATTAAAATATTTATGTACACGCTGCTCATTTCCTGCTCAAACCATACTGTAATTGCTTACTAATTTGCCTTTTCTCCGAGGGACACTGATTTGATGAGGTAAGCAATGAAGTAAAAATCTCGAGAAAGGCATAACTCTCTGTATTAAATTTTTATGGCATACTGTCCTAAAATATATGAAGACAGCAAGCTAACTACTATCTGCAACTGTACAAACTGATTCTTGCTATCTATACAAAGTAAACTATGCTTTATGAAAGATCTGCTGTGATAACAGCCAATCAACTCTGAGAGACCAGTCATGTTGGGAATCAGATACCTTTCTCGAGGAAGTAGTATAAGCTTGAACTGCAGTAGCGCGTCCTGGATATTCAGTTGGTCTACATCAAATTTAAATACTACAATTTCTTTCTTGCCACAGAATCTGGCACTTATAAGTTGCTCTACCTATAGATTTGGGGACTCTTTAGATTTGCCTATGTAGGATACAAATTTTAAAATTTTGCCATATATAGTAGATATGCATATGTATACACCCACACCCACATGTATGCGGTCTTGTATGTGTGTATGCATTTGAATGGCTTATTGGTTTGTTACTTCAATTGCAGGATTCGTTTAGCATCAGGCTTGCAGACAACGCATAATCATTTGGGAAACCTTCAACTCGTTTCACAGTATTTGACTGTGTTAGGAAGTTTGGCACTTGCTCTTCATGACACTGGACAAGCAAGAGAGATACTGAGATCCTCCCTTACATTGGCAAAGAAGCTCTATGATGTCCCTACTCAAATTTGGGTCCTATCAAACTTGACAGGTACCTTAATTCCAGTCTCACTTGTGCACTAATCATGAGTTCTTTTGGTTGATAGCGTTGTGCTTGGGTAGTACTGTAGTGCATCACTAAATTTCTGAGTTTGTAACTTGCCCACTATTTTAAACTTAACATATGGTGCATCTGTTGCATATTGAGTGTCTAAGGTGAAATGGCTAAAGTCTTGAGGTGAACCCATAGAAAGTGCACAGTAAATGTTCGTTTACTCGTTATTGATCTCATGCTCTTCGAGATTGTGATTTTTCTGTTGCCCCGATATCTATGATCTAGAGTAGAGGGTGAATAACTCCAACCTGCTTTCCTGAGAGTCTATCACATTTTAAATTAGCCATTTGAAGTGTTGCCCTCCTAACGAATAAGGATAATGCAGTCGTCGCTTTGCTATATATGATCCTAATATATGATATTCTTATTTAAGTTATAGTCCAAAGATCACTAGAGCGCACAACTATATTGTCTGGAAATCCCAACATTAATCTCCATATAATACTGACCACACAAGCGAGTCCAGTTTAACTTAAAATTGCCTTTTGTATATTTATTTCCTCCATGTTGTAAAAAATGATTTCATAAAAAATTTGGAAGAATGAATTCCTGTTTATTTTGTGTCTGCGGTTGCCATAATCTGACGGTCTAATATTTTGTTAAACACCTGTCTGAATTTAGTTAAGTTTGCAGTCTTTGCACATTTAGTTTGTAATAGCGATGTGAGCTAAGTCTGGTCGAAGTCATATCTTGTGCAGCATTGTACCAACAATCAGGTGAGAAAGGAAATGAAATGGAGAATCTTGAATATCAGAGGAAGAAAGTTGAGGAACTGCAGAAAAAAATTGCTGATTCATGTTCGTCTGCTCATCATATGTATCTGGTAATAGCATAGCAGCCGTCCTAGTTTTGTGACTTTTCACGAGAGTTTAACTGCAGAAATGTCAATAATAATAGTTTTAAGTTGATGTTGAGAATGCTGTGATATGTGTGGCAGATTGACAAAGTCAAAATTCAAATTCTTCAACCGAGGGAACATGACATCAAGCGAGCAATTTCGGGTCCTAAAGTGGGTGTCAACCTTGACATTCCGGAGTCTATTGGTCTGACATCTCCATCACCTGGACAGCCATTCTCAAGGCTCATGGATTTAGACATTGGGAGACTTGGGAGGAGAAAAGCCTAGTTCACTTTAATGAAATTGCTATTTAATTAGAATTAAGTAATAGGCGCCCCGCCCTGCGGGGGGGTTTTGTATATCTATTGCCATTCTTGTAACTGACACCTGTAATCTGCGAATTAAAGCAAAGGGAGTTCCCTCTTCAGTGTTCCCTCGCTTTAATGTATTTTTTTTTTTTTTTTGTTTTTTGTTCCTTTAGTATTTGGTTTGGTAGATAAAAGCTTTTATGATTCCCTCTGTGTCAATCTCAAAGAATGGCTTTTGGAAAGCCAAGATGCCATGCAAGTCAAGATGCAGTCAGTAGAGCACTGGCTTCAGCCTGCTCTGGGAATTCACAATAAATCAAGAGGTAAAGGCTTTCTTTCGGGAAACGGCTATCCGGTATATTGGTGTGTGGGGTCCCATTTATGTATCACGGCTGGATGATTGTTTTTGCCGCAAGAAAGAATTTCCTTAAATTAAGAAGGCTCTTCCATTGATTAGGGTCCCATTGTGATACCCGCAAAACATCGTAATTTATAGTCACGTGTTCTAATTTTTTGAGTTACAAGTTTCTTCTTATCTTCGTTAAATATGATACTAGAGGATCTGTAGTTTAAAGGTGCTGATTTTGCCGTTTCATTCAGCGTTCAAGCTAAGCCGAAGAAAAATAAAATGAGAACAAAGAATCGGAATTTAATAGTCATCGTGCCTTGGAATTTATACGTGCTATGTGCTAATGCCATAATTTATTGACACTTTTTTTTTTTTTTTCGTTCTGTCCATAATTTATTATTGGCACGCTTCTACTAAATTAGAAAGTTTTAAAACGTGCACCGTCAAATTAATTCCCCCTTTTCCTACTTCTAATTTTTATATTCCAAAATTTAATGGCGTGGACAGTTCTTTTTATTTGACGATTTCCGTTAAATTTTTTCCTATTCACAATGATGGAATTTTAACTCAACAAAGGCCCAACGACGGTTTTATTCTTGATAGGAATATAATATTCATAAAAATATTGTGTTTTCAGGAATGTTATTTGTTTAGAAATATTTTTTAATTTTATTTTACAAGTTAAATATTGGAATATTGTATTTTTTATTTCATCTACCCAAGTAAGGTATTACAGATCGCAATTTCTTCTATATTTGAACACACTTAACTGAAAAGTTTAAAATCACACGGAATACACTTATACTTATTGTGTATTAATGTTAAGTACTACTATCAACTTGTCTAGATTAACTATGTTGACTTATATTAACTTGTCGATTTAGTATGAGCTATTGATCCCATCTCTAATCTTTACAAATTCAATATTGCACGAGTGATCTACGCTCGACATAATATAAGTTTCAAAAAACAAAGGAAATTTTTTTCAATTAGTTTAAATTGATATTAATTTATTATATATTAATAAAATTTATACGTATAAATTTTATAATTATGTGAAAGACTAATTTATTAATCATATAAGAGAGATACCCGTACGAATTGATGTAAGAATTTTTCAACAGGAAGAGCCGTGGGCGTACCCGGAAACAACTAGTAAGTGGTCCCACTGTCCTTTTTCTCCTAACAACATCAGCCGTTGGCCTCGCCCTCGTCTCCGCTCTCGTGTCCTTTTTACTACAATCCCATTACAACAATCACTCAGTCAAGGCATTTTCACGAACACTCAAAACTCAACATCGAAGGCAAGCGACAGTTGCTATGCGGTGCTTTAGTGCTCGCGAGCTCTTCAACAAAGCAACAGCACGGAGCTTGATCAAGAATTATTCACAGAAGTTCACTAGCAGTGGCTGCCAATTTTCTTCTCGAAAATTTATCATCACCAGGCAGCTTCATACTAATAAGCGAAGCAACCCATGGAACACACCAAGGATCTTCACTCGCGTCAACGCTTTTGTCTCGGATTTCCCCTCCAAAAACCCCCAAAACCACGTAATTCTCTCTCTCTCTAGATATATATGTGTATATGTGTGGGTATTTTGGTGCACGAAACTCTTGTGTGGCGGGTCTGAGTATGGCCGGCCCGGGGATGACCCGTCTATAGTATGTACATCTGATAGTGTCTCCAAACGTGAACCCGTCTATATATATGGGCAACTCGCTGCACAAAACTCCTGTATAGCGCGTGTGAGTATAGCATGCTTGAGGATGACCCGTCTATAGTATGCACATATGATAATGTCTCCACACGCGAGCCCGTGTTGAACCCATGAAGTATGACATAGTGATACTGTTGCCCCAAAGGCTCATGAAACTCCCGTACCGCGGGTCTGGGGATGATACACTTTGAGGTCTATTGTATGCACCCTTCTCTTGTATTTTGCAAGAGACTGGCTGCGGGTTGGGGAAAGGTCGGTCCTACCTTGAGGTTCATTGTTAGTTTGCTTATTGCACGAACCTGTGGCATGGTGTTACCTTGCAAAATGCAAGAGACTCTATCCAGGACTCAAACTCGTGACATGGTGTTATGGTTGTGCCAAAGGCTCCCCTTCTTCCTGTCCGTACACATATCTGTATATTGGCAGCCAGTGCACGAAAGTCTCGTATAGCGCATCCAAGGGTAGTGTGTCGGGGAAAGGTCAGGTCAGACCCACTTTGAGGTCAATTGTGTGCACCCTTATTTGCAAGAGATTAATTTTATGACTTTGACCCGTGATATGTGTTACTGTCGCTCCAAGGCTTCCTTTCTATTACTCTCTGTCTAATGTATTTATATTTATACATGTACTAATATTTTGTTGTAACTAGGATGCGGTGACCAATGGGTATGCGGTGTTTTCTACGTCAGCAGCAGGGGATGATGATGCAAAGGGCAAGAAGCCGCCAGTGGTGGTGAAACAAGAGCAAAGAACATCGGTCGCGGATGCAGCTGAGCAAGTGCCTAACACAAAAATTATTGCAACCCTAGCGAAATACTTGTGGATGAAGGATAATTTTGAGTTTCGTTTACGAGTTATTGCTGCCTTGGGTTTTTTAGTTGGTGCTAAGGTCAGAAAGATAACAAGACCACACAATTTTCTGTCTGTTTATGCAGATTAGGGTCTGTTTGTGTGAACGGAATTAAATTCTTAGAATTCATAACTTCTGGAATCATTCTCAGGAATTTAATTTTCAAGTACCCGAATTTCTTTGTTTGTTTATACTATGAATTTCAGTAAGCGAATAAAGCTTTTCGTGTTGTTTTCAAGCAGAAATTAGTATGACAGTTTATGGAACTGAATTCATGGCATAAACTAGTTTTCAGGAATTATGAGTTGGTTAATATGGCATAAATTAGTTTTCAGGAATTATGAGTTGATAATTAAGCACACATATTAATAATACTCAAAAGGGGAATAGATCAAAGAATCTCTGTGATTGTAAGTAAATAGATTGTTATCTTGTAGGCCAGAGGGTATGCCATCTTATGTGATGTATGGGGGGAGATATGCCCCGTTTTAGAGATTGTAATTGACTGGTCTTTTCATCCATAAAAGTTGCTTTGGGTACCGATAAAAAAAATTAAGCACCTATACGAAAGCTTTGGAATATTATTTTTGACACTCCTTACAAGTTCTCTGCAATTTGCATATTCCTAACCGAATTCCCTCCAAACGAACTGACGCAAATTACATTTTGGATAGATAGAGTTGCTTGGTGATTTGTTGGCTTTGGGTTAATGAATATATATTTGTTTTTTTTTTTTTTAGGTATTGAACGTACAAGTTCCGTTCTTGTTTAAATTAGCTGTTGATTGGTTAACAACAGCAACTGGCAATGCTGGTGCTCTTGCTGAGTTTACTGCTGCTAATTCGACTGCATTAGCTCTTTTTTGGAGCCCAGCTGCAGTTCTTATTGGATATGGTATAGCAAGGACAGGGGCGTCTGCTTTCAATGGTACTTCACTATGAAGTAATTGCTGATGCTTGTCTTGGATTAGATGATGAAGATTTGCTTTTTATATTTTCCCCCCTCCTCCATCCCCCTTTCAAAGTTTTCTATGAGTATATTACAAAATCGTGCTTGTTGAGTTCCTGTTGTTTTCTATCTTATTTATTCAATTGCCACCTTCCAGAATTGCGAACTGCTGTTTTCTCTAAGGTAGCATTAAGAACAATCCGATCAGTTTCTAGGAAGGTATGAACTCTTGGCTCACTTCACTTTAGAGTACATGCTTCTTAGTTTATTAGCATTTCTTCCTGCCACCCTCTCTTTTCTCAATGTCTATCCTCTCTCCACTGGATGATTTGATTGATAAATAATATAAATACAGAGAGTTGCAAAAACTGTATTTTAGGAATGCAAGTACTCTGACTCTTGGTGTCCTTTTACACACTTATTCATGAAGAAGCAAATTCTAGTTATGTTTATGGATCAATTTGATAGGAAAAGTGACTAATGGAGTGAAAATGAAGATCAGCATTGGGTAGGAGTGAAGAAAGCATTTCTTTTGTTGAGCCATTATGATCATTGTGATTCGATTATGCGGTCATCTAAGGATATCATGTTGCTTTCTTCTGTGTGATGGCATTCTATCTTTTTGGACAAAAACTGCATCTATAGTTTCTCTGAGTTTAATTGCGGCATCCTATATCCTTTTAAATTCTGACATGCATAACAGTTAATATTTTCTGCAGGTCTTTTCTCATTTGCATGAGCTTGATCTACAATACCATCTTAGGTATGTGCTGGTTAACATCTTCTGAAGAGCTTCAATTATTGTCTTGATTCTAATCTTATGGTCACATGAAACTAGACTTATAATGTCCTTTTGTTTTAAAGTTGCTGGGAATAGCATGCCTTAGTTTCTGCTCTTCTTCTTTCTTCTTCTCATTGTTCTTACTTTTCCTTTCTTTTTGGGAATGTTTTATTTTCAATGTTTGATATCCACTAGATACGGTAAATGACGTGCAGGCTTTATTTGTTATGGGTTCTCCACTTGACTCTGAACTATACTTCTAGCTTGGTGGTACGACTGGTCACCTTCTGACACCATATTTGATTCTTCTTGTGCCTGTGAAAAAGCTTGGGAACTTTATCTTTTGTCCATTCAGCTAAGTCATGCTTAAAGCAAATGGCTAAATGCATCAAAATCTAAACAAGTCTTATGCTTTGTATGCAATAGCATGAAACCTGCTTGACAAAAGTAATAGATTGGGGCGTGACAGTTTATCTCACAAATGAGTTAGGATGTTTGAGAGGGAAACACCTTGGTCTTACATATGCTGATATGCATATATGTCTTTTGGCTGAAAATGTAAACCAAACCAAACCAAGCCTTAAGCCACTAGGTGTTGTTGGCTATATGGATCTAACTGATAATATATAAGCTAGCAGTAGTTATAGCACTATTAGATGCTGAGCTGTAATAGTTAGATGCTGAGCTGTAATAGTTAGTTAGAGTAGTATAACTGTTTCTGCTAAACAATGTATCAGTTATCCTATAAATAAGATACACTCTTGTATCAGATGAAGATGATCAATAACAAAATATCTTTTCACAGAAATATCTCTCTTTCTTCTCTCTTCTTTTTGGTATCAAGAGCTTAGGTGCTCCTGAGCCGCCATTAAAGCTCTATCTGAGCTTCATTTTTTTTCGAAAACAAGCTTACTTCTAAGCTGTTTTTCCTACTGCGAGTAGTACGACATCATCACTGCACTCTCTGCTATCTTCACATAGCTGAAAATCTCACTTCTCTCTTCCAAGATCAATCTAGGGTTTTCACCTTCATTCGCAGCCATTAAAGCACCTTCAACTAAGCTTTTCTACTTTATTTTGATCTCTTTCCTCTGAGAAACTCACAATTCAGCCTCAACCAGGCAGAATTCTCACTTCTCAACATAATTAGGGTTTTCAGCCATATTCTTTTCATCACTGAAGCTTTTTCTTACCTCAGCTATGGCTTCTTCTTCATCTACCATGGCCACAGTTGTGTCTACAGATGTGGTTCAAGGTCTCCAACAATTCAAGCAGAATCTCAACAATCTAATTCCACTCAATCTGGACAACAACAACTATGTGTTGTGGAAAGTACAGCTACAAGTGGCTCTTCAAGGCCACCAGCTGTTTGATCATGTGTCTGGGAGAACTTCTTCTCCCGAAACACAATTTAAAAATGCTGAAGGAGTCGCAATTCCTAATCCTGCCTATGCTGACTGGTTAATCATGGATCAACAATTAAAATCATGCCTGTATGCTACCATGACTCCTGCTGGTTTGTCTCAAATTCTTCACATGCCAACTACTGCCTCCATCTGGACTGCCTTAGCCTCCAGATTTAGTTCCCTTAGCAGGTCTCACATTCATCAACTGAAAGAAGAATTGCAGACCATTACCAAAGGATCTCAGTCCATGCAGAGTTTCCTGGATAAGATAGCTTGGCAGTAGCAGCTGAGATTATTTCAGAAGAAGACTTAGTTCTTTACACTCTTAGAGGCCTACCAACTGAGTATGACTCATTCAAAACATCTATTAGAACCAGGTCTTCACCCATTAGCATGCATGAACTAGGCAGTCTTCTTATTTCAGAGGAAATACACCTACAGAGGCTTAAACCACAGACCACACAGTCCTTCCCAAACCCAGATCTTCATACTGCACTATACAACAACACAAATAATGGACCTAATTTCAAGCCCAAAGGCAGAGGTAGAGGTCATGGCTATAGAGGAGGCAGGGGGGCCAAGGACCCAAGAATCAGGGTAGAGGTGTTTTAGGCCCACTCCTATCACAATCATACTCTCCTATGGTTTTTCCTTATACCACCTAGCCTCTCCCATCCCCTGCTACAAAGCTCTACTGTCAAATCTGTAGTAAGCCTAATCACAGTGCCTTAGAATGTTGGCATAGAAATGACAACACCAACTATCCTCCTATCCCTAAGGCACCTAAACAGGCTTTCAATACTCAACTAGGTTCTGCCCCTGCTCCCGAATCCTATTGGTACTTGGATTTAGGTGCTAATACTCATGTTACCAATGACCTCAGTCAACTCCATCTATCCTATCCCTATCAGGGCTCAGACACTGTTTCTGTGGGGAATGGTCAATCATTTCCAATTCATAACATTGGTGATGGTACTCTACTCAATCCCTCTTCCTCTTTATTTATGCATAACATACTTTATGTGCCTCACATTGCATCCAATCTTCTCTCTGTTTATCAACTCACTAAGGATAATAATTGTTCTATCCTTTTCAATTCTAAGGAGGTGGCTATTATAGACAACACTTCACACAAGGTGATGTTCAAGGCCCCCTGTAATAAGGGGTTATATGCCTTGCCTTCCACCCCAGCTCCATCCACAACAATAACAAGACAAGTTTTTTCTTGAAGCTCTTCCCCACCGCCTATCTCCCAGCATCTTCTGTGGCACTATAGGCTAGGCCATCCTATTGGCAATATAGCTCAGTTTCTATCTTCTGTTCTTCACATTAGATTACCTAATAAGACTATAGACTGTGCTGCCTGCTCTGTGGCTAAAGCACATAGACTACCATTTAGTCTTTCAGAATCCGCTAGTCAATTTCTGTTTCAGCTTGTTCATTCTGACATATGGGGCCCTGCCCCTTTTCCATCTTGTAAAGGCTATAAATACTACATCATTTTCATAGATGATTATTCCAGGTTTTCATGGCTTTATCCTTTAAAACAAAAGTCTGAAGCATATAATGCATATCTCAGTTTTCAGGCTGTGGTGTCCACTCAATTTCATACTTCCATTCAGGTTTTAAGAATAGACTATGGTGCTGAGTTTACAAGCAAGAAATTTTAGTTATTTTTACAAAACCTAGGCACCATTCATCAAACATCTTGTCCTTATACCCCAGAATAGAATGGTCGAGTGGAAAGAAAACATAGACACCTCATAGAAACTACTTTAGCTCTTTTAAATCAGGCTCATCTTCCTTCTCAGTTTTGGTTAGAGGCCCTAGCTGCAGCTAATTTTCTTATAAATAGGCTTCCTACCTCTGTTTTACATAATCTATCCCCTTATCAGCTTCTTTACTCAAAACAGCCAGATTATCACTCACTTAAAGTCTTTGGATGCCTTTGCTATTCATGGCTTAAGCCATATACTCATCACAAACTAGAAAATAGATCTAAACCATGCATATTCCTGGGTTATTGCCTTAATACTAAGGGTTACAAGTGTTTGGACCCTACCACTCATAAAATCTACATATCTAGACATGTCAGCTTTCTTGAACATGTTTTCCTCTATCCTGCAACACAATCCACATCTTTTTCTTTTCCTACTCCCTCTAATTCCTCTTTCTCAGTATTCTCCCCTATTTCCCCCCAATCCATTACTCAGTATCCCTGTACACACTTCTGAATCTCCCCTTAGTAGACTCTCTAATTCTGCCTCATCTGATTCCAATTCTCACTCTGCAGACTCTCTTCACAATGAAGTCTCTTCTGCTTCTGCTGCTCATCTATCTCCACAGCATTCTCCTGCATCTTCCTCCACTTCTGCTGCTCTTATATCCTCACCATCTCACTCTGCTGCATCTATTCCTTCATCTAATGACTCACCCTCAACAACATCTTTCTCCTCTAATCCCTCACAACCCTCTGTTAGTCTTGAGTCCTCCTCTGACTCCTTTGCACAGCTGGTACCTCAATCTCTACACCCTATGCTTACCAGGTCTAAAACTGGCTGCTTACCCCTACCCCTTTATCAGACACATTCTTTTATTACTACACCATCTTCTACTGAACCTCTTACTTACAAAGAAGCCTCTAAATATAGTTGTTGGGTTCATGCTATGCAAGAGGAGTTTGATGCTCTATTGAAGCAACAAACATAGGATTTGGTTCCTTTACCACATGATAGGCAGTCCATAGGTTGCAAGTGGGTGTTTAAAATTAAAAAGCATGCTGATGGAACTATATCTAGATATAAGGCAAGGTTTGTAGCTAAGGGATATCTTCAAAAGCATGGGGTTGACTATACTGAGACATTCAGTCCAGTAGTTAAATCTCAAACCATTCGGGTAGTCCTTAGTCTAGCCCTACACAATCAGTGGTCTCTCAAAAAGCTTGATGTTTCAAATGCATTTTTACATGGTCATCTAGAAGAATGTGTCTATATGCAACAACCACAAGGTTTTCAAGATTCTCAGCATCCTACCTACGTCTGCAAACTTAAGAAATCTCTCTATGGCCTCAAACAAGCCCCTAGAGCTTGGTACACCATGTTGTCATCCTTTCTCCTAGCCAATGGCTTCACCCTAAGCACTGCAGATAGTTCTCTGTTTATTCACAAAACCGCTACTCTGTGACTCTAATACTTATCTATTGTGGATGACATCATAGTGACTGGTAGTGATAGTTCAGTTATTCAGGCCCATATCACTACTATGAGTCAGAAGTTTGCTATGAAGGATTTGGGTTCCCTCTCTTATTTTCTGGGATTAGAAGTTCATAACTCAGCCACAGGTCTCATCGTCAATCAGGCCAAATATGCTTCTGATTTATTAAAGAGGGCAGGTTTAATGGACTGCAATGCTGCCTCCATTCCTACAATTACTAAATCCTCTACTGCAGCCTCCACTCCCTACTCTAATCCTACACTCTATAGAAGTCTTACTGGTGCATTGCAGTACCTTACAATGACCAGACCAGATCTTCAATTTGCAGTAAATATTCTCTGCCAACATATGCATCAACCTACTGTGGCAGACTTTGCTGCTCTTAAGAAGACATTGAGGTATATAAAAGGCACAATGACTCGGGGTTTGTTATTTCAGAAAGGGCCACTGCACCTATATGGGTTTTCAGATTCAGATTGGGCATCAGATATTAATGACAGGAAGTCAACTATTGGTTACTCTATCGACTTAGGACCTAATCTGATTTCTTGGACATCTAAAAAGCAAGCCACAGTCTCAAGATCCTCTACTGAAGTGGAGTATAGAGCAATGGCTCATGCCTCTGCAGAATTGAAATGGCTCTCTTATCTGCTCAGAGATCTTTCTATTCCTGTCAAGCCTCCTATTTTGCATTGTGACAACCAATCTGCTATGGCTTTGGCTAGTAATCCTGTTTTTCATGCTAGGACAAAACATATAGAAATAGATTACCATTTT
This sequence comes from Ehretia macrophylla, assembly GCA_037974665.1. Classification (NCBI taxonomy): domain Eukaryota; kingdom Viridiplantae; phylum Streptophyta; class Magnoliopsida; order Boraginales; family Ehretiaceae; genus Ehretia; species Ehretia macrophylla. The sequence goes on along the minus strand of CM075782.1, from coordinate 37,334,633 downwards.
GTGAGAGAACAAGTTGTTTCCAAAGCATTGCAACTATCCTACATTCCTACATCTGAGCAAGTGGCTGACATTTTTACCAAGGTTCTTTCCAAGACCAAGTATGCTTACATCAAGGCCAAGCTTCCCTTAGTGTCTCCACCAGGGTCAGTTTGAGGGGGGCTGATAAGATATAAGCTAGCAGTAGTTATAGCACTATTAGATGCTGAGCTGTAATAGTTAGTTAGAGTAGTATAATTGTTTCTACTAAACAATGTATCAGTTATCCTATAAATAGGATACACTCTTGTATCAGATGAAGATGATCAATAACAAAATATATTTTCACAGAAATATCTCTCTCTCGTCTCTCTTTTTTCACTAACAATGACACTCATTATTCTTGAGAGACACCTCTTTAGTTAGCTCCATGCATGCGAGGTCTTCTCCAAGTGTCTCCATCCAACTCCTCTAAGGTCTTCCTCTACCCTTTTATGGTGAGCAACCTCCATAACTTTATACATTCTGGTAGGTGTTGCCAGAGGTCCCTTCCTAAATTTTTTGAAACTATCTCAAATGGTTCTCCCTCGTCTTGTCCTCATTGGAGCAGCCCCATTGTTCCTTCAAACCACGGATAGTACTATATGAAATCTGATGTGAAGATGCATTCCCTATTTTAGTTGTATGAAATAATGTTCATGTTGGACTTTCAGCTCTCATACATATAATCATGAGATATTTTATCTTGAAGCTGTATACAGACTCACAGTTCCCTTCTAACATGACTAGAAAGTCTTGACAAATGAATTAGAGATGTAATCCTTATTTTATAGTATTCTTTGCCTTGCATTAGTGCAATGTGCTGCAAGATCCTTTTATCATCTTTTTTATGACAAACTTCATTAGTTAATGCCTGACTTTTCTCTTTGGAGTCATATTTCGTAATTTTGCTTTCTTGGTTTAGAAGTTCTGTTCTGAATCTAGTTTATTCTGATCCCTTTTTTTTTTCTATTTGCAGTCGAGAAACTGGTGCTTTGAACAGAATTATTGACCGTGGTAGCCGTGCTATTAATTTTATACTTTCATCAATGGTATTCAATGTTGTACCAACTATACTGGAGGTATGATTTTATTATCTTTGTATCTTTCGGTTTTTGGATCCTCCTTTATACTTGAAATTTGGTTCAAAATATTTTATCAACTATACTAGTCATATGTTCTCCATATTGCATCATCCAAACCTTGCATTATACTTTGGGTTTGTGGTAACACAGTCATGTAAGCTACCACTGCTAGCATGGATGCCATATTGATGATTTGGGTATGCTGAATCTATTTCAACAGCTTTAACATAAAGCCTTTCAGATTTCCATGGTGTCGGGAATTCTTGCATACAAATTTGGAGCACCATTTGCATGGATCACTTCCCTGTCAGTTGCTGCATATGTCGTTTTCACGTTGACAGTGACCCAGGTATCTGATCTGCCACAAATAATTTTTGTTATTCCATCACTTCAGATGCATAAGGAGCCCTGTTTCAAATGCTTGCTTAAAGATGTCTCAGGGCCATGCCTAAAGTTTTGTCTTTATCAGCAATAATTTTAATGTGTTTGGGAAATCAAAGCACAATGGAACAAAGGATCCACTATTTCTCTTTGTGACTTTTTGCTCCTTATTTTTCTTGTTTTCTTCCTATATCTCTTTGTCTAGCTACAGAAAACTTTCCTGTTGTTTGAGCATTTACATCCATTTCTAAAAGGTTTCTGATGTTAGGCTACTCTCTCATCAATGATGTGAATTATCTTAGACATTTCTTATGGTGTCCTACAATTTTTGTTTTCTAGTGGAGAACCAAGTTTAGGAAGGAAATGAACAAGGCTGATAATGATGCAAGTACGAGAGCAATTGATTCTCTTATAAATTATGAGGTGAGACTGTAATTTACATTTCATAATGTTCTTTTCTTTAGCAATAGTTGTATTCCATTGCCATGGCTATGAATTTTTTAAATATTTAATTTCTCTCCTGTTTCACACCATTTTTAGACTGTGAAGTACTTCAACAATGAGGCTTATGAAGCTGACAAATATGATGAATACCTGAAGAGTAAGTCGTGTGTTCTATGTGATGATTTTCATTTTGTGATTGTGTTGGATGAGGCATAATATTAGAACCTCATGATGAAAAATGGATATCAATACCTAGCTATACAGTTGGGATTGAGAGTTGCAGTGTCATGGTTTTTGGATGATTGATGCTTATTTCTTAAGTGAGTAGTGGAAATCTAGTGGGAAGTAAATAAGGGTCAAAATCTCGTTTCAAATGACTAAGGGTGTCAAAACTCTGCTGATAGTAAGATCAGTGATTAAAGTTGTTAAAGAAATCAACTGCAGTATGTTGGAATTATTATGTAAACCTTCATGGTTTATTCATTGTGACAATATTAGGGATGTCATAGCCAGGCAGGATCACTTCAGCATAACTGCTCTACTCTGCATCGAGAATTGACATGAATGATCTATTCTGGTAGTAAGTACATAATATAGACACGAGATTGAGTTATTATAGCTGGGTAGGAAAAACATGGAAGAGATATTTTGGGAGGATGTCTACTTAATTATGTTCAGGTCATCCCAGTATTCTAGGAACAAGGAGTGATGTGATTGATGTTGTCTTGCTGATAGTATTGTCACAGTGAGGAATACAAGGGAATTGTGATTCTTTTTTTATGCTTCTTTACTATGAGTCACTTCTGTTTTGATGGATTATAGATTAAATGTATTTGATTCATGACATATTATAATGGTACTTGCTTCCAGGATATGAGGATGCTGCCTTAAAAACTCAGCGTAGTCTTGCATTTTTGAACTTCGGCCAAAATATTATATTTAGTACAGCTCTATCAGCAGCTATGGTATTGACTGCACAAGGGATTATGAGTGGCGGTATGACAGTTGGCGATCTGGTAGTGCTTCTATTCTCTAAGCTTGCTGAACTATCCTATCTTTATAGTGACCAACATTGTAAATGCTAAATCTTTCTTTCTAAAGGTCATGGTGAATGGGCTTCTGTTCCAGCTGTCTCTTCCACTTAATTTCCTTGGCAGTGTATACCGTGAGACTGTACAAAGTCTGGTTGATATGAAATCCATGTTTCAGTTGCTTGAGGTATCTGGCTGCTTCCTAGATATTACTGCACAATTCAAATTAAATTTGTATTTTTAAACTTATTAAGCACCAATTGTTCTAACCAGTTCTCCTATTTTACGTTTTGAATGGATTGGGAAAGATTTTTTTTTTTTGACAAAACACCAACATTTGCACAGTTCATGTGGCGTGGGTCAAAAAACTACGTATATGATCTCATATAGTTTTCAGTAGAGGAAAGCTTGTGGTTATAAATTTGTAATTGCTGTGTCGTCAACATAGATGACCTTCAAACAAATGGCCTTTTCGATTGCATGTAGAGGAAGTGTTGGAAGTAGTTTGCTAATATGCAGAAATAACTTAGTGGAGAATGTACTTTGATTATTGCAATCTTTGATTTCTATATTCCTGTTATTATTTATATATGATGATCCAGCAAATTACATTGCGGGGAACTAATAGATTTGCTGTTCTTAGAAACCTGGATACTGGATAGTACGTTATCTAACCAAATCAATGATCCTTGTTAGATCACGAATGCACTTGAATGCTTCAGTTTAGTGGAATTTTTTTGGTTCCCTGCCTGTCACGTGTAACGAAGAGGGCATTACGATTTCAAAGTATAGGAAAGTGGTTCTCAAAGTAATTTGTTGATAATTGCTTTATCATGTATTTTGTGTTGGTATCTTTTATAAGATGTATATGCATACATGGGGGCACTGTTGATTAATGGACCTTGTGGAGGTTGATATGTGAATGAGGGAGTATTTGTGATGTTGTAACGTTAGGAATAATTCTTCTATCTCAGTTTCTTATTCTATTATATTGGTAAATGCTTGAATTATATTATCTTGCACTTTTGTTTCTGCAAATATATTAGGCTTAAGCAGTTCTTTTTCTTAATTGACTTATAACAGGAGAAGGCTGAAATTAGAGATGCAGATGATGCAAAGCCTCTGAAGTTGGATGGGGGTAGCATTGAATTTGACAATGTTCACTTCAGGTGTGTATTTCTACTTTTGTGGTGTTGTTTTTCATTTCGTTATGAACTTCCCCACGTATGATTAGTTCCAATCATATTAGGGCTCCTTTACTGGCAGGTGGTTTGAATAAATCAAGTACTATGCTAAATTTTTTGCTATGTCCTCTTGATCATTTAGTGAACTACTTTGTGATCGTGTCGTTGTACGATCAATAATAAGTGATAAAAATGAAGCAATAATAGCAAAGTTAAAATTCATCTTTGACCACACGGATGGCTACTCAAGGGTCGTTCACGGGAAATTGGGATTGCGGCAAAGAATTCGTAAACAAGAAAAACAAATGGAAGTGATTGAAGGTTGAATTTTACCAATTAACGAGAAAAGTAAATTGACTAATGACAAATTCTTAACCTAGCACAACTCGAGGCCTTGAGATGTATGAATGGGGGAAAGCTGACTTGGATGGTAGTTTGCCTAAATTACTATCCTTTATGTTCGTGGATTCGGGTTCAACCAATTAAGCATAAACGGATTAGGCTACAAGCTCTAATCATATGGGTTAAGGCAATTAAGGGGTATTGAAGTATAACCTATCACCAAGGCATAGATTATCATTCACTTGACCTAAATTAACTAACCCAATTTAACCCTAACTTCTAATTGCTCAATAGGCATAGATTATCACGGTAGATTACCTATCTCAATTAAAGTCTATTAGTAATTAGAGGATTGTATTTCTAATTCATACTCCTAGAATCTACAAGATTCAATGGCAAAAGAATATGATTTCTTGAATTACAAAGCTATAACTACAAGTATATAGATGATAACTGAAGTAAATCCAAACAAATAATCCAAGTATGAATTTATGAATCAAAACCCAAATCTAAACATAAAGTAGAGTAAATAGCTAGCTACCACCCCAAATCATGGGTGTTTAGTGTGTATACATAGCAAGGAAAACCAAAAATAAAGTAAAGAGATAGAGTTCAGGAGAGCTCATAGATAGATTTTGAAAAGAATGATGATGGATGATTCTTGAGTCCTTTCTTCTCTTGATCTTGTGTTCCTCTTGCTTTGGAGTGGTTTTGAGAGCTTTCTTGCAATGCTAGGGCTTGAAAATTGGGCAAAAGTCCTCTCTTGGACGTGCAAGGGACTATTTAAGGGTCAAAAGATAGGTCAAAGTCGGGTTTGACCAGCAAAAGTTTGATAGCAGCAGCACCCGATCGATCGGGGTCTCTTGTTTCTTCATCTTTCTGTGGATTCATGAGTCCCAATTGATCGGGACGTGCTCCGATTAATCATGCTCGATCCCTCATTGATCCCTACTTCATTTTGTACGTCTTTTATCATCAAAATTGTTTGATCTGCGAAAAATGGGACAACAAGCCTTAATGTGACATCAATTTAATCAAATTGTGCAAGCAAAAAGACGTATATAGAGGGAAAATTATGGAGTCATCACTTTGTTGTTGGGGAAAGAGAGGTGACCCGCTATAGGCTCATCTCATTGTTATAACTGTTGTATTCATTCATCTACATTTTCGAAGTTAACTGGACATAGCATCTTTGTTGAGTCTTTCGTCATCATACTATCTTGGTTGTCTTTAAATAACACATAATTACAATCACTACAGTGGATTCTAAAATTCTTTATCTAATAAGTTTTTATTTTGTTTTAATTATATTAATATAGGGAGCTTCGTGTTATTCCTTATTTTGTATACTTTTTATTGGAAAAAGGTCTTTGAAACAGCTAATATGCTGTGATTCTCTTAATTGTGTTGGTAGCTGAATTGATGCCCTGCTTATCTGTCATTGATCAATTTTTTCAGGATGTAGTAGTATAACGTATTTGAAATCTTACACTTTGGTTATCTAACGTATTATATAAATTTATTTGTTGATATTACTTTGTAATGCTCATCTTTTTTCTTGTTTACTGTAGTTATGTTACAGAAAGGAAGATTCTTGATGGTGTATCCTTTCTTGTGCCAGCTGGGAAGAGTGTGGCTATTGTTGGAACAAGTGGCAGTGGTAAGGCTTGACATCTGTACCGTGTTGTTTTGAACCTACTGGTCCCGCCTTTAGGATTTAAGTAGTTAATGGGTCTTTAATTCTTACATCTGCATTTCCAATATTTTACTGCTTCTAAGCTGGAATAATTTATCTGGCCATGTACAATCAGCTTGAATTGTAATTCCAGTCGCTGTTGAGAAGAGGTTCTCAAGAGTTTTGGTTGAAATTTAGATAATGAGAATTCAGTCCTTTGGATAAGAGATAGGAGGATATGTCTATATTGCTTATGATATACGGCTATAATGGGTTAGGGACTCTCATATAGTGTTTGAGTTGGATGGAGACAAGAATAAATTTGCTCAGGTTTCTTTCTGTATTGCAAAAAATGTAGTTAGTCTCTAATTGCTTTTAGAGGCAGAATAATTTTCTGGAATATTTAAGTGATGATGCCATCAAATTGAGAGGGGGCCATGATTGGTGCTTGGTTTTGTGTCATTAACTTGATGGAGTTGTGATTCTACACTAACTCTGCTTCGGGCCTTTGAATGAAATCTTTGCTTAGGCTTGGGATTGGACAGGGTGGGATGATTTGCTATGGGCTCGGCTAGTATGTGGAAGAACCTCAACCTGCCTCTAAAGAAACATGTATAGACTGACAGATCATGAAAGAATGTACTTAGGTTTTGGTGTCATGGGTTTTACAGAATGTTAGATCCACTTTTTGATGCTAAATAAGTTTGTAAAACTAAAAATATAGAATATAAGTAAGTATTCTGATAATCATGCACCAAATACCCCAGAAATTATGTAGTTTACCCTTCGGTCAACTCCAGTGTAGATGGATGCTCTTAATAGAACAGAGGATCTCCTCAAGACATGAAACGGAAAAGCGGGCTGAGGGGAGTCAATTTATGCTTGATTATTGCTTCTCAAAATTTATATGTGCTTCAGCTCCTATGTCTATATTCTTACTTTTCCTCAACCCGATGAAGTGAATTTGACATGTAACATTTGGTTTCACAGGGAAGTCAACTATCCTTAGATTGATCTTCAGGTTCTTTGACACCCATTCTGGAAGTGTAAGTAGTTCGTTCTATTATAACATCTGTTGGTTGGCATGTCTACAAAATGTCCTTCGCCCGTTCTGTGATTGTTCACATGTTTGGGTTCTGTATGCTACCTTGACATGTTTTTCATATTAACACCATCAATGAGGAATATAAAGTTTTATCATACCATGTGGATGATGGTAAAAGATAAGTTGGAGCCCAAGGAAAACTCTCAATACATTGTACCTTCATGTACCAGCTCCTGGTCACTTTTATATAGTGTCTCTTTCATAGTTTTTGTCCTTTTATTTGTTTATATCTGTCTATATCTATGGTGATATATCTTATCAAATATCGGTGATGAAGCTTTGGGTAGGCTATCTTCCTCTTTATCTTTTTCCTGTGCCAGTTAATGCTTTAATGTTTTGTGAATTTTTTCTTTAATATCATGATTAAAACATTACTATTTAACAGATACAGATAGATGGTCAAGATATCCGGACAGTTACCGCTGAGAGTCTTCGGAAGGCTATCGGTGTTGTTCCACAGGATACTGTGAGTGGAATATGATGCAATACTTTTTTTAAGCTTCTCCTCTACCTCCATATTTTTCTGCTCTTGTGGATACTCCTCTGATGCTTTGTGAGCTCAACATCCATGATACCAGCGTGTATTGCTCTGTTGTCAGGTACTGTTCAATGATACCATATTTCACAATATCCGCTACGGTCGCCTTTCAGCTACAGAGGAGGAGGTTTGTTATCAGATGAACTCTTAATTTTAGTTTGAAGCATGCAAGTCATAGATACCTAAATATCCTCAACTTTTATATGGATGTTTGCTTAGGTATATGATGCTGCTCGACAGGCAGCAATCCATGACACTATCATGAACTTCCCGCAGAAATATTCTACTGTAGTTGGGGAACGAGGTCTCAAGGTTCGTGTCTTGTTTCATCTTAATTTTCGTAATCTTCTTGTCAGAGTGATAGAAGTCACTAATGAGATAGATCTAATTCAGAGACAAATGTTTTCCAGAAAAGGCATTCCTATGAGAAAACAAAAATAAAAAAGTCTATCCCTTAGAATATGAAGAAGGCCTTTTTATTATTTTGTTACATGTAGAAGATGAGAAAATTTTGAAGCATGTAAGGGAAAAAATTGATAGCTAAATAGTGCGATAGAGGAAGTAATTCTTTGTACAAGTGGATAGTTAAAAAAAAAGTGGTTGAGAAAGAGAGACCAAGACGGTAAAAAATCTGGTCCGAGCATAATATCATAGTAATGAATATGCGGTGGCATTAGGTGATCCAACTATTGTTGCCTTCTCCGAATTCTTTCCAAAAATGACACGGACGTTGATAGCTGAATAAACTATCTAGTTAGTTTTGGTGCCTGACATAGACAAAGTCCTGCATTTCGTGTTAGTTAAGTTACTGGTATCTAATATTTCCCCCTTACTGGTGGCAGTATATCGGCTTTTTTAACTCTTTCTGGCTCAATCCTCTCGCAGAAACGTTTTTGCTATCCTTCCTTTGGAAGATATATTGTTCTATACCGAGTACTGATCATGAAGTTTATACCACTAGAATAAAACAAATCATTTCCATTGTCCAGACGATAGAAGTTCACCTTTGGTTGTAGCTGCAAGTCTTTTTTTTTTTTTGGAAATATAAGCAGTTGATATTTACAGAGATGTATTTTACTTGTGAGCTGCTTTTAGTTTATCAGCATTATAGTTCTGTATTCAAGTAGCTATTACCTGCTCACATATAGGAATAAGATACGCTAACAGTCATTTGCTATAATTATCAATATATCCAGGAGGTCAGTTATAGTTGCTCATGTATAGGGTTGATGTGCTAATGGTCGTATGCTCTACAGCTATAGTTATTTATATGTTCAGGACACTCGTTTATATTATTGGATTCCAATGGTAAAGTGATACTTTTCTTATCCATTCCTCTATGTTGCAGTTAAGTGGTGGTGAAAAGCAGCGGGTAGCACTAGCCCGAGCATTCCTGAAAGCGCCTGCCATTTTGTAAGCCCCCTTTTCCCCCCTTCCCTGCTATGATTATTACTATAAGTTTCAGCCATTTCTACAATTAAATATTATGTGCATGAGTTTGGAGAAGCAAATTGAAATCGGTAATCAACCAATTCAGAAACAGTCTAGTTTGAATGCTAGTGCAATTTTAAAACTTCAATGTTAGATTTTGCAGCAATTTTGAGCTTGAGTACTGTCGACTGTTTGCTGCGTCTTTATTTGTTGCAAATTCGTTTATATGTTCTAGGAGAAGCAGAGAGTTTTTTTTTTTCTTGATTCAACAAAAAGTTGTGCAAGTGAAAGGTCTTTTACTACATTAATATTCTTCGAGAAAGTCAGTTATGTAATATCTTTAGAAAAAAATGATGAAAAATCCAATATGCTGTATGCATGTTAATTAGATAGTACCAGATGTTACTTTACTGCTTGATAAGTAGAAATGTTTTTCATCAGATTTAGTTCCCATATTATACACATTCCAAAATCATTTTGTGTGCGCACAAATTGTTATTTACAGTTTTATAGTTGACTGAAAGTTTCAAATTTCCATATTCGGTCTTATTAATTAGTGTATTAATTTCTTAGGGCAAGCTCAATGGGGGGCTCTAAAATGTAAAACTTTCTATTTTTGGGTATTTTTGTATTTTTTTAGAGTCCCATACCCTAAAAAGTAACACTATTCATGGAAAAAGTACGTGAGGTCCACCACTTTTGGGTTAAAAGATGCCAAAATAGAGCCCCAGACTCTGAGCTCTATTTTGGCATCTTTTAATCCAAAAGTGGTAGATCCCACGTACTTTTTCCAATTTGCTGAACATTTTGGAGTCTGGGGCTCTATTTTGACATTTTTTAACTCAAAAGTGGTGGACCCTACGTACTTTTTCATAAATAGTGTTACTTTTTAGGGTATGAGGTTCTAAAAAAGTATAAAAATACCAAAAAATAGAAAGTTTTACATTTTAGAGCCCCCCATTGAGGATAGCCTTATAAGGTTCCTTCAGAAACTGGGAATAATTTTTATTTCAACTTAATTCTCTTAGGCTTTGTGATGAAGCGACAAGTGCACTTGATAGTACAACAGAAGCGGAAATCCTCAACGCATTGAAGTCCCTCGCAAATAATCGAACGTCAATTTTTGTTGCTCATAGGCTTACAACTGCCATGCAATGTGATGAGGTTCGTATTCTTGTAGCCAATATGCATATCTTGTAGCAAATGTTCTCCAGATTTATCCAGATGGTCTTCTGTGGACTTTGAATAAGTTCTCTTCTTTACATTTTCTTTTGGTAATATTGCCATAAGCATTTGGTTGAGTGTTTACCCTGAGGAGATTATTGATCACCTATCACCAAATTACTAACGATGATTACCTTTTAGCCAATACTCCCTCTGCTATCATCATTCGTGCGTTCCAAGATTGTTTTACAATCTTTAAATCTTTTGGCACCGTTCTATATTTCTGCGTGACTCACATGGTTTCTGTTTTCGATAAAACTATCAGATTATAGTCCTGGAGAATGGCAAAGTGGTGGAACATGGACCACATGAAGTTCTCCTATCAAAGTCAGGGCGGTACGCGCAGCTCTGGGCACAACAGAACACCACCATAGACGTAATTGATTCTGCCATCAAACTGGAGGTGTGAAGTCTCTTTCGCTTTGTAAGTTATACACTCGGCGAGCGATGTTCTGTCACCCCAAAGCAGAGTTCATCTTGCACATCATTCACAATTACTGTTCTGTCTATAGTCCCTAACTCGGTATTTTCTTTACTACATCGACGCGGTTCGGCATTTTTTTCTTTTCTTCTCGAGTGCTAGAAAATTACTTTAGCTTCATAGAGGGGGTCTGCCTTGTCGTTCAAGTAGATTCAGTCCTGTTATATGGTGTTGTTGTGATATACCAATTGATCTATAGTAAGCGAATACTTGAGTCACTATTTACACTCTGCCGGCGGTTTTGGTAATTGGTAATGCTTTCTTTTCTATTTTTGGTAAATTGTAATTTATCGGTAATTTATGACTTTGTTTGGATTGGACTTTTTAAAGGAAAAGAAAGGATGGGGAAGGAATAAGGAATCCTTCCCCTTTTTTGGATTGAAATTTTAAAGGACGGAATCCCTCAATTTCTTTTAATGAGAATGATTTTGTAATTCTTTCAAATTGGGGTGTTTTGAAGGGAAAATAAATATTTTATTATAAATTTTTTTTTTCCTTACATATTTCATGGTTATAAAAATATAAAAAAAGATACTCAAGTAATTTTGTATTTAAAATTATTCTTTTCCTTTCTTTTCTTTTTCCAATCCAAACAATAGATCATCAAATCTTTTCCTTTTCCTTTTCTTTTCTTTTTATTATTATTTTTTTGCAATCTAAACAAGGTAATTCATTTCCCTTCCTTTCTTTTATTTATTTTTTCCTCCGCTTTACTTTCCTTTCGATTCCTTTGTGCAATCCAAACACTATGTTAATGTTATGAGTGTCGTGCACTTTATCGTCATTTTTCTTTCGTAGTATACTCTTAGGGTTTATGATGTTAATAGAGGAGATTACTCTTGACAAGAATGAGTGGCATCGATATGCTCATATAGCCGATCTTACTTAGTGAGAAAATGTTTGGTTTGATTTGATTTGGTTTAGTATACTCTTTTTTTTTTTCCACAAGGCAAGCAAATACCTGAATTTTATAAAAGAAATGAATAATGTCTTTACAAAAGAAAAGAGAGGGAAAACAACAATCCAGGGCCCAAACGAGACTTGAAAATGCAAAACCTCAACCAACTACAAATAACACAACATTACAAGGGAAGAAGTTGTATGTGATCATTTTATGCATTAACGGGAAGATGCATAGAATGACCACCAACAATCTAACAACAATCGTCAATCTAAGTGAACTCTAATAGTGTAATACTTGTTAATGTTTGTGATAGTAAATTGATTCCGTCTTTGGGTTTTGAGAAAAATATTTGCTTTAATCTTTTTTAGAATTTGTTCTTCCGTGTGAGCTTGATGGCGAAAAATACGTCCATTCCTTTTAATCTAAATGTGATAGATTGCGGCACAAAAAATGAGTCAGAACATATAGTTCTTAATATTTTTATTGCCTGCCACTGAAATGCCAAACATGAGTACAAAATCAAAAGAAGAAAAGGTGGGGTCAATCTTTATCAAATTTAGCCGAGCTTTCCAAATACGCTTAGTGAAACTACAATAAAAAAATAAATGATCTCTAATTTCACAACTAAGATAATAAAAGATGCAATTGGCTTTGTCAATCGACCCCCATGGTTTAGTATACTTGCATGAACGATTTAACAAATTTTATGGCGTGCTTTCACAGAAACTTTTATTTATCTTGAAAATAACTCTTGTTTGATGGTTATATCACTTAGCATCTTGTTTATTACTGCAATTTATGATAATAATATAATAACATTTGGTGGTGTGTTCATGCCTCTAATCATAAAATAAGGCACACGCTACGAGGTGCAACTGTATGAAGGTAGTAAATTTTTAGACGGGTTGAGGAAAACTTAAGATGAGTTGAATGGAAATTGTAGAGGCCAGAATTAGGCACCACGATTTTAGGGCGTAGAAGCCCAATACGGTGCGTACAAACCTCCTCCTTCCTATCCTGTTTGACTAGGTCACATCTGCACAGGGGTTCCCTAGTTCTGGTTGTTGGTTCAACTTAGGGTCTACAGAGATACTTAACGAGATTTCTTAGGTATGAAGTTAATAGATGAGATAACTCTCAACATGAATAATAGATCTATATATTTGATCACACTTAGTGGGATAAGACTTGATTTAATATATTTATTGATACAAAATAACATTTTTTGTCATAGCATTGAAGTTTAATATGCTCACTAACTCTCATTGTATAAATGCGCATGTTGATCATAGAGTCTTAATTCCGGGGTATGTTAGAAATGGTGCTACTTGGTCAAACACTGGCAACGAGCTCCTAGATTGCCTTCGTTAGATAGGTCAAGCAAATGAAAAGAAAAAAAAATATAGTTTTACAAATCAACTTAGTGATGACGTAAGAACACAATGCGAACGTGCATTATGCAGCCAAAAAAAGGAGAAATTATAAGAATAATCGATAAATTATATAAAAAGTTTATTTTAGTTCTTCAATTTATTCATGCACATTTTAGTCTTTAAACTATCCAAAGTTTTCTACTGTCAGTTCATTTAGTGGATTTTTTTCCAAAAATTAAGAAAACATGTCATGTGCAAAAGTTAATAGAAGTTTCGGATGGAATTTAGAAAAAAAAAAATAACTATGGAATATTTTTAATACATTAGAGACTATTAGTTGGTTTTTCAGGGATAAAATTTGTGTTCCTGAACAAAGGTTCTAGCCTTTTATTTCGAGAGAAAATATTTCAAGATAACATGATTGACATTCTAATGTAAATTACACAATAATATGATATATAGGGTTTTATTTCATAATTAATTGGTATTAAGTAGCGTAATCCAAGATTTTTTAACTATTGGTTTTATTAGGGTATAAATTCCCGGCCCTGGATACAATTATCAAAATACCCTTGAGAGCCGACCAAGCTGGGGCCAAGGTATGAACTCGACCCGAGGTCTCTTGGAGCCCGAGGTCAGGTCACTACAATATACCAACCCAAGCTCAATTATTGACGAGGCTCTTGGCCTTATTAGAATAGGATATATCTCGACCTAGGAACATCCCAAGAGGTCGGGACTATAGTAATATGCCGACCCAGAACATCCTAAAAAGCGGGACCACAACATTACATGTGGCATTCTCTAGTAGCATGAATATTAGTATAAATATAAGGGTACCCCTTTAAAGAAAGGTAACGAATAAGAGGCAAATACACACTACAATGTTATTTTCTCTCTCTTATCTCTCTTATTTCCTTTACTCTCTTGATCATATGCAACTTAAGATCCCGAACTGACTTGATCGTTGAATAGGGCCCCCGGGGCACACCCGCAGTGGACCTTGTTTTGCTGGTTAAACCACCTCCAGTGAGGAGCAATGAGCCCATGAAGTCCGGAGCCAAATTTTTACCTCAACAGTTTGGCGCTGTCTATGGGAATCGAACCCATGACCACATGGTATGAACCCGACCCGAGGTTTCTTGGAGCCCGAGGTCAGGGTCACCACAATATACCAACCCAAGCTCAATTGTTGACGAGGCTTCTGACCCGATTAAAATAGGACATATACTGAGCTGGGACTATCCCAAGAGGTTGGGACCATAGTAATATACCGACCCAGAGCATCCTAAAACGGCGGGACCACAGCATTACATGTGGCACTCTCTAGCAACTTGAGTATTAGTATAAATATAAGGGTACCCCTTTTAAGAAAGGTAACGAATAAGAGGCAAATACACACTACAATGCTATTTTCTCCCTCTTATCTCTCTTATTTCCTTTATTCTCTCTTGCTCATATGCAACTTAAGATCCCGAACTGACTTGATCGTCAGAGGGGTCCCACGGGGCACACCCCTAGTGGATCTTGTTTTGTAGGTTAAATCACTTCCGAAGTGAAACAAGGAGCCCATGAAGTCCAAAGTCAGATTTTTACCTTAACAGGTCTTAAAATTTATTATTTTTCTATGCAATTTTCTTCGCTGTAATAGTTTATCTCCTTTGCAACACTCAAATTGAAAAATGAAAAAAAGAATTATTACAATAAGTGTTTTATTAGAACGGTTTTATTAACCATTATATAGACTAGAACTTTTTATAACGGTTTTATTTAATTGTAAATGTTAAATTTTGTATCACTTTTTTCACTGGCTCATGAAATTATTTTTTCGTGAACGCAAAAATAGCTTATTATTTCCAAAAAAAACTATTACAGTAAAAAATTTACAACAAGTGCATACGTGATGATGAAAAATTGTTTCATAAAATATTTTTAACAAATTTTAGTCTTTTACAACAATTTTAAGTGTTATAAAAAATTATAATATATGATAGTAATTCTCCAATCCGACATACAAATGGTCTTTTCCCAAAAACTTTTTCGGGCTTGGGCATGTTTTAATTACCCATGATTAAAGCAAACATGCATTGGTAATTATGTGTTTGAATCACGACTTCGACTTTCATTGTACTGAAAAAAAATGAAAAACAACTGGACATACACAATATGTATGATAAAAGTAAACTTGTTCTCAATGGTGGGAACAGATGGTAAAAGTTTTCTTGATTCATGGATTAGAATTTTTGAGTTCGAATCTCCTCTTTGACTGAATCAATGCATGTATTAAGGTGTATCGTTGTACTACGAAATTTTTACTCGTGAGGTGAATCAAACGCATAGAAAAGGAAAAAAACAACAAGAAAAGAAAGATGAGGTATTTTGGCAGGGTAATTAATTAACGAAGTTATCCCAATGAACTCAAGAATTTTTTTCTTATCCTTAAAAATATATTAGTAACAGAAATTACTAGCATTCTTTAATACCCGAACAATTCTTAAATGAGTAATATTTTAAGTCATCATTTCACTTCTTCACCCCTCGTTTGTATAGTAAGAATTCATGTATTAAATGTTAAATCTATAGTATGTATAGTAAAAATGCAATTATATAAGGAGAGGTGACAAGATGAAGAAGTGGCATATAACAATACTCGAAAGAAATCCAACCTTTGTCGAGCAAAAAATTACATGATTATGGCTTGAGCCAGCTAGCCAAATATTTTTTCTAGATGACGTAGGAACCCAGTTGATAAAGCTCAACCACAGAATTATCTAGCGGAATCCGACCACCAACTAGTAAACTTGCAGGTACAACGGTACACCTCCACACATATAATAGGTCAGTGAAGGGCAGAACTCCAGAACAGTGGAGAGTATCGAACCTGCGATGTCGTAGGAGCAATTTTCCCTCACTACCGCTAGACTATGTCCTTGGAAGCGCCAGCTAGCCAAATATTGGGAAAAAGAACAAGTAGAGATGTAACTGAAAGTGCAACAATTGAAATAGGGTAGTCCCCATTGGTATCAGATCTATTCTCATGTTCCGATCTTTCTATCTACTGATATACTACTTGAGACATTGCATACTCTATTTGTTTGAAAAATAGGTTTGATTTGCTTCACCTATGAGAATTTCTACCACTCACTACAAGAAAAACTGTCAAAGGTGACGGTCCGTCTCGTTTTCGTCGTCAAAAAAATGACGAAAATGAGATGAAACTTCCGCTACATGAATAGTGACCATTTTGAGACGGTTTGGAGATGACTTAGATATGTTGTCTCCAAACTGTCCCCAAAGGCGACTATTAGGAGACAGTTTTACAAGTCGTCTTTAAATAGTCACCAACAGGAGACGGTTTTGAGATGCTTTATCTATATCGTCTCCAAACCGTCTCTTAATGGCAACGATTTGGAGACGATTTTACAAGTCGTCTCCAAATAGTAGCCAACCGAAGATGATTTATCTATGTCGTCTCCAAACCGTCTCCTAATGGCGATAATTTGGAGACGATTTTATGAGTCGTCTCCAAATAATAGCCAATAGGAGATGGTTTGGAGACGATTTATCTATGTCATCCCCAACCCTAGTTCTATTGGCTAAAACATGTTATATATAGCTTTTTGATTACCTAAAAACACTATATATTACATTAAAAATTAAAGAAATTAAATCATCCAAAACGTCTAATGTATAGTATCTAATTACGTAATGACAATATAAACAATTGGTCCTTCAAAAAAATCACAAAATAAATGACACCCTATTAAAGGAGGATTATAAATGAGCTTGGAAAAAACAACATTAACTTGCAATCCATATATTGATAATTAAGGATTACATCTGAGTTGTAACAAAGTATGTCATACCAAGTACATAACACCTAACAACGTACATAATCACAATGGCCGAATACCCAACAATCGGTATTCTCACAATAACAAACAGACCACATCATCTAGTTAACAAAAACTAATTTCATATTCCTAACCTTAATATACTAAACTTAACAGAAATATTAGGGGAAGAACTCGTGCAATAAATCTTCAGCATTTCATAAAAAACAAGTTGACGAACTTGAGTTTCTGAAATATAGCCGTCTTCCTTTGGTGGAGCATTAAGATCAATATTCCGTTTCACACCTTTCTTCAAAGTCTATTCAATTTTTTCTTTTGTGTTGTCCTTTTCTTCTGTAAGACAAAGATACTGTGACTGTCGTCTCTTCATCTCTAATCGGAGACGAATTGGTGACGGAACATGATTGTCGTCTCCAACTCGTTTCCAAATGGTTTATCGATTTGTCCAATCAGTTGGAGAAGGCGTGCACGCCAGTTTTGTCAGTGTGAGGGCTGAGAACCTTTCATTTTTCGTCTCTAATCGGAGACAAATTAGTGGCGGAACATAATTGTCGTCTCCAATTTGTCTCTGATAATAGACGAAAATGAGACGACATGCTTCACGGTATACAATTGAAACAAATACGAGACATTAAAATCATGTTAAATATATAATACTACGTAGTTATTAAATTAATGTTGTCATCAACTTATTAAATAAATTAGTAATTTATTTTACATAAATAAATAATCTATTAATGATACTTAAGAATTATATTAAAATTTATATTTACTTGCTAAATAATTTATTTGTACCTAGAATTTAAGTTAATAATAATAATTAAATTATTATTACCAATTTGTTGATGAACTTGTAATTAAAGTACTAATTAAATAGTAAATATGAGATTAAAAAATTTACATGACTAGTTATCTTAATTACTTTAATTCTCCCATAAATTTTTAAAAAAAATTATCTTATTACTTCCTTTTTTTTAAAAAGGAACATAATTTTTTTTTTTTTTAAATAAAAAAATAACAAGCATGGGAGATGGACCAATCCGTCTCCCAAAAGGAGACGGACCCAATTGGTCCGTCTCCACTCCTTTGGGAGACAGACCAATGGTTTCGCCTCCCAAAGGTGTAGAGACGGATCTAGTGGGTCTGCCTCCGAAAATTAGATGGACCTAATGGTTCGTCTTTACTCCTTTCGGAAACGGACCCATTGTCTCAACTTCTTTAGGAGATGGAGCCATTGGGTCTGTCTCCCTAAAGGAGACGGGTCGAAAAGGTCCATCTTCGAATTGGGTCCGTTTCCCAAAAGGGTCAACACAACACTTAATGTGTTATGTGTATTTTTTTTTTAAAACCCAAAGGAGACGAACCCATTATACGTCTCCCAAAAGAGCCAGCACAACACTTAATGTGTTGTGCTTATTTTTTTTTAAAAACCCAAGGGAGACGGACTCATTGGGTCCCTATCCCAAAAGGGCAAACATAACACATTAAGTGTTGTGCTTATTTTTTTTTTAAACCCAACCAGCACATTTATGTGCTGAGGGCGTTCTGCCCTCAGCACTTAAATGTGCCTTTTTTAAAAAAATACCCAAGCCTTCAACCGTTGCCCACCCCCTCCTCCCCCACCGTACCGCAGCCTATAATTCCCTACCCCCTCCCTTAATACCACCTTTTACCTTTAAAATTTCCTTTTCCACCCCCAACCCCTCTATTTCTCAAACCACATTAAGGTTATATATATGTATATAAAATGTATATGTATATGTAGATGTAGATGTAGATGTAGATATAGATATATATATATATATATATACATATGTGTATGTATATGTATATGAGTTATATATATATTTTTTTTTTTTGTTGGTAGACATGATTTTTTTTTTCATTTTTTTTTTGGATTTTTGTATATTTTTTCAGTTTTTATTTTTTTTCTTTATTTTTCCTTTTTTCATTTTTTTGTATAATTTTTTGTTCTTTATTGATGTTTTAGTTTATTTATTTTTTCAATTTTTATTTTTACTTTTTCAATTATTTGTTGTTGTGATATTTTGCATTTTCGTTTTGTATTTTGTTTTCAATTTTAAGTTTTGTTTGTTTATTAATTATTTTAATATTTATTAATTTCAGGAATTCGAAATTGGACAAACCGTAATACATCTCAGGTTAGTATTCTAATGTGTTTAATACCATTCTGACGCTGCTTATTCTATATGAATGGTGTTAATCCTATGTTTGGGAATGTGTTTTCATTTATGACACTTTCTTTTTATAAATGTTTAGTTTCATGAATTTTAGGTTGTTTAAAGGCTTATTTGGTTGAAGTTATGCAAAACCTTGTATCTTAGCTCAACTAAGATGTTCATAATCATTATTATGTCGTGCAACCATCACGTAGTTGCTTAGAATTGCAATTGGAATGCTTAATTTAACGGGTGGTGTTGGCTAAAATTTTCTACAAATATTGGATTTTGAAGCCTTTTGGGTAGTTTTTATGTAAATATATCAAATTTAAGTCTTTAGTTGAAGCTAGTTGTCTTGTCATGTAATATCATAAGCCTTTTTGCTTTGTATAGTTGGTTAGGCTTATGAATTCCTTTATATTATGTGTATATATGTTTTCAAGTATGTTGTTGTATTGTGGTGGATGGCTTAAATTGTGGTTGGTTTGGTTGTGATTGGTTGGTTTTTGAATGAAGATTTGGTTGTATATGGATATTTGCAGTATTGTGCAGGTTTAATTATTTTGGGAAAGCCATATTATAGACGTTATAATGCCGAATTCCGTCGTGTATTAACTTGATTATAGGAGGGGTCGAGTTGGGGCTTGACATTGCCCTATTCCTCTAATTCTTATCAAAACAATTGATGTTCTTTCCCTTTTTGTTATAAACTATAGGCTAGGTATATTGAACTAGTCAAGCAGGCAAAGCAGGTGTCAGAGGAAGGTTCAACGGGCACGCCTGATGATCATGATGCCCTATTTCTCTAGGCTGTTGGAGGGAATAACAAAGGCCGCGTATACGGGATGGGCTCTCAAGCTTCTGTGGGGTCCGCACACAGCATCCTATCTTCAAGATGCCATATCACAGAGATGGATATCCAAGCAGTTGTTGCCAAAGTGACAGACGAGGTGGTGCATAGACTACGAGAAGACCAGGCGGAGGAGATATGTAAACTTAGGAAAGACAATAACGTACATCTCTGATGACTTGAAGACCAGATTGCGCAACTCGTGCAATAGTTCAATACTCCTCCACAACAACAACCTCATCTTGGTGATCGATGGGATGATCAACCCAACTGATAATTGTCCAATCTATACATTAACGTATTATGTAACATAAAGTATGTTTTATGATGTGTGTACTTCAACTTCCAAACATAAAATGTGGACATTATAATCAAATTACGTTAATTTAATATTTGTTTAATTAGTATGTCAAGCCAGAAAAAATTTGGGAATGTATAATAGGTTTATTTTGAAATTTTTGTAAAAAAATTTTTTTTAAAAAAATTCATAAACTGCAACGGAAAGGAGACGACTTGTAAAAATCCAAAAAAGTTACGAAAACTAGATGATGTGGAAAAGGAGATGAAAATGAGACGACGTGGAAAAGGAGACGAAAAGGAGATGACATGGAAAAGGAGACGAAAAGGAGACGACGTGAAAACTGTAACGAAACGGAGACGAAATGGAAACGACACAATAGGGGAGACGATTTGGAGACGACTTCAAGTCAAAGACAAATTGAAGATGAACTAAAAGGGAGACGAGTCCGAGACGATTATTATGGAGACAGAATGGAGACAAATATAATTTGCAACGAAACGGGGACGATCTTGAATTTCGTCTCCATTTGAGACGAAATTCAAAATTGGAGATGGTTCGAAAGGTGACGGCCCATTTCGTCTCCTTTCCGTCTCCTTTCTAGATTGGAGATGAAAAGGAGACAAAAATTAGCTGTCTCCTTCTCTGAAATTTCTTGTAATGACTTCTGCTTTGCTGTTTCGGCAGGTAGCTCTTAATGAGATTTCTTGTAGTGACTTTTTTGCCTTCTCTTCACTCCGGGGCAGGAGTTTACTTCTCACACCGGGTGGCTCTTAACAAGATTATAGAATCATATTTATTCTTTTACAAAGGCTTTTTATCCCTGGTCATTTGTAAGCCAAACATAAACATGTGATTAAGGGCTAAATGAGGGTAAAACGGTTTTACAGATAAAATTATAATAGCATTTGAAAATATTTTCTAAATTTTAAAATTTTAGTTCACAATTCAAAGAGTAAATTCGTCCATAAACTTGTCACAAAAAAGAGAAAGAAAGGCATTGTTGTTCTTGGAGTAACACGGTTTCAGGAATTTCTCCACACCTCCCATAGCCTTGAATGTTGAAATCTGTGTTTCTGCTTGCACGACAACGAAGCCTGGCAGACATGGAGAATAACTCAACTAAAAAGTTAGCAATTCGACATTACTAAAGAAGTTGTCAAGAATATACGATTAGTACTACAAATCTTCAGGGTTTCATCAATAACTAGAAAAACAGAAGGTGGATGGACTGGAGGTGTTGTAGGATCATAGGATTTGTAGTTTTAAAATGAAATTTAATATAATTTTATTTAAAATAAATTTATAGTTATAAAAGAAAGGGGTGGATGGTTTGAATATCAATAACCAAAGTTAAGTTCATCTTCTATTTCAGTCACCATGCTAGAGAAAAATGGTCAAACAATATCTAATACTCTCAATCTTTCTATTCAAATTGACTCAAGCTTACAATGTTTTCCTAGGAGTTACGAAATGCATATGGGTTTCAAGAGGATAATGAAAAATGTTTACTATATATATTTTTAAAATATATTTATTCGGCATGAGTTACTCATACCAGTGTTTAGATTTTTTGGTTAACGTGATAACTCAGTTGGCAGAGTTTAACCACTAATTAGTAAATTCACGGGTGTAACGGTACGTCTCAACACATATTCCAGGTCAGTCAAGAATGTCAATCTAATAAACAGTCAAGGAGTTTTGAACCTAGACTTGCCAAATGTCGTTACTTCTTCTTGTTTGTCGCTAGGTTACTCGCTTGGGGGCTACTCATACCAGTTAGTATTATGTCTTCATACTTAGTATTTTGCTCCTTGTTAAATTGACAATATCTCAAATTGGAACATCAAACATCGAAGCACGTCAACATGGACGTTAATCGAAATGCGAACATTCTGTTGAAATGGAGAAATTCCACAGTTTTCTGCAACTAGATCTAAGATAAAAGTCACTGCAATACAATTCTAAGGCAGCTTGGGAGATTGTTCAAACACATTCTCCTGTTGTTACTTGGCTCCTTTGGAGAGACAGATTCCCAACCAAATCGAGACTACTGTCCTGGGGATTAAGCATTAATGCTAACTGTATTTTTTCCCACAATGGCATTGAAGATAGAGAACACTTAATTTTTTGGCCGCCCTTTTCTAAGAGGATTTGGAAGATTGGCTGGAAATATTCTAGAGGCCCTACCAATCTACAGAACTGGGATGAGTTGTGTGGGCTTGCTCAATCTTGCAATCAAAACAACTTCTAGGTGACCTGTATTAAACTCTTTTGGAATGCTTTTATCTATCATATATGGAAGGAGCGTAACAGAAGAATCTTTGATAATGAAACACACACTGAAGAACAACTCATTGATGCTATTAGATTTTATGTGAAAACTAAACTGCATATGATAAAGAAAATTAGGAATACTCTTTTGAATAGAGCAATATGCTTGTCATGGATGGTTGATGGAAATATTGTTGGATAGAACATCCATATTTTGATTGTAAATATTTTTGTAGGGTTTTTTCTTCAATGAATACATTTGCTTACTTAGCACCAAAAAAAAAAAAACAGTCACTGCAACATTTTTGCTGTTTTGCATTATTTTAATTGAAAATAAATTAAACCGTCAAATTGGTGTCTTAGTGTAATGTTTTAAATTTTTTATCACTTTTTGTTAATTATTTTTTATGAGATTACTTTTTACAAGGGTTTTAAAATTATAGTGTAATTGCAACAGTTGTTTAGACCAATGTTATATTATTTACAAAAAATCGTTGTAGCAGAAAATTTACAATGAAACCATATACAATTGTTAAAATAATTTGTAATGGTTTTTAACCTTTTTACAATAATTTTAAATATTGTCATAGATTTTTTTTTTTAAAAATGTGATAGTGAGTGAAGCATCCTTGCATTCAATAAAGAGAAATTGATTCAACCAAATGAAAATATTTACAGCCAACCAAGAAAAGAAAGGTTCGAAACTCAAATATTTTAAGCCCATAATTGGGAGAGTTTTTGGAAATTAATAGCGATTAAATTGACTAATTTTAAATAATAGAGATAATTTTTTTAAAAAATAATAAAGATTAAATTGACTAATTTTGAACAATAAACACGAATTTAAAATTTTAGTGATTTAATAGAGATCATTTGTGCCAATTCGACATTGCTAAAGAAGTTGTCAAGAATATACTATTAGTACTAAAAATCTTCAGGGTTTCATCAATAATCAGAAAAACAGAAGGTGGATGGACCGGATGTGTTGTAGGATCACGAGATTTATAATTTTGAGATGAAATTTAATATGATCTTATCTAAAATGAATTTATCGTTATAAAAAGAAGGGGGTGGATGGCTTGAATATCAATAACCAAATTTAAGTTCATCTTCTGTTTCAGTCACCATGCATTAAAAAAAAAATGATAAAAAATGACGCGCAAGTAAGAGTAAATCAAAATCCTTAACAATACTCTTAATCTTCCTATTCGAATTGACTCCATCGAGCTTACAAATTACAGTGCTTTTCTAGGAGTTACGATATTGATCATGTGGGTTTCAATAAGAAAATGGAAAAATGTATACTAAATACTTTTTTATATATATTTCGGGAGAGTTATTGTGTTTTCAAACTTAATATTTTGCTGCTTGTTAAATAGACAATATTTCAAATAGGCGTCTTAATACAAAGGGTTTTTTAACCATTGTATACACTGAAAATTTTTCAACGATTTTATTCAATTACAACTGTTAAATGTTTTTATCACTTTTTGTTAATAATTATTTATGAGATTACTTTTCATAACAATTTTAAAATTATAGCGTAATTGTAACATTTTTTTAACCTTTGTTTATTATTTACAAAAAAAATCATTATAGGAGAGAATTTGTAATAGGATGCAACTGTTAAAGTCATTTGCTATGGTTTTTAACT
This sequence comes from Ehretia macrophylla, assembly GCA_037974665.1. Taxonomy (NCBI): domain Eukaryota; kingdom Viridiplantae; phylum Streptophyta; class Magnoliopsida; order Boraginales; family Ehretiaceae; genus Ehretia; species Ehretia macrophylla. Next base: position 37,310,310 of record CM075782.1, on the reverse strand, counting down.
TTTTCGCAACAACTTTACTGTAGTAGATAAGAAAATGTGTAGTGAGTGAAGCATCCTTGCACTCAATAAAGAGAAATTTATTCTAGCAAATGAAAATATTTTCAGCCAACCAAGAAAAGAAAGTATCGAAATGGCTGTTGGGACGGAGTTAGCCGGGGCTTCTTCCTCGAGTCCTGTCATGATCGTGCATTCGATAAAAGAGCTTTACAAGTAACATTTTCGATCACTCTTGGCTTACCTACCTAATTGACTTGTCTATTTACTCCTGTACATATAATTTGAAGTGTTTTTTAAAGAAGTGAGCGAAACATCAACATAAACCTTGCTGATTGAGCAACAAAAAAATAAATCAACATAAACCATTTTTTTTTTCTTTTTAGGTCAGAAACATAAACCATGTTTACTATATTATAGTATAGTTATAAATCCTGCTTCCATTGGTTGAAATGTTATAAATGACTATAATGAGATAACGAATCAAATAAAACTAATTAGTAAAGTAATCTAAAATGATGTGTTATGGTAGTAATCCGTTGTCCAAGCCGAGCACTTGACCTACAAAACTAGGTACTACCGGTAGTTGTTTTCAGAGACTTCCTTCGACCATCAAATCAGTTAAATTGGTCCGAGTACAAACAATGTATATTTAGATATATATTTTTTGTAAAGAATGAGTTACTTTTTTGTCACTGTTAGTGTGCTATTTATACTACTCAATTTATAAGAATCTTTTTGGGATATATGGTGGGCCTTATTGGAGATTTGAAATATCTCTTTATGGGACACGTCACTAGAGGAAGAGCACTCATGGAAGGTCGGGCGCTGAGTTGATGGTCAGGAAATTGCCTATATCAATATGGTATGTACAAAACATAGGATATTCGAACCCAAAATGTGACTGGTTTAGAAATCGCTTATCAAAACTGAATCTGATAATCAATGAAAAATGTGTGAGTATTCAAACCAAAAACCAATAATTGAAAAAAAAAATGAAAAATCAGCTAATAGCATAACAACCTGCAAAAAAAATGCTAAAAGAAATTTTAATAAATATACATTTAAACTAGAACAAAATCAGTTAATTGTTAAAAGATCGTTAAAAAATAAAATGAATTAAAATCCATATAGAATAAGATAATAAAATTCAAAAGAATCACATAATCATAGATATATTTGTCCATACAAAAATATTCAATCCTGATCAAACAACAACCACAGGATATTAATCTCCTACATTTGTTCATAAAGAAACTTGTATCAATCTAATCCTAATTCATAATGAAAACATCCAACAAAAAATTTGTCCTTGTGACTTTCTATGCTTTCATCAAACAAAAAGAAATTACTTGAAAGGAAAAACACAAAGTATGTATCAAAATTGTGAATCATTATTGTTATTTTTTTTTGGTCATAGTCTTTATTGTAGTTTACAATTATAAATAACTCATCTACAATATCATCTCTTCAGAACAAACTTTTAGCTAACAGAATATATCTTGGTCCTGACACATTTACATTGTTTCGGGCTAAACTAGGTCAATTATATTTTTTGAGCAATTAATTGGGTTGATCTTGACAAAAACAAAACTATTGGGTGGATAAGTATAGGCTTGTAATTGAAGTATAATTTTAGCTAGTATTGCCTAATTGGACTAATATAAACAATTTTTTCCTTTCGATTTTTTCTCAACTTCAAATAGTATCTTATATAAGTCATGTTTGCATATGTATACACATATATGGAAAATAATAAATTAATAACTAAGTTTTAAGTTTTGAGTTTCTTTAACACATAATACGTAATACCAAACCTTATTAAATACCTCATCGATTTTATTATTAATTTTTAATCAGATCAGACTTGTTGGTTACGATTTTAAACCCTACTCCTATCATTTCTTGAAACAAGTAACAAAAATGAAACATTTTCACTTTTTTTCAATTTTAACGATCAAGCATATATAAATATATATATATAGTCGACAAGTTATTAAACAATACCACATGCTCACAACTCGAAACTAGAATAAAAACAAAGAGCATTGTACTTTCACTCTCGAACCATACGATGAAGTGGCTTTTTTTAACACTTGTAACTCATTTCAGAATCTTCAGGTGCGTACTTTACACACATGCACAAGTACAAATTTTATGTTAAAATACTATAGTTCAACAAAAGAAGTGAAGCATATATAAATTATATATAATTACCAAAAAAAAAATTGAGTTGAACTAAGTTTTAGGGCAACACAAAACAAGGTGTAATATGCCGCTCATTGGTTGGATTAGGCGGCAGCCACATGCGCACTGCTGTTTTTAGTCCTAATACAAAGACTCATCATTAAATACATCCAATCTACACATGCATGTTTATGTGTGAAAATAAGTGTATATATATATGTATATATATATAGGGCAACACCATGGAGCAAAAGTTAGTATTTGAAAGCTCAAGAATATCGCCAATAGGGCCAGTGGTAATGTTAATATTATGTGAAAAATTGTAAGTTCAAATTTTATTAGTTATATTGTATAGTATTAAGTTTTCTTAAATAAAAAAAAAAAAAACTCAAGAATATAAACATGGCAATAGAAAATAAAATAGATTTGTATATCCGATGTTAGATAAAACTAAATTATGGCAGAAAGAATATTAAAAGACTACAGAGGCGGGTTTATGTTTTTTATTGTGCGAGGATTAAAAATAGATAATTTTATTTTAGTGAAAATGCAATTCTAAATTGATTTTTCAATTTAAAAATTCTTAAAAATACAATATTTTCAAAAAAATTGAAGTGAATAAGAGTTGCAACCCTACTCATTCTTCAATGGATAGATCCGCCCTTGGTTACAACCTCACTTAATTGTTTTTTTTTTTTTTTTTTTCTGTCGAAGTGATGGTATATTAATTGAGAGAGAATTACATTATCCTACTCTAACAGTAGAAAAGTCTTTCAGAAGTATTAACACACTTCGCTCCGAACATTTGTTAACCAATCTAGAGGAAGGGAACTAGTTCTAGCTTGGTTAGCCATAGTTCAACTAGATGCAGTTCGACCTATACGGCGACTAGGGAACCCGAGACTCGAGCTCACAACTCTATTATCATTATTGAATCTGATGCAGAAGCAGTCGTCAATGCAATATCCTCTCCTCTCCAATTCAGCAACTGAAGATCTACAATATTGTGGCAGAGCTGAAAATTGCAATCATCAGGATACATTTTCTCAGCCTCAGGCCCCAGCATCGTTAGAAGATCAAGCTAAAACTGAAGTATTATCTCCAACTAGTTACTGGCCAACAATGGAAAAAGAAAAGGACACAGAGAAATAGAAACAGAAAGAAGTGAAGAAACTGCAGCACAAGATGATGTGTCGTCAATGAACTGCTTCTGCGTGCTTCATTGAAGATGCTCAAACAAGAAATGCAACATCAGAAAGCTGCGAAAGAAAGGTATGAAAACCCACTTTTGTGTAGTTTCATTGGCAATGGTCTTTTAATTTCACGAGTAAATAGTAGGCAAATTGTACAATAATAATAAACCAAACCCAACCAAATTTTTTTCTATTAAGTGGGTTCGGCCATTTGAATATCTGTCCACGCAACATGTTTTTGTCGAGATATGTCTCTTTTGTTTGATCCATACAATAACATATTGTGACTAAATTGAAATCCTAATTCAACTCAGAATGTAGCCATTGTTTGTCAAAAATGTTATCTTATAGGATAGACAAGAAAGCCAACATTTTCGAGGTTAATAAACTAAATTGTTTTGGGCTTTTAAGAAAAAAATTTCATAGGAAAATACTCTCAAATTAATAACAAATAAGTCTTGTTAGGTGTCATTGTTCTAATTACTCATCTGGAAGTTGGGAGACCAGGGTTCAAATTTCATGGGGATGGGGGTGGGGGTGGGGGTGGGGGTGGGGTGGGGATGGAGAAAAGAAAAGCTTATCCAAGGACCATTTTTAAAGGGGGAGGAAAAGCTTCCAAATCCATGGCCACAATGTGTTTATGACTTTCTTCAAATGAAAGCTAATCGTGAAGATTTTTTGAGTTGGCTGTGTCTTGAGAAAAAAGTAAATTCTTAAGGAATAAATTAATTGAAAGCCAGAAATTAAATCACTATAAAGCATCAAATTAAATTGTCAAGAGTAATGAATTTAGCCAAGAAAGGTCTAATTGAACCATTGCAATCGCTATGATACATTCTAATTAAAATTCTCTAATATGTAAAATAAGTTTTTCATCACTTTTTACAAGTGATGGAAGTGAATTTCCAAAGCCCTAATTGGAAATCTCCTTCCAACATGAGGAAATAAAAAGTTAAACAAAAAGAGATGCATGATCAGTTGGACCAATGTATTTGAAGAGAAGAGTGAAAGGGAGCTCCCTTCAGTCCAAGTATAGAAAAGAGAAGGATGAATTTATCTCCCGCATCATTCACACATTCCCAGTAGTACAAATTTATAACATTCTACTGTGTTTGAATGAATGAGTCGGCAGATAATTCAAATCCTCCACCTACCCATGAGTGGACTGAAGAAAGCTCTCTCAAACCATTTTCTACAACTCATGTAACAATATTATCTTCCATGCTAGAGACCTAAGAAATGACATCATACAAATTTATCATATCATTAATACACTATTCAACCTTTATAATCTCGCATAACAATTCAATCAATTTATCAAGAAACAGAAACACTTATGCTCATCGATATCTTATGATGAAAACGCCATACTCTTTAAGCAAATTGAATACAAGAAAGCATCATATAGAAATACTATCCATGAATTAGCTCCTACAACTTGAGAAACAGAAATATGTATGATCAATTAAGAATTTCTTTCTCACATTAAATTGAAGATTAATTATGTAATGCTCTTATCCAGAAAGGTTTCCAAGCTTAAAACGGAAACTGTAAATTAATTCTCACAAACTCTAGTTTCCAAATCAAGGAAGCTAAACATTGATTTGAATTCCAACTAATGCAAAATTGTATTATACCAAGTTGGGATCAAATTGCATAAACCCTAACCCTAATCGCCAAAAATGGGCAACCAACTAGAATCTTAAGAAAAAGTTATGCAAGAAACTACTAAAGATGCAAAAGTTCCCTTGGGCCAGACAGAGATTGGCCCTGGAGTACAAGGAAGAAGGAAGCTTGACCGCAAGAGTCACCCGAAATGAAAGCATGGCCTTGTAGTGGCTAAATGACCTAATTGATATACCAAAAACAAAAAGAAAAAAAAAAAAAACAAAACAACAAAAAAAAACATCATATCAAACAACAAAACAAACCAACCAATCAAACTCACGTATACCATGCATAGTCTTCAATCATTGAAATGGATGTCCATTGCCCCCAAACTCCACCAGAGAGATCTCTAAATCAAGTAATAATAAGATTTTGCATTACATGGTAACAGAAAATTCAACAAAAACAAACATATATACTACACATTGTCACAAGTGAAAAAAAAAAAAAAAAATCTTTGTTTAGTTTCTGAGGTAGATATAACATAGTAGACGAATTGATGCATCTATATATTCATTTCGAACCCTAGATGATATATATATATATATATACAAGTTTTTTGTAGAAACAAAAAAGCTACGAAAATGAAGTAATACTCGAGAGTCAAGAAAGTATACAAAAAGAAAGGATCACAATGAAAAAGACAACTACAAAGAAAATCTTACTTTTTATTTGAGAGAGACAGAGATTAAAGAAAAACAAATGAAAAGAGAAAAAGAGGAAAGCACAAATCACGGAAGACAAAGACTGTATAGGGTGAAAGGATGTGTCACTGTCTTCATAAGAGTCAGAGACAAATTAAAGGGAAAGCGATATGATACCAAGATCTTCCAAATCTGGTTAAAGAAGAGAGAAGAAAGAGAAAGGGGTTGTTCTCTTTTCTTTGCTCTGCAAATTCTTCAGCAGTTGATGCTCTAAAGCCATCAGGGAATGTGTATTTACACACACAAACAAACGGGAATGGATCTATTGTTATGATTTTATAATAAATATCCAGTAATTATAAATTATTGATATAAATATAAAAAATAACGTAAACAATTTGTAATTATTAAATTCTACCCGTATCATTTTGAAATCCTTAGTCTAAACAAAAACCTCTCTCTCTATAACCCCACTATAGGGCCGGCCAATACCTCACCTGAGGAAAGAGCTTTGTGTATTGTGCGATACCACACAAAGCAATAATAGTAACTGTAGTTTGTGTGGGGAAAGAACATATGGAGGGGTTTTCTTTGACCATCACTCTTTGAAGTTTACCTTCTCGTTTCTCTCTCTCTCTCTCTCTCTCCCTTTTTTTTTTTTTTTTTTTTTGCTGTCAGTGCACGCAGAGACAACATTGTCTGTGGCTCTGCTTTTCCACCAGTCTCTGCAAGAACTAGGGTGATTAACAACCACACCAAGAGAAGTATATAAATAGGGTTAAGATATGCTGACAAGCAGACAAAGATGATGGTTTCTAATCAAAATTACCAAAACACCCCTTCCCTTTAACTTTTTCTATATTTTTATTTTGTCCCTTTTAATAGATATAATAGAAATATTACCTAGCCAATCGTGTAGCATTATTCTTGTGATTGACGTAAGATGTATCTACATCTCTATTAACAAGAAAATTATATATATTTGTGTACCAATCACTATACATAGTAGAAGAGGTTGGTATGATGCCTCTTAAATATTTATGCATTTTTCAACCCAATAAATTATTATTTGAGACAACTCAAATGAATTCATGTAACTGAAATTAAAATTAGGGGAATGATTTATATAGTATGGTGATGTTTCCAAATATTGCCCCTTGTATAGCAAAATTTAGATACTAAATGCACAAGATTATTATATTACCAGACGTCAAATTATGATATTGACTGGTTTGGATTTTGTTCAATCGGATTCCTTCAGCTGACTTTGGTTTCGTTGTGGTCTTACCACATTGGATTTCCCCTTTTCTTTTTATTTCACTTGTATAAACATTTTCTGCATATTTTTTTCTTCAGAAAATACACCACTTTACTTGCTTAATAAATAAATAAAAAAATATTATTGTCATGCGAAAAGTGTTCTTGACAAACAAGAGTTGTCCATTGTACACTACCTCATTTTTTATATGTTCCAATGCTTAAAATTATTGTAAAAAGATTAAAAATAATTACAAATAACTTTATACAACGGTTTTAACCATTACATCTGGTCTCATGACAAATTCTCTACTGTAGTATTTTTTCTAGTAAAATATTTTATTGCGGTTTGCTTTCAGTTTTGCATTAACATATTAGCACCCTTTTTACTAAGATTATGCCTATTGATGAAAAAATATTAAAACATGCAGAAGAAACTATGAATTTACACAATTTTTTTACTAATGAAGTACGTTTTAATTGGCTAGAAAACGATCCCTTTATATACTACTGCTTTTGCTTATTCTTATATTCATTTCAAAATCTAAATTCATTGTTCCATTCTGAGCACACTTCAAATGGACGGTGGAAAAATAGCTATTCACAAGGATGGCCTTCATAATTTGCGTACCATTATACTGTATCAAAAAGATATCAAATCAAAAATACATGTATATAGGTAGAAAATATAGACTCAACAACTTAAATTAGGCTTTGTGTCACACCTGTAATTTTGATGAGAATATTCTCTTTAGGGTGCTAACACTATTTTTGTTGTAAACGTGGCTTGTATAATTTTTGAAGATCAATGACATGATTGCTTAGCAAAAAAAGGTTGCATACCATTGTATTCATATACTCTAGCAAAAAAAGATTGCAAACCAATGCCTATTTAATGAGTCTTCGCCTATTACTGTGCGCATAATACCAACAGTTAATATAATTTTAATGAGACTTTTTGTAGTATTTCCAATTAACCTTTAAAAGAGTGACACACTGCATCCTTTTAAATTAAATGGTTAAATATGAGCTATCTTGCTACTCACTTATAGTTTTGTACATCTTCAACAAAAATTAATATATATATATATATATATATATATAAATATAACAAGGAAAATTCCAGGAGATTGAAAGAGCAAAACTCCTAGACTTTGACATCCCATTGCCAAATAGAGGAAAGGACAACCCAAATATTTCATTGATTACTACGCCTTTCATCGTGTCTAGGTGTCTAAGTATCTACAGAAAGTCTTTCCTCATTTCAACATCTCCCTTAACTTTTAAGGCTATATCATCCTAAGGTACTACAAAATGTATGTAATTGTTCCAATTTTTAGACAGACGAATGCTGCTGGAGAGTACAGAGTAGACCAGCTGAAGATGGAAGTGTGAATGATATGGAGCCTAGAACCCGGGAAGCTCTAAAGGTAATTCGGATAGTGAATGAAAGACCACGAGATTGGATCTGGAAAAATACTTCCAACAAGTCTTTTCACAAAGGGAGTTATTTACAGATGAAGAGATGTCAGAGGGGCTTCTAATTACTTCCCAAACCAATTCTCCTATATCTATATATAAACGCTGGTTCATCAAAAATACGCAAGAAAAACACATTAATTTGTTAATTAATCGTCAGAGCCAAACCAACTGAGAAAAGTCATATGTCCCATCGCAAACATCTACAATGTCATGATCCCATTAGTTTAACATATTGTTTATCTTTATAACTTTCACAAAAATCTAACAATTTGTTTTAAGTGGGGGTAATGTGTTACTTTTTTAAAGAGTAATTAGAGGACACTCCAATTATCCTAATTCCAAATGATCCAAAACCAATTTGAAGACAAGTTGATTAAACATTGTATAACCTCACCGAACAACTACCAATTTCTCATTTGGAATTCCCTCAAACCCTTGGCAAACAAGAGGTGTATATATGATCCAAGTTCTCGTATATATATATATATATATATATATATATATATATTAAGAATGGTTATTCAAAATTTGCACTTTCAGTGAGGAAAATGAATTTCCAGTTTTATAGAGATTTCGGGCTCTGCAGTGATTATATTTACTCGGTTTTATCAAGCCCTATCTGATGGGTTCAAGAGTAGATATGTTAAGAGGTGAGTAGGGGCAGTCCTCATTCATTCTAAATTTTTGTAATAAATGTGTATATTTTAAAGTATTTTTAGTCTAAAAATTTAATTTACTTCACTGAAAAAAATTATTCGTATATAAATACATACTAAATTACATGTTTTAGCTATCACTAAATAAAACCCTAGATTCGCCCCTGCCTGTGATCAAAAAGGAAAGAAGAATTACAATAGTAAAAGCATAAAAAATCCCATAGAATATAAAAAGAAATGCTAGATACCACATCAATTTATCTTCCGTACTTATTTATCTAATTATTGGCAAGAGTGTTGACGTTTGAATTTAATCCAATTGATGAGCAGCTGACTTGACTCTATTTATAAGAGGTCCTACAACTTGAAATGAGAAGGAAAATGTATCAATGTATTCGTTTTTTCCAAATAGATGATTATAGTATATTCACTTCATTAAATTCAATAAGAAATAAATGAGAAAATTGAGCTTAGAGTTGAAGACTCAAAAAAGGAAAAAAGAGTCAACATTGAAGAAATTGAAGTTTCTCATACCAGAAAAACTAAGTTATTAATGTCTATTTAGATAGACTAGGTCTGACATTTGAGCTTGGGCCCCGAGGGGCACCAATGTTGTTAGACGGTAAAGGACCTACCCAATGATGGGTTCGGCCAGAATTATTATACACGTGCACCCCGCTTGGCACAACACGTGGACCTGGGAATGTACAAAATTATTTTTAATTTATTGTAAAAAAGTAAAATTATATATAATTATAATTTTATTTTATTGGGTCAGAAATAATTGCTTTGTAACTGTCTTGGCAGTTATATGGTCTCAAACCGCAAGCAATTTTCAAACTGTTTTTCCTTCAACAAATTTCTGATATTTTGGACAGTTTTCTGTCCAAAAATCATCTTGTCTTGTCTAAATGGTTATCTTTAGTTGGTATGTACCTGTTAGAAGAGGCACCTAACACTCAATAAATAGCCACATTCCCAGATCGAAAATTGACAATTCATTTTCATCGTTCTCATAGATATTTAAGCATTGTCTAGGGAGAGATTCTACAATTTTTTCTAATTCATTTTTCTTACATTTTGCACTGCTGATAATGTAAGAACTAATCATTTTATCTTAGGGGGCTTGCGTCACTGAGTTGTGAGCACTTGCACATGGCAATAAAACTTGAAGGAGATTAGATTCAATCCTAGACTCAATCAAGATCTACATTCTGCATTCTTTTTTGAAGGACAAAGATTTCATTTTTTTTAATGATTTAAGGGAGACTTACAATCCAATATTATATAACTTATAATGTTAATTCCAAGAATCGATCTGGAATTCCTTACACTTAAACCAAAAATTATACCACTCGACTAAATGGCTATTGACTAAGGACAAAGAGAATTCACGCAAATGAAAATGCACAATCAACAAAAGGACACATTTACAATAATACAAACTTGAATGAAGTACAATTTAATTAGACAATGTCTTACTACCAACACATTCAATTTTTTATTTACGTACCCGACACAGACCACAAATTTGCTCATGACATTGTCATCTCTCAGAAGTATCGAATACAATTTCATGGTCTTTTGGTGAGAATCGAAGCTTGTCTGAAGCAAACAATTCTTGACCAATGAGCTCTTTGGTCCACAATTTTCAAAAGATGGATAAAAGAAAAGAAAGAGAGAGAGAAAGAAAAGGAGATAAAAATATTTTGGTCCCTTAATTTTTTAAAATTGATCATTTGGTCCATTTTTGACAGTAGGTTGACGAAAAAATTATCAGTTGAGGGGTATTTTAGAAATTTTGTATCATTTTAAAATAAAAAATAAATTAAGTGGTCCTAGTGGAGCCACATCGGCTCTACTAAAACCACTTTAGTGGGTTGTCCAAACTGCAGGAAACGCTTTGGTTTTCTCTTGGTAAGCTTAGAAATTGTTCCATGGAAACTTCTTGTTCGTCAGGTATCCAAAATGTATAGAATGAGTATCGTGATCTTACGCAGTAGAAATAGAGCTTGTATGAATTATCTCTTATATGCGAACAGTTACTTTTGACCCACAATAATATCTTTTATTTTTTAACTTGATAATTGTTCCGTTTATTTCTTCTCTAACTGTGGTAGACGATGATATTGAATATATTTTGTAGAAATTGTATTTTTTTTTTTGTTTTGGTTTGGACAGGTATATTTTGTGAAGTTTTTGGTGATTTTTTCTGATTTTTGGTGATATCCCATAGCTGCCAAAATGGTGCTTAAATAAGCATCATAGTAGCCGTTGCTCTCTCTCTTTTTACTATTGGTAACAATGGTAAAAGAAGGAGAGATTCATCAGCTTTCAAAACTTGTTTTTAATGCGATGCATGAGAGAGAAAATGGGTTCAAGGGTAAAATAGAAAAATCACAAAAAGTTAACATTTTCCGTCAACTTACCGTTAAAAATGGACCAAATGGTCACTTTTCAAATGTTGATGGACCAAAAAGTTACTTTCTCAAGACCTGAGGGACCAAAATGTTTTTATCTCGAAAGAAAAGAGAACTCGAAACCCTACGGGCAAGAAAAGGCAACAGGTGGACTACAGCTCTGGCACACCAGAGTATTCTATCATTTCATGTCGATCCCTCGCTGGTTCCTCTAGGATGGTGGAGAACAAATAGATATTGTAATTATTGATTTTTCATGTGGCTAATCACATCGACTACTTTTTTTATAAGATAACGAGAATCACAAAACCATTAATATGGACCAACTTCTGACCGACCTTATTAGATGATCGGCTTTATACTCGGATTTGGCCCCGTGATCAGGCTTGAGTTCTTGCATAGTCGGCTCGGGCTAGGTCGAGATGCTCGATATGAGGAAATACACTTGACTACGGCAATATCAACTCTACCTGAAGATTGGCGAAAGTCACGAATATCCCATCGCCTTTAATCTTACCCATGTTTGTGTCTAACACACAATAGAGAGGGTAAGACATCTCATTACTCATGTCGACTAGTTTGAGAAAGGCGTAAAGGTTGTCAAGTGAGTCTCAATACCCTTCCCCAACATTGAGCTAAGGTGCATCATTCCTAAACACTCACACTTTTGTTCTCTCTTTTTAAAAAACCACTCTTCAATTCATCTTCATTGAACTCAAGATTATTCAATCATTATTAATTTGATCATCGGAGCCTATCTTACGAGATTGAGTTGATTCCTTCTTACATGGCTCAAAATAAATCAAATAGATTCTAGACTAGCCATCACTCTATGTTCGTAGAATTGGTGGCTTAGCTGGCCTCTCTGCCTATCTTCAAGCTAGGGTCACTATATCAGATGAACATAAGGGAGAGGCCGCACTCTTTCTAGTTAAAGGTAGACTTAAGCTTGAAGCTCTTCTCCTCTTACTTAACTTAAATAGAAGATATAGTAAGCAAGATTTTCTATATACTACGATCTTTCTTCTCGTATGAAATCTCTAGCTTGATCAAGCTTTGCGAGGCTAGTGTGGGCTCAATGGTCAGCCTCTATTCGAATTATGTTAGGGGTTCTTTCACTTTTACTAGATCTAGAGAGATACTATAAGTCCTCCGTTCCAAATTTTATCGTTGCGACCACCTGGTTCACTTGTACTACCAAGGACCAGCTTAGTTTGTTGGGTTGTGGCATGAATTGGAAGACTAATTCCAATCGAAGTTGAAGACAAGCAAGACTCTGTTAGGAGTAGAAATAGATTTCACAATCCTAAAAGAGTTAGGATTAGTTGTCTATAAAAAAGAGTCTCTAGCTTGTTGTTAGGTGTAGGGAAAAAAACATTCTTTGTACTCGTGGTTGAGAGAGAGAATTACTAGGTAGAAAGGGTGGTTGTAAGCGAGTGTGAGAAGGTTAGAATTTTCCTAAAAAGTCATCGTGTGTAAACCATTGATGTTGAATAGTAGAATTTTTCCAATCTTGGGTCGTGGAGTAGGCTTGGCCGATCCACGTTAAATTCGTGTGTTGTTCTCGTTTTATGTGTATGTGCATTTTTCATCCCAACATAGTTCTACAATTCTGACCAACAACTTGTTGGGAGTAGGGGCATCAAAGCTCAAAAACCTGTGTTAGCACTGCTGATGATGCAAAATGCTTTTTTTTTATAGAGAGAGAAAACCAAGAAGGCTTTTGCGGCTCTACCTTTTGCTTTGCCCCATGTTGTCTTCCTCTAGTTGCCCTCACCCAATAGGCCGAAAAAGACAATGACAAAGTGACACAGATCCATTTCTACTTTTATTTCATTTCTTGCTAGTATGTTGCACTTGGGTAGTATTAGAGTTCGTGCAGTATAAGTATGAATTATTTTTGAAGCAATATGACTAATTTGCTCAATCGACGAAGTTCTATGGTGAATATGAAAAACTGATGCAATTACTTGGTGTAAAGTGAATCTATTACAAGTGAAGTTGCAACATTAACTGGAACATTACTTCTTTCACAGTTCATTAACAGTCTGTTTCTCTAGACAATTAATGAGTTGTTTCACTTAATGTTCCAACATAGCCAGTGACAGTAAACAGCAGCGGAAATACTAAAGCTGTAACAGAAATAAAGAACACCAAGACTTAACGTAGTTCAACCGTGCGGTCTACGTCCACGGGACGTCCCCTGGTCCAACAAACCTGTTCATTAAGAAATATAATAAGTTATAACATCAATGGACTTACACAAGTAAAGACTCCCTCTTAACCTTTGACGCCTTGATGGTGAACTCTTCAATGAACTTCGATTTGGCAAGCTCCCCTCGACTTGTAACGTTCTATCCCGAGAACTACACATTCTTATCCCGAAGAATGAACAAGGAAAAACGACAGTGAATGAAAAACTCAAAGCCTAATACAATTCACTCATGACTCACTGTCACATACGATGTTGCAACACTAAACAATAAGTCCTCAAGACAGACTGTGTTGCAACATGACACGGAACATGATTCTTCTAAACTCTTCTTCAGCTTTTCTGTGACTCTCCTCCTTTTTCTTGCCATGATTTGCACACATATAAATATGCACGATAGCTTGTAGAAATCTCACGGATTATGCTCCAAGCTTTGCCTTTTTAATTTTCCTCCAATATGGTAAATTAGATCTCTCTAGAATTTCTTCAAGAAAACCTGCTTTGAACATTTTCTTGTAAGGCTTTTCCTTTTTAAAACTTTTTCTAGAAACCTTCCAAGCAAATTCCTTCATTAAAAACTTTCCTGCAAATCCAAAAAGGTAACTAATTAGATTTTTGCAAAACAATAGACAATCAATTAATTTCTCAATAGGTAGGACCCTTTCTTGTTCTTCACCTCTCCCTTTTCGGGGAATGACTACAATCACAAGTAAGTGATTGAATGAGTGGGGTCCCTGAAAGTACATGCAGGATAAGCTGGTGTTTCAGGAGACAGTCTAAAAAAGGGTTCGGTCCAGAAAAAATAGATTGACCTTTGGAGAGAAATCTGATCTGTATAAAAGGCTTACTTGTTATGCTATTGACATTCGCGAGTAGTATGAAACAATTGAAAACGTAGCTGACACTACACCAGAGTAAGAAAAAGGTCTTGATCAGAGCCATCAAACAAATAGTGGATTTTTTATTATTTCAACTAATACCGATTGATGGGAGAGAGACATATATGGATTAGTACAAAACAAATATGAGAATATCCTCTGGGATCGAGGGAATTACACATATAGAGATTCAAAAAAGAATCAATCTGATCAGGTCATAATCATTATGGGATTTAAATCCAAAGCTATTAATAAAAAGTCGACCACGAGGAATCGGATCCCGTAGAAAATACTTCTTTTGTGCCTCGGGTATTAGCCGAATTAGTAAATAAGTGACCTGGGAGTAAATTTATGCCAAATACCAATATTTTTACCTTATTATGACTATAAATCTAATGATGTAACAGTACATCTCAATACGTACATACATCAACTTAAGTAAGAGAGAATCTCAAACTCAAGAACCTATCCACGTCATTTTTATTTTTATTAATTTTGTAAAACTGAAACCGAAATCTATCTAGTGTCCACAGTTAATGCTCAATCCAATTGGATAGTTCCATATATGAACTATGAAGTCTTTCATAAACGTGCGTACACGAAAACTCATAACAATGGCGGCAGACCATGTGTTTATGTCCTTGAGGAAGTATACAACACCATACTTATCATCAACAAAGTTCATAAAATATATAGCAATGAATTAAGCTAAGGCATTAATCTATACATCTGAATTAATAATTGTATATATTATAAGCTGTTAAGGTTGAAACATGTTGCTTTGTCTGGAAAAGACTAGGCCACTAATTGAGTTAGCCATCTACTTAAAATTTGACATATTCTTATCATGTACATTAAGGTATGTTGATTCAATGATTTTAGACGAAGGTATGATGCATGGTAGGTTAGAGTAGGCGGCCATAGTCTCATACCATATTTTCTATTCATGTCAAAGACGCAACCCTATTAGATAAGATAAGGCAAACAAATAGATTTTCTTAGCCGAACTACTATGAATTCAAAATTTTTTATTATAATAAGTTATTATTTAAATCGTAACGTTTTTTTTTTCTAAAAAATAAGCACACGCACATACATACATATAATTATGTATCTACTTATCATATTTTTACCCCTACTCGATAGTTCCGTAGCATATTTTTTTGAATATTTTTTAAGATAAAAAAAAATCGTTATAATGACCATCCCAAAATTAATACTTCCTTTATTCATACTTTTTCTCACTTTAATTCTACTTTCGAAAAGAAAAAATAGTCTATTTCTATTATTCATAATTTATATCCTTCTTTTCTTTTTCTCTATATATATAATGAAATTAGCAAATTTCCCGGGAAAAAAGTCATTATGAAAATTAAATATTTAACCTCTATTATATTAAAAAAAAAAAGTGAGAGAAAAAAAAAATAGTTATGATGTGATTAGGTGGCTCAAGCAGCTGATATAAGTTCATGGCGAACAAGGCCATAATAAACATGGTCCATGAATTAAGGAGAGTTGATGTACACACGTACTAGTCTTGAAAAGGATGGGTGGAGATTATAAAGATCACCAAGTTGCTAGTTGTATTGTGTTCAATTAAAGAATTTAATTGCAAAACTATAGGACAGATTTGACCTGATTCTTCTATCATGATATCATCAAATCCTTTCATATCACGAGTTATTTTGTCTTTCAGAGATGATGAATACAGCTCGTGAATAATGATGCTAGCTTGTCCTCTAGGATACTATGGTCTGATAGAGGAATTGCTGGTGTTCATTAAATTTGTCTCTAGATCATTGGGGATTGATTTATTCTACTCGACATTGATATCACGTTTTAAGTCTACAATTTTAAGTTCGTAAAACTAAGATTATATATTTAAAAAATAACTATTTTGACATCAAATTACGGTCTTAAAACAATTAACTCAAATATATATATTTTTTTTTTTACTAATGTAAGAACTTAATTAACAGAATATCTAACTACCGATTGAATTCGACAATATCCAGCCAACAACTGAATTAATTCAAATTATTACTTTAATTTATAACACTCATTCATGAACCTTAAGGCTTGATAAGGTACTGTATGTACCTTTTGAGTTATAGTTGCCTATAATATTCTTTTTGTCTAGTATGAGAAATTAGGGTAAGCAACCCTGTACGTAGAGATACGAAAAGGATTTTTCGAGGCGTAGGAAAGGTTTTACACCATTATTTACCTATTGATAACTGGTTGGCAGCATTATTTACCTACCTAAGTTGCTTCGGTATAGAGTTAGGCGCATATGTTTCTACAGGCAATATTATTTTCAATTGAAGTCTTTCCCCTTGAGCAAAATAGATTAGGTACGGATTCGGGGTTTTTTTTCAATTGAAACTCTAAATATATAGTTAGTATTTATATATAGATAATTTTTTTTAGTGATGACTAAATTAAATTTTTAGTCTAAAAATATCTTAAAAATAATGACATTTTTAAAAAATACAACCTCAACTTTACTTTTTAATAACTCTACCTTCAAAATCAGTGTGAACTCCAGCTCTGCCGGCCGATGAATACATCCGCCCATGATATAGATAGATGCCATTAATAACCATTTATGCTCTGATTGATCATTGATCAATATGTTTTACAACGTTTCAATACTAAAAAGTTGAATACTTTTGAACTTATTTTCTAGTTGATTCCACTTATAAGTACAGATCTCTACCTAAAAGAATTGGAAAAATGATTTCACAAATATTTCATTTACTAGAAAAAACTCAAACGGCGCAAAAGTTTGTGAAGGGTGAAGTATATGCTGTTTGAATGTGAGCAAGATGTTAAGACATTTCTTTTTCTTTCTTGGGTTACATGTAAGGCAAAAGTCGGGAATAAAAAAATAAGACTTATTAAACGATTATTTTGGTAGATATCTGACCTTTTCATCTCATTCCAATAGCTCGCACAAAGCCTATGGTATCTCAACCATAACATAAGCTCCAAGGGTCTGGCTAAGGCTATAATTTGCAATCTAATTTGCGTACTTATTTGTTTCTTGATAAGTATATGAACGAAACGAGCCGAAAATCCGCCTTCCTTCTTAATATATTCTAATATGAGAATATATTAGAATTCCTAGGCTCCGTTTGTTTGACGTAAAATATTTTTTTTAGAAAATATTTTTTAAAATTTTCAGTGTTTGGTAACACCAGAAAATTAGTCAATTGTAAAATATTTTACAGTCAACAATTATGGCTGCTTTTGCTTAATTTTTTAGTGTTTGATAACATCAAAAAATTGGTCAACTGTAAAATATTTTTCGATCAACAATTGCGGCTAGTACAAAATTTTAAAAAAGTTTTTATATCCTTTAAAAGAAGAAAATATTTTACGAAACTCACTATATATTCAAATACCAGAAAATTTTTTCTAGTATTCTATTTTTCAGAAAAATATTTTTTCTAATAAATTATTTTATGGCAAACAAACAAAACCAATGAAAATATTTTATTTTTTTAAAAAACTATTTTTCTCGCAAGTTATTTTGCGACAAAGAAACAGAGCCCTAGTTGAATTTCTCTACCTTACAAGCAACTAATAATTGTTGACAGGACTTTAACAAATAGTCAACAAATAACAAGACATTTAATTTATTCCTGACTATTTCTGAACTTTGTGAGCTGTGACTTATCATTTATGCATGCCACAACATTCTGTTATCATAACATCAACTGTCTCATTGTCATTAAGCCCTTCCGAGAAGGAATATTTCTTGCATGGGGACAATTGTTGACCATTGCCAAGATTTTTGCTTGAGGTTCATCATCTACTTTTGAATTACAGAGGCCTAGTTTTGAGTAGGGTTTACTTTCATCATGGTTGTTTTGAAACTTTGAATCAGAATGAAATGCTGATACAATATCACATGGCTGTATTATGAAGGTTGGTAAATAGATGTGAAATTTATTTACTTTTTTTTATAATAAAAATCTTATTCTATTTAAAATTATATTGAATTCATCTTAAGACTTTAAATCTTGAGGTGTATCGATATATCTTAATAAATGTTCTAAATCAATCAAAGACAGGGGCATTTTTTTTTTTTTTTGGGAAAGATAGAGATTTCAAACTCGAAACATTAATCACGACGATATGTTTCCTTACTACTCTGTCCTATCCTTAGGGTAAGTTAGTTTATTTACTATTGGAAAGATGTTTTTAGTAGTTTCTATAGACCAATATTTCTTTTTTAAAAAAATGACGAAGAATTTCAGGGGCAGAGGCACGTGAGGGCCAGTGGGGGCTGCAGCCCCCACTGACCCATAAAAAAGTTAAAATTTCTATGTAAAATAGATATTTATGTATTTTTAGTTTAAAAAAAATTAATTAGCCCTCACTGAAAAATAAAAGTACTCGTATAGTATAAAAATTATGAATTTTAGCCTCCACTGGCCCATAAAAATGTTAAAATTTCTATGTATTTTTTATAAAAAAAATTAGATATCTATGTATTTTTAGTTTAAAAAATTAATTAGCCCCCACTGAAAAAAAAAGTACTCGTATAGTTCAAAAATTATGATTTTAAGCCCCCACTGACAAGAATTTATAGCTCCGGCCCTGACAAATTTACCTTTGATTTGATTATATTAGATTCATCCCAAAGCAACGTACCCCATCATATGCTCTAGGTCATTCAACTACCAGGTAATATTTGTGATGTGAGAGTACAAAATTAAACTTAGAACCTTAAGTCACAACAAGTTACTGTCAGACCATTAATTCTACCCTGTTGTAAACTAAAACTTAAATATAGAGAAAGCAATACCAAAACAAGAGATAATTTGAGAGAGTAAGATTGTTGATTTCTTCAAGTGTATATCCTTCTTACAAACTCCCTCTATTTATAGAATTTCTACCATCTTGATGACATACTCATTACATCACACACTACAAGAAAAAATGGTTTCGGCGAGGGACGATTCCCCTCACCGGTCCCTCGCCGTAAGGGTCTCAGCGAGGACCCGGCAAGGGGAATCGTCCCTCGCCGAAACCTTCATCGGTGATTTGGAGTCCCTCGGCGACCCCACGCCATTCGGCGATGGCTCGGCGAGGGACAAATTTTGCGACTACTATGCGAGGACAAGAAGCCCCCCTAGCATTTTTCGTCCCTCTCCGTGCCCTCGCATTTTTCGTCCATCGTCGTGCCCTCGCATTTTTCATCCCTCTCTGTTCCCTCGCATTTTTCGTCCCTTGTCGTGCCCTCGCATTTTTCGTCCCTCGCCGTGCCTTCGCATTTTTCGTCCCTCGCCGTGCCCTCGAATTTTTCGTCCCTTACCGTGCCCTCGTATTTTTCGTCCCTCGCCGTACCTTTGCATTTTTCGTCCCTCACCGTGCCCTCGTACAAATGTAAATTTATATTTGTAAAAATTTCCATTATAATAATAAGTTGTTTGACCTGTCAAGTAAATATTTTATATTGCAAAATAATTTCTAAACCACATATTTGTAGAATTAGCTAATAAATATCTAAAAAGATTGTTCAAAGTAAACCCAAAAGTTATTACAGTCTGATTGTAATGGAGTTGTATAATGTCATAACATTAAAAAAGTTCAAAATTCTATTCACTTTCACCATCATTCGAAGATGAAGACGAAGACGATGAACATTGTTGTTGTGCAGGAACAAGTAACCTTGAAGCAAGTAGTGCTAGCTGTGCTTGGAGATCACGTAGCTACGATGAATTTTCTTGTTGGTATTTGTAGTACGCCTCGTTCTGCTTATCTAGCTTCTCTTGCAGATTGGAGTACGCCTCGTTATTCTTATCAAGCTTGTCGTGCAGCTTGCAATACGCCTCATTATTTTTTTTCAGCTTGCTTTCCAAAGATGTTGTGGCTCGAACAACTGCCTCTTGGAGATCTTTTTGCGTGATGTGCCTTCCGGCAGTAAGGTAACTGTTTGATGTAGACGCCACAGAGACCTGTGATCCCACCACGTATAAACGGCCCTTGCGTGGTCTACCAACTGCCTCCAAGAATAATGCGTTACGATCAACAGGAGTTGGAGCTGAATCGGACTCGGATGCCTCTGATGGTTGTGATGCATGTTCAAGCAGTTCATTGTATCGTGCCTATAACACACATATATCAACACGTACATACATAAATAATATTGACAATTTAGGAGTCATACCAAAAATATAATTTGACAAACCATCAGAGAAACAAACAAAACAAGCACTAGGGAAAACATACATATACTATCATAAAATGTCACGGTCCGACAAGACCCCACGCTAAAAGGGTAAGTTCGGACCTGAAAAACGGATAGGATCTCCCCTGTACCGTGGACTAACCAATTACTTGCACTCAGGAAAAATAGCCACAATGCAATATACAAGCATTCACACTCAAACACAATGAAATATTAAACAAAATATTACATTCATGTATGCATTTTCATTACCTATTTCAATACTATCGCTATAATTCTGATTATCATACCACTCTAATATATCGAACTTAACTTTAACTTAGTATCAAACAAGAATGTAAGATTACTTAAGTTTTATCCATTTAAAACTTGAACCTAAGTTCAATAACACCTTTGGCATCATTACATTTCATATAATTAACCTTGATCAAGAATAAACAAATTCCCTTAAAATTTTCGGACTCGACAAACGGACAGAGTCTCCTCTGTACCGTGAAGTAACCAGTTACATGTATTATCTGTAGAGATAGCACAACGCAATATACAAGCATTGACAGTCAAATACAATGAATATTAAACAAGTTCCTAAGGCCATCAAACTGTTTCTACTAAACAAAATTAGATATTCATGCATGCATTTCCATTTGCTATTGAAATACTATGTCAATATTTATGATTATTATACCACTCTAATATTCTTTACTAAACTTTCTTAGATATTAAATCGTTCAACCAACTTTAACTTAGTATCAAACAATCATGCGAGAATACTAAAGTTTTTTCTATTCAACACACTAACCTAAGTTCAATAATGTACTTGGCATCATTGCATTTCATATAGTTAGGGGTGTAATCAACAATTTAACAAATTTACGAGCGAATTCGAGTTCTTTGATGTCAGTGTGGATAAAACATTTGCATAAACTCTGTATATATCAATCTTCAACGTTGTAAAGTTTAAAAAAACCAGATTACCACTGTCTGTTCAGCCCGTGCGTCTGTGTATGGTCCATCAGCACATTTCCGATGAGCTTTGTTGAAAACATCAACAAAAGTCACTTCATTCCCGCATTCTTTGGCCTATATGAAAAATTCATCAAAACAAAGAGCTCGACATGTAATGTACAAGATAATATTGTTCATTTTTTATCACTTATTGCAGTACAGTCAGCTTTATTCTTACCATCCTCCTTGCCCATTTGTGTCCGGGGATACATCCCAAATGGTGCGTAGACGAATTTTTCCTTCTATTATTAGAGTTTCGTTTAGATTTGTCCTGCCATACTGGGGAACTCCACACCACTTTCATTATATCCCATACATCCTGCGAGAGCCACGATGGTTTCTTATCTTGGCTACGGGCTTTGCTTAAGTTATCTGTTATGCGTTTTTGCCCGAAACAGTTAAACCTCTCACAAATACTTGCTTCATCGCAGGGATACCACTTGTACATCCTCTGTGAATCATATAATAAAAATATAAAAATTACATCTGATATATATCTCAAGTACATAATATGTTTGTCTAATATATAAATTGAATGTGTATTTCGAACCTTAAAGTAATCCAAAAATTTATCATTCACATCGGGTAGAATCTCTCTCCAAGTTGTCCAAGGCTCTAAATATCCTGTATGTAGTGATTTTCTAATATCTTTAGTGGCATTACATGGATCCTATCTACAAATTATAAAAGAAATTGTTGTGTTATATGGTATGAAACTTAACTTTTACTATATATTAAGCATGTTAATGAATAATTCTACTTACCCAGTACCTTTAACTTTTAGATGCTTGCGTGAATCAATGAACCATGTTGCAAATTCTTCCATAGAAGAGAATCCATATGTTATCCAGTCTGGAATGCCATCAGCTCGATCTTCTGCAGCTCTTAATGACTCAGCCATCGGGTGACATTGTGTGTCACCATGTGTAAAAGTGTCATCCCTCTTAACATGTAGATCATCAAAACCTTAACGTAATCCGGATGAGGTAGTGGTTTGGGTATCCGTTGCGTGAGGGTGATGTGGAAGGTTTGGAGTCGTATGACCAGCTACATGGTAAACAAGAGCTCAGGATGAATGTGAAAGTTGACAAGGCATTAGCTGCTGTGGAAGTGGAGTGTCTGCCACTCGCTGCTCCATACCAATGGAGGCTGAACTGGAGTTATGCACTGATACACCATGTGCACCTATGGAATGACGAACACTCGGAGTTTGACCATCTGTTTGTCCTTGACCAGATGATGGCTGACTTGTACCTGTAGACCAAACGACCTTGTCAACTATGATACAAAACAAGGAAATCAAGTATTAATTTTAAATGAGTAAAATAATAATATTGTATACATTACTAACTTGTCGATGTGTTTGGTGCTTGCCCACGTTCTCTATGCCTACTTAATAAATTCGTCAATTTAATTTTTTTCCCCTTGGGGTCATTATCGTTACCACCTCCCATCTGAAATTAAACACAATTTTTTTAGTTCACTTAATATATTAGTTAAGTTCATAGCTTACAAGCATATCTATGTTTACTAAAAATGTAATGTTACATCAGTTGCGATAACACAAAATAACATAAGTTCATCAAACAACTATTTGCCTTTACCAAAGACTAATATTCAGCATTTTCATCACTATTTTCATCATCATCATCACCATTATCATCATCATCGTCATCTTCAGTACCATCTTCATATTCTTCGTCTTCTTCATGTTCTTCCTCCTCATTTTCATCAATTATAGGCTGACCATGGATGTCATTAGGATCATCTTCCAATATTTTGTTGTTCTCACCCGAATCATGACGGATTGTTGGCAAATTACTTTCATTCGGTTCTCCTACTGGCACATTCATCTCATCGGACTGGAAACTTGTTCTTTGTTCTACTTCTCTTTCCTTTTCAGACATGGCATAGATATTTCTAGGGCGTACTTTAACTACTGCCTGTCAATTTTTTCGATTCCCCTTGGGCTCTGGATATCTACAATAATACACTTGCTGAGCTTGGGCGGCCAACACAAATGGTTCATATTTGGGATACTTTCTCTTCACATTCACTTCAACCAAACCAGACTTGTGATAGTATTTCACACATCTATCATTCGTGGTATCGTACCACTCGCACTTAAATAGAACTACCCTTATATGTTATAAAGTTGGATTATTATATTCAAGTTGAATAATGTTGTGCAACACACCATAGTAGTCAATATCCCCCATCCCGCCATCGCTTATCCCTTTCGCGTATACTCCACTATTATTTGTTTTCATCGATGTAGCACATTCGTGTGTGGCAAATCTGTATCCATTCACCATGTATCTTGACGAGGTCCTAACCAATCTATAAGGCCATATTGAAAGACATTGTACACGATGATCTATATCATTCATGTGTTTAACCTACAAATATATATCACTCTTGTTTTAAGGTATGCATACCGTAAGGGATAAAATGAATTTCAGTTATGAGACATGTACGTACATAGTCATATAACCATTTCGGGAAAAACTTGTCAACATGCAGTTAGAGTTCTCCCGGATTCAATGGGCCATATTGGCTGCGAAGGTAATCCTCGAACATGCTGGCAAATAGACAAATATTAGTCAATTGAATTTGTACAGTTAAAGCCCAAGACGTTAACATATTCTTAAATTGTCATAGCCTTACCTGACATAAGGTAGTACCTCTGTGCAATTCATCAATACATAGCGGTGTGCCAAATACAAGTCTTCTTCCTCTATTGTCATCTCTTTCCATTTCCCGATTGAGCGGCCCGGTTGAGTAAATAAAGCCAAGTATCCATCGGGGTATTCCACATCATCATATTGGTCATTCTGACCAAGCCTTCTACTCTTAGTGGCAACGTGCTCTTCAAAATAATAAGAACAAAAAGTTAACGTTTCTAGTATGTGGTAGGCTTCACAAATGGATCCTTCGACATGTGCCTTATTCTTTACTTTCCTCTTTAAGCCCTGTAAAAACCTCTCAAAATGATACATTCACCGATATTGTACAGGGCCACAACAAATCGCTTCGTGGACCAAATGAACAGGCAAGTGCTCTATTGAATCAAAGAATGCAAGAGGTAGTAGTTTCTCCAAGTTGCAAAGAGTCACGACAATGTCTTCTTGCATCCTTTCCAAATCTATGCCATGCAGACTTGTGCAACATATGTTGGTAAAGAACAAACTTAGTTGTGCAAAAGCCTCCCATACTTGTTTAAGCATCAGCTCGCATAATGCAATCACAAGCAATCTCTCCATGAAGACATGACAGTCGTGGCTCTTCATGTGTGACATCTTTAATTGTTGCATGTCAACACATCTCGCTAAATTTAATGCATAGCCATCGGGAAATTTTAATTCTCCAACCTATTCAAGAAGTAGTTTTCTTTTTGCCACGAGGAGAGTATACACACCAATCACATTCGCGTACTCTCCACATAATTCGGGACAGTCACAATACATATCCATGTCTTTTCTCGCTTTTACATTGTCTTTTGTCTTTCCTTTGACAACCATAATATTTTTTTTCTATATGCATGACATCCAAATTGTGGCGTACAAGATGCGTCTTCCAGTAAGGTAAGTCCCAAAAAATACTTCTCTTTGTCCAGTTGTGCCACTCCCCAAACCCATTCAACTTTATTTTGTTCCTGTCATTCATCATTTCATGGATCTTTGGCAAATTCATCACACTTTCCCATATTTTATCACCATCAAATATGGGCGGAGGCCCACAAGTCTCTTTTTTACCCCTTATGAAATTCTTTATGTCACATCGCATAGAACTATTTCTCGGTAAGAACTTATGATGACAATCAAAGAATGAATTCTTTCTTCATTCTTGCAACCGAAAAGCATAAGAGTTATTCATGCAATATGGACACAACAGTTTTCCATGTGTGCACTAGCCAGACAACATACCATATGTTAGGAAGTCATTTATGGTCCACATCAAGGCTGCCTTCAATTGGAAATTCGTCTTTATTGAAACATCATAGCACGGTGTTCCCTCCAACCATAATTTTTGTAATTCATCAATGAGAGGCTCTAAATACATATCTATTTTCTTACCGGAATTTTTCGGACCAGGGATGAGCAATGTCAAGAACATGACAGGATCCTTCATGCACATCCATGGTGGCAGATTGTAGGGTATTAATATCACTGGCCAGCATGAATAAGGTTTAGCATTGGAACTGTAATGTGTAAACCCATCTGAACATAGACCAAGTCGAACATTTCTAGGCTCATCAGCAAAATCTGGATGTACGATATCAAAGTGTTTGCATGTTTTAGCATCCGAAGGGTGACCAATATGACCATCCTTTGTTTGATGTTTCTTGTGTCACTGCATGTGTTCAGTCGTAGCCCTCGACATGTACAATCTTTTTAACCTCGGTGTTAAAGGGAAATATCTTAATTGTTGGTAAGGTATAAGCTTACTCCCTCTTTTAACACCTGTTGTTGTCTTGAAACGTCAGTGGCCACAATGGGGACAAGTTTCAAGTGAACTTATGTCCTTGTAAAATAAAAGACATTCATTTATACATGCATCTATCTTCTGATAACCTAACCCCAAGGGCTTCAACATTTTCTTAAACCTATATAAGTTCTCAGGTAGGTTATTTTCTACAGGCATCAACTCCATAAATTCTGATACCACACGATCAAATAGGTTGTTGCTCATATTATGTTCTGATTTCATATTTAGATAACGAGCCACAGTAGACAACTGGGTAAGATTCCTACAACCCGCAAATAATGGTTTTTCAGAGGCATTCAACAAATTAAAAGATTCTTGTGCTTCCATGTTTGGTACTTTTTCACTCACGTTCTGATCCCTTACCATATGTACTCCAGCAACCTCAAACACCATTGTCCAATAGTTATTCCCATAATCTAAGTCGTGTAGCATATTATTACCAATGTGTTCTTCAGTGACCCTTATGTTGTTTGACACATATTCCCCATGTGCAAGCCATACATAGTAATTAGGCATGAAACCCTTACTATAAAGATGTTTTATGACAATGTCAGTTGTAAGATATCGCAAGTTTTCGCATTTGATGCATGGACATCTTATTTTTACACTGTCTATGTAATATGGTTGACTACTTGCAAATGTTATAAATTCATGCACGCCTTCAACAAAGCCCTCATTGATGTATCCATCAATTCATCGATTATACATCCATTCACGTGATGATGCCATTATCACTGACACATTGCAACACAAATTGGAATTTAAAATTAGAAACAATATTGTAAGACTAAAAAAAAGCCCAACTTAGTTAACTTTACTTAATTTATAAATACTTATCTTATCCTACTCTCATGTTAATACACAGTCATGTTAATCTGCTTCTTAACTTTATCTTATTAATTTAGTCAAGTTTACGTACTTCTTACTAAACTTATTGCCTAACAAAATTATTATCTTACTTAATTTACTTTACAAACTTAACTTACTTCTTATTATGCTAATTTAGCTAACCTAATTTTGAAGACGTCTTCTTACTAACCTTAGTCTTCTTACTTCTTAATATTAGATAATAATACATCATATCTAACTTAGTTAACTATACTTAATCTTCTTCGTAACTTAAGTTTGTTAACTTATCTTACTTTACTTAGTTAACTTTGCTTACTTTGTACTTCATTTTCACAAATGCATCTACGAAGAGCAACACACCCATTCATCCAACACACCCCTTCATCCATTTACACAAACATCCATCTTCACAATAACCCAACGACTCAATTTATACAATATTTTAAACATGAATATAACAACAAACACCACAATATCATACATTTAATGAAACGAAATTACAAGGCCAAAAAAATATATTGTTCAACAATTACTATATCAATAAAATCATTAACTTGAGCCTATGGAATCTTTAAGCGTTGCAACCAAATAATGGATGCTCCAAACCTAACAAAGAAAAGCAAACACACCAAATTAAGTATTAATACTTTAAAAAAACAATATTAAAATACAAATTATTTAATAACCTAAATATATAAAACCCAAAATAAAACAAATATATATATATATATATATATATATATATATATATATATATATATTTAAATAAAAATTATGAAAATTGAAAAAAATAAAAATATATGAATTTTCTTTATAAATTCATCAATTTAAAAATTCAAAAAAAATAGGAAATAAAAAAATACACTCAAAGCTAGAACATAAATACAAAAAATAAAGCACAACATATTACGAAAAATAAATAAATAAACAAATGCAGATATATACATATATATATATATATATATATATATATATATATATATATTATAAATAAATAAATGCATATATATACATTAAAAAAATGTATAAATGTAAATGTACATAATGTATATATATGTATTAATACATATATATATACATACATATAGATATAAGATATATATACATATATGTATACATCTAAAAAAAAGTGTAAAAACAATAATATTACCACTTAGAGGTGGAATGCGTATAGGAGAGGGACGCTTACAAGGTAGGGGTAAGGGAGTTGGGATAGGGGGTAGGGGGTAAAGGGTCGGGGAGGTGGGGTAGAGGAAGGGGGTACTTTCGTTGAAATGAGAAAGAGGGGCAGGGGTTTTGTTTTGGTAAATTTGAAGATTGAAATCGAGGGCAGCAACTGCTGCCCTCGATTTCATTAAAATTTCGGCGAGGGCCTAGCGACAGCTGGCCCTCGCCGAAATAAGTTTATTTTTAAAAAAATATATAATTTTTTTTAAAATAATTAACTCCGGGCGGCGGCCCAGCGTGAGACAGGGTCGCCGCCTAGAAACCAATGGGGAAGCCCATTGGTGCCTCGCCCATTAGATTTAATGTGAGAGATGGACCAGGTGGTCCATGTCCTATTTCTTTTTTTTTTAAATTGTTTTTTTATTAGGCTTATTGTTTTATTCTCTTAATTATTTTGTTTTAAGTTTTTTTTCATGATAATTATTATATTAATTAAAAATAAATTTGTTTCGTTTATATAATACTTCAATTTTTCATTTATTATTTTTCTTTTTTTTCTATATTAATTTGTTTTTACATTTTTTCAACATAATTTGTATGTTTAATTAGCTATTAGTTTGTTTTTTCACTTTATTTATTTATTTTTAATGCAACTTTTTTAATTCTTTAATTAATTAATTAATTAATTAATTCATCATAAATAGTATATTAATTAACTATTATAACATAATTACTATATTAATTAGATATTATTTTGGTTTTTTTAACTTTTTATTGTTTTATCTTAAATTTTTTACTTCTTTAATTAATTTGTTTTTTCATATTTTCTTCAAAATAATTATATCGTTCCACATATTAATTTGGTTTTTTTTTACTTTTTTTTGTTTATTATATTAAAATTTTAAATTTTTTAATTAATTTCTATTTTTATATTTTCTTCAAAATAATTATATTAATTAGCTATTAGTTTGTTTTTTCCACTTTTTCTTTTTGTTTATTTTCTAAATTTTTTTGACACTTTTTTTTAAAATTGCATATAATTTATTTATTTTTAGCGAAGGTTAATTTCACTTTCATTTTGGAGGTGGCCCATTCCGTAACCAAAATTTTTTTTCTTTTAATTTTTTTTGTGTTATAACACATTAAAATTTTACATATTAAAACATGAGTTAATAATGTATGATTTTTTTTTGACCTTTTATGAAATTACAAAATATTGAACTACTAGTTACTTTTTTTAACTTAAAAGGTTATAAAAATATAATATTAATAAAATACACATTAATAAATAATTAATTTAGATTTTATATTTAAATCTTATATTTGTAGTCATTTTTATTACTTCTCAATTTACATAGAATATTAATAAACCAATTATATTATTGAATTAGTTCTCAAGTAGGATGATATATATAATGTGAAAGTTATAAAAGTACAAAATTCAATTAATAATCCATATATTTTAAGTAATTAATGATATGAACACAATAGTTTAAATAGTTATTAAAATATTAAAAGTATTGAATTAAACAATTGTTTTGTAACTAATGTAGTTGTAAATAAATAGTTTTATCAATCGAGTGACAATACCATGCATGTCACCAATTATTTGACTGATCCAAGAAGAATTGGACGCAGTCACATGCCCACTAACCACAGGGCAGAATATAATGAAATGCGATGGCCCTATTTTGGAATAGACATAGTGAAACACTTGTTTTGCATACATTGTGTTCGCGTGCACGCCACGTGGCAGAAAATTGTGTCAACTGATAGGGCCCCGATTTTGAAACGAGATGGACACATCAGCTTTTAAATATCAAAACTAGCGTTCACGCATGTCCCCAATTATTTGACCCATCCAAGACCAATGGTAGGCTGTTACGTGTTCGCGAACCATTAGTTGATATCTTGACCCTTGTAAAAAATGAAGAGTTGTTTTCATATGCTCACCAAGCTATCAATATTCACATTCAATGACCTTCATCCTATAAATAGCACTTGCCAATGCGTTTTCTCATAGCATCTCAAATTTGTAATTGTACTCTTCATCTAAAAAGTTTGAAGGATGAGTAAGGATTAACAATACCAAAAAGATTCTGTTCGAGTGACTATTAAAGAAGAGGTGGATACAATGAAGGAGTATCCAAATTACTCCAAGTTTGTTAAACCCGCCCTTGATCTAAATGCTCCGCCAAAATACGACGAATATATTTCGAATACCTAAGTAGGCCAGCTCGTTCAAGACCAAATGTTGCGGATCCAGTGCCCAAACTTTTTCCCCTAATATCTCTATCTTTTTATCATCTTGGAAGTATCGGTATTAGTAATCTTTAATTATGTTAGGTATTAAGTTGCTATGTTGTCGTATTAAAAAAGGATGATATGTAATCCTTTATTAATTATCAATGTAAAATTATGTTTATGTTTGTAATGCATTAACTATTATAATAAAATACTTTAATTATAATTCTATTTTGTTGATTACAAAGAAGTAATTTTTTATATTTTGCAATACGTTTAATATTAATATAAGTTATAATTTATTTTTCACCTAGACAACAATTTGTCCCATAAATTGTTTAAAGGATGTAAACATGTTTTTATTTATAGTAAAAGCCATATTTTGTTTTGTAAGTAATGATTAATAAGATATTGTTACAATCAAAGCCGAACTGTGGACGCTTTAGTCCAGTTATGTACACGACAATCTAGGATATTTTAAGAAGGGAAAATATTAGTCAGTAGTTATATGTATAATTATTTAAAACAAATAATTCATATTATTTAATATAAATTTAAGG
Organism: Ehretia macrophylla; assembly: GCA_037974665.1. Taxonomy (NCBI): domain Eukaryota; kingdom Viridiplantae; phylum Streptophyta; class Magnoliopsida; order Boraginales; family Ehretiaceae; genus Ehretia; species Ehretia macrophylla. Next base: position 37,279,204 of record CM075782.1, on the reverse strand, counting down.
CTTTTAAAACACTCACAAATTGTTATATGAAATAATCGTAATTGTTAAACGTACACTTACAACTAATTGACGAGGGAAGGGCATGTCCCTCGCCGATTCAACGAGGAAAGTCCCTGCCCGTGCTGTTTCGATGACGGAATGTCACATCCCTTGCCGAATGGGCGAGTGCAAGAACTGGCCCTCGCCAAATCGACGAGGGCAAGGACCGGCCATCCCCGAATCGGCGAGGGCAAGGCCTTCCTCGCCAAGCCCTCGCCAAACAGTGAGGGCACGGCGATGGCCGGTCGTCGAGACCGATTTTCTTGTAGTGACATTTACATCACATTCCATATATATATAATAATCTCCACTATACAAGAATCCTATAAGCATCTTTGACCAACAATTGTAGTAATCTTCCACTTAGGCAAGGATCCTATGAATAAATCTCTTCATCTTGATAAGTACATAACGATGAATATCCACAATATCGTATTTTTATAACATTCCCCTTTTGATATTCATTCTATAAGAACATGTCTCGTTAAAACCTTACTAAAAAAAAATCCAGTGGGATAAAAATTTTAGTGAAAGAAAAAGAGTATGATATTCTTAGTATACACTTCTTGAGCTGCCTCATTAAAAACCTTGATAGGAAAACCCATTAGGATAAAATCCATGCAAAGGAAAAAAAAATGCAGGGTGAATATGTTTCTTCTGTTGCCTCATTAAAAACCTTGCCAGTAAAACCCTATGGGACAAAATCTGTGCAAAGGAAAAAAGAGTGTAGGGCGTATAAGACTCCTCCTCATGTGAATATATCAATAATGATCACAAAGTTGACACATGTCAATTTTGATAGCTAGTTCATCAGGGGCAATGTCTTTTTGTGGACGCTCCAGTAACATTTTTACTTTACTAAATTTGATAAGAACTTGTACCACGTCTATCTTGAATTCAAATAGAATCTCAATGTGACATACTCGTATTTAGTCTGCTTGGTTAAAACCTTACCAGGAAAAACCCAGTGGAAAAAAATCTTGGTGAAGGAAAAAGAGTACAACGCAAAAATACCTTATCCCCCTCAGTACAACATGACTCATGGGTGACAGATCTCAATCATATATATTCCCAACCAGCCACATGAATTGTCATAATCTCAACATAATTTTGAGATGCAACATTCATGACCTGTTTGATGCATCGCCACGAAATACTTATCACCACAAGTGAATACATAGGCTGTATGTGATCTTACTTTGTGGGAGTCAGGTAAATAGTTAGTATCTGTAGGACCGACATATGATGATTTTAATGATTTTGAATAAGATAAGTTCATATGTGATGTTCCACATATGTAGCACGATCCTTCACATTGGAGTTGCACTATACCTGGCTAACAAATTAACCAAAACACAATATACTTGTAATATCCCACATCGGACGCGGATGGTTCTGGGCTGCTTGATATAAGGGGATGTCTCCTTGTATCATGTACGCACGTTTTCCTGGCAGTGGCTGGGAGGCGACAAAACCATGAGGAGTATGGGCTCCAAAGCGAATAATACATGCATAGTGCACTTCCGGGTCCGTACGCCATGGCCTCGGTGCACGCTCGTCCCCTATGGGCGGGGTGTATCCTGCAGGCGTGGGTGCGTTGGTTCGGGGAGTTACAAAGGTGGTATCAGAGCCGACGCGTTCGTATGGCCAGCGAGGACGCTGGGTCCCCAAGGGGGGGCGGGTGTAATATCCCACATCGGACGCGGATGGTTCTGGGCTGCTTGATATAAGGGGATATCTCCTTGTATCGTGTACGCGTGTTTTCCTGGCAGTGGCTGGGAAGCGACAAAACCGTGAGGAGTATGGGCTCCAAAGCGGACAATACGTGCATAGTGCGCTTCCGGGTCCGTACGCCACGGCCTCGGTGCACGCTCGTCCCCTATGGGCGGGGTGTATCCTGCAAGCGTGGGTGCGTTGGTTCGGGGCGTTACAATACTATATTGTATTATCAACAAGATATATTAGTGCATTAATTGTACTAAAATATGGTGCTTCGGGACCAATAACTCTTGATGAGTCATTATAGTATTTATCAATATATATAACAAATGCATCTGATAATTAGAAGCAAATATGTCATGATATCATAATATTCTAAAAAAAAATTATCTCATTCTCCCAGAATATTTTCTTCTCTACAAAGATCTTTGTAATCAAATAAATTTCTCAAGATTTTTATTCATATGCTTCAAGCATATATAGTCCTTCTAGGACTTCAATATAAATATTATTATCACGTGAATATATGCTTCAACCATATAAAGTCCTTCCAATACTTAAATATCATTATCACATAAATATATGCTTCCAGCATATATAGAGTCTTTCTGAGACTTCAATAATATTATTATGTGATTTATATAGGTAAACTATTATCATATTCATAAGACGCATATGAATTCCTTTTTCAAAATTATCAGGCTAATATCAATATGATTTTCCTGAAGAATATACACTAAGGTATAATCACACAGTGTACTAACTCATTCCTTGTTTGCCTTTAAACAATTTAAGGGAAAGACAACTATTATGATTAATTCATTGAAATTTCTCATAGTGAAGTGGGATTGATTTCGTACAATGCTCCCCCTCAATCCCATCAACAACTATACATATTTCATGTGCATTTCAACAACTAGACATATGTCATTTCAATAAGCATTTCATCAACCATACATATGTCATTTCAATGAGTATTTGAGCAATCATACGTATGTCATATATACTCATTTTATGCATGGATTGCATCTCATTGATTATATTGGTCAATCATTTATTTGTCGACATTCTTTAGTGGAATTGTAATTTAAGATCCTCGATTTCTTTCATAACATGAGTAGCTATTGCAGTTTTCAAAAGTTGATCATGATCAATTTCTATTGTCGGTTCCATTCTTTTCTAGGAGTAATTTAATTGAGTAAGATCTCTTCAGTCTCAATACTTTTAATATTCACATCATTTTTAGGTACCTGATACTCTCGTGAAGTAATATTTCTCAAATATATTTTCAACTCCTTGTTTTGACATCTGCAAGATATCAAATAATCCAAAAATGTCAACTCGCATATTTTGCTCCTTTATCTATGGAACCGATATGTATACCACTATTTCGGTGTGTAGTAGACATTACTTCTTTATATGTGTTTTAATTGAAACATCAATTCTAATATATAGGAGCAATTAAAGCTGGTAAATGTGACTTTAGTCATAATCTTTGCATCCGGGAATTCATTTTATACGAGGATCAATATGATAAAATTGTCATAGAAATATTTATTGTTCAAGCTTTTGTTTTTCTCCCCCTGATACTGAGAATATCATTTCATTAATTAGCAAAATATGCTATTAAAACTGATCCCTTCAATGTCCCAATATAATATTTGATGGGGTTTTATAAATTTTCAGTTTCTTTTATAAACCCATCTTTATGCACTTGTGGGGGAATAATAGAAACATACATTGCACAAAATATCCTTAGATGGGATTCGAATAATAGGGAATATATAATTCAAACGGTTGTCTTTGTTTGAATAAATGTTACATCATATGATACCTATGTCCTCAACAGGACCAGACTTAGTCAGTAATAATATTAGTCTAACAATTAGCTGCAAGTATTTAATAAAAGTTTCAGGTAGACCATATGTGTGTGAGTCACATAATGCTTAACACAAATCCCAATTTACATTATCATTAAATGAGTGGGATGTAAATTTTTCTTCATTATCAAGATGAGTTATCTTGATTGTATTATCCGAAAATTGTGCCCATAGTGACTATGCGGTTATTATTTATACGTCACTATTTGTATAGTACCCGGCATGCCACTATTCAAACAGTACCCGGCGACTCCATTATTCAAACAGTACTATTCACAATACTGTTCACATGGGTTACTATTTATCTTCCAATAATGTATTCTTGCATGCCACATTCGAATAGATAATATTCTCATATGTGATTATCATATTGTGGTATCGATTAATAAAATATCGAAATGATCCACATGATAGAATAATAGGCTCGCATATATCCCTTTGAATCATTTCTCAAAATACAGAATTTCTGATATCAATTTTAATAAGGGATGACATTTTAATCAATTTTTCTTAGGCACAAGCGGTACATGAAAAGTTATTTGGTAACAAAATCCTTTGATTCTTTAATCGGTGCCCATATGAATTTGCAATAATTCTTCTCATATCATGTCAAAGTATAGAATCCAATATCTTATAGTTCATTAGTGGGTGTTCATAAGAATTTTTCATGGATTCATTTCATTACCGTGACACCCATACCACACAAGTGATCATATCAACGCGTGGAAAAACTAGGATCACTATATCTTTTCTCAACTGCTCATATAGTTGTATGAAAAAACTCATATATAGAGCATGATTATTTGAACCATTACATGGCCATAAAATATATTGAATAAGGCCGATATTACAATAGCATTCATGGCAACAACCGTGTCAATTGCTATATTCATAGGAATAATAATGCTAAAAATATATTCATCGAGTAAGATATATTTATTTTGTTCATCATACTATAATAAAATCATATAACACCAAGTTATAAATTGCAAGTGGATATTAAAAATAATATGACACTATTCAATAGCTCCAAATGATTAACGGGCTACAAATGAAATAAAGATTAAAGTACAAGAGTTTAATCGAAATCTCAAAATTCAACCATCTAAAATACAATTATTTTTACCAAAAGATTCAGATCTATGATATAGATTCTTATTGTTATAATTTTAATCAAGTTTCACATTTATATTCAAAATTACAAACTTGACGAAAATGAAGAAATAAATAAGGATCATAAGTAATATACATCTAAAAATTAGAACTACATCCCTGCACTCTTTCATTGCTAATCACTGTTTTTTTTTCTCGATGTTGAAGGTGAGGGAGAGGATGAGAGAAAGATAATGAAGAAGTGGAGAGTGCGGCACAATGAAGGAGAAAAAAAATAAATAGGGTATTGGGTCAAACCCTAATGGTTTGGTCAAATAAACAGTGATGTGAATAGTGATCGGTGTGAATAGTATCACGTGAACAGTATAATATGAATAGTATCGTGTGAATAGTAAGCACCGACGGTTACAATTTCAACAGTGTCATAAATAGTACCGCATGAACCGTAACCACTGATATGAGTTTTAACTATACAATTTATTACAACTCAAGAATGTATCTCACAAATCATGATGAATCAACCATTATTATATTAAACATCATCATTGCCACCTTTAACTTTTGTCTACCATCATTTATTTATTTCTCTTTCTCTTTCTTTTGTTACCTTTCTTTAATCTTGACTATCATAAAAAAAAAATGCAACAGATCTTTCCAATAAAGTGGAATAGATTGCATCTAGCAAGCTCTTTGTTCAGCTCATTTTTTTTGAATTACAAAATAAGACTTGAAATACTAAATCGGTGACTGAAAATAAGATTATAATATTTTAACATAACACATAATATGTAAGAAATACTGTAAAATATGCTTTTAAGCATAAGTAGACAGTGTTTATCTATTTACTTATTTGGATATAACATGAAAGGAATAGCACTATGCTGCAGTAGAAGATAATTCCAACACAAATCAAATCATTACCTTGTATAGTCATATGGGTGGATTAACTAAATGTGTACGTGTCTTACAAGAAACATGTACAACACATCCTTTTGCATACTCATATATATCATCTTAATATTGACCACTACAGTCTTTGCAAAAGGGTTCCCATCGCCAAGATATCTATCGCCATAGGGCTTGCATTTGGGTTCAATACCAAAATAGTTAGATATAAATAATTATTAAGTTTGATTAGAATTGTAAGAGAAGTTAGTGATAAGTTAGACATAAATAATGTTAAAATTGTTAGAAAAGTTAGTGAGAAGTTAGATCTAAATAAATGTTAGAACTGTAAGAAAAGTTAGTGTTAGATATAAATAATATTAGGATATAGTCAGAAAAGTTAGAAATAAGTTAAAATCAAATCAAGAACAAGAAAAAATTAGTCCAATAACAGTTTCAACATTCTTGTGAGCAACGGTAATTAGGTCCAAAGATCAATCCGACATTCCTTTGAGTGACGGAATTTTATGTCCAAAATTTGCAAGTCCGAGCAAAAGTTCATTTGGTTAAATATCAAATTTTCATGTTCAAAGTCTAGTTATTTATACTTTTAGAGAGGTTAAACTTCGCCAACTCTATGATTGTAATATATTAACTAATCTATAACATATAATCAAAAGGTAATTGAAAAGGGAAGGATTATATGTACCTTTGATAATGAAGTGGTCGGATACTTCGTTGTTTGCTACTTCGGCAGAGCTTCGTGCTGATAACGTGTTGTAAACTAAAACTTAAATATAGAAAAAGCAATACTAAAACAAGAGAGAATTTGAGAGAGTAAGATTGTTGATTTCTTCAAGTATATATCCTTCTTACAAACTCCTTCTATTTATAGAGTTTTCTACCATCTTGATGATATACTCATTACATCACATTTACATCACATTTCGTATACATATAATAATCTCCACTATACAAGAATCCTATAAGCATATTTGATCAACAATTGTAGTAATCTTCCACTTAGGAAAGGATCCTATGAATAAATCTCTTCATCTTGATAAGTACAGAACGATGAATATTCACAATATCATATTTCATAACATACCCAATATATTGACCAATATAAGGGCCAAAAGGATAAGAGCAACATAGTTGTCCTCTTGCCAAAAGCGAAGAGGAAAAAACTTGACATTCGTGTCTATAAATTCATTTTCAACATGTTCATCTCCTAATGCAACTATGTGTGAGACTTTTTTTTTTTTTTTTTGGTCAAACAAAAACATGATATTAAATAAAAGAACAGACTACAGAGTACAAGAGATTCATCTAATATTAGTGAAATCTACGACCCTACACAAAAGAGCAAATAAAGGATAAGGTATAAAAACAGTCCAATTGAAAGGGAGGCGACGCTTAGCCATATTTTTTTATAATCCAATCAGTTGGATGATTGACACTTTTACGAATACATTGAAATCGAATATCATTAATTTCAACAATAACCTTTCTAATATCCTCCAATATAGGTGCTATTCTCCAGTTACTATGTGTGAGACTCGAAGATAGAAGATTTTGAATAGAGTAGGAAAATTAGTTCCGAATTTGGGCACGAAAATAATGAAGAGAAAAGGTCAGCTTGGAACTTGCCAAGGCTCTTATTGATCATCATAGTGAACATTATAGGTTGAGGCTCATGATTTGTCCAATTCTAATCATTATCACAATAAAATATCATTATTACTTTGTGCATGTGAGAGATTTGTAGTCAAGGATTAGGTGAAGGAAAGATAATTATAAGAATGAACTAATTGATTTGTGGATTTTAAATTGTGGTGCATGACAAATAAGAAAGAGAATTTAACCTTTTTCTCTTTCTCTCTATATATATACATATATGTATATATACACACACGGATATATATATATATATATGTCATGTATGCTTATGCAAGTGCTTAGTTGCATGGACACATATGCTCATATAAAGCAAAATTTAATGAGACATTTGATGGATTGTATTTAGGTATCTTAGTCATTAAAATCCTCGCCTCTCCCTATTTTTGGATCACTTTTTCAAATTCAATTGGTTTGATCTATCTTTGAACAATTCTATAGCTATAGCATAGAACTTGATATTTAGAATATAATTTACAATGTAAACTTTACCATGAAGGAATATGACAAATTTGGGATGCGAGAAATGTGGATATTGTTAAGAATTATGAGATTTAATCTTAAAATTAATTGGTGTCGTGTAAAAGAGACTAAAATCTTATAAGGCGGTATTGAAATTTATGAATTCTTGATGTAAGATAAGTGTATATTTTAACATTTCTTATCACGTGTGACTTGATTTGAAATGTGTTTCAATGTAGGCCAAGTACACATGATCCACACATAGATTTGAGATGGGTTTCAATGTGGGACAAATACAAGTGAGACACAAATAGAAGATTAAACACGCGTAAAAGATGAAGAAAACGGGACCAATGACCTATCTTTAATACTTATGTCAAGAATTATGAAACTGTATCCTAAAATCAATTGATGCTAAATGGAGTAATTCAAATCTTATAAGGTGATGTTAAAATTTATAATTTTTAAATGTGTGACAAGTATATATTCAAACAAATATGGTATACTATGATCAATTTTGGTCCTTAATTAGAGTAGGCCCTTCAAATTTGAATCTAGTTAAAAGCAACACGTTATGGAATTCACTTGGTGTCAAAAAATTAGATCTATTTCAACCAAATTAATATTAGAATTGAGTTGTGATATGATGAACCGCTATAATGTATCACCTTATTTGATTCAAATAAGCAATTTAGATATAGTTCAAGCTTACATTTTCATTTACGAGAAGCAAAACCATTACCTTGTCATATATCTTTCATTTTCTATTTATGCTTAGCTCATAATTGATTTGCTTATCAGTCTTACAAAGTAGGTTGTTTTCATAGTCATTTTGACATTACTAATTAAAACCTTAGCATTAACCATGGGAGGAATAGGACTAGTTCTTTTGGATGACGTGAGAATTTAACTGATAGAATCTGATTATCGAATTATTTGGTGGAGTCCAAATAATAACTAATAAACTCCCAAGTGCAGCGGTGCACCCCCCACATGTACCAAATCAGTTAAGAATGGAACTCTAAAGTAGTAAAGAGTGTCGAACTCAAGACATCGTAGAAGCGAATTTCACCTCGTTACCGCTAAACCATACCCAGGGCAGGAATAGGAATAGTTGGTGTAACTTCTACAGCTTTTCTAGGTGGTAAGATCTCGTAAGTCGATATTGTTAGGGGTTTTAAAAGATGCCTTTAATTAATCTCAAAAACTACGTAAAATGCCACATATTTTATGTTGAGGCAAAATTTTGCAATATCCCCATATCTCATTTCTCTCTAAGCTAATAGTCTTAGTGTTGTTATTGTTTTTGGTTGTTGCTATTTTAGAGCATTACCTATTATTTTGTTTTTTTGGTTACAAAGGGAAACAAAGCTAACGACTATAAGTCTTCACAATCTTTGTGAGAACCTCTCACTCCTCTTATCCTATGCTAAGAGCACTAGAAGTAGCAACGGGGTTTGCTTAATAGTATAAATATCCAATGGTTGATGTAGCCCAAAATTTCAATTCAATTTGTACATAGTTTGCTTCCGGATAGACATGCCTCATTTTTTTTTTGGATAACATAAAAAATTAGCTAGTAGAGTCTAACAACCAACTGGTAAATCTTTAGCTACAGCAGTGCGACCCTACACATACATCGGTTAGTCAAGGACGGAACTTCATAACAATGAAAAGTGTCATATATGCAACCTCGCAAGAGTAATTTTACTCCCACTACCGCTGAACCATGCGCTTGGGAGCTACAGACATGCCTCATTTGGAGCATTCATTATTGAGAAGACATCTTTTGCCATCTTTACCCAAAGGGTAGAAGGGGTTTTTCAGGGCTACTTTACCCATTAGCAAAATAAAGAGTGAACTAACCTCAATTTGGATAGGGCTTTATTAAAGTTTTACTCGTTCAAAAAGACCAGGTTTAACGCTGTTTATAGATGCCAGTCCTGGGCCCAAATAAAGCTGGGTCTATTAGAGGCTTCATTAGCGCAAGGAAGTATCTCTATTTCTCGGCCTTGAAAATGTTTTTCTTCTGATTCTGCAGAAGCCAGTTTTAAAATTGGGCTCAGACAACAAAAAAAATTAAAAATTGAAATTGAAATTAAAATTAAAATTGGGAAAATTGCATTTTAGTCTCTTAACAATTAACTATCACAATTAGGTCTAATTTCTTATGCCGGTCAGAAATTGTTAGAAGTAAATTGGTTTTTATATACAAATCATTTCATTCCTATGATTCAAACTTTTGAACAATTTTAGTAATTTTGACTTATTGATATACTTTTAATTTTTTTAAGGAGTATATTAAAATGGCTTGTTAATTATGTTGTAATAACTCAAGTCTAAGGGGAGAGCCCAACCCAAAAAATTAATCTATTAAAAAGGAGAATCCCTTGCACTTATCACCCATTGTAAGGTTGATATCCCAATTTATGATCATTATATACACACAAATTGTTTACATTCATCAATTTTTTTAGAAGTAAAAAAGGTTATTATATAAACATCATATGCGTTCTATGATTCAAACTTTTGAATAACTTTAGTAGTTCAGACGTAATGACACTTTTAACTTTTAAGAGTTATATTAAAAATGTCAATTTTTTAATAGATAAAAAAAGACATTTACAACTTCTGAAAAAATTATATTTACCCTAATTATACACATAATAATTTTTCAAGGACAACTCTAACTTCATGTTACCTTAAATGAAAAACAAAAGGTCAATGATGAATGTGACTTATAAGTGAAGTACTCACCCTATCTTAACAAAGATCCTTTTAGTGACAAAGTTTTGACTCCTAATAGGTCAAAGCTAGCAATGCCTTGTGGCTTAACATAGCTCAAAATCTTGACATTGTCAATAGTTCCATATGATCAAAATCTTATATCAACACCTGGAGTATTCACCAACCATTGACTAGAGGAATATTGGGGAGGATTTCGTCACATATAAAAACATAATAAATATGTCTTATAAATAATCAATTCACCTATTTTTCTTTTTTCGTTTGTCTTTTTATTTTTTATTTTTGTCATAATATGTTATTTCACTAGTAAAAGGAAATTACATGTAGATGGGTCCAAACCATTTTAAATAACTTGTAACAAAAAACACTATAATATCTTAACATGCTAATAAACTTATGGTGCACAACCAAAACAAAGAATAGAAAATTAACTTATCGTTAAAAAAAAAAAGAGAGTATTTAGCCTCAAATTCCCTTCATTTTTATTAAGTGAAGCTCATATCCTAAACTTCTTAAAATATGAGACACATATCCCTTTTATTAAATATTAGGGATTTATTAAATTTTTTGTTAAAAATCCATGAAATTCTAATTTTGGCCTTGCGATCCCACTTATCATGTGCATCATGCAGGGAGCATCTTCAACTTCCTTTTATTCTCACTATTCTGTGATAACCAAAGGAGTCCAAATCAGATTTCAGGTGAGTGCATTGACTGAAATGAGATTTCATACGAGTAGAAAGATAGAGGGAGCAAGACCAATGCCATGCATAGTTCAAGAGAGAGATCGAGAAAGAAGAAAGAAAAAATTTGAGAAGGGAGTCGAGACACAATCTGGATATTTTCTTAAACACGCGTCAAGATTTAAATATTCTTATTTAATTTTTATTGTTTATATAATTTGTAAATGACATACTTATCTTTAATTCGACAGACAAATTAACAGACATCTAACAAAATAAATTTGTGTCTCATATTTTGTGAAGTTTTTGAAAAAGAATCTACAACACACTAGAACATCTTATTTTGAATCTAAGTCTCACTTAACAAAAATAAAGGAGGTTTGGGTCGAAAACACCCGAAAAGAAAAAATGAACTTATGGTGAATTTAGAGAAATTATTCAAATTTCAGAGGTCACTAATGTAAATCATCACAAACACATTCTTAAATCAAATTCGGGGAACGCTAAATGACCAAAATGGTCTTTTATTTTTTAGATTTTTTATATTTTCATTCTTTATTTACCAAATGCGACATTTCAGTCATGCATCTTTTACTTTGTGATAATGTTAGTTCTTTTTGTAAAATCTGTTAAAAAATTACGGCAAATTCATATGCAGCTCACAGGACCTCCAATTTTTAGAATTAGGTTGAGCAAAATTGATATTTTAACATCATAAATTTACCGTTAAGTTTTTAATAATTTAACAAAATGGATCGATGTGGTCCGAAAAAACAAGATGCGAAACTAAAATATCATAATTAGTAAATGAGAGACAAAAATATTAAAAATCTAACAAATAAATACCATTTTAATAATTTCCTCTTCGGGGAATCAGATCTCAGATTCCCGGACACTGCCGTGACGGTGTGCGTTGACATGTGAAATAAACAGAAAAAATAGATAGAGAGAGGAGGGGATCAAGATTTGGAATAGGAGGAATTCATTCCCCTCATTTCCCCCTCTTTACAACTCAAAGGAAAAGAAGGGAATCCCAATTTCCATCGCTCATCACCTCCATTCATTTCTCTCTCAATTCTATTACAAAACCCCTCATCACCTACACACACATATATATACGTATATTTATATAATCCAATTGTATTGAATTGAAGTGAAATGGCGTATAGGAGGAGGCAGCAAGTGACTAGGGTTTCGACCATCAAGGAAGAGATTGGGAATCCGTACAATCCTCCATCTCCGCCGCTAGAAGAGAGCTCGTCGGCGTCAGTGTCGGCGTCGGCTTCGTCAGCCTCTTCGCTCGCTGCCAAAGCCATCAGAGCTTCGTCGGCTTATCGCGACTCGTCTCTCTCCTCCGCTTATTCTCCCGTCTCCAATCCACTTCGATCCTCTTCTCCTCCGTCAACTGAGGTATCTAAAAAGTTTTATGATCAAAGCGAGACTCGTGTTGTAGAATTCAGAATATCTGTTTTTATGATCAAAGCGAGACTCGTGTTGTAGAATTCAGAATATCTGTTTTTATGATCAAAGCGAGACTCGTGTTGTAGAATTCAGAATATCTGTTTTACTTGAACAATATTTAAGTTTATAATCAAGTGATATATGTGTCGTAAGCTTGAGAATTGATTATATATCAACTAGATCTAATGTAAATTTACCGGCTTTATCAGTTCAATCGGTAGCATTAAGTTATAAAACACAATGTAGAATCATTATTCTTGCTTTAACTATGTATCGACTAGATTCAATGTAATTAACCGAGTTACTAGTTAAGTGTATAGCACTAAGTGATAGATTAATTAATATTCTTGCTTTACTGTTGAATCTCAATATGAAATATGTTCTAAAAATAATTGGAATTTTTTTTAGAAGATTCTGTGGTGAGTGATTTCGGTGTGATATTGGTAGTTTATTATGATTATTGTGGTTGTGGTTGTGATATTCTGTGGAAGGAGCATTATTCTCGTAGCTGTTACATCTCAGTCTAGATGCAGGAGAGAAGTGGCGACATGTGATTAGTGGAGAAGGTGGTAGAATTTGCAAGATCAGTAGTGAGTCATAGGAGTAGAGAACGTGGTATACTTGTGTTTGTGATTCTGTAGAAGGATGATTTATTTTAGTAGCTTGTGTGTCTCGGTCTAGATGCAGGGGGAAGTGGCAGTGTATGGTTACTGGAGAATGTTGTAGACTTTACGAGATTGGTGGAGAGTGGTAGGAATGAGACATTGTAAAGCTTTGTGAATGGAGCGACTCTGCTTGTGTGTGCAGTGCATGAATATGAGCATTGGGCGGAGAGAGGGATTCTTAAGAAATCATATATGGTCAAAGTTTGCATTATAAGTTGTCATGGATACCTTCTGATGCATAAGTCGTATGCAGAATCAGTGTCATGGAAATTCCTGAAAATAGGGTTCATCATAGGAGTTTTCAGATTTTTTTTCTTGGAGTGTCTTTGCTGCTTGTCTCAGTGACATCTGATAATGATTTAGTTCAATAATTCTAAATCTAATTGACTCTTGGAGTTGCTTCATTTTTGTATCTGAGAGAAGTTTGATCCGATGATGCCAATATATCTGTAATTTTTAATTCCTGCCACGTAATATTGTTTCTTGAATTTTCAGAGGCTACCACTTCTTTTTGTTTGTGATTATGATTCTTCTTTCTACTTTTTTTATTATTATTATTAATGTAGGATGCACCCACCTATGAGTATACATCAATGAAAAACTTGAATGAACCCAAACAAAAATTTTGGGGGGTACTAGCTCGGAAAGCTAAAGCCATTCTTGATGATGACATGGGCCAATCACATGAAACACCAGGAAGGGCAAGATTTCAGATGTCTGATAGAACAGGGAAGGATCAGGTGAGAATTAAAGTTTAAATTCTTGCTAGTTGAAGAATTTGAATCACTTCAACTCTTTTGAAAGGCAGCCCTTTGGAGCTCATTTTTTGCCATAATTGACATTTATAAAATATATTTGTTCCTCATTGATGTTGAGGTGTCCCTCCTTAAATTAGTTTGACCTAAATATGTTTGGAAAGCTTTAGACTGCTAACTCTGATGATTCTTGCTATGTCTGTTATAGCCTGTTTGTGTTATTATGAGTATGAAGCTGCTGTCTGATTTAGTCTTTATTTGTCTGTTTTTGTTTTCTCTGTTTGCAGTACCAATCATCAGAAAGCCGTCGAAAGACAGACGGCCCAACATTACAGAAGGGATTAGGTGCAATCGCGTCATCCCTTAATTATATTGGGGGCACAATTGGCAATAAAATAGAGGTAATCTTCTTTCTGAAGTTCCTGTTTGAAAGATCCATGGCCATGAAATCTGCATGCTGAACATTTAAATCTAATTCTAGTTGCTGGTCTATGATGCTTCTACTGGATTTGGAAAACTTCTGTATCTTGTCTTTAATTAAGCTCACAGATTAGAGATCCATATTATAAGACCATGGACTTTTGCAGTAAATGCTGCTAGGTGGCTCTAGAGAAGCTGAGGGAAATGGAATCAAATGAAAGACCTAGAGGGTGTTTGGCTTAGCTTCCTTAGCTTATAATGTCACAAAAAGGGGTAAAAAAAGGAGGGAGAAAAAAAGATGAGTAAACCTGGTGGTTTTCGTCAAACCAACCTTTGTGTAAAGAACTTATAAGCTTGAGAAAAAGAAAGTGTAAGGGGTGAGATACTCCAAAAAGAAGCTTTAAAAGAGCTAGAGCTTCTTTCTAGAATATATAAGCTCAAAAAACAGCTTATAAGTCCATTTTAATCAACAGTTCCACTGCCCTGAATTGACGAGCCGCCAGGGAAATCTGCCAATTTGATTGAGTGCATGAGAGTTTTTGAGAATTGAAGGCTTCGGCTGTGGGCATATAAAACTTTTTCATGGCTGTCCTAGCAATTACAGTCATATTATGTGGGCACCTTCTGGTATAAGTATTTCCTGCCCATGTCATGCTTTCCCCTTCTCCCCCAGACAAATCGAGAAAAAAAGGAAATACAAGAGTAAGGTTGTTGTATTTTTTAGAGAAGTGAGTAAGGTTGTTATATTTCCTCATTTGTTCATGATTATGAAGTATTGCTCCTTTCAAACGAAGTGCCACTACCACCATGTGCAGTCTCACTGTCATAGATTGATGGTTCTTGTAGGAAAGAGGAGTGGAGGAGGATGATGGTCCTTCAAATTAAGCTAATGTGTGGAACAAGTGGCAAAGTTTGCCAAGGCCACAAGACAACAGTTCATAACAATCTGAAAGCCATCGTTCTTTATCTTTACACTCCTTGTTTAGTATAACCAGAATTTCTGTTACTGTGCTCCATATTCTTTTGAGCGCCTTGGTTATATGGTAGTTTTCACCACTGCAGAAATTGTCCGGCTATGTGTAACAGCAAATGATGTATTTTGATTTATTCTCTTTTACTCCATGAAGAGTTAACCGTTTGGTGTTCAGTGATAAAGTCTTTACACAATTTCTTATGCAAAACATGTTGCCGTGTAGTGAGAGGAAATGTAGTGGTACTTTTGGAAAGGTGGCATGGGATGGGGTCATCTCAAAATAGAAAGTGTGACCATACAAGTGGGAAGGAGGAGTATGTGTTAGTTGTGCGCATAATTAAATAGTCTACATGCTTCGTCATCATCTCTACTTGTTGCCCTGAGACTTGTACAACACTTGTTCTCAAATTGTCGGGGTCAACAATTGTTTTACATGAACTTGTTGCACTTTGTTTTTTGCAGGAGGGTCTTACTGTTGTGGAGAATCGTACTGCCGACATCATTCAAGAAACCCGCAAGCTACAAATAAGGAAAAAGGGTAGTAGTTCTGTGCCTCAGGATCAGTCCTCAAATGTTAGTGGTGTGCGGCAACAACCCGCAACGCAGACCCAGACGCAGACTGATCTGGAAACTCAACTGAAGGCATCTCGCGACGTAAGGTGCCAACTGTCTAGCACTGGTTAAATAACAAAATTACCAATAAAGGAAAGGGGGTTTACCATCTTTAGCTCTATTTTATTTTGAATAGTATCTCGTCGAACTCTTTTACATTTGTTATGACACTAATACCTAGCTTGGATTGATTTGTTTCTAGTTTAACACCTTAAATCCCCACCCCCACCCCCCCAACCCACCCACACTTCAAAAACAAATAAATAAATAAAAGAAAGAAAGAAAGAAAACTAAAGAATAAAATATCCTTGACATAATATTAGTGATCTACATTCGTATTTATGTTGAACCGGTAGATGAGTCAATGATGTGATTGCATGAGTCTGTCATGCAGCCTTTTGACCTGGCCTCTTGTGGCTTATTACTGAGGACTCCACATAGTAGTGTAGACTGGCTATTTGATTTCAATCTTTTTATTCCTTTTTGCAATATAGTATGGGTTCGTCTTGTCTTGTGGTTGTGGTTGTGTTGTGAGTTCCTTTCATGTCTCCTCTTTTAGATGCATAGGTATTAAGCTGTAATTTACTCGGCTTATATGGTGGAAAATTGGATTTTTCTCTTTTTTCTTTTTTAAGTAACATGACTGTGTGAACTTGAACACAATGGAAGGAACCTGGGTCAATAAACGCATTTAACATACTTCTTGAGCAGTGAATGTAGTTATGATGTTTTGAATGGTGAATGGTGCTTGCGTTTTTTGAGATTATAATATGCCTTCTATTTTGAGTCACAGGTTGCAATGGCAATGGCTGCGAAAGCAAAACTACTCCTGCGTGAGCTAAAGACTGTGAAAGCCGATCTGGCCTTTGCAAAGGAACGTTGTGCTCAGCTGGAGGAAGAAAATAGAATCCTAAGAGTGAGTCGTGAAAAAGGAGACAACCCAGATGATGATGATTTGGTATGCAGACAATTTCCCATAAACACCACCCCCCCCCCCCCCCCCCCCCCCCCCCCCCCCCGGCAAAAAAAAAACACCCCCCGACTTCCCCTACTTTGAGCAACACTTGTCAGCTTGCAAGCCGAGGATTCTGGGAATCTATTTTGAACATTTCTTTTTATGCAAGTTTAATATTCTCTCACTTCTCTTTTTGCTCTGACCGTTGTTTGTGAGAGCATTTCTCTATTCTAGGGTAACAGCTAGAGAGCTTATAAGGCAAATTGATTATGTTTATTGACCTATATTGCTTGGAATGTTTTCATATCAGATAAGGCTTCAACTTGAGACACTTTTAGCTGAGAAGGCTCGATTGGCACAGGAGAACTCCGTCCTTGCAAGAGAGAATCGTTTCTTAAGGGAAATTGTTGAATACCACCAGCTCACCATGCAGGATGTTGTATATCTGGATGAAAATAGTGAAGAGGTATCTGAAGTTTACCCCATCACGGTACCTATGGGCAGTAATATGCGTTCCCGGAGCACATCACCTACTCCAGTCCCCTTCTCCCTCCCTACTTCAATGGCTTCCCAGGATGTAAATCTGCAAGTCAACCCAGATGCCTCGTCCCCTCCGGTGCGGCCCTCAGAAGCCAAAGAGGCTTCCAAACCTGTCACTCGACTAAGTTCCTTAACAGATTTATCGGCCGAAGAACATCTGGAAAGACATGAAATTCCATTTGTTGGATAACTCTGGTTTGATTTCCCCTCTTTTCCATCAACAGTTTGAAATGTACCGATATCACTTGGTTTTTTTTTTTTTTTTCGCCATTTATATTTGTTATCTTGTCAATCATTTTGGCTGTTTTATAGATTATGATGCATGAGTTGATGGGATTTGTTGTGATTGTTAGCAACAGAAAGAGAAGGCAACAGAGCCACTTTGTAAAGTGCTTCCTCTAAGCACATGTTGTGCTGCTTGTAAACTGTATATTGTTGGCAAATGGTATTTATTTTTTTGATTTAAGGAAAGGCCGAAGTCATTACATCACTTAAGACGTTAAAGACTCATACTTTTGATGTCATCTCTTCTTCCCCCTATTAGCGGTGTGACTGCAATGACAAACCACGATGATCCATATGGAAGGGTAGAGTTCATCACCAAATTTTATAACTTCTTGTCTTCTCCCAAAGAGGGATGACACAAAAGTTACATGTGAGTCGTATGAGATTAAAATTTCATGTACTGGGTTGAGAAATTAAAAAAAAAAAAAAAATTAGAACGAGATTCAAATGTTCTGTGAGTTTGGGGCTAAGTTGAATTTCTTTTAATTTAAGGACTAAATTTAATTTATTTGTAAACTTTAGGTACTAAATGTTATAATACTTTTTCCATTTTACTCTTTTGTATTAACACTACTTTTAACATCAGGGACTAAATTGATTACTTTTTTAAAAAATAGTAAGGATTGATTTGAACCGTTTGAAACAATGAGCAACTCAAAAAAATTAAAAACAATGGAGATTATTTCCATAATTCTCCCTTCTTATTATTTTTTTTAAAGTAAAAAAAAAAAAAAAAAAAATCTCCCTTCTTATTATTATTTCTGGAAGTAGTGGCGCTCCTGGAAGTGATGATGGATTTTTTATGACACAAGCGGAGGCAGCGTATTGAAAGAGCTACCGTACCCAGTGCATCACAGTACATAAATAATATTTATAATAAAAAAATATAACTTCGAAATTCAAAATATATAATAATAATGACAGTAAGAAAATAATTGAAGTTTCACATTTTTGGCCTTATTTCTAGCAACGCACCTAATGAACACCATGTTAACCAAGGGCCTACATCTAAAAAGTTTTGCCCCTAAAGTAAATTGCCAACCAAGCATAGAAGTTAATGCCAATATTGACAAGCTAGCAATTAAACCCCATTCAAGCCATTCTTGTCCCAATCCATGGAAAGTGGGCAATGTTTCCAGAAACTGCCTCGACATATTCGCAATGGCCATCCACAATCAGATTCGACATGTAAAAATTTAACGATTCGAATTGATATCAGTCCTTTTATATAAGATGAGTCACACACATATGTGAGACTAATTTCTTCTCTCACAAGTTAATGTCATTTCAAACTGATCGAATAATTTTTCGTAAAATAGTATTGGTTCTAAATTTTGAAATTAGCCTTGTAGTGGAATTCTTGGGGCGTGTGCAGAGAATTTATTTACCTTTTGACTTAAAATTAATTAAAATATAATAGTTTAAATTTTTAGATGACGTGATCATTTAAAATAATATCAGAGTTTAGGAATTAAAAATTCTTGAGTGTTTAAGTTTAGTTATCACCCATTTAAAACATTAAGAATATCCTCAGTCCCCTACAAGGCTAAAAAAAAAAAGAAAAACGAATCATTTTTGCACGTGCATGACATATATGAATTTATATAAATTTTTTTGGATAAATAGCATCTCGGCCCCCTGTGGTTTACCATAAGTGCAAGTCGAGTCCCTGTGATTTCATAATTGGCTTATAACCCTCTGTGCTTTTGAAATTGAAGCACACGTGCCCCTTTGGTCCAAGTCCGTTTAAAATTTTAACGGCAATATCAAAATGACACAAATGCTCCCGAGGTAATGTCAGCATATCAAATATCTTTAAAAACACAAGGGGCCATTGCACACCATCATTAAAAACACAAGGGGCTATTGCGCACCATCATTAAAAACATAGGGGGCTATTGCACACCATCATTAAAACACAAGGGGTCATTGCGCACCTCATACATATTGGTCAATCGTGTAAAAAAAACAAACAATTGCGTTACTAACATGTGCATAACAAATTCTGTTAAAATTGACAGATTATTTGACGGAGGGGGCATGCATGCTTCAATTTTGAAAAGCACAGGGGGTTATAAGCTAATTATGAAATCATAAGAATCCGACTTGCACTTATGGTAAACCACAGGAGACTGAAACGCTATTTACCCAATTTTTTTTCTTAACCTTGTTGCTTAATTATACGGAACCATACATTTTTTAAACTAGATTATATATCCCAAAATAAAAACCTTGTGTCAGTCTAAGTCCGTGATAGAAGAAGAATGAAAAAAAAACAAATAGTATTAGTTAATTATGTGGAGACACAGATTTCCCCATATTATCATCCGATGATAAGAGGTCACATTTCACTTTAATGTCTGATCTTTTTGCTGACCTGTCTGAATATGACTGGCTACTGTTTGAATAATTACACAAATTGTGGACTTGCTGTCTTTACCAGCTGTGTAGTTAGTTGCTCACCACTTATTCTTCTTCCTATTTTTTATTTGTTCATATTAAATGCTTTACCTTCAATCTCCTGAACCCTCTCATTGATACCAAGATTTCATATACGCAAGAATATAATTCCAGGCGTTTTTGTTGATACCTGAGGCTAAGGGGTGTCATCCGGGAGTCCTTTCGAAAGAATGAGTAGTGTCGATAGATCCATTTAACCAATAACCAATTTTACCTAATGAGAAAAGATTGCGCTCGGTGTGGAGGTGATTCAATAATCCCATAAATTACATGAAAGACAGCCATGGCCAATTGTGCCTGTTTTCAACTAAGCAACTTATGGTGAATTCTTGCACGCCAGGAAGGGACATTTTCAAAAGCTTTATTAGACCATTGCTCTCTGATGCTTCTTGTGGTGTATTTGCACATGATTTTCGGGTTGCTGCAAGTGCTGAGAGCTCAACCAATGCCAGAACTATCAGCACCTGGGCTTGATTCACTTCTGCAAGACTATGCTTTCAGGGCATTTATTCGCCCGAAAACAGGCCTACCATACGATGGCAATGTGCCTTCCAATTTGACAGGGATGAAAGTTTCAGCATTGAGGCTGAGAAGTGGAAGCTTGAGAAGAAGAGGTGTAAGCAACTACAAAGAGTTCCGCATCCCAATTGGTGTCATTGAGCAGCCTTATGTAAAAAGGCTTGTTTTAGTATATCACAACCTGGGAAATTGGTCTGAATTGTATTACCCTTTGGGAGGTTACACTTATCTAGCACCAGTTTTTGGCCTGTTAGCTTACAATGGCTCCGATTTATCAGCCAAGAATCTGTCTGAATTAGATATTCGAGCATCAATGGAGCCGATAAGGATAAACTTTTCGTATATCCAAGCTGCGCGGCCTGAGGGCGGGCTCTCGCCAAAGTGTGTTTACTTTGATGTAGATGGTTCAGTTGAATTCAGCAATGTGATTGATCAAAACGTTTGTTCAACTACTAAACAGGGCCATTTTTCGGTCGTGGTTGAGTCACCGGCTCCAGGTCCTGGAAATGGTGGCAACAATGGAGGAGGTGGTGAAAAAGGCAAGAATAATGTGTGGAAAGTAATTGTTGGCTCTGTGGTTGGTGGGCTTGTTCTGATTGTTTTGCTTGGTGTAATGGTTTCTTGTTTGAAGAAATGGAGTCATAGGAAAAAGATAGAAGGCATGGAAGCAGCGGCAGATAAAGGTGTGCCATTGTTGATGGCGAAAGTTGGGGATACAAAAGCGCCTGTGGCATCAGAGACGAGAACTAGACCAATCCTGGAGAATGAACATGATATCTCGTGACTCGTTGTATTTAGAAGTTCTAATTTTAAATCACGAGTTTAATTTTTATTGTTCTTGAAAAAAAAAATATTGCAATTTCTTGTGTTCAATTCAAAGTTTCAACCTTTTCCTAGTGGGGGATACAAAAAGCGCCTGTGTCATCAAATACGAGAATTAGATCCATCTTGAAGAATGAATATGTTATCTCGTGACCCATTATATTTAGAAATTACATATTTCGAACCACGGATTCACTTTCTCATGTTCAATTCAAAGTTTCACCGTTTTCATATTCTTCTTGCTATTGAGATGTACATCCTATTAGCTTTCATTGTCCTCTGACTTCTAGGCCATATGATTGTCAACTGTCATTCTTTGTCAAAAGGCTCAGACAACAAAGTACAGACTCAGATATGGAATATCTTGCTGTTACCACTAACTATTTCGTCTGCGTTGTATAACTTTCGTTTTAAATGTGTAAGATTTAGAAATTTATTTTTACGTGTAATATTTTAAATTAAGGTTAAAATCATTTTAATCTTTGAAATTTATCTTAAAGATTAAATTGGTCTTTAAAATGTGTAAAAAATTTAATTTAGTCCCTGCTATTAGTTCCCTGTTAACGGTCAACCCATTGATCGTATGAAATGACGCTCATGCCCTTACCTTTTAAATTCTTACTGATGTGTTAAACATAAAATTAAAAATAAAAAAATAAAAAAACATGATAGTTGTTGGAAACCCAACAGCTATTTCACCTTGTTCTTCCTGTCATGTAGAGTTGGCAAATGAACCAACCCGGCACGGCCTGGCCTAATCGGGGGTTCATAAAAATGAGTCCGGCTCGGCACATATGTTTAGTGGGCTGAGCTGGGCTGGGCTCAATTCTTGAAATATAGGACCTAGCTCGGCACATGAGCCCGCTACCACGAGTCGCGAGTTGGGCCGAGCTGGGCTGGGCCAACCCATTTTTAAATTTTTTTTTTTTTATTAGTGTGTAGTGTAAAGCTATAAGAGGGAATTTCGGACTTTTTGGATAATTGTACTTTAAAGTGAGATTTCAAGGGCTTAAATGGTGCCATAAAGTGTCATTAGAGATGTAGTATAGTTAGATTTGAGGTTCGTTATCTTGTGCGAAGTTTAGAGCTTGTTTTGTAAGCATTTAGAAGGAGATTTGTTGGATTTCTTGTGAATTACTTGAATTAGTTGCATTAGTAGTTATTATATTGTTATATTTGCTCTAACTGATCATGATTGAGTTATATGTTGTATAAGTGTGAAGTTTATGACCTAAATACTAAGCATGTGGAAAGGTTTTAATTGGATTTTATGTGAATTAGTTGAGCTTGGTGCTTAGTTGGTTATTTGAGTTGATGTAGTTATTATAATTGACTTTTAAATGATTTAAATAAGAGTTTAAATGGTAATGGTATGTAATATGTAGTTGTTTGGAGAAGTTTCACGAAATAGGTTGTATAGCTACTTCATTAAAATATGTTTGTATCTTGTTTATAATACCGTGTTGCTTATAATTATATGAGTTATGTTGTAGGAAATGACTACTTAGAATATAACGAAAAAAACTTAAATTTAACTTTTTTTACAAAAAAGTTAATTTAACAATTAACAAGATATAAATTAATTGATAATATTAATATAAATGATAAAACATTACTTAACAAATCACAAGTTCACGAGACACGGATACGTTACTAATAAACATAAAAAAAGAACATTACATAAATGCTTAAAGAAAGTTGGTGGAGAAGTTATCTATTTTATTATGCTCCTTGTGTGAGTGTTGGGCCTGTTGGTGGTGGTGGCGGCGGTGGTTGAGGATTAAAATAGTTTGGAACATTTGAGTGTTGAGATACAAAATGTCTTACAAGCGTTCCAGTTTCAAATTGACGACGAAATATATATTTACGTTCACAATAGTTACAAATTACATACTCATATTTTTCAAAGTAAGCAAAATGATTCCAAACATTTGAACGTAATCATTGTGAAAGATTTTCTTCCCTAATAGTCATAGATATTATGTATTCTCTTGTAGTAAAATAAAGAGACAATATGTAGTAAAATAAATATATAGTTTTGTAGTAAAATGAAGTTGAATACACTAACTATTTATAAGAAAAATTAAATATACAAATTATAATATCAAGATGGGTTTTATCTGGGTTCGAATTGGGCCTGAGTTGGGCTCGAGTTGGGCCTGTGCTGGGTTCGAGTTGGGTTGGGCTGAGCTGGGCTGGGCTTGGGCACAAATGGGCTGAGTCTAAAAATATATGACCCAGCTCGGCCCACCTATATGTGATGAGTTGAGCCGAGTCGAACCCACTTTCATTCGAGCTGGGTTGGGTCTGAATTTTTGTGTGTTGGACTGAATTGAGCCTGTGTCAGCCCGGCCCAAATGCCACCTCTACTGCCATGCCTGCAATGCATGGCCAACCAAAAAAAAACAATCTCATGGACGCTATATAAGTACTCTCCCCCCTCCCCTCCCCTTCCCTTCCCTTCCCTTTCCTTTTTTCTTACCTAACAGATGCAAAAATCCCCCCCAAAAAAAAAACCACAACTACAAATTTGCAAAAATTCCCAAAAAAAACAACTTCAAAGAAGGAAAAATCCCAAAAAAAAAATAAAACCACAACTACAAATTTGCAAAAATTCCCAAAAAAACAACTACAAAGAAGGAGAGGGGGGAGGGGGGGAGGGGGGGAGGGGGGGAGGGGGTCCTAATTTGTAAATACATGTTTTATATATATGTGATATTAAGTGATCTTAGATTAATTGTATATTTAAAATATATTTGCAAAACAAATAATGTGATTTTTCATCTTCTTTTGTAAAATTGAGCATTATACCTTAGTTGTATGTAAATGTATGCTTATATATTTTGTTGTCAACTAAAAATACTCTATTTAATATATAATATAAGTTAGTTTATATATATATATGCATTGTAGGCAAAAACAACTATGTTGCCAACTTTGACCAAGCTTTAAAATGTTGACTTTGCTTATATAAATACATTATACATACAATACACTCCAAAATCAGTCAAAACACCACAAATACACACACAAAAACGTGACCCCTTGGAGGAGGAAGAAGAAGAACATTTTCAAGGTTTTTCAAAATATTTTTCACATAAAAAACTCATTTCAAGGCCAAATCACTTCATTCAAAGCTTGAAATTGCTTGTTGGGCACTTGTTCTACTCATTTCTAACCTTGCTTGGAATCAAAGGTGAGGAAAAAATTAGTTCATTATTTTAAAGTTTGAGTTGAATTTTAGTTGATGCATTTGTAGTTCTTATTTTGTTAAATTGAAGTTAGATTATTGCTAAGTAGATGATAAGGACCAACTTAGTATATTTATAGCCATTTTGAACAGTAGTAGTATGTATTTTTATTTTTTGGGTATTTAAATTGATAATTTGGCTTATATTTGAATAATTGTTGTTGTAGTAGTTGAAATTGAGTTGTAGTTGTTTCTATAGACTTGTTAATTATTGTGTAGTAATGTTGTAATGCCAAATTTTCAATTTGAATGACATAGCAAAAGTCAAAAATTCCAGCCATGAATGCATTGCCATTTTGGACTTGTTGGGCTTGTATTAGATGGCTTTTGATTGGTTTCCGAGGGGGTTAATGTAGTTGCTTGAGTGGTAGGAAAAGGTTCGGAGGTTGTTTGATTGCTAAATTGTTAGTTATGTTCTTTGGAATTTTGGATAGTCATTCTTTGAAATGTCTATGTGTTGTCTTTGATTGTTTGTTACTGTTTGCGTAGTTGATTCTTGGGTTGGTGTTGAGTAGGCTTGGGTTTGAATGCATGTTGAAATGTGTATTGAGTTTGGATGGCCTATTTTGTCATCTAACTTAAGTGTTTTAGAATTGTATAGTTGATGATTGTTGAAGTGGTGTTTAATTGATTGTTGAATGTTGAAGGACCGGGAGTTAGGCAACCTACTTTGTTGTTCTCTAAGGATATAATTGTCAAGTGTTGATTGTTGAATGTTGAAGTGCCGGGAGTTAGGCAACCTATTTGGTTGTTCTCTCAGAATTTAAAGTGTCAAGTGTCAATTGTTGTGAGTCATGATGGTGTGTGCCACCTCTCGGGCAGTATTGGGCTTGCCGAGTTGAAAACGACATGACTATCATACTGTTGTGAGTCATGATAGTGTGTGCCACCTCTCGAGCAGTATTGGGCTTGCTGGGTTGAAAACGGCATGACTATCATAGTGTTGTGAGTCATGATAGCGGAATGCATTTGGTGCACGGGTAGGGTTCGTGGTTGGTGCACGGGAAGAACAGCTTCAACGAAACAAGTGTATCGTATTCTTATTGAATGATTACTTGTTTTGCTTAAATTGAATTGTTGTTGTTATTGATGTTTATTGAGTAATCATTGTTCCTAGGGTGATTTCCCAAGTGGTAAAGAAAGCGTTTCCAAAACATCCTATTGAACCCTCGCTGAGCTTTGTATTGTATAAGCTCACCATCTTTGCTGTCCTTTCAGGTGTTCCAGATTTAAGGTACATGGAGTTTGTGTTGTCAGATAATGTGGACAAGCCGAGGCTTGAATGCTTGCTTAGTTGTTTCTTATGTAGTTTTATACTTTTGTTATGTTGTGTTGTATTAAGTTTTGAAGTTTGTAATGTATCACTTAATTTAAAAGTTTAGTGGATTGTATAATGTTAGGTTAGTTGTTTTTCTTTTGGAATATGAATAGGTTGCTAGACTAGTATTATATCTATTATGTATGTGTATTGTATAGTTGGATACATAGTTGTCGAATCGTGAATCGAAATGTCATTTTTTTGAATCGTAAATCGTACCAATTCGGTCACAAATTTAAAACTAGATTAATTTGATATATTATGTTTCTATTAACAGTTTTTAGTTGAAATTCTTCTTTTGAATGAATATTAATATATGTTTTTTGTTACTTTTCTAATAATCACTATCTTGCAAACTAAATTCCAAAGCAATTTTATGTCCAAAGTCCAAACTACAAAGACCACATACAATAGCCCAAGACGTTGTTGCAAAGAGACTTCAGATTGAGAAGAGAAGTCGTCGCTGCTATTGGTGCGCCAATATGCTGAGCTTTGCCATGGGGAGACGTTGGAGCTAATTTGACGAACTTGAAGCATACCAAAAGACCTGCTGCGGAGAACCGAAGACTATAATAGTTGTGATATTGTGGGTTGTAATCAAAGGAGACGGTGGCGAGGAGTTGAAAGCTACAACGTTGAGCAGTAGCAGTGGATGATTGAAAGTAGTAGTGGACAGTGGATCTTGAACGGCGAGGTGAGCAGAGGCCATGAATGTGTTCGCCATTCGACGATGGGTAGAATGGTGCTGGCAATGAGATGATTCGATGGATGGATCACGAGATGCCGTCAATTTGTGAGTGTGGCTGAATCACGAACGATTCAGTGAATTGTACGATTCGGTACGATTCACATACGATTCACGTTGATTCACGATTCTCTCATTTGATTCGTATTGATTCTTTGCTGAATCGTATCGAATCATACAATTCGCATCGCGAATCGTACGATTTTGACAACAGAGGCTGGATGTATGTTGTTGAGACGGAGGCATATGTCTTGTTGTTGGATGTTGAATGGTTGGTTAATGAATGGTGTTGAATGTGTTAGAGTTGTTGTTGAAGTTGTAGTACTGGTTTAAAGTCCTGTTGTCCATATTACAGACGTTATATTGCTGAAATTCCATCGCGTCCTGACTGATCATAAGTGTGGTCGAGTTGGGGCGTGACAGGGGGGTGGAGGGGGGCTCCTTATATAGCCGTGGGATGGGATTTTGCTTTTTTTGGCATGCATGACAAGTACAAACTATGAGAATGAAAGAAGCAAGGGGAGGGGGAGGGGGAGGGGGAGGGGGAGGATGGGGAGGGCTTATATATCGTCCATGAGTTTGCTTCTTTTTTTTTTTTGGTTGGCCATGCATTGTAGGCATGGTAGGAAGAACAAAGTGAAATAGCCGTTAGGTTTCAACAACTATCATGCCTTTTTTTTTTTTGTTTAACACATCAGCAAGAATTTAAAAGGCAAGGACATGAGCATCATTTCACATGTTAATGGGTTGACCGTTAACAGGGAACTAACAACAGGGACTGAATTGGGCTTTTTGTACACCTCAGGGACTATTGTGTGAATTTTATCGCAAGTGCACGTATCGCAACAAGTAATAAAGTGATAAGTAAATATTATTCCTACGAGGACTGTGATTATTAACTACCGAAATTGATTTAGCTCTAACTTTATTCGTATAATCAAAATTCGAGAGTTTGTAAATAATGACTAAAGAATTGACAAAACTTATAAAACTAGCAACTAACGCAATTATGAAATTACTGGAAAAGTTTATTCACTAATTAAAAAGCTCTAGGGTTCCGATTTCACCAAGATCTATCCTACTCGAATATGCTGATTGAATTCAACTGATGACTATTCCTTATGTTGCCAGCAATTTCACTAAGGTAGATATTAATCTTTCTCAAGCATCAATAACCTATCCCAATAGGCAAGCTACCTACATCTCTGTGATAACTGTGAACCTATGGAACGCATTAAGCCTTAGAAATTTAAGTGTTGCACTAGATCTCATAACTATCTCTAGGTTATGACAATTTAATGGTATTTCATACGGGATCTAATTTGATTATCACTTCTCAGTCTCAAACCAAACCACAGATCAAGCAATTGTTGGCCAAGTAATTACAGGCATAAAGTGTAGAATGAAATACTCAGCATAAAAACAGAATAATTCATCAATTAATTAAATAAGCATAATCTGAGCATTCAAAATCTGGCTACATCGTAGTCTTAGAAAAATAGTCTAGAACATCATAATAAATGTAAATAAAATCCAGGGTTGAATGTAATTCATGATGAGAGAGATAGAGAAAACTAGGATTTGGAGAAGAGTCGTGGTAGAAATCCTTCTCTGGATTGTTCTCCGTCTTCAACTCGCGAATCCTGAAATTTTTTCTCCCCTCTGGAATGTTTTTTCTGCTCCAAAAACCAGCCGCCTCCAAAAGCTCTCATTTCTCACGTTTTTCTTCCTTTTTATATCTACTAGGGTTGTCCTCCTTTAACGCCATTTTACAAAGATAACCTCATAATTTTCTGCAGCACAGCGCAGCTGCGCGCTTGGACTGGCGCAAAGGCGCTACAACTGGTCTACCTCAATTAACACGGCTACTTTGACCCTAAGCATTCTCCAGGCTTCACTTCACGTTCTACCCTTGGTATTTCTCTCATTTTGCTCAGAAAACCAGTCTCTTTCACCAAAGTTACCTACACCATAAAACCAATGCAAAACACATAAGATTGCTCCTAGATTGCTCAAGAATTAACAACTATTAAGTAAAAAGTGTGTTCAAATAATATATAAATTAAACACCCAACAGGGACCAATTTGGTTTTTAGGGCAAACCTCAGGGACTAAAATGGTTTTAACCCTTTTAAATTATGTAAAATGTTTTAGGGCTCATTTGAATAAAAAAAATCTTGATGTTACCCCAGAACCCAAAATTTTAAATTGGTAAAGGAAATTCATGTAATAAGATTAAAAATATTTGTCTTGAGCAAGCTCGTAAAGGATATTAGTATTATAAATTTAAGAATAACTAACCATTTTGGATCTCAATTTCACTGGCTTAAAATAATTAATTTAAATTATTAGTTGGATTCAAATTAAAATAATTGCTTATAAATTTTACTCACTTGTTATGTCTTCTACTAATATGAGATATTACATTTGTATCATGTCTAGGGATGGCAATGAAGACGGGTTTTATGGGTACCCGCCCTACCCCCGCCCCCGCCCCCGCCCCTGCCCAAATAGGGCGGGGATTGGAGTGGGAAATAGGGAATGGGGCGGGGGGTGGGGATTAACTTTTAATCCCTGAGTTGGGACGGGACGGGACGGGACGGGGCGGGGCGGGGTGTGGGGATAAACATTTTCCGCCCCACACAACCCGCCCCGCATACATATGTGATTATTTTTATATCTTTAGTTTTACATATATATTAAAATTTTAAAATTATAAATATAAAAGTATAAAAAATGACATTAGATAAAGTATTATAAAAAATAGAGTAGAAAAAATAGATTATTCAAAAGAATTTTATAATTTTTTTTAATCAAGACCACTGCACTAATTGAGACTTGTTATCATTTTACATAAATAATTCCATTTTACTATTGATCAAGTGGATTTAAGAAATTTGTTAGTTGTTCCTAGTTGTACATTAAATAGTTTCAAATAACATAATTAAGGACGATACGGTAATTACTATTATATGTGGCATGCGATAACCAAAAACAACTATAATAATCAATATGATCCCATAACACAAATAAATATTATTTTTTCACATATAGTTCTCATACACAATGATTTCAGTTAGAATTTATTTTAAATACTTAAGATTCAATTACTATAAATTTATTTTTTACTATTTAACTGCAAGTATAAGACTTGATATATTATTAATATTTAACCTTTTTTAAAAAAATGTATTTATATTTATAGTTACTATAATTTTAATTTATATTTTGAAGTTACGAGGTTCAAATTAAATTTAATATCATAGGATTTAAAGAATAATAAAAAAAACCCGCGTGTAATCCCCATTCCCTGCGGGGATTCGGGGACAGGGCAGGGGCGGGGGATGGGGGCATACAATGTAGGGGCGGGACGGGTGTTGGGGGGATATTTTAACTGGCGTGGCGGGGCGGGGCAGGGCATGGGGATAGGTCCCCCCGCCCCATTGTCATTCCTAATCCCGCCTCAACTGAATTAACTTTTGCTCTGTAATTTGCCTAACAACGAGATTGATTAATATGTATTTTTTGCTTTTCGATGCAGTTTATTGACAAAAAGGAAAATGTTATTATTTTTTATTTTTTGGTTGAAAGGAAAATGTTATTAACCCATACAAATTCATATTCTGAAATGGGTTCAAAAAATAGTAATATTTAATAGGTTGTATGACCTTGATTGTTCATAATCTGTAGCTAGGCTGGTAATAAGATGTAGAGCCCAATATGAGCATGGTTTAAATGTTAGAACTAAGACAAGGGTGCACTTTACATTTAGTCCTCATTAGGACACCTCTTTATTTGTTTTGACGACGAGGAATTTATTTTAAGTATGGTTACATTTAGTGGCGGAGATAGGCATCCGGTCTCAGAGTGTGCACTACAATACGGAGTAAAAAACAAAGGGTTGGGGTTCTTATTTATGCATTAACCACTACTTGATTTAAGCACATTATAACTACTATAACTAAACTAAAAACAAGTAAAAATACAAATAAAAAATAAAAGAACACAACTAAAATAAGTTTCTCATCTTTTTTGGCTTAAGAAAAATAATACCTTGATTTGTCATCTGTAGTTGCTCGGCGGGCAGGAGGAGGGTTTATTTATTTATTTATTTTGGGTCTGACGAGGGGGAAGGGTTGAGTTTGTTGGTTTTGTGTATGAAGGATAAAAGGGTCTTTTTATTTTTATTTTTTTTTGTAAAAGAGGCAATTCATTAAAATAAAAACTAGGTACAAAGTGATGTCATCCTATTCCCGTGAGGAGTAGGTCATGTACAAAAATATCCATAAGAGGGTAGAGGATGATAGAGGATAGTTAACTTGCGACGGAGATATTGTTTAGCCACCTAATCTGTTATTTTGTTCGTTGTCCATTTTAAAAACTGAAATGTAACCTGGTCGATCTCCGCTTTTAATACGTTTGCTTATTCAAAAAGTTAATGCAAATTTTTTAAAAAATGCAATCATTATGTTTGAATTTTTTTGGGGATCAAACATTTTTGGTCAAAAAATGCAATCACTATGTTTGATTAAGAAGCTTTTTGGTGTCCGGTTAGTGCCATAGATTTTTGAAGAGCTATCATATCTCTTTTCTAAAAATAAAAATCTGAAATTACCGAATTGTCCTCAGTAGGTGAGGGATAACTTAGTTATAACATGGTTCCGCCACTAGTTACATTATATATCAAAAGTTAGAAATTGTCTAGTGCAGCGATACGTTCCAAAATATGTTTCATGTCAGTTAATAATTAAAAAATATTTATAATGAGAAAATATAAATTTAAACACTGAATCTTTAATTATAATCTCTTTATTCTTTTCATTTTAATGAATAAATGAAGTCCAAACTCTCAGGTGAACGAAATTCAATGCCATGCCAATCAATTTACAAGAAAGACAAAGGAAAATGATTGTCCCATAGTCAATCATATATTTCATGTTAACAATATTAAGGGATTTCAAAAAAATTTGTAGGATTAGTAGAAGTTGCATTCCCGATAACGCATACCAAGATGTGGTGCGAAGAAGGGGGTGGTCCTCTAAGTGAGGCCAGCACGTCAGTTGTGTTCTGCTGCAATGGGCTTTGAGATGAAGGCATGGGCAAAAAAATAGCATCAGGTTAAATAGCAAATGGGAAATTAAATTAATAAAAGAAAGAAAGAAAACCCCCTTGTAGTTGGGTTTGGATTCCCCAATAATATAATAACATTATTAAAAAACTAATGATGATGAAGTGATATTGCAATTATTTGATTTTCACACTTATAAAGTTAGACCATTTTATAACAACTGCGTCTTCGCTCTACCACAATTGATCGCCCTAATAAAGCTATTATGTAGTTAGGGGATCTGAATCCTGCACAATTGCGACTCTTGAATGTAAAGTTAGCTATGGAGTTGAACTTCAAAGGTGATCAGAAATGGGATTCCATTCTAAAATTGATTGATATTGAGTAGAGTAGCCCATGGACCTCTTATGTACTACTTTTGCAATTCATTATTTATCCATGTGGGGGGTAATTAAATTCTTTAACACTCACTTCACGTAAAACCAATATTCATCGGTGAAGACATATTAATATGGTAAAAGAAATTGTTTTGGATTTCTTTTTTTTTGAAATAGTTGCACACCAAAGTCCATACCTGAAACAAGAGCGGATAGAACATGAATAGACAAAATCAAACTAATGCCTAACTATAATACCATGATAAGAAACATAGTATTCCATCGTAAACCAATTGAAATTTTATATATTGGTCCCAAAATTCATTGTTAGTCCTTGTGGATTTTGGAACAATTAAAATCTCAAAAGTAGTACAAACGTCACTATTATGGGCTGAGGCCCATGTCAAATTTAAAATGTAAAATAGGACTTTTCATTCTAGGGGTCCGTTTAGTCTTGGATTTGACAAAATATACGTTTTCAAAATCAATTAAATAAAAATTATATTATTTTTTAGGAATTTGGTATTTTACAAGAGGACAGTAGAAGTTGAATATATTTAACTTTTAACTTTTGAGGACTCGATTTTTCTTACATTTTTGGTCAAGGGCGAATGGCTAAGTCTGGCCTCTCAAACTTTTTAATTTTGGCAACTTTGAAACTTGAAAGTTTTTTTTTTTTCCTTTTTTTTTTGCAAAGTAAGCAAAATTGTGCATTTGAAAAAATAAAAAGAAATACAAGAGTTTTTACAAAGAAAAGAAGATAATCGGGAGGTCAAAAAACCCTACGTCCTGTAAACAACAAATAAACACAACCAACAAACTGCAAACCTACAACTAGCAACAAACCAAGAATGAAAAGCAGACAACCAACGCTCAATTTGTTATAATGATCCCAAAACAAACAATCATGTTACACTGAGATGAATTCTATTGGCAAAGGATCTGTTAATGCTAGTTCTATTAAATATTTTTTCTCTTTGCGCCTTAGTAAAGATATCTGTACAAATTCACTCAACAATTTGCTCCTCGGTGTGTGTCTCATTCTAGAAGATGCATCCATTTCTTTCAATCCAAATGTGATAGATTGCAGCACAAAACAGGAGTTGAAACATATAACTTTTGAAGTCCCTGTTGCCTGCAATAGAATGAGCAAAAATGATAATAGAATCAAAGGAAGTAATAGAGAGATCAATACATAAAAAGTTTAAACTTCCCTTTCAGATACAACTTAGTAAAGTTACAGTAAAAAAAGATATGATTTCTAGTCTCACAACCTAGGTAACAAAATATGAAATTCGCTCGGTTAATACGGAAAATGAACCGGTATTTGGTAATAAACTGGTCTAAACTAGCAAGCCAAGCAATGAAATTGTATTTGGGGATGTTGAAATTAATTAGAAAGTTGTTCAAATCATTTTCAAAAGATTTGTGCAATGATTTTCCTTGAAGTTATTTGTTTGGCACCCCTTATATTTCAAGAATTTTCAATAAGAAACAAAGGAATTATAATCTTTCAAGTGGGGGAATTGCCTTATGTTGTTATACTTCATAGCATATGTTATCATATTATACTTCTATGAAATTCATATTTTATTGATGTTTTGAATTCCCTCAGAGTATGATCTAGCGGTAGTAGGGGTTAAAATTGTTCTTATAAGGTCGCAGGTTCGATACTCTCTAGAACCACTTTCCAGTAGAGGGATATTTTTTCTTATTATTCCCTTCCCGCCTTCTCTCTTCCATCCCGCGGTGAAGCTCTCGGCTTGGACCTTGCTTACCTTTCTCCCCCCGCCGCTTGCTGATCTTGCTCCTGAGTCCTCTCTTTGCCTTTAGTGGGAACTCTTATCAGACTGACGAGTTGGTTAATCAATGATTCTTTTATTACTCTGGGAAGGTAATTAAAGTATAATAGATAGCAGACCTTCGATTTCTCTCCTTTAAAGCAGTTCATATTATACTTCTATGAAATTCATATTTTATTGATGTTTTGAATTCCCTTAGAGTATGATCTAGTGGTAGTAGGGGTTAAAATTGTTCTTATAAGGTCGCAGGTTCGATACTCTCTATTATTCTAGAGTTTTGCTCTTTACTGATTTGGTGCATGTGTAAGGTTTATCAGTTGGTGGCGCACCGTTGCACCCGGGGACTTACCAGTTAGTGATTGAACTTAGCCGGATGATCCAGTAATCAGGCTCTGCCAACTGGGTTCCATGTCATCCAAAAAAAAAATATATATTTTGAATCTTCGAAATGATGTAATTGTATAATTTAGTGAGTGACCCAATATTGTATATCACTACAAATCATAAATAGCGATACTTGCATAATATATTCTAGTTAATAACTGCAGCAAATTTAGGAGGTATGATATGATCAAAGTGAGTCATGAAAAATGATTACAATGATCATATATCAAACTTGGGCTCCGTACAGGAAAATAATTTGATAGACAAAAATATTTTTCTGAAAAAATGATATTTTTTTATGTTTGATTACAATGATAAACATTTTTCGATCACACTTTCACATATATATAAACACACACACACACACACATATTTATGGGTGTGAGGGAGGGAGGGAGGGAGGGAGGGAGGGAGGGGGGGGGGGGGGGGGGTGGGGTTGGGGTGGAATGTGGAGTAGAAAATATTTTTCGAACTTAAAACACATGAAAATATTTTAAACTACTTAAAACTAGTTTTTTCATATTGATTGAAAATATTTTTTAATTAATTTATTTTACGGTATTATTAAATACTAAAAAATTAGAAAAACATTTTTCATAAAAAAAATTTACGGCAAACAAACAATGCCTTGACATAATTCAAGGAGTACAATTATTTAAATCATCATTCTAAAATTAGTTTAGAGTAGAGTAAGAGTTTATAGGTAACTAAAGATTAGCATCACTCAAAGCTGTAAACGAGCAATTTTCTTTGGTTCGGTGAACACTTTAAAATTCTGTTCTATATATGCATGAAATTAAGTCAACATGCATATAGTTTAAGTTTCTATCTTATTTAAATTTTTTTTCCCCCTTTTGGGTCGTCAAATGTTCTTTAAGGTTTTATTATTGTTGATTCTCAATTGAGGATATTCTACTGGAAGATATCTCATGTTAAATGGAGATTTAGTTAAATATATTTTAACACCTAAATATTTTCTTTTCCTTTATTATCTTTTAAGTTTGCAAATATTGCAGTATTCTCAAAATACCTATATTCTGCGGCAATAATTAGGATGTCATTTTTCGCGTGTAGGAATTGTTTATGAATTTGTTGATGGGTTTATTTTACCAATAAATAATTCTCTTTTTGATGACTTTTTTCTAGTATTGAATTTTCCAAATATATGCAGAAAAACTTTGTCTAAATTAACACTCATCCAATACTTACTACATGTTGGAAAATCAACTTTAATTTCACAAATGTTAAAGGATTAGTACAACATTTTTTTCACCGTGTATGATTATCTTGTTCAAGGAAAACTCTCTAACAATGAATTGAGAAGAAAGCTCCTATTAGTCAACATTCATTTATATTGATATTTAATGGAATTCAATGAATTGTCCCTTGTTTTTAGCAAAAAGACAGAGAATTGATGTAGACTTTGTTTTGTCTTTTTGTTTTTTGGGAGCAATACTCATCTTTACTACAAAAAGAGAAGTAAAAATCAAAGGATAAAACATCTTTTCATCAAGTCCCAACTATAATAATTTGGGTAAAATACACCAGATCTTCCTGTGATTAAACATAAGTGTATCAGTATTCCCCATGTTTCAAAAACTAACATAAGTAGTCCATGTATTTTAGTAAAAGTGCAGATTACCTCCCTGCCGTCCAAAAAATCGCTAGTATTGATGGAAGGTGATATGAACGCGCTTGACATACAAATGGGTTGTTGTTTTGATGTACGTGTGAGCAAAATGCATTGGTTATTGGACATAAATACCCTTTCAAAACTAAATAAATAAATAAAAAATAAAAAACACCCAAAAAACTTTATATTTCCTGTCAATACCCCCCCACCCCCCACCTACCCCTACCCACCCAGCCCGTCACCCCTACTTCCCACCCCACCCGCTTTCCCATTATATATATATATATCCTTGACGTATTCCTCTTGGATTTCGATGAACTCGAGCTGGTGTCAGTGGATGATAAGGTGGATGGATCGGTGTGGGTTGATGGCAGTGGCGCCGCCATTGGTTTCGGTTCCATTGCCATCGGAGCAGCCATTTTCGTTTAGTGGATTGGGGAACAAGAAAGTAGTAGTAGAAGAAGAAGAGATTGTGTGTGTGTGTGCGCGTGTCATACAACTATGTGTGAGGTTTGTACGTATTGTAAATATTTGTGTACTGTAAAATTGAAAAGCGAGGTGAGGTGAAGAAGAAACAATGCCAGTGAACCTAATCCAAGATGCTATGGAATTGGCTTGTAATTTGATTTATTTTGCACTTATATTCAGTACTTGCTTGGTTTGACCCTCTTGCCACCATTGTTGAAATTGCAGCTGCTATCACCGATCG
This sequence comes from Ehretia macrophylla, assembly GCA_037974665.1. Taxonomy (NCBI): domain Eukaryota; kingdom Viridiplantae; phylum Streptophyta; class Magnoliopsida; order Boraginales; family Ehretiaceae; genus Ehretia; species Ehretia macrophylla. The sequence goes on along the minus strand of CM075782.1, from coordinate 37,242,245 downwards.
AATACTAGGATCTAAAATTATTACTTTAGTTAACATTTCTGCTAATATACGTTGAGAAGCAGCCTGGATGTTCTTTTCTATGTATGGTTGATAATAAAGTTCTTGGGATTGTTTTGAAAATGGTGAAGAAGAATCAATGGTTGCTGCTGATGTGAAGAACAAGTTTATGTGCATTTTTCTTTTCTTTTTTGTGTTATATATATATATATATATATATATATATATTTCTTTTTCTTTTATTTTTTTTGTTTAAATAAAAGAGAAAAGGACAAAAGAGAAAAATGAAAAAAAATTAAGGGCATTGACGTCTTTTTACAAATTCTGTTAGCTCTTTTGATGAAAAAGAGATGGAAGGAGCCTATGAGCACTTTTACTAAAACACATAGACTACTTATACTAATTTTTGAAACACGGGGGCACCTATGCACTTATACTTAATCACAGGGAGGTCGGTGCACTTCACCCTAATAATTTTCACGTGAGATAAAAGGGTGATACAATTGTGCCTCATGTGAAATAAGAATGGACAAATTACATTCACAAATCCCAAGTTTAAATCTATGCCATCTCATATCAAATAAGCAACCATTATTAGAGCGCATTATTGCATTACAAAATTTATAATTTTAAAATAAATTTGATATAATCCTGCCTAAAATGTGTTCCTCCTCTTAACAAAAAGAAGAAAAGGAATTTCATTTCATGAAAAGCTGGATTTAATTTTTTTGGATGATGTGGAAACTTCAATGATAGAACCCGACCATCAGATTATTTGATAGAGCCTGAACACCAACTGGTAAACCCCTTGAGTGCAACGATGCGACCCCATATATATATCAGATCAGTTAAGGGTAAAACTCTAAAATAACAGTAAAAAGTATTGAACTCACAATTTTATATGAACAATTTTACTCTATTACCTCTAACGCATCCAAGAAAATCTGATGAATGTTTGGGCATCATTTTTACCGATAAATACACTTATATAAGACAAAAGTTGGTCTTACCTATATTCCTACATTTTCATGACATTACAGGAGGCTTTCCTACGATGTGCACCATATTAATAATTGAGAATTTTGTTGGTATACATGTACACATCGTTGGCCCCGACCCAACGTGCACTGACATACATTTTTCAAGCATCCTTGGGAGGAATCCTATGCCACTTCTTTCACCCCAAGTGAATAAATTATGTTTCCGAAATAAGAGAAAGTTTATTGCCCTCTAAGGTTAAATTGAGTGATCGGGTAATAATTTATTATAATTACAAATTTTAAGTTTAAATTTATTCATTTCCGCTGCCACAAAATATTGGCTAATTAATCCTTGATTAATTTAGAGTGTACATTAGGTGTGTCGCTGCATTGCAAAATTTATAGCTTTATAGTGAATTTAATGTGATTCTACCTAAAGTTAGTTTATCACCATCAAAAAAAGAAACAAGAAAAAGAGAAAGTCTGTAGTAGTGTTAGATAGTTGACAGTTAATATAAACACCATTAATTTTTTTTAATAAATTTAAGATATCATAATATTACTGTTAATCCGATTTTTAACGAACTTTTTTTTTGCTTGTGGAGAGACGTACAACACCTTTGTTGTGATAGGTAATGACAAATTAAAGTTCACATAATGAGAAAAGTTAGAAACCTAGTGGTGACAATAAGTTGTGGCATATGGGCACAAGATTTATGTGCTGTATCAGAATCAGATTGAATCCAAAGTATTAGGTTGCTGGCATATGTTTCAGAGGGTATTAAATACACCAGCAGAGCTCCATTGAATTGTATCATTCCACACTTCCACTTGTAATACCCATTTCACTTATGTCACGGAACGCAGTTTTTCTATATTTTGAATATTTTTAATTGAAAGACCTTAAATTATAATATATTTACATTATTATTTATTAATATGTGATATTCATAATACATGTGAGCAGTGTTTACGGCCTTATATTTTTCTTCCCACAATTCCATTGGTAATAACCATTTCACTTATATCACAGAACATAGTTTTTCTATATTTGGATTCTTAGCTAAGAGACCTCAAATTACATGAGACGTATTTACATTACTGTTTATTGATATGTGATATTTATAATATAGGTGAACGCTACTGCAGGCTTTGTATTTTTTTTTTATTTTTTTTCATATACTAGACCAGGAAGAATCCTAGAAGGCATAAGATCATATCTACCTAAAGCATTAGGTTCTTAAAACATATCTCACGTTAGTTATTCTTGATTGATTATATTGACTTATTTTGATTTGTCGACCGAATGTAACTTACGTACTGCTTCCCAAGCCACCAAGGACTATGACATTGGCACATTGCACGGACGATATCCGCTCACCACATCATGACAAATTACTAAAAGCATTGAAAATGCATTTGTAGTTAGACAAATCAATCACAAGAATAAACATTATAAAACAATACACTATTTGGAGAATATTATATTAAATGGAAAAATATTCACACCCTAAATTTCAATGACCCGTGTGTTTATCTCCCTGCAAATGCACATTAATTAATGAAGATGCATGGAGAACCTTATGCTTTTTTATTTGGTAAAAAATATAAACTTCTATTAATTCATAATTAACGAGTCAACTTATATCAAACAGTCATCCAATTCAGAAGGAGAGTGTCAATTTAACATTATTGACTTGTCAATCTATCATCTCATTTACTTGTTGAGATAATGCTAATAACTCGATTTTTAAATATAAGAGTTTTAGCATCTTTCACGAGATAAGATGCAAGGAGAACATATATATATAATTTTAATATGAAATCGGATTACATTAGAGTCTTATCTTTTCTAGATGGATCCTTCGTCGTCTCGTTAATGTAATCCTCTACGTGGGCTATCACTTTGATGCGAATATTCAGTGCGCTATTCTAATTATCACATCATAAGCGTGGATAATTATTTTTGGACGAAGGATATTTTTTGTCGGTTTGAAAATTCAACATCAGAAGAAAGAACAATAGATGGAATTAATCAATATATGGGTCCACTCACTCGATGTGAAGCTATACAATTTGGAAACATTTTCTCTTATTTGTATTACGAGGAGAATCTCGGTAGAATTTAAATTCGAAATTGATAAAAATTTAAATTTGATTATAATTTTGAGTTCGAAATTAATAAGGTATTTATTAGGATTTTTTTTCTAAGGAATTACCTAGTTATTGGATAATAGATTTTGAGAAAATCAAAATCAGATTTAGTTATTGATTTATTATAAATATATATGAACATATGTAATAAAATGTTTAAAGTTACAAAAATATATAATTATTTTATGTATTTTAATTAAATTAATTCTAAATTACTCTCCCGATTACTAATTTTAATTTGGTAAAGAAAATATAATCAAATTATTGTTCAATATAATTATTTATTTGCTAATAACCAACCCGTTGTCTATACTAACTACGAGCAAATTTAACACTCATCTTTGAGGTGTACGAGAATTTCTCCCCCCATTCAACCTTGATCATTTCCAATATAAATTTTGTTGCCTAATATTTATTTTATACTCGTTCTCGTATAAAAAATGTACAAAAATACCCCTTCTTTATATCTAATATTTATATTGTATTTTTTTTGTGTATTTATAACTTCAGGCAGTAAACAAAACTACAAGAAATAAAACTTCAAGCAAAATGTTACACAATATAAATTGTAACATTTTTTTTCTATTATTTATATTCTTTTTTTGATTAATATCTTTTTAATACTTAATCTATATATATGATTTAACATATTTTCCTCTCATTTTTTTGTATCACTTAGCTACTTTTTTGTTATTAGGTAAAAAGAATGAGCATTTTTGTACATTTTATATTTTACAACAGCAATAACGGACATTTTTATTATTTAAAGCATAGAGGGTTGAGTAATATAAAATAAAGGGTGAAATGCACCAGACCCCCTTGTACTTTAGCGAAAGTGCACAACACCCCCTATAGTTTAAAAACCCCCTGAACTAGTCCCTATGTTTTTTAAAAGTGCACAACACCCCCCTACCGTTAAAAAATCCGTTAAATTTAACGGAGAGTGTACTTCACACTCGTTAAGTGAGATTTTTTTTTAATTTTTAACGAATTTATTAATTAAATAATTATATGAATTGACCAAATTACTTTTTTTTTTGGCCTAAACAAAACAAAAGAGAGAAATGAAAAAAAAAATGAGGGTATTTACGTCTTTTTTACAAAATCCGTTAAATTTAACGGATTTTTTAACGATAGGGGGGTGTTGTGCACTTTTAAAAAACATAGGGACTAGTTCAGGGGGTTTTTAAACTATAGGGGGGTGTTGTGCACTTTTACTAAAGTATAAGGGGGTCTGGTGCACTTCACCCTAAAATAAATATTGAGCCAAAATGTTACACTATATATACATCGAGAAAGTAAAATAATATTAACCTAACATTACTAAAATTTTAGCCTTGTGATATACAACGTGTAAATATTTTGTTCCCTGATATATATTTTGTATCACTTAATACCTTTGGATTATTAGTAAATAAAGGGGTTATTTATGTATATTCACATATTTTTTAATGATTACAAAGGACAATTTTGTTAACTAAATCATAGAAGGAGATTAAGTGATATAAGATAAAAATTTAGGGGGGCAAAATATATTGTACCTACGTTGTGGGAGATCAAGTGATATTAATTTAATATTTTGTAGTTAATAATGGGTAAAATACACATTTTTTCAAAAGTTTTTAACCTTTCCATTGAAGGTTTTGAAATTTAGACCCTTAATTTTATATTAGATCAAATTAAGACCCTAAAATCACTCTTTTCCGTATTGAATATCATTATTTGATTACTTTTTGTTTTTTTAATGCTCAAACTCCTTCAAATCGAAGTAATGGTTTATCCATATTTCCAATATTTCTTCTTTTAAACTAACTGCTTTATATTTACGATAATTAGAAAGATACTTGGGACTAATTGCTTTACATGTTTCAAGCTTAATCCAAACAGTATCACAGTATAATTATAAATCAAATTAAATCTTTTTTTTTTTTTTGAGTCAATTACACAAATTTATAGACGTTATTTATTTCTATTGAAAACTGTTATATGCGTTAACTTCCTATAAGTGGAAAATGTTAAATAAAAAAAAGTAGAAAAGACAAATATGTAAATGTTCGAGGTAATTAATGTCCGTACGCTCACGCACTTTCATAAAATAAAAAAAAAATAAAAAAAAGACAATGCTGATGCAGCAGTTCAGGGCATTCACCCCTTAATTTATGCACTGGAAGTACTACGAAATCTTTACAGCAAAAGCCTTCCCTAGTTTCCCTTCTCTCTCAACGGTTTAAAAAAAAAAAAAAAAACACACACACACACACACTCACTTTCGCACAACAGCAATATATGTGTGTGTATATGTACCCCACAACTATTTAAACATCCAACTCAATACAAGCTCAAAAGATGCGATGTTCAATCGACAACTGTAGATTTACATTTTCCCTAGTTTGCAGGGTTTTCACTGAACAAACTGTTCTTGTTTAATTTTAGCCTTTCAACAAACACATATTTTTTCTTTCTTCTTTGTTCTCAAATCTTATTCTACACACACACACACACACACATATATATATAGTCTTCTCTATAGAGCTGAGTTATTCAAAACCCTTTATTTTCACGTTGAAGTTAACTAGACATGTCAGGTTTATACTCTCAGAATTTTAGTTTCTCACCTGCAAGAGGTGTTTCTTCACAGATAAGGACCAACCCAGATGTTGATAAGTAAGTTTCAAGATTTCTAAAGATGATATTATATATATATATATATATATATATATATATATATATATATATATATGCTTTCGGAAAATTCTCCACTGCTGCCTCCCGTAGGAGCCGGTCACAAATAAAAACAACGTAACTCAGGCGAAAGGACAACGAACTCGAGATCATATATACCCTTTGTTTTTTAGTTTTAATAACTTGTAATAATCAGTACTTTTTTTCTTGGGTTGAATCTTGTAGTCGGTATCTGACGGAGCTGTTAGCAGAAAGACAGAAGCTTATACCATTCATGCAAGTTTTTCCAATATGCTGCAGACTTTTGGACCAAGGTTCTTGCTGCTTAAGATCAATTTTTTGATTTTTTTTTTTTTTCTGAGGCTTTTTTTTTTTTTTTTTCTCTTTTATGGTATAGATTTTGTCTGCATTTTTTTTTTTGTTATGTTTATGTGGTAGATATGTATGGAATTATGCATACAGCTATTTGTGGTCCTTTCAAGTAGGTTGGTTGTCTTATTTCCTATCTCTTGAATTTTGTTTGAGTGAATTTAATCTAAATCGGTGGTGAAAGTTACAATATTAATATTGTGATGGTTCAACGATCGAAGTCATGAACTCATGTGTAACTCCTAGGTTATGGTATGATTAGAGGAATCTTGAAAATATATGAGGACTATAGAAAAGTCTATTACCATAAAGGGCGAGATGGTGAGCTCTCTATCAACAACACTACCCATGATATATGGTAAAAACAGAATGGAAGGATAAAAAACGATTCTATGTTGCCAAAGCAACCGTGGTAATGAAGGCTGACACGATTGACCGGAGCTATGCCAAAGTTTGGATAGGGAAAGTCTTGTATAATGCAATATTAAATCCATGAACTTCAAAGTTCATGTGACCAATCAAGAGTGATTTCCTACCTATCCTATCAAGGGCCAGCTGCGATAGTGGGATGAAAGAATCGTTATACCGTTTGTTGTGTTCATCCCCCTTTCTTCCTCTATTGAATAAGAAGTAGAGTCACAAGGATCTTCAACAAGTTTGAAACTCCGATCACATAAATTGTACTCTTATATTACGGTATATGTAATGGGGTTAATGGTATTAGTGGGTTCAAGGTATATATTAATATTATACTATTTGTGATTAAAATATATGCTAAAGATCCTATTTTCGTTTAACATTGCTTCTTCAAGATATCCTGTTTTGCGCATTTTATAAAGACTGAAGAGTGCTCATGTGATGCTTAATTCATGAACTATTTTCTTCATGATTCAAGATATATCAATCTCCTTATTAAATTGCTGGAAAGCCAAAAGAAATAGTGTCACAATACTAAAACAGTTGCTGAGTGTATTTGTATACAATGCTCATATGTGCGAAACATCAAACTTAGTTTGAAAGCTTTAATCCCTGCTATTTTATTACATGATTGCTGATATCTCTGGTGTTCTTAACTTTCATCTAATTGAGATGCTTTATTGCTTCAAAAACAGATGAAGAACTAATGATTTTGTGATTAACTTTCACTCTGTATTGTTCTTGCTGCTGCTGTATGTACTCTGTTGTTGCATTTTGTTGTTCTTAGACTCCTTGTTCTCCTTTCTCTTTTGCTCAATGTAGTTAAGTCTGATCTATCTTCGAAACATTCTGTCCAAAACACTTCTGCGTATTTATACTCGTATAGCTTAATTTTCAAGAAAAGAAAATATCTTCATACCTTTCAAATTCTACTTTGATGCAGAAATATTAAGAGTTTCCAGAGCGATGGCCAACCAAGGGCTTAATGCCTACGGCAGTCTCCAATACGGCAGGTCTAGTCCTATCTCTTCACTAGACATGATGACTGATATTGGAGGAAAAGGCTTAGGTGGTTGGAAAGGCTTTCAAAATGAGGTGAGCACATTTCTGCTTTATAAAGAATGGCCAAGCCGAATTAATTTGATGCCTTCACATATGCTCTTGATACCATTAATTGTCCCATCTAGTAATTTTGTAAGCAAGCATTTTCCTTCTTATTTGTTAGTTTGATGTTGTAGATAAGAATAGGCTATTTGTGTTGCACCTTGAACGTGAAATTGTGCGAGGAAAAAAATATATCACATACAAAGGTGAAAGCATGTCTGATCAGTGAAACTAGCCTGCTTTATTTACTCTTTGCTCGCATATCCTTGACTCTTTGGAGTTTCAACTATCAACTTTTGCAGAGTCATACTGCTTTTGAACATTAACTTTACTGCATAATCTAGCAAGTACCAATCCAGTAGCTAATTAAGCAGCCTCGGATTCAAAGAGACCTTGGTTGGTTGTCCCATCCTTATCCTTACTCCGAAGAATGTCCCAATGGCCTGGAGTTTTCGCTTAAATAGTGATGACAAACCAGCAATGGTTGCCTATTAGTTCATTTTTTGTCCATTGTTTCTACAAGCAGAGAATAATGCTTTTTTTCAAGTGCAGTATAATTTGCAAATTGATCCCTCAATTGAATGCCCCTCTTTACATTCATGAGAAATATTATGATTATCTGTTATTCATCATTTCTTTTTCAATTTTTCCTACTTCATACTACCTAGCAACGGTGGTTTGCAATAATTTAGATATGAAGGAGTCATATTTCATACCTTTATCGGCTTGTAGAGATGCACCTTGATCAGGTTTTCTTTTGTATGTTGAACATGCCTACTGAAGTTTCAACTTGGTACCAAAGAACAACTTGAAAACATACAAACATTTATCTTAGTTTTGCATCACCAAAGTTGACCTCTATCGTGTATAACAATGTCTATAACATTTATCTGTATAAAGCAAGGTTCTGCATTAAGATCAAAAGAAGCTATATAGTATAGTGGTACAATGTCTCCTGAGGATCAATAAAATAACTTTGACAAGGCAAGTTGGACTTTATAAAAGCGAAAGAAGGGCCAGTTTTTAGTGTAATGATTCCGTTAGAAAGCTCTCCAGCTTGATTGTTGGTCCTCAAATATGCACTCTATCTCTGTGTCCATGACTGTGAGCTTTGCGACCGGCACGTGAGTCATTAGTTGAGAGCATCATAAGGTTCTTTTAAAACTTTCAGAACATAGAAGGATTTTATGGAACTTTCCAATAAAAAGAAACTTACTATTCTCAATACGTGCAATCTAGAGCACCTTGGATCTTCTCTGCTATCAGCAGTGGTAATAGAAGCATAAACTCCATCTTAGCCTTTCTCATAAAGCATATGCAGATGAATATTTCTCTTTCATCAGAAGAAAATAAGAACTAAATATTGCAAGTTAATGTTAAGGCGAAATTTGTTATGACTTACACCTCTGGGCTTGGACGCATACTTCTATTTAATTTGCAGCATTCTCATCATAGCTGTTGAGCAGTATATAAGTTGGATGAACATATACTTAGGTGCAAGTGTCCACATATTCGCTTGTTATCACACTGATTTGTCCAACATTGAGTCTTCTCCATTAATGATGTAATTCCGTGTCATCATGTTATGCCCAGAATTAGCTTCTGATACTATTCAACTCTCTGAAGCCCCTGACATTGTGGCTTCAGCAAAGTTAGAACAGCTAATATCTTTTAATCATAAATTGTGATCATAAGAATATATAGTAAGAGAGCTTTAGTCTCCCCAGACTGAATATCAAGCAATTGTACTTCTTTTATTCTTCCCCTGCGCATCCAGGACAATCAATTTTATATGAAGTCACTGAAGAAGCTTATCACGAAAGTAGCTTTGAAGATCTAGGAATGAACTTAATGAACTGCAGATGTTTTGCGGATGATTTTTTCCCCTACCCCCTTACTTTCTGTTTCGTTCTCTCATGGACGACCTTGAAATACTCTGATATAGAAGTTTCGAATTATTAGTCTTGTCAAAAGAATCAGTTATAATAAAATGAAGCGAACAGAATGATTTAACTTTCACTAAGTTTACCACTAGAAAAAGTAACAGAAAATGGGGGTCAGGCAAACAAGCTATCATCAATGTGGCAAAGTGCCATCTAGTTTGGGTGGGAGGTGTAGCTTTTCGTGGTAGACTTGGAAAATTTCAGCCATCTCAGCAGCTGTCATGTTTCCTTATATAAGGAACCTCGTAATCATTCAATTAGCCCATCTATTCAATGGTGTGAGGTGAAAAATTCAAGTAGTTTTGGCTGTTTGGGCATCACCATGTTCATATAAGCTCTTCAAAGACAAACTTAGCAATCTAAAGAACATTTTGTATTATATTGGATATGAGAGAGTGTAAACTAATTTTTGCTTGCAAGTGTCCTTTATGTGCATTGTTTACGGATCTTTTATCACCCCTTGTTAAATTTAGAACAAATCGTGCCATCGTTTGATCTGCTTTCCTCAACCAAAATTTGAACATGGAGCTCAGGATGATTCAAGGCAGAACAAACCAATTGGTAAATTCAGAGTTGTGAGAGGTTTTTGCAGGAGGAACTCAAAAAGAAGTACCAATAAAAGGCAATGAAATGGTACAGTAGGAGGTATACTGGTAAATATCGAAGAGAATAGTTCAGGTGCTAGTTATTTATTTTAGAGGGAGACTAACATAAAACTTTACGACTGAAGTTAAACATGTTAAAGGTGCCATTTCTTGACCTCAGGGCATAGATATGAATTTTGTAGTGTGATATATTGTTGTCAATTCTTTCTTTTCAGGGTCAATTTTGAAAGTTTTACAATAATGGTAGCATGTACTATGTGTTTGTGACTGCGTTCGTTGTCACACATCTGGAAAGAGGGTGATCTATATTTTTGCTTAATGTATGTACAGAACCATAGCTTTGGTCGCTTTAAACATCTTCATTTCGTAAATTGACTGCTTCTTAGCTTCTATGATGAGGCTGCAGTGTTTTGTTATATCTTTCCTTCCTGTCGATTGTGCTACATGAAGCATCCCTAGAAAACTACTTTAGGAGTCTAAGAGAATCACCTGAAGAATGACTTGCTTATCTGTTCATATCGTTAAAGCCGCCCTCAGTCTTCTATCCTCGAACTTCTTCCCCTTCCCTCTCACCGTTCATTTTGATATTCTCAATAAGAATCTTCAATGCCAGTTACAATAATAAATCTTGGAATCGTTTCTGCAACAGCGATTAGCTGATCAAAGACAGGAGATGACCATAGATTGGCCCGCGCCACCAGAAAGCCCAGGTTCATATACTGTGAAGAAAGTATTGCGGTTGGAAATACCAGTGGACAAATATCCAAGTGTAAGTTTGATTGAAACTTCTCTGCTTTCACTTACTTGTAAAACCTATTCGACATCAGCAGAACTCACTTAGGCTTATCACTTCTTTCTGTATGCGCAATAGTTCAATTTTGTTGGAAGGCTTTTAGGTCCTCGAGGTAATTCTCTGAAGCGCGTGGAAGCTTCTACAGGATGTCGCATATTCATAAGAGGGAAAGGTTCAATAAAAGACACTGACAAGGTAAGAAACTCTTCATTAATAAATTTTGTAACCTGAACTAACAACTTATGATTATGACTTATTCAATAACCAATGTAGAGTATATTTGTCTAGTCTAGTCAAATAGTTTCTCATCTATCGTCATCATCCTTTATATTCTAGCATTTAACCTTATTTCTAGTTGCATTAACATAAATGTTTCGAATTCCAGGAGGAGAGTCTAAGGGGGAGACCAGGGTACGAACATCTGAATGATCAACTTCATGTTCTTATCGAGGCAGAACTACCCGTCAATGTAATTGATGTCCAGTTGAAACAAGCGAAAGAAATTGTTGAAGAACTGCTCAGACCTATGGTATTTACTTCGACTTTAGTTGCTTTAGTTCAATGTCTTTGGATATTCAGAAAATTCTGTGCATATTCATTTTTCCTATAATCAAAAGATGCAAAAAATTCCAACAATAGTTTGACTAGAAGAAAAGAAGGTGTAATGGTAGACAATAGGAGACTCAAAATCTCGTGCTAAAGAGCCTGGAGGTTCCAGAAATTTGTTTTTCCCGTCCCTGGTATCAAAATGTTTGCTATATCAGGATATCTTATCTGTCTCGCCAAGGAAACGGCAAGAATTGAAGGGAATGCCTGGATTTACGAAGTCCTGAGGATCAGTTTGTTTCCAGGCGTGACTAAGAAATGATCCTTACTTATCCTTCCGGGTTCTTGCAGTTGATCTTCATTTGCGTTTAATTTTCAGGACGAGTCGCAGGATTTCTACAAGAGGCAACAGCTCAGAGAACTTGCATTGATAAATAACACTTTCAGAGAAGAGAGCCCCCAAACAAGAGGTAGTCTATCTCCTTTTAGTTCCAACGGATTGAAGCGTGCAAAACCTGGTTGGGAATGATATCATGATCATGCTGCTCCATGATGCTATTTTCAAGTGGCTGCATTGATGAATTCTACATTGCATTAGATATTTTTCGCTCTGGAAAGCCGTGGGTACCTGACTAATCTCATGCACGGTCGGGGTAAACCTCCAGTGGCTCTGAACCTCAGAAGATTTAAACCAAGCGACGTGCCATTCTTAGCTTTTCTAAGTTGTGATTCTATGTGATACAACAAACTGTAGGTAGAAAATCAATATTTCTTACTCTTATTGTTGGCTGTAATATTAGTGGTTGAATATGTTAGAATAGAAATATTATTGGATTTATTTTTTTATTGACCTACATCTAAAATAAGTTTGATAGACTTGCAAAGAAAGAAAAAAAAAATTGTGTTTGAAAGTGTAGTTTAATGGAAAGATCTTTGTGTATTTTTTTACTATTTTTGGTTTTTCTTTTTACTACTATTTTTTACTTGTTTTGTTTTTTAATCATTAGTAACTATATGCAAATTTATTTTACGTGACGTTGAACTAGGATTAAAATAGAACTATATATATTATGTGTGTATATATATTTGATATCACAAACAGTCCGTTTTCTTCTAAAAATGATAAAGTTTGGTAAAAAAAATGTATAGTTTGTTTCTTTTGGTGCCTCAAGTTTTAATAAAGGAACTCTATTAGTCCCTTGAGCATCTTTCATCAATAAATAATTGTAGAATGAATATTTTATAGTGTACAACTACCATTAACGTGTTAGATCCATTTGTATTTTGCTAAAAAAGAGTAATGTTTTCCATAACTATAAACCTTAGGCCAAAACAAAATAAAATATTGGAGACCAAAATATAGTTTTTTGAACCTTAGGATTAAAACTAGTTTCTCTAGTCTCGTGTCCTAATTCTTGTAAGATTAGTTCAATTTTTTTCTCTTTAAATGTATTAGTTTCTCCAAAATTTCTTGTTACAATACGAGAAAGTAATCATAGAACTTTTAGGTGCATTGCACATATTTAGCTAGATTTGAAGTTCAACAAAATACAAATTATTCTTGATTCATATTTTGAGAAAACCTCATAGTTAATTTATTATGTACTTTATAGCTAGTTATTAATTTATAAAATATTTGGATAGATAAAATACAAAGAAAATATTTTAAATGTATTATATTATAATTTTATCAAAATTATTAACTTTTTACACTGGTCCCACGTCGGGACCGGATAATTTTATTATTTAAAAAAGATTATTAATTTATCGAGTATTAATTTAAATAGGTTCTACTGTAACTCTATAGTTTATCCTTGTTTTTCTCAGATTTAAATTTTTTTAAATTCTTTTTTAGTTATTTGAACTCATTTAATTCATTTTTTCTGGGAGGTAATAAAATCTCTATAACTTCAACGCGTCTATGGATTAGAATTCATTATATCAATCGCAACATATTTTTTGCATTATAGTCATTCTTATAAATCTTTCCTACACTTTTAGTTGTTTTTCATTTTTACCTTCCCTTAACTTTTTAATACCCTTAAACTATTTTGACTCGAATTTTAGGTCAGAAACTCTTTTTTGTTCTAGGAAAAGCCAATATTAGATTCTCCAACCAATCAAGTCTTGGGTTTAAGAATTTATAATATTCATGACATTGCTTTCCATATAATCATTACCTCATTTACTAGCTTACAAATCTTCTCAAGAAGTCTTAGACCCATCTTTGATATACATAAAAAAAAATATAAATAACAAGAAAAAATGAGTTCTTTCTAAATTTGCATCTTCTAGTGACTCAATAGGATAGAGGCCATGTTTCCTACTTTCTCAAGTAAACTTATAGGGAATTGTTGAAAATATTTATAAAAAAATATAATTTTTAGTTATAAAAAGTATCATTTCCAACAAATATTGATCCTAAAAAAAGGCTCAAGCTAAATCATTAAAAAAAAGAAAAAGAACTACATTCCCTCCTTATGGATCATTTTTGAAATTATTAAAAATTCCCAAGCATTTTATAGTCATAGAGCATAAACATGGAAGGGGGTACAACATAAAAAGGAGTATACCATGTGAGAAGTAAAAAAGTCGGTAAAACTTGTTAAACTGATAAAAAGCAATATTTAAATCTTTTTTTAAAAAATTTTGATTTCATGTGTAATTCTCATTATGCAATAAGAGAGGAGCTTTTATGATCAGATGAAAATCTCACATATGATAAAGGTGAAAATGGGGGTTTGAATATAGGGATTATTCTTGTTTAGGGTTTGAATTAGTTCTTCCCAATTTTATTTCTCTCGAGCTAAAAGAAAAGATAAAGTCTTTTCCAAGCTATTCCTTGTTTTGACTTTTTCATCTTTTTAGATATTACCTTTGTCAACTAGAAATTAATGGTAAATCATCTCATTATCCTAATAATAAACCTCTAAACTATGTAATTAATGAAAGAATTTGAACTTTGAAAGTTCGATGTCCTTTCCAATTTCCAAATGGTTTCTTAATCATTGCTCAAAATTAAGATCATTATTCATGCCTTGGTAAAGGCTATGCTCATTAAATTCTCCACCTAAAGTGGCAAGGATTCACCTTTGATGAAGTTGTATCTCAAAAGTCATGTTATCAAAGTAATATGAGTGTAGCTCTAATGAACAAAATCATTTTTCTAGCACACTCCACTTTGTAAATCAACTCTTCTATGTCAACTTGGCATGGCAGATTCCAAAACCTAATATAAGAACAAGAGTGGCGTTAGGCAACCTATAACAATATAAAAATTATCAGATTTTTCTTATTAAAAGAGAAGTCTTAATGATATGAACACTGTCAAATTTTTCTTATTAAAAGAGAAGTATAATAACATACTCATAAAGATAATTTGTTGTATTGTTCATAGTATTGGTTGGTAAAGTTCCAACATGTTTAGAAAGATGTATGTGGTCAAAATAAGAACTTTGAGGCTATAGTATTAGGAATAACATGATTAGAAGTGATGACATTTGAGAAAAAAAAAACGGTGTGATCCCTAGGACAAGATGAGAGATAATTATTTGAAATGATTTAGAATGTTAGGAGGTGAATAGTGAAAGTACCTCTCAAAAGCTTTGGATGTATGAGAAGGTACATTATAAGATGGGTAAAAGAAAATTCAAGAAGAGTTAGATGCAAACTCTCATACAAAAACTCACATGCATGTTGTAATAGAGGGGAAGATTTTCAACAAGAATGAAAAAAGGCGTTAAATCTATATAACCAGGGGCAGAACAAACAAAATACAGCTATAGTAACTTGAACTCACGTCATAAATATAAATATATTTGTATTTAACCATCACAACTAACTCATATTTTGAAGACTTTTACAACTTTTTCACTATTTATCGGGGGCCAAATCTTTTTTTTTTATTTTTAAAAATCATTAAATATTTATATTTTTTTTGAAGTAGACTTGAGAGAAGATAGAAATTGCTAAAGTAATAAAGTTAAAATTTTAGAAGAAAATGATAGTTTTTTTAAAAAATAAATAAATAAAAGGTACAACATATACCTTTTAACTATGATGTGGGTATCATGTACAGAAACTATATGGGGGAGTTGATGGCTGGTCAGGTAAAATCCATCTGGTCAACTCTACATTGGAAGTTGAGTCATTAGCAATTTGGTAGTCCTGCCAGCTTGCTAAGGGCCTCGCAAGGAAAAAAATCATGATTGAGAATAATACAGAAATAGTCCTAACGAAGACAATTACCTTTCATAACTAATCAATTGGTGAGTTAATTTTGAGGATATCAAAGAGACTGCTATGAATTCCCTTGCATAAGGTTTTAGTCAACTAGAAGGTCAACAGATAAAGTTGCAAATCGGGTAGCCCAAGTATTTTGTTAGTGGCCGATTTGGAAGTGTTTTTATTTTTTTTGTTTTATAAAATAGTTTTTAAAATGATTTTTAAGAACAAAAGAAGAAAAAAATTATTTGACTAGAATTGTCCTTTAAACAAGTTTAAAAAATAAAGATATCTTTAGAATTATATGAACAATTATTTTTTTTTTTATCAAACTATTGTTGGGGTTGGGGTTGGGGTGGGGGTGGGGGGGGTGGGGGGGGGGGGGGGGGCGGCGGAGGGGAGTGGGGGGAACAAATCAAATGTGTTTTCATTTTCATTATTGAGAACATATTTCTCAAAACAATTTTTTAAAATAAAATCACTGAAAATAACTTGTGTCAAACAATTTTTTTTTTATTTTCAAAAATAGAAAAACCCTTATTAGAAACACTTTTGAACATATGTTGTAATGGGTTAGGTCAACATTTAACTATTCCATTCAACAATGTTAAATTATATATATATTTTTTAATAACATAAAAATTTAATTGACGAAACTTAATAACTAATAAACATCTTAGTGCACGCCCAAAACTAATCAACGTCAATTTACAAGCCCAAACCTTTTTCAAACGCCATTTTGAGCCCAACGGGCCAAACAAGAACTCTAGAAACTTATCTTACACCAGTCCAACCATTTCCGTGCCTTTTCTGCTACAAATCTATTCATTTGCAATCTCATCCAGAAACCCTAAGGTTACAGATCTGTGACGAAGAAGAAGAAGAAAGATGGGGAAACAACCAGTAAAATTGAGGGCTGTCGTCTACGCCCTATCACCGTTTCAGCAGAAGGTGATGTCTGGTCTCTGGAATGATCTACCTGGCAAGATTCACCACAAAGTCTCCGAGAACTGGCTCAGCGCCACCCTCCTCCTCGCCCCTATCATCGGCACTTACTCGTAAGCTCTCCTCTTCACACACACACACACACACATATATGGTGTGTGTGTGTGAATATATAATCAACGTTTATAAAATACCTTAAAAATATCGTTATATTTAAAATTATTTGGCCCTCATGTTCATCGCCCCTATATATATATATATATATATATATATACACTCATATTTTTTTAATTTTATTTTTTGGAATTTCTATTTTGACTGCTTTACCTCCTTTAATATTTTTTTAATTATTTGTAGTGGATTTGAGATTAGATCAGATTAGTGGCACGATTGTAATATTTTCAACTAGTCAAATATCTGGAATCGTCTATTTTATTTTATTTTTTGTTTCTGTATATAAGGATTTAGAGACAAGATCGGATTAGTGGCATAATTGTAAATTTTTCAACTAATCAAGGATAAATATAGAATCGCCCATATATATATATATATACGTTCACATATCTCTGTAATTTATATATATAAAAGGATTTTCTATAATAACTTTTATATTTTTATTAGTTTATAATTTTGATGATTTTTATTGGATTTGAGATTAGATCAGATTAGTGGCTTAATTGTAAAATTTTCAACTAGTCAAGGATAAATCTGGAATTGTTGATTTTAGTTTTTTCGTATATAATGATTTTCTTTAATTTTAATGTTTTGACTACTTGATTTCCTTTGTATTTCTATTTTCTAATTTTGATTATTTTTATTGGATTTGAGATTACATCAGATTAGTGGCTTAACCGTAAATTTTCCAACTAGTCAAGGATAAATCTGAAGACGTCTAATATTGGTTTGCTGTAATTTAACATATATTTTTATAACTTTGTAATGCATGTGTTGATACTTACCATTGTTCTTCGTTTTCTTTCCCATTATTTCACCTCTTTCCTATATTTTAAACTGGAAGTATAGTTGTCGAGTAAAATTGTGCATGTTTAATAATTAATCCTTGTACTCATACCTGTCCTTGTCGTACCCTTGTTGGGCGATTTTAAATGATTCTGTATAGGAATCGCAGTGGGGGGTTTGGAGTGGAGCATGGTATAGTACTATTTGTGGTAGCTTCTACACGATATAGTAAACTTATATTAATAACCCTGACCACAAAGTATTCTCTATTTACATTTTTCGTAAGCATGGCTACAAAGAAAATATGTCACACATCGTGTAATTTGTTGATGTGGCGTATTACTACCAACTACTAGCTTCATCATGATGTTACTACCAATCATTGGTTGTCAATTATTTCAATAGTGGGATCCATAATGATGATCCATGCCTTTGGATTGATGGAAAGCAATGATTGGTAGTTACACGTCACATTACAAATCGTGTAGTGAATGACTTTCATTGGACATTTTATTTGCAGATGCAGGTATATTATAATTTATTATCTCTTAGGTAGTTATACGATTGGATTTTAGGATTGTAAAATTCTATAGAAAATAATAATTACTGCATAAATTTATTTAGTAGTTAGAATCTTGCATAACATTCCAAAATCATCAACTGTAGATGTTGCAATGTGACGCCAAAAACTTTAGGCCTTAAGAGAACTTTTTTAATATTAAAATAAAACAATTTGGAAAACTTATACGAACGTATTTGATTCTATTCTGATTAACATATGTACCATTTAAGGGATTTCTAGTTTTTGATAATTGTAGCAAGCATATAGATCTAAACGTATAATATATAGTTATTGTAGTATAATTGTTACCTTAGGTTTGTTGGCCTAAGATCTCAACAAACAAATTCTAGATCTTGCAAAGGAAGTACCAATTGAAGTTGAATCTGATTCCACCAAGAAGATCCTTCAAGAACGAGTTCTTGAACTTCTTGAATCGCCTCTAGATCCGCTAGTGATCTTCTCCCTTTTGACCTCCTTCAATCTATCTAGCAATAGAGTGTGTTGGCTCTCTTTCCTTTGCTATTTCTAGATCGATGTTGTATGAATTGTATGTAGTAAATTGGAGATGGGATGTCTAGGGCTAGAGAGGAAGAAGTTGAGCCTTCTCTTCTCCAAAAATAATAATAAGTATTGAACTCAAAAGCTCTTTCTCCTCAAATTCCCAATTGTCAGATGTCTTGGGTTGTTTTGGATGGTGTGATGCTTTCCTCTTCTTCAGTCTTTGGAAAATTTCAGGTTGCTTGCGACCAACCGTTTTGTACGGCATTTAGAAGTTGCTGATTGATAACATTAAGGAAATTAATGATGGTACCAAGACCTGTTTTTTAGACAGACAGTGACCCTCTTTCTCCCTACAGAGAGATACATCTGTATACATATGTATTCACAAGCAAATATGCATATCTTTAATTGAAGATTGCAATAACTATGGTACATCATAAATGTTTCATCCTTCAAACTTGTATACGTGATCGGTATTATCAATGTTCTAACAAAAGAAGATATTCATATCCTTTATTCTTGTTCGTGATCCAAGCGTATGTAGCTGGTCGTGGTTCTCTACTGCAGTTTCGATTTTGTCCTATGCTAATTGTCATGGTTAATTGTCTATGATATGCCCGATGACCTTTTCAAATGCTAATGTCAGGTTTATAACTGGATACTGTAGAAATCATCCTTTGGATCATTAATCACATCCTAAGTAGTTTATTTTGTGATTACTAATCCATAGTGGAGCTTAATTTAGATTGAGGTTTGAAATTGATAAATATTCTACATTCTAGCTCTTATTTTAAATCTAATTAGTTGAGAAGGTAAGGATTTAATGTTGATCTCTCTTTCATACGCCACTTTTATAACTTGAGCAATCCGTTTAAGGCCTTTTTTAAATTTAAATTCAGTGTAAGGGGCTCTTCTACTGATAGAAATGTGTTTTCTCCATTGTTGTCAACTTATAACTAGCGTTTGACCATCTCAAGGCAAATTTGAATTACTTAGTTTCTAATTTCGATCCTATGATCTGTGATCCTATGACCCTAAAAGTGATAAAATCCCATTGAAAGCCATTATGTTTACTAGCTACTGAATCTGCATTGTTGATTGCAAAAATCCTATTTCTTTTTCCTGTTTTGGGTGATTGGGACACGCTGATCCCATCTCGTGCTATGATTGTTTTGTTTTAGTTTGGTTTGGCTGGGATGATTGGGATATAAAAATTGTAGCGAGAAAGTCATTGCTAATGACTGCTGTTGCCAATTGTGTTTCTATTCTGCATATTAGTTTGGGAGATGAATCATCGACTTACTGGAATCGTCTTTCTTGATGCATGCAGGTATGCGATGCACTTCAAGGAGCAAGAAAAACTGGCTCACAGATACTGAAAGTGATGTAGTTTTTGTACTTGTGAAGAACCTATTGTGTCCTAGTTCTACATGCAAATAAATCAAACTTGTAACATTCGCTGCCTGCAGCTGCAGCTGCAGTTGCAGTTGGTAATATGTTTGCATTTTGTGCTCTGTCAATTTGTGCCCGTCAGTTTTCTTATACTTCTGTAACATTTACAGTGATTACTTGGGGTGTCTTGGATTTGAACTGATATCTCAGCTCTCACTTTTTGGTTCCCCCGCCTCCGCCTCCGCCTCGTCTGTAGTCAGTACCTCTTATACCTCAGTCCATCTGGTTGCCATACCACCTTTTTGAGTGAATGAAGAATATCAAGTCTTGAGAGGAGATTTTTTCCGGGTAAATTTGAACCATAAATACGGTGCTTAACTAAGTATCCAGGAACAATTGGATGTAGATGAGTTTGCTTATCAACTTGGGCTCCGTTGGTTTTTGTCGTAAAATAAATTGTTGTAGAAAATATTTTCTTGAAAAGGTAGATTTTTTTGTGTGTGTGTGCGTCTCTGGTGGTTTAGATGTGATGGGGATGTAACAAGAGATTTATGAATTAAGAGGGCGTTTAGTTCACAAATTAATTTTACATGTCATTAGATTTTGTATGAGATTTTGTATGGTAGTAAATAAAACCTTTGCTTGAACCAGGTTGAGTTACAGAAAATAGATTGATTTAAGAGTATCTTCAATAGAGTCTTTAAACAATAATTTTTGCTGTTTTTAGAGGCTATTGATAAAAGAAAACATCACCAATGGGTTCTCTAAAACCTAATTGCACATTTTTCTGTAAAATTACGACATCATTTAAGCTTTGGAGAGCAAAAATAACACTTGGTCTTTATTTTTTTTAACAAATTATAGAAAAAGACAAAAGTTATTTAAAAAGGAATCTTCAACAAAAAAAGAGAGTTGTTGGTCAGATTTGAAACCCAAAAATAAAAAGAATATTGCAGATTTGACAATCTAAAACACTAAAAAAAAATTCAATAAAACAATACAACGGTCAATTTTTTTTTATAAAAAAAAATGAATATTTCAAATTTGACATCGTCAAATTTTAAACCCTTAAAAAAAAAAAATAAGACCAAAAAAATCACAACGGTTGGATCCCACAAAAAAAAGGAATATTTCAAATCTAACATTGTCAGATCCTAAACCCTAAACAAAAAAAAAAAAAAAATCAACAAAAAAGAAAGAGTCGGTGGTGGTATTGGATATTCTATATATGTAAGCAAGAATATCCAACACCACTATCTTCAACAAACATCAACACAAAAAAACGAAAAAAAGTAAACACACAATATATATATATAAAATTTTGACAGATGGGGGTAGTTTCGGTAGTGGTGGGAGGGAAAGGGGTCGGAGGGGCAGCGGGAATGGGTTTAGGGGAGGGTGCAACAGGGAGGGGCAGCAGGGAAGGATGGGTGCAGCAAGGAAATGGGGGCAACGAGAATGGGTTTGGGGGAAGGGGGCGACTGATGTGTGTTTGGAAGGGAAAGGTGGGTTTTTATAATTAGGGTGTTTTTTCTTTCTGGTTGTAATTAGGGTTTTTTAAAAGTTTGAATTAGGGTTTTCTTTAATTAGAGTTTTTTTAATTAGAGTTTTTTTAATTATGGTTTTTTTTATTTAGTTTTTTTTTTTTTTTGGTTGTAGGGTTTTTTTTTATAGTTATAAATTATAGGGTTTTTTTTATAGTTGTAAATTATAGGGTTTTTCTAATTAGGTTTTTTAGTTATGGTGTTTTTTTGTTGTAATTAGGATTTTTTAATTAGGCTTTTTTAATTAGGCTTTTTTAATTAGGATTTTTTTAATTAGGGTTTTTTAATTAGGATTTTTTTAATTAGGATTTTTTAATTAGGGTTTTTTTTTTAATTAGGGTTTTGTATTTTATTTTTGTATTTTATTTTTTAGTTTAGTTTTTTTGGTTTGGTAAAGTTTTATAATATATGTAGTTTTTTTTTTTTAATTTTAGTTTTTTAGTTTTGGTTTTTTAGTTTTTTTCATTCAATTATGTAATTATTAAAATTAATTATAAATCAGCCTAACTATCGTTTTCTATACTTTTTAGAAGCTATGGAATATACCGAAGGTAGTTCGAGGGGTCGAATTTCACGCATGAAGAAGATCAAGCTTTATGCTAGGCTTATATAGCGATTAGTAAAGATCCTCTTATCGGGAGAAACCAAACAACGGTAACAATGTAGAATCGAATTGTACAAAAATTTGAAGAGTTTCACCCCTCCTTTAATCCAATTGAAAAGTGAATATCAAAAAGCCTTAAATCCCGATGGACGCCAATAAACCAGAAGTGCACAAGATTTGCTGAGTGTATTGCTCAAGTAAATATGAGACCAAGGAGTGGAACAAATGCTCTTGACAATGTGAGTTTTAAATACTGTATATTATATTTATAAAGTATGTTATTAGTTTTATAAAGTATATTGCATTTAATACTTAACAATTTCCAAAATTAATTTTATAGATGGATGACACAAGACTCTTATACAATGCAATGGGTCAAAATTTCGGCCTCAAACATTGTTGGTCAATTTTACAATACGGTAAAAAATGGAGGTCTATTATTGATGTTCAGAGTCCAACGATGACTCAAATGAGTTTGACTATTATTCCACTCGAAACTCCAATTTTTCTCGACAATGATGATCCCATTGGAAACAAGAAGGCTAGAAAACAAGCAAAATGTAAGGGCATTGCAGAAGATCTCCAAGAACAAGCAAAAAATATGACAAAAACGATGAAGGAATACAAAGAAAGTTTTGAAACTTTTACAAATTTGAAGATTATGACGATGAAGACTTCCACAATCAAAATTCCGGCTAGATGAGCGTGGGTTGTAACGCCCTGATCCCTCACGAGACCGGGACTCCTATTTATCATGCTATTCTAACCCAATTCCAAACCCCGGACATGAAATTTAGGGAAAAATTGACGAAGTTTCCCCTATATATAGGACTATCTGGAAACCTGCAAACAACATACAACAACAAGAACATAATCCACAACTTCAATCTGTTTCATGCCTATCAGCATGCAAGTCAACTAAACCGAAGAGTAAATAATTGAAGTTATTACAAACCACTAGCACCTAACTATCACCCAAGACTAAAACTTTAATATGACATTTCTTAAGATAACACAAATACATATATGACCATAAGGTCTCAAATAGTATACAGGCATATAATGTACACATTCTTCCTTGTTCTACACACTAATAGAGTAGGCAGGCCACACAGGAGGCAATCCCATTTTCAGCTTATAGCACTGATCCTGAAAGGTGTTAGAAACGAGAGTGAGTATACACCATGTATACTCAGTGAGAGAGATGATGTGAGACCCCAAGTTTGACCTTACGTGTAAATACATGCTTATTTGACTTTTATGTGAAAATAACGTGTTTATTTAACTTATATGTATAAATAGTTTAATATTTAATATGCTCAAAAATATGATTCATATATGTTTACTATTTCAAAAATGCATTTGAAAACTGATTGAGAGCTAACTTTGACCTTTCGCCTTCTTTTACCATTTTCGGGTTTTAATTGCTTAAACTAGCCTAAATTCAGTCTAAACTCACTTGTCAACATTTTAAATATTTGACGGAGCATTTTGGTGGAGTTTAGAAGCGATTTGGAGCGAAAACGAGCAAAATTGACTATTTTAAGTGACTTTGACCAAAAGTTATCTTTTGAATATTATTTAAATGCCAAAATTAGCTCAAAAATCACAAAAATCAGCTTCTTCTCTTTCCTTTCAGCCCGTGAGCAGCCATAACCCTAGGAATAGTAGATTTTTCACTTTTTTGCTTATATCTTGAGCTAGAAGAGGAACCGAGACGCAAGACCAACTTTTTTGAGTTCGTGGCGACTTCTAGCATTTTTCTACCGGTTCGTTTTCTATTTATTTTGCGATAAATCGGTAAGGAAATTTTTTTTCAAATCTTTCAAAGTTCATTTTTGTGTTATAAAATGCTAGAATTAAGTTTATATCTTGCTAATTAGGGCCTAGGGAATATATTTACCAATTAGTTTTAGTTTATAGCTAATTTTAACGAATTTGATTTTAAATGAATAGTTAAATGCCTAAACGAATTAATTTGCGTAAAACCTCGTACCTTAGCTTAAATAAGGTGTTCATAAACATTTTTAAGTTGTCCTAGTATCACGTAGTGGTTTAGAATCGTGATTAGAGGAGGATTTCGTAATTTGCGCGGTTGCTAGAATTTTCATTAATTAAGGGATTTTTAGCTTTTTGAATGGTTTCAATGATTTTAAATGTTATCTAAGTATAGTAGATGTTAGATAATGCTTAGGGTAAATTAGAAGGACCAAGTTTTTAATGGTAAACGTTTTAAGCTAGGTTTGTTAAGAAATTTAGTAATTTTTGCCTATTTTGGGAATTTTGCATTTCTAAGTGTTCTAATACCTCTATTAGTTGCCATAACCTCCTAGAATGTTAATTTTATCATGAAAATGGATATAACCTAGTTAGAATTAGAATTTAGCTTGAAAATCAAAAGGGGACTTTGGAACAAAGGTTAGAGTTTGGCTTGTTTGAATAGCTAAATAGTCTTAGATGTGTTAAAAAGCCTCTAAAATGTAATTATGGTGTGGTTTGACTAATCGGATTAGGTAGCTGTAGTATAAGTCACCTAAAGAGCTTTTCGGTATTTTTGAGTTAACATGGCTAAAAATGTGATTTCGTGGCATTAAGTTGCATCATAAGGTGACTATAAATGATTAGTAAAGTTAGATTTGGAATTCGTTATTTTGGATGAAGTTTAGAACCGAAATTTGTAAGT
The DNA here is from genome assembly GCA_037974665.1 of Ehretia macrophylla. Taxonomy (NCBI): domain Eukaryota; kingdom Viridiplantae; phylum Streptophyta; class Magnoliopsida; order Boraginales; family Ehretiaceae; genus Ehretia; species Ehretia macrophylla. The sequence goes on along the minus strand of CM075782.1, from coordinate 37,217,240 downwards.
ATTGGAATTGTGTTTTTGTTAAATTTTTGTAATTTATTTGAGAAGTGTGTTTTGATACTTCTAGTAGGTGCCATAAATGTTAGATAGCTTAAATATATGCTCAAACCCATTAAAAGTTGGCTAGAATTTGGTTAGAATGACTAGAACATAAAGGGGGACATTTCAGGCAATTGGTTTGTTCTAATGTTTTAGGTGCTTGCAAAGCTTCTTTGTGGTTGGTTAATGACTGTTGAATGCCGTGGAATATTTATAATTACTTAATTCTTGAACATGTATGTGAATAATATGGTTGGGTTATCTTTAAGTTGCATGATATTGTTGTGTTTAGGTAGTAGTCTTGAATGGTATGTGGAAGGTCTTGATACTTTGGAGTTGAATTGGAGGGGTTCTTGGCTAGACTTTTACAAGTTTGGTTTATTAAAGGTGAGGGAGTTTTCATATCTTCTGTGCATCTTAACTTGATTTATTATTTTTAAATTGAATTATTTAGTAATTGATAAAGTTTATATGTATTATTTTACTTGCTATCTTGAGTCTTTTTGTGTTATTTGTGATTAACTGTGAGGGCGGCCTGCTTTGTCGTTCCTCTTAAGTGATTTGATATTCTTGTTTCTCATGATCGTGTCTCGGGGGTTGCGCAACCTTTTCGGACATAGTAGCGTTGAAAAACACGGGCGCATCGGGCTTGCCGTGCTCCCTCGACTACCATGGTGCCTATTCCCTTTCTCGCTGAGTATACTCCACTACCCCAGAGGCGTGGTTCACCTGCTGGGCATATGGTGCTACCTTAGGAGAAAGGGTCGTAGGATCAGGGTACATCCGGAGTACCCCAATTTGGAGGAGTAAGGGTTTGTCGGCACTTCCGTGAAGTTCGTGGTTCGTGGTACAAGATTGAGGACTTGAAGTGGAACTGTATCCTTTTTATATGTAGTTAAATACTTGATTAATTAGCTTGTTTATTTGTGATATTAATGTTATTATCTTTGTTGCATCTCGTGAAAGCATACCCTGGTTTACTGCATCATCTCCCTCACTGAGTAACTTTGGTTACTCATTCCTCATTTTAACATGTTTCAGGTGCAGTTAGAACAACTACCTTGTGTGCCGTGTTGTTGGTTGCTTATATTGCTGTGGGTGGAAGCTGTTTGTAAAAATGGGACATAATGTATTTTTGTTCTGTTTTGAAACCCCTTGAAGTCTTGTATGTATTTTGTACTGCTTGTTGGATAGTAAATTAAATTAAGAACTTATGTGGTTTGATACAGTAGTTGGCATATAATAGCCAAAGATAGATTTTATTGCCTTTTAATTGCATGCTTGTATGGTTATGTTTTGTCTAAGGCTCGAATGGCCTTGAGACTGAGAAAAGTTAGACAATTGAAGTTGGGGTATTGTATTGTGATTATATTTGTTACTTGTAGGTTTTTGATTAGTCCTATAAACAGGGGAGATTACGTCCGTTTTCCCTAAATCTGTGCCCGGGTTTGGATATGGGTTGAGATTAGTATGTTAAATAACAGTCCCGGTTTCGTGAGGAATCGGGGTGTTACAGGTGATGCAACATACCGAGGCGTGCAATATGATATGCAATCACAAGAAGTCATATATATATAACATAAAATAACACGATCAAATAGCCAAGTAATTAACCACATTAAAAAGGATACGGCTCCACTTTAAGTCTTCAATCTCGAACCACGAGCCATGAACTTCACGCAAGTGCCAACAAACCCTTACTCCACCAAGTTGGGATACTCCGGATGTATCCCGATCCTACGACCCTTTCTTTTGAGGTAGCACCATATGCCCAGCAGGTGAACCATGCCTCTGGGGTAGTGGAGTATACTCAGCGAGAAAGGGAATAGGCACCATGGTAGTCGAGGGAGCATGGCAAGCCCGACGCCGCCCGTGTTTCTCGACGCTACCATATCCGAAAAGGTTGCGCAACCCCGAGTCAAGATTACGAGAGCCAAGTAACATATACATGATAATTTACAAGCAATATAACCAAGATAACAATATAAACTAAATAACTAACATTTATAGCATGGCATTATCCAACATAATTTATATACAACAGTGAAATGCAAATAAGATGCAACTTCCTCACCTTGGGTCTGGCTAAATACGCAAGAAGATAGCTCCGATTTACTCCAAACTTCCTCAAATTAGCTCGAATATGCAACCTTAGGGTGTTCATATAAGTTTAACAATTAACTATATCAATTCCAACTCAATTCTTGCTTAACTAAACCCTACAATATTAGAAGCTAGATTTATAATCACTTATTCACACAAGTTCATAACCCACGCACAATTAAGCTACAATGTTCACCTTACCATTTCATTAAACAACATAAGATATATTAGAAGCATCAAATACCATTAAGTTAAGATCATAAGTTATAAATTCTAATTACTTTTAATTATAATAATCATTAATCATATAACTAGATGAGTTATCCTTATAGTCCTACTCACTTAGCATACAATGTTTATTAGAGTTTGATCTTAACGAAGTACAAGTAATATAAACATTATAACAAGATATAATCATTAAATATGAAAATAACTATACCAACACAAAGGGGTCAATGACCGATGATCACGAAACTTCACGAAATGCTCACAAATGCCATATAATAACATGTAAAGGCAAGATATACAAGCACCAAAGTTAATTCAAAGGCTAAGCATGGAAACCCCAAGTTTCCCTTTTGTTATCCTAAGTCATTTAACTCCAAACCGAAGGCTAAGGCTCAAGATTCACCAACTAACTATTCTAATCTTCTAGTTACACATTATGGCACACTTAGAACCCTTGAAATCATTCATTAACCCGAATTATCCACAAAAGCCCCGATTACCCCTTTGTACGTTTGTACTCCAAGTATCTTAACCAAAGCTCAATTAAGAGTTATAAAAGCACATTTAGTCCCTACTTACCCTAAGAACACCAAATATATCAACCAAATTCATCCGGATTTACGTTTGATCCAAAATCCCTTTGTAACATAAGCTATTTTTATTCCAAACACAAGTTAATGTTCTAGTTAAGCGAGCGGGTTATTCCATACTTTCAATTATCCCTTATGGCACCCCTAGGACCCTAGAAACTACCCAATTACTCGCGTTTAGCACAAAAGTCCCAATTTTTCCTTTGTGAGTTTGTACTACAAGTACCATAACTGGGACTCAACCGAGGTTTAGCAAAGCATATATAGCACCTATATAGCCTAAGAACACTAGATGTAATGGCCAAATTAGCCCGGATTTGCATTAACCCTGAAACCCCTTTTTAAAAGTTGCCTATTTCATGTGTTAGCCAATTTTTGAGCAATTCAACGTCATGTGGCTATTAAACTATCTTTATTAACATCTAAGACACCTACTAGAAGTAATGAATCAAGCCATATCGCACAATTCCATAAAACCCTAGAAAAATGTCACTATTTATGCCATACGATCAACGAATGAAACAATAGCATAAATAAGGTCTTTACTACTTATATACAGCATACATAAGCATCTTTAAGCATTACATAAGCATTTGATAGCAAATCCATGAATTCAAGAAAAGAGCAACATTTTTTAAATCCAAAAATAGGTATAAAATCCTTCACCTATTGCGCGTAGGAACTTCTAGAAGGCTAGTAAACACCCTAAACCACTTGCACCTAGCTTGGCTTGGCTTGGAATGAGGATTTGTTAAGCAAAAATCTCTCATCCTCCTCTTATGCTAATTTTCGGCCCTGCTACAGTGTTTTCAGCTTTTGCACTCTTTTTTTTTTGTTTTGGCTCTTTTTATGTTATATAGATAATAGACTAAGGAAATAATGGGTTAGGTTAGTAAATTGGGTCTAATTAAACATATTTAAGGGTCTAATAAAATTCCAAAGTCTAGCTAATTCACTAGAAGCCCAAATAAAAATTCTACAAAAAGTTACTATTCTTTCATAATACTATTCATTCAGGACACTAATATTTTTATATCTCACGTTCTTGACATGTTATGCACATAGTTCCAATGGACGAAATACGTATAATAAGGTAAGTAATAAAGGAAAAATATAAATTTTAAAAAATAAAATAGTCAAATTTTACACTCTGAACACTATTCATTTGTTATACTAATCAATTTTCTACCAACCTTCCCGAAATACTATGCACAGAAAAACTATGAATGTATGCATGAAAATAAACATATAGTGAAAATAAAATTTAAAATTTAAAAAAATAACGTACTTCAAAAATCACCTCGGACTCGTGGCTCATTTTAAAATGATGAAAACTAATTTATTAGACATAAGAAAGTAATATCATATTTTACAAATAACAAAATAAGAGATTAAGCATTTTATATGATTTAATTAAGTGCTAATTTGACACTTAAAGAAATATTAAAAGCAAAGTTACTAAATATATATATATAAATTTAGAATAAACACTTAAATTCAACCAATCAATTAAATTAACACATAAATATATGCAAATAGATACTATTCACTAAATGCTAGGTCTGGGGTATCACACGGGTGATTGAGCGACAAAATGTCGTTATTGCAAAAAGGGCCTCCCATTCGATAAACTTTGATAATGATATATATTATCGTCATATCGCTTCACCTAACCAAGAATCATAGATGTATTTGTATTAGTTAGTTTATTTTTTAAAGTAATTCATGTTTTTCGTTTGTACTTAATATCTTGAATTCAATCTTAATATATATTTTTCTAGTATTATTTTCAATATTAGTTTATTTAATATTAATACAAATTGAGATTACAATTTGATATTACAAATTGAGATTTCTTACACGATATTGGTTCCACACATGTTGAACAAGAACACTTCGAAGTAGAGATTTGAGATTAAATTTAAAAAATTAATTACTTTAAAAATTGAATAAAGTAAAAAAAACAAAAATAAATAAAAACAAGACCGGAACATAAACCAGATGTAATTAAACGTAATCCTAATTTTTTAAATTTTATCTTTGTCAGAATTTATTTATTTTTCGGTTGAAATGTTCATTAAAAAAAGTGACGATAATATAAAAATCAATTAATTTAAAAAAATTCACACACGAGAAAAAATAACACATAATCAAATAATTATGTAAAATTAAAATTAACACAATATAGAGACTCAATTTTATAGATACCGTTACTAGGGATGTAATTTTTTTTATCTTGGTCTCTAAATGAGTCTCTAAAATTTTCTTGATCTCTATATGGGTCTCTAAAATGGTGGATAGAGACCCAATATACATACTCTATTGATGATAGCCTAATATAGTAAATGCTATCACATATGGTAGTGCTAGAAAAATTCCAAATAGATCGATATTGTGCATTATGATTTTTCATGTTCAAAATAACAGACAACAATTTTCATTCAAAATATAAAGATAACATACACATTTACACATTACCATCAGTCTCTATAAACACAAGATTCAAATTGAGTGAACAAATAAAAAATACAAATTTTGTGAAGGATCCTATAAAATATTCTATGGTTATATTACTAACATTACTAGTCTTCTGTTATCCTCAATGGAGTATGTATATTAGGTCTCTATTTACCATTTTACAGACCCATATAGAGATCAAGAAAAATTTTAGAGACCCATTTAGAGACCAAGATAAAAAAATTATTTTAAAGACCCATTAAGAGACCAAGCTAAAAAAAAAACATCCCCAGTGACGGTCTCGAACATTGTTGGTCAATTTTACATACTCCGTTGAGGATCCCTAGTGACGAATAACATCGATAATAAACCTCTATTTTTTTACCGTATTGTAAAATTGACCAATAATGTTCGAGGCCGAAATTTTGATCCATAGCAGAGTATAAGAGTCTTACGTCATCCATCTATAAAATTAATTTTGGAAATTGTTAAGTATTAAATACAATATACTTTATAAAACTAATGACATACTTTATAAATACAATATACAGTATTTAAAACTCACATTGTCAAGAGCATTTGCTCCAGTCCTTGGTCTCATATTTACTTGAGCAACACATTTAGCAAATCTTGTGCACTTCTGATTTATCGACGTCTATCAAGATTTAAGGCTTTTTGATATTCTCTTTTCAATTGGATTGAGGGAGGGATGAAACTTTTTAATTTTTTGTACAATTCAATTCCACATTGTTACCATTGTTTGGTTTCTCCTGATGAGAGGATCTTCACTAATCGCTATGTAAGCCCGGCCTAAAGCTTGATCTTTTTCATGCATGAAATTACAACCCCTCGAACTTCCTTCGGTATATTCCATAACTTCTAAAAAGAATAGAAAATGATAGGTAGGTTGATTTGTAATTAATTTTAATAATTACATAATTGAATGAAAAAAAAACTAAAAAACCATAAAAAACCTAAACTAAAAAACTAAAATAAAAAACTACAAATATTAAAAAACTTTACCAAACCAAAAAAACTAAACTAAAAAAATAAAATACAAAGCCCTAATTAAAATAAACCCTAATTAAAAAATCATAATAAAAAAACCCCTAATTAAAAAAAAATAATTAAAAAACCCTAATAAAAAAATCGTAATAAAAAAAACCCTATACAACAAAAAATTACCATAATTAAAGAAAACCATAATTAAAAAACTTATTTAGAAAAGCCTAATTAAAAACCCTATAATTTACAACTATAAAAATAAACCCTACAACTATAAGAAAACGTCTAATTAAAAAAAAAAAAAACCTAATTAAAAACCCTAATTAAAAAAAATATCATAATTAAAAAAAACCATAATTAAAAAACCTAATTAAAGAAAACTCTAATTAAAAACCCTAATTAAAGAAAACCCTAATTCAAACTATAAAAACACCCTAATTACAACAAAAAAACCCTAATTATAAAAACCCCCTTCCGCTTCCAAACTCACATTAGCCGCCCCCCTTCCCCAAACCTATTCTTGTTGCCCTCCTTTCCCCGCTGCACCCATCCTTCCCCGCTGCATCCCTCCCCTTCCCCGTTGCACCCTCCCTTCCTTACTGCAGCCCCATTTCCCCGCTGTATCCAGCCTTTCCTGCTGCCCCCTTTCCCCGCTGCACCCTCCCTCAAACCCATTCTCGTTTCCCCCCCCCCCACTGCCGAAACCACCTCCCTCTGTCAATTTTTTTTTATATTGTGTGTTTTCCTTTTTGCTTTTTTTTGTGTTGATGTTTGTTGAAAATGGGGGGGTGGGAAGGTTTGATTTTTGTTGTAGATGGTGGTGTTGGATATTCTTGCTTAGAATATCCATCACCACCAACGACTCTTTTCTTTTTGTTGATTTTTTTTTTGTTTTTTGCGTCGTTAGATATAAAATATTCTTTTTTTTTTGTATTCAACCGTTGTGATTTTTTTGGTTTTTTTTAAGGGTTTCAGATCTGACGATGTCAGATATGAAATATTCATTTTTTTTTTCAAAAATCCGACCGTTGTATTTTTTTGTTGAAATTTTCTTTTAGGGATGTCAGATCTGAAAATTCTTTTTTTTTTGGGTTTTAGATCTGACCAACGACTCTTTTTTTTGTTGAAGATTCTTTTTTCAAAAAACTTTTTTGTCTTTTTCTATAGTGTTCATTTTCTTCAACAAATTTGTTGAAGAAAATGGAGACTAAGTGTTATTTTTGTTCTCCAAAGCTTGAATGATGTCATAATTCTACAGAAAAATGTGCAATTGGGTTTTAGAGACCCCATTGGTGATGTCTTTTTTTTTTTATTTTATCAATGGAGTCTCTAAACAACAATCTCTGTTTAGAGACTCTATTGAGGATACCCTTAAGAATATCATTGAACTCAATTGCAAAGTCAAGCTGAAGTCAATGAGGGTAGCACCATAAAGAAATTCCAAGATTAGTGTCCAGGGATTTGACAGCGGAATTAAAAAGTCATATACGGATGCTATTGCATTGATAGGAAGAATAATAGTACTACTTACTAGCTACTTTAGCTCTTGCTCACAAAGACATTAAAAAAGAGATTGATGATTACTAGTCATTCCGACTTCATACAAGCAAGTTGCAGCTCATTTGTAATTGTTATGAGAGAGAATAAATTCAAGTCAATTTCTATGTTTTGCTAAGATCTTGTCAAACAATGACCCATGTCACGTCCTACCCATGCAATCCAGTTGAGTGCAAGAAAGAGCTGATTTTGCTTGGAAAAGAAAAACATTAGGTGTTCACTTGTCAAAAAGAAGAGGAAAACTCTTTGATCAGTTCGAACTAATATCAGTCTCTTACATATTATTAGGACTCACACGTGTAGGTCCCACCAATCTGAACTAAGAGCAAGTATTTAGGGTTAGTTCATCCTCCCAAGATCAATAAAGGATAAGAATATTAAAAAGGTTAACAATTTGTTTATGTATTTATCATTCTCTTTATTTATAGTATTTATCATTCTTTTTTTTCTTATAGTATTATAACTGACTTTAGTCTTCTATACTTTTTTTTGTTCTTGATATATATAGGCAGTCGAGAAATTAAGTCATGCAACTATTATGGTTACTTATGCTAACAGATGGCTATAAAATAACAAAGAATTCAAAATTCAAAATTCCTTTCACCTTTAAAGAAATTTGAAATGATTCTGAACTCCTTAGTAGCAATTTGCATCTATTGGATTGTCACTACAAAAAAAACTGGATTTTGCAAGAGACGGTTCCCTCACCGTTCCGTCGCCAATTTGGAATTCGTGACAGTACGGTGAGGGGAACCGTCCGTTAGACATAAGGTTGTCGCCAAAATCGTTCCCTTCACTAAATCGTTACCAATTTGGCGACGGCTGCCAAACTATCTCCATCCTGTCTCTAAATCCTCCGTCACCAAGCCCTCCCCATCCTTTCCCGTCTCCAAGCTGTCACTACAATTTGCCGTCACCAAGCCTTCGTCAACTGGTGTCGTCCCAAAACTATTATCAAATTTTTCATCGCCAAGCCCTCGTCAATCTTTCCCCTCACCCGCCCCGTCACCAATGATTGCTGTCACCGAGCACTTGCCAACTTAACCCCTCACTATATCGTCACCAAAATTGTCGTCGCCAAGCCCTCGCCAACCTTTCCCCTCGCCAATCTGTCACTAACCCAACACTTCACTAAGCCCTTACTAACTTAACCATTCCATATAATTGAACTTGTCATAATTCTGTCATAAATTTGAAAATTTTCAATCCCAAACTGAACCTGTTTGATATGTGAAATTCATTTCAAATAATGCCGAAAATACGATATGCTATATATAATTAGCATCAAGACTGAAAATAAAAACTATTACAAAACAAATGCCCTGTACATGGAAGTGTATTTAACATCAAACTAGAGGGTTAACATTATAACAAATTATTCTTCATTTTCATCACTAGGTGAAGATGAAGAATGTTGCTCTTCAGGCTCAACACAAACCTTTGTGTAGAGAACTTCTAACACATCGTTCTACTTCTTCAATTGTTGCTGAAGTTGATTGATTAACTCGTTCTGACTCTTGATCCGCTGGCCCTGACTTTGTAATGTTTCGTTCAAAGTCACTATGGCTCTCGTAACGGTGTCATTCAGTTGTTCCTCTGTGATCACACGCCGAGGCTGGGTTGCAGTGTTTGTAATAGACTCAACTGAAACCTGAGAACCTACCCCATATATCCGACCTTTGCGTGGTGGGTTGACAACCTGTAAAAATACTACGTTCTGATCCATATGCATGGGGTTTGAATATGATTCCGATGCATTCCTGGCCGTTTGGAGCATTTTGTCGTAACGAGCCTACAAACACATTAGTAACAAGTTAGTATTACAAAACTGAATTGGAGACGCAAACATTATTTTCAACATCTACACAAACATAATATTCAATAACACAATATATAGGTATGACATCTGTCTTTAATGCATTTACTCATCAATAAAAAAATGGCCAGCATCTCCTTTGTATTTCAAACTTTTTCCAATAACCTGTTACAAGATAAAGCCAACATAATACACAGTATCTAAGTTGATACTGTACCACACTTAACCTCAACATATTAATCATGTGTTACTACAACCATAAAGAGACATTTTCATACATTGTACAACACAAGAGTCTACAACAAGTAATCATGTTCCATTGGAGAAATGTTTGTTCACATCATAGCTACATTCATGCTCACACATCACTAAGTATGTTTTCCCTCTGGAATATTAGCTTTAATAATTATAAATACTTTGTGGAATCTTATACCTTTTTTGCCACACTTTGAATCCCAAATTATCTTCAACAACTACCCTATACATTGCTGCCTATACCAGAAATTCCATAATAGGTACATGTCATAGTCTGCTTGGCCCGAGAGTTTGTGTACGGTCCGTCAGCCCCCTTTCGATGAGCCTTCTGAAAAACCTTCGCATAAGTCACTATCCTCCCTAGTTCTTTTTCCTACAATAACAATTCACCAAATCAACCTACATATAAATGTGTATTTTCGATAATTTTGATTCATACACATAACATATATAATTAACCAAGATTGTATTACTAAATCAATACTATTCTTCTAGTTGCGTCAAGGGTTGAGATTGAACCTAGATGGTGAGTAGATGAATTGGCCTTTTGATTGTCTGAATTTCTCTTTGAGATTGCTTGCCATTTTGGCCTTTGCCATAGTTCCATCATTTGGTTCCATATTTCAAGTGGTATAAAATCTGGCTTTTTCGTTCTAATCTGTCCTTTGTTTGTCAAATCTGAAATTCGGTATCTTGCAGTAGATTCAAACTTGCGCCAAACTTCAGCTTCATCAATTGGAAGCCACTTGTACTCCCTCTGAAAATGTTAATATTACAATCCATATTATTCAACAATTACTATGATAATTGTACAATAGTTTTCACAATATATATTGCGTTAACATTTCATACCCTGAAATATTCGAACCATAATCTTCTTGTATCACTTGGGACCTGTCTGTATGTCAATCACAACTCTACATGCCCGGCATATAGAGCTCTTGAAACCTATTTGACAGCGTTATATGGATCCCATCTATACAACATAACATAATCAAAATATGTATATTAGGGAAAAACAAGTAGAAGATGTAAACTTCATAATTTAAAGTAATATATACCCGTTTCCATGGCCTTCAAATAGCGTCGCTTGTTATTTTGCCATACCGTATAATCAGCAAGTGACTGGAATCCATAAAACTGCTAATCTTCGATGCTTGCAGCTCGTCTGTCAGCAGCGCGCGAAGACTCGGGCATATTAGAAAATTGCGCACCACCGAGAATTGAAGAGCCATCACTATCTATGCACAAATCCTCTAATTCTTGTGGCAATCCAGCTGATGAATAGTGTTGTTCATTATGATGGGTTAACGGGCCCTGTACATATGGCTGCTCTTGTTGGGGATGCGCATCGTCTGGGATCCGATACTACATTCCGACTGATGAATTAGACACCACCCAATGACACAGCGTCATTGTAGCTGGTCGGAGAGAATTGTTGATTCTCGGGCACTGTGGCCAGTGTATTGGTAGATTCTCTCCTTTTTCCTAACAAGCTGCTTTGCTTCAGTTGTTTTTTCCCCTTGCTATTTGGATCTTCACCTCCTCCCATTGCCTGTTTCGATACATTAGAATTAAAATATATAAATAAATATATATAGACTTAAAAAATGTAATTATGCATACTTTTACCAAAACTGTCATAGATAACAAACAATATTTGGAATCACTGATTGATAATTTAAAAGGAAAACATGAACAATATTTTTGACTAACCTATGCTTTTTCAATAATCATCATTTCCCTCATTGTCACCATAATCTATGTTTTTTCAATAATCATCATTTCCTTCATTGTCACCATCATGATTGTCATCATCATCCTCCTCCTCCTCCTCCTCCTCATCATCATCATCATCATCATCATCATCATCAGCATCATCATTTGTTTCATGCTCATCTTCTTCGTCATCAACATATGCTTCTACATCTCCATGTTCGGCATTAAGATATTCTCTTATTATTTCAGTGTCTACAACTGAATAATTAATATATGAATTAGAATCAAAATCATTCGGTTCCACTGTGAGCAAATTCATGTGATCCAATTGAAAACTTGTGTTATCATCCACATCTATCTTTTGTCTGTCCATGTCATAGAAATGTCTTGGATATATTTTAACGATGGCCACCCAATCAACTCGTTCTCTCTTGGCCCCTGGATATATGCAATAGTACACTTGTTGGGCTTGACCTGCCAAGACAAACGGTTCAAACTTGGGATATCTTCTTTTCACGTTCACCTCAACCAATCTGGTCCTGTGATTGGACTTCATACCTCTATCATTTGTGGTATCATACCAATCGCACTTAAAAAGAATAACTCTTGTAGGTTGCAACATTGGATTAGGATATTCAAATTCAATAATGTCCTTCAAAACACCATAGTATCCTATTTCCCCAACTGTACCATCGCATGTACCTCTTACGAACATTCCACTATTGTTCGTGGACTTTGAAGACCCATATTCGAACATAGAGAACCTGTATCCGTTTACCATGTATCTACACCATCTGCGGGTCTTTCTATGTGGCCATTTGGAGAGATATTTCATACCTATCTCTTAACTACAATACGACTATATTTGGTTAATACGCAAATGGCAATGCCCTTAATGAATAGGCAAAAATTGCATATGTATTGACCTGGCCATATAACCATCTCGGGAAAGATCTGTCAATATACAACTGGCTATCTCTTTGGTTCATAGGGCCATATTGTTGTTCCAAGTATTCCCCAAACAATCTGGACAAATTTTTAAAGCTTATCATTAAAAAAATGTGTGTGATAATCCTAACGGAGGAAATTGCATACCCAATCAATGCAAACATACCTGATATATGGCTGCACCTCTGGGCAATTCATGAGTACATATAAGTGTGCCAACTGGAGCTCATTTTCCGGTAGTGAGACCTCTGCATCCGTCCTAATTGGACAATCCGGACAAGTAAATATAGATAAGCAACCCTCAGGAAAGTCCACCTTGTTATACTGGTTGTTTCGACCAAACCTTTTGCTTTTAGTTGACAAGTGTTGTTCAAAATAATATGAACAAAAAGTTGAAGTCTCTAGGACGTGATAAGCTTCACAAATAGATCCTTCCACACGTGCTTTATTATTAACTATCCTCTTTAGGCCTTGCAAAAATCTCTCGAAATGATACATCCACCGATATTGAACAGGTCCACAGCATATCGCTTCATACACCAAATGGACATATAAATGCTCCATTGAATCAAAAAATGCAGGAGGCAACATCTTATCCAGTTTGCACAGCGTCATGACTATATTATCTTGCATCCTTTCCAATTCGGTTCTTTACAGAGTTGAACAACATAGATTGCTAAAAAATAAGCTTAGTTCAGCAAATGTCTCTGAAGCCTGTTTCGGCATGAGCTCGCGTAATGCAATGGGAAACAGTCTCTCCATAAAGATATGACATTCGTGGCTCTTCATGTGTGACATTTTCAAATCCTTCATGTCGACACAATTTGATAAATTAGAAGCATATTTTTTGAGAAATTTTATGTCTTCAACCCATTGTATAAGCACTTTTCTCTTTTCTGTGGGGAATGTGTATACACCGATCTTGTTTGTATTGTTATCGCACAATTCTGGACGATTGTAAAAAGTGGACATGTCTTTCTGAGCTTAAAGGTTGTCTTTAGTCTTACCCTTAACAGTCATGATAGTATTGAAGACATTGTCGAAAATATTGTTCTCAATATACATCATGTCTAAGTTGTGACAAACAAGGTGCGTCTTCTACTAAGACAAATCCCAAAAAATATTTCTTTTCGTCCAATTATGATCTATACCAAACCCAGGTAGCTTCTTGCAAGACATTTGATGGATTGTCAGTAAATTTTTAACCCGTTCCCAAATTTGTTCCCCAGATAATTGTGGTGGAGGTGTATATCTCTCGTGCCTATTCTTGACAAAATTTTTCCTGTCACGTCTTAATGAGCTATTCTCTGGTAAGAACTAACGATGACAATCAAAGAATGAAGGTTTCTTCCCCGCTGATAAACGAAAAGCTCTTGACTTTTCCATGCAAATAGAACACGATAGCCTCCCATGTGTGTCCTATCTCGACAACATACCATAAGCCGGGAAGTCATTTATTGTCCACATCAAGACTGATCTCAAACAAAAATTACTCTTCGTATCAATATCATAACATAATGTCCCTTCCGACCATAAAGTTATCAATTCATCGATCAGGCGCTCTAGGTAGACATCAATATTATTACCTGGATGCTTGGGACCAGGAATGAGTACTGTCAAAAATATTACAGGATCCTTCATGCACATCCACAATGGTAGATTGTATGGGGTAATGATCACTAGCCAGTAAGAATAAGGTTGCGCATTTACACTGTATGAGTTGAAACCATCTGAACAAAACCCTAGCCGAACATTTCTTGATTCTGCAGCGAAATCTAGATACACGCTGTCAAAATATTTCCAAGCTTCGGCATCTGACATATGACAATTTTTTCCATCCTCGACATTGTGATTTTTGTGCCACGTCATGTGTCTCGCTGTAGCATTTGACATGTACAATCTTTTCAACCTTGGTATCAGAGGGAAATATCTTAACTGTTTGTGGGAAATAAGCTTACCCCGTTTTCTACCACTAGCTCTAGCCTTGAAATGTGCGTGGCCGCAACGCCGACAATTTTCCATGAAACTTCGATCCTTGTAAAATAAGGTGCATCCATTTACGCAAACATCAATCTTTTGATATCCTAAACCTAATGGCTTGATTAGTTGCTTAAATCTATATAGGTTTTCAGGCAAGTTATGATTCTCGGGCAATACTTCCATCAATTCTTCTATGAACCTGTTAAATAGGGAGTTGCTCATATTATGCTGGGACTTCATATTCATGTATCGAGCCACAGCTGACAATTGAGTTAGTTTCGCACAACCATCAAATAATGGCCTATTAGTGGCATTCAACAACTCATAAAATTCTTGTGCTTCTATGTTAGGTTCTTCATTAACCTCAACATTGTGATCGTAGGGCAACTGCAGACCTGCTGTGTTGAAAACCAACGTTCTGTAATTATTTGCTTCACCAACACCTTGCCCGTGATTATACGTGAAAGTTTGTGCACTTGGATCATAATTGTTGTACACTTGTTCCCCTTATACAATCCATTGATAGTAAAAAGGCATAAAACCCTTCTGATACAGATGATCTATCACATTTCCTGTTGTTTGGAATTTTATGTTCCGGCATCTTACACATGGATATCTTATTTTGTTGCCATCCATATAATAATGTTGTTTGCTTGCGAAAGACACAAAATCCGAAACATCTTGGATAAAGGCCTTATTAAGATTACCATCAATCCATTTTTGATACATCCATTCACGATTTGGTCCATGAAATGATGCATTGAATTATTTGATAAATGTTATTACAGTTTAAAAATTACCTAATAGGTTATTAGGTAAAAGATCTAATACATTCTATGAGTGGGAATTAACATGCGTGAGCTTAACAACATGACAAATATAGACAACAATATCATCCAACATTCAACATATTATTCAAAATGCAGAACAAATCCATCCTAAAATTTTTTAACTTAAAACTGATATGAAATTAATTTTGAATTAAATTTGACAAATACTATTCAAATTGATAGACAGACACCAACATTTTTATCCGGATAGAACAAATCCAATGTGAAAATTCTGAAAATCCAGAAAATTTTTCCATATTAGCACACTTCTCAAAAATATATACATAAAAAATATACGAATAAAATACATTGTTGAAAATATTGGATGTCATGTCCCAAACCAAAACCCAATATAGAGTAAAGTCCGAACGCGACAAACAGACAAAGTTTCCTCTGTACCGTGAATAATCTGATACCTGCACTCAAAAGATTTCCACAACAACAATACATTTTTAAATACTCAAAGACATTCACTTAGATTCATTTATAGCATAATGAACTACGCAAAATGGCCCAAAGTATAATGTACAAGGTTACGCAACATAAATATGTGACAACTCGACAAATATGAAGTTAGAAAAATTCAATAAAACATTTTAATAATTGATCCGGGCTCGGACGTGACATTAAAATTTTTAATTTTATGGTTTACGATTATCCGAATTTGAAATCAACAACCACAAAAAAAAAACCTAAATATACTAAAAATAAGATAAACTCAAAAAAAGAACTGATAACCAAAAAAAAAAGAATAAATAAATAAAAAAGAAAAGAAAAAAAACCAAAAAAAAAAAAAAAACATAAATATGTTAAGAATAACACCAATTCAAAAAAAGAAATGATAACAAAAAAAAGAATAGATAAATAAAAACGAAAAAATAAATAAATCCGAAAATAAAAAAAATATCACCTAAATATGTAAAAAAATAACACCAATTCAAAAAAAAATGATAACAAAAAAAAGAATAGATAAATAAAAAAAATAAATCCAAAAAAAAAAAAAAAACATAACTTGAATATGTTAAAAATAACAAAAATTCAAAAAAAGAAATGATAACAAAAAAAAAAGAATAGATAAATAAAAATGAAAAAAAATCTGAAAATACAAAAAAAAAAACTAAATTAACATATTTAGGCATAATGCATTATTAATTAACATCTTCATAACAACCACAACATTGATAATATATACATATATTATACATAGGTGTACATACATATGCATATATATATATAAATAACATAGCAAACAATTTATTTTTGAGGTGGGGGAGGGGGTAATGGGTTGAGAGGGTGAATAGCTTCATGGGGGTGGTTGAGTTAGCTAGATCTATACATACATATACATATATATATTATATATATACAAACACACACACACACACACACACACACACACACACATATATATATATATATATATATATATATATATATATATATATATATATATATATATATATATATAACATAAAAAAAGACACCCTTACTTCAAATAAAATGGTAGAGATGGGTCAATAGAGGGGTGGGAAGGTGAGGGAGAGGGGAGGATTGGGTGGTGGGTGGTGTCACGCCCCAACTCAACCCCACTTACAATTAGTCAGGATACAACGAAATTTTGGCATTATAACGTTTGTAATATGGACATCAGGGCTCTAAACCAATCATTTATAATATTATACAACCAACTCCAAATATCAACAACAACTCCACAAGTAATTCAACAACAAACAACACAACCGATCCCATATATTAAACAACCATTCAACAACCCAACCATAGATTACATGCCTCCGTTTCAACAACAACATCAACAAGTTAAACCGTATACATACATAACATAATATACTAGCTTAGCAACCTATTGAAATTCCAAAAATAAGACAACTAAACTAGTATAACACTTTTACTATCTTTAGATCAATTTATATAATACAATCTTTAAAAACTTGAAACTTTACAGCATAAGTTATACTACAAAATAACATAAAACATTCCAGCTAAGCATCAAGGATATGACTCTAGCACATAAGACTCTTCAACATAGGTCACTTCTCAGCTTCCTCAGGCATGTACCTATAATCTGATTCAGTAAAACCTAATTGCAGAAAACGAATGAGAGTAAGCTTTTATAAAACAAAGCCCAGTGACGAATTCGATAGATCTTTGAAAACATTTACTTTACCACTTTGGAAATCATTCTATGAGCAATAATACGCATTAATCATCATTAACGTCAACAAATCATTTCAAACCACATAAATGACCATTTATTTGAGAAAGGATACTCTAGTTGATGTAGCTCTATACGCCATCACGATCTCAACCAACTTCTTGCAACTCCATAATATATAACCGAGGTACCTCATATAGTCCCTCCCTCCATGGCATCTCCACCAAGCGAGCTAGGGGTAGTCTATGATAGTCATGTCATTATCAACCCGACAGCCTGATCTGTCCAAGAGGTGGCACACACTATCAAGACTCATGACAATAATAATAAACATTCATATTCTGCGAAGACAACAAAGTAGGTTGTCCTCCAGAGGATCATCAATCATCAACCAATTAACAACATTTCAATCATCATAACATCAATTAAACAACTAAGACAACCAAGTTAAATGACAAAGTAGGCCACCCAACTTAACGCACATATCAACATGCATTCGATCCCGAACCTACTCAACAACAATGCAACAAACAACTACTCAAACATTACCAAATAACTAAAGATAACATTTAAGCATTTCAAAGAAAGACTACACAAACTTCAAAAATTCATAACTTACAATCTAGAAATCCAATAACCTCTAAACTACTTTTTATCACTCAACCACACATGCAACTACATTAATCCCCTCGTAAACCCACTAAAAGCCATCCAAAACAAGTCCAACAACCCTTTTTTGGCAATGCACCTAGGCTGAATTTTTCAGACTTTTGCTACGACATCCAAATCAAAAATTCGGCATTACAACATTACTACCCCATAATTAACAAACTTTTAGAAGCAACAATCAATCAATTCCAACCACTACAAAAACAATTATTCAACAATGAACCTAAAACCCAATTTTAATACCCAAAAAATAGAAATACATGCTACTACCATTCAAAACTTATATAAACGCACATAAACGATCCTTGGCATCTACTGAGAAATAATATAAAGACAATTTAACATTTCATCGGATAAAAATTCAATTATATGAAAATGACATAAAATAGCATTTTAAGATCTAGAATTTGTCTCTCACCTTTGATCCGAAACAAGACTAAGAATGCATACAATAGGGGCCCAACAAGTGGAATCTAACTCAGTTTGCAAAGCTTCGGGCAAAAACTAGGTTTTCTAAGGTAAAATTGCTTTGAAAATATGTTGAAAAACCTCCCAAACTTGCCTATGGATTTTCGGCCTCTTTTGTGTGTGTATGAGTGTGTTTTTGTGTTGTTTTGGCAGATATTTGAGTATATATATTAAGTTAAGTAAAAAGTCAATGCAAAAAGAATTGGTCAAAGTTGTCAAAAATTGGATTTTTAATGACTAAAGTCTAAATTAGCCTTTGTTCTTAATTCTAATTGAAATTTTACCTTTGTAAAATATTTAAGATGATGAAATATTTACTTACAATATATACTTGGTCAATAGAAGTCAACGCAAGAATCGAGTTTAGCATAAATTACTATTTGGCTAAAAAACGCTACTTTTCGCCCGTAAAGTCTATTTAAATTCCTATTCCATTTCAGAATTAAATTTTTTCAAACACGGGTCTATTAATAATAGAGGACTAGGTTTGAAGACGTTTAAAACACCCGTGTCAAAATTTTAGCTGACGTGTGCTTAAATACTATTCACAAAAATCGACGATAAATTTTCAATACAGATTTTATGAAAATTTCATGAATGCTCACATATCATGTAATAGAAGTAATAATCACATAATTAGCATATTTTAATTCAAATAACATATAAACAGGTGAAAACACGTAATTGCAAATATGGGCAAATTCGGGGTCTCACATTCTTCCCCCCTTAAAACAATTGCGTCCGCGCAATTCCTGTTTGATCCTCGGAACAAATAAGTGTTGTTGGCTCAACCATACGAAACGAGAGATCGAATACCAAATTCCAAATACCAACTAAGAACACCAAACAAGAACACCGAACAAGATTGTCGAATAAAAATTTTCGAATAAGAAGCCTGAATAAGAATGGCGATTAAGAACACCGACTAAGACCTTCAAATAAGAATCCCAGTAAAATTGTCAAGGAAAAATGCCGACTATAAATCCCAAAATAGAACACCGATCACGAATACCAAGTAAGAACTTAAAGCAAGATCACCGATCAGAAAGCACAATATTTAACTTGATCTGCAGCACGATTCCCAGAAGAATCTGGAATCAAGGAAGTAACTGAACCATCTTGTTGAGCTCTCACAATAGTAGGCTTTTCTTGAGCATCCCTGACTGTGGTCAAACCTCGATCATTTTGCCATGTACGATAGTCCTTTCTCATGTGTTGATCACTGCCACAACCTAGACACTTTCCCGATTTCTTCCAACATCCAGTCTCAATCATGACCCTTCTTGGTACAAAAGGCATAAAATAGGATATGAAGGGCAACACTATGACCTGTAAAACCCCGAACTGACAAAGCCACTGAACCACTCTGTTGTAACCTCATGACCACCAGCTTATTCCGCCTCTGGAGCTGACTCTACTGACTTCGAGGATGAAAATATCTCTGCTGGTCCTGAGGCTGAGAAGGTCTCCTACCCAGCTGACTAGGCCCCGCACCTATCTCATTCTTTCTTTTCTCAATTCTTGTTGCGGTAGTAAGGGCTTCACCGTATGTGAAAAACTGAAAAGAAGTCAAGCTATCTCGAACTTCTGACCTCAACCCTCGAATGAATCTTTGAATCCTCTTTTCAGTAGTTTGTACCATACCCGGAGCATAATGTGACAGATTATGATATCGGGCCTCATACTGTGTAACAGACAGGCTACTCTGCTTAAAGGACATTAATTCATTCCTAGAAAGTCTTCCTCTAATTCCGAGAGCTCTGACAGTCATCTTTACTTCACCCAAAAGAATCACCCATAATTATAGCATATATACAATCATATCACATGAAAACAAGTACAACATAATGCATAATCATCATCTAATACAACATTATCATATAACGCACAATTCAGTACATAGGAAGCCAATATCATGTAAACAGGTTATATTATGTACGCAAGTTATAAATAATTAAAGTCACATAAGCAACATACTGCATATAAGACAAGTTGATCACGTAACTCACATTGGTCATTTAAAGTACATTGAGCACCTCAAGCACGTAGTTTCACATAAGCTAGTTATAAACAATTAAAATCACATAAACAATTAACTTTACACAAGACACTTCAATCACATAAAACACATTGGTCACATAATACACATTAATCACCTAATACACATTGGCAGCATACAACACATTGAGTACATAAGGCACGTGGTCACATAAGCATATTGACTACATTAGTTCACTTAAACCCATAAGGCATATTGATCACATAGAAAGTTATTCACATAAGCAAGTTAATCACATAAACATATTATCATGTAATTCACTTTACACTTAGTACATGCATTTGTGCTAAGACCACTACCCACATTCCGAGGATACATCGGCTGACAGCTAAACATGCACTTTGATACCACTTATTGTCATGCCCCAACTCGACCCCACTTACAATCAGTCAGGACGCAACGAAATTTCGACATTATAACATTTGTAATACGGACATCAGGGCTCTAAACCAACCCTTTATAATATCATACAACCAACTCCAAATATCAACAACAACTCCACAAATACTTCAACAATAAATAACACAACCGGTTCCATATATTAAACAACCATTCAACAAGCCAACCAAAGATTACATGCTTCCGTTTCAACAACAATATCAACAAGTTAAACCGTATACATACATAACATAATATATTAGCTTAGCAACCTATTCAAATTCCAAAAGTAAGACAACTAAACTAGCATAACACTTTTACTATCTTTAGATCAATTTATACAATACAATCTTTAAAAGCTTGAAACTTTACAACATAAGTTATACTACAAAATAACATAAAATATTCCAGCTAAGCATCAAGGATATGACTCTGGCACATAAGACTCTTCAACATAAGTCACATTCTCAGCTTCCTGAGGCACGTACCCGTAATCTGATTCAGTAATACCTGATTGCAGATAACGAATGAGAGTGAGTTTATATAAAACAAAGCCCAGTGACGAATTCGATAGATCTTTGAAAATATTTACTTTACCACTTTGAAAATCATTCTATGAGCAATAATACGCATTAACCATCATTAACATCAACAATTCATTTCAAACCACATAAATGACAATTCATTTGAGAAATGATACTCTAGTTGGTGTAGCTCCATACGTCATCACGATCTCAACCAACTTCTTGTAACTCCCATAATACATAACCGAGGTACCTCATCTAGCCCCTCCTTCCATGGCATCTCCGCCAAGCGAGCTGGGGGTAGTCTATGATAGTCATGCCGTTATCAACCCGACAGCCCGATGCTGTCCGAGAGGTGGCATACACTATCAAGACTCATGACAATAATAATAAACATTCATATTCTGTGAAAACAACAAAGTAGGTTGTCCTCTAGAGGATCATCAATCATCAATCAGTTAACAACATTTCAATCATCATAACATTAATTAAACAACTAAGACAACCAAGTTAGATGACAAAGTAAACCACCCAACTTAACACACATATCAACATGTATTCAATCCTAAACCTACTCAACAACAATGCAAGAAACAACTAATCAAACACTACCAAACAACTAAAGACAACATTTAAGCATTTCAAAGAAAGACTACACAAACTTCAAAAATTCATAACTTACAATCTAGAAATCCAATAACCTCTAAACCACTTTCTATTTCTCAACCACACATGCAACTACATTAATCCCCTTGGAAACCCACCAAAAGTCATCCAAAACAAGTCCAACAACCCTTTTTTGGCAATGCACCTAGGCTGAATTTTTCAGACTTTTGCTACGACATCCAAATCAAAAATTCGGTATAACAACATTACTACCCCATAATTAACAAACTTTTAGAAGCAACAATCAATCAATTCCAACCACTACAAAAACAATTATTCAACAATGAACCTAAAACCCAATTTTAATACCAAAAAAATAGAAATACATACTACTACCATTCAAAACTTATATAAACGCACATAAACGATCCTTGGCATCTACTGAGAAATAATATAAAGACAATTTAACATTTCATCGGATAAAAATTCAATTATATGAAAATGACATAAAATAGCATTTTAAGATCTAGAATTTTTCTCTCACATTTGATCGAAAACAAGACTAGGAATGCGAGCAATAGGTGCCCAACAAGCGGAATCTAACTCAGTTTGCAAAGCTTCAGGCAAAAACTAGGTTTTCTAAGGTAAAATTGCTTTAAAAATATGTTGAAAAACCTCCCAAACTTGCCTATTGAGTTTCGGCCTCTTGTGTGTATGTGTGTGTGTTTTTTTGTATTGTTTTGGCTGATATTTGAGTATATATTAAGTTAAGTAAAAAGTCAATGCAAAAAGAATTGGTCAAAGTTATCAAAAATTGGATTTTTAATGACTAAAGTTTAAATTAGCCTTTGTTTTTAAATTCTAATTGAAATTTTACCTTAGTAAAATATTTAAGATGATGAAATATTTATTTACAATATATACTTGGTCAACAGAAGTCAACTCAAGAATCGGGTTTAGCATAAATCACTATTTGGCTTAAAAACGCTACTTTTTGCCCGAAAAGTCTATTTAAATTCCTATTCCATTTCAGAATCAATTTTTATCAAACACGGGTCTATTAATAATAGGGTACTAGGTTTTAAGATGTTTAAAACAGCCATGTCAAAATTTTAGCAGACGTGTGCTCAAATACTATTCACAAAAATCGACAATAAAATTTTCAATGCAGATTTTTATTAAAATTTCATGAATGCTCACATATCATGTAATAGAAGTAATAATCACATAATTAGTATATTTTAATTCAAATAACATATAAACAAGTGAAAACACGTAATTACAAATATGGGCAAATTCGAGGTCTCACAGGTGGGGTTTATGTGTTTGAAGGGGTGGAGGGTGATATGAGAAACGTTACCCTCTGTTAAAACATTTATTTGGGCGACGGCCCGGTGTGAACCAGGGCAGTCGCCCAAATAAAAGAGGCCCACATCGTGGAGACGGGCACAGGCCTTGTCTTCAAGTTGGAGATGGGAAATAGCTTGTCTCTATTAGGGAAGAGCACGGTTTCCCATCTCTAATTTAGAGACGGGCTAAGCCCCCGTCTCCAATATTGAAGGCGGCTTTGGCGCCAATCACCAAGCCATCGCCAAAATTTAGACAGTCATGTGAATATGGCTCTAATAATTTGGAGAAGGCCCCTCACTGTGCCGTCGCTAAATTTTTACCACTTTCACTTCTATATAAAGAAAGCACAGTCCCGCTTGTTGTCTTCTATCTTTACAGAAGCTTAAACTCAGTGCATCAACATCTTATCAACAATGAGTGAGGAAGTTCAAGGTTAGTACGTTATCGTTAAAAAAGAAGAACATACAACATAAGGTGCTCCATTGAAAGCAAGCAGTAGTAGAGTTGAAGGTCGATTTGATCTGAACGAACCACCAAAAGAAGAGGCTTACATTTTGAGGGCTCAACACCAGCAAATGGTTGATGATCGCATGTATCGCATCCTTATGCCGAAGTTATTCGAGTGAAAATTATGTAAAAAAATAGTAGTTAAGGTTAATAATATGTAATGTATTATCGGTAATATGTTTATTTTATCTTGTTAAGTACTTTTGTATGGTGATGACTCAAGTTAACCGTTCGTTAATGTAATCTTTAGTTATCATATGATTATGAAATAAAATCTTGTCCTTTGCATATTATATTAGCAAATTTGTCTAATATTGTCCATAATATATATGTAACAGAACATAGTATTTTATTACTACCTCACGACGTTTGTTAGTACTTCGCGTTAACAATCCATGAGTGAACTAGTACTGCTTCCGTCATTGTTTTTGATATGATTCGTTGTTACTCAGTGTTTGAAGGCCTTGTTGGTTAAAAAAAATCATAGGAAATTGAGCCATCACCCTTAATGGTGACGGTATGGTGACGGACTGTCACCATACCATTACCGTGCCTTCTCTACATATCAAAATTATGATAAATTGTCACCGAGCCATCACCAATTTCGTGACGATCGGAGCTTGGCCGTCACCGAATTGGAGACAGCCAATAAAGCCGTCACTGTAGTGACGGCATGGTGATAGGTTTTTTTGTCTGACACTGTGCCCTCACCGTCCCGTCACAAAACTGGCGTCTACCTTTCCCTTCACCGTGCCGTCGCCATATTGGTGACGGTATAGCGACGGTCTGTCGCAGAGTCCAGTTTTTTTTGTAGTGTGTTAAGGTGAATTAATGTTTTCTCATGATGTCTAAATATATAGTTGATGTAGCTCTAGTAAAATATTGAGTTTTTTCAATTTAGGTATTTTGTAGTTTTGATACTAGGTATATTTGTTGGGTGTGTAATTTACATATTATTTCAACATCCTTTTTACTTAGTATTCGTTAATCCTCGAGTAAGTTAGGAGCAATTTGATGGGTTTTGTGTTTGTTTTGTGACGTAGGTGATTTCTATGAGAAAGTCGGAGTTTCAAAGCAAAATTGAAGAAGTAAAGGGGCTAACGTGCATTGAACCTGAGAAGTAGTTGGTGAGAAATTAATAGTAGCGCAGCTGCACAGCGTCATAGGAAATTAAAAGGTTATTTTTGTAAAAAGGCAAGAAGAGAAAAAAACCCTAGGGGAATAAAAAGAGGAAAACATGATAAGCAAAGGGGCTTCTGGTTGTTGGTTCTTGGGAGCCGTTTTTTGCAAAAAACACATGCCAGAGAAGGAAAAAATATGAGGAGATTGCGAGTTGAAGACGGAGAACGATTCAAAGACAGATTTTTACCAAGATTCTTCTCCAAATCCTAGTTTTTTCTCTCTCTCTCTCTCATCATGAATTATATTAAATTGTGGATTTTATTTACATTCATTATGATGTTCTAGATTATTTTTCTAGGCTATGATGTAGCTAGATTGTGAATACTTGAAGCTTTTGGTTTTAATTGATTGATGAACTATTCTATTTATGCGTTGAGTATTTCATGCTGAGTTTAATGCTTGTGATTGCCTGATCAACAATTGCATAATTCGTGATTTGGTTTGAGACTGAGAAGTGATAACTAAATTAGACTACGTGTGAAATACCATTAAATCGTTATAAGCTAGAGATAGTTATGAGATCTAGTACAGCACATGAATTTCTATGGTTTAATGAGTTCCCTAAGTTTACAGTTATCACAGAGATATAAATATCTTGCTTAGCGTAATATGTTATTGATGCTTGAGAAAGATTAATAACCACATTAGCGAAATTGCTGGCAACGTAAGGAGTAGGCGTCGATTGAATTAAATCAATAGTTTCAAGTATGATTAATCTTGGTGAAATCGGAATCCCTAAAGCCTTTTAATTATTGAATTACCATCTTTTGTTAATTTCGTAATTGTGTTAGTTGCTATTTTGTTAAGTTCTCTGATTTCTTTAATCGTTAGTCGCAAACTCTCAATTCGTGATTATCCAAATAAAGTTAGAGCTACACCAATTTCGGTACTTAATAATCACAGTTCTCGTGGGAACGATCTTTACTTACTACTTTATTACTTGTTGCGATATGTGAACTTGTGTTAGATTTTACACAACAATATTTATAGTCGATTCTTATACGAAGTCAGACCAAAGATCATAGTTTAGAGAAAAAAGAAAAAAAAAACTTAGAAATGAAACAATCCTTATAATGTTGTTATACATTTAATTTGTCATCTAGTGATGGTGCTACTATCATGTATCATTGGTTCTTTAACTATTGCTGTTTTGAAGATGTGTCTTTAATTTATAAAAATAAATTTAAAAATATGTAAGATCTTTCTACTTGAAAAGCCTTCGATTCTTCTATCGAGAAGGAAAGTGGATATCAAATTCTACTATCAAGGATAATTCATGTACAAAGGTACATACAATTCTTGCATTAATGCAAGAATACTTTACTCCCTTTATGTGTATTACTTGTAACACATTACCCACCACTACCAGTTGCCATATATGCCGCCACCATTGTTTAAATTCTAAAAATTCGAGTAAAAATCTCTTCATTTTGCTTCTTTTTGTTGGATAATTCACAACATACCATTATATGATAATATTGATTTGTTCAAATTGGTTGATGATAAAGATAGGCCATTGTAGAATTCCTCAAGAAGCAAAGCCTTTCTTCTTCAAGGAGATCAAAAGAGTAGGATTTTTAGTCATTTAATATATTCTTTTGTTGACCAAAAGATCAAAGGGAGTAAAGGGTTACAAGTAATACACAAGGGAATAAAGTATTATTCTCTTGAGTATTAAGGGGGTTTATTGAAGGGATATATCCATCTAATCTGATGATCGATTAACATAAAGATGCAGCACCGACGTAACCAGGGAAAAGTATATATAAAAGTCAGTTGTAATTAACCCCAATACAAATTGTTAAGTCAGTCCTAAATTATCATTTTTGACTTGTAGACTTTGTTGTATCTTATCGTTATCTTGCAGGCAATAGTTATCATTAGCTTTAACACCACTTAGAGATAAACTCTCTTAGAACTTTTGATAGCTAAGAATTTGTAAATGTCGTGTAAATCAGCAACTGTAACCTGTTGTACTGTTGACTATAAATTAATGAGCAAAAAGGTAGAAGAAATTAGCAGCCAATATTTTCTCACATGGTATCAGTAGTCTAGGTTCGTCTTTTCAAGAATTATTCTTTCTGTGTCAACCTTTCTTTTCCTTCCTCATGGCCTCATCATCATTTGCAAATATCACTGACACAACCACAACCTCTACTTTCTCTTTACCCAAACTTGATCATATCCATCAGGATATTTCACTAAAATTAAGTAGTGATAATTTTCTGTTATGGAAAACTCAGGTATATCCAGTCCTACGTTGTCATGGACTTCTCGGCTTTATTGATGGCACTTTTGTAATACTCGAGATTTTTTTTGGAGCAATTAAAAAAATAATAATAATAATAATATGTAAATGACAATATGAAGAGATTTATTTAGTAGGTATTAATCTTAGAATTATTGAGTTTTGGAGTTATAGTTATTCATATCCTGCATATTATGGATCATAATTGGGAGTTAGTGAGTTAGAGGTTATGAATTCTTTTTATTGAACCAGACCAATATCATCTCATAAAGGTAAAATAAAAAGGTTATTTATTTGCATAAGAATATAATAGAGGAAAAGGTTTAGAAGTGCTTAAGGCAGTGTTTGAGGCTAAGTGCGTTTAAGTGGTGGTTAGTCATTCCATTCTTTGGATTTTAGTGCGAGTTTTAGTGTGTCGCACTTAATGTAAGTACTCGCAATTTTTCTAGCATTTTTTTTATTTCGAATAAGTATGTTTATCGTATCTTTGTTCAAAGTGAAGCCTTTATTCATGAAAATCTTAATTATATTATCTAAATCATGATTCAAAAATTATGTTTTATTTAGAAAATAATTTATGAAAATTTGATTTGCTAAATGATGCTGGCATGACACATATGAATTTCGATAAGTCTTCGACCTTAAAAAAATTTGTTTATGGAAATTATATATGTAATTTTTTATGCACAAGTCGACTATAATTGATCTCCGATATGTGTGTCTTTAAAAGGTTAATCTTTGTGACTTTGGATACGCTATGAGACACATTATTTGAAACTAGTTTCGATCTTTGTCTTTGTGGATCTTCATATGGCTACATGAATTTGTAGCACTTTGTGTGACTCTTTATGATCATGGTCGCTTGTTAACTTGTGCATTTTATCTTAGTATGTGTTTCAATTAATCTATTTATGACTTAGTATATATTGATATTTTTATGAAGGAAATATTTGTCAAAATACTTTTTGGGTCATGCCAACATGATAGAAAAGTTGTAGAGTACTTACTGGGCTGTTTAACTCACTCTTTGTTATTATTTTAGATGCAGCGAATACGAATTTGTGAGATTAAATGAGAACGTTAGAGCTTGAAGTTTGCGACTTAAGCTTTGTCTTCATCTATGTACTAGACTAAGAATATGAATTTACCTTTGTTTAGAAATGATACTCAGTTAATACAGTTATTGGATATAACTAAATTTGAAGTATTTGTAATATACAGTTCTGGGCTCGTGGTAATATAGAAAAGTAAGTTTGAGCCTTGCACTAAGAGTGCGGCGATTGTCACGTGCCTTTTGTGTGGATTTTGTTTTGGTTTCAGGGCGTGACAACTTTGCTCAAGCCAACTACTCCTCCTTATCAAGTAACTTAATAGGTGCGCTTGGACCAAATGGTCCTTGGTTGGTTGTTAGTCTCTCTTTCGGATGCTATCATTTCTTAAATAGTTGACAAATTCACTGCGCGCGATATTTGGCAGACACTAGAAACCTTGTATGGTTCTCATTCCAGAGCTCGAATTCAACAACTCAAAACCGAACTCCTGTCCTCCATAAAGGATCATGCACGGTTCATGCTTATATTCAGCAAGCCAAATCTCTTTCCTTGGCACTTGCTAGTGCCGGGAAACAGGTTGAAGATGACGACTTGATTTTATGGACTTTGCAAGGTCTCGGATCTGAATATGATCCAATTGTTGCTGCTATCAACTCCAGGCCTGTCTCTCCCACTTTTTTTGAAGTTAGTGGCTTGCTTCTCGATTATGAACTTCGCCTACAATCTTCAACTATCGCCATTGAAAAATCATTTTCCTTTCTTTCTACCGCTACACGTTCCTCTAGCTCCATCAATCACAATAATGTTTCTGACTCAACTCAGTCTCCACTACCTCAACAGTCAAGCCGTGGTGGTCTTGGCTCCAACTCTAGTAAACGAGGTCACGGGGGTCGAGGTTCTGGACGTGGTCGAGGATGAAATAATTCTTCATCTCCAGTTATATGTTACCGTTGTGGTCACCCATATCACAAGGCAAATACCTGTTGGGATCCTGATGATGTCGTTGTCTCCTCTGCCAAAGCTTTTAGTGCTATGAACATAATTGATCCAAATTGGTATTTGGATACTAGCGCCACTAATCACATGACTCTGGATGATGCTCCACTCTCTGGTAAGACAACTTATACTGGTTCGGACACTGTTATGATTGGAAATAGTGCTGGTTTGCTCATTTCTCATTCGGGTCATGCCTCAATCTCTCTCTCTAATGGCTCAACTATGAACTGCTCTGTTTTACATGTTCCATCTCTTGCCAAACATCTTATATCTGTTGCTCAGTTTGCTCGTGATCATAATTGTGTTTTTATTTTTAATGCTTTTGGTTATTGCATTAAGGATGTGAAGATAGGAAAACTACTCCATTATAGGACACTCACTAATGGCCTTTACAGCTTACAGTAGTCTCTCAAGCAGCTTTTTTCGTTCAGAAAGCAAGCTCAAGACTTTGGCATGCTCGTCTAGGGAATCTATATCAGATCTTGAACCGACTTCATCATATTTTACCTCTTTCATCTCAATCATTTGATAACAATATTTGCAGTAGTTGTCAGCTTGGAAAGAGTCACAAACTTCCATTTGAAAATAAGACTCAGCGCTCTTCAACCCCTTTACATATTGTGCATTGTGATGTTTGGTGACCCTCTCTGATAACTTATATGGAAGGGTTTCGCTATTTTTTAATATTAGTGGATTTTAGCAGATATTCTTGGTTTTATCCACTTGCTCGTAAATCAGATGTGGCGCAAAATTTTCCTATCTTTATTCGAAAATTGAGAATTTATGCAATTCCAAAATCAAATATATTCAATCTGATGGTGGAGGCGAATTTGTTAATCACAACATTAAAGAAATATTTCAGGAAGATGGAATTATTCATCGCCTAAGTTGTTCGCATATTCCTGAACAAAATAGGATTGCAAAACATAAACGTCGTCATATGGTTGAAACTGGTCTCACACTTTTGGCACATAGTCATTTACCGTCTCAATTCTAGGTTCATGCTTTCTCAACGACTGTTTATCTCATTAATTGGTTACCATCTAAACAGCTCAATTTCAAGACTCCATATGAACTGATTTATGAGAATTTTCCACAATATTCTACACTACAGGTATTCGGTTCAATCTATTATCCATGCTTAATACCATATGGACGACACAAGCTAGCTTTCAAAAGTTGTCAGTGTATATTTTTGGGGTACAATATGGATCACAAAGGGTACAAGTGTTATAATCCTTCAAATGGTAAAATTATTATTTCACGTCACGTTTGTTTTGACGAAACAAATTTTCTTTCTTCTATTGCAGATGGCTCCACCTCTTCACCAGTGGCCTCAACATCTCACTTAAACGTTACCCCATTTCTCTCGAGTCTGCTGCGCATACACACTATTCCACACTCAAACATCTCATCATAACCTCCTGCCATGCCAGCCTTTACACCAATACAGGACCCACTTGCACCTTCTATTGTTGTGCATCCTTCACCCTTAGACATTCAACACTATGCATCACCTCAAAATACATCTCAGCCACTCACACAAAACCCCACTTGTGCCAATCCAACGTCCCTGCCATGCCCACTCACTAGTCCTCATTCATCGTTTATGCCATGTCCCTTCAACACTCTTTCTTCAAACACAATTAATGTTGTGCCCCCACTACAATCTAATCCCTCAACTCCAAATCTCCTAATGACTCCTATACTGTCTCATTTTCTTGACAATAACTCATGGCAAGTCAACAAGCCAGCTATGCCTCACGATACAGACCGAGGTCCCCTCAATGCCTCTCAGTCATCATCTTCTCCTGTGTCTGCCATTCGTCGTCGTTTCTCGCCCCATAAAGCCAACATCGATACTATTACTTCCTCTCTTTCTAACAATGCTATACAATATCTCCCACCCGCAACTCACTCTATTCTTCCATCTATTGTACTATCTTGCCAACACCCAATGATAACTCCTATAATGGATAGTACTCGAAAATCGAAAATACTCATATCTACTCGTTACCCTCTCCCTCAATGTCTACTCACTATCTCCACGGCCTTACCATCTGAACCTTCTTGTTATGCTTAGGATTCTAAAGACCCGAATTGGCGCACAACAATGACTGAAAAATTCAATTCGCTCCTGAAAAATAATGCTTGGTCACTGATACCTTATTCTTCACACATGAACGTAGTTGGCTGCAAATGGGTGTATCGAATAAAGCAAAAGTATGATGGCTCATTAAAATGTTATAAAGCGCGCTTGGTGGCCAAGGGATATCATCAACAACCAAGGCGTGATTTTGGTGACACTTTCAGTCCAGTGGGCACAATTTGCCTTGTTCTGGTTCTGGCTCTATCAAATAATTGGCCTTTACGTCAACTTGATGTAAAGAATGCCTTTCTACATGAGGATCTTAATGAGACTGTATACATGGCTCAACCGCAAGGCTTTGTGGATCTTGCATATCCTAATTACGTTTGTAAGTTGCACAAGTCGCTTTATGGGTTGAAACAGGCTCCAAGAGCCTGGTATCATAAATGCAACAATTTTATATTATCTTTTGGTTTTGTACACTCGCACCATGATGCCTCTTTATTTGTTCGATATTCAAAGGACTATGTTCTGATTTTACTGATTTACGTTGATGATATTATCATTACTTGGAGCTCTTCTGCGATTATCACGGACTTTATTCATGCTCTCTCCCAGACATTTGATATGAAGGATCTGGGTTGTCTCCATTATTTTCTTGGCATGGAGGTTCATTTCTCTGCTAGTGGCATCACTCTAACCCAAACAAAATATTCAGTTCAGCTACTCTCTCAATTTGGTCTTGATGGTGCAAAACCTGTCTCTACTCCAATGGTTGGTGCTTGTTTATATCCAGATGAAGGGGATTTATTATAGGATCCTACTAATTTTAGAAAGTTTGTTGGTGCTTTACAATGTTTGACGATGACTCGGCCGAATATCTCTTATGCCGTTAACTCCATATGTCAATTCATGCAGTCGCCACGCATATCTCATTTAGTGGCAGCCAAGCGGGTGTTACGATATATTGAAAGTACTATCCAACATAGTTTGCATCTCACACCAGCTCCCTCTTTCAATCTCATAGGCTATAGCGATGCCGATTGGGCATGATGCCCAACAACTAGGTGTTCTACAACTGGGTTTGTTGTTTGTATTGGTTCCAATTTGATATGTTGGAGTTCTAAGAAACATTCTATTGTTTCGAAGTCAAGTGCCGAAGCTGAATATCAGGCACTCGCCTCACTTACCTCAAAGGTTCTATGGATAATGGAAATTATGAAATTTCTTCGTACATCATCTCCAGGCCTTCCACTCCTCCTTTGTGATAACATCAGTTCAATTTATCTCGCAAGGAATCCTGTTATACAACATTGAAGTAAGCATATCGAAATTGATGTCCATTTTATGCAAGAAAAGGTTAGTGATGGCTCTGTCCAGTTGCAGTATGTTGGCACCAATGACCAATTAACGGATGTTTTTACAAAGCCACTTTTCAAGCCTCGATTCAAGCTTCTGCAGGTCAAGCTTCATGTCCTTACCCCTCATTCCGCTTGCAGGCAGTAGTTATCATTAGCTTTAACACCACTTAAAGATAAACTCTCTTAGAACTTCTGATAGCTAAGAATTTGTAAATGTCGTGTAAATCCGCAATTGTAACTTGTTATACTACTGACTATAAATTAATGAGCAAAAAGGCAGAAGAAATTATCAGCCAATATTTTCTCACACAAAATAAGTAGTCAATTTCATGATAAAAATTTCGAAGTGTAACTTGAAATAAATGGAATGTGGACTATAGAAAAAGGCAAAGCTTTTCTAACAAAAAAAATAGAAGGTTAAGTAAGTGAGCATTTAGAAATTGAATTATCTTGGTACAATGGTGTGCATGACACCACTGACAAGGTCACTGCCAGAGACATCGGACGAACTGTAAGGATTTCTCATTGACGTGGACGAAGATGGTGGTGTGACAACCTTCTGAGGGTCAGTGATCAAGGACTCTGCTATTCTGGTGTCCGACTCTGGCATCATAAGCCATATACTCTCGAGTTCTCGAACAACTTCTGCCATTGAAGGCCGGGTGTCTGTTTCATCTTGGCAACACCTAAGAGCAAGAGTTATGAACTTTTCTACGCATTCAGAAGGGTAAGATCCCATTCGTTCATCAATGATTGAGAATATCATTCCAGAACGATAAGCAATGTTGACCTGGAGCAAATTGACAAAAATTATGTACAATAGCATAAAAAAGAGGACG
Organism: Ehretia macrophylla; assembly: GCA_037974665.1. Lineage (NCBI taxonomy): Eukaryota > Viridiplantae > Streptophyta > Magnoliopsida > Boraginales > Ehretiaceae > Ehretia > Ehretia macrophylla. Next base: position 37,183,215 of record CM075782.1, on the reverse strand, counting down.
GATTAGATAGAATATGTGAGATTGCAGCGTACAATAACATCAAAAGACATAATATTGTTAAGCATACACCTTAAACTATGAGTAAGCAATGAGATAATACCTCTCTGACAATGTTTTTGCCGCGTGAAATTGGCTGCATTCCAGTCAATAGCTCCAAAAATACGACGCCAAGACTATAAACATCACTTTTGTCCGTCAGCTTATAAGTTAAGAAATATTCTGGATCGAGGTAACCCTGAAAAATGTGCATTTGGGTGTCAACATGTTCAACGCAAAAAATGCATTGAATTAATTCATCTACATTCAGTAACTGTTTGATCGACTTCTTGTTCTAACTTTTTCTCTTTTTCCTTTTTTTTCTTCCTCTTCTAGATTTTCTTTACTACATCCCTGTATCTCTAATGGAACCAAAATATACAGAACCTTGCAATTTTTCATAAGTGAATAATACTTACAGGAGTGCCTTTAACTACTGTGGATACATGACCGGGTAAAGTTCCTTCAGCTTCAGGGACTGGAGCAAGTCTTGAAAGACCAAAATCAGCAACTTTGGCGTTATATTTCAAGTCCAGTAATATATTGCTAGCCTTAATATCGCGATGGAATATTGGAGGATCAGCTTCAGTATGCAGGTACAGGATGCCTTTGGCTGAACCTAATGCGACTCGCAACCTTAAAGCAAAAGTTAAAGATTCTTTATACTTGCCTGCAATATTAAAAAAATTGTGACATGTTAAAGTATCAGAAGATCCAGATGTCCATATGATTTTCTAAAGTAACTTGTTTTCGTATCTCCTCCATGGAATAAATAGTAATGCCCCTTCCTTCGCCTCAACCCCACCAACACACAACCACATACCCACGAAGACAAATACTTCATGATGAACATTTAAGAAAACACATTTCTTATGCCCATCGGGTATCCGTGAGGGCATTCATTAACCATTATCCACAATTAAGTACATGTTAATCGGCCGGTGAATATCCACATAGGATGTCCATAACAGAGAATATAAACTAACTAAAAGATGATGGTTATGGAATGTACCAGAGAGGTGATCCCTCAAAGTACCATTAGGCATGAATTCATAGACCAGCATCTGCAGAGACAGCAAAAAGGATGAGAAGATTTTAGCCTCTAATGAAATTGAAGAACATATTGTTGTATGAAGAAAACGACACATTGAATATTGCCTTTTGAACATGGTAAAATCCAAGTCATTTGCGATCCTATATGATATTGAGTTCAGATTGTTAATCGGTTAAATTTTATCAACATTTTATGGGTCAAGCAATAGTTGAAAGCAATACCACATGTAAGTATAGTAATCAAACCATGAAAGAAATATTATTTTTCGAATTGTGAATCATAATGATCCATTCACATTTAAAAAATAAACTTTAGAATAGTGTTCTCGTATGAACTTTAAAAATAGAATGACAGAAAGGCTATCACCAAGAAAAAAGTCATTAACTACAACAACTACCCCTTCTTTCCGTCACCTCCATCTTCACCATTGATACTGGCAGACAGGGGTATGATTTTGATTGTGATGGTAGCCTAAATTTGATTCAGAGAGGTAGGTTTTTGTTATTATGGTCAGGTGAGCTTTCTTATAGTTTAAGAAAATTTTTAAAGGAAAATATCAGAAAACCAAGGTGACCCGACACACATGCTGCATATAAGTGAACCGCACTGAATCACTGAATTGTATACTGAACCGAAAAATTCAATACAATTCAGTGCAATTCATGTACATTTTCAATTCACATACTGATTTGAATTGTTTCATTCCTGAATAGAACCGAATTGTATTGATCGCGAATTATACAATTTTGATAATTATGCATGTAATTTATGTTTCTGTCTCCATCATACTTATGCTCATAATGTGATCTCACACAAATGTTAAAATGAGCACACGAAACTAGTTACGAGTAGGTAATTTGAATATACAAAGCAACAGAGTACCTGTTCAACTTCTTCATCACAGTATCCAATCAAAGACACCAGGTTGCGATGATGTAACCTTGACAGCAGTTCTATTTCTGTAAGAAACTCCTTTTCACCCTGTAGTGATCCCATCTGAGCACGCTTTATAGCAACGACTGATCCATCTGCCAGAATACCTTTATACACTTTTCCATACCCGCCTTGTCCGACCTCACTAGAAGTATAGAAGTTCTTCGTCGCAAGGGCCATTTCTTCATAAGTGAATTCTTTAACATTATCAATTTTGATGGACATCTTTGATGCTGCAATATATTGCGAATCAGAAGTTACTATCACCATGAGTCAATATAAAATGCAATAGTAAATTTATTGTCTACATTGTGATACTACGACATTGTATACCACGTCTCATTGTTTCATAAAAAATAATGTGCTACCTATGTGACACAAGAATCTGCAAGATAATGGCAACAGGGCATTGTAAGTTCAGTGGCTTATATCATCATAATCATATCAAAATTCAGAACTATTTTTTTATTATTTACAAGTACAACTTATTTCAATTCTGTACAACAATACAAGTAATGTTGCATTGCTACATCAAACACCACAGAAGCTTAAATGTCAAGTAAATATATTTTGCGTCTACTTTTTCTTTTCTCTTTTATTTTTTCATGATGTACCTTCTGTCGCAGAAACTACAATATCAATACACTTCAGATATCATCGTTAATCTGATTTAGAAATCATGACAGGAATTAAGTATATAATAACCTAAAAATACCCATACATTTGGGACCTTGATATACTTACATTGGCGTCTTCTTGAAACTACTTGGTATTTCCTCACATAAAATCTAAAGATAAGAAGCGAGACAAATGCAGAAAGTATAACTGAAGCTGCAATTGCCCCTAGTACAATGCCGGCTATAGCACCCTTGCTTAAACCAGAAGATGGAGGGGGGAAAGTTACTGCAACGAAAGGAAGAATTATTACACACGTTAAAAGGAAAGCTTACATCCATCGATATAACTTGAATAGTATTTGCAATTTCACTGACACATACAAAAGCACTTAAATTGAGGACAAACAGGATTAAATCCAAAAAACAACAACTGAAAACGAACCTAACCCGGCATTTGCTACAAACCAAAATCCACCCCCAAAAGCAACAAAAGACCTTCCAAAAAATCGGCCACTAACAACAACTCATATATAAACAGATTTTCACACAAACAACCAGTTATAGAAAAGTTAGGTGATTTAAAAAATTTATTAGATTTTACCAATTTGAGGTTATATCATTCTAGAAACATCATAGTTAAACCAGTTAGTGTTCATTTCTGGCATACAACCTATGTCATTACCGGGGAAACCGTCACCATTACACATATGCAAAGAAAATGGACTGCCCTACTTCTAAAAGAACAGCATAATATGTTTATTTCATCCGTAGCAAGCCAATCTACTGATCCCATCAAAATTGGCTCTAGTCTTTCTCGCCTACATGATAGAGAATATTAAATTCTAGAACAAGGTTCTCTTCCGTCCACCTTCTACAACAAAATAATGCAATTTAGAGAGTATGGTTATAAAAGATTTGGACTCTTCCACCAGCAAAAAGGAGGCAATCAACTTGTTATGGACTATTATTCAAAAAACCAAAGCAAAACATGTGGAGTGATAAGAGACAAACCATCCTCGTAAGGTCCTCTAAGGGTGAAATTGAGAAGTTCATGAGGTCCATAAAACTCATTATCAGGAATTGTCCATCCTGTGAACATGCTTCGAATTCTAGAAACCTCACTCACATTGAACTTATTGCTGCTGTTATCGACGTATACTGGAAAAAGCTTCAAGTACATCTTCAACCGAGAGCCCTCTTCCTTTGCAGATTCAATGTCAAGCTGATAACGATTCAGTTTGAGACCACTGGTTAGATAGTTCTCAAAATCAGATCTGTATGGCTCAAAGTTTGAGAACCCCGGACTCTTCAAACGAAACCCGATAAGCAAAGGTGCAGCACAAAAGCAAGTTACAGTAGATGGTGGGGCATAATATTCATAAGAAGGTGGGCATTGACGTTGAGGTTGACAACTATTGAAGTTTCCTGGCATTGAGAGATTAATAAGAGAGCTCAAACCGAATTGGTATTGATTGACATCTTGATCTGGAGATCCACAGAACTGAATTAGATTGACGTTGGAGCATATAGGGTTTCCTTGAAGCCTGAAAATGTTCAGAAAAAGATCAAATATCATATTAAGATTTCAGAAATACTTGCATGAAATTCAGCTTATAGGTAGATGATTTGCAAATTGGCAACCTAACAGAGACATTTTTCGGGAGGAAAGGATTGCCAGAAATGTTTGATAAATTGTTGTTCTGCAAATCCCTGCAATATCAAGAAGCACTAGTGATTTAGTAAGAAAACATATTAAACATGAGATTATCAAATTCCTGTAGAAATATGAATAGCCATAGAGAAAGAAAAAGAGAGAGCATTGCAGAGACCACAACATTGAAATCTTATTTTGATCCTAAAGGACCATCAGATGCTTGGGAGTTGAGATAAACACAACATTCATGGAGGGGGGGAGGGAGAGGGAGAAACAGAGAATTGGATCCAATTCCTGACCCCAAGACAGGGAGAGGCGCTGGTGGAAGGTTTATTATGACACACTGACTTTTTACTTTTTAGGTCTTACATGATAAGTGTCTCAGTTCCGTTAAGCGTCCTATTTTGCCAAATGATGGATGAAACAGAACCACTCAATGAATTGTTTGCAAGTGACCTGCAAGTGGAACAAAACATGATTAAGCTTATATTTTTGCTCAAGTATTTCAGGAAAGGAAAAGTTAACATAGCTAAACCGATTCAATGCAAATTGGGCATTAAACCTTGTACTAACAAGAGAAAACATATGCATAACATGTGCACATTACATCTCCATAATAGAAAATCAATGCAGATAGGGTTGAGGAATGCTCACAATTCTTGCAGACGGGGAAGACTTGAGAAGTTGGCTGGAATACTTCCAGTAAGGTTGTTGAATGATAGATCACTGCAGAGTCAAAAATAAATAACATTACTATCAAAAGAGTAGTATAAAGATGAAATTTCCAAGACTGGATTTTTTCTTATATACAGATAATCAGAATGTAAATTAGATTTAAGCATCAACAAAGTTGAAGATCAATTCCTTACATAGTCGTGATATTGTCAGACAGCTTATCTGGCGGAATGGATCCATTAAGCTGGTTGAAGCTTAGGTCTCTGCATTATTGTGCTATCGGTTAGAATACGAAGTTCCTGTAACAGCATGTACTGACAGAAAAATATGTGACTAGCAAATTGTCTTCCAGCAATGGCATGCTAATCTATATTCAATGTCAATTAGCGATATGAGGAGGACCTACTATAGCATTAAATGATTCTACATAGATGGGTCAATAGATGATTAATGCCATAATCAACATTCATATTATCATATGCATATAGACTTACAGATAAGTGAGTTGAGGTATCTTGCTGAGGTTTGGGATTGGCCCTTGCAAGCTGCAGTTTCTGAGACTCCTGCATGAGCAATTTAACTGTTACCAATCTTAGCCTAAATAATTCCAAATATTTTTCAACTTTCTTGCACGTATTCTCATCCTCATCTTCTGATAAGAAGCTTTCAAAAATATTAAAATTCTTGGATAGCAAAATTTAGCTTAGCCATCTTGGTCATCAAATGCTAGGCATTAAAAATCAAAGAGTCAATATCAAGTCTATGGATCAGATTTCAAAAGAAGAGGGGAGAACCCTTATCATGGTATTCAATTATAGCAATGAAATACAGTTCTTGAACCTTATCAAGAAGATGTGGTCGACAAGGCTGCTTGTAGCGGCCAGAAGGTATTATTTCCATTAAGAGAATATAAAATAAAAGGAAAAAAATTTCTCTTGATACATGCTTGTGATCACCCATTATAAACTCTTTACCTCCAAATGTAATAATCATCATTTAGCCCATTCTCTGCATCTTTGTACTTTCTCTTTCTCTCTCTCTCTCTCTCTCTCTCTCTCTATCTATCTATCTATCTATCTATATATATATATATATATTAATATCTATATATATATACATATATATATATATATTAATATCTATATATATATACATATATATTTTAGGCATCATCTCAGACATAACCAAATGACCAGAAAAGGACTATGAAAATCTGCCTCATGTGTGGACTTTTCAGCCAATTTTGAAGCAAAGATTGAGATTGAAAATGCTTACAATTTCACCAAATGATCCATGGTTCCATACGAATCAGGTATTGTACTGCCATCAAAGTGGTTGTTATCGAGTTGACTGCAACCAAAGGAAGAGAAACAAGAGCAAAAAAAGTATCAAGACAAATAATATACGAAGTTCATGATGTTTCAGTTTAAGGATGAAGAATTTTCACTTCTGCTACGAGGAAAAGTACACATAAAGTGACACCATATACGTGCTTGAAAATATCCCCTTCCCTCCCTACAATCTAAGGTATATGGTACTTTTTCCCTTTGGAAATGGTAATTACTTAAGCTATAGTGCTGCATGGAAATAAATAACTTGTTGATGAATTGTTCAAGTTCCTCCTGCATTTTCTCAGCAAATTCTTCTGACTTCACTTGAGCAGTCTCTTCCATAGTGCCTGCCCGTGAAACTTCCAATATATATGGATTTGTTTCCAATCTTCATCTACTTTCTTGTGACTAACAACTCTCAGGCCTGAGTGAGGAAGTCACAAGTACCTAATTTCAACGGGGCAGCAAACAAGCTTAACAATCAAAATTCAAGTTCGATGCCTTCTGGGTTTATAAAGTCCAACATGACTGAGATGGATAGCTACTTTAATTTCTCAGTTGGAAGGCAAAACTTCTCCCCTGTAAAATTGGTCGATGCCTACGGCTTGAACCGTGGAGACCTTTTTTTCTGTCAAAAGTATCAATATGATGGGTATCTTTTACTTCAGCCTTGATCAAAATTTATGATCCTAGTCAAATTGCATCAATCAGAAGTTTCTCTTGCAACTCCGTAATGATACAAGGACATTTACATGGTAAGGGAACTTACACGTTAGGTGATCACAGTGGAACAGTTCCTAAATTGTAATAAAAGAACAAGCCAAGAGTGGAGAAAACTAGTGCAGATAAATATATTTCAAACCAATCCACGATGAGAAGTTTTGGTATAGAAACAGATACTTGAAGAAGCAAAAGTAGCATACAGTATTCTTAAGTTTGGCATGTCTGCGAGCTCTGCTGGGAGATTGCCTGATAAGTTGTTAGTGTCGAGCAACCTGCAGAACGTCATGTCATGAATAAAGAGTAAATGTCTGAAGTGGTAAAGATAATAGACCTCCCGACTTACAAGTGAACAAGATTTGTAAGGCTTGACAGCTCAGGTGGGATTCGCCCACTAAGTGAATTATTATTCATGTGGCTGCACAACGAAAACATAATAATTAAAAGATATTAACTAACGTCGCAATAGCAACAACACCATCAAGTCCAATTTCACGGACATTATAAGTATAAAAACTAAAATACACCAACTAAATCCAGGTCAAACATCAAGAGAGATCCTCACAAGTGTTTTGCGTTAGTCAAGTTTGCAAAGGATGTAGGTATTGGTCCGGATATTTGGTTCTCGTCTATCTGTATCCTGTCCAAGTTAGCAAGATAACCAAGTTCTTCAGGCAGCGTACCTGTTAGTTGATTTCCATTTAGCAGCCTGGTATAAGAGAAGACAACAAAACATATCATTTTAATAGAACTCTGATCCAAAATGAGGGGAAAAAAAGGATCAATAAAAAATTATCGTAATCTCCAAATTTCTGCATGTCTGGATAATCTAGTAATCACTCATTTCATAATGGAACAACCATTTTGCAGAACCCTAAACTGTCTAGAACAAATTGCCTTGATAGAAAAAGAAGACCAGGTACAAACTTCCGTAAATAGCATCTTCCACTTACAGCAATTTTAAAGATGTCATATTGCCTATCTCTTTTGGTATAGTCCCAGTAATCTTGTTCCACATGAAATCTCTGTAAATTGAAGTCAAGAAAAAGAAAGAAATATATGTTAGTCAACAAAAAAAATTAAAGCCAAACTACAGAATAGAGAACAATTCTCCAGGATGATTTATTTTAGTAAAAGATGTATTCACATTGTTAGTTAAGAAAGCCTTGAGTTTAAATATGCAACTTACAATATCAACATATGAGAAAAGCGGCCAAGTTCTGGTGATAAAGTTCCAGACAGATTCATATTCAATAGTTGCCTGTCAAAGAGACATAAAACAAGGAGGCATTAACTGTAAACTGATGTGTTGAAGGATTAAAAATCACATAAAAAGAATTGAAATTATAGAGTTGGCTTAAATTTTTGCACGGCATCCAATAGGATAATTGCGATCCCTCATTTTCCACAAGTGTGGATGTCAAAGACATTCAGTTGGCCTGAATAAGCTATGAAAGCAGAATCAAAGACTCTCTACATTTGCTCCACAACAAGAAGTTTTCCTCGTTTCTAAGCATACAATAATAAAGAATCTTTATATGAGTCTAGAGTTCAGTATTTCAGCAGTTTCCCAAACTGTCATGGTCAAGGAGCTATCTACAGTTCTGAGGTGTAACAGTTGCTTTTTGTTTAGAGGCGTGGCTGATAACGTGGTTTTTAGTTCAGTTGCAAATATATAAAACTAGAAGATGCATGATATGCCTGCAAAATACAGCATGCAATATGTATCCAGATTTCTGCCCGTCATGGTACGATCCACATGACATTAAGACGCTCACATGGCATAATAAGTAAATACCTCACTTTGGCTATTCTATTTCTCTCTTTAAGCATGTCCAGTATCTTGCGTTTACTTGAACAACGCCGTACAGAGGTGGCAAACACATTGAAAGCAATATATTTCCTTCTTTCATTATAAACTTGTTACTCTCACTATAACCTATGTTGAAATCATGGAAGGAGAATCATAACTTGCATTTATCAGCATGGCACAAAGGTGCATAAATATAATTGAAACAGAAAGGGTGTAATTTCCAAACATGGTCATCATGTCCATTTTGTGGGCAAATTGTCGGTCTCTGATAAGAAATTTCCGACTCAGAGGTTCAACATATTGAGTAGAACCATGCCAAAGTGGTTATCATTTAGAATTTAGTAGTTCCTACTTGACCATAAAAATGTTGGTTTGGATCATAGGCCTGATCAAACTATCAATAAAGCAACCTGTAAACATTTACATCATTGTGCAATTAAAGAAGTATGTCATAGCTAGTTCCTGCCATAGCAAAGAAAGATTTATGCGCAACATAAACGAGAGTTCATACTCATGACAAACACTTGATATAAAATACAAAATACATTTAAGATGATGCTCCCAGATGAGATGTTCTGGTCTTTGTGATACTACATTTGGGAAAATAGAACAACCTTCATATAATACACATCAAAGATACAGTGCAAAAATTAAGGGATTCGGTGAAGGGGGAGGGGTGAGTTCTTTTGCATCTTTTCTGTTTTTTCTGATATTCTTTTACTTGGGGGGTCAGGGGAGGAGAGGGGTCAAGAAGGTTAGCATCCACTCTAAAGAACCTCCACCATAACCAAAGGCATGCTATATATAAAATAGCAAGAACAGAAAGGCAAAGACTAGACAAGAACTGCGAGAACGGAACGGGAAAGACTGAAATCATACAATTCTTTTACATGAACATAACCATTGGTCGTTGTATCATTGCACAAGACCCCTGTCCAATTTGAAGCACATGGATCTCCTCTGTTCCAGTTATTAAGGAACCCATTTGGATCACTCAAACTTCTCTTGATGGCTCGCAGTGCTTCAACTGCAAATACATTTTACGATGTTGGTCATGATTTCATCATTTAATCACAAGGCTTTCAGAAATCTATACTGTAACAATGCTTATAATCTAGATGTTGATATTAAATTAGATTGGAATCTAGACAAGGTTCGCCTCAGCTTTTATGAGCTGTTGCATGATCAAGAAACTAGTCCTAGATCACAACAAGCATTCTGGTCCATTTGGAATTGAAAGATTTGACTTGGATATTATTAAACTTATATTACCAAATAAATCAATCATATCTATAGTTTGAATTATCATGAATGTCAAACTTTTTTAGCGACAGATTCAAAAGTATAACTAAATCGACCACTCCAAACGCAATCCTTGACCCTAATAGATCCTTAAACTAATGGGTGACAGGCATGAAAACAAAACATATGTACATCTACATGCCTGGTTATACATCAGATTAGATAATCAAGACATCACCATGTTTTCTTATCAGTGTTACGTGCAACTAAAGTAAGTGTTAAGAGGCTCTCTACACAATGCCTCAATGATCCAAAAGGTAGTTTTGCAATATCTAAAATGATTGATTGTTTCCCCTAATTTGTATACAATCATAAAACCGATATCAATCGACCATAAAATGAGGTACGTGTAGGTCTACTTTCAAATAATTTTTAAAATAACAATATATGTAAGAAAATCCTATTTCTGGAGAGAAAAATGTTTCTCTAGCCCAATATTTTGAGCTCCATTTTCTCTGAGAGAAAAAGAGTACATATTCTTGCAGATCACACGCAAATAACTGTCCTAGCAGTATGGCAGATGAAGCCAGTAAGGACAACACAATGTGATTTTTATCCTGACATCCTACATATTTTTTTAGAATTGATTCAACTTTGTGCTCTCATCTAAACAACAAAACACAGCAACAACAAAAGAACGTAAACACAAGGAATTAAACAAGAATCTTGCATAAGAATAAACAAAGATGTTCAATAACAAAAGAGAAAAATTACCTTCTGAAGGATCAGTAACCAGGCCAGTAGCCCCTCTAAGAAATGAAGAGCAACACAAGCTGACCATCAAGACCACCACAATGACTAATCTTTCAGACTGGCGCATCCTAGAAGTTCCCATTTGTCCAAAACTTTCAAACATCTCTTACATGTACACCTATAAAGGTCAGAAAATATTAGGGACTTCTACATGGTCACCAAAAGGACTACTAAATTTAACATGTAGACACAGTTTTTCAATATAATTAACAAAACAAATACTACAAAAATTAAGTCTTGAACTAATTGAAGAAGAGGGCCTAGCAAAAATCAACAATGAACCCAAAAAATATAACAATTTGAAATAGAGAATGCAAAAATAATGAAGCATGTTTCAAGAAAAACTACTAAATTTACATATAGACATAGTTTTTCAACATAATTAACCATAAATACCAAAAAAATTGAAGTCTTTAAATAATTGAAGAAGATGGTCTAGCAAGCATCAGCAAAGATCAAACAAAGACAACAACCTTAAAAGAAAATGAAAAAGAACAAAGCATATTGTGTCCTGAAATGAAAAAAAATGGGAGTACAATGCACTAAGCTCTCGCTATGCACGAGTCTAGAGAAGGGTCGCACCAACTTTGGGTTGAAGATAAACAAGCAATTAAAAAGCGTTTGAAAAAAAAAAATGGCTCGCCAAGAAAAGCAAATTAATAGGATTTCATAAATAAAGACGGTCCACGAAGCTGGGAAAAAAACTTACTAAGAGGGGTGCAGTATGATGAAGAAGCTGAGTTTTGGGATATGTGGAAGTTTCCTTAAATGGGGTTGACTTGGGTGGCCATTGGAGATGATATGGGAAGAGTTAGATAGAATAGGTGATGAGAGCAAAGAAGCCATCTTTTTCATTAGCAGTTTAAAAAAAAAAGAAAAAAATAACATGTTTTACAGATTGATGTTTATATGGGTGGCTAGTTGGCTACTTTTCTTGTTTTTGTTTATGCATTTGGGCTTTGTTGTATTTGACTTTTTGTAGGGAGTTGCTTTCGTGTCTGAGGCTGTCAAGATGAAGATGCATGACTATTGAATTCTGAAAGTGACACTGAAAACAAAGAATATCTAAATGGATGGTTCTCCGTACTTTCACACGGTAAACGGATTCCAAATTAAAAAAATAAAAATACGGATGGTACGACGTTGAGATATGAGTAAATTTTTTGTATATTTTTTACACTAAATTAATTATATAATTAAGATATAGGAGTAGGTCACATACCCTTTTTACACTCAGCATGACCATTCAATAGGATTGGATAAAAGATTTTTGTTATACTTAGTACTCCTGCATTAAGTTTGGATTCGTAATGGAAAGGAAAAGAGATTTCACATTCAAATAGTATAAAATATTAGGGAAATGAAAAAATTATATATATATATATATATGTTCTCTTGTTTAGATTGGAAAAGGAAAGGAAAGAAAAAGATAATTTTAGATATAAAGTTATTAATGTATCAAAAGCAATAATAAGAGATATAGGATAATATTGATTGTTATGAAAATGATATTTTTGTCTTTTTGCACACTGTGGGCTCCTTTGTTTTCCTTTACCCTAAATTTTGAGAAACAAAAATGACCTCATAAATGCTATGTTTGGATTTATGAAGGAATATAAAGGAAAGTTAGATAGAAGAAAAAATCATAAAGGAGATTAAAAGAAATGAGTTTTCTTGTTTGGATTATAAAAAAAATAAGAAAGGATTATGATTCTTGTTTCATTGGAGAAATGAAAGGAAAGAACAATTTTAAGTAACAAGTTATATTTATTATGTTAAGAATATATTTGAAATTATGTAAACGTACTAGTCACTATTAAAGCCGACTTATCAATATTTTTCTTTCCCTACATAAATCCCACATTTGAGAAATTGAAATTTACTCGTTAACAATTATCAATCTCTGAAAATGAATTCAAACAAGGGTTATCCTTCCCTTTCCATTCTTTTTCTTTAAAAACGTAAATCCAAATATAATGTAAGAGATTCTTTAATCCCTTGATTTCCTGTGTCTCCTAACTATCAATTCAAATCCCTCTTCTTCTTTCTGTTCCACCATTTTACTCAATCCAAACATTGTGTTAAATCCCCTTCTCCCTAATTTAATTGTGCATTTTCATAATTTCAATCACGTCTACACCATATGAAAAATGAATTACTTCTCTTGGTCCATCTGGAATTACCCTCAACATTATGTAAACATTTGTCAGAAAGGTCCGTACAAGTAAGGTTGATGAAAAAAAAATCAGCCACAATAGGTAGAAATGAGTTGTTTAATGGGCAAGTATATAGTTGAAAGATTTTTTTTGGTCGTCATAGTTGAAAGATCAAAGTTGGCTTAATAGCTAAGTCAAAAGGTTTTGAGGCCTTATGACCACTCCTTAATTTGTTTTAAATTATTAAACAAGTAGGAGTCTAACAAACACCTTACCACTTCAAGTTGGTTTGCAAAAAAATAATATTCATAGTAAGGGCGGATTCAATATTTTATTGCAGTAGAGGATAAAATTTATGATTTTTGTATTATATAAACATGTATTTTTTTTCTTTAGCGAGAGCTAATTCATTTTCTAACAAAAAATATATAGATATTTAACTTTTTTTTAAAAAAAATATATAAATTTTTTAACATTTTTCCTGGTCAGTAGAAGTTGCAGCCCCACTGGCCAGTAGATGCATCTGCCATCGAGGGAATTCTTTGTCTTTGAATGAGATTAGGTCTATTAAACATAGTCTTTATATGTCAATTTCAATTGATATTGCTTACATTGTTATTATAGTTGGAAAGGTTAGAGATATATCAATTTCAAATTTAATAGATTGACAAATTAAAATATGCATCCAAATTGTCATGATCATTGCAATTGCAATCAATTTATGGTGTCAAATTCAATTTTTTCTTGGTAGATATGGACATTATTTAATTCGACCAAAAAAAAAAGAATAGGCACTACTTAATAAAAACAAGAGCAGTTTTCTGATATATATACTTATGAAAAGTTAGAAATCTTTTTGAAAAAGAAAACTTATTGCGAGTAATAAATGCTTTAAAAAAAATCTAGGACTTATTTTGTCATCGATAGTTTTCTATGTCCATCTCCTTAAAAAAATGGTGATAATGGTGATAAGATAACTTATTTCTTCTTAATAACGAAACATGTCTTTCTAGTAAGAATATATTTTTTTTTCTTTTTTTTTTGGTTTTTCATTCTGTTCCTTTTTTTAATTTTTTAATTTTTTAATTTTTTGGGGTGAGGAGAAGGATGGGTGTTCAAAAGAGGAGGTATGCATTTAGTTGAATAAGAGACTTATAAATTTGCAAAAAAAGTTTTGAAATTAAACAGGCCCTTAACTTAATTAGTAAAATTTAAAAATCATACACATACTTAATTATGGCATTAATATAACCTTAAAACTTTATAATATTAGAATTTTACGAGATCAATAGTAATAAAATAATGATACATTATTTGATTCAATTATTTTAGCTGCAAAATTCTGTATTTGAATCCCTTAATTATTACTCATTTAGGCTCCGTTTGTTTGCCTTAAAATATTTTCCTGAAAAATATTTTTTCAATTTTCTAATGTTTGGTAACACCGAAAAATTGGTCAACTGAAAAATATTTTTCAGTAAAAAATGATGGCTACTTTTGCTCAATTTTTAGTTGTTTAGTAACACCGAAAAATTGGTCAACGGAAAAATATTTTTCAGTTAAATATTATTGCTAGTACAAAGTTTGAAAAAATATATTCATATCATTTAGGAGACGAAAATATTTTCCGAAACTTAACCACCCCTACCCCCCACCCCCTCACATAATATTTTACTAAGATAGTTTATTTTAATTATCATTTTATTTACATGCCACATAATTAATGTCCTCAAAACATGTAATGCCAGCCTAGTGTGAAATGGATTAAGCATCTTCAACATGCCACACACACATATTTAATTCTTTGTCTTTGAATGAGATTAGCTAGGTCTTCTCAACATAGTCTTTATATGTCAATTTCAATCGATATTGCTTACATTGTTATTATAGTTGGAAAGTTCAGAGATATATCAATTTCAAATTTAATAGATTGACAAATTAAAATATGCATCCAAATTGTCATGATCATTGCAATTGCAATCAATTTATGGTGTCAAATTCAATTTTTTCTTGGTAGATATAGACATTATTTAATTCGACCAAAAAAAAAAAGAATAGACACTACTTAATAAAAACAAGAGCAGTTTTCTGATATATATACTTATGAAAAGTTAGAAATCTCTTTGAAAAAGAAAACTTATTGCGAGTAATAAATGCTTTAAAAAAAATCTAGGACTTATTTTGTCATCGATAGTTTTCTATGTCCATCTCCTTAAAAAAATGGTGATAATGGTGATAAGATAACTTATTTCTTCTTAATAACGAAACATGTCTTTCTAGTAAGAATATATTCTTTTTTCTTCTTCTTTTGGTTTTTCATTCTGTTCCTTCTTTTATTTTTTTTTATTTTTTGGGGTGAGGAGAATGATAGGTGTTCAAAAGAGGAGTATGCATTTAGTTGAATAAGAGACTTATAAATTTGCAAAAAAAGTTTTGAAATTAAATAGGCCCCTTACTTAATTAGTAAAATATAAAAATCATACACATACTTAATTATGGCATTAATATAACCTTAAAACTTTATAATATTAGAATTTTACGAGATCAATAGTAATAAAATAATGATGCATTATTTGCTTAAATTATTTTAGCTGCAAAATTCTACATATGAACCCCTTAATTATTGCTCATTTAGGCTCTGTTTGTTTGCCGTAAAATATTTTCCTCAAAAATATTTTTTCAATTTTCTAATGTTTGGTAACATCGAAAAATTGGTCAACTGGAAAATATTTTTCAACCAAATATTACTGCTAGTAAAAAGTTTTAAAATATATTTTCATGTCTAAGAATAAAATATTTTTCAGAACTCAGCCACACCCACCCCCTCCCTCTCACATAATATTTTACTAAGATAGTTTATTTCAATTATCATTTTTCTTACATGCCACATAATTAATGTCCTCAAAACATGTAATTCCAGCCTAGTGTGAAATGGATTAAGCATCTTCAAAATGTCACACATACATAGGATCATCAATTAATCACAGGGTTGATTCGGAGTCCTACTAATACGTTGAAGCTTCATATGCGAGATTTTTGCCATGATGTTTTGTACATTTTTAATGATACGTCTTGAATGTCAATTTCACACAAAACTAGAGAATTAATTATTTAAGTACCACTTCTCTATCTCTTTGAATTATAATGCTTTCATTGCACTTGCTTACAACCTTCGGTTTTGCTCTCCATTGGGCATTGGGCATTGGACATTAGGCACTGATACCTAATTGTAGAAGCTCTTTATATAGCCATAATTTCTCCTCTTCTGATCCCAAAAGAAAAGAAACGAATAAAGCCACAAATGTTATGAATGTTGGAAGGAAAGACTCTTCCGTTTGGCTGCCAAAGTGACCGATTGAGAGTGTGCGTGGGGTCTCAGACACGCGGGGCACACGTAATATGTCACAATTAGATCATCTGATAGCTAAACAGAAGTCCGATTCGATTATGTTGGATAATCTAATTATTATACATAAATAAAATTATAAATTCTAAGATCAATATATACTTATGTACTATTCCACTTAACACCAATTAATTTTAGGGTGTATATGTTTTTTATCAGTAGTGATCAATTCATGTTCTAAGAGCTTAGGCCATATCATTCTTCCTACTTCTTGAATGTCTAGATACTGGAAATGTAATGCCCCGATCCCTCACGAGACCGGAACTCCTATTTATCACGCTATTCTTAACCCAATTCCAAACCTCGGGCACGAAATTTAGGAAAAAACGGACGGAGTTTCCCTTATATATAGGTCTATCTAGAAACCTGCCAACAATCATATACAAGACTTGAATCTCAATCAACCATTCATACAACCTAGCTTTCAAGATTCATAAAGCCAACCAGCTCCTCAAGACCATCCGAGCCTTGGAACCCAACAACATATCACACAAGTATGCAACATTAAATCCATTGAAATTCTATCTTTTTAATCCACTTATCATACCATTCTATATTATCAATCAAGATTTCTTATAATTTGTGTCCAACCAGCTAACTAGTTTTCATCGTCCACACAAGCATGCACTACTAAGTAATAAAGTAAAGCAAATAATAGATATTATAAGCCCACTAGTACCTAATCATCAAACAAAACTAAAACTTTAATATTACATTCCTTGATATAACATAAATACTTACATGGGCACAAAGTCTCAAATACAATACAAGCATATCATGATCACATTCTTCCATGTTTTACACACTGATAGAGCAAGCAAGTCACACAGGAGGCAATCCAATCTTCAGCTTTTCTTGAAATATGTTGAAAAGAGGAATGAGTAACCAAGTTACTCAGTGAGGAAGGTGATGCAACATACCGGGCATGCATTATGATATGCAAACACAAGAAATCATATACGTATAACATAAAGAACAAGATTTAAGTAACAAGTAGTCAACCACATTAAAAAGGATACGGTTCCACTTCAAGACTTCAATCACGAGCCACGAACCACGAACTTCACGCAAGTGCCGGTAAACCCCTTACTCCAACAAGTTAGGATACTCCGGATGTATCCCGATCCTACGACCCTTTCTCCTGAGGTAGGTCCATGCCCAGCAGGTGAACCACGCCTCTGGGGTAGTGGAGTATGCCTCAGCGAGAAGGGAATAGGCACCATGGTAGTCGAGGAAGTACGGCAAGCCCGACGCCGCCCGTGTTTTTCGACGCTACCATGTCCAAAAAGGTTGCGCAACCCGATATTCGATCACAATAATTTAAGCAATGGAAATATAATTCAAGAATCACATAAATGAGGGACAACAAAATAGGTTGCCCTCGCACATAATTTACAATAAATAAGCCAAATAACAATATAAATAAAAGACAAGTGTATATTTAGTCTATTCATATCAAAGTACACGTAATTATAAGCAATTATATTGAATTATACAATTCATGAGCAGTAAAACAAATTAAGATACACAAAAGAATGTAACTTCCTCACCTTGGATTAGACTAATTATGTAAGAGAATCACTTAGATTCACTCCAAATCTCCTTGAATTAGCTCAAATGTGCAACCTTAGCCTACTCATATAAATATAACACTTAGCATTTAAACTAGCATAACACAATGCAAGTAAAACATTACTTAGCATGTACATGAAGTAAACAGTCCAAGTAAGAAGCAATTTAACTAGAATTTATAATTATGAACAACCTAGAATCAATTACAGTTCAACTGATACGAGATCTTCGTGGTTAACTTATCTAGCATTCTGACAAGTTTACTTCACGAGAATATGCTTTATCATCTATTTTGCAATTAACCTTACATGTCGGGTTCAAGAGTTTTAAGCACATTCTCCCAAATATCTTTATTAGCCTTCCTAAGTGTGCACCAAATAACATTATACCTTGGCAAAACTCACAATTTAATTATTTAGCAACAACAATGGACTATACAAATAACAAATTAATGAAAACAGTCTAAGTTTTTTAGCAGAAGCTAACTTTAGCAAATCCGTAACCTAATCTATTGATCTCCAAATCCTCTGATTTTGACATAGAAAGAAAGCTCTTCGAGTGTAGTTAATTTTACCCTCAAGCATAACTCAATTCCGATCTAAATTCCATAAGTTAGGACCTTACTCGTGCAACTACGCAAACTGCCCTGCTTCAGCAAATTTCTAGACACATTTCTGAAATTGCTAAATCGGATGATCAAAACATTTGAATTAGCCTAAGCCTTAGAAAACAACATTTTCTCTAAACTGCCTAATCTAGCTGCTGTAAAAATTTCGTTAAGTTTCAAGCATGTTTACTATGTCAAAATGGCTCTAGAAATCACGGGCAGTAGGCTGTCCAGATATTTACTCATTTTGCATACTACACTTTTAGCTACTTTTGCCATTACTTAGCATTTACACTTCATTGAAGGCTTTAAACAAACATCTAGTCTACAATTTTGTTCATATATAGAAAATCAACAACTACTTGTGAAACTAACAAAGCATGCACAAATATAGCAATATAATCAAAATAAAATATATATAAGATGATTCCCTCACCTTCAAAGACTAAAACATGCAAAATGCAAAGGCCTAGGTTGATTCTTCCTTTCTTTAACCAAGCTTTTCTTCTCCTAAGTGCGCATCAAGGTTACCAAACCATATTTTAATCATACTACATTCCTAGTTAAGCCAAAAGACACCTAATAAGATTATAAAATCCTGTTTTAGAAACAAAAGTTCGGGAAGGCCCCAAGCGAGTTTTAACTACAACTATATTATCCGAACCCCAATTTCGCGTAACGAAAGCACCAATAGTGCTTTCATACCCCAAGGATACCCAAATTACAGCCCAAATGTGCCCGGATTGCACAACGGAAAAATCCCCCTTTTAAAAGTCGACTAATTTTACAATTTAGTTCAGTTTTGGGTGATTCAACTTCACGTGGCTTTTTAACTAGCTTCACTAGGGCCTAGAGCATCTATTTGAAGTCTCAATTCAAGCTAATTAGCAATTTCATTCCAAACCCTAACAACAAGTACTATTCATCATCTCTTTTGCTCAATCTCAACTTTCAACCATAAACCTTGATAATAAGCTTCAAAAGTTAACTCTATAGCATTTATTAAACATATAATAAGCATTCATAACAAGTATTAGAGCTATAATCAATAAATCAAGAAATTCAACAAAATGCAACAACTTTAACTTTACAAAAAAAAAAATGAACTCCCTCACCTTTCAAGGCTAAAACCCATATGAACAAGCTCAAAGTCAACTCCAAGCTAAGAACAATCGCCTAACTTCTCTCTTGTTCCTCTCGGTTTTCTTCTTCTTCTTCTTCTTCTTTTTTTTCGATTTCTTGCTAGTTTTCTTAGGTTGCTTTTGTTTGTTTTGTTCTAAATGTCCTAAGCTAATATAACTAATGCATAAGTCAAACACCAAAGTATTGCAAAGTTTCCTTGAGAATTTCGAAAGTGGTTCAAGCACTAAGAAATTGATTTTGTTTTATCTTTTTTTTTTCGGGTGAACCCAAGCTTGCCTTTACTTTATTTATTTATTTATTTTTTTTCCTAACTATATTGTTAAATTACTTAACTACTAATTAACTAACTACATTAAAAGATTACTAAGCTGGTTAATTAAAATGAAATAAAATGTTATTCCGAAATTAAGTCTAACCGAATTAAAACTAGCCCGGACAAAATAAAAACACCCAATTTTAACCTCCCGAACATGCGATGCACATAAATAACTCTGAACGAATTCATAGAATATTTCACGTAAGGAAATTATGAAATCAAATAAAATAAATAAATTAAAAGAAAATCAACTCCGGGCTCAGGAAGTTCAAATCAATTAAATGTAAATAAATAATAAACATAAGATAATCTTTTCTAATAACTCTTTTAAATTCAATTTAAAAAATTATAATTATTATTGAAAATAATCTAGCTCATTCGGGTTCGGGCTCGGGAAATACTAATCAATTAATCATAAACAAATAATAAAATAAATTATTTACTTCATAAAAACCATTTAGATATAATTAAATAAATATAATTATTAAAAATAATGAACTAGCCCGTTTAGATCCAGGCCCGGGCTTCTAGTTTGAACAGTAAAATAAATTAATAAAAAGACATGTAAAATAATTTAAATAAATAAAATAATAAGATAATAGTCCTGGTAAGTTATATAAATATAATTTAAATAAATACAAATAATAAATATCATAATTAATTAACTCTCGTAGATCAATTAAATACATTTTAAATAAATAAAGGTAGATGGTGACAATATTAAAAATAATTATTCCCGGGTCTAGGACTTCATATTCAAATAGTAAATTTAAATCAATTAAAATATTAGTAAGGTAAATTTTAGTAAATAAAATAATAAAATAGTTATTTTATGTATTTATATGGAGATAGAAGATTAGGTTTTGGGATTTAGAGAAATCAAGTTAAATAATTAAAGTGAACCCAAAATAAAGATAAAAAATGAAATGGCCCAAAATGCATTCTAGCTTATACTATTCACTTGGGGACACTAACTATTTTATATTTCACGTTCTAGATATGCTATGCACATACTTTCAGTGAACGAATACTAGATAAATACCATGTAACATGAGAAAAATAAAAATTTTAGAAAAATAGAAGACTTGAAAATTTAACCCGGGCTCGGGTGCTACTTATTCAATTAATTAAAAATAATGTAAACTAGCACCTAAATGCAATAAAATAATTTCTAATAATTATTTTACCAAGGTAATTGCCTCATTTAAATTTACTAAATATTATTTGCACGTATTTCAAGAAATATAAAAATAGTGTAAATAAATGAATAAATTAACTTAAACATGTAATTATAACCAAACATTTAAAGTAAACACATAAGTAGATGCAAGTAGGTACTATTCACTACATGCTGGGTCAGGGTGTCACAGGAAATGTCATGTTATATGTTTAATTTGTCATCTCGTGGAGGTGTTACTATGATGTATCATTGGTTTTCTAATTATTGTCGTTTGAAAGATGTGTCTCTTACTTATAGAAACTAAATTTAGAAAGATTAAAGAGTAAGATCCTTCTACCTGAAAAATCTTCAATTATTCACTCGAGAAGGAGAGTTGATATCAGATTCTAAGACTATCTTTGTTGGGTTACAAAGGCACATACAGTTCTTGCATTAATGCAGGAATACTTTACACCCTTTATGTATTATTTGAAAATTTGAACACGTTACCCTTTGACTTCTTGGTCAACAGAAATATGCATTAAAATGTGAAAAACTTTTCAAAAAGTCTTACTGACTGCTAGTTTCTCTAATACATGAGGTGTGGGACCCACCTAACACTCTAACTTTTTGAAGAGTTTCTAATGATTTAGATCACCATTCCTATCTTCTGCACTTCACCTTCCAAACCCAACATACACCACCATTACCAACTCCACTAACACTGCATCATTAAGGCTACCATCACTTCCACCACCACCACCAGCAACAGCTGCTGCCATATATGCCGCTACCATTGTTTAAATTCTCAAAATTTTGAGTAAAAATCTCATCACTTGCTTCTTTTTGTTGGATAACTCACAAATACCATTATATGATAATGTTGATTTGTTCAAATGGGTTTATGATAAAGATAGGCCATTGTAAAATTCCTCAAGAAGCAAAGCCTTTCTTTTTCAAGGAAATCAAAAGAGCCCAAATAGTTTTGGTAAAAAATCAATTATGGGTTTGAACATTTATCAGGATTTCGATTGTGATAAAAAATAGATTAGTATGTAAGAATGGATTGAGAATAGAATGGTATCTTTAATTCTATTATGATTTCTACGCTTAGTATAAAGGAATGAATTTGAAAATCTCATTCCTTTTGTAATCCTATTCTTATGAACATGAGAATATTAATTCCTGATCAAACACATAGGAATAACACATTTTCATGTGCTTTGAAATGAACTTATTATTCAAATGGCAAAATAAACTTAAAAAACATATTATACACTATACAAATAACATTATTATTAAAATATAAATATATAATAATAATATAAATTAATACAATAAAACAAGAATGAATAATAATAATAATAAATATCAATAAAATATAACAATAATAATAATAATAATAATCGATAAAATGTAATAAAAATACAATATAAATATCAAAATACAATAAAAAATAGATAAACAGTGATAAATATAAAATAAAATATAATACTGATAATAACAATAGTATCATAAAACATAATGATAATAATAAATATAATAATATTAATAGAAGAGGGTGAAGAACGACCATAGTGGTTTGACTATAATAATACTAAATATAATAATAATATGTATTATTTAGTAATAATAACATAAGAAATAATAATAATAAATAATGAAAATTTAATAGAAAATATTATATCATAGTAATATAAATAAAAATAAATAAACATAATAATAATAATATGACTCAAACTAACTATTATTATGAATATGATACTTATTTTTATTTTTAAGACAATAATATATCTATAACAATAAAAGAGTATTCTTGTCACTTTATATAAGTCGTTCACATTATTACTCTATTATACTGACTACCAATAGGTTTGAAATCAATATATCTAATCCTATCTTTATTTTCAGAGTATACCAAGCATGACATATCATTTTTCCAAGTTTATTCCATTCCCAAGGTCATGTCATTCCTTAACTCATTCAATTCCTATTCAAAATCAATATAGGATACTAATCGCTACCATAATGTTTTTTTTTGTTGAGCAAAAGATCAAATGGAGTAAAGAGTTATAGATAAAGCAAAAGGGGGTAAAGTATTCTTCTCTTGAGCATAAATGGGTTTATTCAAGGGATATCTATCTAATATGATGAATGATTGACGTAAAACCATAACACCAATGTAACTGGGGGAAAGTATACAGAAAAGTTCGTTGTAATTAATCCTAGTACAAATTAAGTGGTCAATTTCATGACAAAAATTTCTAAGAGTAACTTGAGATAAATGGAATGTGGACTATACAAAAGGAAAAGCTTTTCTAACAACAACAATAAAAAAAGGAAGGTTGAGAGAGACACCATAGGAAATTGAATTATCTTGGTACGATGGTGTGCATGACACCACTGACAAGGTCACTACCAGAGACATCTATAAGGATTTCTCATCGAAGCGGACGAAGATGGCAGTGTGACAACCTTTTGAGGGTCAGTGATCAAGGATTCTACTATTCTGGTATCAGACTCTGGCATCATAAGCCACAGACTCTTAAGTTCTCAAACCACTTCTGTCATTGAAGGACAAGCGTCTATTTTATCTTAGCAACACCTGAGAGCAAGAGTTATGAACTTTTCCACATATTCAGAAGGGTAAGATCATATTCGTCCATCAATGACTGAGAATATCATTCTAGAACGATATGCGATGTTGACCTAAGAGAATTGACAAAAGTTATGTACAACAGCACAAACAAATTCTTATTCGTGCACTTGGGTTATGGAAGTCACCGAGGGAGATCACATCGCAGCACAAAGGGGACAGATTAGATAGAATACGTAAGATGCAACGTACGATGACCATCAAAAGAAAATACTATTAAGCCTGCACAAGCAATGAGATAATACCTCTCTGACAATGTTTTTGCCATGTGAAATTGGTTGCATTCCAGTCAATAGCTCCAGAAATACGATGCCAAGACTATAAACATCGCTTTTGTCCATCAACTTATGAGTTAAGAAATATTCTGGATCGAGGTAACCCTGAAAAATGTGCATTCTTGTGTGAACATGTTCAATGTGAAAAATGCATTGAATTAATTCATCTTCATTCATTAACTGTTTGATCGACTTCTTGTTCTTTTTATCTTTTTCCTGTTTTTTCCGCGGCTGCTGGCACAGAGTTAGCCGATGCTCCACTTGGCTCGGGGGGATCGATCTAATAAGTACCTTGTGTCAGAATTGAGAAATTCTACATGCCAATATTGGCACTCATGGTGCGTAGAATTTAGGCCTAACCATTAAATAAGAAGTGATGGGAACGATGCTGACAAAGCACGAAGAGTAATTGATCAAATTCGTGGATTCTGAGGAGTCGGTATCAATTTATGCCGAATTACGCGAATCAAGATCGAGAAAAGGAAGTTTTCCAATCACTAGTATTGAGCGCAGGGTTACACCTAGAGGTTCTGCGGCTTGTCTTCAACTCATAATACAATGATCTAGTAAATAAGATTTTTTTTTTCTGTTTAGTTTTTCTTTACTTCACCCCTCTATCTCTAATAGTAGCAGAATTACAAAACCTTGCAATTTTTCACAAGTGAATAATACTTACAAGAGTGCCTTTAACTATGGTGGATACATGACCGGGTAAAGTTCCTTCAGCGTTGGGGACTGGAGCAAGTTTTGAAAGACCAAAATCAGCAACTTTGGCATTATATTTCGAGTCCAATAGTATATTGGTGGCCTTAATATCACGATGAAATATTGGAGGATCAGCTTCAGTATGTAGATATAAAATGCCTTTGGCTGCACCTATGGTGACCCGCAACCTTAAAGCAAAAGTTATAGAATCTTTATACTTGCCTGCAATATTAAAAAAATTGTGACATGTTAAAGCATCAGAAGATTTAGACGTCTATATGATTTTCCAAAGTAACTTGTTTTTGTATCTCTCCTCAATGGATAAATAGTAATGTCCCTCTTCTTCACCTCAACCCTACCAACACACAAACACACATCTTGTGAGATCCTGTACCGAGCTAGTATAGATCCATATGCATTTTATAACATTTCATACATTTTTTCATCATCTAATATGTATTTATATTAACTAATATGCATTTACATCGTATTACGTGCCTATGCCTTGTTTAGCATGCATTTAAATCCAATTACGGGTCCTTGTGTAATTTTGGTAACGTAGGTAAATAATTAAATCATGTTATATGCATTTGACTTGTTTTATATGCTGCTAAATAAATTTATGTTTATTTATCTCGATTTATGTGCATATCATCGTTTAACGTGCAGTCAAATATTCTAGGTGTCGTAGGAAATTAATTAATACTATAAAGCTAAGATTAGTAACTAGATAGTTAGGAATTGACCAAAATGGTAAACTAGTAATACACAAGCAAGTTCAAGGGCGCTCTTGTCCTAAAGTAAAATAACAAAATATACTAATACTATTTGGTCTCATCTAAGTCAAAACACATAAACACACACCAACACACACTCACCCACTCAACACACACTACACCACCCACACACAAAAATACTACAATACACACTACACGATTTTGGCCAAGGAAAAGGGAAAAAAGAGAAGAAGAAGAAGAAAGGAAGGAAGAGGAAAGTAGAAACAAGCCATTTTCAAACTCTTCAACCATTTTCAATCAATTTTCTTCCATTTATAACTCTTGCAAAGGTGAGGGATGCTTTCAAAAGCTTTGCTAAAGTCATTTGATTTGTGGTTATGTGTTTATCATGTTTGTTTGGCATGATCAAGATGTTTATGAGTTATTTGATGCATTTGAGCTTTGTTTGATGAGTTAGAGTGTTATGGCTTGGGTATTGTATGGGTGTTGCTTATATGTGTTCTTGAATGCTATATTAATGTTTAAATGTGGTGTTACTCTTGAAGTGAAGTTGGTTAAGAGAAAAAACCATTTAGAAGACAAGTCTTGAGCCTTGAGTGTGGTTGAGATTTTGTTGTTGCTAGTTGTGGCCTAATGTGTTTTAGATGGAATTGAATCTATATGTAGGTTATAGTATGCTTGTGTGATGTTGGAAATATGGTAGGAGAGTGAGGATTAGGGTGTGTGCAAAAGAGTTGCAAGGGTGGTGGCAAAAATGGGTTGAGTTTGAGGTTAAAGATGAATTTGGTAAAAAAATCATGTCTATCCGGTGGTGATACCCAGTCTTGTTATCATGATTGGGTAACACGACCGGACAAAAGTCAGTAACATCCGGTCTTGATACTCGGTTGTGATCAACACGACTAGACATCACTACCGGACTACCAGTTGTTCAGTTTGACAGCTTTGCGCAATAATTTTTCGAAGACCATATCTCACTCAATTTAACTCTTAATTTCATTCCGTTTGATTCTAGAACTATCTAATTTCGATAAGATTCGATTCTAGATTGAAATCAGATTAATTGGAGTTTGGAAAAATAGGTATATTCACCTCCTAAGTTGGGCTAACGCAAAAGCGTTGAGGATGCTTCATAGTTTCGTTCGTACTTGCGTTTTATTGTCGTTTTGAGTTATTTTAACGCAAAAACTGTGTTTGTGTTGACAGTGAGTCATGAGCGAATTATATGAATCTTTGAGTGATTAGATTATTGTCTTATTTATTCATTCTTCGGAGAAGAAGGTGTTGTTCTCGGGAGAGAACGTCGCAAGTCGAGGGGAGCTCGCCAAACCGAAGTTCATTGAAGAGTTCACCATCTAGGTGTCAAAGGTTAAGAGGGAGTCTTTACTTGTGTAAGTTAGTTGATGTTATAACTTATTATATTTCTTAATGAACAGGTTTGTTGGACCAAGGGAGGTCCTCTGAACGTAGACCGTACGATTGAACTATGTTAAATCTTGGTGTTCTTTATTTCTGTTATAGTTTTATTATTTTTCGCTGCTGCTTACTGTAATTGCGTTTGTTGGAACATTAAGTGGAACAAACTAACTAATCAAAGAACTGGTTGCTAACGGTCTGTGATAGTATTGATTAGTCAGTTAATGTTGCAACATCTGTTGTAACAGAGTTATAACATAATCACTCTACATCAAGTTATTGCAAACATTTTTTTTTAGTTTCTTTCAAGATTAATCCATACTTAAACTGCACAACTTCTAACAAGTGGCATCAAGAGCAGATTACGAACTAATTCGGTTAGATTCTTGGGAGTTTTTGAGTTGTTGTCTTGGAGGAATAGGTATGGACACCTTACGTGATGGAGGTTCGATCTCTAAACTACCGCTGTTGGATGGTGTGAATTATTCGTACTGGAATGCTAGAATGAGGGTGTTCATCAAGTCTATTGATAAAAAGGCTTGGAAAGTTATCCTGACTGGCTGGACATCTCCTACCAAAACAGATGCTCAGGGCAATGTTGCAACTAAAATTGAAACAGAATGGACTAAGGATGAAAATCTTTCGACAAGTTGGAACTCTAGGGCGCTGAATGCAATATTTAATGTTGTCAACTTGAATCAATTCAAGTTAATCTCGACATGTGAATCTGCGAATGAAGCGTGGGAGATATTACAAACTGCATATGAAGGTACAGCGTCAATCAGAAGATTAAAGTTGCAGATGCTTACTACCAGATTTGAGGAATTAAGGATGCTGGAGGATGAAACCATTGCGGATTTTAATGCCAAATTGTGCGATATTGCAAATAAATCTTTTTCTTTGGGAGAAAAATATTCAAATGACAAGCTTGTGAGAAAAACATTGCACTCTCTTCTAGACAGATTTGGAATTAAGGTGGCTATTATAGAAGAATCAAAAAATATAGATGAAATCAAAATTGATGAACTAATGGGGTCCCTTTAAACTTTTGAAATGAAGTTTAAGCAAAAGAAGAAGGAAAAAGGCATTGCTCTAAAGACTGATATTGAAAGGAATGAAACACATAGCTCTTCTGATGATGAGGAATCTGAAATATCTGAATCCTTAGCTTTGCTCACCAAAAATTTCAGTAGAGTTCTGAAAAAATGGGATAAGCAAAGAAAGGGGTTTAGACAATCAAATTTTGATAAGAAGCCTCATGTTGCAACAACAACTGATTTCTTTAAGAAGCAAAACTTGAAATCAGTTGATGAGAAGAAAAAGAGTAAAGGCATTTAATGCCGTGAATGCGAGGGTTTTGACCACATTCAAGCTGAATGTGCAAACACTTTGAAAAAGAAGAAAAAAGCTATGAAGGTTACCTGGAGTAATGTAGAATAAGAAGAATCTTCAGAAAATGAAGGAGAGCATACTGGGAACTTTGTTGCGTTCACTGTTGCAATAGCACCAAGCAAGATCAGTGTGAATGAGAGAGCAGGTATAGCTGTTACAAAACAGATGATCAATATTGGGAGTTAAGTGAATCAGACAGTGATGGTGATTTGGATGATGAAGAAGTCATGAAAACATACAAGAACATGTACGACAAATGGGTGTTCGTGTGTAAGAAAAACCAAAGACTAGAACTAATGGTTGTTGAATTGGAAAAACAAAAAGCAAAACTAGAAAAACTAGCTGAAGAAAGACGGTTAGAAGTATAGATGCTGCAACATGATTTAAAACAGACGCAGAGAAATATAAAAATGCTAAATTCTGGAACTGAAAAATTGAATCACATGTTATCCATTCAAAAATCGAGAAGAGATCATAGTGGACTCGATTCCTATGAAGGAGAATCTTCTAGTACAACTATCTTTGTCAAAAGTTCGAATCATCCAGAATCTGAATATGAAGATGCAACTGCTCAGAACAACAGTAAAAGTGCCATGGTATTTGTTGTTCCGACAGCACCAATAACATTGCAGAGGCAATATGAAAAAAAGAAAAATAGATTCATTCTTACATGTCACTACTGTTTTGCACCTGGACACATCAAACCTCATTGTTTCAAACTTCAAAGAATGCAAGAGAAAGGTAAGTCTCACAGTAAGTAGAAAAGATCCTCACACATGTTTTTGAAACATAAGGTAAGACAAGTATGGGTAAAGAAAATAGAGTTAGCATGTTGTGTCGCTTATACTTCTATGCAAACGTGTATTACTAACTCTTGGTATTTTGATAGTGGCTGTTCTAGACATATGACAGGTATGCGAGAAGCCTTGAACAACTACAAAGAGCAAGATGAAGGACAAGTTATGTTTGGTGATGGTGTTAAAGGAAAAATACTTGGGAGAGGAACTTTGGATATTAAAGGTTTTCCAAAACTCAAGAAAATGCTGCACGTGGATGGTTTAAAAGCTAATCTTATTAGCATTAGTCAATTGTATGATCAAGGTTTACATGTGAAATTTATTAAAGATGGTTGCCATGTGCTAGATATTGCTAACAATTGCGTGCTTTCAGGTAAAAGGTCATTTGACAACTATTATATGCTTACACCATCACAGGAACGACCAGTGACATGTTACAACAGTACCTGTGACAATGCTGAGATTTGGCACCAAAGACTGGGACATTTAAATTATGACTTGCTGACTAAACTTGTGAATGTAGGTGCAGTTCGAGGATTGCCAAAATTAAAAAATAAGCAGTTAGGTGTGTGTGGTTCCTGTCAGATTGGTAAACAGGTAAGAGCATCTCACAAGGTGTTGCAACATGTGTCAACCAAGAATATCTTGGAGCTGTTGCACATGGATCTTATGGGTCCAATGGAAACCGAAAGCATCAGAGGTAAGCGATATGTGTTTGTGTGTGTAGATGACTTTTCCAGATATACATTTGTGGACTTTCTTAGAGAAAAATCTGACACTTTTGATATGTTTAAAAAATTGTGTTTAAAATTAAAAAATGAGAAAGGGTGCAATATTCAGAAAATCATTAGAATAAAAAGTGACCATGGTCGAGAATTTGAGAACCACTCATTCACCGAATTTTGCAACGAGCATGGAATAACACATGAATTCTTTGTTCCAAAGACACCACAACAGAATAGTGTGGTTGAACGAAAGAATAGAACCATTCAAGAAATGGCTCGAGTAATGTTGAATGATAAAAATCTATCTCACAGGTTTTGGGCAGAAGTAGTTAACACTGCATGTTATACCATAAATTGAGTTTTCTTGCGACCAGGTACTTCTGAAACACCCTATGAAAATTGGAAAAGTAAGAAACCTTCACTGGGTCATTTTCATGTGTTTGGAAGTATATGTTACATTTTGAATGACAGAGAACAAAAAGGGAAATTTGATGCTAAAAGTGACAAAAGTATTTTTCTTGGTTATGCTACAAATAGTCGGGCTTTTCGAGTTTTTAATTTAACTAGCAAAACTATAATGGAATCTGTTAATGTAGTAGTTGACGAAGTGCAAAAATTTGCTGGAGAACCAACAGGAGAAATCAATAGCAGCAAAACAAAGACCAATGAGTCAGATGATGTTGTACCATTAAAGGAAGAAGGAACTTCAAAACCCAGTGTGACCGAGATAGATGAAACATCAGGCGGAATAGCTGAGCAGTCGGATAATGTCTCACCAGGTGTTGCAACATGCGACAGAACTACAAAGGATGTTAGTGAAGGAACTCAAGCAGAACTGCCATATGTCCACAGAATTCATGCTCTAACCGATGTTATAGGCTCAATACATGATTGAATCCATACCAGAGGAAAACCCAAGAGGAACTACAGAGATATGGTAAGATTTGTATGTTTCACAACAACTTTTGAACCAAAAAATGTGACTGAAGCTTTAAAGGATGAAGTTTGGATAAATGTAATGCAAGATGAGTTGAGTCAGTTTATGAGGAATGATATGTGGGTGTTAGTTCTTAGGCTAGAAAATGTCAATGTAATTGGAACTAAGTGGATCTTTAAGAATAAGACTGATGACAGTGGTAATGTCACTAGAAACAAGGCAAGACTAGTAGTTCAGGGATATACACAAGTAGAAGGTATGGATTTTGATGAGACTTTCGCTCTGGTTGCTAGGCTTGAATCTATTAGATTGTGTCCATTGCATGCATGTTAAAGGTTAAATTGTTTCAAATGGATGTCAAAAGTGCATTATTGAATAGCATTCTAAATGAAGAAGCATATGTTGAGCAACCAAAAGGCTTTGAGGACCCTCACTATCCCACTTATATGTATAAATTGAAAAAAGGCCTTGTATGGGTTGAAACAAGCTCCATGAGCATGGTATGACAGATTGACGAAGTTCTTGCTGGATAAAGGCTGCCAGAGAGGAGGAGTAGACAAAACTTTGTTCATCAAAAGGTCTGTTTCAGGTATTCTCACTACTCAAATTTATGTTGATGACATTGTTTTTGGTGCAACATCTGAGAATAAGGTTGATGAATTTGTTAGACATATGAAACATGAGTTTGAAATGAGCATGGTTGGAGAGTTGACATACTTCTTAGGATTGCAGGTTAAGCGATGTGAAGATGGGATCTGTATATCTCAAGAGAAGTATGCCAGGAATCTAGTTAAAAGATTTGGTTTAGAACTGCTAAGTCTTCCAGGACCCCTATGAGTGTGATCACTAAACTGACTAGGAGTGAAGATGAGAAATCAGTTGATCCTAGTCTATATAGGAGTATGATAGGAAGTTTGTTGTATCTTACAACAAGTAGACATGATATATGTTTCAGTGTTGGAGTATGTGCAAGATATCAAACAAATCCAAAAGAATCTCACTTACTTATAGTAAAAAGGATAATCAAATATGTGAGTAGTACAGTAAGTCTTGGAATATGGTTTACTAATAACACTAACACTAATCTTGTTGGTTTTAGTGATGCTGATTGGGCAGAAAATGCAGATGATAAAAAGAGTACAACAAGTGGATGTTTTTACATTGGAAACAACATGGTGTCCTGGTACAGTAAGAAGCAAAGTTCAATCTCCTTGTCAATAGCAGAAGTAGAATATATAGCTGTAGGAAGTTGTTGTGCACAACTTCTTTGGATGAAAAAAATGCTGGATGATTATGGAATTGAAAATCAGGTTATGACTGTTTATTGTGATAACATGAGTGCCATTAACATATCCAAGAATCCTGTTCAGCACTCTCGCACTAAACATATTGACATAAGACATCATTTCATATGTGAACTTATTGAAACAAAAGTTATTGTCTTGGAATATGTTGCAACAGAAAAACAATTGGCGGATATTTTTACCAAAGCTTTGGATCCTCTAAGATTTGAAACCCTACGAAAAGCTATAAGAATTTGTAGTATATAAAGTTACAACATAATGTACATCAAGAACTTGGAATAGGCTTGAGAAAACTAAAAGTTTGATATTCAATTCAGCTATTGATTTAATTTATGAACTATATATCCTTGTGCACCTTGAAATCGAGGTTAAGGAAGCTAATCTGGATAGTCTGCTGGTGCAAGAGCTTGATCTATCTGATAACTAGGGATATAGGGAGAAGTCTCTCTAAATCCATTCTTGTATTCTATTTATCCTTTGGAAAAAAATGAGTTTCATGCACTGAAAAGAGTTACCTGATCCAAAATAAAAGAGATTGGAGTGAAAACTATCAGTTGCAGCATGGACAGAGAAAAAAAAGGGCAGAAGAAAAAAATATGTGTTGTCATAACATGGGCTGAGAAAAAAAAAATGTGTTGGTTTGTGATGATGACTAAGATGATCAGGTATGTTTGAGTTGATAAGAAGAGCACTTGCACCTTGCAGATTTAAAGGTAATAGTTTTTTAAAATCTCTACTTCTCACACATACATATGGTTCATTAATTAAATCCTTGTCTGAAATGAGTATCGATGAGTAAAGCTTCTTGAGTAATTTCATGCTGATTTGATTCATTTAGATTTTTTTTTATTGTAGTTGTGAAAAAAAAGGGGAGAAAATCCTGGTGGAACTGAGACCTGTGGAATATACTTTAATTTGTTTTAGGTTGCAACAAGTATTCATTAAAGATCATCATGATAATGTTGTGATAACTTATGTCAAAAATGTTGCGACTTTCGTATAACACATGGAGGAGTGTTTTGAGCAAAAAACTTGGATATCCTTGATTGGCAATTAACGTACTTTGGTAGATTTAATTTTTTTGAACTTCCCAAGATCGTGGGATTGGCTAAACTGATAGGCAGTTACCCACAATTAAGGCACAGGTTAATTGAGAAAATTTTGCCCCTTCATATCTCTACTACTCTGCTATTATTGTGGGTATAACTTATCTCGCTTTTCTGTTTTTCTCTCTCTCTCATTTTCTCTGTGTTTTTTTTCGAGTTCTTTGCTGTCTACCCACTTGCAGAACAACCATGGTGAAGATGCAATCAGGCGGTAGACATTGGGGAACCCTCAAATCTGGAGCACCTGGAGGGGTTTCGTCATAACTTATCACCATTGATGAACCATCTCATCCACCAGCAGCTGAAAGCCGTGATGCAACATCATCCAGTGACACGAGCACTAGTGGGTCACTTCAACCACGAACAACCAAAGCTAGGGCTAAAGAACCATTCATTGACCCTTTGTGGACTCCAACAAGTATGGATGTGGTTGTTCACACCAAAATACCACCTTACCACAATCAGGAAACATAATCATCAAACTCTGAGGCTATGCCCAAGGTCACAACTGCTGTCCCTGTTGCAACATCATCTTCCATCAAGGCACCAGCTGAGAAGAGTGGAACAAGTCGTGCTACTTTTGAGTCACTTAGTGCACAGTCAAAAGGTACGCCTATCTCTGTCTCAGATAATGTTGCAGCGTTGCGTGCACCATCCGAAACTGAAGTCATACTCGCAGAAGATGGTCGACAATCTAAGACCAAAAGGAAGAAACACATTGGCAGTTTCAAACGAAAAAGGGCTAAACTTGCAGAGTCTTCACGCTCTAAGCTCCCCAAGGCAGCAAAGCGATCATGTCGAGGGTATGATTCTTCCATTGCTTATTCTTCACAGTTCTTCTTTTCTGAGTCAAAAGAGAATTTTAAAATCATGTCTCAGCGGAAGTTTGTTCTAGAGAAACCGCTAAATAAGAAATCATATCAGGGAACAAGAGTACTTGCCTTACTGAGAGAAAAGAATCTGTTAAGCTCATTTGCTTTGATAAAGTCATTTTCTAGCAATATGTTTTTGAGTTTTACTCAACTCTGCCCATCAATGTCAGTGTTGCAACATCAAAATATTATCATCAGATTTTTGTGCGTAGTCATGTGTTTGAGTTTTCGCCTACTGCTCTAAATAAATTCTTAGGATGTGAACTAGTTATAGAGATTATTCCAGATGTCTCTCTGTCTACTATTTCTATGGAACTAATAGGTGAGCCATTTGAATGGAAATCCGAATCCAGACTGCCTGGGAATAGACTCACTACTAAGTTTGCTGCTCTGTATAAGATGGCTATGGCAAACTGGTATCCTACTAAGCACTCTACTACTCTCAGTAGTGAAATAGGCCGTTTGCTTTACTCTATAGGCACTGGGGTGAATTTTGATCTGGGTCGGGTGATCTTTGAACGCATAATTGAGGAAGCTGCTAAAAACTTTTCTAGTCAGTACTTGCCATATCCCTCTATCATATGCGCGTTTCTCTTGTCACAACACAAGATTCTTGATCCTGACGAAGTATTGAACAAACCAGGTTCTTCACTGTTATTTTCTATAAAGTTTTTGCAGGGGGCTCACAAAGATGATACTAAGGGGGAGCATGCTGATAGCACACTAGCTCCTAGCACTGACGCTGCCAGTTCCTCTGCTAATCAGTCTGCCATGTTGCAATTTTAGCAGCTTCGTGAGGCTATTGAAGAACTCCAAGAAGAGCAATTGAATATTTAGGCTAATTAGGATCAGCTTAATCAGACTATGGTTCAACTGCTCAAAGGCCAAAATGCTTTGATGGCACACTTGATGGGCTCTTCTTCGAGTTAATATTGTTCACTTTTTATCTCACCTCTATGTCTGGTTTTATACTCTCATGTCTTAGTGGTTTTTTTTTTCTCATCTGTTTTTGCCTTTGGTTTGGAAAAAAAGGGGAGCTAGTGATCTTATTTTTCCTATTGTTACTGCTTCTTTTTTGCTTATGCTTGTTGCAACATGATTTCAACTATCTACTTTGTGATATACTAGTTTTTAATCATGTTTTCCTTAATCATGGTTTTTGCCAAAACAAAGCCAAAAGGGGAGATTGTTGAGGTCGTGAATTTTTGCTCATTTTGCTCATCTTGAAAACAATCTTGGATTGGCTGTGTTTTTGCAAAAACCTCATGATCTTATTTTACCATATATATGCTGATTACTATTATGTGTTACAGGAAACATATTATGGCAACTTACCTTGCTAAGAACCTTATTATGGCATCTTACCATATGAAGATTGTGCTGGCTATGATATAACATTAAATTGCCTATGGCAGAGCATTAATTGCATATTGATTAGGAATGTCTTGAGGCCTAAGGCGGTTGGCGGTGCATCAACAAAGTATATAGGTGTAGTCCAGAAGCACAGCAGGGATCGTGCAGAAAAAAAAAAGAAGCAGAAATAGAGAGCAATAAGGGAGAATACAAGAGAGTTTTCTATATAGTGTTCCATATTATATTGCAACACGATTTGTGTTTCAGTCTTTGATTGTATTAAGTGTTGCAACTGTGTTTGTGTTGACAGTGAGTCATGAGCGAATTATATGAGTCTTTGAGTGATTAGATTATTATCTTATTTATTCATTCTTTGGAGAAGAAGGTATTATTCTCAGGAGAGAACGTCGCAAGTCGAGGGAAGCTCACCAAACCGAAGTTCATTGAAGAGTTCACCATCTAGGCGTCAAAGGTTAAGAGGGAGTCTTTACTTGTGTAAGTCCGTTGATGTTGTAACTTATTATATTTCTTAATGAACAGGTTTGTTGGACCAAGGGAGGTCCCGTGGACGTAGACCGCACGGTTGAACCATGTTAAATCTTGGTGTTCTTTATTTCTATTATAGTTTTATTATTTTCTGCTGCTGCTTATTGTAACCACGTTTGTTGGAATATTAAGTGGAACAAACTAACTAATCAAAGAACTGGTTGCTAACGGTCTGTGATAGTATTGATTAGTCAGTTAATGTTGCAACATTAACTGTAACAGAGTTATAACAGAATCACTCTACACCAAGTTATTGCAATCATTTTTTTTTAGTTTCTTTCAAGATTAATCCATACTTATACTGCACAACTTCTAACAATGATTATTTAAACGATACACATATCACTATATGTTCGTATAAGGTCACTACACGGTTAAACACTTGCATAATAAAGTAACTTTCCTTGTTGTCCTCCACTTGTGTCTTATGAATTCTAAATGCAATGTGGTCACATGTTTACTTGCTTAACCATATGATAAGTATGCTTGATTAAGCTTGACTTATGTATCAGTTCGAACATGCATGTTTATATGCTATACGAACTCCATGGAAATCATGATTATATTATTATGTGTTTGATTACTGTTACCAACCGGTGGCAACCTACTTTGTTACTTTCGAGCTTGTTTGCTATTTTGAATTCCTCTCTCATTTGGGGTGTTACTTGGAGAGATGTAAGGTATATATTTGACACAATAAAGCAATCTAATGGATCCCATGGTAGAAGTTCCTGTATCACCTGGGCAGCATTAGGCTTGCCAAGATGGACAGGCTACCATGGCCTTGTTTGGGTGTATATCCGGATTTCACTATCATGATTGGTATGTGGGGTTATGATATTGATAAAGATAATTTGACAAGAAGTTCTGAGATTGGCCATCTCCAACAAATTTTCTGATATTGTATCCTTTGACCTACTCTTTCTCGGTACAACCCTCGAAGAGTAGAATTAAATACTTGCTCTATTACTGATGCCAGATATGGAGTTCCTCCTACTTTCTCTTGGTATAACCCTCGGAGAGTACAGTAGCGTGCCTTGTATTAAGTCCGTTTTGATCTTGTTATATCCTGATTATACATGTTAAGTTGATTTCGTTCTAGTTATATGTTGTATTCGCATAGCATGGTTTAGAAAGAAGTTTGCGAAAAGATGAAAACCTTTGTGAAAACCCTTCCTTGTTTCCATCCTCACTGAGCTATATGCAGGATTAGCTTACTCTCTTTTAACAATTTCAGGTGAAGATTAGTCCAAACAAGCTCCCATGTGGTTGCAAGCTTCATTGATGTGATGAGTTGGATTCCCGCTTATGTGATCTACATGCTTGCCTGTGAAAATGTACTCCTTGTTGCAATAAACATGATTTTGTATAATTGAACTATTTAATCTATTGTAATATTCTTTTGGTCAATAGATACCTAGCTAAGTTGATTACTCTACTTAGTAGACCTAGGCTTGAATTGTTGACAGGTGGTCTCGGGTATTGTAACATATAACAGGGTGTTGTAAACCTTTAAGGCTGATGTTTTGAAAGAATTTTGGAAGTCTTTTGGAGTTTCTTGTGCAAATTATAATTGTTCAGGTTTTTACTTTCAAATCTTGCAAGGGTTAAGCATTGACACATCATAAATGTTTCATTCTTCAAACTTGGATACGTGATCGGTATTATCGATGTTCTAACAAAAGAAGATGTTCCTATCCTTTATTGTTGTTCGTGATCCAAGCGTATGTAGCTGGTCGTGGTTCTCTACTGCAGTTTCGATTTTGTCCTATGCTAATTGTCATGGTTAATTGTCTATGATATGCCAGATGACCTTTTCAAATGCTAATCCATAGTGGAGCTTAATTTAGATTGAGGTTTGAAATTGATAAAGCTCTTATTTTAAATCTAATTAGTTGAGAAGTTAAGGATTTAACGTTGATCTCTCTTTCATACGCCAATTTTATAACTTGAGCAATCCGTTTAAGGCCTTTTTTAAATTTAAATTCAGTGTAAGGGGCTCTTCTACTGATAGAAATGTGTTTTCTCCATTGTTGTGAACTTATAACTAGCGTTTGGCCATCTCAAGGCAAATTTGAATTACTTAGTTTCTAATTTCGATCCTATGATATGTGATCCTATGACCCTAAAAGTGATAAAATCCGTTTGAAAGCCATTATGTTTACTAGCTACTGAATCTGCATCATTGATTGCAAAAATCCTATTTCTTTTTCCTGTTTTGGGTGATTGGGACACGCTGATCCCATCTCGTGCTATGATTGTTTTGTTTTAGTTTGGTTTGGCTGGGATGATTGGGATATAAAAATGTAGCGAGAAAGTCGTCGCTAATGACTGCTGTTGCCAATTGTGTTTCTATTCTGCATATTAGTTTGGGAGATGAATCGTCGACTTACTGGAATCGTCTTTCTTGATGCATGCAGGTACGCGATGAACTACAAGGAGCAAGAAAAACTGGCTCACAGATACTGAAAGTGATGTAGTTTTAGTACTTGTGAAGAACCTATTGTGTCCTAGTTCTACATGCAAATAAATCAAACTTGTAACATTCGCTGCCTGCAGCTGCAGTTGGTAATGTGTTTGCATTTTGGGCTGTGTCAATTTGGACCCGTCAGTTTTCTTATACTTCTGTAACATTTACAGTGATACTTGGGGTGTCTTGGATTTTAACTGATATCTCAGCTCTCACTTTCGTGGTTGCCACCGCCCCCACCTCCGCCTCCGCCTCCTCCTCCTCCTCCTCTCTAGTCAGTACCTCTTATACCTGAGTCCATCTGGTTGCCATACCACCTTTTTGAGCGAATGAAGAATATCAAGTGAGATCTTTTCCGGGTAAATTTGAACCATAAATACGGTGCTTAACTAAATATCTAGGAACAATTGGATGTAAATGAGTTTGCTTATCAACTTGGGCTCCGTTTGTTTTTGTCGTAAAATAATTTGCTGGAGAAAATATTTTTTTGAAAAAATAGTTTTTTTGTGTGTGTGTGTGTGTGTGTCTGGTGGTTTATACGTGATTGGGATGTAACAGGAGATTTATGAATTAAGGTCATTAGATTTTGTATGGTAGTAAATAAAACATTTACTTGAACCAGGTTGAGCTACAGAAAATAGATTGACTTAAGGGTATCTTTAATAGAGTCTCTAAACAGCAATCATTGTTATTTTTAGACTCTATTAATAAAAAAAAAAAAAAAAACATCACCAATGAGGTATCTAAAACCTAATTGCACATTTTTCTATAGAATTATGTCATCATTCAAGCTTTGGGGAGCAAAAATAATACATTGTCTCTATTTTCTTCAACAAATTATAGAAAAAGACAAAAAAAAAATTTAAAAAAGGAATCTTCAACAAAAAAAAAGAGTCGTTGGTCAGATCTGAAACCCAAAAAAAAAAAGGAATATTTCAGATCTGACAATTTGAAACCCTAAAAAAAATTCAATAAAAAAATACAACGGTCGAATTTTTGAAAAAAAAACGAATATTTCAAATCTGACATCGTCAGATTTAAACCCTTAAAAAAAAAAGACCAAAAAAATCACAA
This sequence comes from Ehretia macrophylla, assembly GCA_037974665.1. Lineage (NCBI taxonomy): Eukaryota > Viridiplantae > Streptophyta > Magnoliopsida > Boraginales > Ehretiaceae > Ehretia > Ehretia macrophylla. The sequence goes on along the minus strand of CM075782.1, from coordinate 37,143,603 downwards.
CGGTCGGATCCCAAAAAAAAAAAGAATATTTCACATCTGACATTGTCAGATCTTAAACCTTAAACAAAAAAAAAAAAAAAAATCAACAAAAAAAGAGTCGTTGGTGGTATTGGATATTCTATACATGTAAGCAAGAATATCCAACACCACCATCTTCAACAAAAATCAGAACATCCAACACCACTATCTTCAACAAACATCAACACAAAAAAAAAGAGGAAAAAGGTAAACACACAATATATACATATATATATATATATAATTAACAAAAGGGGGTGGTTTCGGTAGGGGTGGGGGGGAGGGGCAGCAGGAATGGGTTTGGGGGAGGGGGGGGGCTGATGTGTGTTTGGAAGAGGATTGAAGTTTTTATACTTAGGGTGTTTTTTCTTTCTAGTTGTAATTAGGGTTTTTTTTTTTTTAAATTTGAATTATGGTTTTCTTTAATTAGAGTTTTTTTTTTTTAATTAGGGCTTTTCATTAGAGTTTTTTTAATTAGGTTTTTTAATTATGGCTTTTTTAACTTGGCTTTTTTTTTTTTTTTTTTATAGTTGCAGGGTTTATTTTTATAGTTGTAAATTATAGGGTTTTTTATATAGTTGTAAATTATAGGGTTTTTCTAATTAGGTTTTTTTAAATAGGTTTTTTAATTATGATTTTTTTTAATTATGGTATTTTTTGTTGTAATTAGGCTTTTTTTAATTAGGTTTTTTTAATTAGGGTTTTTTTAATTAGGGTTTTTAAATTAGGGTTTTGTCTTTTATTTTTGTATTTTCCTTTTTAGTTTAGTTTTTTTTTGGTTTGGTAAAGTTTTTTAATATTTATAGTTTTTTTTTTAATTTTAGTTTTTTAGTTTTAGTTTTTTAGGGTTTTTTAATAGTTTTTTTCATTCAATTATGTAATTATTAAAATTAATTATAAATCAACCTAACTATCATTTTCTATACTTTTTAGAGGCTATGGAATATACCGAAGGAAGTTCGAGGGGTCGAATTTCACGCATGAAGAAGATCAAGCTTTATGCCAGGCTTACGTAGCAATTAGTGAAGATCATTTTATCGGGAGAAACCAAACAACAGTAACAATGTGGAATCGAATTGTACAAAAATTTGAAGAGTTTCACCCCTTCCTCAATCCAATTGAAAAGAGAATATCAAAAAGCCTTAAATCCTGATGGACGCTTATAAACCAGAAGTGCACAAGATTTGTTGAGTGTATTACTCAAGTAAATATGAGACCAAGGAGTAGAGCAAATGCTCTTGACAATGTGAGTTTTAAATATTGTATATTGTATTTATAAAGTATGTTATTAGTTTTATAAAGTATTTTGCATTTAATACTTAACAATTTCCAAAATTAATTTTATAGATGGATGACGCAAGACTCTTATACTATGCTATGCGTCAAAATTTTGGCCTCAAACATTGTTGGTCAATTTTACAATACTATAAAAAATAGAGGTCTATTATCAATGTTCAGAGTCCAACGATGACTCAAACGGGTTCGACTATTATTCCACTCGAGACTTCAATTTTTCCTGACAATGATAATCCCATTGGAAACAAGAAGGCTAGAAAACAAGCAAAAGGTAAGGGCATTGCGGAAGATCTCCAAGAACAAGCAAAAGATATGAGAAAAACGATGAAGGAGTACAAAGAGAGTTTTGAAACTTTTACATATTTGAAGATTATGACGACGAAGACTTCCACAATTGAAACTCCGGCTAGAAGAGCGTGAATGATTGAGGAACAAAATGTCGTTATTGTAAAAAAGGCCTCCCATTCGATAAACTTTGATAATGATATATATTATCCTCATCTGACTTCACCTAACCAAGAACCGTAGATGTATTTTTATTAGTTAGTTTATTTTTAAAAGTAATTCATGTTTTTTGTTTGTACTTAATATCTTGAATTCAATCTTAATATATGTTTTTCTAGTATTATTTTCAATATTAGTTTATTTAATATTAATACAAATTGAGATTACAATTTGATATTACAAATTGTAATTTCCTACACGATATTGGTTCCACAAATGTTGAACAAGAACATTTCGGACCAGAGATTTGAGATTAAATTAAAAAAATTAATTACTTTATAAACTAATTACTTTAAAAATTGAATAAAGTAAAAAAGAAAAAAACAAAAATAAATAAAAACAAGACCGGAACATAAACCGGATCTAATTAAACGTAATCCTAATTTTTAAAATTTTATCTTTGTTAGAATTTATTTATTTTTTGGTTGAAATGTTCGTTAAAAAAAGTGACAATAATATAAAAATCAATTAATTAAAAAAAAATTCACACACGAGAAAAAATAATACATAATCAAATTACTATGTAAAATTAAAATTAGCACAATATAGATACTCAATTTTATAAAGACCGTCACTAGGGATGCATTTTTTTTTATTTTGGTCTCTACATGGGTCTCAAAAATAATTTTTTTATCTTGATCTCTAAATCGGTCTCTCAAATTTTTCTTGATCTCTTTATGCATCTCTAAAATGGTAGATAGAGACCCAATATATATATTCTATTGAGGATAGCCTAATATAGTAAATGATATCACATCTGGTAGCGCTAGAAAAATTCCAAAGAGATCGATATTGTGCATTATGATTTTTCATGTTCAAAATAACATACCGCAATTTTCATTCAAAATATAAAGATAAAATACACATTTGTACATTACCATCAGTCTCTATAAACACAAGATTCAAATTGAGTGAACAAATAAAAAAATACTAATTTTGTGAAGGATCCTATAAAATATTCCATGGTTATATTACTAACATTACTAGTCTTCTGCTATCCTCAATGGAGTATGTATATTAGGTTTCTATTCACCATTTTAGAGACTCATATAGAGATTAACAAAAATTTTAGAGACTCATTTAGAAACCAAGATAAAAAAAATTATTTTAAAGACTCATTAAGAGACCAAGATAAAAAAAAATATCCCCAATGACGGTCTTGAACTTTGTTGGTCAATTTTACATACTCCATTGAGTATCTCCAATGACGGATAACATCGATAATAGACCTCTATTTTTTACCGTATTGTAATATTGACCAATAATGTTCGAGGCCGAAATTTTGACCCATAGCAGAGTATAAGAGTCTTGCGTCATCTATCTATAAAATTAATTTTGGTAATTGTTAAGTATTAAATACAATATACTTTATAAAACTAATAACATACTTTATAAATACAATATACAGTATTTAAAACTCATATTGTCAAAAGCATTTGCTCCACTCATTGGTCTCATATTTATTTGAACAACACATTTAGTAAATCTTGTGCACTTCTGGTTTATCGGCGTCTATCAGGATTTAAGGCTTTTTGATATTCTCTTTTCAATTGGATTGAGGGAGGGGTGAAACTTTTAAAACTTTTGTACAATTCGATTCCACATTGTTACTGTTGTTTGGTTTCTCCTGATGAGAGGATTTTTACTAATCGCTATGTAAGCCCGACCTAAAGCTTGATCTTCTTCATACGTGAAATTGCAACCCCTCAAACTTCCTTCGGTATATTCCATAATTAAAAAATCCTAATTAAAAAAGACCTAATTAAAAAACCATAATTAAAAAACCCTAATTAAAAAATCCTAATTAAAAAATTCATGATTAAAAAACTTATTTAAAAAAGCCTAATTAAAAAACCCTATAATTTACAAATATATAAAAAACCCTATAATTTACAACTATAAAAATAAACCTTACAACTATAAAAAAAAAGTCTAATTAAAAAAAAACCTAATTAAAAACGCTAATAAAAAAATGTCATAATTAAAAAAAACCATAATTAAAAAAAACTCTAATTAAAAAAACCCTAATTACAACAAAAAAAAACCCTAATTATAAAAACCCCATTTCCCTTCCAAATAAACATTAGCTGGCCCCCTTCCCAAACCCCTTCCCGTTGCCCTCTCTCCCCCCTACACCCATCCTTCCCCGCTGCACCCCCGTTGCCCCATTACTCCCTTCCCCCTCCCCTTCCCCGTTGCACCCTCCATTCCTTTTTACCCCCCCTTTCCTCGCTTCCCCGTTGCACCCTCCCTTCCTTTTTACCCCCCCTTTCCTCGCTTCCCCGTTGTACCCTGCCTTTCCCGCTGCCCCCTTTCCCCATTGCACCCTCCCCAAACCTATTCCCGCTACTTCCCACCACTGCCGAAACCACCCCCATCTGTCAATTTTTTTTTATATTGTGTGTTTACCATTTTTTTTTTTTTTGTGTTGATGTTTGTTGAAAATGGTGGTATTGGATGTTCTGATTTTTGTTGAAGATGGTGGTGTTGGATATTCTTACATATTATTGGGACTCACATGTGTAACGCCCCGATCCTTCACGAGACCGGAGTCCCGATCCAATACCCGAGGTCACGAAAAATGAGGGAAACGGACATAATCTCTCCTGTTTATAGGACAATCCAAAACCTGTAAATAATATTTATAACCACAAAACTATGATCTAACTCTATTCATTTATCCCTTCCACCAAAACTATCTCATACAACAAACTTCTCAAGGCCATTCGAGCCTTGGATCCCAACATTGAAGACACACAAGCATGCATTCATTAACTGTTGAACGTCTATAATTAGAATTTCACTTATCATACTATTCTAATATTATCTAGTTTTCTTTTTTATATTATAAGTCCGTCAACCAGTCAAACATGCAATCATGTAGCTACTAGATAATAAAGTAAAGATTACAAGTTATCACAACATTACAAGCCATTCATAACTATCAATACATTCTAAACTTAACTTTACAATTACAAAACTGAATTCAATGACAATCCACGTAAGCCAGCATAATCAATCACGAAACTCTCGAGCCTTCTTTTCTACCTCTGATAACACTGATCCTGAAAGGTGTTAGAAACGAGGGTGAGTATACAACATGTATACTCAGTGAGGGAGGTGATGCAGCATACCGGGAAATGCTTTCATGAAATGCACAAAGATAACACATAAATATCACAAATAAGCAAGCTATTGAAACAAGTAATTAAACACTTTATAAAAGGATACGGTTCAACTCCATGTCTTCAATCTCGAACAACGAATCACGATCTTCAAGCAAATGCCGACAAAACCCTTATTCCTCCAAAATGGGGTACTCTGGATGTACCTTGATCCTACGACCCATAATCTCCCGAGGTAGGTCTGTACGCCCCAACGAGGTGAACCACGCCTCTGGGGTAGGGGAATATGCCTCAGCGAGATAGGGACTGGGAAACCATGGTAGACGAGGGAGTACAGCAAGCCCGCCGCCGCCCATATTACTCGACATTACCATGCCCGAAAAGATTGCGCAATCCCGAGTCAAGTCATGAGAGCCAAGATTTTCAAATATCACATAAGAGGGATGACAAAGTAGGCCGCCCTCGCAAGTAGTTGCAATATGAGCATTATAACAATATAAGCAAGAGATAAGCATATTCACCCAATTCTTAACAAGGTACACATAAGTATAAGCAATTATATAAAACTCCACAATTTATGAACAATAACATAAACTAAAATGCACAAAAGAATGAAAACTCTCTCACCTTTATCAAGCCTCAAGATGTAAAAATGGCTTAGTTACTCCAACTTTCTTTGGATTAGCTAGAATATGAATACCCTAGTTTTCAGATAAGTATAACACTTTAACAATTGAATATAGAAGGTTTAACAACTATCTTTCACATCCAAGAATCTATATTACATACTTTATTTTATTGTAACTTAATTGAACACCATAGCTTTGTAATAATATAGAAGCATTTACATATATATAAAGTTAAGCTAACTATAACTAATCAAAATTGTACGTAACATATAAACTAAATGCCAACTGTACAAGTGGACTCAACTAACATTCATTGGTTAACATCTTTACATTTAACTTACATTCTAATTAATTCTTCAAACATTCAATACAAGTTTTCAAGTGCAAAGTTAATACCACAAGTTCAACTAGGACATTTTTCAATTCCTCTAACAGAAACTTAATTTAATCAATTTGGTTACCTAGGCTATTGACCTCCAAACTATCTTATTTTTACGAATAATCGTAGCTTTTTTAGTGTAGTTAATTTTAGGTTCAAACGGTGCTCAATTTCGAGTTAAATTCCAAAATTTATGACTCTTACCGCGCAACCTCGCATAGCTGGGCAGAATCAGCGATTTTTGAGCTACATTTCGAAAATAACGTGATCAGAGGGTTAAAAAATTAGAATTAGCCTTAGTCTTAGAAATTAAAATTTGCTCTAAACTTCCTAATCTAGCTTCTGTACAAATTTCATTCAATTCTAAGCTCATTTATTATGTCAAAACTGCTCTAGAAAATGGCGATAGTGAACTGCCCAGATTGGGTATCCACACACACATGCACATTTCTTGCATTGAACTAACTATGAGCATTATACTAGCATGTGACACAATCCTACACTTCATTTAGGACATTAAACAAACACTTTAGCTACTACTACAAAATCCATTCAAGTTTTACTAGTTGCAACTAAAATCACAACCAACATTCAAGATACAAGTAATACAATGCCAAAAGTTTACTCTACAAGCTCTCTAACTATCATTTCATGTATTAGAAGCAATAAAACGATTAGAAATGCAAAAACCCCAAAATTCGCAAGTTACTATTCACAAATACTATTCATCATCTTCCACATTTCACCTTTTGCAATAAATCCATAAACAAGCTCATAAACTACACAAATATAGTCTCTACCACATGTAAACACAATATTATACAAGATTGGAGCTTTACATGGGCCGAAATTAACAAATCAATAAAAATCAAAACAGACATAAACTCGAAAATGCAATTTTAAGCTAACTCCCTCACCAAAAACGTACAAGGAGGCTAGGAGAAGGCTTGGGAAAGCTCAAAACTACTTGGAGATGGCTTGGCTAGGCTTGGATTGCAAGTTTGCTTGAAGAATTTTCCTCATTTCCTTTTCTAATGCTTCGATGGGTTTGGGGGGTTTTGGGGGTTTTTTTTTTTGTTAGCTATTAAGGTATATTTAGTTAGCATAAGTTATATACAATATAAGTGTAGGCAAATAAGTCCTCAAATGTTGCAAGGCATGGTCAATTACTAGCTTAAAACTCAAATAAATGCTAGCTAATTATAAATTAAATGTTGCCTACTATTTTACTATTCATACGATACTAGAAATCATTTTCCAAATGCGCTCTCCAAAGAAGTAATGCACAAAATCTCACTTTTCTCATTCATTTTATACGCCATATGACCTAGGCAAAATATTAATTCGAGCAAATTAAACAGTGATTTTTCTTATGAATAGTACCCAACAAGAAATACATATTAAACCAAAATAAAATACATTAAAATGCGCAAAGAAATATGCAATAGTTATTTATGAATATGATGCAAATTTGTTAGGCGTTACATCCTTCTCCTCTTAAACAAATTGCGTCCTTGCAATTTTTTGTTTCAAGTGAACTCCTCATATGCATCTTGAACAATCTAGATAAGAAGCTCGATTGCGAAAATCATAAAGAATACCAAGTAGAAGTACCGAAGAAACACTCCAATAAGAGCCTTCAAATGGAACTCCCAAGAAACCCGTCACTCATGAATACCAATAAAATTCCGTCAAAGATCTTCGTAAGAATGCCAAAAGAATACTAATCCAGAAGTCCGAATAAGGGTCCCTTCGAATAAAAACATCACATAGGAATTCCCAATATAGTTGTTAAACGAGAAGACCAACTGATGATCTCTAAACAAAAATACCATAATTATAACAGATAAGAATCCCAAGATAGACTATCAATCATTATTGCTGAATAAGAATATTATTAAGAATCCCAGAGCATTATTCTCAGGTCACCAGGAAATGAAAGCCAAATAAGAATTCGACGAGAGCTCCAAATAAGAAGCCCAGTAGAAATACACCAATTGAGGGTCCCCATATTGAATCCCGAAAAAAACTACTTATATATGTATATGTGTCGAGTAAAAATGCCAACAAGAGTCGTAATAAGAATACTACTATAGAATCCCGTATGAAAATTCCAATAAAAATCCCAAAGAGAATACCAATTGATCAACTCTTCCTCTTTTTGTTGGTCCACATCTTCAAGCAAGCTGTCACTATCAACTCCTTATAGGGAAGAGTGTTCACTTACCATATTAATGGGTAATGCATGTATGTGGTGGATTTTACATATGATAAACACCTATACACTTTATTACAAATAACTAAGGTAGGTAAACACTCAAGAAATCACTTATATGCATAACTAATCACATAAATAAACATATCATATATGTTTTACTTATTGCACAAAGAGGTCACATAGGTGCACTCACAATCACACATCGCATAATCTTCATATTTCACGCAATCATAACACATAAGAACACATTTTCACTCAAGTAAACACAATCCACATGCAAGCACATACTTATTCAAGACTCACTTCGCAAGTACGCACTCGAGGTCCACTACCCAACAGGCTGAGGACCCTATCCCGGTTGTGAGCTATATAAGCTCTGATACCACAACTGTAACACTCCGATCCCTCACGAGATCAGAGCCCCGATCCAATACTCGAGGTCATGAAAAACGAGGGAAACAGACGGAGTCTTTCCTATTTATAGGACAATCCAAAACCTGTAAACAATATTTATAAACACAAAACTATGATTTAACTTCATTCATTCATCCCCTCCACCAAAACTATCTCATATAACAAACTCCTCAAGGCCATCCAAGTCGTGGATCCCAACATTGAAGACACACAAGCATGCATTCATTAACTGTTGAACGTCTATAATTAGAATTTTACTTATCATACCACTCTAATATTGTCTAGTTTTCTTTCTTATAATTTAAGTCGTTGATAAGAATGCAAAATGTCATATTTCTCTCCATTAATGTTTAATATTTTACACGTATTTGATGCCTAAATACACTCATTATTTTTATATTTTGATTTAGGATGTAAATAGAGGCGTTAAGTGCAAAACGAAGTTAAATCGCGCAATTCTAGATAGCTCTGATACTGTTATTTTTTTGGGTATAACTCTCTCATCCGAACTCCGATTGAGGCGATTCAAGATGTTCTGAAAAGCCAAGAGGAAGATATACAACTTTCATGTTTTGAGTTTTGAGAAATAAAGGCTGCATCAAGGTCGAAATTGGACGTGAAGTTGCTACACCTGTGCTATTTAATATTCTAGAATGTTCTTTATCTAGAAGCTTCTAGTTGATGGTGGAGGATGTAGTGCACGAAAATTCCAGCTATTTTTGCTATTCTAATTGTATTAGGACTTTTTCTAGTTGTTTTAGGCTTTCCTAGTTATATTAGGAGTTTACTTCACCTTTAATATTTTCTTATTCTATTTAGATTAGGATTCCATTATCTTATGGGATTTGGTAGGCTTCACAAACTATAAATAAGGGGAGAAATCATAAGATTTCGACAACCTCTTTTTCTCTCCTATTTTCTCCTTCAAAATTTCTTTATGGCTCTGCGTGGCTAAACTTTTATTTTTGGTCGACAGGAATTGAAGCCTCAGAATCAAGAAAACTGTGAGATCTAATTAGTTTTTACTGTTCAATTTATACTTTAAGTATTGAATGTTCTTATGTTTTATTTATATGATTCTTTCGTTTAATTGCTAGGGTGGCCAACTAGTTTATTATTCGTTATAATCTATTGTTAAGTTAGATATCAAATCCGTAATTGTTTGATCCCTCTAATTTGCGAAGCAACTAAGATTTAATAATTTGCTGCGTCAGAGATTATTAGATTTTAGGAAGAACGTTCAACTAAATTAAATACAACCGTGTGTGCTTGTATTGTTTAGCTTCATCAATCTCTCTAATTCTTAAGGCTGCTACTAGATTAAACCTTTTAGCGCGTGTTTAAGGTTGTTTAGTGGTTAGGGTTAATTAGGTCGCATGTATTCTAATTAACTACGACTAAGGAGAGATAGGAAAATAATTCCAACGGTGAATATTTAAAGTTTGAATTGAAATATACTTGCATTAATGATCAGCTACAAGATTCCGATGTTGGATGTTGACTTAGACCAAGGTTCGTCTTTTTGATTAAATTCGATATCTTTTTAATTTCAGTAATTTTTTAAAGTTTTCTTTATATACGCAAAATCCCCTCCCTCCCCCCCCCCAACCTTGTTTACGTAACATAAAATTAGGTTAGGTACTCTCTGTGGGAACGATCCTTACTCACACTACTACATATATTTTTCGGAGTACAGGTTTTATTTTTGGTTGCCTGCGATAGCACACCAAATTTTGGCGCCGTTGCCGGGGAGTTATTCTAGTTTATTTTTGTGTTTGTTGTGGTTATTGAAATTTGTAAACAAAATAATAATAATGATAATAATAAATAAATAAATAACATTTTTTTTATCGTTACAATTTTAGCAGTTTTCAAAATTTTGGTAGAATTAGGTCTCGAAAATTTACTTTTCTGAAGGGAAACGACGTTCTAAGCAAGACTCATAGTCCTTAAGACTAATGAGCCCCACCCACTCGAGACCAAATTCTATTATTTACTAGGGTTTTTGGGCATTTTTTTAATTTTTTGCGTAAATTTTTAATTTTTCGTATTACTCTAGATTTCTTTTTCCTGTTTTATTTCTCGTGGTTTATTAGCGCTTTCTTGATTTTATGATTGTCACTCAATCTACTAATCAAGGTGATTTGCAAAATGATCCAGAAATAGAAAAAACTGCGCGCAGGTTAAGAAACTAAGCTCGAAGAAATTCTGAAGAGAACGAACTAGTTGTTGATTCCCTATTTGCTAGTGATTCTGATTCTAAAGAAGAGAAAGTCATGGCTGGAAATCAAACTTTGAAGGAGCTTGCCGCCCCTAATTTAGATCAACAACCCTTATGCATAACGTTTCCTACTATAGATGCTAATGTTACTTTTGAATTAAAGTTTGGCCTAATACATCTTTTGCCCACTTTTCATGGTCTTGCAGGTGAAGATCCTCATAAGCATCTAATGGAGCTTCATGTGGTATGCACGAGTATGAAACCCATTGGGGTGACTGACGAGCAGAGTAAATTAAGGGCCTTTCCGTTTTCTTTGAAGGATTCGGCTAAGGATTGGCTCTACTATCTACCCTCCAGAAGTATTACCACATGGAATGAGATGAAGAGGTTGTTTTTGGAGAAATATTTCCCAGCTTCAAGGGCAGCAAACATTCGGAAAGAAATTTGTGGTATAAGACAGCATAGTGGGGAGTCCTTACACGAATATTGGGAACATTTCAAAAGACTATGTGCGAGCTGCCCCCATCATCAGATTAGTGAGCAGCTACTTATCTAGTATTTCTATGAGGGCCTTCTACCCACTGATAGGAGCATGATTGATGCCGCGAGTGGAGGAGCTTTGGTGGATAAAACTCCAGAGGCCGCGAAGAATTTGATTGCAAATATGGCGGCCAATTCTCAACAATTTGGCACTAGGCTGGACTCTCCGTCTAAGCGTGTTAATGAGGTAAATATTTATTCCCTTGAAGAACAGATTGCTAGTCTAACTTCTCTTGTACGTCAAATGGCTATAGGTAATATGCAAACGGCGAAGGCTTGTGGGATTTGTTCAGTAGTGGGGCATCCAACCGACATGTACCCAACTCTTCAAGATGAGCCCGTTGAACAAGTAAATGCAGTAGGTGGTTTTCCTGGACAACCACAAAGGAAGTATGATCCCTTTTCGAACACGTATAATCTAGGATAGAGGGATCACCCCAATCTTAACAATGGGAATCTACAAGCAAATCAGCCCACGACTCAGAATCGCCCAAGTTATCAGTAATATAAACAATCGGGCCAAACTTCTAATTCAAGTATGTCTTTGGAAGACATTGTTAAGTCTCTTGCTACTCATACTTTGCAATTTCAACAGGAGACGAAGCAATTTCAAACAAGAGGCAAAGGTCAGTATCCAAAATTTGGACAAGTAGGTGGGTCAGATGGCAACTGCGATTAGTCGGCTAGAGGCACAGAGTTCAGGAAAATTACCCTCTCAAACGGTAGTAAATCCAAGAGAAAATGTAAGTGCAATCATTTTGAGAAGTGGTAAAGAGCTAGAGATTTCAGGAAAGGCAGATCCTACATCGTCGAAGTAAGAAAAAGAGAAGAATGTCATTACAAGCAGTGACTTTCCCATTGACAATGAAGTACCTAAGCGTAAGTTTTCACCTCTTTCTGATTATAAACTAGTACCTTCTTTTTCTCAGGCTTTAATAGAATCTCGAAAAGATGAGCAAAATATAAATTTATATGAGACTTTTTGTAGATGCAAGGTAAATATTCCACTTTTAGATGCTATTAAACAAGTACCTCATTATGCTAAATTCCTAAAAGAACTGTGTACAATTAAGAGAAAACAAAAACTTAAAGGATGTGAAAAGGTGAGAGTAGGAGAAAATGTTTCCGCAGTTATTCTAAGAAAACTCCCTACCAAGTGTCAGGATCCAGGTATGTTTACTATCCCTTGTATGATAGGTAACGCTAGATTTGAGAAGGCCATGTTAGATTTAGGAGCTTCTATTAATGTCATGCCATATTCTATATATGTTTCTTCCAAACTTGGACCTTTGAATAAAACTGGTGTTGTGATTCAATTACCTGATAGATGTAATGCCTATCCTAAGGGTATAGTTGAGGATGTTCTTGTGCAAGTTAATAATTTGGTTTTTCCTGCTGATTTCTATGTGCTTGATATGGAGGGTGGTGATCAAAATACTCATATTTTGTTAGGAATACCATTTTTAAAATCATCCAAGACTAAGATAGATGTTCATAGTGGCACACTTACCATGGAATTTGATGGTAAAATTATTAAGTTTAATATTTATGATGCCATGCAATATCCTGGTAAAAATAATATTGGTAATGATAATCCTAGTAATGAAAATATTAGTGATGATAATCATGTTTATTCTATTGATGTGATTGATTATTTAACACATGAAGTAACAGAATTCAATGAAAAAAGTGGATTGAAAGTTGTCATTAGTAAACAACTTGAGAAAGGGTATGAGGAGTTAGCCTTCAGTACTGATTTGCAGGACACTGTTGCAGCTTTGAATATTTTTCCGCAGGAACCTATTCCAGATTTGAAGCCTTTGCAAGAGGAGAATGTGGAAGAATTGGACATTGATAATCCTGATTAAAAAAGGAAGTATTGAGTCGAGCCAACGACAGTAAACAAAGGCGCTGCTTGGGAGGCAACCTAAGGGTAGTTTGTCTTACTAGCTAACGTTAAATGGATCCATGTATTTTAATTTTTTTTAGATATTAGTTAGTTTGATATTTTTATTGTTTCACAGAGTCGGCTTCAATGCCTCGCAGAGTTCGGAGCTTTTGTATAGGGATGTAAATAGGGTCGGCTAACAAAAAAATATAAAAATATAAAAATATATAAAATAAAAAAAAACAAAATATAAAAAAGCCTTTGTTTCCTATTATTTTGCTTTTTCTTGTTTTCTTGGGGCTTCACTAAATAGTTACAGATTTAAAGCATTACTTTTCTTCTCTCTGACAAGTGCTTCAGGTATGTCTTCCTACAGACTCTATTTCTCTTACTTCACTTATTTTCATGTCTCTACTCATCTTTGCATAAATTTGACAGTTTATTTTTACTCATTGAGGACAATTAAAGTTTTAAGTGTGGGGGAGGGGATTTAGGTTGTGTTTTAATTTGTGTTTTTTTTAAAACAAAATAAAAATTGTGGTTTACAATGTTTTTGTGCATGGCATGAGCAAGATGCAATTAAGCTTAAAAGATTCAAAACTTGATTGAATAGGTATTCTTTCCACTTAGAATTAATTAGTTTAGTTATTTTCCTCGAACATGGTAGTGATTGAATTATGTAGACAAAAGCTGGTGAGATTTTGAGCCTTTAGACTGACACATCCATAATCAGTCTCATTTTTTTTATGAGAGATATTCTTCCATGGATTTGTTTTTCTAGAACTTGCCTTGATTCTCTTCGAGGTCATATTGACGCATGCATGCATGAATATGATTAAGGCCTTCTTTGATTTAGCTACATAAGCCAAATAGCCTACCTTGTATTTAATTTTTCCCTTTGTTAAATCCCTTTGAGCCTTATTAACCTTGTTTATTGTGAACCCACGTTATAAGCTTTAAACCCGAAAAACAATGTCTTTACCCAAGCCTTAGGACTAGTGGAGCATTATTCAATGTTATGATATGTATGGGTGTGCAAGAAATAAATGTGGGGGTGTCTGGATTTGTGGTAAGGCTATGACTGGTGAAATGAAACATATTTTCATTCTCAATTTGTGAGTTCCATTGTGATATAATTTTGGTGAAAAAAAAAGAGAAAAAAAGGAAGAAAAAAAAACAAAAAAACAAAAAAAAGAAAGAAGAAGAAAAAAAGAAAAAGACTAAAGGGAATGATGGAGGAAATTTCTTTTAAACTATCCATGTTCATAATTCCTCCTAAAAATTCTAAGAAAGGGTTTTGTTTATACATGATATATATAAAGATGGAAGCTATTGAATGGAGTGATTGGTTTTGACATGTTTTACATATTCGAGCTTGAGTTGATTTTTTTTTTTTTGCTCCGCTAGTTTCGATGGTTTTTGAGCTACATTCCCAAATATTTCCTACCTTTGTCCTTAAGCCCCGTTACAACCCTTGAAAAGTCCTTATGATTTGTGTTATGCATGTGATCTTAGTGGTGGAGAATGAAAAGATATGCAAGCCTATGGTAGATCATTTTCATTGGAATGAATTTGATCGAAACACATACCCTTCAAACACATGAGAGTCGAGCGTTTATCTCTGTGAGGGTCTACGTATTTCGTTACTCTATCTTCAAGTGAGAATGCTTACTAAGGAATTATAAGTTAGTTAAGAATGTTTGTTCATGATGTGTTATGAGTTTTGAAGAGTTTGGTTGTTCTTTGTTGATGGCATTGCAACTTTGGTGTTTTTGAAATTTTGAGTTTTGCCCGAGGACGAGCAAATGTTAAGTGTGGGGGAATTTGATAAGAATGCAAAATGTCATATTTCTCTCCATTAATGTTTAATCTTTTACACCTATTTGATGTCTAAATACACTCATTATTTTTATATTTTGATTTAGGATGTAAATAGAGGCGTTAAGTGCAAAACGAAGTTAAATTGCGCAATTCTGGACAGCTCCGATACTGTTATGTTTTTTGGACATAACTCTCTCATCCGAACTCCGATTGAGGCAATTCAAGAGGTTCTGGAAAGCCAAGAAGAAGATCTACAACTTGCATGTTTTGAGTTGTGAGAAATAAAGGCTGCATCAAGGTCGAAATTGGACGTGAAGTTGCTGTACCTGTGCTATTTAATATTCTAAAATGTTCTTTATCTAGAAGCTTCTAGTTGATGGTGGAGGATGTAGTGCACGAAAATTCCAGCTATTTTTGCTATTCTAATTGTATTAGGACTTTTTCTAGTTGTTTTAGGCTTTCCTAGTTATATTAGGAGTTTACTTCACCTTTAATATTTTCTTATTCTATTTAGATTAGGATTCCATTATCTTATGGGATTTGGTAGGCTTCACAAACTATAAATAAGGGGAGAAATCATAAGATTTCGACAACCTCTTTTTCTCTCCTATTTTCTCCTTCAAAATTTCTTTATGGCTCTGCGTGGCTAAACTTTTATTCTTGGTCGAAAGGAATTGAAGCCTCAGAATTAAGAAAACTGTGAGATCTAATTAGTTTTTACTGTTCAATTTATACTTTAAGTATTGAATGTTCTTATATTTTATTTATATGATTCTTTCATTTAATTGCTAGGGTGGCCAACTAGTTTATTATTCGTTATAATCTATTGTTAAGTTAGATATCAAATCCGTAATTGTTTGATCCCTCTAATTTGCGAAGCAACTAAGATTTAATAATTTGCTGCGTCAGAGATTATTAGATTTTAGGAAGAATGTTCAACTAAAATAAATGCAACCGCGTGTGCTTGTATTGTTTAGCTTCATCGATCTCTCTAATTCTTAAGGCTGCTACTACATTAAACCTTTTAGCGCATGTTTGAGGTTATTTAGTAGTTAGGGTTAATTAGGTCGTGTGTATTCTAATTAACTATGACTAAGGAGAGATAGGAAAATAATTCCAACGGTGAATATTTAAAGTTTGAATTGAAATATACTTGTATCAATGATCAGCTACAAGATTCCAATGGTGGATGTTGACTTAGACCAAGGTTCATCTTTTTGATTAAATTCGATATCTTTTTAATTTCAGTAATTTTTTTAAGTTTTCTTTATATACGCAAAACCCTCCCCCCCTAACCATGTTTACGTAACATAAAATTAGTTTAGGTACTCTCTGTGGGAACGATCCTTACTCATACTACTACATATATTTTTTGGAGTACATGTTTTATTTTTGGTTGCCTGCGATAGCATACTAGTCGTCAACCAGTCAAACATGCAATCATGTAGCTACTAGACAATAAAGTAAAGATTACAAGTTATCACAATAGTACAAGCCATTCATAACTATCAATACATTCTAAACTTAATTTTACAATTACAAAACTGAATTCAATGACAATCCATGCAAGCCAGCATAATCAATCACGAAACTCATGAAACTTCTTTTCTACCTCTGATAGCACTGATCTTGAAAGGTGTTAGAAATGAGGGTAAGTATACAACATGTATACTCTGTGAGGGAGGTGATGTAGCATACTAGGAAATGCTTTCATGAAATGCACAAAGATAACACATAAATATCACAAATAAGCAAGCTATTGAAACAAGTAATTAAACACTTTATAAAAAGATACGGTTCAACTCCATGTCTTCAATCTCGAACCACAAACCACGATCTTCAAACAAATGCCGGCAAACCCTTATTCCTCCAAAATGGGGTACTCTGGATGTATCCTAATCCTACGACCCATAATCTCCCGAGGTAGGTCCGAATGCCCCAACGAGGTGAATCATGCCTCTGGGGTAGGGGAATATGCCTCAGCAGGACTGGGAAACCATGGTAGTCGAGGGAGCACGTAAAGCCCGACGCCGCCCGTGTTACTCGACACTACTATGCCCGAAAAGGTTGCGCAACTCGGAGTCAAGTCATGAGAGCCAAGATTTTCAAATATCACATAAGAGGGACGACAAAATAGGCCGCCCTCGCAAGTAGTTGCAATATGAGCATTATAACAATATAAGCAAGAGATAAGCATATTCACCCAATTTTTAACAAGGTACACATAAGCATAAGCAATTATATTAAACTCCACAATTTATGAACAATAAAATAAACTAAAATGCACAAAATAATGAAAACTCTCTCACCTTTATCAAGCCTCAAGATGTAAAAATGTCTTAGTTACTCCAACTTTCCTTGGATTAGCTTGAATATGAATATCCTAGTTTTCATATAAGTATAACACTTTAGCAATTGACTATAGAAGGTTTAACAACTATCTTTCACATCTAAGAATCTATATTACATACTTTATTTTATTGTAACTTAATTAAACACCATAGCTTTGTAACAATATAGAAACATTTACATATATATAAAGTTAAGCTAACTATAACTAATCAAAATTGTACTTAACATATAAACTAAATGCCAACTGTACAAGTGGACTCAACTAACATGCATTGGTTAACATCTTTAAATTTAACTTATATTCTAATTAATTCTTCAAACATTCAATATAAGTTTCCAATTGCAAAGTTAATACTGCAAGTTCAACTAGGACATTTTTCAATTCCTCTAACAGAAACTTAATTTAATCAATTGGGTTATCTAGGCTATTGACTTCTAAACTATCTTATTTTTACGTATAATCGTAGCTCTTCGAGTGTTTATTTTAGGTTCAAACGGTGCTCAATTCTGAGTTAAATTCTAAAATTTATAACCTTTACCGCGCAACCTCACATAGTTGGGCAGAACCAGCGATTTTTGAGCTACATTTTGGAAATGATGTGATCAGAGGGTTAAAACTTTAGAATTAGCCTTAGTCCTAGAAATCAATATTTGCTCTAAACTGCCTAATCTAGCTTCTGTACAAATTTTATTCAATTCTAAGCTCATTTACTATGTCAAAACTGCTCTAGAAGATGGCGATAGTGAACTGCCCAGATTGGGTATCCACACACACATGCACATTTCTTGCATTGAACTAATTATGAGCATTATACTAGCATGTGACACAATCCTATACTTAATTTAGGACATTAAACAAATACCTTAGCTACTACTACAAAATCCATTCAAGTTTTACTAGTTGCAACTAAAATCACAACCAACATTCAAGATACAAGTAATACAATACCAAAAGTTTACTCTACAAGCTCTCTAACTATCATTCCATGTATTAGAAGCAATAAAACGATTAGAAATGCAAAAACTCCAAAATTCGTAGGTTACTATTCACAAATACTATTCATCATCTTCCACATTTCATCTTTTGTAATAAATCCATAAACAAGCTCATAAACTACACAAATATAGTCTCTACCACATGTAAACACAATATTATACAAGATTGGAGCTTTACATGGGCCGAAATTAACAAATCAATAAAAATCAAAACATAGACATAAGCTCGAAAATGCAATTTTAAGCTAACTCCCTCACCAAAAATGTGCAAGGAGGCTAGGAGAAAGCTTGGGAGAGCTCAAAACTACTTGGAGATATCTTGGCTAGGTTTGGATTGCAAGTTTGCTTAAAGAATTTTCCTCATTTCCTTTCCTGTTGCTTCGATGGGTTTGGGGGGTTTTGGGGTTCTTTTTTTTTTTGTTAGCTATTAAGTTATATTTAGTTAGCATAAGTTATATACAATATAAGTATAGGCAAATAAGTCCTCAAATGTTGCAAGACAGGTCAATTACTAGCTTAAAACTCAAACAAATGCTAGCTAGTTATAAATTAAATGTTGCCTACTATTTCACTATTCATACGATACTAGAAATCATTTTCTAAACGTGCTCTCCAAAGAAGTAATGCACAAAATCTCACTTTTCTCTTTCATTTTATATGCCATATGATCTTGGAAAAATATCAATTCGAGCAAATTAAACAGTGATTTTTCTTATGAATAGTACCCACAAGAAATACATATTAAAACCAAAATAAAACCCATTAAAATGCACAAAGAAACATGCAACAATTATTTATGAATATAATACAAATTTGTCGGGTGTCACAACATGTGTAGGTCCTACCAATCTGAATTGAGAGCGAGTTTTTAGGGTTAGTTCATCCTCGCAGGATCAATAAAGGATAAGAAAATTAAAAAGGTTAATGATTTGTTTATGTATTTATCATTCTCTTTGTTTATAATATTTATCATTCTTTTTTTTTCTTATAGTATTATAACTAACTTTAGTCTTCTATACTTTTTTTTGTTCTTGATATATATAGGCAGCCGAGAAATTAAGTCATGCAACTATTATGGTTACTTATGCTAATAGATGGCTATAAAATAACAAAGAATTCAAAATTCAAAATTCCTTTCACCTTTAAAGAAATTTGAAATGATTCTGAACTCCTTAGTAGCAATTTGCATCTTTTGGATTGTTAAGGTGAATTAGTGTTTTCTCATGATGTCTAACTATATAGTTGATGTAAATCTAGTAAAATATTGAGTTTTTTCAATTTGGGTATTTGTAGTTTTGATACTAGGTATATTTGTTGGGTGTGTAATTTACATATTATTTCAACATCTTTTTTACTTAGTATTCGTTAATCCTCGAGTATGTTAGGAGCAATTTGATGGGTTTTGTGTTTGTTTTGTGACATAGGTGAAATCTATGAGAAAGTCGGAGTTTCGAAGCCAAATTGAAGAAAAATTGCAAAGGGGCTAACATGCATTGAACCTGAAAAGTAGTTGGTGAGAAATTAATAGCAGTGCAGTCATAGCGCAGCTGCGCAGGAAATTAAAAGGTTATTTTTGTAAAAAAGAAAGAAGAGAAGAAAACCCTAGGGGAATAAAAGGAGGAAACGTGAGAAGCAAAGGGGCTTCTGGCTGCTGGTTCTTGGGAGCCATTTTCTGCAGAAAGCACGTGTCAGAGAAGGAAAAAACGCGAGAAGATTGCGAGTTGAAGTCGGAGAACGATTCAGAGACAAATTTTACCAAGATTCTTCTCCAAATCCTAGTTTTCTCTCTCTTATCATGAATTACATTAAACTGGGGATTTTATTTACATTCATTATGATGTTCTAGATTATTTTTATAGGGCTACGATGTAGCCAGATTAATTGATTGATGAATTATTCTATTTATATGAATACTTGAAGCTTTTGGTTTTAATTGATTGATAAATTATTATATTTATGCGTTGAGTATTTCATACTGAGTTTAATGCTTGTGATTGCCTGATCAACAATTGCATGATTCATGATTTCGTTTGAGATTGAGAAGTAATAACTAAATTAGACCACGTGTGAAATACCATTAAATCGTCATAAGTTAGAGATAGTTATGAGATCTGGTGCAGCGCATGAATTTCTAGGGCTTAAGAGTTCCCTAAGTTCATAGTTATCACAGAGATGTAGATAGTTTACTTAGCGGAATATGTTATTGATACTTGAGAAAGATTAATAACTACATTAGTGAAATTGTTGTCAATGTAAGGAATAGGCGTCGATTGAATTAAATCAATAGTTTCAAATAGGATTAATCTTGGTAAAATCGGAATCCCTAGAGTCTTTTAATTATTGAATTACCATCTTTTGTTAATTTTGTAATTGTGTTAGTTGCTATTTTGTTAAGTTCTATGATTTCTTTAATCGTTAGTCGCAAACTCTCAATTCGTGATTGTCCAAATAAAGTTAGAGCTACACCAATTTCGGTACTTAATAATCACAATCCTCGTAGGAACGATCTTTACTTACTATTTTATTACTTGTTGCGATACGTGCACTTGCGTTAGATTTTACACAACAATATTTATAATTAATTCTTATACGAAGTCAGACCAAAGATCATAGTTTAGAGAAAAAAGAAAAAAAAACTTAGAAACAAAACAATCCTTATAATGTTGTTATACATTTAATTTGTCATCTAGTGATGGTACTACTATCATGTATCATTGGTTCTTTAACTATTGTTGTTTTGAAGATGTATATTTTATTTATAGAAATAAATTTAAAAAGATGTAAGAACTTTCTACTTGAAAAGCCTTCGATTATTCTCTCGAGAAGGAAAGTGGATATCAGATTCTACTATCAAGGATAATTCATGTACAAAGGTACATACAATTCTTGCATTAATGCAAGAATACTTTACTCCCTTTATGTATTATTTGTAACACATTACCCATCACCACCAGTTGCCATATATGCCGCCACCATTGTTTAAATTCTCAAAATTCGAGTAAAAATCTATTCTTTTTGCTTCTTTTTGTTGGATAATTCACAACATACCATAATATGATAATGTTGATTTGTTCAAATTGGTTGATGATAAAGATTGGCCATTGTAGAATTCCTCAAGAAGCAAAGCCTTTCTTCTTCAAGGAGATCAAAAGAGTGGTATTTTTAGTCATTTAATATATTCTTTTGTTGACCAAAAGATCAAAGGGAGTAAAGGGTTACAAGTAATACACAAGGGAGTTAAGTATTATTCTCTTGAGTATTAAGGGGGTTTATTGAAGGGATATCTATCTAATCTGATGATCGATTAGCGTAAAGATGCAGCACCGACGTAACCAGGGAAAAGTATACATAAAAGTCAATTGTAATTAACCCAAGTACAAATTGTTAAGTCAGTCCTAAATTATCTTTTTGACTTGTAGACTTTGTTATATCTTATCGTTATCTTGCAAGCAATAGTTATCATTAGCTTTAACACCACTTAGAGATAAACTCTTTTAGAACTTTTGATAGCTAAAAATTTGTAAATGTCGTGTAAATCTGCAACTGTAACTTGTTGTACTGCTGACTATAAATTAATGAGCAAAAAGGCAGAAGAAATTATCAACCAATATTTTCTCACATGGTATCAGTAGTCTAGGTTCTTCTTTTCAAGAATTATTCTTTTTGTGCCAACCTTTCTTTTCCCTCCTCATGGCCTCATCATCATCTGCAGATGTCACTGACACAACCACAACCACTGTTTTCTCTCTACCCAAACTTGATCGTATCCATCAGGATATTTCACTGAAATTAAGTAGTGATAATTTTCTGTTATGGAAAACTCAGGTATATCCAGTCCTACGTTGTCATGGACTTCTCGGCTTTATTGATGGCACTTTTGTAATACCCGAGATTTTTTTTGGAGCAATTAAAAACAATAATAATAATATGTAAATGATAATATGAAGATATTTATTTAGTAGGTATTAATCTTAGAATTATTGAGTTTTGGAGTTCAGCTATTCATATCGTACATATTATGGATCATAATTGGGAGTTAGTGAGTTGGAGGTTATGAATTCTTTTTATTGAACCAGACTAATATCATCTCATAAAGGGAAAATGAAAAGGTTATTTATTTGCATAAGAATATAAGAGAGGAAATGGTTTAGAAGTGCTTAAGGCAGTGTTTGAGGCTAAGTGCGTTTAGGTGATGGTTAGTCATTCTATTCTTTGGATTCTAGTGCAAGTTTTCGTGTGTCGCGCTTAATGTAAGTACTCACAATTCTTCTAGCATTTTTTTTTTATTTCGAATAAATATGTTTATCGTATCTTTGTTCAAAGTGAAGCCTTTATTCATGAAAATCTTAATTATATTATCTAAATCATGATTCTGAAATTATGTGTTATTTAGAAAATAATTTATGAAAATTTGATTTGCTAAATGATGTTGGCATGACACATATGAATTTCGATAAGTCTTCGACCTTAGAAAAATTTGTTTATGGAAATTATATATGTAATTTTTTATGCACAAGTCGACTATGATTGATCTCCGATATATGTGCCTTTAAGGGTTAATCTTTATGACTTTGGATACGCTATGAGACGCATTATTCGAAACTAGTTTTGATCTTTGTCTTTGTGGATCTTCGTATGGCTACATGAATTTGTAGCACTTTGTGTGGCTCTTTGTGATCATGGTCTCTTGTTAACTTGTGCATTTTATCTTAGTATGTATGTTTCGATTAATCTATTTATGACTTAGTATATATTGATATTTTTATGAAGGAAATATTTGTCAAAATACTTTTTGGGTCATGCCAACATGCTAAAAAAGTTGTGGAGTACTTACTGGGCTGTGTAGTTCACTCTTTGTTATTATTTCAGATGCAACGAATACGAATTTGTGAGATCAAACGAGAACGTTAGAGCTTGAAGTTTGCGACTTAAGCTTTGTCTTCATCTATGTACTAGACTAAGAATATGAATTTACCTTTGTTTAGAAATGATACTCAGTTAATACAGTTATTGGATATAACTAAATTTGAAGTATTTGTAATATACCGTTCCAGGCTCGAGGTAATATAGAAAAGTAAGTTTGAGTCTTGCACTAAGAGTGCGACGATTGTCATGTGCCTTATTTGTGGATTTTGTTTTGGTTTCGGGGCGTGACAACTTTGCTCAAGCCAACAACTCATCCTGATCAAGTAACTTAATAGGTGCACTTGAACCAAATGGTCCTTGGTTGGTTGTTAGTCTCTCTTTCGGATGCTATCCTTTCTCAAATAGTTGACAAATCCACTGTGTGAGATCCTGTACTGAGCCAGTATAGACCCATATGCATTTTATAGCATTTAATGTATTTTTGCATTATTTAACATGCATTTATATTGATTAATATGCATTTACATCGTTTTATGTGCACATGTCTCGTTTAACGTGTATTTAAATTCAATTATGTGTCTTTGAGTAATTTAGGTAACATATATAATAATTAAATCATTTTATGTGTTTTTATATCAATTTATGTGCATTCATCTTGAAATACGTGCATTTGTATCGTTTTACGTACATTTATATTTAAATACATGCATTTAAGTGTTTTAGATATTGTAGAGATTAATTAAAACATTATCAAATCAAGACTAGTAACTAAGTTAGTTAAAACACAACTAAATGGCAAGCTAAAAGATAAGCTATTAGTTGGAGGACACTCTTGTCTTTTGGCCAACTAGATATTTTCTACCTAACATAAAACACACACAACACAATCTACACACACACAAAAAATACTACAACACACACATATACATCAGACCATACACACCACACACAATCAGGAAAGAAAGAAGAAAGAGAAAGAAGAAGAGGAAGAATAAGGAGGAGAAAGAAGAAGATCAAGCAACCACTTAGCATTTTCAAGCCATTTATTGCTCCTACAAGCTTTGTTAACATTTTTCTAGCTTTCAACTTCAAGATCTAAGGTGAGGGAATTTTTCTAAATGTTTTGCGAAGTCATATAATGTGTGAGTTATGGATTCTACATGTATATTGAGTTTGATTTTGAGTATGAATATGCTTAATGAAGAAGTTGAGCTTGTTGTGAGTATTGATTGTGTTGAATGGGTTGTCAAGTTAGGGTTATGCTTTTATTTGTAATTGATGATCTTGAAGAGTTAATGAACTTGAGTTGGAGTTGATTGAGGTTGAATTCATATGCTAGAGGGTAAAGTTTTGCTTGCAATGGATGAAATTGGGAGTTAGGAACATTAGGGCTTAGATGATGTTTTGGATGTTCTATGAATTATTGGTTGATTTGTGGATGATGTTGTAGCATGATAGGTGTGATTTTGAGGTTGTAAAATAGTAGAGTTTGTGTTTGGGTGAAATGACTAAGGTTTGGAGCTAAGAGGCTTAGCAAAAGAAGCAAGAAAATACAATTTTGTACATTTTGCTGTCGCTACCGGTCGACCGGAGTCAGACCCGGTCGACCGGATCAGTCGACTTAAGTCACTGCAGGGCGAGTGAAATCGAATCCGGTCGACCGGATCAGTTGACCAGATGATTTTTTAGCTCTGCACAACATTTTTCAGACGACCATATCTCGGTCAATTTAACTCCAAATTGAGTTTCGTTTGATCCTAGAACTATCTACATTCGATAAGATTCGATTCTAGACCAAAAATAGAGTAATTGGAGTTTGGAAATGTAGGGAAATTAACCATTTAAATTAGGTTAATGTAGAAGTCCTCTTAAGTCTTGTCCGTTTTCGCGTTTTCTTGTCGTTTTAAGGTATCCTTACACCCTCCTTTGGTATATGGCTATGTTGAGTTCTTCTACATGGTATTAATATGGTCAAACATGATGATTATTGGTTTTATGATTATCTAAATGATGCATATATCACTATATGTTCATATGAGGACGTTACATGGTTAAACACTTGTGTGATAAAGCAACTTTCCTTGTTGTCCTCCACTTTGTGTCTTATGAATTCTAAATGCAAGGTGTTCACATGTTTACTTGTTTGACCATATGATAAGTATGCTGGGTTAAGTTTGGTTATATATACGCTCGAATGTTGGAGGTAACTTTCCTCGTTAACCTTCACTTACATGTTTATATGTTATATGAACTCTATTTGAATCATGATTACACTATTATGTTTTTTTATTACTGGTACTAATCGGTGGCAACCTACTTTGTTTCTTCCGAGCCTTTTTCCTATTTTGAATTCCTCTCTCACTTGGGGTGTCACCTTGGAGAGACGAAAGGTATATAATTGACACAATTAAGCAATCTAATAAACCCCATGGTAGAAGTTTTGATTCTCCCCTGCGACATTGGATCGTCAGGAATAGGCCTCAGCTACCATGACTTCCCGTAGATCATGCAATCTAATAAACCCCATGGTAGAAGTTCCGATTCTCCCATGCGGCATTGGACCGTCAGGTATAGGTCTCAGCTACCGTGAAAAATTTGTGGTGTATATCCGTATTTTACCCTCATGTTTGGCGTTTGGGGAATTATGATATTGATAAAGCTTCGAGATTGGCTATTTCTATCAAAGTTCGAGAAACTGTATCCTTTCATTAAGCATGAAACCAATCTCGTTTGGTCTTGTATGGTTCTCATTCCAGAGCTCGAATTCAACAACTCAAAACCGAACTCCTGTCTCTCCATAAAGGATCACGCGCGGTTGATGCTTATATTTAGCAGGCCAAATCTCTTTCCTTGGCACTTGCTAGTGCCAAGAAACAAGTTGAAGATGACGACTTGATTTTATGGACTCTGCGAGGTCTCGGATCCGAATATGATCCAATTGTTGTTGCTATCAACTCCAGGCCTATCTCTCCCACTTTTTCTGAAGTTAGGGGCTTGCTTCTTGATTATGAACTTCGCCTACAATCTTCAACTGCCGACAAATCAATTTCCTTTCTTTTTACCGCTACACGTTCCTTTAGCTCCGTCAATCACAATAATTTTTATGACTCAACTCAGTCTCCACTACCTCAACAATCAAGCCGTGGTAGTCGTGGCTCCAACTCTAGTAAACGAGGTCGTGGAGGTCGAGGTTCTGGACGTGGTTGAGGATGAAATAATTCTTCATCTCCAGTTATATGTTACATATCATAAGGCAAATACCTGTTGGGATCCTGATGATGTCGTTGTCTCCTTTGCCAAAGCTTTTAGTGCTATGAACATAACTAATCCAAAAGATCCAAATTGGTATTTGGATACTAGCACCACTAATCACATGACTCCGGATGATGCTCCACTCTCTGGTAAGACAACTTATACTGGTTCGGACACTGTTATGATTGGAAATGGTGCTGGTTTGCCTATTTCTCATTCGGGTCATGCTTCGCTCTCTCTCTCTAATGGCTTAACTATGAACTGTTCCTTTTTTAAATGTTCCATATCTTGCCAAACATCTCATATTTGTTGCTTAGTTTGCTCGTGACCATAATTGTGTTTTTATTTTTAATGTTTCTGGTTATTGCATTAAGGATGTGAAGACAGGAAAACTACTCCATCATAGGACACTCACTAATGGCCTTTACAACTTACAGCAACCTCTCAAGCAGCTTTTTTCGTTCAGAAAGCAAGCTCAAGACTTTGGCATGCTCGTCTAGGGCATCCATATCAGATCTTGAACCGACTTCATCATATTTTACCTCTTTCATCTCAGTCATTTGATAATAATATTTGTAGTAGTTGTCAACTTGGAAAGACTCACAAACTTCCATTTGAAAATAAGACTCAGCGCTCTTCAGCCCTTTTACATATTGTGCATTGTGATGTTTGAGGACCCTCTCTAATAACTTCTATGGAAGGGTTTTGCTATTTTTTAATATTATTGGATAATTTTAGCAGATATTCTTGGTTTTATCCTCTTGCTCGTAAATCAGATGTGGCGCAAAATTTTCCTATCTTTATTCGAATGGTTGAGAATTTATGCAACTCCAAAATCAAATATATTCAATCTGATAGTGGGGGCGAATTTGTTAATCACAACATTAAAGAAATATTTTGGGAACATGGAGTTATCTATCGCCTAAGTTGTCCGCATACTCCTGAACAAAATGGGATTACGAAACGTAAACATCATCATATGGTCGAAACTGGTCTCACACTTTTAGCACATAGTCATTTACCGTCTGAGTTCTGGGTTTATGCTTTCTCAATGACTGTTTATCTCATTAATCGGTTACCATATAAACAACTCAATTTCAAGACTCCATATGAACTGATTTATGGGAATTTTTCACAATATTCTACACTACGGGTATTCGGTTCAATCTGTTATCCATGCTTAACACCATATGAACGACACAAGCTAGCTTTCAAAAGTTGTCAGTGTATATTTTTGGGGTACAATATGGATCACAAAGGGTACAAGTGTTATAATCCTTCAAATGGTAAATTTATTATTTCACGTCATGTTTGTTTTTACGAAACAATTTTTCTTCCTTCTGTTGCAGATGGCTCTATCTCTTCACTAGTGGCCTCAACATCTCACTTCAATGTTACCTCATTTCCCTCGAGTCTGCTGCGCATACGCACTATTCCACACTCAAACATCTCATCACAGCTACTTGCCATGCTAGCCTTTACACCAATACGTGACCCACTTGCACCTTCTACTATTGTGCATCCCTTACCCTTAGACACTTAACACCATGCATCACCTCAAAATACATCTCAGCCACTCACACAAAACCCCACCTGTGCCTATCCAACGTCCCTGCCATGCCCACTCACTAGTCCTCCTTCATCGTTAATGCCATGTGCCTTTAACATTCTTTTTTCAGACACAATTAATGTTGTGCCCCAACTACAATCTAATCCCTCAACTCCAAATCTCCTAACAGCTCCTACACTGTCTCATTTTCTTGACAATAACTCATGGCAAGTCAACGAGCCAGCTATACCTCACGATACAGACCAAGGTTCCCTTAGCGCCTCTTAGTCATCCTCTTCTCTTATGTTCGCCTTTCGTCGTCGTTTCTCACCCCATAAATCCAACATCGACACTATCACTTCCCCTCTTTCTGACAATGCTATACAATCTTTCCCACTTGCAGCTCACTCAATTCTTCCATCTACTGTACCCTCTCGCCAACACCCAATGATAACTCGTATAATGGATGGTACTCAAAAATCGAAAGTACTTATATCTACTCGTTACCCTCTCCCTCATTGTCTGCTCATTATCTCCACGGCCCTACCATTTGAACCTTCTTGTTATACTCAAGCTTCTAAAGACCCGAATTGGCGCACAACAATGACTGAAAAATTCAATTCCCTCCTGAAAAATAATACTTGGTCACTGATACCTCATTCTTCACACATGAACGTGGTTGGCTGCAAATGGGTGTATTGAATAAAGCAAAAGTCTGATGGCTCATTAGAACATTATAAAGTGCGCTTGGTAGCCAAAGGATATCATCAACAACCAATGCGTGATTTTGGTGACACTTTCAGTCCAGTGGTCCATCCTGTCACAATTCGCCTTGTTCTGGTTCTAGCTCTATCAAACAATTGGCCTTTACGTCAACTTGATATAAAGAATGTCTTTCTACATGGGGATCTTAATGAGACTATATACATGGCTCAACCGCAAGGCTTTGTGGAACCTGCATATCCTGATTATGTTTGTAAGTTGCACAAGTCGCTTTATGGGTTGAAACAAGCTCCAAGAGCCTGGTATCATAAATTCAGCAATTTTCTATTGTCTTCTGGTTTTGTACACTCACACCATGATGCCTCTTTATTTGTTCCATATTCAAAGGACCACGTTCTGATTTTACTAATTTACGTTGATGATATCATCATTACTTGGAGCTCTTTTACGGTTATCACGAACTTTATTCATGTTCTCTCCCAGACATTTGATATGAAAGACCTGGGTTGTCTCCATTATTTTCTTGGCATGGAGGTTCATTTCTCTGCTAGTGGCATCACTCTAAACCAAACAAAATATTCAGTTCAGATACTCTCTCAATTTGGTCTTGATGGTGCAAAACATGTCTCTACTCCAATGGTTGGTACTCGTTTATATCCAGATGAAATGGGATTTATTACAGGATCCTACTGATTTTAGAAAGCTTGTTGGTGTTTTACAATATTTGACGATGACTCGATCGGATATCTCTTATGCCGTTAACTCCATATGCCAATTCATGCAGTCGCCACACACATCTCATTTAGTGGCAGCCAAGCGGATGTTACGATATATTAAAAGTACTATCCAACATGGTTTGCACCTCATACCAGTTCCCTCTTTCAATCTCATGGGCTATAGCGATGCTGATTGGGCACGATACCCAACAACTAGGTGTTCTACAACTGGGTTTGTTGTTTGTATTGGTTCCAATTTGATATGTTAGAGTTCCAAGAAACAATTTACTGTTTCAAAGTCAAGTGCCGAAGCTGAATATCGGGCACTCGCCTCACTTACCTCTGAGGTTCTATGCATAATGGAAATTATGAAATTTCTTCGTATATCATCTATGGGCCTTCCACTCCTCATTTGTGATAACATCAGTTCAATTTATCTCGCAACGAATCCTGTTATACAACATCAGAGTAAGCATATCGAAATTGATGTCGATTTTGTGCGAGAAAAAGTTAATAATGGCTCTGTCCAATTGCAGTATGTTGGCACCAACGACCAACTAACGAATATTTTACAAAGCCACTTTTCAGGCCTCGATTCGAGCTTCTACGAGTCAAGCTTCATGTCGTTACCCCTCATTCCGCTTGCAGACAGTAGTTATCATTAGCTTTAACACCACTTAGAGATAAACTCTCTTAGAACTTCTAATAGCTAAGAATTTGTAAATGCCGTGTAAATCCGCAACTGTAACTTGTTGTACTGCTGACTATAAATTAATGAGCAAAAAGGCAGAAGAAATTATCAGCCAATATTTTCTCACACAAATTAAGTAGTCAATTTCATGATAACAATTTCTAAGTGCAACTTGAAATAAATGGAATGTGGACTATAGAAAAGGCAAAGCTTTTCTAACAAAAAAAATGGAAGGTTAAGTGAGTGAGCATATAGATATTGAATTATCTTGGTACAATGGTGTTCATGACACCACTGACAAGGTCACTGCCAGAGACATCGGACGAACTATAAGGATTTCTCATTGACGCAGACGAAGATGGTGGTGTGACAACCTTCTGAAGGTCAATGATCAAGGACTCTGCCATTCTGGTGTCCGACTCTGGCATCATAAGCCATATGCTCTCGAGTTCTCGAACAACTTCTGCCATTGAAGGTCGGGCGTCTGTTTCATCTTGGCAACACCTGAGAGCAAGCGTTATGAACTTCTCTACGCATTTAGAAAGGTAAGATCCCATTCGTTCATCAATGATTGAGAATATCATTCCAGAACGATAAGCGATGTTGACCTGGAGCAAATTGACAAAAATTATGTACAATAGCACAAAAAAAGGGACAGATTAGATAGAATACGTGAGATTGCAGCGTACAATAACATCAAAAGACATAATATTGTTAAGCATACACCTTAAACTACGAGTGAGCAATGAGATAATACCTCTCTGACAATGTTTTTGCCACGTGAAATTGGTTGCATTCCAGTCAATAGCTCCAAAAATACGATGCCAAGACTATAAACATCACTTTTGTCCGTTAGCTTATGAGTTAAGAAATATTCTGGATCGAGGTAACCCTGAAAAATGTGCATTCGGGTGTCAGCATGTTCAACGCAAAAAATGCATTGAATTAATTCATCTACATTCAGTAACTGTTTGATCGACTTCTTGTTCTAACTTTTTCTCTTTTTCCTTTTTTTTTCTTCCTCTTCTAGATTTTCTTTACTACATCCCCGTATCTCCAATGGAACCAAAATATACAGAACCTTGCAATTTTTCATAAGTGAATAATACTTACAGGAGTGCCTTTAACTACTGTGGATACATGCCCGGGTAAAGTTCCTTCAGCTTCAGGGACTGGAGCAAGTCTTGAAAGACCAAAATCAGCAACTTTGGCGTTATATTTCGAGTCCAGTAATATATTGCTGGCCTTAATATCGCGATGGAATATTGGAGGATCAGCTTCAGTATGCAAGTACAGGATGCCTTTGGCTGAACCTAATGCGACTCGCAACCTTAAAGCAAAAGTTAAAGATTCTTTATACTTGCCTGCAATATTAAAAAAATTGTGACATGTTAAAATATCAGAAGATCCAAACGTCCCTATGATTTTTTAAAGTGACTTGTTTTTGTATCTCCTCCATGGAATAAATAGTAATGCCCCCTCCTTCGCCTCAACCCCACCAACACACAACCACATACCCACGAAGACAAATACTTCATGATGAAAATTAAAGAAAACACATATTTCTTATGCCCATCGGGTATCTGTGAGGGCATTCATTAACCATTATCCATAATTAAGTACGTGCTAATCGGCCGGTGAATATCCGCATAGGATGTCCATAACAGAGAATATAAAATAACTAAAAGATGGTGGTTATGGAATGTACCAAAGAGGTGATCCCTTAAAGTACCATTAGGCATAAATTCATAGACCAGCATCTGCAGAGATAACAAAAAGGATGAGAAGATTTTAACCTCTAATGAAATTGAAGAACATATTGTTGTATGAAGAAAATGACACATTGAATATTGCCTTTTGAGCATGGTAAAATCCAAGTCATCTGCGATCCTATTTGATATTGAGTTCAGATTGCTAATCGGTTAAATTTTATCAACATGTTATGGGTCAAGCAATAGTTGAAAGCAATACCACATGTAAGTATAATAATCAAACCATGAAAGAAATAGAACCGAAAAATTGTATACTGAACAGAAAAATTCAATACAATTCAGTTCGATTCATGTGCATTTTCAATTCACATACTGATTTGAATTGTTTCATTCCTAAATAGAACCGAATTGTATTGATCGCAAATTATATAATTTTGATAATTATGCATGTAATTTATGTTTCTGTCTCCATCATACTTATGCTCATAATGTGATCTCACACAAATGTTAAAATAAGTACACGAAACTAGCTACGAGTAGGTAATTTGAATATACAGAGCAGCAAAGTACCTGTTCAACTTCTTCATCACAGTATCCAATCAAAGACACCAGGTTGCGATGATGTAACCTTGACAGCAGTTCTATTTCTGTAAGAAACTCCTTTTCACCCTGCAGTGATCCTACCTGAGCACGCTTTATAGCAACGACTAGTCCATCTGCCAAAACACCTTTATACACTTTTCCATACCCGCCTTGTCCGACCTCACTAGAAGTATGGAAGTTATTCGTCGCAAGGGCCATTTCTTCATAAGTGAATTCTTTAACATTATCAATTTTGATGGACATCTTTGATGCTGCAATATATTGCAAATCATAAGTTACTATCACCACGAGTCAATATAAAATGCAATAGTAAATTTATTGTCTACATTGTGATACTACGACATTGTATACTGCGTCTCATTGTTTCATAAAAAATAATGTGCTACCTATGTGACACAAGAATCCGCAAGATAATGGCAACAGGGCATTGTAAGTTCAGTGGCTTATATCATCATAATCATATCAAAATTCAGAACTAATTTTTTTATTATTTACAAGTACAACTTATTTCAATTCTGTAGAACAATACAAGTAATGCTACATTGCTATGTCAAACACCACAGAAGCTTAAATGTCAAGTAAATATATTTTGCGTCTACTTTTTCTTTTCTCTTTTATTTTTTCATGATATACCTTTTGTCGCAGAAACTACAATATCAATACACTTCAGATATCATCGTTAATCTGATTTAGAAATCATGACAGGAATTAAGTATATAATAACCTAAAAATACCCATACATCTGAGACCTTGAAATACTTACATTGGCGTCTTCTTGAAACTGCATGGTATTTCCTCACATAGAATCTAATGATAAGAAGCGAGACAAATGCAGAAAGTGTAACTGAAGCTATAATTGCCCCTAGTACAATGCCGGCTATAGCACCCTTGCTTAAACCAGAAGATGGATGGGGGAAACTTACTGCAACGAAATGAAGAATTATTACACACCTTAAAAGGAAAGCTTACATCCATCAATATAACTTGAACAGTATTTTCCATTTCACTGACATGTACAAAAGCACTTAAATTGAGGACAACCAGGATTAAATCCAGAAAACGGCATTTGCTACAAACCAAAATCCACCCCCAAAAGCAACAGAAGACCTTCCAGAAAATCGGACACTGACAACAACTCATATATAAACAGATTTTCACACAAACAAGAAGTTATAGAAGAGTCAGGTGATTTAAAAATTTCATTAGATTTTACCAATTTGAGGTTATATCATTCTAGAAACATCATAGTTAAACCAGTTAGTGTCCATTTCTGGCATATAACCCATGTCATTACCGGGGAAACTGTCACCATTACACATATGCAAAGAAAATTGGACTGCCCATACCTCTAAAAGGACTGCGTAATATGTTTATTTCATCCGTAACAGGCCAATCTATAGATCCCATTAAAGTTAGCTCTAGTCTTTCTCGTCTACAAGATAGAGAATATTAAATTCTAGAACAAGGTTCTCCTCCATCCACCTTCTACAACAAAATAATGCAATTTAGAGAGTATGGTTATAAAAGATATGGACTCTTCCACCAGCAAAAAGGAGGCGATCATCTTGCTATGGACTATTATTCAAAAAACCAAAGCAGAACATGTGGAGTGAGATGAGATAAGAGACAAACCATCCTCGTAAGGTCCTCTAAGGGTAAAATTGAGAAGTTCATGAGGTCCATAAAATTCATTATGAGGAATTTTCCATCCTGTGAACATACTTCGAATTCTAGAAACCTCACTCACGTTGAACTTATTGCTGCTGTTATCGACGTATACTGGAAAAAGCTTCAAGTACATCCCCAACCGAGGGCCCTCTTTCCGTGCAGATGAATTAATGTCAAGCTGATAACGATTCAGTTCGAGACCACTGGTTAGATAGCTCTCAAAATCATATCTGTATGGCACAAAGTTTGAGAACCCCGGACTCTTCAAACGAAACCCGATAAGCAAAGGTGCAGCACAAAAGCAAGTTACAGTAGATGGTGGGGCTGGGGCATATTCATAAGGAGGTCGGCATTTTTGAGGTTGACAACTGTTGAAGTTTCCTGGCGTTGAGAAATTAATAAGAGAGCTGAAACCGAATTGGTATTGATTGACATCTTGATCCGGAGATCCACAAAACTCAATTAGGTTGACGTTAGAGCATATAGGGTTTCCTTGAAGCCTGAAAATGTTCGGAAAAAGATCAAATATCATATTAAAATTTCATAAATATTTGCATGAAATTCAGCTTATAGGTAGATGATTTGCAAATTGGCAACCTAACATAGACATTTGTCGGGAGGAAAGGATTGCCAGAAATGTTTGATAAATTGTTGTTCTGAAAATCCCTGCAGTATCAAGAAGCACTAGTGATTTAGTAAGAAAACATATTAAACATGAGGTTATCAAATTCCTGTAGAAATATGAATAGCCATAGAGAAAGAAAAAGAGAGAGTATTGCAGAGACCACAACATTGAAATCTTATTTTGATCCTAAAGGACCATCAGATGCTTGGGAGTTGAGATAAATACAACATTCATGGAGGGCGGGAGCTGGAGAGGGAGAAACAGAGAATTGGATCCAGTTCCTGACCCCAAGCCCGGGAGAGGCACTGGTGGAAGGTTTATTATGACACACTGACTTTTTACTTTTTAGGTCTTACATGATAAGTGTCTCGATTCTGTTAAGCGTCCTATTTTGCCAAATGATGGATGGAACAGAACCACTCAATGAATTGTTAGCAAGTGACCTGCAAGTGAAACAAGTATTTCAGGAAAGGAAAAGATAACATGGCTAAACCGATTCAATGCAGATTGGGCATTAAATCTTGTACTAACAATAGAAAACATATGCATAACATGTGCACATTACATCTCCAGGATAGAAAATCAATGCAGATAGGGTTGAGGAATGCTCACAATTTCTGCAGATGGGGAAGACTTGAGAAGTTGGCTGGAATACTTCCAGTAAGGTTGTTGAATGATAGATCACTGCAGAGTCAAAAATAAATAACATTACCATTAAAAGAGTAGTATGAAGATGAAATTTCCAAGACTCGATTTTTTTCTTATATACAGATAATCATAATGTAAATTAGATTAAGCATCAACAAAGTCGAAGATCAATTCCTTACATAGTTGTGATATTATCGGACAGCTTATTTGGCGGAATGGATCCATTAAGCTGGTTGAAGCTTAGGTCTCTGCATTATTGTGCTATCGGTTAGAATATGAAGTTCCTGTAACAACATGTACTGACAGAACAATATGTGACTAGCAAATTGTCTTCCAGCAATGGGATGCTAATCCATATTCAGTGTCAATCAGCGATTTGGGGAGGACTTACTATAACATTAAATGATTCTACATAGATGGGTCAATAGATGATTAATGCCATAATCTACAATCATATTATCATATGCATATAGACTTACAGATAAGTGAGTTGAGGTATCCTGCTGAGGTTTGGAATTGGCCCTTGCAAGCTGCAGTTTCTGAGACTCCTGCATGAGCAATTTAACTGTTACCAATCTTTGCCTAAATAATTCTAAATATTTTAACTTTCTTGCACGTATTCTCATCCTCATCTTCTGATAAGATGCTTTCAAAAATATTAAAATTCTTGGATAGCAAAATTTAGCTTAACCATCTTGGTCATCAAATGCTAGGCATTAAAAATCAAAGAGTCAATATCAAGTCTATGGATCAGATTTCAAAAGAAGAGGGAAGAACCCTTATCATGGTATTCAATTATAGCAATGAAATACAGTTCTTGAACCTTATCAAGAAAATGTGGTCGACAAGGCTGCTTGTAGCGGCCAGAAGGTATTATTTCCATTAAGAGAATATAAAATAAAAGGAAAAAAATTTCTCTTGATACATGCTTGTGATCACCCATTATAAACTCTTTACCTCCAAAAGTAATAATCATCATTCAGCCCATTCTCTGCTTCTTTGTACTCTCTCTCTCTTTCTATATATATATATACATATATATTTTAGGCATCATCTCAGACATAACCAAATGACCAGAAAAGGACTATGAAAATCTGCCTCATGTGTGGACTTTTCAGCCAATTTTGAAGCAAAGATTGAGATTGAAAATGCTTACAATTTCACCAAATGATCCATGGTTCCATACGAATCAGGTATTGTACTGCCATCAAAGTTGTTGTTATCGAGTTGACTGCAGCCAAAGGAAGAGAAATAAGAGCAAAAAAAGTATCAAGACAAATAATATACGAAGTTCATGATGTTTCAGATCAAGGATGAAGAATTTTCACTTCTGCTACGAGGAAAAGTACACATAAAGTGACACCATATACGTGCTTGAAAATATCCCCTTCCCTCCCTACAATCTAAGGTATATGGTACTTTTTTCCTTTTGAAATGGTAATTAGTTAAGCTATATTGCTGCATGGAAATAAATAACTTGTTGATGAATTGTTCAATTTCGTCCTGCATTTTCTCAGCAAATTCTTCTGACTTCACTTGAGCAGTCTCTTCCATAGTGCCTGCCCTTGAAACTTCCAATATACATGGATTTGTTTCCAATCTTCATCTACTTTCTCGTGACTAACAACTCTCAGGCCTGAGTGAGGAAGTCACAAGTACCTAATTTCAACGGGGCTGCAAACAAGCTTAACAATCAAAATTCAAGTTCGATGCCTTCTGGGTTAATTTATAAAGTCCAACATGACTGAGATGGATAGCTACTTTAATTTCTCAGTTGGAAGGCAAAACTTCTGCCCTGTAAAATTGGTCAATGCCTACGGCTTGAACCGTGGAGATCTTTTTTTTCTGTCAAAAGTATCAATATGATGGGTATCTTTTACTT
This sequence comes from Ehretia macrophylla, assembly GCA_037974665.1. Lineage (NCBI taxonomy): Eukaryota > Viridiplantae > Streptophyta > Magnoliopsida > Boraginales > Ehretiaceae > Ehretia > Ehretia macrophylla. The sequence continues at coordinate 37,106,267 of CM075782.1, read as the reverse complement.
CAGCCTTGATCAAAATTTATGATCCTATTCAAATTGCATCAATCAGAAGTTTCTCTTGCAACTCCGTAATGATACAAGGACATTTACATGGTAAGGGAACTTACATGTTAGGTGATCATAGTGGAACAGTTCCTAAATTGTAATAAAAGAACAAGCCAAGAGCGGGGAAAACTAGTGCAGATAAATATATTTCAAACCAATCCACAATGAGAAGTTTTGGTAAAGAAACAGATACTTGAAGAAGCAAAAGTAGCATACAGTATTCTTAAGTTTGGCATGTCTGCGAGCTCTGCTGGGAGATTGCCTGATAAGTTGTTAGTGTCGAGCAACCTGCAGAACGTCATGTCATGAATAAAGAGTAAATGTCTGAAGTGGTAAAGATAATAGACATCCCAACTTACAGGTGAACAAGATTTGTAAGGCTTGACAGCTCAGGTGGGATTCGCCCACTAAGTGAATTATTATTCATGTGGCTGCACAACGAAAACATAATAATTAAAAGATATTAACTAACGTCGCAATAGCAACAACACCATCAAGTCCAATTTCACGGACATTATAAGTATAAAAACTAAAATACACCAACTAAATCCAGGTCAAACATCAAGAGAGATCCTCACAAGTGTTTTGCGTTAGTCAAGTTTGCAAAGGATGTAGGTATTGGTCCGGATATTTGGTTCTCGTCTATCTGTATCCTGTCCAAGTTAGCAAGATAACCAAGTTCTTCAGGCAGCGTACCCGTTAGTTGATTTCCATTTAGCAGCCTGATATAAGAGAAGACAGCAAAATATATCATTTTAATAGAACTCTGATCCAAAATGAGGGGAAAAAAAGGATCAATAAAAAATTATCGTAATCTCCTAATTTCTGCATGTCTGGATAATCTAGTAATCACTCATTTCATAATGGAACAACCATTTTGCAGAACCCTAAACTGTCTAGAACAAATTGCCTAGATTGAAAAAGAAGACCAGGTACAATCTTCCGTAAATAGCATCTTCCACTTACAGCAATTTTAAATGTGTCATATTGCCTATCTCTTTTGGTATAGTCCCAGTAATGTTGTTCCACATGAAATCTCTGTAAATTGAAGTGAAGAAAAAGAAAGAAATATATGTTAGTCAACAAAAAAAATTAAAGCCAAACTACAGAATAGAGAACAATTCTCCAGGATGATTTATTTTAGTAAAAGATGTATTCACATTGTTAGTTAAGAGAGGCTTGAGTTTAAATATGCAACTTACAATATCAACATATAAGAAAAGCGGCCAAGTTCTGGTGATAAATTTCCAGACAGATTCCTGTTCAATAGTTGCCTGTCAAAGAGACATAAAACAAGGAGGCATTAACTGTAAACTGACGTGTTGAAGGATTAAAAATCACATAAAAATAATTGAAATTATAGAGTTGGCTTAAATTTTTGCACGGCATCCAATAGGATAATTGCGATCCCTCATTTTCCACAAGTGTGGATGTCAAAGACATTCAGTTGGCCTGAATAAGCTATGAAAGCAGAATCAAAGACTCTCTACATTTGCTCCACAACAAGAAGTTTTCCTCGTTTCTAAGCATACAATAATAAAGAATCTTTATATGAATCTAGAGTTCAGTATTTCAGCAGTTTCCCAAACTGTCATGGTCAAGGAGCTATCTACAGTTCTGAGGTGTAACAGTTGCTTTTTGTTTAGAGGCGTGGCTGATAACGTGGTTTTTAGTTCAGTTGCAAATATATAAAACTAGAAGATGCATGATATTCCTGCAAAATATAGCTTGCAATATGTATCCAGATTTCTGCCCGTCATGGTATGATCCACATGACATTTAGACGCTCAAATTGCATAACAAGTAAATACTTCACTTTGGCTATTCTATTTCTCTCTTTAAGCATGTCCAGTATCTTGCGTTTACTTGAACAACGCCGTACAGAGGTGGCAAACATATTGAAAGCAATATATTTCCTTCTTTCATTATAAACTTGTTACTCTCACTGTAACCTACGTTGAAATTATGGAAGGAGAATCATAACTTGCATTTATCAGCATGGCACAAAGGTGCATAAATATAATTGAAACAGAAAACAAGAGTGGGGTGTAATTTCCAAACATGGTCATCATGTCCATTTTGTGGGCAAATTGTCGGTCTCTAATAAGAAATTTCCGACTCAGAGGTTCAACATATTGAGTAGAACCATGCCAAAGTGGTTATCATTTAGAATGTAGTAGTTCCTACTTGACCATAAAAATGTTGGTTTGGATCATAGGCCTGATCAAGCTATCAATAAAGCAACCTGTAAACATTTACATCATTCTGCTATTAAAGAAGTATGTCATAGCTAGTTCCTCCCATATCAAAGAAAGATTTATGCGCAACAAAAACGAGAGTTCATACTCATGACAAACACTTGACATAAAATACAAAATACATTTAAGATGATGCTCCCAGATGAGATGTTCTGGTCTTTATGATACTACATTTGGGAAAATAGAACAACTTTCATATAATACACATCAAAGATACAGTGCAAAAATTAAGGGATTCGGTGAAGGGGGTGTTGGATTATATGTTCTAATTGTCAATTTTAGAACATAATAATTATATTATATATTTAATATGGGCAGTTTAATTAAATATAATTAATATGATTAACTATTTAGATAAAAGTCCTTAGAATAATATTTATAAATTCTATCCTTAAAAGTAAGGATATGAGTGACAAAATCTATATTCATAAATATATTTTAAAATAGTCTCCGATCGTAAGATGAATTAATTGAGCGTTAATTTATCCGTATAGATCGGATTACAGTCTACCATCCAAATAATATGGGATATTGATTTGGGCGATTAGTCTCATATCGTAAGGGTAAATGTATAAGTGCTTGTTGAGAACAAGTTACTGGACATGACCGCTAGTACAACGAATTACATGGAATGGTCAATATTAATTCGTTGTAAGTGTAATGGTGCAATTAGTCCTTAGACCTGAGACACCACGGTTATCTTGTATCAGGAATAACGTAATTTGCTGATGTAATAAGCTAGTCCTCATCAAGGATTAGACAATGTACTTAGTGGTTATGATCTATTCCGGTATAGAGATAGGTGTGTTTAGATATGGAATCTGCCAAGGTAGAATAGTAGAAGTCGTTCCACATATTATTTATAAGTTACTGATTAAATAGATTTGGACATATGATTGAGTAATAGAGTTTGACGACCCTATCCATGACTCTGACTCAATCGGGATAATTTAGACAGAAGGAATTGATTGCATGATTGTTACTGAGGGTTCGTAGAATTTCACTTCATCATTAATTGGGTAGTCGTGATATACTGCTAGGTATCACTCACAACTTACGAGAATTAAATTAGAAGAGTTTTAATTAAATATTAATTAGATTAATATTATTTCACTGCCAATTAATTATGAACCTGAGAGGTCACACACAAAAGGAATTTGCAAATTGATTGGTTTAGAGAAAAGACTAAATTAATTTTAGGATCGTCATAATATTAATTTAATTGGACTCGTAGTAACTTGATATTGATCTGGTTATTATGGAGTCCAAGACTGGTTAGTTTAAGTTCAGTCCACATGTGGCCCAAGGTCACATGTGTCTCCTATATATTGTACTATTCTGACAGGTTTAGATAACATACAAAAATTATAGTCAGAATAATAAGTAGGATTTATCTAAAAAACCTAGTGGGGGTGAAATCCAATTAAGGGTGCAGATTCTGTGTGGATACTTTTGGAGGCTTCACAATTGGGGAGCTTTGGATCGTTCAGATTCTGCAACAGATTCGTCATTAGAAAGGTAATCCTAAAATACTCTTATGTGTAATGCATGATAGTAATCTACGTAAATAGTCATGAACGTGATGCATGAGTATTATTATTTTCGCTGCGTTTATTCTGATTATAAAATTTTTAAATACCATGCACAATTCCTAACAGTGGTATCAGAATAACCGTTCATGCCTTTTATGTGGTTATTCATTTATAGCACAAGGCATAGCACAATTATGGTGTCGAGTTAATAGTTTATGAAACTATTGTGAGAAATTAATAGTTTGTGAATCTATTAATTTATGCCCTAAGAATTTAATTAGATTAAATTTTTCCTAAAGGAAATACTTCCTATTATTGTTTTCATAAAAATTGTTTTATGAAATTGTTCTTTTTCTTTCGTTTCATAAAATTGATTATATGAAATTGTTTCATAATTTGAATTTGTTTTATGGTTTAGTTTATAAAACTAGTTTTAAAACATATTGTTTTATGAAAGGAACTGTTTTTAAAATTTGATTTTAAAAATGATTTATCAAAAAAAAAAAAAACAAACTTTGAAAATCATTTTTCAGAAATTGCAGAAAAGCCAAACCTTTTTGTCTTCTCCGATGACTTCACCACCCAAGGGGCAACCTAGCTGCCCCACAGGCAGTGAAGTGGATGAGGTAGAGTAGCCATGGCTGCTCCTTGTAGAGTGGCCATGGTTGCTCCTTGAAGTGCATCCATGGTTGCTCCTTGAAGTGCATCCATGGTTACACCTTGATGCGGCCATGGCTACACACCGATGCGATGCCAGCGGCGCGAGGAGCAGTCTCACGCCACTGTTGTCGCGACGAGGTGTCCTCGCGGCAATGGCCATATCAGCCGCGAAGAAGTGTTCTCGCGGCAGCTTCATGGCCGCATCCATGAAGGCCACGAGGAGCTGTCCTCGCGGCCATGGCCATAGTTATACCTTGCCAGAGAAGAGGGGTAAAACGATGGAGGTGGCGGCGCTGGGTAGGGAAGAAGGAAAGAAAAAAAAAAAAATTTTGGCTAAGGTCTCTGGAACCTGATCCAAATCCAGATCCGAGTCCAAATCTGGATCTGGGTCAGGATCCGGACCTAGCCCAAACCCAAGTTGTTGGGTTTGGGGTTTCACTACATTTATTTATTTTCTTTTTTTTTCTATTTTGGGCTAATGGGCATATATCTGATGTTGGGCTCATTTGGCTGTTTAAATTCGAACTTTAAAATACTTTTTAGTGTGGACTAATTTTTTAAAGGTTTGAATTAGGCTAAATGGGCTAATAATGTTTGGGCTTGATTTGGGCTATTTTAAAGTGTTTAAAATTAGCATACTCTTCTGTTTGGTCTGTATGTGGCCAATCTCAATTCAGACTTAGGTACAAAATAGTATGGACTATTTTAATGTTTGAATTGGACTGTTGGTCTTTTGGACTTGGACTTAATTAAAATAGGTTGGACTTATTTCAATTTTTAAAGTCCAGAATGTTTAATTAGTTTTGTTTGACAAATTAATTAAAGAAGCCCAAAGGTATGTTGATACTTTATATTAATAAATAGTTTATTAATTATTAAATATAATTTGATTATATTTATAAATATGAGATATTTATGGAGTAAATTTAGTAAAGAGTTTATTGAATAGAATAAATTTAATAAAGAGTTTATTAAATTAGAAAAATCTAAAGTAAAGAGTTTATATTAGAAAATTAATTATGTTATACTTGTAGTTAATTAATAAATTATTTATTAATTAATTACTATAAATACAATGAGATTATATTTATTTAAATATGAGATATTTAAGGATTCAAATTAATATAGGTATTTATTAATTGGATTAACCTAATATAATGAGATTATATTAGGAGACTAATTGGGCTATATTCGTGGATTACTTTTCTTTATTATTTGCTATGTATGTAAGTGATCATGGACTAGTCTTGTGTGAATGAATGGATGAATGTCATTATTTAATTTATTTACTCATTTTGAATTTTATGTAATATTTTAAAATGAGACTTGCATTCCTCTTATTCCCGTTTTAAATATGTAAAACCCCATTCTCATTGATGTATCCCCACTAAATTATGAATCTATATACATAAATGTAATGGAAGATTAAGATGAAGACATCAAGAGTTGGGGGCCCAGTTCGCGAAAGGAGTTTTGTGAAGCCGAGGAGGAGCAGCCCATGAATCTATCTTATGGGCCCTTTATTTGATTTAGGTATTCAACCCAGTGGCTCGGGTTGATAGTGTTCCTAGTCCATGATCATCCCATTTTATTTTATGCATTTATTTATTTATTTATACGATAAATATATGATGAATGCATGTATGTTTCTATTTTATTTATGCGATAAATTAAAATTAGAAGCATGTGAAAAGTGAGACCTAAACTAAAGACCAGCAAACCTTCCCAAATTAAATATTAAGTTAATAATGGTGTAGTCTTGAGAAGATTATATCATTGCCTTCCGTTATCGTAGATTAGTTTATGTGTTGGGCAAGTAAGTAGTTGTCTATGGACACATAGGGGTTATTTATTTGTATCAACATATGAACTAAGTCTATATAAGCATGAGATGTGGAAAATTTGGATTCTTACTGGCAACCAAAAATCTATCATGTGAGGTGTCGGTATTCCATTGATCCAAATTTTCAGGATAATGGATTTAACTTAAACAATCTTGGAGACCAAAAATCAATAATGTGAGGCCGAAAGGATTGGAGGCAAGAATAATTGGAATTTGTATGAGATACATTGAATAAAAGGTTATTCACCTTTTTGTTTTAACTTCACCAAAAATCTAAAATGTGAGGTGGATTAAAGTAAATGGGCCCCTAATTCCACTAAAAAACAACCTTATTGTTTTTCTATTTTCCACTAGGAAAGTGTGGGATTCGAGAAATTTAGTAGGGGTTACTGTTTGATTTAAAGATCCAAATCAAATAGTTAATAATATAATTATCTAACATCCTTAGAAATTACTGCATATATATAATCGGATGTGAACCTAACCTTCTATTTTTGACTAGACCAAACTTCGATGACTAGCTCAATGTATGGAGAATTGTTCTGAAATCTGAGAAAATTATACACGTTCTAGATGCCTAAAACAAGTTGTCAAGGAGATGCAAGAGAACATGAATAATGTATCTGTCATTAAATTACTTACAAGAGTTGTGAAGTAAGCAAGATAAGACAACTAGGTATGAGATATCTAGTGATAGATATGAGATATCTAGAAAATTGTTCCAAATAATAACTAGAGGAATTGATTTAAGAGCATGTGTTCTCGGGATGAGTATATTGAGTCCATGAGTTTATTCATAGTTTATCATATGCAGACAAATCTAATCCTTAAAGTCAATTCTTAATTCTCTCTTGTTATTCATAATGGATTTTTCCATGTGAATACATTTGACACAACTTTTGGACATGAGAGTCATGTATCAAGGGTAGATCTGGAAGAGTGGAACATAATTGGTAAAAAGAAAATTATTTCCACTGCAAGAAAGGAGATAAACTAGGAAAGGAAAAATCCAAAGGAATTTCAAAGAGTTTGAGGAGAAAGGGATGTCCTCTATACCTCATCTTCTCGTTCACCCATATGGGTAATCATTAAATTGAGCAATTGTTGTTCGTATACATAGTGTTGTTAAAACATTATATCCGTTTCATGGATTATGAATGTTCATTTATTTGGGAAATAAATGAATCGACACTAGTAAAATAATAAACAAGTTTTATATGCATGATGTAAAACGTGATGGCAAGATAAACGAGTAATATGAGAAATCAAGAGATACGGATAACTCTAAATTATTGTGGCACTTACGATTAGGTTATAGAGGAGAAACAAAAATCACTCAGTTGGTGACAGAAGAACTTGTAAGCCCTTGAGGCCCCGAGACATTCCCAACACGTGGATCTTGTGTTTTTAAAAATGAACAAATCGACCTTTGTAGGACAAAGTCAAAGGGCCACAAATATTTAGGGTTTATACATAGAGATGTATATGGGCCTTTTTGGCGAAACAACCCAATAAGGATTTAGCTACCTTACATATATTTATGATTGTCATAAGTATGAATTTGAATCGTTTGAAGTGTTCAAGGAATTCAAAACTAAAGTAGTAAATCAAACTAGAAATGAGAAGTAAGTCTCAATGATAAGATCATGGAGAATTCTTAGCCTCAATTTCTAATAGTATCTCAAAGAAAAATAACTTAGTTATTTTATTAACTCCTTCTGGTACTCCGATACTTGATGAAATGTCGGAGAGAATGAGTTGGACCTTGTTGGACATGGTTTGTAATTGATAAACTACGTTGAATTATAACTTAGCTTGTGAGGCTATATTCTCCTTACAACAGTCCATCTCTTGGATAAGTTCACTTCAAAATTAGTCTTAAGTACCTCATATATGATATGAGATAACATGATACCTAGTCTTAAAGTGTTAAGAATGAGGGTTATCTTGTCTTTGATTAAAGGCTTAAGTCTGATCAATTGGAAGTAAGATCAGATAAAGATCAGCTGGTTATCCCAAGGATTTGTTGGGATATAACTTTTATTCCCTTGCTGACTAGAGAGTCTGTTAGCAAGTACAACTAATTCTTGGATGAATAGTTCATCTGAGAAGATAGTGTGAGAAGAAAAGTATGACTCAGTAGGCATCACTGAGCAACCAGCTAACTCGAGACAAATCTAGGATTTGATTCTGGAAAACCCAATCCAAGAGCAACTAATTATTTCACAGTTTTTCCAGATTAGTAAGATGACAATAATATGTTGATGATTTTTGTCAGTTATGAAAAATTATGTTTAACATAAGCTTAAATGGCTTGAAGCCATAAAATCTTAAATGGACAAGGGTGGGGACCTTTAAGACAAATGGTGAAAGATTATTATCATAGGCAAGGAGTTGACTATGAGGAAATATTTTCACCAATTGTTAAAATTCATTATGATTTATTGCCCATAGTTGCACACTACTATTATGAGATATGGTAAATGGATGACAAAATGACATTTTATAATGACTTCATTAATGAAGACATTAATATAGGATTGCCAATATGTTTTGAGTCCAGTGATGAATCACAAAGAGTGCAAGCTAAAGGGATCCATTTATGGACTTAACCAAGCCTAAATAATCTAGAACATTCGATTTGACTTCATTGAGAATGAAGAGAAACCTTGACTACACAAGTAGGTCTAGTTGTTCAAATAAATTCTCTAAGTAAACTTTGGGATAATCCGCCTAAATCCTTGGAATTCGATCTATAACGATAGATCAAAAAGATTAATGGGTTTTTCCCAAAAAGGTGTTAAAGGTGTTTAACATGTACACAAATTCTACAAGAGGATTGTTCTCTTCTAAGACATGATGTTTATCTCTCTAGGGCTGTGAGTCCTACGACTGCTAAAAGGAGAGAGATTGGATACATAAGGTTCAAAGTATTGTAGCAATTAAGAATCTTATACACATCATGCTGTGTATAAGGACATGATATCATAAATGCTATAAGTGTTATGAGCAGATGTTTGTCTGATCCAGGTTAGGAACGCTGGAAAGCAATCAAAAACATTCTTAAGCGCTTGAGAAGCACTAAAGAAATATTCTTGGTATATGGAGAAGGTGAAACTTAAAGTTTTACAAATTCAGACTGAGAATCTGAAGTGGATTATTGGAAATCCATATATGGGTTCATGCTTACCTGTAATGGAATAGCAAATATTTGGAAATGTTCCAAATATTGGTATAATTGCAAATTCCAGAGGTTGAGTGTATCGTTGCATCATATCTGACAAGAGGAAGCGGTTTGGATCTAGTAGTTCGTAACTGAACTCAGAATGGTTCTTTCCATTAAGTCAACGGGTAATGCTGTGACGATAATGGAGTTGTAGTGCAAGCTAAGGAACCTAGGTCTCACTAGAGATTCAAGCGAGTTAAAAAGGCATTATCACATCGATCAGAGATTGTGGAAAGAATGATATTATGTAGTAAATAACGTCAACATTTGATGTTGCTAATCCACTGACTAAGGCAATGATTCAGCAGTCACTAGACTATTGTCTTGAGAAGATGGGTATGAGATACCAGAGTAATTGGTTTTTGTGCAAGTGGGGAATTGTTGGATTATATGCTCTAAATGCCAATTTTAGGACATAATAATTATATTATTTATTTAATATGGGCAGTTTATTTAAATATCATTAATGCGATTAACTATTTAGATAAAAGTCCTTAGAATAATATTTATAAATTCTATCATTAAGAGTAAGGATATGAGTGACAAAATCTATATTCATAAATATATTCTAAAATAGTCCCCGATCATAAGATGAATTAATTGGACGCTAATTTATCCAGAAAGATCGGATTGCAGTCTACCATCCAAATAATATGGGATATTGATTTGGGCGATTAGTCTCATATCGTAAGGGTAGATGTATAAGTACTTGTTGAGAACAAGTGACTGGACATAACCGCTAGTACAACGAATTACATGGAATGGTCAATAATTCGTTGTACAGTGTAATGGTGCAATTAGTCCTTAGACCTGAGATACCACAGTTATCTTGTGTCAGGAATAACGTAATTTGTTGATGTAATAAGCTAGTCCTCATCAAGGATTAGACAATGTACTTAGTGGTTACGATCTATTCCGGCATGGAGATAGGTGTGTGTAGATATGGAATCTATCGATTAGGGATCCTATGCGATCTATTAATCGAGTAACTAGAAATCTTTGGCCGAGGTAGAATAGTAGAAGTCGTTCCACGTATTATTCATAAGTTACTGATTAAATAAATTTGGACATATGATTAAGTAATAGAGTTTGACGACCCTATCCATGACTCTGACTCAATAGGGATAATTTAGACATAAATAATTGATTGCATGATTGTTACTGAGGGTTCGTAGAATTTCACTTCATCATTAGTTGGGTAGTCGTGATATACTGCTAGGTATCACTCACGACTTGCGAAAATTAAATTAGAAGAGTTCTAATTAAATATTAATTAGATTAATATTATTTCGTTTGGATGATCCACATCTCAGGGTCAGGCGCCGATGAACACATTGAACTATCCATGTGGCTGAGAGCCCTCATAGCCCAGCTACCAATTAATTATGAACTTGAGAGGTTACACACAAAAGGAATTTGTAAATTAATTGGTTTAGAGAAAAGATTAAATTAATTTTAGGATCGTCCTAATATTAATTTAATTGGACTTGTAGTAACTTGATATTGATCTGGTTATTATAGAGCCCAAGACTGGTTAGTTTAAGTCCAGTCCACATATGACCCTAGGTCACATGTGTCTCATATATATTGTACTATTATGACAAGTTTAGCTAGCACACAAAAATCATAGTCAGAATAATATGTAGGATTTCTCTAAAAAACCTAGTGGGGGTGAAATCCAATTAAGGGTGCAGATTCTGTGTGGATGCTTTCGGAGGCTTCACAATTGGGGAGCTTTGGATCGTTCAAATTCTGCAACAGATTCGTCATTAGAAAGGTAATCCTAAAATACTCCTATGCGTAATTAATGTTGATTATTATGCATGATAGTAATTTACGTAAATAGTTATGAACGTGATGTATAAGTATTATTATTTTCGCTACGTTTATTCTGATTATAAAATTTTTAAATATCATGCACGACTTCCAATAGGGGGAGGGGCGAGTTCTTTTGCATTTTTTTATGTTTTTTCTGATATTCTTTTACTTGGGAGGTGGGGGGAGGAGAGGGGTCAAGAAGGTTAGCATCCACTTTAAAGAACCTCCACCATAACCGAAGGCACGCTATATATAAAATAGCACGAACAGAAAGGCAAAGACTAGACAAGAACTGCGAGAACGGAAGGAGAAAGACTGGAATCATACAATTCTTCTACATGAACATAGCCATCGGTCATTGTATCATTGCACAAGACCCCTGTCCACTTTGAAGCACATGGATCTCCTCTGTTCCAGTTATTAAGGAACCCATTTGGATCAATCAAACTTCCCTTGATGGCTCGCAGTGCCTCAACTGCAAATAAATTTTACGACGTTGGTCATGATTTCATCATTTAATCACAAGGCTTTCAGAAATCTATATTGTAACAATGCTTATAATCTAGATGTTGATATTAAATTAGATTGGAATCTAGACAAGGTTCACCTCAGCTTTTATGAGCTGTTGCATGAATCAATTCTCAGCATGATCAAGAAACTAGTCCTAGATCACAACAAGCGTTCTGGTCCATTTGGAATTGAAGGATTATACTTGGATATTATTAAATTTATATTACCAAATCAATCAATCATATCTATAGTTTGAATTATCATGAATGTCAAACTTTTTTAGCAACAGATTCAAAAGTATAACTAAATCAACCACTCCAAACGCAATCCTTGACCCTAATAGATCCTTAAACTAACGGGTGAGAGGCATTGTTTCCCCTAATTTGTATACAATCATAAAACCGATATCAATCGACCATAAAAAGAGGTACGTGCAGGTCTACTTTCAAATAATTTTTAAAATAACAATATATGTAAGAAAATCCTATTTCTGGAGAGAAAAATGTTTCTCTAGCCCAGTGTTTTGAGCTCCATTTTCTCTGAGAGAAAAAGAGTACATATTCTCGCAGATCACACGCAAATAACTGTCCTAGCAGTATGGCAGACGAAGCCAGTAAGGACAACACAATGTGATTTTTATCCTGACATCCTACATATTTTTTTAGAATGATTCAACTTTGTGCTCTCATCTAAACAACAAAACACAGCAACGACAACAGAACGTAAACACATGGAATTAAACAAAGATGTTCAATAACAAAAGAGAAAAATTACCTTCTGAAGGATCAGTAACCAGGCCAGTAGCCCCTCTAAGAAATGAAGAGCAACACAAGCTGACCATCAAGACCACCACAATGACTAATCTTTCAGACTGGTGCATCCTAGAAGTTCCCATTTGTCCAAAACTTTCAAACATCTCTTACATGTACACCCTATAAAGCTCAGAAAATATTAGGGACTTCCACATGGTCACCAAAAAGGACTACTAAATTTAACATGTAGACACAGTTTTTCAATATAATTAACAAAACAAATACTACAAAAATTAAGTCTTGAACTAATTGAAGAAGAGGGTCTAACAAGAATCAACAATGAACCCAACAAAAAACAACTTGAAATAGAGAATGAAAAAATAATGAAGCATGTTTCAAGAAAAACTACAAAATTTACATATAGACATAGTTTTTCAACATAATTAACCATAAATACCTAAAAAATTGAAGTCTTTAAATAATTGAAGAAGATGGTCTAGCAAGAATCAGCAAAGATCAAACAAAGACAACAACCTTAAAAGAAAATGAAAAAGAACAAAGCATATTTTGTCCTGAAATGAAAAAAAATGGGAGTACAATGCACTAAGCTGTCGCTATGCACGAGTCTAGAGAAGGGTCGCACCTACTTTGGATTGAAGATAAACAAGCAATTAAAAAGCGTTTGAAAAAAAAATGGCTTGCCAAGAAAAGCATATTAATAGGATTTCATAAATAAAGAAAGTTCGGTACACGAAGTTGGGAAAAAAACTTACTAAGAGGGGTGCAGTATGATGAAGAAGCTGAGTTTTGGGATATGTGGAAGTTTCTTTAAATGGGGTTGACTAGGGTGGCCATTGGAGATGATATGGGAAGAGTTAGAATAGGTGATGAGAGCAAAGAAGTCATCTTTTTCATTAGCAGTTTAAAAGGAAAAAAAAAAGTTTTACAGATTGATGTTTATATGGGTGGCTAGTTGGCTACTTTTCTTGTTTTTGTTTATGCATTTGGGCTTTGTTGTATTTGACTTTTTGGAGGGAGTTGCGTTTGTGTTTGAGGCTGTCAAGCTGAATATGCAAGATTCTTGAATTCTGAAAGTGACAAGGAAACAAAGAATATCTTACTTCACACTTGGTACTCCTACATGGATATTTATGAGTAGAGTCAATATTTTTATACGGTAAATGGATGATACGATACAACCGTGAGATATGAGTGCATTTTTTATACTAAACTGATGGTATGACCAAAAGATAAGATTGGGTCTCGCATACCGCTGAAATTGTTGTTTAAATTGGAAAAGGAAAGGAAAGAAAAAGAAAATTTTAGAGATAAAGTTATTTATGTATCAAAAGCGATAATAAGAGATAGGATATATTATTTTGTTATGATAAGGGTATTTTTGTCTTCTTGCACACTATCGGCTCCTTTGTTTTCCTTTACCCTCAATTTTGAGAAACAGAAATGACCTCATAAATGCTATGTTTGGTTTTATGAAGGAAAAGAAAGGAAAGTACGATAGAAGAAAAAATCATAAAGGAAATTAAAAGAAAGGGGTTTTCTTCTTTGGATTGTAAAAAAAAAAAAAGAAGAGATTATGATTCTCTGTTTTCATTGGAGAAATGAAAGGAAAGAACAATTTTAAGTAACAAGTTACATTTATTATATTAAGAATATATATGAAATTATGTAAACGTACTAGAGACTATTAAAACCAACTTATCAATATTTTTCTTCCCCTACATAAATTCCACATTCGAGAAATTAAAATTCACTCGTTAACAATTATCAATCTCTGAAAATGAATTCAAACAAGGGTTACCCTCAACATTATGTGAACATTTGTCATGTTGTTGGATATGTTAAAATAATGCAGAAATCAGTTGTTTAATGGGCAAGTACATAGTTGAAAGATCAAAGTTGGCTTAAGAGCTAATTCAAAAGGTTTTGAGGCCTTATGACCACTCCTTAATTTGTTTTAAATTATTAAACAGGTAGGGGTCTAACAAACACCTTACCACTTCAAGGTGGTTTGCAAAAAAATAATATTCAGAGTAGGGGCGGATTTAATATTTTATTTTAGTGGAGGATAAAATTTATGTTTTTTGTATTATATAAATATGTATTTTTTTTTCTTCAGTGAGGGCTAATTCATTTTCTAACGAAAAATATATAGATATTTAACTTTTTTTTTATAGAAAAAACATGTAAAATTTTTAATATTTTTCTTGGCTAATGGAAGTTACAGTCCCACTGACCAATAGATGCATCCGCCACCGAGGTAATTCTTTGTCTTTGAAAGAGATTAGGTCTTTTCAACATAGTCCTTATATGTCAATTGCAATCGATATTGCTTGCATTGTTATTATAGTTAGAAAGGTCAGATATATCAATTTTAAATTTAATAGATTGACATATTAAAATATGCGTCCAAATTGAATTGTCATGATCATTGCAATTGCAATCAATTTATGGTGTCAAATGCAATTTTTTATTGGTCGATATTGTGGTGACCCCATCCCACATCGGAAGGCTTGGAGCTGGTCCAACTGAATATATAGAAATGTCTCGTATATTCGTGCATGCGCCTTTTCTAGTGTGGGGTTCCACCTGGGAAGAGACAAAACCGTGAGAGGTATGGGCCTCAAAGCAGACAATACTTGCATAGTGCGCTTCCGGGCCCACTCGCCATGGCCTCGGTGCTCGCTTGGGCCCAAGTCCCAGGGGGTATCCTGCAGGCATGGGAGTGTTGGTTTTGGGGCGTTACAAAATTGGTATTAGAGCCGACCTTCCTTTGTACCAGCGGACCGCGAGGGCGCTGGGCTTCCTTAAGGGGGGGGGGGGGGGGGGGGGGCGGATGTGGTGACCCCATGCCACATCGGAAGGCTTGGAGCCAGGCCAACTGAATATATAGAGATGTCTCGTATATTCATGCAGACGCCTTTTCTAGTGTGGGGTTCCACTTGGGAAGGGACAAAACCATGAGAGGTATGGGCCTCAAAGCGGAAATACTTGCATAGTGCGCTTCCGGGCCCACCTGCCATGGCCTCGGTGCTCGCTTGGGCCCAAGTTCTAGGGGGAATCCTGCAGGCGTGGGAGTGTTGGTTTCGGGGCGTTACAGATATAGACATTACTTAATTCGACCAAAAAGAAAAAGAAAAAAAAGAAAAAGAATATACACTACTTAATAAAAACAAGAGCAGTTTTCGGATATATATACTTATGAAAAGTTAGAAATATCTTTGAAAAATAAAACTGTGAGAGTGTTGGTTTCGGGGCATTACAGATATAGACATTACTTAATTCGACCAAAAAGAAAAAGAAAAAAAAGAAAAAGAATAGACACTACTTAATAAAAACAAGAACAGTTTTCGGATATATATACTTATGAAAAGTTAGAAATATCTTTGAAAAATAAAACTTATTGCGAGTAAAAAACGCTTAAAAAAATGTAGGACTTATTCTATCATCGATAGTTTTATATGTCCACCTCCTTAAAAAAAATGGTAATAATGGTGATAAGATAACTTATTTTTTCTTAATAACGAAACATGTCTTTCTAAAAAGAATATATTCTTTTCTTCTTCTTCTTTTGGTTTTTCATTCTGTTCCTTTTTTTCTTTTGTTTTTTTATTTTTGGGGTGAGGAGAATGATGGGTGTTCGAAAGAGGAGGTATGCATTTAGTTGAATAAGAGACTTATAAATTAGCAAAAAGAGTTTTGAAATTAAACAGGCCCCTAACTTAATTAGTAAAATATAAAAATTATACACATACTTAATTATGGCATTAATATAACCTTATAACTTTATAATATTAGAATTTTACGAGATCAATAGTAATAAAATAATGATGCATTATTTGCTTCAATTATTTTAGCTGCAAAATTCTGCATCTTTCATTTGTCGTATGCTTCAATAGTTGAGTTAGCTTTCTTGCTAAGATAGTTTATTTTAATTATCATTTTTCTTACATGCCACATAATTAATGTCCTCAAAACATGTAATGCCAGCCTAGTGTGAAATGGATTAAGCATCTTCAACATGCCACACACACATATGATCATCAATTAATTACAAGGTTGATTCACAATCCTACTAATGCGTTGAAGCCTTACATGCAAGGTTTTTGCCATAATGTTCTATATATTCTCAATAATGCGTCTTGAATCTTAGTTGCACACAAAACTTAGAGAATTAATTACTTTAAATACTACTTCTCTATCACTTTGAATTATAATGTTTTCATTGCACTTGCTTACAACCTTCGGTTTTGCTCTCCATTGGGCATTGGGCACTGACACTAAATTGTAGAAGCTCTTTATATAGCCATAATTTCTCCTCTTCTGACTCAAAAGAAAAGAAACAAATAAAGCCACAAATATTATGAATGTTGGAGGAAAAATTCTTCCATTGGACTGCCAAAGTGACCGATTGAGAGTATGTTTGGGGTCTCACACACGTAGGGCACACATGCAATATGTTACAATCAAATCATCCGACAGCTAAATAGAAGTCCGACTCATATTAGAGAACCCAATTATTATACATAAATAAAATTATAAATTCTAAGATCAATATATACTTATGTACTATTCCACTTAACATCAATTAGTTTTAGGATAAAATTCACGTTTCTTATCAGTAGCGATCAGTTCATGTTCTAAGAGCTTAATAAGCCATATCATTCTTCCTACTTCTTGAATGTCTAGATATTGGAAATGTATCATTGGTTTTCCAACTATTGCTCAACTCCACCAACACTGCATATTAAGACCACCGTCACTTCCACCACCACCACCAACTGCCATATATGACGCCACCATTGTTCAAATTCTCAAAATTCGGGTAAAAATCTCGTCATTTGCTTCTTTTTGTTGGATAATTCACATACACCATTATATAATAATATTGATTTGTTCAAATGGGTTGATGATAAAGATAGGCCATTGTAAAATTCCTCAAGAAGCAAAAGCCTTTCTTCTTCAAGGAGTTCAAAAGAGCCCAAATAGTTTTGGTAAAAGATCAATTATGGGTTTGAACAAATATTAGGATTTCGATTGGGATCAAAATAGACTTGTACAGTCAATGATGATGTAGTGGTCATTTAAGAATAAATTGAGAATGAAATGATATTTTCAATTCTATTCTGATTTCTACATTTAGTACGGTCAAATTAACAGGATGCTTAAATAAAGGCAGTTTGGTACAAGAAATTCGGAAATAAAACTTACTAAGAGGGGGTGCATCAAGTATTGGCAATGATGAGAGAAATGATGATGATGAAGAAGCTGATTTTTGGGATATGTGGAAGTTTTCTTTGTTGGTAGAAGAAAAAGAAAAAAGTAAATGGGGTTGACTTGGATGGCCATTGGAGATAATATGGGAAGAGTTAGATAGAATAGGTGATGAGAGCAAAGAAAGAAGCCATCTTTTTCATTAGCATATTTAACAAGAAAAAAAAAAGAACAAGTTTTACAAATTGATGTTTGTTGTATTTGACTTTTTGGAGGGAGTTGTTTTCGTGTCCGAGGCTGTCAAGGTGAAGATGCATGATTATTGAATTTTGAAAGTGACAGAAAAAAAAATTATAGTGCTTTTTACAATAAATTAATTATATGATTAAGAAAATACAGGATATAGTGCTTTCATACGGTAAACGGATTTCAAATTAAAAAAAAATTACGGTAAATGGATGGTACGATTGTGAGATATGAGTACTTTTTTTGTACACTTTTTACAATAAATTAATTATATGATTAAGAGATAGGAATGGGTCTCACATACACTTTTCACACTCAGCAAGACCATTCGATAAGATCAGATGAAAGATTTTTGCTATACTTAGTATTCCTGCATTGTGTTTGGATTCATAATGGAAATGAAAAGAGATTCCACATTCAAATAGTATAAAATATTAGGAAATTTTTTTTAAAAAATATATATATATATATATATATATATATATATATATATATATATATATATATATATATGTGTTTTCTTGTTGAGATTGGAAAAGGGAAGGAAAGAAAAAGATAATTTTAGATATAAAGTTATTAATGTATCAAAAGCAATAATAAGAGATATATGATAATATTGGTTGATACGAAAAGGGTATTTTTGTCTTTTTGCAGACTGTGGGCTCCTTTGTTTTTCTTTACCCTAAATTTTGAGAAATAAAAATGACCTCATAAATGCTATGTTTGGATTTATGAAGGAAAATAAAGGAAGGTAAGATAGAAGAAAAAAAATCATAAAGGAAATGAAAAGAAAGGAGTTTTGTTGTTTGGATTGTAAAAAAAAAATAAGAAGGGATTATCATTCTTGTTTCATTGGAGAAATGAAAGGAAAAGAACAATTTTGAATAACAAGTTACTTTACATTCATTATGTTAAGGATATATTTAAAATTATGTAAAGGTACTAGAGACTATTAAATTCGACTTATCAATATTTTTCTTTCCCAACATAAATCCCATATTCGAGATATGAAAATTCTCTCATTAATAATTTTTCAAACTCCAAAAATGAATTCAAACAAGGGCAATCCTTCCCCTTCCAAACATAGTGTAAGAGATTTTTTAATCCCTTTATTTCCTTTTTCCTAATTATCATTTCAAATCCTTTTTCTTCTATAATTTTTACCATTTTATTCAATCCAAACATTGTATTGAATCTCCCCTTCTCCCTAATTTAATTGTGCATTTTCATATTTTCAATCATGTCTACACCATATGAAAAATGAATTAGTACTCTTGGTCCATCTAGAATATTTACCCTAACATTATGTGAACATTTGTCATGTTGTTGGATATGGATTTCTCAAACAAAATAGCATTCCTGATCCTCGTCCGAGTTACTGGAGCTGTTTAAGACGTTTTTGTGACTCTCTGTGGTAATTCTCGGAGTCAAACTAAAACACAAGGTCTAGCACCCTAGATCAGGGACTCAAAGATCAGTCGAAGAAGAATAAGGGGTTTTGAAAGAAAATGAAGCTGTAGCAGCAATAGCATTAACTTCAATTGAACAAGCTCAACCTTGAAAAAGAAATGAGGTAGAGTAGTCGGCAAGAGACGGAAGAGTCGTCGGTCAAGCACAGTGTGAGGCTGACTACAGCAGACCGAGAGGTTATAATTCTTATTTTCCTTTTCAATTTTCGGGAGTGAATGTAGGAAGTACGCTCGATGATCCGATCCTCCATTTTCAAAAAATAAAGAATAAGATTGGAACTCCAACATCACCTTCTTCTTAGTCCTCCACTTCCTTAGGAGTGCCACTCTTGGTCTTATATCCTTAACCGCGGTTGAAAAACCAGTCTTAGCAAAATTTGTTATTAGAATATCCCTTGCTCTCATAACCGGTACTAAGGTCTCATATCTACTATATAGAATCCCCTTCTAGGCATCAATCCTCTTTGGCTTTGGGGATATCGTCGAAGTTTCTCTCACCTCTATCATTGCCTTTTCCTTCCTTGTAAAAAAATGAGATTAATCAATACAAATTCTCACACGTAGTATGTCACGCCCCGAAATTTAACAAGGTAAACCCGGGACGAGACCGCCGCGCGCCTAGAAAGACAAGTCCTCCTAAGCCCGCAAGGCTCAAATCTCTCAATAAAACGAGCTATAATCCATTAATAAATAAATAATCCAGAGCTTTTACAGTCCCGAAAAATAAGAATTATAACTTTAATTACAAAAGAATTCTCCAAAAATAATAATAATCATATATCTCAACAAATTCACTCGAATCCTTAGCTCTGGTCACAAGATTTCTAGTCCGGTAAACCCCGATCTAACTTTGTTGTCTGCAAAGAGAAAATGAAAGGAGTGAGCGGAACAATGCTCAGTAAATAGATTTACCCCGAAGAAAGCGATGGTTCAAAGATCAATAAAATAGCCAAATAATCACGAAATAATATCAGGAACTATGGGACACTATAACAAGCCGTGGCTACTTTACAGTAGCGCGGTCACACGTACAGATTCAAAATTCACAATAGTCGATATCAATATTCGACAACAGGCAGAGATGACTAATTAACTCCCAGCCGTATAGGATTCGATACACAGCTTGTATAGTTCGTAGGATCTGAATCAAAAGCTTAAATTTGATTTATCAGGAGGATCGATACAGATAATTGAACAAGAATCACGAATAAATGACAGAATAACGAACTGAACGATATTTGCAGAATAACAAATGGGGTAAATAAAAAGAAAAGGTAAACTACTTACAAAATTTAACCAAAAGCTCTAGATGCCAAAAATCACCAAATCCAAATAATAGAAGTTGGATTTCCTAATATCCTATGCCTTGCACGTATGATTCTCTGCAAACTTTCATTCTTTGTAACAAAGGAGAATATGGTACTTAATTTATAGCCCAAAGTATTGCACCTTAGCATTAAAATAAACCATCTTGGACAAATTGGTAGCTTTAGCATTATAGCCACTTACGGAAATCACTCAACTTTGTTTCCAATCTAATCACTAAAATAATAGCTAAAATGATTGCACATTTCATTAAAATAATTCATATGGTTTCACCTTTGAATAAAATAGTCTATCTTGGCATGATCTTGTCCTTCATTTACTTTCTTTAGCCAAAAGTAAAGATCTCAAAGTAGTGCACTGAATCAACAAGAATCCTTTGCTAAATTTGGTCTATAAATTAATACACCACTATATTAATGTTTTATTTATTATTATTAAAATATTGGGGTATTACATTATCCCCTCCTTAGAAAAGTTTCGTCCTCGAAACTTAATCTCTTAACTAGAAAATCCTGAAAGACACAATTCAAAACTCCAAAATCATAAATAAAAATCTAGGCACTCTTTTAATCAAAATAATAAATTTAAGCCTAATCACTCTTTTAATACGCAACAACAACTTAGCTACCCAAATCACAAGTCCTCAAATGATCATAACCTATTGCTCTGATACCATTCTGTCACGCCCCGAAATTTAACAAGGTAAACCCGGGACGAGACCGCTGCGCGCCTAGAAAGACAAGTCCTCCTAAGCCCGCAAGGCTCAAATCTCTCAATAAAACGAGCTATAATCCATTAATAAATAAATAATCCAGAGCTTTTACAGTCCCGAAAAATAAGAATTATAACTTTAATTACAAAAGAATTCTCCAAAAATAATAATAATCATATATCTCAACAAATTCACTCGAATCCTTAGCTCTGGTCACAAGATTTCTAGTCCGGTAAACCCCGATCTAACTTTGTTGTCTGCAAAGAGAAAATGAAAGGAGTGAGCGGAACAATGCTCAGTAAATAGATTTACCCCGAAGAAAGCGATGGTTCAAAGATCAATAAAATAGCCAAATAATCACGAAATAATATCAGGAACTATGGGACACTATAACAAGCCGTGGCTACTTTACAGTAGCACGGTCACACGTACAGATTCAAAATTCACAATAGTCGATATCAATATTCAACAACAGGCAGAGACGACTAATTAACTCCCAGCCGTATAGGATTCGATACACAGCTTGTATAGTTCGTAGGATCTGAATCAAAAGCTTAAATTTGATTTATCAGGAGGATCGATACAGATAATTGAACAAGAATCACGAATAAATGACAGAATAACGAACTGAACGATATTTGCAGAATAACAAATGGGGTAAATAAAAAGAAAAGGTAAACTACTTACAAAATTTAACCAAAAGCTCTAGATGCCAAAAATCACCAAATCCAAATAATAGAAGTTGGATTTCCTAATATCCTATGCCTTGCACGTATGATTCTCTGCAAACTTTCATTCTTTGTAACAAAGGAGAATATGGTACTTAATTTATAGCCCAAAGTATTGCACCTTAGCATTAAAATAAACCATCTTGGACAAATTGGTAGCTTTAGCATTATAGCCACTTACGGAAATCACTCAACTTTGTTTCCAATCTAATCACTAAAATAATAGCTAAAATGATTGCACATTTCATTAAAATAATTCATATGGTTTCACCTTTGAATAAAATAGTCTATCTTGGCATGATCTTGTCCTTCATTTACTTTCTTTAGCCAAAAGTAAAGATCTCAAAGTAGTGCACTAAATCAACAAGAATCCTTTGCTAAATTTGGTCTATAAATTAATACACCACTATATTAATGTTTTATTTATTATTATTAAAATATTGGGGTATTACATAGTAGCACCCCATTTCATTGGTATTTTTCTTGCACCAAGAGCACTTGAAACTCTACGCCGTGTGCATGAAAGGATCTCAGTTGGTGTAGGGTGGTCGTAAATCAGGTCTCGAAAGTTGGTGGTGAAGAATTTGAAGCTGAGGTAGAAAGTGCATCGAAATCAGATACAAAAAAAGAAATAACCTTCCTAGCTTTGCAGCAGGGGGCCAAAACCACCGTTTAACTAGCTCTTTCGACATCCTACAGGGAGTATGGATCCGTATCCACCACTCACAACTGAGATCCAATGAAAATTTGCATGTTACTTTTGGTCTTTGACATCAAAAAAGAAGGTTGTAATAATGAAAAGGACATCTGAAAATTTGGTCCTAGCTAGTGGAACAGGAAACTACAATCTTGCTTAGGTTACATTGACAATAAGTACTTCAACCATTTTATTCAATTTTTTACTAAGTAAGCTTGCCTCATGAGACAGTGGACACTTTTCATTCCTTTTTTGTGAAAAGTCCGTACAAGTAAGGTTGATGAAAAAAAAATCAGCCACAATAGGTAGAAATCAGTTGTTTAATGGGCAAGTATATAGTTGAAAGATCAAAGTTGGCTTAAGAGCTAATTCAAAAGGTTTTGAGGCCTTATGACCACTCCTTAATTTGTTTAAAATTATTAAACAGGTAGGGGTCTAACAAACACCTTACCACTTCAAGGTTGTTTGAAAAAAAATAATATTCAGAGTAGGGGCGGATTCAATATTTTATTTCAGTGGAGGATAAAATTTATGATTTTTGTATTATATAAATATGTATTTTTTTTTCTTTAGCGAGGGCTAATTCATTTTCTAATGGAAAATATATAGATATTTAACTTTTTTTTGAAAATAAAATATGTAAAATTTTTAATGTTTTTCTTGGTCAATAGAAATTGCAACCTAACTGGCCAATAGATGCATCCGCCACCGAGGGAATTCTTTGTCTTTGAATGAGATTAGGTCTTTTCAACATAGTCTTTATATGTCAAGTTCAATCGATATTGCTTACATTGTTATTATAGTTGGAAAGGTCAGAGATATATCAATTTCAAATTTAATAGATTGACATATTAAAATATGCGTCCAAATTGTCATGATCATTGCAATTGCAATCAATTTATGGTGTCGAATGCAAATTTTTATTGGTCAATATAGACATTACTTAATTCGACCAAAAAAAGAGAAAGAAGAAAGAATAGACACTACTTAATAAAAACAAGAGCAATTTTCTGATATATATACTTATGAAAAGTTAGAAATCTCTTTGAAAAAGAAAACTTATTACGAGTAATAAACGTTTAAAAAAAATCTAGTACTTATTCTGTCATTGATAGTTTTCTATGTCTATCTCCTTAAAAAAATGGTGAGAAGATAACTTATTTTTTCTTAATATCTTAACATGTTTTTCTAATAAGAATATATTTTTTTCTTTTTCTTCTTTTGGTTTTTCTTTTTGTTTCTTTTTTTCTTTTCTTTTTTTAATTTTTGGGGTGAGGAGAAGGATGGGTGTTCGAAAGATGAGGTATGCATTTAGTTGAATAAGAGAATTATAAATTTGCAAAAAAAGTTTTGAAATTAAACAGGCCCCTAACTTAATTAGTAAAATATAAAAATCATACACATACTTAATTATGGCATTAAAATAACCTTAAAAGTTTATAATATTAGAATTTTACGAGATCAATAGTAATAAAATAATGATGCATTATTTTCTTAAAAGTATTTTAGCTGCAAAATTCTGCATCTGAACCCCTTAATTATTGCTCATTTAGGCTCCGTTTGTTTGTCGTAAAATATTTTCCTGAAAAATATTTTCCCAATTTTTTGGTGTTTGGTATCAACTAGAAAATATTTTTCACTAAAAAATGGCGGTTACTTTTGCTCAATTTTTCGGTATTTAGTAACATCGAAAAATTGGTCAATTGAAAAATATTTTTCAGTCAAATATTATAGCTAGTACAAAGTTTGAAAAAATATTTTCATGTTCTTTGGGAGAAAAAAATATTTTTCAAAACTCAACCATCCCTACCCCCAACCCCCTCACATAATATTTTACTAAGATAGTTTATTTTAATTATCATTTTTCTTACCTGCCACATAATTGATGTCCTCAAAACATGTAATGCCAGCCTAGTGTGAAATGGATTAAGCATCTTCAACATGTCACACACACATATGATCATCAATTAATCACAGGATTGATTAGCAGTCTTACTAATGCGTTGAAGCTTCACATGCGAGGTTTTTGCCATAATGTTCTGTATATTTTTAATAATGCGTCTTGAATGTCAATTACATACAAAACTAGAGAATGAATTACTTTAAGTACCGTTTCTCTATCACTTAATTGTAGAAGCTCTTTATATAGTCATAATTTATCCTCTTCTGATCCCAAAAGAAAATAAACGAATAAAGCCACAAATGTTATGAATGTTGGAAGGAAAATTTCTTCCGTTTGGCTGCCAAAGTGACCGATTGAGAGTGTGTGTGGGGTCTCACACACGTGGGGCACTCATGCAATATGTAACAGTCAAATCATCTGACAGCTATACAGAAGTCCAACTCGATCATGTTGAAGAATCCAATTATTATACATAAATAAAATTATAAATTCTAAGATCAATATATACTTATGTACTATTCCACTTAACATTAATTGATTTTAAGATGAATATGTTTTTTATTAGTAGCGATCAGTTCATGTTCTAAGAGCTTAATAAGCCATATCATTCTTCCTACTTCTTGAATGTCTAGATAATGGAAATGTCATGTTATATGTTTAATTTATCATCTCGTGGTGGTGTTACTATGATGTATAATTGGTTTTCTAATTATTTGTCGTTTAAAAGATGTGTCTCTTACTTATAGAAAATAGATTTAGAAAGATTAAAGAGTAAGATCCTTCTACCTGAAAAATATTCAATTATTCACTCGCGAAGGAGAGTTGATATCAAATTCCAAGACTATCTTTGTTGGGTTTGAAAGGCACATACAGTTCTTGCATTAATGCATGAATACTTTACACCATTTATGTATTATTTGGAAATTGGAACACGTTACCCTTTGACTTCTTGGTCAACAAAAATATGCATTAAAATGAGGAAAACTCTTCAAAAAAATTGACTGACCATCAGTCTCTTTAATACATAGGGTGGGCCTGTGAGTGTTGTTTTGATCCATCAAACTTTTTAAAGAGTTTCCAATAATTTAGAACCCAATTCTTGCCATCACCATTACTATCTTCTGCACTTCACCTTCCAAACCCAACATACACCACCATTACCAACTCCACCAACACTGCATCATTAAGACCACCATCACTTCCACCACCACCAGCTGCCATATATGCCGCCACCATTGTTTAAGTTCTCAAAATTCTGAGTAAAAATATCATCACTTGCTTCTTTTTGTTGGATAATCCACAAAGACCATTATATGATAATGCTGATTTGTTCAAATGGGTTGATGATAAAGATAGGCCATTGTAAAATTCCTCAAGAAGCAAAGCCTTTCTTCTTCAAGGAGATTAGAAGAGCCCAAATAGTTTTGGTAAAAAATCAATTATGGGTTTGAACAAATATCAGGATTTCTATTATAATTTTCACGTTTAGTATAAAGGAATGAATTTGAAAATCTTATTCATTCCGTAATCCTATTCTTATGAACATGAGAATACTAATTCATGATAAAAACACATAAAAATAGCACATTTTCATGTGCTTTGAAATGAACTTATTATTCAAGTGGTCAAAATAAACTTACAAAACATATTATACACTATACAAATAACATTATTATTAAAATATAAATATATAATAATAATAACAATAACAATAAAAATAATAATAATCGATAAAATAAAATAAAAATATAATATAAAAATCAAAAAAAATAAAAAATAGCTAAACAATTATAAATATAAAATAAAATATAACAATAATAATAACAATAGTATCATGATTTATGAACATGATACTTATTTTTTTTTTTAAGACAATAATATATCTATAACAACAAAAGAACATTTTTGTCACTTTATATAAGTCGTTCACTTTATTACTCTATTATATTAACTACCAAACATGGGTTTGAAATCAATATATCCATTACCAAGCATGACATATCATTTTTCCAAGTTTATTCCATTCCCAAGGTTATGTCATTCCTTAACTCATTCAATTCATTTTCAAAATCAATATAGGATACTAATCACTATCATAGTGTATTTTTTTTTTTTTTTACCAAAAGATCAAATGGAGTAAAGGGTTATAGATAAAGCAAAAGGGGGTAAAGTATTCTTCTCTTGAGCATAAACGGGTTTATTCAAGGGATATCTATCTAATTTGATGAATGATTGGCGTAAAACCATAACACCAATGTAACTGGGGGAAAGTACACAGAAAAGTCCGTTGTAATTAATCCCAATACAAATTAAGTGGTCAATTTCATGACAAAAATTACTAAGAGTAACTTGAAATAAATGGAACGTGGACTATACAAAAAGGAAAGCTTTTCTAACAGCAATAAAAAAAATAAAAAAAATAAAAGGTTGAGAGAGACACCATAGGAAATTGAATTATCTTGGTGCAATGGTGTGCATGACACCACTGACAAGGTCACTGCCAGAGACATCAGACGAACTGTAAGGATTTCTCATCCAAGACGAACTGTAAGGATTTCTCATCCAAGCGGACGAAGATGGCGGTGTGACAACCTTTTGAGGGTCAGTGATCAAGGATTCTACTATTCTGGTGTCAGACTCTGGTATCATAAGCCACAGACTCTCGAGTTCTCGAACCACTTCTGTCATTGAAGGACGAGCGTCTGTTTCATTTTGGCAACACCTAAGAGCAAGAGTTATGAACTTTTCCACACATTCAGAAGGGTAAGATCCCATTCGTTCATCAATGACTGAGAATATCATTCCAGAACGATATGCGATATTGACCTGAGAAAATTGACAAAAGTTATGTACAACAGCATAAACAAATTCTTATTCATGCACTTGGGTTATGAAAGTCACCGAGGGAGATCACATCGCAGCACAAAGGGGACAGATTAGATAGAATACGTGAGATGCAACGTACGATGACCATCAAAAGGCAATAATGTTAAGCCTGCACAAGCAATGAGATAATACCTCTCTGACAATGTTTTTGCCATGTGAAACTGGTTGCATTCCAGTCAATAGCTCCATAAATACGACACCAAGACTATAAACATCGCTTTTGTCCGTCAACTTATGAGTTAAGAAATATTCTGGATCGAGGTAACCCTGAAAAATATGCATTCTGGTGTGAACATGTTCATGTGAAAAATGCATTGAATTACTTCATCTTCATTCAATAACTGTTTGATCGACTTCTTGTTTTTTTTCTCTTTTTCTTGTTTTTTCTTCCTCTTCTAGTTTTTATTTACTTCATCCCTCTATCTCTAATTGTAGCAGAATTACAAAACCTTGCAATTTTTCACAAGTGAATAATACTTACAGGAGTGCCTTTAACTACGGTGGATACATGACCGGGTAAAGTTCCTCTAGCGTCGGGGATTGGAGCAAGTTTTGAAAGACCGAAATCAGCAACTTTGGCATTATATTTCGAGTCCAATAATATATTGGTGGCCTTAATATCGCGATGAAATATTGGAGGATCAGCTTCAGTATGTAGGTATAGGATGCCTTTGGCTGTACCTATGGCGACCCGCAACCTTAAAGCAAAAGTTATAGAATCTTTATACTTGCCTGCAATATTAAAAAATTTGTGACATGTTAGAGTTTCAGAAGATTTAGACATCCATATGATTTTCCAAAGTAACTTGTTTCCGTAGCTCTCATCCATGGATAAATAGTAATGTCACCCCCCCCTTCACCTTGACCCCACCAATACACATCCACAAAGACTTAAATACTTCATGATGAACATTTAAGAAAATACATATTTCTTATGCCCATCGGGATCCGTGAGGGCATTCATTAACCATAATCCACAATTAAGTACATGCTAATCGGCCGGTGAATATCCGCATAGGATGTCTATAACAAAAAATATAAGATAACTAATAGATGATGGTTATGGAATGTACCAAAGAGGTGATCCCTTAAAGTACCATTAGGCAAGAATTCGTAGACCAGCATCTGCACAGAGACAACAAAAAAGATGAGAAGATTTTAATCTCTAATGAAATTGCGGAACATATTGTTGTATGAAGACAACACCACCTCGAATAATTTGCATTTTGTGCATTCTAAAATCCAAGTAATTTGGTACCAGTGATCCTATTTGATATTGAGTTCAGATTGCTATTCGGTAAATCTTATCAACACGCTTCGATTATGGGCCAAGCAATAGTTGAAAGCAATACCACATGTAGTTGCAGTTGTCAAATCGTGAGTAGAAATATCATTTTCTGAATTGTGACTCATAGTGATTTGTTCACATTTAAAAAAAAAATAGAATAGTGTCCTCGTATGAACCTTAAAAGTAAATTCACAGAAAGGCTATCACCAAGAAAACAGTCATCAACTACAACTACCCATTCTTTCCATCGCCTCCATCTTCACTGCGGATACTGGCAGATGTGTATGATTTTGATTATGTTGATGGTCTACCTTTGAATCAGGGAGGCAGGCTTTTGCTATTATGGTCAGTTGAGATTTATTAGTGTAACAAATTTTTTTAAAGAAAAAAATCAGAAAACAAATGTGACCCAATAAAGATGCTGCACATACGATTTTGATAACTATGCATGTAATTATGTTTCTGTCTCAATCATACTTATGCTGATACTCTGATCTCACACAATTGTAGGAAGTGAGCACACAGAACTAGCTACTAGTAGGTAAGTTGAATATAGAGCATTAGAGTACCTGTTCACCTTCTTCATCACAGTATCCAATCAAAGACACCAGGTTTCGATGATGTAACCTTGACAACAGTTCTATCTCTGTAAGAAACTCCTTTTCACCCTGCAGTGATGCCTCCTGAGCACGCTTTATAGCAACGACTGTTCCATCTGCCAGAATACCTTTATACACTTTTCCATACCCGCCTTGTCCGACCTCACTAGAAGTATGGAAGTTTTTCGTCGCAAGGGCCATTTCTTGATAAGTGAATTCTTTAACATTATCAATTTTGATGGACATCTTTGATACTGCAATATATGGTGAATCAGAAGTTACTATCACGATGAGAGATTACTCTGTAGAGCTCTGCCCTTGAATTATCTAACTAAAACTTAGTTTCATCTAATTAGAGTAACACATGAATGGTCTATTAGAAATACGAGTGTTTCTTTCAACAATTTTTTTTTTAAAAAAAAAACATCCTCTTAGCTCAAAACAACACAAGTAATGCTACATTGCCACGTCAAATGTCTAGTAAATATATTTTGTGTCTACATTTTTTTTCCTCTTTATTTCCCCATGATATACATTCTATTGCAGAAAATGTAATGTCAATTTTCAGATATCATCGATAATCTGACTTAGAAATAAAGATAGATCAAGTACATAATACTCGACAAATACTCATACATTTGGGGTCCTGATATACTTACATTGGCGTCTTCTTGAAACTGCTTGGTTTTTCCTCATATAGAGTCTAAAGATAAGAAGCGAGACAAATACAGATAGTGTAACTGAAGCTGCAATTGCCCCTAGGACAATGCCGGCTATAGCACCCTTGCTTAAACCAGAAGATGGAGAGGGAAAAGTTACTGCAGCGAAAGGAAGAATTGTTACACACCTTAAAAGGAAAGGTCATATACATTGATATAACTTGAACATCAATATAACTCGACCAGTATTTGTTATCTCACTGACACATAAAAAAGAACTTACAGTAAGACCAACCAGAATTAAATCCAGAAAACAACCACTGAAAACGAACCTAACCTGGCATTTGCTATAAAGCAACACCCACCCCCAAAAGCAACAGAACACATACTAGAAAATCGGCCAAGGACAACACTCGTATACAAACCAGATGTTAACACAAACAAGCAGTTATAGAATAGTCAGGTGATTTAAAATTTTATCAGATTTTACCGATTTGAACAAGTTATATCATTCTAGAAACATCATAGATAAACCAGTTAGTGTCCTCTTCTGACATATAACCATGTCATTACTGGGAAAACCGTCACCATTACACACATGCAAAGAAAATTAGACTGCCCATACTTCTAAAAGGAGGACACCGTAATATGTTTATTTCATCCATAAGGCCAATCTACAGATCCCATCAAAGTTGGCTCTAGATTTTGACATCTACATGATAGAGAATCTTAAATTCTAGAACTCTTCCATCCACCTTCTACAACAAAATAACGCAATTTAGAGAGTATGATTATAAAAGATATGGACCTCTTCCACCAGCAAAAAGGAGGCAATTATCATGCTATGGACTATTATTCAAAAAACTAAAGCAGAACATGTGGAGTGAGATGAGATAAGGAGACAAACCATCCTCGTAAGGTCCTCTAAGTGTGAAATTGAGAAGTTCATAAGGTCCATACAAGTCACTAGCAGAAATTTCCCATCTTGTCAACATCCTTCGAATTCTAGAAACCTCACTGACGTTGAACTTATAGCTGCTGTTATCAATGTATATTGGAAAAAGCTTAAAGTACATCCTCAACCGTGGGGCAATTTCCCATGCAGATGAATTAATGTGAAGCTGATAACGATTCAGTTTGAGACCATTGGTTAGATAGATCTCAAAATCAGATTTGTATGGCTCAAAGTTTGTGAACCCTGGACTCTTCAAACGATAATTGACAAGCAAAGGTGCAGCACAAAAACAAGTTACAGTAGATGGCGGGGCATATTCATAAGGAGGTGGGCATGATTGAGGTTGACAACTGCTGAAGTTTCCTGGTGTTGAGAGATTAATAAGAGAGCTCAAATCTAATTGGTAATGATTGACATCTTGATCGGGAGATCCACAGAACTGAATTAGGTTCACATTGGAGCATATAGGGTTTCCTTGAAGCCTGAAAATGTTTAGAAAAAGATCAAATATCATATTAAAATTTCAGATATACTTGCAAGCAATTCAGCTTATAGGTAGATTATTTGCAAATTTGCAACCTAACAGAGACATTTGTAGGGAGGAAAAGATTGCCAGAAATGTTTGATAAATTGTTGTCCTGCAAATCCCTGCAATGTCAAGAAGCATTAGTGATTTAGTAAGAAAACATATTTATTTTAATACATAAGGTTATCAAATTCCTGTAGAAATGTGAATAGTAGATGGAGAAAGAAAAAGAGAGTATTCCGGACCACAAAATTTAAATCTTATTTGATCCTAAAGGACTATTAGATGCTTGGGAGTTGAGATAAAAACAATATTCATGGAGGGAGGGAGAAACAGAGAATTGGATCCAGTTCCTGACCCCAAGCGAAGGAGAGGTGCTGGTGGAAAGTTTATTATGACACACCGACTTTTTACATTTTAGGTCTTACACGGTAAGTGTCTCAGTTCCATTAAGCGTCCTATTTTGCCAAATGATGGATGGAACGGAACCACTTAATGAATTGTTTGCAAGTGACCTGCAATTGGAACAAAACATGATTAAGCTTATATGTTTCCTCGAGTATTTCAGGAAAGGCAAAGTTAACGTAGCTAAACCGATTGTCAATGCAGAGTGGGCATTAAACCTTGTACTAACAAGAGAAAGCATATGCATAACATGTGCAAACTACATCTTTGGAACAGAAAATCAATGCAGATAGGGTTGAAAATGCTTACAATTTTTGCAGATGGGGAAGACTTGAGAAATTGGCTGGAATACTTCCAGTAAGGTCGTTGAATGATAGATCACTGCAGAGTCAAAACAAATAAAATTACTATAAAAAAGGTAGTATAAAGATGAAATTTCCAAGACTTGATTTTTTTCCTTATGATCGTAGATGTACAGATAATCAGAATGTAAATTAGATTAAGCCTTAACAAAATCGAAGATCAATTACTTACATAGTTGTGATATTGTCAGACAACTTATCTGGCGGAATGGATCCATTAAGCTGGTTGAAGCTTAGGTCTCTGCATTATTGTACTATCGGTTAGAATATGAAGTTCCTGTAACAGCATGTACTGATAGAAAAATATGTGACTGGCAAATTGTCTTCCAGCAATTGCAAGCTAATCCATATTTAGCGTCAATTTAGCAATTCGAGGAGGAACTACTATAACATTAAATGATTCTACATAGATGGGTGAAGAGATGATTAATGCCTTAATCAACATTCATATTATCATATGCATACAGACTTACAGATAAGTGAGTTGAGGTATCTTGCTGAGATTTGGGATTGGCCCTTGCAAGCTGCAGTTTCTGAGACTCCTGACATGAGCAATTTAATTGTTAGCAATCTTAGCTTAAACAACTCCAAATATTTTTCAACTTATATGCAGGTATTCTCACTCTCATCAAATGCTAGGCATTTAAAATCAAATATTGTCTACGGATCAGAGTTTAAAAGAAGCGGGGAAAAGCCTTATCATGGTATCCAATTCCAGCAATAAAATACAGTTCTCGAACTTATTAAGAAGACGTGGTCGACAAGGTTGCTTGTAGTGACAACGAGGTATTATTTCCATTAAGAGAACATAAAAGGAACCTCCACATTTCCAGATAAAAGGAAAAAAATTTCTCTTGATACATGCGGTCACACATTATATAACCTTTTTACCTCAATAAGTAATATCATCATTTAGCACATGCTCTGCATCTTTATACTCTCTCTATATATACATATATACACCCACACACACACACATAGAAAATACATAATTATTTATATATATCAGGCATTATCTCAGACAACCAAATGTCCCGAAAGAGTATCAAACTCTGCCTCATATGTGGACTTTTCAGCCAATTTTGAAGCAAAGAATAGGATTGAAAATGCTTACAATTTCAACAAACGATCCATGGTTCCATAGGAATCTGGTATTACACTACCATCAAAGTGGTTGTTATCGAGTTGACTGCAACCAAAGGAAGAGAAATTAGAGTGAACGAAGTATCAAGACGAATACTATACGAAGTTCTTGTTGTTTCAGATCAAGGATGAAGATTCTTTATTTCTGATATAAGGAAGAAGTGAACATAAAGTGACACCGTATGTATTCTGAAATGTATTTATAGTACTCTACATACTACAGCTAAACATCAAGCTTGACATTTCTAAGTGGACTTGGTAAATTCAAGTTCGGTTGCCATCTAGTCATCGATCTCCTATTTCACTCCAATAATACTCGTGAGTTGTGATCACAGGACCCGTCAGAATGTGATATTAGTCGTTCCAGGTAAGAAGGTCAAAAAGAAAATGAATTTTGTTCATCAGGAGAAGATGCCAATCTGACAACTAATTAACTAGATCATGGAAGAGTGACTAGTATACCCTATGGAGGATATGCTGAAATTATGTCTCCTTTTCGAACTTCCATCTATTACAAAATATAAAGATACTGCCTTAAAATTACATCCTGTTGATATCTTTTCATAACTTCCAGAAGTTCTTCACTTTGATTCCTTCAATCTGGAGAAACATCTATGCTTGTGCCCCTGTGCAGCAAAATAAGGTCTCTGTTTCCATTATACGTGCTTAAAAAATCCCCTTCCCTTCTGACCCCAACCACCACAAAATGAATTCTATAACTACTCGTTTTTCATGTTATGTTCTTAAAATCCGCATAACTTGTCCGAAGTTCATGGGCACCTGAATGATACCAGATTATCAGGAGCTCAGCATGTTAATAGTAGATCTTGCAATTCAAGAGCCAACTATCTGAACCATTAGCTACAAATAAAGCCTCTCTTTTCTCCAGATCTTCCATCGAATTTAGCTATACAACGTTTTCACCATTAACAGTATACATTAAATTTTTCCTACTGAAATGGTAATTAATCAAAGTTATTGTGCATGGAATAAATAAGTTGTTGATTAGTTGTTCAATTTCCTCCTGCATTTGCTCAGCAAATTCTTGCTGACTTCACTAGAGCAGTCTCTTCCATATTGCATGTCTTGAAACTTCCAATATACATGCATTTGTTTCCCCATCTTTATTTACTTTCTTGTGACTAGCAACTTTGAGGCAAGAGTGAGGAAGTCACGAATAACCAATTTCAACGAGGCTGCATACAAGCTTAACAATCAAAATTCAAGTTTGATGCCTTTTGGGTCTATAAAGTCCAACATGACTGAGATGGATAGCTGCTTTAATTTCTCAGTTGGAAGGGAAAACTTCTCCCCTGTAAAATTGGTCAATGCCTACGGCTTGAACCATGGAGATCTTTTTTTCTGTCAAAAGTATCAATATGATGGGTATCTTTTACTTCAGCCTTGATCAAAATTTATGATCCTAGTCAAATTGCATCAATCAGAAGTTTCTCTTGCAACTCAGTAATGATACAAGGACATTTACATGGTAAGGGAACTTAAACGTTAGGCAATCACAGTGGAAAAGTTCCTAAATTGTAACAAAAGAATCAAGCCAAGAGTGTGGGAAACTACTGCAGATAAATTTGTTTCAAACTGATCCACGATGAGAAGTTTTAGTATAGAAACAGATAATTGAAGAAGCAAAAGTAGCATACAGTATTTTTAAGTTTGGCATGTCTGCAAGCTCTGCTGGGAGATAGCCTGATAAGTTGTTATTGTCGAGCAACCTGCAGAACTTCATGTCATGAATAAAGAGTAAATGTTTGAAGAAGTAAAGATAATAGACCTCCCAACTTACAAGTGAAGAAGATTTGGAAGTGTTGACAGCTCACGTGGGATTGGCCCACTAAGTGAATTATTATTCATGTGGCTGCACAACGAAAACATAATAATTAAAAGATATTCACTAACATCGCAATAGCAACAACACCATCAAGTCCAATTTCACGGACATTATAAGTATAAAAACTAAAATGAACCAACTAAATCCAGGTCAAACATCAAGAGAGATCCTCACAAGTGTTTTGCTTTAGTAAAGTTTGCAAAGGATTTAGGTACTGGTCCAGATATTTGGTTCTCGTCTATCTGTATCCTGTTCAAGTTAGCAAGATAACCAAGTTCTTCAGGCAGTTTACCCGTTAGTTGATTTCCATTTAGCAGCCTGGAATAAGAGAAGAAAGCAAAACATATCATTTTAACAGAACTTTGATCCAAAACAAGGGGAAAAAAGGATCAATGAAAAAATATTTCTCCAAATTTCTGTATGTCTGGATAATCTAGAAATCACTCATTTCATAATGGAACAACCATTTTGCAGAACCCTAAAATGTCTAGAACAAATTGCCTTGATTGAAAAAGAAGACCAGGTACAATCTTCCACAAATAGCATCTTCAACTTACAGCAATTCTAAAGATGTCATGTTGCCTATCTCTTTTGGTATAGTCCCAGTAATCTTGTTCCACATGAAATCTCTGTAAATTGAAGTCAAGAAAAAGAAAGAAATATATGTCAATTAACAAGAAAAATTAAAGCCAAACTACAGACTAGAGAACAACTCACCAGGATGATTTATTTTAGTGAAAGATGTATTCACATTGTTAGTAAAGAGAGCCTAGAGTTCAAATATGCGACTTACAATATCAACATATAAGAAAAGCGGCCAAGTTCTGGTGATAAAGTTCCAGACAGATTCCTGTTCAATAGTTGCCTGTCAAAGAGACATAAAACAAGAAGGCATTAACTGTAAACTGAATTGTTGAAGGATTAAAAATCAGATAAAAAGAATTGAAATTCTGGAGTTGGCTTAAAATTTTGCACGACTTAATGACAAAGACAGAGATTCAGTTGGCCTGAATAAGCTATGAAAGCAGAATCAAAGACCCTCTACATTTGCTCCAGAACAAGAAGTTTTCCTCGTCTCTAAGCATACAATGATAAAGAATACTTGTATGAGTCGAGAGTTCAGTATTTCAGCAGTTTCCCAAACTGTCATGGTCAAGGAGCTATCTACAGTTTTGAGGTGTAACAGTTGCATTTTGTTTAGAGGCCTGGCTGATAAAGTGGTTTTTAGTTCAGTTGCCAATACAGAAAACTAGAAGACGCATGATTTGCCTGCAAAATACAGCATGCAATATGTATCCAGATTTCTGCCTGTCATGGTTCGATCCACATGACATTAAGACGCTTTCACTGCATAATAAGTAAATACTTTCACTTTGGCTATTCTATTTCGCTCTCTAAGCATGTCCAGTATCTTGTGTTTACTTGAACAACGCCGTACAGAGATGGCAAGCATATTGAAAGCAATAAATTTCCTTCTTTCATTATTAACTCATTACTCTCACCGTAACCTATGTTGAAATTATGGAAGGACAATCATAAATTGCATTTATCAGCATGGTACCAGGTCAATTAACATAATTGAAAGTTGAAACAGAAAACAAGAGTGGAGGTAATTTCCAAACATGGTCATCATGTCTGTTTTGTGGGCAAATTTTCAGTCTCTAATAAGAAGTTTCCGACACAAAGGTTTAGATATGTCAACATATTGAGTAAATGCCGAAGGTGTTATCATTTAGAATGTCGTAGTTCCTATGTGACCATAAAAATGTTGGTTTGGGTCATAGGCCTGATCAAACTATCAATCAAGCAACCTGTAAAAATTTACATCATTCTGCTATTAAAGAAGTATGTCATAGCTGGTTTCTCCCATAGAAAAGTAAGATTTACGCGCAACAAAAATGAGAGTTCAGATTCATGACAAACACTTGATATAAAGTACAAAATACATTTAAGATGATGCTCCCAGATGAGATGTTATGGTTTTCATAATACACATTAAAGAAACAGTGCAAAAATTAAGGGATTCGATGAAGGAAGAGGGTGAGTTCTTTCGCGTGTTTTCTTTATTCTGATATTCTTTTAGTTGGGGGGTGACGGGATGAGGGGTTAAGAAGGTGAGCATCCACTCTAAAGAACCTCCAGCATAACCAAAGGCATGCTATATATAAAATAGCAAGAACAGAAAGGGAAAGACTAGAATGATTTATTCAAAGAACTGCAAGAACAGAAGGGGAAAGACTGAAATCATACAATTCTTTGACATGAACATAACCAACAGTCGTTATATCATAGCACAAGACCCCTGTCCAATTTGAAGCACATGGATCTCCTCTGTTCCAGTTATTAAGGAACCCATTTGGATCAATCAAACTTCCCTTGATGGCTCGCAGTGCTTCAACTGCAAATAAATTTTATGACGTTGCTCATGATTTCATCATTTAATCACAAGGCTTTCAGAAATCTATACTGTAACAATGCTTATAATCTAGATTTTGATATTAAATTAGATTGGAATCTAGACAAGGTGGGCTCAGCTTTTATTAGCTGTTGCATGAATCAATTCTCAGCATGATCATGCAACTAGTCCTAGATCACAACAAGCATTCTGGTCCATTTCTTGAAGGATTTGACTTGGATATTATTAAATTTGTATTACCAAATCAATCAATCATATCTATAGTTTGAATTATCATGAATGTCAAACTTTTTAGCGATAGATCCAAAAGTATAACTAAATCGACCACACAAAATGCAATCCTTGACCCTACTAGATCCTTAAACTAATGGTTGAGAGGCATGAAAACAAACATATGTACGTCTACGTGCCTGGTTATACATCAGATTAGATAATCAAGACATCAGCATGTTTTCTTATCAGTGTTACGTGCAACTGAAGTGTTAAGAGGCTCTCTACACAATGTCTCAATGATCCAAAAGGTAATTTTGCAAGATCTAAAATGATTGATTGTTTCCCTAATTTGTATTAAATGATATGACGCAGAATGGAAGCGAAACACTATATTCGTTCTAGCAAAACGTCCTTGATACAAGGAAAATTTAAATATTACAACTCTAGAATGCTAGAGAGGAAATATACAATACTAGCTTTGTATTGATTGATGTGTGTTTATTGAGCTTGGGGAGCTATCTATTTATAGGAGCTCTTAGGACTAAAGATTTCCTAAACTTCCTATGTGGGAGAAAAACAACCAAATAGTACTATTCATAGTAATAATACTATTTACAACATAAGAAAGATAATAAATGGCAAACTTTGGGTAACTAAAAAATTATCTTTAGGTGAGGATTGAAGCCGATTCTTGTTATGAACTTGTTGTACTTCATGAGATCTTCGCAACTATATATAGTACTCCTCCATAACGCATCCTCGTGTAAAGATTTAAGGCCCCAAAGTAGGGTTCTTGAGAATGTTTATTTGTTCTTCTTCTTGAGTTTGATTTTCTCAATCCTTTTCATGAATTCATTTGAATCATGTTCCACATCAATCCCTTTCACTTGAGAAAAACTCGCCCTCAAGTTAATTTCTGGATATAAAGAACCTTCATGTGGGTAGTAATCATATAAGTCAGCAACATTGAAGGCTCTTGAGATTCCCCAATCTTCCGGAAGATCAACCACATAAGCATTGTCATTGATCTTCTTCAAAATTTGGTAGGGACCATACTTCTTTGGATTCAACTTGTTGTAGGTACCCATTGGAATTCTTTCTTTCCTCAAGTAGACCATAACCATATCCCCTTCTTTAAATACATTCACCCTTTTATACTTATCAGCTACAGCCTTGTATTTGGCATTACAGGCTTCCAATCTCTGTTTCACCTCTTCTTGAATAGACTGCACTTGTTCCGCCATTTTATTTGTTGCAATGCTCTCATTAGAGAATTTCGGCAATTTAACCAAGTCTAGAGCATGCTTTGGTACCTTCTTGTAGACAATAAAAAATAGTGATACTCTAGTTGAGCTGTGGATTGCACTATTATAGGAAAACTCAGCTTATGCAAGTGCAAAATCCTATTGTCTCGGCTTATCTTGGCAAATACAAAGAACCAAATTTGCCAAGGTTCTGTTGGTTGCCTCGGTTTGACCATCAGTTTGAGGATGAGCTGTGCTGCTAAACTTCAGACTTGCATCGAAGCGCTTCCATAATGTGAGCCAGAAGTGAGATAGAAATTTAGAATCTTTATCAGAAGTGATGGATTTTGGGACTCCATGGAGTCGCACAATCTCTTGGAAGAATAGTCTTGCAATATGTATTACATCTGAAGTCTTCCTGCAAGGGATGAAATGCGCCATCTTTGAAAATCTATCCACGATCACAAATACAGAGTCTACTCCCCTTTGGGTTCTTGGCAATCCCAAGGCGAAATCCATGGACAAATCTTTCCAAATATCTTATGGTATAGGCAACAGCATATAGAGTCTCGTGTTTTGTGTCTTGCCTTTTGCAGTTTGACAAATTGGACATTTCCTCACGAACTTGCCCACATCTCTTTTGATTTCTGGCCAGAAATACCTCTCCTCCACACTTGCAATAGTTTTATCTTGTCCAAGATGTCTACCGAGTCCTCCTCCATGCAAATCTCGAATGATTTTCTCCCTCAAGGATGTCCTCGGGATACAAAGTCTGTTACCTTTGAAAAGGTAATCATCATGGACGTAGAAGTCTCTGGTTAAGTAATATACAAAGTCTCGAATGATAAACACTTGGTTGCTTTGACAAGTGTTTATGCCAAACTTCATTAAAATCTTTATCCTCTAGGTAGAGATCCTTCAGACATTCAAACCCTACAACTTCGCCACTTAAAGTGACTAGCAAAGTTTCCCTTTTACTCAAGGCATCGGCAACACGGTTGGAAGCTCCTGATTTATGTTTAATAACATAAGGAAATTGCTCCATATATGAAGCCCACCTTGCATGCATTTTGTTCAAATGTTTTTGACTCTTGAAATGCTTCAAGGCTTCATGATCATAATATATTACAAATTCATGTGGAATTAAGTAATATTCCCAATGTCGTAAAGCTTGAAGCACAACATATAACTCCTGCTCATAGGTTGACCATTTTTGACGTGCCTCGTTTAGCTTTTCGCTATAGAATGCAACAGGTCTTCCTTCTTGAGATAATACTGTCCCAATGCCAATTCCGCTTGCATCACATTCCACTTCAAAAACTTTATCAAAATTCAGCAACACCAAGACAGGTGCAGTTGTCAACTTTTCTTTGATTTGTGCAAAACTTTTGTCAGTAGCCTCGCTCTACTGGAATTTCCCTTTTCTTTAAGCAATCAGTGATAGGAGCAACAATACTGCTAAAATTCTTGATGAACCTCCTGTAAAATGTGGCTAAGCCATGAAAGCTTCTGACTTCAGTGACTGTCTTTGGAGTCGGCCAATCTCTGATTGCTCGAACTTTCTCATCATCAACATGGATTCCTTCAGTACTTACAATGAAGCCCAAGAAAACTAAGCGATTTGTCATAAAGCTGCATTTTTTTAAGTTGACAAATAGCTTGTTGTCTTGAAGGACTTTCATAATCTGACGTAGGTGGTCCACATGCTCTTCTTTGTTGTGGCTATAGATCAAAATGTCGTTGAAATAAACCATGACAAACCTTTCGATAAATGGCTTGAGGACTTGATTCATAAGGCGCATGAATGTACTTGGTGCGTTGGATAGTCCAAATGGCATGACTAACCATTCGTATAAGCCTTCCCATGTTTTGAAAGAAGTTTTCCATTCATCTCCCGGCCTTATACATATTTGGTGATAGTCGCTGCGCAAGTCAATCTTCGAGAAAATTGTTAACCCTTGTAATTGATCCAACATATCCTCCAGTCAAGGTATAG
This sequence comes from Ehretia macrophylla, assembly GCA_037974665.1. Taxonomy (NCBI): domain Eukaryota; kingdom Viridiplantae; phylum Streptophyta; class Magnoliopsida; order Boraginales; family Ehretiaceae; genus Ehretia; species Ehretia macrophylla. The sequence continues at coordinate 37,064,775 of CM075782.1, read as the reverse complement.
GGAAACGATACCTGAATGTGATTATGTTGATGGCTTGGCTATCCACACACATTCTCCATTCTTTCTTGGGTGTCAACAAAGCTGGTACTGCACACGGACTCATACTTTCTCTAATATGCCCCTTGCGCATTAATTCTTCTACCTTCTCTTTTAGTATCTCATTCTCCTTTGGGCTCATCCGGTAGTGAGGTAGATTCGGCAAAATTGCTCCAGGGACTAAGTCAATGTGATGCTGGATGTCCCTCATTGGTGGAAGTCCATCAAGTAATTCATCTGGAATAATTTCTTTAAATTCTTCCAATATGTGTTGTACCTCCTCTGGGACTGTTTCTTCATGCGATTCCTCTCCTTTGACTATAAGAGCAAAAGTTTCTCTGGTCTCATTTGATTCTTTGAAGAATTCATTTGCAGAATCTACCATAATAAGGAAAGACTTCCCCTCTACTTTAGAAGTTTTGGGTCGATCTTTGTTGGTTGGGAGGATTGCTATTTTCTTTCCATTCCACCAGAAAAAATAGACATTTGTTCTTCCTCGATGAGTTGCATCAACGTCATATTGCCACGGTCGCCCAAGTAGAATATGACAGGCATCCATGTCAATTACGTTACACATGATTTTATCCTGGTAAGATTTTCTGATAGAAATAGGAACTTTGCACACCTCTGTGACCTTTATTGAAGGTCCTTTCTTGACCCACCCAATCTTGTATGGTGTTGGATGAGGTTCTGTGGGCAGCTTCAAGTGATTCACCAAAGCTCTTGAAACAATATTCTCCCAACTCCCGTTGTCAATTATAAGGTTGCATACCTTTTCTTGAATACTGCATTTTGAATGAAAGATGTGTTTGCGCTGGGATGAGTCTTCTTGTTTCGAGGTGTACAATAATCGTTGAATGACACACGTCACTTGTTCTCCATCTTCGTCTGCAATTTCAACATCCTCCAAGTCATCATCATTATTGTATTCAGCTTCTTCATCACACTCATTATCATAGTCTGCTAGATTGACAGACTTGCGAGCTCGGCATTCATTGGAACGATGACCAGGTTCTCCACATTTGAAACATTTTCCACTTGTTGGCCTAGCATATGGATTATTGGGTCGGGTGGTATTCGATGTCTGTCTAATTGATTTGGCCACCCCTTGATTGCTAGTGCTTGTATTGTGAGTAGAAGGACGAGTTGCTTCTTCTGCAACTTGTTTGCCTCTGTCAGGATTCAAACTAACTAGTGCAAAAGGAGCTTGTCGAGTGGAAGGACGAGCCAAAAGCATTTCTGCCTTTAATGCCATGTTGTAACCTTCATCAACGGTCCATATTGGAGCTAATGTCATCCTCTCCAGAATTGTAAATTTCAAGCCGTTGAGGTATCGTGATGTTTGCTGTTCCTTCGACTCTGATATATTGCACCTAGCAGTAAGGCGCAGAAATTCATCAGTGTATTCTCTCACTGATCGATGACCCTGGCTACATTTTTGGTATTGTTGGAACAAGTATTGTTCATAATCTGGAGGAAGAAATCTTCCTTTCAGTTGTTGTTTCATCTTTCTCCAAGTCCGAACGGGTGCTTTTCCTTGTCGCCTTCTATTGTTTTGCAAGGTGTCCCACTAAGCAGCTGTACCGCCCTTTAATTTGTAGGCGACTAGTTTTACTTGTTTGTCCTCCGGTACATCTATCATGTCAAAGAATTTTTCAACTTCATAGCACCAATCAAGAAATGCTTCAATATTAAGATCGCCGTTGAAGTTGGGAATGTCGGCTTTAGGACAATATTCGTCGAAGCCTTGTCCTCTCCTGGGTGCATGTTGATGCCTTTGATTTATTTCTTCGTCACTGTCAGATTCCTCTTCATATGTTGATGGTCTGTGATGTCGAGCAAAACCATGTTGATGAGGATGTTGTGGTTGATTTCCTGCTCGTGGTTGTGTTTGGTTGATTCCTCGGTAGTTTAGGAGCTCTTCATCAGATTCATCTTCATAGGCTAGTTGCCTATGACGAATTGCAAGGTCGCGTTGATTGAAAGGTTGGCCACGAGCATCTTCTCTGGCACGATTGATCCCACCATTGTCACGAGCCCTGTTGGCGTTTAGGCTCAAGTTAGAAAGGATGTCGCGAATCTCTCGGAGTTCACGGGTCACATTTTCTTCTTGAGCTTGTATCGCCGTCCAAAGGGCCTCCATCCCTCAATCACCGTCAATAGGATGGCCGCCTTCGCCTCTGCTATGGCTGCTACCAGCAATGATTGATGTCGATGTTGTCACTATCTCTACCGCCATTGTTGTTCTTGGATGCCATCTTCTCTGGCTTATAGGTTTGTAATTTAATCGGTCGAATTTTCTGATGCACAGGATCCACTATACGTGGCAAGTGCAGAGCATATGACTCAATCGACCAATCAAGCTTTCTGATGCACAGGGTCCACTATTAGTGGCAAGTGCAAAGCATACAGCTCAATTACAACTACAACCCTCTAAACTAGGACTGTCGAACTTGGTTTTGGTGCCAACTGACGCAGAACGGAAGTGAAACACTAAATTCATTCTAGCAAAACGTCATTGATACAAGGAAAATTTAAATATTACAACTCTAGAATGCTAGAGATGAAGTATACAATACTAGCTTTGTATTGATTGAGGTGTGTTTATTGAGCTTGGGGAACTATCTATTTATAGGAGCTCTTAGGACTAATTAAAGATTTCCTAAACTTCCTATGTGGGAGAAAAACAACCAAATAGTATTATTCATAACAATAGTACTATTTACAACATAAGAAAGATAATAAATGACAAACTTTGGGCAACTAGAAAATTATCTTTAGGTGAGATTTGAAGCCGATTTTTGTTATGAACTTGTTGTACTTCATGAGATCTTCGCAACCATATATAGTACTCCTCCATAATGCATCCTCGTGTAAAGATTTAAGGGCCCAAAGTAGGGTTCTTGAGAAGGTTTATTTGTTCTTCTTCTTGAGTTTGATTTTGTCAATCCTTTTCATGAACTCATTTGAATCGTGTTCCACATCATGATAAAACCAATATCAATCGACCATAGAATGAAGTACGTCCAGGTCTACTTTCAAATATTTTTAACATAGCAATATATGTAAGAAAATCCTATTTCTGGAGAGAAATGTTTCTCTAGCCCAATGTTTTGAGCTCCATTTGCTCTGAGAGAAAAAGAGTGCATATCCTCGCAGATCACACGCAAATAACTATCCTAGAAGTCTGGCAGATGAAGCCAGTAAGGACAACACAATGTGATTTCTATCCTGACATCCTACATTTTTTTAGAATGATTCAACTTTGTGCTCTCATCTAAACAACAAAACGCAGCAACGACAAAAGTGTTAGAATATAAACATTATTATGTACATTATTGTATTTATTCTAACAAAAAGAACGTAAACACATGGAATTAAACTAGAATCTTGCCTAAGAATAAACAAAGATGTTACCCACAACAAAAGAGAAAAATTACCTTCTGAAGGATCAGTAACCTGGCCAGTAGCCCCTCTAAGAAATGAAAAGCAACGCAAGCTGACCATCAAGACCACCACAATGGCTAATCTTTGTGACTGATGCATCCTAGAAGTTCCTATTTGTCCAAAACTTTCAAACATCTCTTACATGTACACCCAATAAAGCTCAGAAAATATTAGGGACTTCCACATGATCACCAAAAAACTACTAAATGTAACATGTAGACACGGTTTTTCAATATAATTAACGTAACAAATTCTAAAAAAATTAAAGTTTGAACTAATTGAAGAAGATGGTCTAGCAAGAATCAACAATGAACCAAAAAAAAAAAAACTTGAAATAGAGAATGAAAAAATAATGAAGCGTGTTTCAAGAAAAACTACTAAATTTGCATATAGACATAGTTTTTCAACATAATTAACATACCAAGAAATTGAAGTTAAACAAATTGAAGAAGATGATCCAGCAAGAATCAGCAAAGATCAATCAAAGACAACAACTATAAAAGAAAATGAAAAAGAACAAAGCATGTTTTGAAATGAAAAAAAATGGTAGTACAATGCACTAAGTCCTCGCTACATACGAGTCTATAGAAGGGTCGCCCCTACTTTAGTTTGAAGATAAACAAACAATTAAAAAGCGTTTAAAAAACAAATGGCTAGCCAAGAAAAGCAAATTAATAGGATTTCATAAATAAAAATAATTCAGTACACGAAACTCGGGAAAAAACTTACTAAGAGAAATGATGATGATGAAGAAACTGAGTTTTGGGATATGTGGAAGTTTTCTTTGCTGGTAGAAGAAAAAGAAAAGGTAAATGGGGTTGACTTGGATGGCCATTGGAGATGATATGGGAAGAGTTAGATAGAATAGGTGATGAGAGCAAAGCAGCCATCTTTTTCTTTAGCAGTTTAAAATAAGTTTTTACAGATTGATGTTTAGAAAGGATGGCAAGTTGGCTACTTTTGTTGGTTTTGTTTACGTATTTGGGCTTTGTTGTATTTGACTTTTTGGAGGGAGTTGTTTTTTTGACGCTATCAAGGTGAAGATGGATGATTATTGAATTCTGAAAGTGACTGAGGAAACAAAGGATATCCAAGTTCACACTTGGTACTCTTACATGGATATTAGGGACAGAATATTCATATGGTAAATGGATGCTACGATTGTGAGATATGATCAGTGGATTTCTTATACATTTTTTATACTAAATCAATTACATGACTAAGAGATAAGAGTGGGTTTCGCATATAGTTTTCACACTCAACAAGACTATTTGGTAGGATTGGATGAAAGACTTTTGTTATACTTAGTACACTTGAATAATGATTGGATTCGTAAAGAAAAAGAAAGGAAAGGCGATTCCACGTTTAAATAGTATAAAATATTAGAGAAAAGTAAGGAAATAAAAAATTTTATGCTTACATGTTTAGATTAGAAAAGGATAGGAAAGAAAGAAAAAATTTTAGATATGAAGTTATTAGGATAAAGTACACAAGACCATCTGTGCTTTTGCAAATCTGCACAATACCCGCCGTAATTTTAAAAGTATACAGTACCCCATGTGGTTTCTAAAACTAATCACAGTAGTCTCATCCGTAAAAAAATCTGTCTATTTTAACAGAAAGTATGATGCAAGTGCATCAAATGCGTTTATTCAAAGTTTTTTTTACTTAAATTATTAATTGTTTGAACAAAAATATCCATTTTTTCAACCCTAAAGAAAAAAAATATGTGTCATATAAGGGTATTTTTGTCTAAACAATTAATAATTTAAGCAAAAAAAAATATTGAATAATCACATTTGATGTATCTACATCACACTTTTTGTTAAAATAGACGGGTTTTATAATAGGATGGACTATTATGCTTAGTTTTAAAAACTACTAAGGGATACCATGCACTTTTAAAACTACGGAGGTATTGTACAGCTTTATAAAAGTATATGAGAGTCGTGTACATTTTACCCAAGTTATTAATGTATCAAAAGCAATAATAAGAGAGAGGATAATATTTTTTGTTATGATATGGGTAGTTTTGTCTTTCTGCACACTATCGGCTTGTTTGTTTCCTTTACCCTCAATTTTGAGATACAAAATGACCTCATAAATGCTATGTTTGGGTTTGTGAAGGAAAAGAAAGAGAAGTGAGATAAAAGAAAAAATCATAAAAGAGATGAAAAGAAATGAGTTTTCTTGTTTGGATTGTAAACACAAAAAATAAAAATAATAAAAAAAGAAGGGACTATGATTCTTCGTTTTCATTGGAGAAATGAAATGAATGAACAATTTTAAATAACAAGTTACTTAGATTTATTATGTTAAAAATATATCTAAAATATTATGTAAACGTAATAGACACTATTAAAGCCGACTTATCCATATTTTTCTTTTCCTACATAAATCCCATATTCGAGATATTGAAATTCGCTCGTTAATGATTATTCAATCCCAAAAATCTATTGCGATTTCAGTAGCAAACTAGGGTCTAAGGATCTCCAAACCTAAGTTGGGGCGAAAACTCCAAAACAAAGATGAGTTCCAAACCTTTCTCTAATAATAAGGTAAGCTTTCAAGCTACCGCCCTTTTCTAGAAGGAGCGGGTGTAGTAAACTGCAACTATGAAAAGATTGGAAGATATGGCCTAAGAAGGTGATAGCCTTGTAGATTTGTTCCTATGGTTCGATCCTTCCCAGTAAAACGCGACATGTTCGAATTCTGATTGCTTTTATGTGAGAAAGAGGGACCACCCTCTAAGCTTAAGTATTCCTTAATGACCGATAGCATACAAGTACCTTAGGGAAAGGTGAAAAGAACCCTATTAATTAAGGAGTTTAATAGAGAATCTGAGATCCGATGCAGACAATTAGTTGAAGGAGTAGAGTTTAGCGTTTGACTTTTTGGTAAAATGTACTCACTCTAACAGCATACCTTTTGCATAATGGGTCAGCAAAGAAATAGAAAGAGTGGCTTAAGTCATTAGGTATAGGCGCTTTACATAATTGAATTCAAATGCAATCCTTCCCCTTCCATTCTTTTCTGTTGAGAAAAAAAGAACAAAGAATCCAAACACAGTGCAAGAGATTTTATAATCCCTTTGTTTCCTTTCTCCTTACTATCAATTCAAATCCTTTTCTTCTTTCTTTTCCACCATTTTACTCAATCCAAACACTTTGTGCATTTTCATATCTTCAATCATGCCTACACCATATGAACAATGAACTAATTGGTCCATATGAAATTACCCACAACATTATGTGAACATTTGTCATGTTGGATACTTTAAAATAATGCAAAAAGGTCCGTATAAGTAAGGTTGATGAAAAATAATGCAAAAAGGTCCGTATAAGTAAGGTTGATGAAAAATAAAAACAAAAAAATATAAAAATAAAAATAAAAAATAAAAAATCAGACGCAATAGCTAGAAATGAGTTTAATGGGCAAGTATATAGTTGAAAAGATCAAAGTTGGCTTATGAGCTAATTCAAAAGGGTTTGAGGCCTTATGTCCACTCCTCTATTTGTTTTAAATTATTATACAGGTAGGGCGCTAATAAAAACCTTACCACTTCAAGGTGGTTTGCAAAAAATAATATTTAGAGCAAGGATGGATTCAAAATTTTATTTTAGTGGGGGCTAAAATTTATAATTTTTGTACTATATAAACATATATGTTTTTTTTTTCAACGGCAACTAATTAATCTTTTAAACTAAAAATACATAAATAATTAAATTTTTAACGTTTTTCTTGACTAATAGAGATTGTAATAGAGAACCTGAGATCCGATGCAGACAATTAGTCGAAGGACTAGAGGTTAGAGTTTGACTTTTTAGTAAAATGTACTCACTCTAACAACATACCTTTTGCATGATGGGTCAGCAAGGAAATGGGAAAAGCGACTTAAGTCATTAAGTATAGGCGCTTTCCATAATTGAATTCAATCGCAATCCTTCCCCTTCCATTCTTTTTTGTTGAGAAAAAAAGAACAAAGAATCCAAACATAGTGCAAGAGATTTTTAATCCCTTTGTTTCCATTCTCCTTACTATCAATTCAAATCCTTTTCTTCTTTCTTTTCCACCATTTTACTCAATCCAAACACTTTGTGCATTTTCATATTTTCAATCATGCCTACACCATATGAACAATGAACTAATTGGTCCATATGAAATTACCCACAACATTATGTGAACATTTGTCATGTTGGATACTTTAAAATAATGCAAAAAGGTCCGTATAAGTAAGGTTGATGAAAAATAAAAATAAAAAAATCAGACACAATAGCTAGAAATGAGTTGTTTAATGGGCAAGTATATATTGAAAAGATCAAAGTTGGCTTATCATGAACTAATTCAAAAGGGTTTGAGGCCTTATGTCCACTCCTCTATTTGTTTTAAATTATTATACAGGTAGGACTCTAATAAAAACCTTACCACTTCAAGGAGGTTTGCAAAAAATAATATTTAGAGCAAGGATGGATTCAAAATTTTATTTTAGTGGGGGCTAAAATTTATAATTTTTGTACTATTAAACATATATGCTTTTTTTTTCAATGGCAACTAATTCATTTTTTAAATTAAAAATACATAAATTTTTAAATTTTTAACGTTTTTCCTGACTAATAGAAATTACAGCCCCCACTAGCCAATAAACGCATCTGCCACTGATTTACAGGGAATTCTTTGTCTTTGAATGAGATTTGGTCTTTTCAACATAATCTTTATTTTGACCAAAAAAGACATAGTCTTTATTAATGGTCCAATGAATCAATTAATTGAAGCAAGGGTATGTTGTTTTTTATTAAGCCAAAACATATAATTTATGGATTTTAACCAACCAATACTTCATCATATTGGGTATATATAAACACATAGTTGGAACACACTTCGAGGCACAACATCAACATGGGACATCAAAATAGTTTAAAGCTTTCCATGTTAAAATCTGTGAGGTTCTTATTGTTCCCTTTGGTTTTAATAAACTTCTCAAAGTTTACCTCAGCATCACCATACAATATTCCGAGGCTAAGTCCATTCTCGAAAACAATTCTACAAACACCTAATCAAACCAAATCTTCATCTCTTTCAGATGATTTCAAGACATATTATTACACACAAACGTTGGATCACTTCAACTATGCACCTGGAAGCTATGCCACTTTCAAACAAAAATATGTTGTCAATTCCAAATACTGGGGTGGTGCAAAGGCTAATTCACCAATCTTTGCTTATCTTGGTGCTGAACAGCCACTCGATGATAGTGTAATTTCAAGCACTATTGGATTTCTTACTGATAATGCACCTCGCTTTAAGGCTCTTCTAGTCTACATAGAGGTAAAATTTTGATGTCTTTAATGTGGGTGGTATGATACCATGGCAAGCTTTTTGCTTAATTATTGTAATGCTTCTCACTTTTTTGTTTCTTTGAGTAATATTTTATGTCACTCGGGTGATACTTTATCCCTTGTTGGATTCAGATTTCTCGTTTATGTGGCAAAAACTCTATGTACAGAGAATTGTGAAGCATTATCCGAGTGATATACAAATATATATATATATATATATATATATATATAACAATTGTCTCTTTCTTTATCATTTCCTTACTATATGAGGCCTTGGTTCTGTTCAGCATCGATTTTATGGAAACTCAGTTCCATTTGGATCAATGGAAGAAGCCATGGAAAATGATACCACTCGTGGTTATTTCAACTCAGCACAAGCTATAGCTGATTTTGCAGAGGTGTTGATGCACGTAAAGGAAAACATTTCTTCACCATATTCTCCAATTATTGTCGTTGGAGGATCTTATGGAGGAAGTAAGTATTAAATTACCGTATGATTTAAAAGTTTAATATGTTAGAAAAGAAGTTTTATATTTATTTATTTTTTTCAATACATCTCAAACATGCAAGTAGGATTCGTTTTTCTGAGACTTGAACCTAGGATCCTTTAATACTTGACTTTTGATTTCGTATTAAATTATCGCCTCATCTAAAATCTTCCATCATTCGAGATGAGTTTTTATATTTATTTATTGTATTATCTCTTGACCAGCTTGCATGAATACTTATTTCTTTCCATATTCATGAAAATTTTGCAGTGCTTGCTTCATGGTTCCGGCTTAAGTACCCACACGTTGCTGTCGGTGCTTTAGCCTCATCAGCTCCTATTCTTTACTTCGATGACATTACTCCACAAAATGGATATTACTCTATTGTCACTGAGGATTTCAAAGTATATATGTAAAAAGTTTTTTTATTTTATGTTATTATTATTATTATTTTATTATTTTCTGTTTCTCTTTTTGGTTGCAAATGTTTAGAGTTTCTGAAATGCATTTTTGGTGGTATTGCAGAAAGCCAGTATGAGCTGTTACCAAACTATACGAAAATCGTGGTCTGAAATTGACAAAGTCGCTTCCAAGCACAATGGTCTCTCCATTCTGAGTCAGAGATTCAATACTTGCTCGTAATCCTTTTAATCTCTTCCATTATTCGTTTTTCGTTCGTGAAAATAGTTTTTTGCAAAAATATTAGAGATTTTGTTTCTTGATCTTGATCGTGAAAACAGCTTTTTGTAAAAATGTTAAAAATTATGTTTCTTGACGGTGAAAATAGTTTCTTGTAAAAATATAAGAAAATCTTTTTTTTTATTTTTTTATTTGTTATAAACATGGAAATAGTTTCTTAAAAAATGCAAGATATGTAAGTTTACATATAATACACTATAATATGACTTCGACCCTTTTTCTGAACTCACAACGAGAACTTCGTGCACTACACTACATTTTTAGTTTTGTATTACTTAATTATTCTCGTCCTTTATTGTAAAGATAAACATGCAATATCATATCACACATTAATTAATCCCAAAAATTTCTTTCTCCCTCCTTTAGGCAATTAAACAGTTCTTCTGTGCTGAAAGATTTCTTGGTCTCAGTGTACTCTTATGCTGCTCAATACAATGTTCCACCAGTGACTATGGTTTGCGGTGGAATTGATGGAGCCCCCAAAAAAAGTGATATTCTTGGTCGCATATTTGCTGGTATTGTTGCTTACTTTGGAAACAAAACGTGCATTGATCCAAATTATTACAATTATCCCAGTGAAACAATCATTGGATGGAATTGGCAAGTAAGTTATATAATGTATATATAATAGGGAAAATTTCATTACTAGTCGTCAACTAGTATAATTACTCAAATTCTCAAAATAGTTTCAGATTATTTAAAAGTCATATTATGAGAGCTCAACGTTTACTATAAGTGTTCAAAATAGTCTCTACTGCTATCTTTCGAGTAATGCACGACAGAAATGGTCATGTGATCATGCACGTGCCATTTTTGGTAATTAACTTGAAAATTTGAGTATAAATTAAAGATCAATTTGAAAATTTGGATGATGATTTTTGTGAATATAATAAATTTCCAAACTATTTAGCACTATCATCTCTTCGTTATCAATGGTGATTGATCATTCTGAGAGTTCCGTCAATTGAGTTTTAGTTAACTAATAACTCGTCAATTTTCACAACACTTGCTTTTCCTGAATTATCTATCTTTAGAAGTAGGTTCCATATCAAGTCTTGAATTAATCATTTTATACACTAACATTATGCTTAATTAACTCATTTTTTTTAACAGGTGAAGCATATATATTTGAATATTATGAATATTGTGAAAATAATTTCTTTTTGTTTAAAGACTTGTAGTGAAATGGTCATACCCATTGGTCGCGGTAGCAATGATACCATGTTTCCACCAGAACCTTTCATTATGTCCGAATTCAATGATTTATGCAAGAGCTTATATGGTGTTCCACCTCGACCTCATTGGGTGACAACTTACTATGGAGGCCATGTATGTTACTCCACTCATCTTACATGCATGTTTTTAATATGTATTAATATTTTTCAAGTATTACAATGGCATTTCAATCATTTATTTTAATTTTAAACTTTAAAAATAAGAGGAAAAGTAAAATATCGGATATTTTGAATGAAATGAATAGCTGAAATGAAATATTGAAATGTTAGAATAACATCAGTTAGCTAGGAAAGGATCGTAATTTCATTACAATTGTATATATAATGCATTTACATTAATATTTTATTACACAAAATTGCAGGATATAAAACTGATTCTTCATCGATTTGCTAGCAACATCATCTTCTCCAATGGCCTACGAGATCCATATAGTAGTGGCGGGTATTTGAAATGTTATCTTGGTTCTCAAATATTTATTATGTGGGATAATATTTATTATTCTTATTTTATATTTTGCGTCTCTTGATTGTAGGGTCTTAAAGGACATATCAAACAGTCTCCTAGCAGTCTATACAGTCAAAGGTGCGTAGTCGGACTCTTAAGCCCAAAACTCTAAGAGACCGTGGTCAATATACTCATTGGGTTGTGGAATTGTACTCTCTACTGATCTCATAAACTATTTTAAAATATCATCACATTTTAAGTCTATAAATTAAATAATTTTGCTCTCGCTTAACCTCACATCTACATTTTTTTATTTTTTATTTTTGGAGACTACTTAATCGGCCCCACTAACAAAATATTCTGAATATATCCCTTCTAATAGACACAAGCTCACTCTACCAAACCTAAAAGTCAAATTTATGTATATATATTTCAGATAACTAAAAACAATATGATCACAAGTAAATCTCCATTGTTTTATTAGTACTAATATAAGCCGTGAAATTTTGCAGGCACTCATTGCTTAGACATACTTCCATCAAGGAAAAGTGATCCGCAATGGTTGGTCATGCAACGGAAGATTGAGGTTGATATCATTGAAGGATGGATAGCCAAATATTATGCTGATCTTTTAGCCTCCAAAAAAGGCTGAAAAAAATTGCAGTGACTTCTCATCCACTTTCATAGTGATTGTGGGGAAAGTTCGAAAGAAGGGTCTTGCCATTTGCCTTTTCACTCGTGGGGTCTTTAACATAATTCGATCCACTATGATCTTAGAATTTATACCACCTTAGAATGTGAAGCTTGCCGTTTGCCGATAGTGCTTGCCAATAATCATTCAACATGTACACTTCTCATCACTCAAGCAAAGCCTTTGAAGGCATACATTGAATTTCATAGGAGGTGAGAATAAGCGTAAAGGAGGAGCAAATTAAGATTTTGGGATTGATAAGGGATGTTAATGTAATCGTAGTGTAATATATCTTACGCAATTTCGCATCATATATTAGGCAATCGTGTACTTATAGTTTAGACAATAATTCTGTATTAAATTAGTTACCATGTTTAACTAGCTTGGCCAACAAGGCATTGTCATATATATAGCTTGTCTATGTAATTATACCATTGATATATCAATATGCAGAGAATATTCCTCTCAATTCTCTCTCGTTAACTTGGCATCACAGCCACCGTTGATGGTGGTTCTTAAATTTTTTTTTTCAGCCACCACGCCTTGTTTCCCAATTACTCGTGCACCAAATTTCCTCTTCAATCACTCTCTGACAGCAGCTAAAACGAAACAACACCTATCGTATCATATATCAAAACAAAGATCTCGAAGATATCTTTCTTCCGCCACAAAAATCAGTCTGATCCGATGTTGCACGCACCTCCACGAGCGCTTGAAGGTTCTGCCTACTAATTCGAAAAAAAAAAAACCCTTCCCAGAGTTTTTCAACGTTCCAATGAGGGATAAATACCTGACTTGGTGTGCAATACCAAATATACTCTTGGACAGCATGGAGTTGGTCGATGATCAGGGTAAGGCTAGGACGCCCAACCTAATTACTGTAGATGACTGACCTATCGATCATGCCCAGGACTTAGAACCTTTGGGTTTAAGTGAATTAGGACCTTAAGATTGTAGGTCGAGTATCCGTAAAATTTAAGGGAATATTCTCTAAAATAGTATAAATATTTTATTCATTCGCAGCAAAAGATAGCTCATTTACTCTCTAAATACTCCCGACTTAAATATTTTCATTTGAGTCATACAAATTACTAACTTGAAGATCGGAGTTGTCTCACGAGGATAGTCCGCCATTTGTTCACTACGGGTTAGTTCAGATCTAGACCTGAGATAGACGAGTAATGCTAGACATCACCCTTTTTTTATCACCCAATTATCACCTCCTAATTGGCTTTTGCCAACTAGATAAATTTATTTTATTATCTCTTATTTTGTTAATTTTTCTCTCTCTTAAATTTTCTTTTTTTTTCTTCTTAATGCTTCCAATCATCTCTTTCTCTCTCTTTTCTTTAATCCTACCAAATATTCACTCTTCTCTTTTACCATTCATTGCATTTTTTTTTTCAAATCTCTTCTCTTCTTGACGAATTCATAATTGCCAAATATGAAAAAAAAAGGGTGAAGTGCATCACACCCCCTTATACTTTAGCGAAAGTGCATAACACCCCCTTATACTTTAAAAACCCCTTGAACTAGTCCTTGTAGTTTTCCAAAAGTGCACAACAACTCCCTGCCATTAAAAAATCCGTTAAATTTAACGGAGAGTGTACTTCACATGCGTTAAGTGAGATTTTTATTAATTTTAACAAATTTATCTATTAAATAATTATAAGAATTGACCAAATTATCCTTTTTATAAAAAAACAAAAAATAAATAAATATAAAAATAGTCATCTTCCCCAAGACCCCTACATCCCCACCCCTCCCCCAAGCCCCGTCACACCCCCACCCCGTCAACACTCTCCCTATCCAGCTGTGTTGTGTGTGTGTGGTATATATGTACACGTGTGATTTTTTTTTTTTGTGTGTATATATATATATATACATATGTAATTCACGAGATTACTGCTTAGATTTTGGCACAACGATGCTGGCTTAGAACAGGGACAAGAACCGATTCCACCATTTTAAGGGAGGAGAGTGTTCTTGCAACGACTATTGGTAGTTATGTGTTGACTATAAAACAATTGCATAAGGTCAGATTGATGATGATTTCTCTTCTGCAACTACAAAAGCGCACGATTGTAAAAGTTCACAGCTGCATTTTGTTGCTGCAATGACAGCATTCATCGAAATCCTATGAAGTCCTGCATTCTCCAACTCATTCAATCCCAGCTATGGCGATGTCTCTCTACATTAATGGCCATGGATGCTGCAACATGAGCGATTCAGTCGCTTAAGCAGCGTGCGTATTTGCAAAATACACAAAAAATCAGTTGAGAAATTCAATTTATGTGTACGAATAAAACACTCTTAACCAACATCGATCAAATGCAGTAATTAAATGCCATATCCATTATAAATAGTACAGACACTGAATCTGCTAAGAATGAAGATATAAAGGTGTCCTGCGCTCTCTCATGAAAACATATTCACCTACCAAGTCAGTATGCAAGTGATTACAGGCCATTAGCAAGCTTTTATCTTGTATATGTGTGTGTATTTTTTATTTTTTATTTTGTATATATATATATATATATTTCTTTTTCTTTTATTTTTTTAGTCTAAAAAAAGAGAAAAATGATAAATAAAAAAAAAAGAAATGATAAAAGATTGAGGGTATTTATGTCTTTTTTACAAAATCCGTTATATTTAACAGATTTTTTAACTGTAAGGGGGTGTTGTGCATTTTTTAAAATCACAAGGACTAGTTCCGGGAGTTTTTGAAGTATAAGGGGTTATTGTGCACTTTCACTAAAGTACAAGGGAGTCTGGTGCACTTCTGAAAAATAATATATCCTCATGAACAAAAAGAAACTCAAAGATGTATATACGTCTTAAAAATAACGTTTCATGTGACAAAAACTTAACCAATTCTCTCAATAAAAGCTTATTAAGCTTTGCTTTTGTTTTTGCATTTACCATCTTTTGACAAAGCAAAATAACAAATTATTTGTCTCAACACCACTCATTGACGAGCAAGTGTTTGAATAAATAATATTCTGACATCCATAAGTCGCCCTTGATGTGCCTGGAAAAGCGCATGGCGAGGAAGCCATTCTTTTTTATTATAGGATGCATAAATTTTAAAAAATAGTAAAAAGAAGCAATAAATATCAAGGCAATTTCTAAAATTAGAAGTACATATGTTGATGTAGGAGTTTCTTTATAAAAGTTCCTTAGGATATTCGGATATAACTTGATAGAGTCTGATACATCATTTAAATTCTTTACCTGTAAGACGTGAAAGTTGCACAGACTTATTAAGATACGTTTCTAATGGTGCTTGTTGAATTGTGTATTATAAGTATATCTTTAACTGCTCTCAGTCATTATTTTTTTTCTTGTTCGAGTTGCTAATGAACAGAACAATGGCTTTATTTATGCCAAAGTTTTAAAGTGCACATCTGATTAAATAAAAGATTAGAAAGAAAGATAAGATAGAAAATATTAATTAACGGAGAGAGAAAAGGAAAATTAAGAGAGATAAATTAATAAAAAAAGATAGAGAAATAAAATATTTATCTAGTTGGCATGCCAATTAGGATTGCCAACTAGGAGGTGATAATTAGGTAATGAAAACAAAGTGATGTCTACCATTACTCTAAGGGATAAATACCCAACTTGGTGTGCAATACCAAATATACTCTTGGACAACATGGAGTTGGTCGATGATCAGGGTAAGGTTAGGACTCCCAACCTAATTACTGTAGATGACCGACCTATCGATCATCCCCAGGACTTAGAACCTTTGGGTATAAGTGAATTAAGACCTCAAGATTGTAGGTCGGGTATCCATAAAATTCAGGCGAATATTCTCCAAAATAGTATAAATATTTCATTCATTCGTAGCAAAAGGTAGCTCAATTACTCTCTAAATACTCCCGACTTAAATATTTTTATTTGAGTCATACAAATTATTGACTTGAAGATCGGAGTTGTCTCACGAGGATAGTTCGCCATTTGTTCACTACAGGTTAGTTCAGATCTAGACCCGAGGTGGACGAGTTAGTTCAGACCCGTACCCGAGAACATAAGAATCAAGTTTTAACCTTAATAGGGATAATAAAAGATTTGAATTCTAACCCGTTAGTTTAGCAGTGAAATGTTTGATTTGAGTTTTGACTCAAAGTTTATGCCCAAATCAAAGTTCATGAGACAAAAAGAAGTTCATTCCAATTAAAGTAGGATTATGATGAAGTTCCTATAAATAGAACATTTTAACTTAGTTACCACAGAGTCAAAGAAGGTTTTCTTATCCAGAAAGATACAATTAGTATTACAAGTTTCATGCTTTTGTTAGAAAAAATTAATTGTGCAAAAGTTTAGGCTTTTTCTTGCATAAAGTTATGTGAGCGAAAATTTAGATTTTTTCATCCAAATAGTCATTAAATTGTAATAATTATTGAGTAATAGTGGATTATCCCAAATGTGGAATCGTGAATAAGGACAACTAATTAGAACAATGCAGTGAAACTTCATGTGGCTGTTAACTGTAACATAATGCCGAATGTTGACTAGATCCTCTGTTTGGAGGACTTAAGTCAGTAGTATCTATGTTTGGAAAATCAAGCCATACATGGATTAACAGGGGCCAATCGTGAATTTTTATCCAGTGAAAATTATAATTATATAATTTAACGTTTATATATAGATAATTTTTTTTCAATAAAGAATAAATTTATTTTTTAACAAAAAAATATCTTTAAAATATACACAATTTTTTTAAAAAAACAACTGTAATTCACTCGCTAATAAATCTACTCTTGAAATCAGTGAGGGTTAGGCATCCTCAATGGAGTCTCTAAAAAGCAATGATTGCTGTTTTTAGAGACTCCATTGATTAAAAATCAACACCAATGGGGGTTTTTAAAACACTATTTGATAGTTTTTGGTACAAAAATGATATCAATCAAACTTTGAGTCTCCAAAGTAGCAGCTAATCTCCATTTTTTTAACAAATTTGTTGAAGAAAATTGAGACTATAGAAAAAGACAAAATGGAGTCTTTAAAAATGCACAATCTTCAACGAAAAAATAAAAAGTCATATCTGAAAAAAAAAATTGACAAATCTAACAAAAGAGCCGTTTGATTTGTTTGAAATCTGAAAAAAAAAAAATTACCATTGAAAAATTTCTATATATGCAACAAAAAAATATTGCCATCAACAGATTCAACACCATATTTAACAAAAAGGGCCTCACAGATTCAAAACAAAAAAACACAACATATTGACTACCTCTTTTTTCAACAACAGTAAAAAAAAAAAAATATTCACAGAACAAAAAAAAAACAGTGTGGTGGTGATTTCGGTGGTGGTGGGGTGGCACCGGAGAAGGGGGTGGGGTGGGGGAAGTGGGGAAGCAGGGGTGGAGGATGAGGGTGGTGAGGGAAGCGAGAATTCACAAAAAAAAAAAAAAAATTACAACGGGGGTGGAGACTATGGGGGCAGCGGGGAAGGGAATGGGAGCTGCGGGGAAGGGGGGTGGCTGCAGTGGGGGCAGCGGGGAAGGGAGGTGGGGGCGGGAAAGGGAAAGGGAAAGGGAAAGGGAAAGGGTGGGGTGGGGGGTGAGCGACTGTTGTTTGTGTTTTGACGGGGAAAGGGGGCTTTTATATTTAGGGTTAATTTTTTTTTTTGTAATTAAGTTTTATTTATATATTTATTTAGGGTTTTTTTAATTATGATTTTGTAATTAAGCTTTTTTAATTAGATTTTTTAATTAAGGTTTTTTATTTAGGGTTTTTTAATATACTTTTTTTTAATGAGGGTTTTGTATTTTATTTTATTTTATTATTTTTTTAGTTTAGTTTTTTTTGGTTTGGTATATTTTTTTAGTTTTTTTAGTTTTTGTAGTTTTTATATTTTATATTTTTTTAGTTTATGTTATTTTTTAATTGTAATTAAGGTTTTTTTTATAGTTGTAAATTTTAAAATTTTATTTGTTGTAATTTTTTAAAAATAAATTTAATTAATTTACAAATTGAATAAAATAAAGAAGAAGAAAAACAAATATAAATGTAACACACAAGAAAAAATTAATTAATGGGTTTTTTTAATTAGGGTTTTTAATTAAGATTTTTTTTACGTAGGGTTTTTTTAATTAAGGATTTTTAATTAGTTTTTTTTCATTCAATTATATAATTAAACGTAATCCTAATTTTATAGAGATCGTCACTGAGGATGTTTTTTTTTTATCATGATCTCTAAATGGGTCTCTAAAATAGCTTTTTTTTTGTCTTAGTCTCTGAGCAGGTCTCTAAAATTGATCTTGGTCTCTTTATAGGTCTCTAAAATGATAGATAAAAACCCATTATAGAGACTCTATTGATGATAGCCTTATAGCCCGCCCCCACAACCAGGCTCCCCTTCCCTCCCCCCCCGCTTATGCCAACATAAACCGGCATGGATAAAAGGAGAAGGAATGCTACATGCTTTGTACTTCAGCAAAGACAGAAGTGGCAGCTGGACTTAAGTCTGTTTTGTTGGCTTATCCATTAAATTTGGTATGTGAACTTCTTAACAAGTAGACAGATATATTTGAAGGGAAAATTCCTGAACTACTGATGTCCGTTTCATGTTGCTAGAAAATGATGACCGTAATTTGAAATATTTTTTCGTAATAGATGGACTATCTATATAACAAGTAGACGAATTTGACTTCTCTACAATATACTTTTCCTTTTTAACCTAAACTAAGTCGACATACTCTTCTTTCTATCATTAACCCTTCTCTTTTCAAAGGGCGATCCCAAATCTGCTTGATTTTGGTGCATGTATTTAGCAATAAAATATAGGCCAAATGATCCAATGAATCAATTAATAGAAGCAAGAGATATGTTGTTTTTTATTAAGCCAAAACATATAATTTCTGGATTTTAATATTCATGATATGGGGTATATAAACACATAGTTGGAACTAACTTCGAGGCACAACATCAACATGGAACGTCAAAATATTTTAAAGCTCTCCAATTTTTTTTTTTTTTTAATAAAAAAAAAAGCTCTCCATGTTAAAATCTCTGAGGTTCTTATTGTTCCCTTTGCTTTTCTTAGACTTCTCAAACTTTACCTCAGCAGCACCATACAGCATTCCAAGGCTAAGTCCATTCCAGAAAACTATTATACAAACACCTCATCAAACCAAATCTGCATCTCTTTCAGATGATTTCAAAACATATTATTACACACAAACGTTGGATCACTTCAACAATGCACCTGGAAGCTATGCCACATTCAAACAAAAATATGTTGTCAACTCCAAATATTGGGGTGGTGCAAAGGCTAACTCACCAATCTTTGCTTATCTTGGTGCTGAACAGCCACTTGATGATCGTCTAATTTCAAACTTTATCGGATTTCTTACTGATAATGCACCTCGATTTAAGGTTCTTCAAGTCTACATAGACGTAGAATATTGATATCTTTAATGTGGGTGGTATGATACTATAATGATCCCACATCGAGATTTCAAGCTCAAAAGGGGTGGCTATTAAGTGTAATGGGTTCTCCCTTCTAACATACTAGTCTTTTGGATCGGAATCTCCCTTAGGCTTGAGTTGTTACCTTAGTATCTTCGCTTAGAGTGAACTCTATGGTTGGGAAACTATAGGTTGAATTAAGGTGGGATATGTTAGAAGATAAACTTGATTAGAATTATGACTCTATTAAATAATAAGTTATAGTTAGATTTAAATTAGTTTTTGACTAGATAGTTTTTCCTAGTAGGTAATGATTTCCTAGAACCATATCTTAATTGACATAGGATTTTTGTAAATCTATAAATAGCGGTTAGTTCTTTCAATTGTAGTCATACCAAATATTAGAGCAATAAAAAGTTTGTTTAGAGTCTCCATATTATTTTTCCTTCTTATTTCTCTCTACAATAAAATAGCATCTTCCATATTCCAACAAAGTGGTATTGAGAGCTAGGTAAAGATGATAGGGAATAGTATGTTTCATTTTCAATTTACTCGCCTCACTAAGGACAATTATGATAATTGGTCTATTCGTGTGAAGACTCTCCTTGGCTCACAAGATGCTTGGGAGATTGTAGAGAAAGGCTACGTAGAACCTAAAGAAGATGAAGTTTTGAGTCAAAATAAAAAATACGCATTGGTGAAAAATCGCAAGAAGGATCAACAAGCTCTCTCTATCATCCATCTATGTTTGGATGAACTATGTTCGAGAAAATCTCATGCGCGACTACTGCCAAACAAGCATGGGAAACTCTCCAAAAATCATGAAAAGGGTAGACAAGGTGAAAAAGGTTCTTTTACAAACTTTAAGATGTGAGTTTGAATCTCTCCATATGAATAAATAAAAACAAGACCGGAACATAAACCGGATCTAATTAAACGTAATCCTAATTTTTAAAATTTTATCTTTGTCAGAATTTATTTATTTTTTGGTTGAAATGTTCGTTAAAAAAAGTGACAATAATATAAAAATCAATTAATTAAAAAAAATTCACGCACGAGAAAAAATAATACATAATCAAATTACTATGTAAAATTAAAATTAGCACAATATAGAGACTCAATTTTATAGAGACCGTCACTAGGGATGCATTTTTTTATCTTGGTCTCTAAAATAATTTTTTTATCTTGATCTCTAAATCGGTCTCTAAAATTTTTCTTGATCTCTATATGGGTCTCTAAAATGGTGGATAGAGACCCAATATATATACTCTATTGAGAATAGCCTAATATAGTAAATGCTATCACATTTGGTAGCGCTAGAAAAATTCCAAAGAGATCGATATTGTGCATTATGATTTTTCATGTTCAAAATAACATACCGCAATTTTCATTCAAAATATAAAGATAAAATACACATTTGTACATTACCATCCGTCTCTATAAACACAAGATTCAAATTGAGTGAACAAATAAAAAATACTAATTTTGTGAAGGATCCTATAAAATATTCTATGGTTATATTACTAACATTACTAGTCTTCTGCTATCCTCAATGGAGTATGTATATTAGGTCTCTATTTATTATTTTAGAGACTCATATAGAGATTAAGAAAAATTTTAGAGACTCATTTAGAAACCAAGGTAAAAAAAATTATTTTAAAGACTCATTAAGAGACCAAGATAAAAAAAATATCCCCAGTGACGGCCTCGAACATTGTTGGTCAATTTTACATACTCCATTGAGTATCCCCAGTGACGGATAACATCGATAATAGACCTCTATTTTTTACCGTATTGTAAAATTGACCAATAATGTTCAAGGCCGAAATTTTGACCCATAGCAGAGTATAAGAGTCTTGCGTCATCCATCTATAAAATTAATTTTGGTAATTGTTAAGTATTAAATACAATATACTTTATAAAACTAATAACATACTTTATAAATACAATATACAGTATTTAAAATTCATATTGTCAAAAGCATTTGTGCCACTCCTTGGTCTCATATTTATTTGAGCAACACATTTAGTAAATCTTATGCACTTCTGGTTTATCGGCGTCTATCAGGATTTAAGGCTTTTTGATATTCTCTTTTCAATTGGATTGAGGGAGGGGTGAAACTTTTTAAATTTTTGTACAATTCGATTCCACATTGTTACCGTTGTTTGGTTTCTCCTGATGAGAGGATTTTTACTAATCGCTATGTAAGCCCGGCCTAAAGTTCGATCTTCTTCATGCGTGAAATTGCAACCCCTCGAACTTCCTTCGGTATATTCCATAACTTCTAAAAAGTATAGAAAATGATAGGTAGGTTGATTTGTAATTAATTTTAATAATTACATAATTGAATGAAAAAAAAAAACTAAAAAACTCAAAAAAACCTAAACTAAAAAACTAAAATAAAAAAAACAAAAAAAAACTACAAATATTAAAAAGTTTTACCAAATCAGAAAAACTATACTAAAAAAATAAAATACAAAACCCTAATTAAAAAACCCTAATTAAAATGGACCTTATTAAAAAACCATAATTAAAAAATCCTAATTAAAAAAACCTAATTAAAAATCCTAATTAAAAAAACCATAATTAAAAAACCTATTTAAAAAAGCCTACTTAAAAAACCCTATAATTTACAACTATAAAAATAAACCTTACAACTATAAAAAAAAAAAAACCTAATTAAAAACCCTAATAAAAAAAAATATCATAATTAAAAAAAACCATAATTAAAAAAAACTCTAATTAAAAAAACCCTAATTACAACAAAAAAAAACCCCATTTCCCCTCCAAATACACATTAGCTGCCCCTCTTCCCAAACCTATTCTTGTTGCCCTCTTTCCCCGCTGTACCCATCCTTCCCCGCTGCACCCCCGTTTCCTTGCTACTCCCTTCCCCTTCCCCGTTGTACCATCCATTCCACTTTTACACCCCTCCTTTCCCCGCTTCCCCGTTGTACCCTGCCTTTCTCGCTGCCCCCTTTTCCCGATTGCACCCTCCCCAAACCCATTCCCACTGCCGAAACCACCCTCATCTGTCAATTTTTTTTTATATTGTGTGTTTACCATTTTGTTTTTTTTTTTTGTGTTGATGTTTGTTGAAAATGGTGATATTAGATGTTCTGATTTTTGTTGAAGATGGTGATGTTGGATATTCTTACATATTATTGGGACTCACATGTGTAACGCCCCGATCCTTTACGAGACCGGAATCCCAATCCAATACCCGATGTCACGAAAAATGAGGGAAACGGACAGAGTCTCCCCTGTTTATAGGACAATCCAAAACCTGTAAATAATATTTATAACCACAAAACTATGATCTAACTCCATTCATTCATCCCCTCCACCAAAACTATCTCATACAACAAACTTCTCAAGGCCATCCAAGCCTTGGATCCCAACATTGAAGACACACAAGCATGCATTCATTAACTGTTGAACGTCTATAATTAGAATTTCACTTATCATACCATTCTAATATTATCTAGTTTTCTTTCTTATAATTTAAGTCCGTCAACTAGTCAAACATGCAATCATGTAGCTACTAGACAATAAAGTAAAGATTACAAGTTATCACAACATTACAAGCCATTCATAACTATCAATACATTCTAAACTTAACTTTACAATTACAAAACTGAATTCAATGACAATCCACGTAAGCCAGCATAATCAATCACAAAACTCATGAGCCTTCTTTTCTACCTCTGATAGCACTGATCCTAAAAGGTGTTAGAAATGAGAGTGAGTATACAACATGTATACTCAGTGAGGGAGGTGATACAGCATACCGGGAAATGCTTTCATGAAATGCACAAAGATAACACATAAATATCACAAATAAGCAAGCTATTGAAACAAGTAATTAAATACTTTATAAAAGGATACGGTTCAACTCCATGTCTTCAATCTCGAACCACGAATCACGATCTTCAAGCAAATGCCGGAAAAACCCTTATTCCTCCAAAATGGGGTACTCCGGATGTACCCTGATCCTACGACCCATAATCTGCCGAGGTAGGTCTGTATGCCCCAACGAGGTGAACCATGCCTCTGGGGTAGGGGAATATGCCTCAGCGAGATAGGGACTGGGAAACCATGGTAGACGAGGGAGCACAGCAAGCCCGACGCCGCCCATGTTACTCGACATTACCATGCTCGAAAAGGTTGCGCAATCCTGAGTCAAGTCATGAGAGCCAAGATTTTCAAATATCACATAAGAGGGACAACAAAGTAGGCCGCCCTCGCAAGTAGTTGCAATATGAGCATTATAACAATATAAGCAAGAAATAAGCATATTCACCCAATTCTTAACAAGGTACACATAAGTATAAGCAATTATATAAAATTCCACAATTTATGAACAATAACATAAACTAAAATGCACCAAAGAATGAAAACTCCCTCACCTTTATCAAGCCTCAAGATGTAAAAATGGCTTAGTTACTCCAACTTTCCTTAGATTAGCTTGAATATGAATACCCTAGTTTTCAGATAAGTATAACACTTTAACAATTGAATATAGAAGGTTTAACAACTATCTTTCACATCCAAGAATCTATATTACATACTTTATTTTATTGTAACTTAATTAAACACCATAGCTTTGTAATAATATAGAAGCATTTACATATATATAAAGTTAAGCTAACTATAACTAATCAAAATTGTACTTAACATATAAACTAAATGCCAACTGTACAAGTGGACTCAACTAGCATGCATTGGTTAACATCTTTACATTTAACTTACATTCTAATTAATTCTTCAAACATTCAATACAAGTTTTCAAGTGCAAAGTTAATACCGCAAGTTCAACTAGGACATTTTTCAATTCCTCTAACATAAACTTAATTTAATCAATTCGGTTATCTAGGCTATTGACCTCCAAACTATCTTATTTTTACGTATAACCGTAGCTTTTTGAGTGTAGTTAATTTTAGGTTCAAACGGTGCTCAATTCCGAGTTAAATTCCAAAATTTATGACCCTTACCGCGCAACATCACATAGCTGGGCAGAATCAGCGATTTTTGAGCTACATTTTGAAAATAATATGATCAGAGGGTTAAAACATTAGAATTAGCCTTAGTCTTAGAAATTAACATTTGCTCTAAACTGCCTAATCTAGCTTCTGTACAAATTTCATTCAATTATAAGCTCATTTACTATGTCAAAACTGCTCTAGAGGATGGCAATAGTGAACTGCCCAGATAGGGTATCCACACACACATGCACATTTCTTGCATTGAACTAACTATGAGCATTATACTAGCATGTGACACAATCCTACACTTCAGTTAGGACATTAAACAAACACCTTAGCTACTACTACAAAATCCATTCAAGTTTTACTAGTTGCAACTAAAATCACAACTAACATTTAAGATACAAGTAATACAATACCAAAAGTTTATTCTACAAGCTCTCTAACTATCATTTCATGTATTAGAAGCAATAAAACGATTAGAAATACAAAAACCCCAAAATTCGTAGGTTACTATTCACAAATACTATTCATCATTTTCCACATTTCACCTTTTGCAATAAATCCATAAACAAGCTTATAAACTACACAAATATAGTCTCTACCACATGTAAACAGAATATTATACAAGACTGGAGCTTTACATGGGCCGAAATTAACAAATCAATAAAAATCAAAACATAGACATAAACTCGAAAATGTAATTTTAAGCTAACTCCCTTACCAAAAACGTGCAAGGAGGCTAGGAGAAGGCTTGGGAAAGCTCAAAACTACTTGGAGATGGCTTGGCTAGGCTTGGATTGCAAGTTTGCTTGAAGAATTTTCCTTATTTCCTTTCCTGATGCTTCAATGGGTTTGGGGGGTTTTGGGGTTCTTTTTTTTTTTTTTTGTTAGCTATTAAGTTATATTTAGTTAGCATAAGTTATATACAATATAAGTGTAGGCAAATAAGTCCTCAAATGTTGCAAGACATGGTCAATTACTAGCTTAAAACTCAAATAAATGCTAGCTAATTATGAATTAAATGTTGCCTACTATTTTACTATTCATACGATACTAGAAATCATTTTCTAAACGCGCTCTCCAAAGAAGTAATGCACAAAATCTCACTTTTCTCATTCATTTTATACGCCATATGACCTAGGAAAAATATCAATTCGAGCAAATTAAACAGTGATTTTTCTTATGAATACATATTAAAACCAAAATAAAACACATTAAAATGCGCAAAGAAATATGCAACAATTATTTATGAATATGATGCAAATTTGTTGGGCGTCACATCCTTCTCCCCTTAAACAAATTGCGTCCTCGCAATTTTTTGTTTCAAGTGAACTCCTCATATGCATTTTGAACAATCTGGATAAGAAGCTTGAATGCGAAAATCATATAGAATACCAAGTAGAAGTACCGAAGAAACACTCCAATAAGAGCATTCAAATGGAACTCCCAAGAAACCCGTCACTCATGAATACCAATAAAATTCCATCAAAGATCTTCGTAAGAATGCCAAAAGAATACTAATCCAGAAGTCTGAATAAGGGCCCCTTCGAATAAAAACATCACATAGGAATTCCCAATATAGTTGTTAAACGAGAAGCCCGACCGATGATCTCTAAACAAAAATACCATAATTATAGCAGATAAGAATCCCAAGATAGACCATCAATCATTATTGCTGAATAAGAATATTATTAAGAATCCCAGAGCATTATTCTCAGGTCACCAGGAAATGAAAGCCAAATAAGAATTCGACGAGAGCACCAAATAAGAAGCCCAGTAGAAATACACCAATTGAGGGTCCCCATATTGAATCCCTAAAAAAACTACTTATATATGTATATGTGTCGAGTAAAAATGCCAACAAGAGTCGTAATAAGAATACTACTATAGAATCCCGTATGAAAATTCCAATAAAAATCCCAAAGAGAATACCAATTGATCAACTCTTCCTCTCTCTATTGGTCCTCGTCTTCAAGCAAGCCGTCATTATCAACTCTTTATAGGGAAGAGTGTTCACTTACCATATTAATGGGTAATGCATGTATGTGGTGGATTTTACATATGATAAACACCTATACACTTTATTACAAATAACTAAGGTAGGTAAACACTCAAGAAATCACTTATATGTATAACTAATCACATAAATAAACATATCATATAAGTTTTACTTATTGCACAAAGAGGTCACATTGGTGCACTCACAATCACACATCGCATAATCTTCCTATTTCACGCAATCATAACACATATGAACACATTTTCACTCAAGTAAACACAATCCACATGCAAGCACATACTTATTCAAGACTCACTTCGCAGGTACGCACTCGAGGTCTACTACCCAACAGGCCGAGGACCCTGTCCCGGTTGTGAGCTATATAAGCTCTGATACCACAACTGTAACGCCCCAATCCCTCACGAGATCAGAGCCACGATCTAATACTCGAGGTCACGAAAAATAAGGAAAACAGACAGAGTCTTTCCTATTTATAGGACAATCCAACCTGTAAACAATATTTATAACCATAAAACTATGATCTAACTTCATTCATTCATCCCCTCCACCAAAACTATCTCATATAACAAACTCCTCAAGGTCATCCGAGACTTGGATCCCAATATTGAAGACACACAAGCATGCATTCATTAACTGTTGAACGTCTATAATTAGAATTTTACTTATCATACCACTCTAATATTGTCTAGTTTTCTTTCTTATAATTTAAGTCGTCAACCAGTCAAACATGCAATCATGTAGCTACTAGACAATAAAGTAAAGATTACAAGTTATCACAACATTACAAGCCATTCATAACTATCAATACATTCTAAACTTAACTTTACAATTACAAAACTGAATTCAATGACAATCCACGCAAGCCAGCATAATCAATCACAAAACTCATGAGACTTCTTTTCTACCTCTGATAGCACTGATCTTGAAAGGTGTTAGAAATGAGGGTGACTATACAACATGTATACTCAGTGAGGGAGGTGGTGCAGCATACCGGGAAATGCTTTCATGAAATGCACAAAGATAACACATAAATATCATAAATAAGGAAGCTATTGAAACAAGTAATTAAACACTTTATAAAAAGATACGGTTCAACTCCATGTCTTCAATCTTGAACCATGAACCACGATCTTCAAGCAAATGCTGGCAAAACCCTTATTCCTTCAAAATAGGGTACTCTGGATGTACCCTAATCCTACGACCCATAATCTCCCGAGGTAGGTCCGTATGCCCCAACGAGGTGAACCACGCCTCTGGGGTAGGGGAGTATGCCTCAGCGAGATAGGGACTGGGAAACCATGGTAGTCGAGGGAGTACGGCAAGCCCGACGCCGCCCGTGTTACTCGACACTACTATGCTCGAAAAGGTTGCGCAACCCCGAGTCAAGTCATGAGAGCCAAGATTTTCAAATATCACATAAGGGGACAACAAAGTAGGCCGCCCTCGCAAGTAGTTGCAATATGAGCATTATAACAATATAAGCAAGAGATAAGCATATTCACCCAATTCTTAACAAGGTACACATAAGCATAAGCAATTATATTAAACTCCACAATTTATGAACAATAAAATAAACTAAAATGCGCAAAATAATGAAAACTCCCTCACCTTTATCAAGCCTCAAGATGTAAAAATGTCTTAGTTACTCCAACTTTCCTTGGATTAGCTTGAATATGAATACCCTAGTTTTCATATAAGTATAACACTTTAGCAATTGACTATAGAAGGTTTAACAACTATCTTTCACATCTAAGAATCTATATTACATACTTTATTTTATTGTAACTTAATTAAACACCATAGCTTTGTAACAATATAGAAGCATTTACATATATATAAAGTTAAGCTAACTATAACTAATCAAAATTATACTTAACATATAAACTAAATGCCAACTGTACAAGTGGACTCAACTAACATGCATTGATTAACATCTTTGCATTTAACTTACATTCTAATTAATTCTTCAAACATTCAATATAAGTTTCCAAGTACAAAGTTAATACCGCAAGTTCAACTAGGACATTTTTCAATTCCTCTAACAGAAACTTAATTTAATCAATTCGGTTACCTAGGCTATTGACTTCCAAACTATCTTATTTTTATGTATAATCGTAGCTCTTCGAGTGTTAATTTTAGGTTCAAACAGTGCATAATTCTGAGTTAAATTCCAAAATTTATAACCTTTACCCCGTAACCTCGCATAGCTGGGCAGAACCAGCGATTTTTGAGCTACATTTTGGAAATGATATGATCAGAGGGTTAAAATGTTAGAATTAGCCTTAGTCCTAGAAATCCACATTTGCTCTAAACTACCTAATCTAGCTGCTATACAAATTTATTTCAATTCTAAGCTCATTTACTATGTCAAAACTGCTCTAGAAGATGGCGATAGTGAACTGCCCAAACAGGGTATCCACACACACATGCACATTTCTTGCATTGAACTAACTATGAGCATTATACTAGCATGTGACAATCCTACACTTAATTTAGGACATTAAACAAATACCTTAGCTACTACTACAAAATCCATTCAAGTTTTACTAGTTGCAACTAAAATCACAACCAACATTCAAGATACAAGTAATACAATACCAAAAGTTTACTCTACAAGCTCTCTAACTATCATTTCATATATTAGAAGCAATAAAACGATTAGAAATGCAAAAACTCCAAAATTTGTAGGTTACTATTCACAAATACTATTCATCATCTTCCACATTTCATCTTTTGCAATAAATCCATAAACAAGCTCATAAACTACACAAATATAGTCTCTACCACATGTAAACACAATATTATACAAGATTGGAGCTTTACATGGGCCGAAATTAACAAATCAATAAAAATCAAAACATAGACATAAGCTCGAAAATGCAATTTTAAGCTAACTCCCTCACCAAAAACGTGCAAGGAGGCTAGGAGAAGGCTTGTGAGAGCTCAAAACTACTTGGAGATGTCTTGGCTAGGCTTAGATTGCAAGTTTGCTTGAAGAATTTTCCTCATTTCCTTTCCTGATGCTTTGATGGGTTTGGGTTTTGGGGTTCTTTTTTTTTTTTTTGTTAGCTATTAAGTTATATTTAGTTAGCATAAGTTATATACAATATAAGTGTAGGCAAATAAGTCCTCAAAAGTTGCAAGACAGGTCAATTATTAGCTTAAAACTCAAACAAATGCTAGCTAGTTATAAATTAAATGTTGCCTACTATTTCACTATTCATACGATACTAGAAATCATTTTCGAAACGTGCTCTCCAAAGACGTAATGCACAAAATCTCACTTTTCTCTTTCATTTTATATGCCATATGACCTAGGAAAAATATAAATTCGAGCAAATTAAACAGTGATTTTTCTTATGAATAGTACCCAACAAGAAATACATATTAAAACGAAAATAAAACACATTAAAATGCGCAAAGAAATATGCAACAATTATTTATGAATATAATACAAATTTCTCGGGTGTCACAACATGTGTAGGTCCTACCAATCTGAGCTGAGAGCGAGTTTTTAGGGTTAGTTCATCCTCGCAGGATCAATAAAGGATAAGAATATTAAAAAGGTTAACGATTTGTTTATGTATTTATCATTCTCTTTGTTTATAATATTTATCATTCTTTTTTTTTTCTTATAGTATTATAACTAACTTTAGTCTTCTATACTTTTTATTGTTCTTGATATATATAGGCAGCCGAGAAATTAAGTCATGCAACTATTATGGTTACTTATGCTAATAGATGGCTATAAAATAACAAAGAATTCAAAATTCAAAATTCCTTTCACCTTTAAAGAAATTTGAAATGATTCTGAACTCCTTAGTAGCAATTTGCATCTTTTGGATTGTTAAGGTGAATTAGTGTTTTCTCATGATGTCTAACTATATAGTTGATGTAAATCTAGTAAAATATTGAGTTTTTTCAATTTGGGTATTTTGTAGTTTTGATACTAGGTATATTTGTTGGGTGTGTAATTTACATATTATTTCAACATCCTTTTTACTTAGTATTCGTTAATCCTCGAGTAAGTTAGGAGCAATTTGATGGGTTTTGTGTTGTTTTGTGACATAGGTGATTTCTATGAGAAAGTCAGAGTTTCGAAGCAAAATTGAAGAAAAATTGCAAAGGGGCTAACGTGCATTGAACCTGAAAAGTAGTTGGTGAGAAATTAATAGCAGCGTAGTCATAGCGCAGCTACGCAGGAAATTAAAAGGTTATTTTTGTAAAAAAGCAAGAAGAGAAGAAAACCCTAGGGGAATAAAATGAGGAAACGTGAGAAGCAAAGGGGCTTCTGGCTACTGGTTCTTGGGAGCCGTTTTCTGCAGAAAGCATGTGTTAGAGAAGGAAAAAACGCGAGAAGATTGCGAGTTGAAGTCGGAGAACGATTCAGAGACAAATTTTACCAAGATTCTTCTCCAAATCCTAGTTTTCTCTCTCTTATCATGAATTACATTAAACTGGGGATTTTGTTTACATTCATTATGATGTTCTAGATTATTTTTATAGGGCTACGATGTAGCCAGATTAATTGATTGATGAATTATTCTATTTATATGAATACTTGAAGCTTTTGGTTTTAATTGATTGATAAATTATTCTATTTATGCGTTGAGTATTTCATGCTGAGTTTAATGCTTGTGATTGCCTGATCAACAATTGCATGATTCATGATTTCGTTTGAGATTGAGAAGTAATAACTAAATTAGACCACGTGTGAAATACCATTAAATCGTCATAAGTTAGAGATAGTTATGAGATCTGGTGCAGCGCATGAATTTCTAGGGCTCAAGAGTTCCCTAAGTTCATAGTTATCACAGAGATGTAGATAGCTTGCTTAGCGGAATATGTTATTGATGCTTGAGAAAGATTAATAACTACATTAGCGAAATTGTTGTCAATGTAAGGAATAGGCGTCGATTGAATTAAATCAATAGTTTCAAATAGGATTAATCTTGGTAAAATCGGAATCCCTAGAGCCTTTTAATTATTGAATTGCCATATTTTGTTAATTTCGTAATTGTGTTAGTTGCTATTTTGTTAAGTTCTATGATTTCTTTAATCGTTAGTCGCAAACTCTCAATTCGTGATTGTCCAAATAAAGTTAAAGCTACACCAATTTTGGTACTTAATAATCACAATCCTCATGGGAACGATCTTTACTTACTACTTTATTACTTGTTGTGATACGTGCACTTGCGTTAGATTTTACACAACAATATTTATAATCAATTCTTATACGAAGTCAGACCAAAGATCATAGTTTAGAGAAAAAAGAAAAAAAAACTTAGAAATGAAACAATCCTTATAATGTTGTTATACATTTAATTTGTCATCTAGTGATGGTGCTACTATCATGTATCATTGGTTCTTTAACTATTGTTGTTTTGAAGATGTATCTTTTATTTATAGAAATAAATTTAAAAAGATGTAAGATCTTTCTACTTGAAAAGCCTTCGATTCTTCTCTCGAGAAGGAAAGTGGATATCAGATTCTACTATCAAGGATAATTCATGTACAAAGGTACATACAATTCTCGCATTAATGCAAGAATACTTTACTCCCTTTATGTATTATTTGTAACACATTACCCATCACCACCAATTGCCACATATGCCGCCACCATTGTTTAAATTCTCAAAATTCGAGTAAAAATCTCTTCTTTTTGCTTCTTTTTGTTGGATAATTCACAACATACCATTATATGATAATGTTGATTTGTTCAAATTGGTTGATGATAAAGATTGGCCATTGTAGAATTTCTCAAGAAGCAAAGCCTTTCTTCTTCAAGGAGATCAAAAGAGTGGTATTTTTAGTCATTTAATATATTCTTTTGTTGACCAAAAGATCAAAGGGAGTAAAGGGTTACAAGTAATACACAAGGGAGTCAAGTATTATTCTCTTGAGTATTAAGGGGGTTTATTGAAGGGATATCTATCTAATCTGATAATCGATTAGCGTAAAGATGCAGCACCGACGTAACCAGGGAAAAGTATACATAAAAGTCAATTGTAATTAACCCAAGTACAAATTGTTAAGTCAGTCCTAAATTATCTTTCTGACTTGTAGACTTTGTTGTATCTTATCGTTATCTTGCAAGCAATAGTTATCATTAGCTTTAACACCACTTAGAGATAAACTCTCTTAGAACTTTTGATAGCTAAAAATTTGTAAATGTCGTGTAAATCCGCAACTGTAACTTGTTGTACTGCTAGCTATAAATTAATGAGCAAAAAGGCAGAAGAAATTATCAGCCAATATTTTCTCACATGGTATCAGTAGTCTAGGTTCTTCTTTTCAAGAATTATTCTTTTTATGCCAACCTTTCTTTTCCTTCCTCATGGCCTCATCATCATCTGCAGATGTCACTGACACAACCACAACCACTGTTTTCTCTCTACCCAAACTTGATCGTATCCATCAGGATATTTCACTGAAATTAAATAGTGATAATTTTCTGTTATGGAAAACTCAGGTATATCCAGCCCTACGTTGTCATGGACTTCTCGGCTTTATTGATGGCACTTTTGTAATACCCGAGATTTTTTTTTGGAGCAATTAAAAATAATAATAATAATATGTAAATGATAATATGAAGAGATTTATTTAGTAGGTATTAATCTTAGAATTATAGAGTTTTGGAGTTCAGCTATTCATATCCTACATATTATGGATCATAATTGGGAGTTAGTGAGTTAGAGGTTATGAATTCTTTTTATTGAACTAGACCAATATCATCTCATAAAGGGAAAATGAAAAGGTTATTTATTTGCATAAGAATATAAGAGAGGAAAAGGTTTAGAAGTGCTTAAGGCAGTGTTTGAGGCTAAGTGCGTTTAGGTGGTGGTTAGTCATTCCATTCTTTGAATTCTAGTGCAAGTTTTCGTGTGTCGCGCTTAATGATGTTTATTTTATTTTGAATAAATATGTTTATAGTATCTTTGTTCAAAGTGAAGCCTTTATTCATGAAAATCTTAATTATATTATCTAAATCATGATTCTGAAATTATGTTTTATTTAGAAAATAATTTATGAAAATTTGATTTGCTAAATAATGTTGGCATAACACATATGAATTTCGATAAGTCTTCGACCTTAGAAAAATTTGTTTATGGAAATTATATATGTAATTTTTTATGCACAAGTCGACTATGATTGATCTCCGATATATGTACCTTTAAAGGGATAATCTTTGTGACTTTGGATACGCTATGAGACGCATTATTCGAAACTAGTTTCGATCTTTGTCTTTGTGGATCTTCGTATGGCTACATGAATTTGTAGCACTTTGTATGGCTCTTTGTGTTCATGGTCTCTTGTTAACTTGTGCATTTTATCTTAGTATGTATGTTTCGATAATCTATTTATGACTTAGTATATATTGATATTTTTATGAAGGAAATATTTGTCAAAATACTTTTGAGTCATGCCAGCATGCTAGAAAAGTTGTGGAGTACTTATTGGGCTGTGTAGTTCACTCTTTGTTATTATTTCAGATGCAACGAATACGAATTTGTGAGATCAAACGAGAACGTTAGAGCCTGAAGTTTGCGACTTAAGCTTTGTCTTCATCTATGTACTAGACTAAGAATATGAATTTACCTTTGTTTAGAAATGATACTCAGTTAATACAGTTATTGGATATAACTAAATTTGAAGTATTTGTAATATACAGTTCCGGGCTCGTGGTAATATAGAAAAGTAAGTTTGAGCCTTGCACTAAGAGTGCGACGATTGTCATGTGCCTTATTTGTGGATTTTGTTTTGGTTTCGGGGCGTGACAACTTTGCTCAAGCCAACTACTCCTCCTGATCAAGTAACTTAATAGGTGCGCTTGAACCAAATGGTCATTGGTTGGTTGTTAGCCTCTCTTTCGGATGCTGTCCTTTCTCAAATAGTTGACAAATCCACTGTGTGAGACCCCGTACCGAGCCAGTATAGACCCATATGCATTTTATAGCATTTCATGTATTTTTGCATTATTTAACATGCATTTATATTGATTAATATGCATTTACATCATTTTATGTGCACATGCCTCGTTTAACGTGCATTTAAATTCAATTATGTGTCTTTGAGTAATTTAGGTAACATATATAATAATTAAATCATTTTATGTGTTTTTATATCAATTTATGTGCATTCATCTTGAAATACGTGCATTTGTATCATTTTACGTACATTTATATTTAAATACATGCATTTAAGTGTTTTAGATATTGTAAAGATTAATTAAAACATTATCAAGTCAAGACTAGTAACTAAGTTAGTTAAAACACAACTAAATGGCAAGCTAAAAGATAAGCTATTAGTTGGAGGACACTCTTGTCTTTTGGCCAACTAGATATCTTCTACCTAACATAAAACACACACAACACACTTTACACACACACAAAAATACTACAACACACACACACATCAGACCACACACACCACACACAATCAGGAAAGAAAGAAGAAAGAGAAAGAAGAAAAGGAAGAAGAAGGAGGAGAAAGAAGAAGAACAAGCAGCCACTTAGCATTTTCAAGGCATTTCTTGCTCCTACAACCTTTGTTAACATTTTTCTAGCTTTCAACTTCAAGATCTAAGGTGAGGGAATTTTTCTAAATGTTTTGCGAAGTCATATAACGTGTGAGTTATGGATTCTACATGTATATTGAGTTTGATTTTGAGTATGAATATGCTTAATGAAGAAGTTGAGCTTATTGTGAGTATTGATTGTGTTGAATGGGTTGTCAAGTTAGGGTTATGCTTTTATTTGTGATTGATGATCTTGAAGAGTTAATGAACTTGAGTTGGAGTTGATTGAGGTTGAATTAATGTGTTAGAGGGTTAAGTTTTGCTTGCAATGGATGAAATTGGGAGTTAGGTACATTAGGGCTTAGATGATGTTTTGAATGTTCTATGAATTATTGGTTGATTTGTGGATGATGTTATAGCATGATAAGTGTGATTTTGAGGTTGTAAAATAGTAGAGTTTGTGTTTGGGTGAAATGACTAAGGTTTGGAGCTAAGAGGCTTAGCAAAAGAAGCAAGAAAATACAATTTCGTACATTTTGCTGTCGCTACCGGTTGACCAGAGTCAGACCCGGTCGACCGGATCAGTAGACTTAAGTCACTGCAGGGCGAGTGAAGTCGAATCCGGTCGACCGGATCAGTTGACCGGATGATTTTTTAGCTCTGCGCAACATTTTTCAGACGACCATATCTTGGTCAATTTAACTCCAAATTGAGTTTCGTTTGATCCTAGAACTATCTACATTCGATAAGATTCGATTCTAGACCAAAAATAGAGTAATTCGTGTTTGGAAATGTAGGGAAATTAACCAT
This sequence comes from Ehretia macrophylla, assembly GCA_037974665.1. Taxonomy (NCBI): domain Eukaryota; kingdom Viridiplantae; phylum Streptophyta; class Magnoliopsida; order Boraginales; family Ehretiaceae; genus Ehretia; species Ehretia macrophylla. Next base: position 37,028,643 of record CM075782.1, on the reverse strand, counting down.
TTAAGTTAGGTTAATGTAGAAGTCCTCTTAAGTCTTGTCCGTTTTCGCGTTTTCTTGTCATTTTAAGGTATCCTTACACCCTCCTTTGGTATATGGCTATGTTGAGTTCTTCTACATGGTATTAATATGGTCAAACATGATGAGTATTGGTTTCATTATTATCTAAATGATGCACATATCACTATATGTTTGTATGAGGACCTTACATGGTTAAACACTTGTGTGATAAAGCAACTTTCCTTGTTGTCCTCCACTTTGTGTCTTATGAATTCTAAATGTAAGGTGTTCACATGTTTACTTGTTTGACCATATGATAAGTATGTTGGGTTAAGTTTGGTTATATATATGCTCGAATGTTAGAGGTAACTTTCCTCGTTAACCTTCACTTGCATGTTTATATGTTATATGAACTCTATTTGAATCATGATTACACTATTATGTTTTTTATTACTGTTACTAACCGGTGGCAACCTACTTTGTTTCTTCCGAGCCTCTTTCCTATTTTGATTTCCACTCTCACTTGGGGTGTTACCTTGGAGAGACAGAAGGTATATAATTGACACAATTAAGCAATCTAATAAACCCCATGGTAGAAGTTTTGATTCTCCCCTGCGACATTGGACCGTCAGGTATAGGTCTCGGCTACCATGACTTTGCGTAGATCATGCAATCTAATAAACCCCATGGTAGAAGTTCCGATTCTCCCCTGCGGCATTGGACCGTCAGGTATAGGTCTCGGCTACCGTGAAAATTTTGTGGTGTATATCCGGATTTCACCCTCATGTTTGGCATTTAGGGAATTATGATATTGATAAAGCTTCGAGACTGGCTATCTCCATCAAAGTTCGAGAAACTGTATCCTTTCATTAAGCATGAAACCAATCTCGTTTGGTCTTGTATGGTTCTCATTCCAGAGCTCAAATTCAACAACTCAAAACCGAACTCCTGTCTCTCCATAAAGGATCACGCACGGTTCATGCTTATATTTAGCAGGCCAAATCTCTTTCCTTGGCACTTGCTAGTGCCAGGAAACAAGTTGAAGATGACGACTTTATTTTATGGACTTTGCGAGGTCTCGGAGCCAAATATGATCCAATTGTTGTTGCTATCAACTCCAGGCCTATCTCTCCTACTTTTTCTGAAGTTAGGGGCTTGCTTCTTGATTATGAACTTCGCCTACAATCTTCAACTGCCGACAAATCATTTTCCTTTCTTTTTGCCGCTACACGTTCCTTTAGCTCCGTCAATCACAACAATTTTTCTGACTTAACTCAGTCTCCACTACCTCAACAATCAAGCCGTGGTAGTCGTGGCTCCAACTCTAGTAAACGAGGTCGTGGAGGTCGAGGTTTTGGACGTGGTTGAGGATGAAATAATTCTTCATCTCCAGTTATATGTTACATATCACAAGGCAAATACCTGTTGGGATCCTGATGATGTCGTTGTCTCCTTTGCCAAAGCTTTTAGTGCTATGAACATAACTAATCCAAAAGATCCAAATTGGTATTTGGATACTAGCGCCACTAATCACATGACTCCGGATGATGCTTCACTCTCTGGTAAGACAACTTATACTGGTTTGAACACTGTTATGATTGGAAATGGTGCTGGTTTGCCTATTTCTCATTCAGGTCATGCTTCGCTCTCTCTCTCTAATGGCTTAACTATGAACTGTTCCTTTTTTAAATGTTCCATCTCTTGCCAAACGTCTCATATCTGTTGCTTAGTTTGCTCGTGACCATAATTGTGTTTTTATTTTTAATGCTTCTGGTTATTGCATTAAGGATGTGAAGACAGGAAAACTACTCCATCATAGGACACTCACTAATGGCCTTTACAACTTATAGCAACCTCTCAAGCAGCTTTTTTCATTAAGAAAGCAAGCTCAAGACTTTGGCATGCTCGTCTAGGGCATCCATATCAGATCTTGAACCGACTTCATCATTTTCATCTCAGTCATTTGATAATAATATTTGTAGTAGTTGTCAACTTGGAAAGACTCACAAACTTCCATTTGAAAATAAGACTCAGCGCTCTTCAGCCTTTTTACATATTGTGCATTGTGATGTTTGGGGACCCTCTCTAATAACTTCTATGGAAGGGTTTCGCTATTTTTTAATATTATTGGATAATTTTAGCAGATATTCTTGGTTTTATCCTCTTGCTCTTAAATCAGATGTGGCGCAAAATTTTCCTATATTTATTCGAATGGTTGAAAATTTATGCAACTCCAAAATCAAATATATTTAATCTGATAGTGGGGGCGAATTTGTTAATCACAACATTAAAGAAATATTTTGGGAACATGGAGTTATCCATCGCCTAAGTTGTCCGCATACTCCTAAACAAAATGGGATTACGGAACGTAAACATCGTCATATGGTCGAAACTGGTCTCACACTTTTAGCACATAGTCATTTACCGTCTGAGTTCTGGGTTCATGCTTTCTCAATGACTGTTTATCTCATTAATCGGTTACCATCTAAACAGCTCAATTTCAAGACTCCATATGAACTGATTTATGGGAATTTTTCACAATATTCTACACTACGGGTATTCGTTCAATCTGTTATCCATGCTTAACACCATATGGACGACACAAGCTAACTTTCAAAAGTTGTCAGTGTATATTTTTGGGGTACAATATGGATCACAAAGGGTACAAGTGTTATAATCCTTCAAATGGTAAATTTATTATTTCACGTCATGTTTGTTTTGACGAAACAAATTTTCTTCCTTCTGTTGCAGATGGCACTATCTTTTCACTAGTGGCCTCAACATCTCACTTCAACGTTATCCCATTTCCCTCGAGTAACATCTCATCATAGCTGCCTACTATGCCAGCCTTTACATTAATACGTGACCCACTTGCACCTTCTACTGTTGTGCATCCCTTACCCTTAGACACTCAACACCATGCATCACCTCAAAATACATCTCAGCCACTCACACAAAACCCCACATGTGCTGATCTAACGTCCCTACCATGCCTACTCACTAGTCCTCCTTCATCGTTAATGCCTTGTGCCTTTAACATTCTTTTTTCAGACACAATGAGTGTTGTGCCCCAACTACAATCTAATCCCTCAACTCCAAATCTCCTAACGGCTCCTACACTGTCTCATTTTCTTGACAATAACTCATGGCAAGTCAACAAGCCAGCTATGCCTCACGATACAGACCAAGGTTCCCTTAGCGCCTCTTAGTCATCCTCTTCTCTTGTGTTCGCCTTTCGTCATCGTTTCTCACCCCATAAATCCAACATCGACATTATCACTTCCCCTCTTTTCGACAATGCTATACAATCTTTCCCACCTGCAGCTCGCTCAATTCTTCCATCTACTGTACCCGCTCGCCAACACCCAATGATAACTTGTATAATGGATGGTACTTGAAAATCGAAAGTACTTATATCTACTCGTTACCCTCTCCCACATTGTCTGCTCACTATCTCCACGGCCCTACCATTTGAACGTTCTTGTTATACTCAAGCTTCTAAAGACCCGAATTGGCGCACAACAATGACTGAAAAATTCAATTCCCTCCTGAAAAATAATACTTGGTCACTGATACCTCATTCTTCACACATGAACGTGGTTGGCTGCAAATGGGTGTATCGAATAAAGCAAAATTTTGATGGCTCATTAGAACATTATAAAGTGCGCTTGGTAGCCAAAGGATATCATCAACAACCAATGCGTGATTTTGGTGACATTTTCAGTCCAGTGGTCCATCCTGTCACAATTCGCCTTGTTCTGGTTCTGGCTCTATCAAACAATTGGCCTTTATGTCAACTTGAAGTAAAGAATGTCTTTCTACATGGGGATCTTAATGAGACTATATACATGGCTCAACCGCAAGGCTTTGTGGATCCTGTATATCCTGATTATGTTTGTAAGTTGCACAAGTCCTTTATGGGTTGTAACAAGCTCCAAGAGCCTAGTATCATAAATTTAGCAACTTTCTATTGTCTTCTGGTTTTATACACTCACACCATGATGCCTCTTTATTTGTTCCATATTCAAAGGACCACGTTCTGATTTTATTAATTTACGTTGATGATATTATCATTACTTGGAGCTCTTTTACGGTTATCACGAACTTTATTCATGTTCTCTCCCAGACATTTGATATGAAAGACCTGGGTTGTCTCCATTATTTTCTTGGCGTGGAGGTTCATTTCTCTGCTAATGGCATCACTCTAACCCAAATAAAATATTCAGTTCAGCTACTCTCTCAATTTGGTCTTGATGGTGCAAAACATGTCTCTACTCCAATGGCTGGTACTCGTTTATATCCAGATGAAATGGGATTTATTACAGGATCCTAATGATTTTAGAAAGCTTGTTGGTGTTTTACAATATTTGACGATGACTCGACCAGATATCTCTTATGTCGTTAACTCTATATGTCAATTCATGCAGTCGCCACACACATCTCATTTAGTGGCAGCCAAACGGGTGTTACGATATATTAAAAGCACTATCCAACATGGTTTGCACCTCATACCAGTTCCCTCTTTCAATCTCTTGGGCTATAGCGATGCTGATTGGGCACGATACCCAACAACTAGGTGTTCTACAACTGGGTTTGTTGTTTGTATTGGTTCCAATTTGATATGTTGGAGTTCCAAGAAACAATCTACTGTTTCAAAGTCAAGTACCGAAGCTGAATATCGGGCACTCGCCTCACTTACCTCTGAGGTTCTATGGATAATGGAAATTATGAAATTTCTTGGTATATCATCTCTGGGCCTTCCACTCCTCATTTGTGATAACATCAGTTCAATTTATCTTGCAACGAATCCTGTTATACAACATCAGAGTAAGCATATCGAAATTGATGTCCATTTTGTGCGAGAAAAGGTTAATAATGGCTCTGTCCAATTGCAGTATGTTGGCACCAACGACCAACTAACGAATATTTTACAAAGCCACTTTTCAGGCCTCGATTCGAGCTTTACGAGTCAAGCTTCATGTCGTTACCCCTCATTCCGCTTGCAGACAGTAGTTATCATTAACTTTAACACCACTTAGAGATAAACTCTCTTAGAACTTCTAATAGCTAAGAATTTGTAAATGCCGTGTAAATCCGCAACTGTAACTTGTTGTACTGCTGACTATAAATTAATGAGCAAAAAGGCAGAAGAAATTATCAGCCAATATTTTCTCACACAAATTAAGTAGTCAATTTCATGATAAAAATTTCTAAGTGCAACTTGAAATAAATGGAATGTGGACTATAGAAAAGGCAAAGCTTTTCTAACAAAAAAAATGGAAGGTTAAGTGAGTGAGCATATAGAAATTGAATTATCTTGGTACAATGGTGTTCATGACACCAATGACAAGGCCACTGCCAGAGACATTGGACGAACTGTAAGGATTTCTCATTGACGCGGACGAAGATGGTGGTGTGACAACCTTCTGAAGGTCAGTGATCAAGGACTCTGCCATTCTGGTGTCCGACTCTGGCATCATAAGCCATATGTTCTCGAGTTCTCGAACAACTTCTGCCATTGAAGGCCGGGCGTCTGTTTCATCTTGGCAACACCTGAGAGCAAGAGTTATGAACTTCTCTACGCATTTAGAAAGGTAAGATCCCATTCGTTCATCAATGCTTGAGAATATCATTCCAGAACGATAAGCGATGTTGACCTGGAGTAAATTGACAAAAATTATGTACAATAGCACAAAAAAGGGGACAGATTAGATAGAATACGTGAGATTGCAGCGTACAATAACATCAAAAGACATAATATTGTTAAGCATACACCTTAAACCATGAGTGAGCAATGAGATAATACCTCTTTGACAATGTTTTTGCCGCGTGAAATTGATTGCATTCCAGTCAATAGCTCCAAAAATACGACGCCAAGACTATAAACATCACTTTTGTCCGTCAGCTTATGAGTTAAAAAATATTCTGGATCGAGGTAACCCTGAAAAATGTGCATTCGGGTGTCAACCATATTCGGGTGTCAACATGTTCAACGCAAAAAATGCATTGAATTAATTCATCTACATTCAGTAACTGTTTGATCGACTTCTGGTTCTAACTTTTTCTCTTTTTCCTTTTTTTTTCTTCCTCTTCTAGATTTTCTTTACTACATCCCTGTATCTCTAATGGAACCAAAATATACATAACCTTGCAATTTTTCATAAGTGAATAATACTTACAGGAGTGCCTTTAACTACTGTGGATACATGCCCGGGTAAAGTTCCTTCAGCTTCAGGGACTGGAGCAAGTCTTGAAAGACCAAAATCAGCAACTTTGGCGTTATATTTCGAGTCCAGTAATATATTGCTGGCCTTAATATCGCGATGGAATATTGGAGGATCAGCTTAAGTATGCAGGTACAGGATGCCTTCGACTGAACCTAATGCGACTCGCAACCTTAAAGCAAAAGTTAAAGATTCTTTATACTTGCCTGCAATATTGAAAAAATTGTGACATGTTAAAGTATCAGAAGATCCAAACGTCCCTATGATTTTTTAAAGTGACTTGTTTTTGTATCTCCTCCATGGAATGAATAGTATTGCCCCCTCATTCGCCTCAACCCCACCAACACACAACCACATACCCACGAAGACAAATACTTCATGATGAAAATTTAAGAAAACACATATTTCTTATGCCCATCGGGTATCTGTGAGGGCATTCATTAACCATTATCCATAATTAAGTACATACTAATCGGCCGGTGAATATCCGCATAGGATGTCCATAATAGAGAATATAAAATAACTAAAAGATGATGGTTATGGAATGTACCAAAGAGGTGATCCCTTAAACTACCATTAGGCATAAATTCATAGACCAGCATCTGCAGAGATAGCAAAAAGGATGAGAAGATTTTAACCTCTAATGAAATTGAAGAACATATTGTTGTATGAAGAAAATGACACATTGAATATTGCCTTTTGAGCATGGTAAAATCCAAGTCATCTGTGATCCTATTTGATATTGAGTTCAGATTGCTAATCGGTTAAATTTTATCAACATGTTATGGGTCAAGCAATAGTTGAAAGCAATACCACATGTAAGTATAGTAATCAAACCATGAAAGAAGTATCATTTTTCGAATTGTGAATCATAATGATCCATTCACATTTAAAAAATAAACTTTAGAATAGTGTTCTTGTATGAACTTTAAAAATAGAATGATAGAAAGGCTATCACCAAGAAAAAGTCATGAACTACAACAACTACCCCTTCTTTCCGTCACCTCCATCTTCACCACTGATACCGACAGACAGGGGTATGATTTTGATTGTGATGGTAGCCTAAATTTGATTCAGAAAGGTAGGCTTTTGTTATGATGGTCAGGTGAGCTTTCTTATAGTTTAACAAATTTTTTAAAGAAAAATATCAGAAAACCAAGGTGACCCGACACACATGCTGCAAATAAGTGAACCGCACTGAATCACTAAATTGTATACTGAACAGAAAAATTCAATACAATTCAGTTCAATTCATGTGCATTTTCAATTCACATACTGATTTGAATTGTTTCATTCTTAAATAGAACCGAATTGTATTGATCGCGAATTATATAATTTTGATAATTATGCATGTAATTTATGTTTCTGTCTCCATCATACTTATGCTCATAATGTGATCTCACACAAATGTTAAAATGAGTACACGAAACTAGCTACGAGTAGGTAATTTGAATATACAGAGCAGCAAAGTACCTGTTCAACTTCTTCATCACAGTATCCAATCAAAGACACCAGGTTGCGATGATGTAACCTTGACAGTAATTCTATTTCTGTAAGAAATTCATTTTCACCCTGCAGTGATCCCACCTAAGTACGCTTTATAGCAACGACTGATCCATCTGCTAGAACACCTTTATACACTTTTCCGTACCCACCTTGTCCGACCTCACTAGAAGTATGGAAGTTATTCGTCGCAAGGGCCATTTCTTCATAAGTGAATTCTTTAACATTATCAATTTTGACGGACATCTTTGATGCTGCAATATATTGCAAATCATAAGTTACTATCACCACGAGTCAATATAAAATGCAATAGTAAATTTATTGTCTACATTGTGATACTACGAAATTGTATACTACGTCTCATTGTTTCATAAAAAATAATGTGCTACCTATGTGACACAAGAATCCGCAAGATAATGACAACAGGGCATTGTAAGTTCAGTGGCTTATATCATCATAATCATATCAAAATTCAGAACTAATTTTTTTATTATTTACAAGTACAACTTATTTCAATTATGTAGAACAATACAAGTAATGCTGCATTGCAACGTCAAACACCACAGAAGCTTAAATGTCAAGTAAATATATTTTGCGTCTACTTTTTCTTTTCTCTTTTATTTTTTCATGATATACCTTATGTCGCAGAAACTACAATATCAATACACTTCAGATATCATTGCTAATCTAATTTAGAAATCATGACAGGAATTTAAGTATATAATAACCTAAAACTACCCATACATCTAGGACCTTGATATACTTACATTGGCGTCTTCTTGAAACTGCTTGGTATTTCCTCACATAGAATCTAACGATAAGAAGCGAGACCAATGTAGAAAGTGTAACTGAAGCAACAATTGCCCCTAGTACAATGCCAGCTATAGCACCCTTACTTAAACTAGAAGATGGATGGGGGAAACTTACTGCAACGAAAGGAAGAATTATTACACACCTTAAAAGGAAAGTTTACATCCATCGATATAACTTGAACAATATTTTCCATTTCACTGACACGTACAAAAGCACTTAAATTGAGGACAACCAGGATTAAATCCAGAAAACGGCATTTGCTACAAACCAAAATCGACCTCCAAAAGCAATAGAAGACCTTCTAGAAAATCGGACACTGACAACAACTCATATATAAACAGATTTTCACACAAACAAGCAATTATAGAAAAGTCAGGTGATTTAAAAATTTCATTAGATTTTACCAATTTGAGGTTATATCATTCTAGAAACATCATAGTTAAACCAGTTAGTGTCCATTTATGGCATATAACCCATGTCATTACCGGGGAAACCGTCACCATTACACATATGCAAAGAAAATTGGACTGCCCATACTTCTAAAAGGATAGTGTAATATGTTTATTTCATCCGTAACAAGCCAATCTACAGATCCCATCAAAGTTGGCTCTAGTCTTTCTCGTCTACATGATAAAGAGTATTAAATTCTAGAACAAGGTTCTCCTCCATCCACCTTCTACAACAAAATAATGCAATTTAGAGAGTATGGTTATAAAAGATATGGACTCTTCCACCAGCAAAAAGGAGGCGATCATCCTGCTATGGACTATTATTCAAAAAACCAAAGCAGAACATGTGGAGTGAGATGAGATAAAAGACAAACCATCCTCATAAGGTCCTCTAAGGGTAAAATTGAGAAGTTCAAGAGGTCCATAAAATTCATTATGAGGAATTTTCCATCCTGTGAACATGCTTCGAATTCTAGAAACCTCACTCACGTTGAACTTATTGCTGCTGTTATCGACATATACTGGAAAAAGCTTCAAGTGCATCCCCAACCGAGGGCCCTCTTTCCGTGCAGATAAATTAATGTCAAGCTGATAAGGATTCAGTTTGAGACCACTGGTTAGATAGTTCTCAAAATCAGATCTGTATGGCACAAAGTTTGAGAACCCCGGACTCTTCAAACGAAACCCGATAAGCAAAGGTGCAGCACAAAAGCAAGTTACACTAGATGGTGGGGCATATTCATAAGGAGGTCGGCATTTTTGAGGTTGACAATTGTTGAAGTTTCCTGGCGTTGAGAGATTAATAAGAGAGCTGAAACCGAATTGGTATTGATTGACATCTTGATCCGGAGATCCACAAAACGGAATTAGGTTGACGTTGGAGCATATAGGGTTTCCTTGAAGTCTGAAAATGTTCGGAAAAAGATCAAATATCATATTAAAATTTCATAAATACTTGCATGAAATTCAGCTTATAGGTAGATGATTTGCAAATTGGCAACCTAACAGAGACATTTGTCGGGAGGAAAGGATTGCCAGAAATGTTTGATAAATTGTTGTTCTGAAAATCCCTGCATTATCAAGAAGCACTAGTGATTTAGTAAGAAAACATATTAAACATGAGGTTATCAAATTCCTGTAGAAACATGAATAGCCATAGAGAAAGAAAAAGAGAGAGTATTGCGGAGACCACAACATTGAAATCTTATTTTGATCCTAAAGGACCATCAGATGCTTGGGAGTTGAGATAAATACAACATTCATGGAGGGCGGGAGCTGGAGAGGGAGAAACAGAGAATTGGATCCAGTTCCTGACCCCAAGCTAGGGAGAGGCACTGATGGAAGGTTTATTATGACACACTAACTTTTTACTTTTTAGGTCTTACATGATAAGTGTCTCGATTCTGTTAAGCGTCCTATTTTGCCAAATGATGGATGGAACAGAACCACTCAATGAATTGTTCGCAAGTGACCTGCAAGTGAAACAAAACATGATTCAGATTATATGTTTGCTCAAGTATTTCAGGAAAGGAAAAGATAACATGGCTAAACCGATTCAATGCAGATTGGGCATTAAATCTTGTACTAACAATAGAAAACATATGCATAACATGTGCACATTACATCTCCAGGATAGAAAATCAATGCAGATAGGGTTGAGGAATGCTCACAATTTCTGCAGATGGGGAAGACTTGAGAAGTTGGCTGGAATACTTCCAGTAAGGTTGTTGAATGATAGATCACTGCAGAGTCAAAAATAAATAACATTACGATTAAAAGAGTAGTATGAAGATGAAATTTCCAAGACTGGATTTTTTTCTTATATACAGATAATCAGAATGTAAATTAGATTAAGCATCAACAAAGTCGAAGATCAATTCCTCACATAGTTGTGATATTGTCGGACAGCTTATCTGGCGGAATGGATCCATTAAGCTGGTTGAAGCTTAGGTCTCTGCATTATTGTGGTATCGGTTAGAATATGAAGTTCCTGTAACAACATGTACTGACAGAACAATATGTGACTAGCAAATTGTCTTCCAGCAATGGCATGCTAATCCATATTCAGTGTCAATCAGCGATTTGGGGAGGACTTACTATAACATTAAATGATTCTACATAGATGGGTCAATAGATGATTAATGCCATAATCAACAATCATATTATCATATGCATATAGACATACAGATAAGTGAGTTGAGGTATCTTGCTAAGGTTTGGGATTGGCCCTTGCAAGCTGCAGTTTCTGAGACTCCTGCATGAGCAATTTAACTGTTACCAATCTTAGCCTAAATAATTCCAAATATTTTTCAACTTTCTTGCACGTATTCTCATCCTTATCTTCTGATAAGAAGCTTTCAAAAATATTAAAATTCTTGGATAGCAAAATTTAGCTTAACCATCTTGGTCATCAAATGCTAGGCATTAAAAATCAAAGAGTCAATATCAAGTCTATGGATCAGATTTCAAAAGAAGAGGGAAGAACCCTTATCATGGTATTAATGAAATACAGTTCTTGAACCTTATCAAGAAAATGTGGTCGACAAGGCTGCTTGTAGCGGCCAGAAGGTATTATTTCCATTAAGAGAATATAAAATAAAAGGAAAAAAATTTCTCTTGATACATGCTTGTGATCATCCATTATAAACTCTTTACCTCCAAAAGTAATAATCATCATTCAGCCCATTCTCTGCTTCTTTGTACTCTCTCTCTCTCTCTCTCTCTATATATATATATATATATATATATATACATATATATTTTAGTCATCATCTCAGACATAACCAAATGACCAGAAAAGGACTATGAAAATCTGCCTCATGTGTGGACTTTTCAGCCAATTTTGAAGCAAAGATTGAGATTGAAAATGCTTACAATTTCACCAAATGATCCATGGTTCCATACGAATCAGGTATTGTACTGCCATCAAAGTTGTTGTTATCGAGTTGACTGTAACCAAAGGAAGAGAAATAAGAGCAAAAAAAGTATCAAGACAAATAATATACGAAGTTCATGATGTTTCAGATCAAGGATGAAGAATTTTCACTTCTGCTACGAGGAAAAGTACACATAAATTGACACCATATACGTGCTTGAAAATATCCCCTTCCCTCCCTACAATCTAAGGTATATGGTACTTTTTTCCTTTTGAAATGGTAATTACTTAAGCTATATTGCTGCATGGAAATAAATAACTTGTTGATGAATTGTTCAATTTCCTCCTGCATTTTCTCAGCAAATTCTTCTGACTTCACTTGAGCAGTCTCTTCCATAGTGCCTGCCCTTGAAACTTCCAATATACATGGATTTTTTTCCAATCTTCATCTACTTGCTCGTGACTAACAACTCTCAGGCCTGAGTGAGGAAGTCACAAGTACCTAATTTCAACGGGGCTGCAAACAAGCTTAACAATCAAAACTTCTGGGTTTATAAAGTCCAACATGACTGAGATGGATAGCTACTTTAATTTCTCAGTTGGAAGGCAAAACTTCTCCCCTGTAAAATTGGTCAATGCCTACGGCTTGAACCGTGGAGATCTTTTTTTCTGTCAAAAGTATCAATATGATGGGTATCTTTTACTTCAGCCTTGATCAAAATTTATGATCCTATTCAAATTGCATCAATCAGAAGTTTCTCTTGCAACTCCGTAATGATACAAGGACATTTACATGGTAAGGGAACTTACATGTTAGGTTATCATAGTGGAACAGTTCCTAAATTGTAATAAAAGAACAAGCCAAGAGCGGGGAAAACTAGTGCAGATAAATATATTTCAAACCAATCCACAATGAGAAGTTTTGGTAAAGAAACAGATACTTGAAGAAGCAAAAGTAGCATACAGTATTCTTAAGTTTGGCATGTCTGCGAGCTCTGCTGGGAGATTGCCTGATAAGTTGTTAGTGTCGAGCAACCTGCAGAACGTCATGTCATGAATAAAGAGTAAATGTCTGAAGTGGTAAAGATAATAGACATCCCAACTTACAAGTGAACAAGATTTGTAAGGCTTGACAGCTCAGGTGGGATTCGCCCACTAAGTGAATTATTATTCATGTGGCTGCACAACGAAAACATAATAATTAAAAGATATTAACTAACGTCGCAATAGCAACAACACCATCAAGTCCAATTTCACGGACATTATAAGTATAAAAACTAAAATACACCAACTAAATCCAGGTCAAACATCAAGAGAGATCCTCACAAGTGTTTTGCGTTAGTCAAGTTTGCAAAGGATGTAGGTATTGGTCCGGATATTTGGTTCTCGTCTATCTGTATCCTGTCCAAGTTAGCAAGATAACCAAGTTCTTCAGGCAGCGTACCCATTAGTTGATTTCCATTTAGCAGCCTGGTATAAGACAAGACAGCAAAATATATCATTTTAATAGAACTCTGATCCAAAATGAGGGGAAAAAAAGGATCAATAAAAAATTATCGTAATCTCCAAATTTCTGCATGTCTGGATAATCTAGTAATCACTCATTTCATAATGGAACAACCATTTTGCAGAACCCTAAACTGTCTAGAACAAATTGCCTTGATTGAAAAAGAAGACCAGGTACAATCTTCCGTAAATAGCATCTTCCACTTACAGCAATTTTAAAGATGTCATATTGCCTATCTCTTTTGGTATAGTCCCAGTAATCTTGTTCCACATGAAATCTCTGTAAATTGAAGTCAAGAAAAAGAAAGAAATATATGTTAGTCAACAAAAAAAATTAAGCCAAACTACAGAATAGAGAACAATTCTCCAGGATGATTTATTTTAGTAAAAGATGTATTCACATTGTTAGTTAAGAGAAGCTTGAGTTTAAATATGCAACTTACAATATCAACATAGAAGAAAAGCGGCCAAGTTCTGGTGATAAAGTTCCAGACAGATTCCTGTTCAATAGTTGCTTGTCAAAGAGACATAAATCAAGGAGGCATTAACTGTAAACTGACGTGTTGAAAGATTAAAAATCACATAAAAAGAATTGAAATTATAGAGTTGGCTTAAATTTTTGCACGGCATCCAATAGGATAATTGCGATCCCTCATTTTCCACAAGTGTGGATGTCAAAGACATTCAGTTGGCCTGAATAAGCTATGAAAGCAGAATCAAAGACTCTCTACATTTGCTCCACAACAAGAAGTTTTCCTCGTTTCTAAGCATACAATAATAAAGAATCTTTATATGAATCTAGAGTTCAGTATTTCGGCAGTTTCCCAAACTGTCATGGTCAAGGAGCTATCTACAGTTCTGAGGTGTAACAGTTGCTTTTTGTTTAGAGGCGTGGCTGATAACGTGGTTTTTAGTTCAGTTGCAAATATATAAAACTAGAAGATGCATGATATGCCTGCAAAATATAGCTTGCAATATGTTGAAATATGAAATATTATATTAGTTTATATTACTTTAGTTCCCTAAAATTAGGCCTATTATAAGGAGTAATTTCCTCAATAAAATTAGGCTTACTGTCTTCCCTATTTTGCTCCTTAATATTAGGAAAAGTTATCTTTCCTATTTTCTTCCTTAATATTAGGAAAGGTTGTCTACCCCTTTTAGGGCTATATAAACTACTATGTAGTGTCAAGAGTTGTGAATCAAGTGTTATAATCATATGTTGTGATCAATATTGCAATCTATGTATTCCATTGTTTCACCCTAGTTTTCTACTCAATATGTATCCAGATTTCTACCCGTCATGGTACGATCCACATGACATTTAGACGCTCACATTGCATAACAAGTAAATACTTCACTTTGGCTATTCTATTTCTCTCTTTAAGCATGTCCAGTATCTTGCGTTTACTTGAACAACGCCGTACAGAGGTGGCAAACATATTGAAAGAAATATATTTCCTTCTTTCATTATAAACTTGTTACTCTCACTGTAACCTATGTTGAAATTATGGAAGGAGAATCATAACTTGCATTTATCAGGATGGCACAAAGGTGCATAAATATAATTGAAACAGAAAATGAGAGTGGGGTGTAATTTCCAAACATGATCATCATGTCCATTTTGTGGGCTAATTGTCGGTCTCTAATAAGAAACTTCCGACTCAGAGGTTCAACATTTTGAGTAGAACCATGCCACAGTGGTTATCATTTAGAATGTAGTAGTTCCTACTTGACCATAAAAATGTTGGTTTGGATCATAGGACTGATCAAACTATCAATAAAGCAACCTGTAAACATTTACATCATTCTGCTATTAAAGAAGTATGTCATAGCTAGTTCCTCCCATATCAAAGAAAGATTTATGCGCAACAAAAACGAGAGTTCATACTCATGACAAACACTTGACATAAAATACAAAATACATTTAAGATGATGCTCCCAGATGAGATGTTCTGGTCTTTATGATACTACATTTGGGAAAATAGAACAACTTTCATATAATACACATCAAAGATACAGTGCAAAAATTAAGGGATTCGGTGAAGGGGGTGTTAGATTATATGTCCTAATTGCCAATTTTAGAACATAATAATTATATTATTTATTTAATATGGGCAGTTTAATTAAATATCATTAATATGATTAACTATTTAGATAAAAGTCCTTAGAATAATATTTATAAATTCTATCCTTAAGAGTAAGGATATGAGTGACAAAATTTATATTTATAAATATATTCTAAAATAGTCTCCGATCGTAAGATGAATTAATTGAGCGTTAATTTATCTGTATAGATCGGATTGCAGTCTACCATCCAAATAATATGGGATATTGATTTGGGCGATTATTCTCATATCGTAAAGATAAATGTATAAGTGCTTGTTGAGAATAAGTGACTGGACATGACCGCTAGTACAAACGAATTACATGGAATGGTCAATATTAATTCGTTGTACAGTGTAATGGTGCAATTAGTCCTTAGACTTGAGACACCACGGTTATCTTGTGTCAAGAATAACGTAATTTGCTAATATAATAAGCTAGTCCTCATTAAGGATTAGACAATGTACTTAGTGGTTATGATCTATTCCGGCATAGAGATAGGTGTGTTTAGATATGGAATCTGCCAAGGTAGAATAGTAGAAGTTGTTTCACATATTATTCATAAGTTACTGATTAAATAGATTTGGACATATGATTGAGTAATAGAGTTTGACGACCCTATTTATGACTCTGACTCAATCAGAATAATTTAGACAGAAGGAATTGATTGCATGATTGTTACTGAGGGTTCGTAGAATTTTACTTCATCATTAATTGTGTAATCGTGATATACTGCTAGGTATCACTCACGACTTGCGATAATTAAATTAGAGGAGTTCTAATTAAATATTAATTAGATTAATATTATTTCACTGCCAATTAATTATGAACCTGAGAGGTCACACACAAAAGGAATTTGCAAATTAATTAGTTTAGAGAAAAGAATAAATTAATTTTAGGATCATCATAATATTAATTTAATTGGGCTCGTAGTAACTTGATATTGATCTGGTTATTATGGAGTCCAAGACTGGTTAGTTTAAGTTCAGTCCACATGTGGCCCTAGGTCACATGTGTCTCCTATATATTGTACTATTCTGACAGGTTTAGCTAGCACACAAAAATTATAGTCAGAATAATATGTAAGATTTATCTAGAAAATCTAGTGGGGGTGAAATCCAATTAAGGGTGCAGATTCTGTGTGGATACTTTTGGAGGTTTCACAATTGAGAAGCTTTGGATCGTTCAGATTCTGCAACAAATTTGTCATTAGAAAGGTAATCCTAAATACTCTTATGCGTAATTAGTGTTGATTATTATGCATGATAGTAATCTACGTAAATAGCCATGAACGTGATGCATGAGTATTATTATTTTCGCTGCGTTTATTCTGATTATAAAATTTTTAAATATCATGCACGATTCCTAACAGTGGTATCAGAGTCACCGTTCATGCCTTTTATGTGGTTATTCATTTATAGCACAAGGCATAGCACAATTATGGTGTCTAGTTAATAGTTTATGAAACTATTGTGAGAAATTAATAGTTTGTGAATCTATTAATTTATGCCCTAAGAATTTAATTAGATTAAATTTTCCTTAAAGGAAATTCTTCCTATTATTGTTTTCATAAAGATTGTTTTATTAAATTGTTCTTTTTCTTTCGTTTCATAAAATTGATTATAAGAAATTGTTTCATAATTTGAATTTGTTTTATGGTTTAGTTTATAAAACTAGTTTTAAAACATATTGTTTTATGAAAGGAACTGTTTTTAAATTTTGATTTTAAAAATGATTTATCAAAAAAAAAACAAACAAACTTTGAAAATCATTTTTCAGAAATTGCAGAAAAGCCAAACCTTTTTGTCTTCTCCGATGACTTCACCACCCAAAGGGCAACCTAGCTGCCCTACGGGCAGTGAAGTGGATGAGGTAGAGTAGCCATGGCTGCTCCTTGTAGAGTGGCCATAGCTGCTCCTTGAAGTGCATCCATGGTTACATCTTGATGCGGCCATGGCTACACACCGATGCGATGCCAGCGGCGCGAGGAGCAGTCTTACGCCACTGCTGCCACGACGAGGTATCCTCGCGTCAATGGCCATAGCAGCCGCGAAGAAGTGTTCTCGCGGCAGCTTCATGGCCGCAGCCATGAAGGCCACGAGGAGATGTCCTCATAGCCATGGCCATAGTTATACCTTGCCAGAGAAGAAGGGTAAAACGATGGGGGTGGCGGCGCTGGGTAAGGAAAAAGGAAAGAAAAAAAAAAGGTTTTTGGCTAGGGTCTTTGGAACCCGATCCAAATCCCGATCCAAGTCCAAATCCGGATCTGGGTCAGGATCCGGACCTAGCCCAAACCCAAGTTGTTGGGTTTGGGGTTTCACTACATTTATTTATTTTCTTTTTTTTTTCTATTTTGGGCTAATGGGCATATATCTGATGTTGGGCTCATTTGGCTGTTTAAATTCGGACTTTAAAATACTTTTTAGTGTAGACTAATTTTTTAAAGGTTTGAATTAGGCTAAATGGGCTAATAATGTTTGGGCTTGATTTGGGCTATTTTAAAGTGTTTAAAATTAGCATACTCTTCTTTTTGGTCTGTATTTTGCCAATCTCAATTCAGACTTAGGTATAAAATAGTATGGACTATTTTAATGTTTGAATTGGACTGTTGGTATTTTGGACTTGGACTTAATTAAAATAGGTTGGACTTATTTTAATTTTTAAAGTCCATAATGTTTAATTAGTTTTGTTTGACAAATTAATTAAAGAAGCCGAAAGGTATGTTGATACTTTATATTAATAAATAGTTTATTAATTATTAAATATAATTTGATTATATTTATAAATATGAGATATTTATGGAGTAAATTTAGTAAAGAGTTTATTGAATAGAATAAATTTAATAAAGAGTTTATTAAATTAGAAAAATTTAATGTAAAGAGTTTATATTAGAAAATTAATTATGTTATACTTGTAGTTAATTAATAAATTATTTATTAATTAATTACTATAAATACAATGAGATTATATTTATTTAAATATGAGATATTTAAGGGTCCAAATTAATATAGGTATTTATTAATTGGATTAACCTAATATAATGAGATTATATTAGGAGACTAATTGTGTTATATTCGTGGATTACTTTTCTTTATTATTGACTATGTATGTGGGGGATCATGGACTAGTCTTGTGTGAATGAATGGATGAATGTCATTATTTAATTTATTTACTCATTTTGAATTTTATGTAATATTTTAAAATGGGACTTGCATTCCTCTTATCCCCGTTTTAAATATGTAAAATCACATTCTCATTTATGTATCCCCACTAGATTATGAATATATATACATAAATGTAATGGAATATTAAGATGAAGACATCAAGAGTTGGGGGCCGAGTTCGCGAAAGGAGTTTTGTGAAACCGAGGAAGAGCAGCCCATGAATCTATCTTATGGGCCCTTTATTTGATTTAGGCATTCAACCCAGTGGCTCGGGTTGATAGTGTTCCTAGTCCATGATCATTCCATTTTATTTTATACATTTATTTATTTATTTATACAATAAATATATGATGAATGCATGTATGTTTCTATTTTATTTATGCGATAAATTAAAATTAGAAGCATGTGAAAAGTGAGACCTAAACTAAAGACCAGCAAACCTTCCCAAATTAAATATTAAGTTAATAATGGTGTAGTTTTGAGAAGATTATATCATTGTCTTCCGTTATTATAGATTAAATTATGTGTTGGGCAAGTAAGTAGCTGTCTATGGACACATAGGGATTATTTATTTGTATCAACATATGAACTAAGTCTATATAAGCATGAGATGTGAAAATTTTGGATTCTTACTGGCAACCAAAAATCTATCATGTGAGGTGTCGGTATTGCATTGATCCAAATTTCCAGGATAATGGATTTAACTTAAACAATCTTGGAGACCAAAAATCTATAATGTGAGGTCGAAAGGATTAGAGGAAAGAATAATTGGAATTTGTATGAGATGCATTGAATAAAAGGTTATTCACATTTTTGTTTTAACTTCACCAAAAATCTAAAATATGAGGTGGATTAAAGTAAATGGGCCCCCAATTCCACTAAGAAACACACCTTATTGTTTTTCTATTTTTCACTAGGGAAGTGTGGGATTCGAGAAATTTAGTGGGGGTTACTGTTTGATTTAAAGACCCAAATCAAATAGTTAATAATATAATTATCTAACATCCTTAGAAATTACTGCATATATATAATCGGATGTGAACCCAACCTTCTATTTTTGACTAGACCAAACTTCGATGACTAGCTCAATGTATGGAGAATTGTTTTGAAATCTGAGAAAGTTATACACGTTCTAGATGCCTAAAACAAGTTGTCAAAGAGATGCAAGAGAACATGAATAATGTATCTGTCATTAAATTACTTACAAGAGTTGTGAAGTAAGCAAGATAAGACAACTAGGTATGAGATATCTAGTGATAGATATGAGATATCTAAAAAATTGTTCCAAATAATAACTAGAGGAATTGATTTAAGAGCATGTGTTCTCGGGATGAGTATCTTGAGTCCATGAGTTTATTCATGGTTTATCATATGCAGACAAATCTAATCCTTAAAGTCAATTCTTAATTCTCTCTTGTTATTCATAATGAATTTTTCCATGTGAATACATTTGACACAACTTTTGGACATGAGAGTCATGTATCAAGGGTAGATCTGGAAGAGTAGAACATAATTGGTAAAAAGAAAATTATTTCCACTGCAAGAAAGGAGATAAACTAAGAGAGGAAAAATCCAAAGGAATTTCAAAGAGTTTGAGGATAAAGGGATGTCCTCTATACCTCATCTTCTCGTTCACCCATATGGGTAATCATTAAATTGAGCAATTGTTGTTCGTATACATAGTGTCGTTAAAACATTATATCCGTTTCATGGACTATGAATGTTCATTTATTTGGAAAATAAATGAATCGACACTGGTAAAATAATAAACAAGTTTTATATGCATGATGTAAAACGTGATGGCAAGATAAACGAGTAATATGAGAAATCAAGAGATATAGATAACTCTAAATTATTGTGGCACTTACGATTAGGTCATAGAGGAGAAACAAAAATCACTCAATTGGTGACAGAAGGACTTGTAAGCCCTTGAGGCCCCGAGACATTCCCAACACGTGGATCTTGTGTTCTTAAAAATGATCAAATCGACCTTTGTAGGACAAAGTCAAAGGACCACAAATATTTAGGATTTATACATAGAGATGTATATGGGCCTTTTTGGCAAAACAACCCAATAAGGATTTAGCTACCTTACATATATTTATGATTGTCATAAGTATGAATTTGAATCGTTTGAAGTGTTCAAGGAATTCAAAACTAAAGTAGTAAATCAAACTAGAAATGAGAAGTAAGTTTCAATGATGAGATCACGGAGAATTCTTAGCCTCAATTTCTAATAGTATCTCAAAGGAAAATAACTTAGTTATTTTATTAACTCCTTTTGGTACTCCGATAATTGATAAAATGTCGGAGAGAATGAGTTAGACCTTGTTGGACATGGTATGTAATTGATAAACTATGTTGAATTGTAACTTAGCCTGTGAGGCTATATTCTCCTTACAACAGTCCATCTCTTGGATAAGTTCACTTCAAAATTAGTCTTAAGTACCTCATATAGGATATGGGATAATAGGGTACCTAGTCTTAAAGTGTTAAGAATGAGGGTTATCTTGTCTTTGATTAAAGGCTTAAGTCTGATCAATTGGAAGTAAGATCATATAAAGATCAGCTGGTTATCCCAAGGATTTGTTGGGATATAACTTTTATTCCCTTGCTGACTAGAGAGTCTGTTAGCAAGTACAACTTATTCTTGGATGAATAGTTCATCTGAGAAGATAGTGTGAGAAGAAAAGTATGACTCAGTAGGCATCACTGAGCAACCAGCTAACTCGAGACAAATCTAGGATTTGATTCTGGAAAACCCAATCCAAGAGCAATTAATTATTTCACAGTTTTTCCAGATTAGTAAGATGACAATAATATGTTGATGATTTTTGTCAGTTATGAAAAATTATGTTTAACATAAGCTTAAATGGCTTGAAGCCATAAAATCTTAAATGGACAAGGGTGGGGACCTTTAAGACAAATGGTGAAATATTATTATCATAGGCAAGGAGTTGACTATGAGGAAATCTTTTCACCAATTGTTAAAATTCATTATGATTTATTGGCCATAGTTGCACACTACTATTATGAGATATGGTAAATGGATGACAAAATGACATTTTATAATGACTTCATTAATGAAGACATTAATATAGGATTGCCAATATGTTTTGAGTCCAGTGATGAATCACAAAGAGTGCAAGCTAAAGGGATCCATTTATGGACTTAACCAAGCCTAAATAATCTAGAACATTCGGTTTGACTTCATTGAGAATGAAGAGAAACCTTGACTACACAAGTAGGTCTAGTTGTTCAAATAAATTCTCCAAGTAAACTTTGGGATAATCCGCCTAAATCCTTAGAATTCGATCTATAGCGATAGATCAAAAAGATTAATGGGTTTTTCCCAAAAGGGTGTTAAAGGTGTTTAACATGTACACAAATTCTAAAAGAGGATTGTTCTCTTCTAAGACATGACGTTTATCTCTCTAGGGCTGTGAGTCCTACGACTGCTAAAAGGAGAGAGATTGGATACAGAAGGTTCAAAGTATTGCAGCAATTAAGAATCTTATATACATCATGCTGTGTATAAGGACATGATATCATAAATGCTATAAGTGTTATGAACAAATGTTTGTCTGATCCAGGTTAGGAATGCTAGAAAACAATCAAGAACATTCTTAAGCGCTTGAGAAGCACTGAAGAAATATTCTTGGTATATGGAGAAGGTGAAACTTAAAGTTTTACAAATTCAGGCTGAGAGTCTGAAGTGGATTATTGGAAATCCATATATGGGTTCATGCTCACCTGTAATAGAAGAGCAAATATTTGGAAATGTTCCAAATATTGGTATAATTGCAAATTCCAGAGGTTGAGTGTATCGTTGCATCATATCTGACAAGAGGAAGCGGTTTGGATCTAGTAGTTCGTAACTGAACTCAGAATGGTTCTTTCCATTAAGTCAACGGGTAATGCTGTGATGATAATGGAGTTATAGTGCAAGCTAAGGAACCTACGTCTCACTAGAGATTCAAGCGCGTTAAAAAGGCATTATCACATCGATAAGAGATTGTGGAAAGAATGATATTATGTAGTAAATAACGTCAACATTTGATGTTGCTAATCCACTGACTAAGGCAATGATTCAGCAGTCACTAGACTACCGTCTTGAGAAGATGGGTATGAGATACCAGAGTAATTGGTTTTAGTGCAAGTAGGGAATTGTTGGATTATATGCTCTAAATGCCAATTTTAGGACATAATAATTATATTATTTATTTAATGTGGGCAGTTTATTTAAATATCATTAATGCGATTAACTATTTAGATAAAAGTCCTTAGAATAATATTTATAAATTCTATCATTAAGAGTAAGGATATGAGTGACAAAATCTATATTCATAAATATATTCTAAAATAGTCTCCGATCATAAGATGAATTAATTGGACGTTAATTTATCCAGAAAGATCGGATTGTAGTCTACCATCGAAATAATATGGGATATTGATTTGAGCGATTAGTCTTATATCGTAA
Organism: Ehretia macrophylla; assembly: GCA_037974665.1. NCBI lineage: Eukaryota > Viridiplantae > Streptophyta > Magnoliopsida > Boraginales > Ehretiaceae > Ehretia > Ehretia macrophylla. Next base: position 37,005,526 of record CM075782.1, on the reverse strand, counting down.
GGGTAGATGTATAAGTGCTTGTTGAGAACAAGTGACTGGACATAACCGCTAGTACAACAAATTACATGGAATGGTCAATAATTCGTTGTACAATGTAATGGTGCAATTAGTCCTTAGACCTGAGACACCACAGTTATCTTGTGTCAGGAATAACGTAATTTGTTGATGTAATAACCTAGTCCTCATCAAGGATTAGACAATGTACTTAGTGGTTACGATCTATTCTGGCATGGAGATAAGTGTGTATAGATATGGAATCTATCGATTAGGGATCCTATGCGATCTATTAATCGAGTAACTAAAAATTTTTGGCCGAGGTAGAATAGTGGAAGTCGTTCCACGTATTATTCATAAGTTACTGATTAAATAAATTTGGACATATAATTAAGTAATAGAGTTTGACGACCCTATTCATGACTCTGACTCAATCGGGATAATTTAGACAGAAAGAATTGATTGCATGATTGTTACTGAGGGTTCGTAGAATTTCACTTCATCATTAGTTGGGTAGTCGTGATATACTTCTAGGTATCACTCACGACTTGCGAAAATTAAATTAGAAGAGTTCTAATTAAATATTAATTAGATTAATATTATTTCGTTTGGATGATCCACATCTAAGGGTCAGGCACCGATGAGCATATTGAACTATCCATATGGCTGAGAGCCCTCACAGCCCAGCTACCAATTAATTATGAACCTGAGAGGTCACACACAAAAGGAATTTACAAATTAATTGGTTTAGAGAAAATATTAAATTAATTTTAGGATCGTCCTAATATTAATTTAATTGGGCTCGTAGTAACTTGATATTGATCTGGTTATTATAGAGCCCAAGACTGGTTAGTTTAAGTCCAGTCCACATATGACCCTAGGTCACATGTGTCTCATATATATTGTACTATTCTGACAAGTTTAGCTAGCACACAAAAATTATAGTCAGAATAATATGTAGTATTTCTCTAGAAAATCTAGTAGGGGTGAAATCCAATTAAGGGTGCAGATTCTGTGTGGATACTTTCGGAGGCTTCACAATTGGGGAACTTTGGATCGTTCATATTCTGCAATAGATTCGTCATTAGAAAGGTAATCCTAAAATACTCCTATGCGTAATTAATGTTGATTATTATGCATGATAGTAATCTACGTAAATAGCCATGAACGTGATGCATAAGTATTATTATTTTCACTACGTTTATTCTGATTATAAAAATTTTAAATATCATGCACGATTTCCAATAGGGGGAGGGGCGAGTTCTTTTGCATTTTTCTATTTTTTCCAATATTCTTTTACTTGGGAGGTGGGAGGAGGAGAGGGGTCAAGAAGGTTAGCATCCACTTTAAAGAACCTCCACCATAACCAAAGGCATGCTATATATAAAAGAGTAAAATGTATCATATCCCCCTGTGTTTTTACAAAGTTGCATCATAAACCTTATGTTTTAAAAAGTCGCGTTATAAACCCTGTGTTATAGAAAATGTTGCATATAACCCTCCGCCGTTTATTTTTCTGTTAATTTTAACGTGAGTGTAATACACACGCTTGACATGCAAGTATGACATTTATCAAGCTTTAAAACACATGCAGAATGACGAAAATACCCTTTTTAACATCAGTTGTTAATTGCCTCTTGTGCTTTCGATAAGGTTGTAAATGGCCCCTTGTGTTTTCGATAAGGTTGTAAATTGCCCCTTGTGTTTTTTAGAAGGTTTTTAATTGCCCCTATGCTTTTTTATAAAGATATAAATTGCCCCTTCAAAGATTAAAAAAAAAAAAAAATTGACAATCCTAGAGAGAAAAACTATTTCAAAGTGATTTTCCTTCGATTTGAAGTTGATTTTGCACTGATTTAAAGATTTTAATCTACTTATAGAAGAACGTGATTCCAAATGAAGGTACGATTATTGCTAGTTGCAATATGACTTTGAATTTCAAGCATAAGATTTATATTTTTTTATAGTGGACATCAATGTTCTGTTATATAAGTTATACGTTTTTTTATTCTTTTGATTAAATGATATTTATTAGTTTAAGGTTGTAGATCTCGTTAGAAGGTAGACTAACACATGGTTCTGATATTGCAAAATGAAAAATGTTGTAAATACATCCCTTTAATATTAAAAAAGTGATAAATACCCCTTTCTGATATAAAAAAAAGTTACAAATACCCTCTTTTGACGGATTTATCTTTAAACGAGGACAATTTTGTGTTTTTACAAGGCTAGCTAACAGAGTTAAACATAATTTGAGTTTGGGACGTGTATGCAACGTTTTTCATAACACAGGGTTTATAACACGACTTTTTAAAGCACAAATTTTATGATACAACTTTGTAAAAACATAGGGAGATATGGTGCATTTGCCTCTATATAAAATAGCAAGAACAGAAAGGCAAAGACTAGACAAGAACTGCGAGAACGGAAGGAGAAAGACTGGAATCATACAATTCTTCTACATGAACATAGCCATCGGTCATTGTATCATTGCACAAGACCCCTGTCCACTTTGAAGCACATGGATCTCCTCTGTTCCAGTTATTAAGGAACCCATTTGGATCAATCAAACTTCCCTTGATGGCTCGCAGTGCCTCAACTGCAAATAAATTTTACGTCGTTGGTCATGATTTCATCATTTAATCACAAGGCTTTCAGAAATCTATATTGTAACAATGCTTATAATCTAGATGTTGATATTCTCGCAGATCACACGCAAATAATGTGATTTTTATCCTGACATCCTACATATTTTTTTAGAATGATTCAACTTTGTGCTCTCATCTAAACAACAAAACACAGCAACGACAAAATAACGTAAACACATGGAATTAAACAAAGATGTTCAATAACAAAAGAGAAAAATTACCTTCTGAAGGATCAGTAACCAGGCCAGTAGCCCCTCTAAGAAATGAAGAGCAACACAAGCTGACCATCAAGACCACCACAATGACTAATCCTTCAGACTGGTGCATCCTAGAAGTTCCCATTTGTCCAAAACTTTCAAACATCTCTTACATGTACACCCTACAAAGCTCAGAAAATATTGGGGACTTCCACATGGTCACCAAAAAGGACTACTAAATTTAACATGTAGACACAGTTTTTCAATATAATTAACAAAACAAATACTACAAAAATTAAGTCTTGAACTAATTGAAGAAAAGGGTCTAGCAAGAATCAACAATGAACCCAACAAAAAACAACTTGAAATAGAGAATGCAAAAATAATGAAGCATGTGTCAAGAAAAACTACTAAATTTACATATAGACATAGTTTTTCAACATAATTAACCATAAATACCAAAAAAATTGAAGTCTTTAAATAATTGAAGAAGATGGTCTAGCAAGAATCAGCAAAGATCAAACAAAGACAACAACCTTAAAAGAAAATGAAAAAGAACAAAGCATATTTTGTCCTGAAATGAAAAAAAATGGGAGTACAATGCACTAAGCTCTTGCCATGCACGAGTCTAGAGAAGGGTCGCACTTACTTTGGGTTAAAGATAAACAAGAAATTAAAAAGCGTTTGAAAAAAAAAAATGGCTCGCCAAGAAAAGAAAATTAATAGGATTTCATAAATAAAGACAGTTCGGTACACAAACCTCAGGAAAAAAACTTACTAAGAAGGGTGCAGCAAGTATTGGCAATGAAGAGAGAAATGATGATGATGAAGAAGCTGAGTTTTGGGATATGTGGAAGTTTCCTTAAATGGGGTTGACTTGGGTGGCCATTGGAGATGATATGGGAAGAGTTGGATAGAATAGGTGATGAGAGCAAAGAAGCCATCTTTTTCATTAGCAGTTTAAAAAAAAGAACAAGTTTTACAGATTGATGTTTAGATGGGTGGCTAGTTGGCTACTTTCTTGTTTTTGTTTATGTATTTGGGCTTTGTTGTATTTGACTTTTTGGAGGGAGTTGCGTTTGTGTTTGAGGCTGTCAAGATGAAGATGCAAGATTATTGAATTCTGAAAGTGACAAGGAAACAAAGAATATCTTACTTCACACTTGGTACTCCTACATGGATATTTATGACTAGAGCCAATATTTTTATACGGTAAACGGATGATATGATGACTGTGAGATATGAGTGAATTTTTTATACCAAACCGATGGTATGACCAAAAGATAAGATTGGGTCTCACATACCACTGAAATTGTTGTTTAAATTGGAAAAGGAAAGGAAAGAAAAAGAAAATTTTAGAGGTAAAGTTATTTATGTATCAAAAGCAATAATAAGAGATAGGATGTTTTCTTTTGTTATGATAAGGGTATTTTTATCTTCTTGCACACTATCAGCTCCGTTGTTTTCCTTTACCCTCAATTTTGAGAAACATAAATGACCTCATAAATGCTATGTTTGGTTTTATGAAGGAAAAGAAAGGAAAGTGAGATAAAAGAAAAAATCATAAAGGAAATAAAAAGAAAGGAGTTTTCTTCTTTGGATTGTAAAAAAATAAGAAGAGATTATGATTCTCTGTTTTTATTGGAGAAATGAAAGGAAAGAACAATTTTAAGTAACAAGTTGCATTTATTATGTTAAAAATATATATGAAATTATGTAAACGTACTAGAGACTATTAAAGCCGACTTATCAATATTTTTCTTTCCCTACATAAATTCCACATTGGAGAAATTGAAGTTTACTCGTTAACAATTATCAATCTCTGAAAATGAATTCAAATAAGGTTTATCCTTCTCTTTTCATTCTTTTTCTTTAAAAACGTGAATCCAAATATAATGTAAGAGATTCTTTAATTCCTTGATTTCCTGTGTCTACTGACTAAATTCAAATCCCTCTTCTTCTTTCTGTTCCACCATTTTACTCAATCCAATCATTGTGTTAAATCCCCTTCTCCCTAATTTAATTGTGCATTTTCATAATTTCAATCATGTCTACACCATATGAAAAATGAATTACTTCTCTTGGTCCATCTGGAATTACCCTCAACATTATGTAAACGTTTGTCATGTTGGATACTTTAAAATAATGCAGAAAGGTCCATACAACTAAGGTTGATGAAAAAAAAATCAGCCACAATAGGTAGAAATGAGTTGTTTAATGGGCAAGTATATAGTTGAAAGATTTTTTTTTTTTTGGTCGTCATAGTTGAAAGATCAAAGTTGGCTTAAGAGCTAATTCAAAAGGTTTTGAGGCCTTATGAGCACTCCTTAATTTGTTTTAAATTATTAAACAGGTAGGGGTCTAACAAACACCTTACCACTTCAAGGATGTTTGTTCAATATTTTATTTCAGTGGAGGATAAAATTTATAATTTTTATATTATATAAACATATATATATATATATATATATATATATATATATATATATATATATATATATATATATATATTAGCGGGGACTAATTCATTTTCTAACAAAAAATATATAGATATTTAATTTTTTTTGAGAAAAAAATATGTAAATTTTTTAACCTTTTTTTTAGTCAATGGAAGTTGCAGCCCCACTGGCCAATAGACGCATTTGCCACCGAGGGAATTCTTTGGCTTTGAAAGAGATTAGGTATTTTCAACGTAGTCTTTATATGTCAATTTCAATCGATATTGCTTACATTGTTATTATAGTTGGAAAGGTCAGAGATATATCAATTTCAAATTTAATAGATTGACATATTAAAATATGCATCCAAATTGTCATGATCATTGCAATTGCAATCAATTTATGGTGTCAAATGCAATTTTTTATTGGTTGATATAGATAATACTTAAATCGACCAAAAAAAAAAAGAAAGAAAGAATAGACACTACTTAATAAAAACAAGAGCAATTTTCGGATATATATACTTATGAAAAATTAGAAATATCTTTGAAAAAGAAAACTTATTGCGAGTAATAAACGCTTAAAAAAAATCTAGGACTGATAACGGTGATAAGATAACTTATTTTTTTCTTAATAATGAAACATGTCTTTCTAATAAGAATATATTCTTTTTTCTCTTCTACTTTTTGGTTTTTCATTATGTTCCTTTTTTTTTGTTTTTTTTTTTTTTTGTTTTTGGGGTGAGGAGAAGGATGGGTGTTCAAAAGAGGAGGTATGCATTTAGTTGAATAACAAACTTATAAATTTGCAAAAAGAGTTTTGAAATTAAACAGGCCCCCAACTTAAAAATAAAAATTATACACATACTTAATTATGGCATTAATATAACCTTATAACTTTATAATATTAGAATTTTACGAGATCAATAGTAATAAAATAATGATGCATTATTTGCTTAAATTATTTTAGCTGCAAAATTTTGCATATGAACCCCTTAATTATTGCTCATTTAATGGATTATTTTTTTTCCTTTTTGTCATGATCTAATGAATGATTTTGTAGTCACCTTATAATAGAAGTGAAGAATTATTTGATATTGTCCAAAAAAAAAACATGATTTGATGCTAGCTGATACATCATGCATCTTTCATTTGTCATATTTTTCTTACATGCCACATAATTAATGTCCTCAAAACATGTAGTGCCAGCCTAGTGTGAAATGGATTAAGCATCTTCAACATGCCCCACACATATATGATCATCAATTAATCATAGGATTGATTCGCAATCCTATTAATGCGTTGAAGCTTCACATGCAAGGTTTTTGCCATAATATTGTTCTGTATATTTTTAATAATGCGTCTTGAATGTCAATTGCACACAAAACTAGAGAATTAATTACTTTAAGTACCGCTTGTCTATCATTTTGAATTATAATGCTTTCATTGCACTTGCTTACAACCTTCGGTTTTGCTCTCCATTGGGCATTGGACGCCGACACTTAATTGTAGAAGCTCTTTATATAGCCATAATTTCTCCTCTTCTAATCCCAAAAGAAAAGAAACGAATAAAGCCACAAATGTTATGAATGTTGGAAGGAAAAATTCTTCCGTTTGGCTGCCAAAGAGACCGATTGAGAGTTTGTGTGGGGGTCTCACACACGTGGGGCATACATGCAATATATAACAATCAGATCATTTGACAGCTAAACAAAAGTTCAACTCGATTATGTTGGAGAATCCAATTATTATACATAAATAAAATTATAAATTCTAAGATCAATATATACTTATGTACTATTCTACTTAACATCAATTGATTTTAAGATGGATATATTTTTTAGTAGTAGTGATCAGTTCATGTTCTAAGAGCTTAATAGGCCATATCATTCTTCCGACACTTAATTGTAGAAGCTCTTTATATAGCCATAATTTCTCATCTTCTGACCCAAAAGAAAAGAAATGAATAAAGCCACAAATGTTATGAATGTTGGAAGGAAAAATTCTTCTGTTTGGCTGCCAAAGTGACCGATTGAGAGTGTATGTGCGGTCTCACACACGTGGGGCACACATACAATACGTTACAGTCAAATCATCTGACAGCTAAACAAAAGTCCGACTCATATTAGAGAATCCAATTATTATACATAAATAAAATTATAAATTCTAAGATCAATATATACTTATGTACTATTCCACTTAACATCTATTAGTTTTAGGATGAAATTCATGTTTTTTATCAGTAGCGATCAGTTCATGTTCTAAAAGCTTAATAAGACATATCATTCTTCCTACTTCTTGAATGTCTAGATACTGGAAATGTCATGTTGTTATATGTTTAATTTGTCATCTCGTGGTGGTGTTACTATGATGTATCATTGGTTTTCTAACTATTGTTCAACTCCACCAACACTGCATATTAAGAGCACCGTCACTTCTACCACTACCACCAGCTGCCATATATGCCGCCACCATTGTTCAAATTCTCAAAATTCAAGTAAAAATCTCATCATTTACTTCTTTTTGTTGGATAATTCACATAGACCATTATATAATAATATTGATTTGTTCAAATGGGTTGATGATAAAAATAGGCCATTGTAAAATTCCTCAAGAAGCAAAAGCCTTTCTTCTTCAAGGAGATCAAAAGAGCCCAAATAGTTTTGGTAAAAAATCAATTATGGGTTTGAACAAATATTAGGATTTCGATTGTGATCAAAATAGACTTGTACGGTCAATGATGATGTAATGGTCATTTAAGAATAGATTAGGAATGGAATAGTATCTTTAATTCTATTATGATCTTTACATTTAGTACGATCAAATTAACAGAATGCCTAAATAAAGGCAGCTTTGTACACGAAGCTCGGAAACAAAACTTACTAAGAGGGGGTGCAACAAGTATTGGCAATGATGAGAGAAATGATGATGATGATGATGATGAGTTTTGGGATATGTGGAAGTTTTCTTTGTTGGTAGAAGAAAAATAAAAAAGTAAATGGGGTTGACTGGATGGCCATTGGAGATAATATGGGAAGAGTTAGATAGAATAGTAGATGAGAGCAAAGAAGCCATCTTTTTCATTAGCATATTTAACAACAACAAAAAAAAAAAGAACAAGTTTTACAGATTGATGTTTGTTGTATTTGACTTTTTGGAGGGAGTTGTTTTCGTGTCCGAGACTTTCAAGGTGAAGATGCATGATTAATGAATTTTGAAAGTGATAGAGAAAAAAAAATATAGTGCTTTTTACAATAAATTAATTATATGATTAAGAAAATACAAGTTATAGTGCTTTCATACGGTAAACGGATTTCAAATTAAAAAAAAAATTACGGTAAATGGATGGTACGACTGTGAGATATGATAAAGTTTTTGTACACTTTTTAGAATAAATTAATTATATGATTAAGAGATAGAAGTAGGTCTCACATACACTTTTCACACTCAACAAGACCATTCGATAGGATCGAATGAAAGATTTTTGCTATACTTAGTACTCCTGCATTATGTTTGGATTCATAATGGAAAGGAAAAGAGATTCCACATTCAAATAGTATAAAATATTAGAGAAATTTTAAAAAAAAATGTTTTCTTGTTTAGATTGTAAAAGAAAAGGAAAGAAAAAGATAATATTAGGAAGATAACAAGAGACTTAACAGAAAGCGGAATAAACATGAATAATAGGCAGATAAATAATTGAATTACAAATAAGATGAAGATAAAGAGGGGTGAGACCTCTTACTTGTTATTAACTGTAAATGGAAGTTGTGTTACACTGTTGGTTGTACAGGAGTACAATGTACAAAGAGTGATACCGAATTAAAATGAAAAATTTTGAGAGAAAGAAAATTCGGATCCTATGTTAATGAGACAGACACTGTCTTATATAGGATATCGAATCTGGAAAAGAAAAGTGAAATCTGAAAAAGAACGTCCAGAACTCCAGAATTGAGCAGATCATCCAGTATGATGATGGTACTGTTTCTATTAAGATAGATAGAGGAAATAGAGGATCAGTTTTATCCCGTTCAGCCTCTAGTGTCTCCAGGATTAGTATTTCAGACCCAACCCCAGGATTTGTTGATCTTTCATCAACGCATAGGACCCAGACTCAATCTGTTCCCATTGGAATCAGAATTGAAGAACAGACCGCTCGTCCAGTCTATCCAGAATTTGGACCAACAGAACCAACAGATACTTCATCTGTTGACTTTAATCCTTCAGCCTCAGACTTCGGCGTCAATGTTTTATCTGAAATCTTTGAACGTGATGTTCAGGGATTAAAAGATGAATTCATGTCAGAAGAAAATAAACAGATTAGAGAATGGTATTTTGATAACCATAACAATGAACAATTAGCAGAATTAAAAAGCCAATGGCTTCAGTATCTGCAACTTGTTAGGTTAAATGTGCCATTTTTTATGTGGTTTAAACATAGAAATAAGCCTATGAACATCAATGTTCTTACTGCAAGAACAAGAAAATGGAATTTGCCTAATTCCACAAAAGTCATTGAATCGGAGCACCCTCCGTTTCAACATACACAGATTCCTGCATCAGAAGGAACTGTAGATCTCAAACCAGTTATTGTTTCAGAAAAACCAGAACTAAAAGACATAGTTCAACAGAATAATTGGACTAATCTTTCAGTTGTTACATTACAAAAACAAATTCAGAATATCGAAGATATTCTTGAAAAACATAGTACAATCCCCATTACTCCAGATGAATCAAAACAAAAGTCAACTGAACAGACCACTGTTGCATTGACAAAACCATTTGATTCATTAAAATTAACCAGTTCTAGGGTTAAACCAGAATCTCCGATCAAGGTTTTACCTTTTAAAATATCAAAATATATTCCAAAATTGGAATCTACAGAAGAGAAGAATACCAAACTTCTCCAAGAACTGATTTCCAGAACCAAGAAATCAGAACCTTCGTCGAGCCAATTAGCTCTACAAACATTAAAACAGTCAGACAGTAATTCTGATTGCGATTCCTCATCTTCACAGAATTCCGGGAGGGATAAAGTTATCCATCTCAATAGAATTTCTTTCCCAGACACGAAGAATTTCTATCCCAGACCTTCACCTCCAGATCTTCAATTTGAAGAATCATATACCCAAAGATCTTTCTCAGGATCACAGATCTATGAATGGAACATAGATGGGATGTCAGAATATCAGATTCTCAATGTTACCAAACAGATGATCATAATCGGTAACATCTACAAACAAGCTGTTACTGAGAGAGCAGCAACCAGAAACATCATTCTTGTCTTCAATGGACAGCTAAAAGGATGGTGGGATGACCACCTCAGTGAAGCTACCAAAGAAGGCATACTCAACATGGTGAAAACCAATGAGAATGGAGACCCTGTTCTCAATCAGAATGGCCAAACAGAGTCTTGTGCTCTTTCAGCCTTAGTCTTCGATATCACCTACCATTTTATAGGTGATCCCACAGTTTATCAAGAAAGAACATCTGAAATCCTTCAGAACCTCAGATGTCGAACACTCCAAGACTTCCGATGGTATAAGGATGTCTTCCTCAGTAAACTATACCAAAGATCTGACAACAATGCCAGTTATTGGAAAGAAAGGTTCCTTTGTGGACTTCCAAAATTGTTCGCTCAGCAAGTGAGAGACTCTCTCTCAACAGAATACCCCAGTTTAGACTTTGATCTTATGACATATGGTGATATTATATCCCATATTAACAAAACTGCTTTAAAGCTTTGCACTGACCTTCGTCTCAAAGCTCAGCTAAAGAAACAGTCTAACAGAAAAGAACTAGGAAATTGGTGTGAACAGTATGGTATGGAACAAATCAGACCACCCCATACTCAGAAAACACATAAATCCAGAATTTCCGCCAGAAAATATAAAAGTCATTACAAGTCCTTAGGACAAAGATATAACCAGAAGTATGGCAACAAACCATACACCTCTCATAAGAAGAAACATTACCAGAAGTTTCCACGAAGAAATTGGAAATATCAAAAAGATACTAAAAAAGAACAGAAATCCACAGGATGCTTCAAATGTGGTAAATCAGGACATTTTGCAAAAGATTGTAGAATTAGATCACTAATTCAATCACTAGAATTAGATGAAGCTACAAAGAGCAAAATAATCCAGTCCATAGATGATCTTGAATCATCATCCAGTTCTTCTTCAGACTACTCTGATGAAGAGAACATTAATCAGATTGGAACAGACAACTACTATTCCAGTAGTTCTTCCAACTCCATCCAGGAATGTGCGTGTCCCAGTAAAGGAGCATGTTTTTGTCAGAAAGGATTAAATGTCCTTACAGATTCTCATAGTCTTATGATCGATATGATCTGTAAGATTAATGACCCAGAAGAAAAGCAAGCTTATCTTCTCAGACTAAAAGATATTATGGATCAGAAAGAGGAAGAAAAACCTCAATCAAATTCCATCCAGAATAACATCAAGAATACCAACTATTCTGATGTCCTCAGTCATTTTCAGAAGAGAAAAACCCAGCCAGTTGGGATCTCTGATCTCCAGCATGAGATTAAACTATTAAAAACAGAAATTCAGCAACTCAGACAAGAGTGTAGACAAGAGATTTGTGATCTCAGGTTGGATCATGAACATCTCCAACAAGATGTCCAACTCTTACAAATAGAATCTTTAGAACGTCAAGAACATCTTTCCCAGAATAATGAACTTGATAAACAAACTCAGATTGCTTTAAGCAAACTAACAGAAGGAGCTAGTACCTCCAAACCAACAGAGGATTACCTCAATCTTCTGAACAGAATCACTTACCAGAAATGGTATGTCCAGTTAACCATCAAGGTTAATGATTTCAAATTTGAAACCATTGCCTTATTAGACTCAGGAGCAGATATGAACTGCATCCAAGAAGGTCTAATTCCTTCCAGATTTTTTGAGAAGACCAAAGAGAAGCTTTCCACAGCTGACTCTACCAGACTTCATATCCAATACAAATTACCTAATGCACATGTGTGTAATCAAGGTATTTGTTTTCCTACCAGCTTTGTGCTGATAAAACAGTTAAATTCCCAAGTCATTCTCGGGAATCCATTCCTCCAACAGTTATTTCCTATGACTGTTACAGAACAAGGTATATCTACCAAGGTGTTAGGTAAACCTATTCTTTTTGAGTTTTATTTCCCTTCACAGCGAAGAAATATTAACTCAATCCAACAAAAAGAAAACCAGATTAGTTTTCTTAAACAGGATATCAAGACCCTCAGAATTGATGAGCAAATTGCTAAACAGCAAATAGCTATCAATGAATTCCAGACCAGACTTGAAAAAGAAGTTTGTTCAGAACTTCCTACGGCCTTTTGGGTTCGTAAGAAACACTCTGTCTCTCTCCCGTATGAGAAAGACTTTTCAGAACAGAATATCCCTACCAGGGCTCGGCCCATTCAGATGAATCAGGAATATCTCACTCTTTGTAAAAAAGAGATCCAGAGTTTGTTAGATAAGAAGCTAATCCGACCCAGCAAAAGCCCATGGTCGTGTGCAGCCTTTTATGTTAATAAACATGCAGAACAGGAACGAGGTGTCCCTCGTTTAGTTATCAATTATAAGCCTTTGAATAAGGTTTTGCAATGGATCAGATATCCATTACCCAACAAGAATGATCTCCTTAAGAGATTAAACCAGGCCCATGTCTTCAGTAAATTTGACATGAAATCTGGATTTTGGCAAATCCAAGTCATTGAATCAGAAAGGTACAAAACAGCATTCACCGTTCCATTTGGACAATATGAGTGGAATGTTATGCTTTTTGGGCTCAAGAATGCACCTTCAGAATTCCAGAATATCATGAATCAGATTTTTAATCAATTTACAGATTTTACGATTGTTTACATTGATGATGTTTTAGTCTTCAGTAATGACATTCATCAGCATTGGAAACATTTGCATATTTTCTTTAAGGTAATTAAAGAAAACGGTCTTGTGGTTTCTGCACCCAAGATTAGACTTTTCCAGACCAAAGTTAGGTTTCTTGGGAATATGATTTCTTTCGGAAAAATCACTCCTATTCAAAGAACACTTGATTTTGCAGAAAAATTTCCAGACATTCTGCGAGAGAAAACACAGTTACAGAGATTCTTAGGATCTTTAAACTATGTTGCAGATTTTTACCCAGGCATCAGACATTTATGTAAACCTCTTTTTGAACGTCTTAAAAAGAATCCTCCAGCTTGGACTGATGTCCACACAAACGCTGTTAAGAAAATTAAGCGTCAGGTTAGAGTTTTACCAGTTTTGACTTTATGTCAACCAGATACTCCAAAAATAGTTCAAACAGATGCATCTGAATTAGGATTTGGTGGTATACTTATACAGATTTTAGAAGGAAAAGAACACATTGTTCGTTTCCATTCAGGAACTTGGGATAAAGCCCAACAGAACTATTCAACAGTTAAAAAAGAAATTTTGTCCATTGTCAAATGTATTTCAAAATTTCAAGATGACTTGTTGAATCAGAAATTCTTAGTTCGTGTTGACTGCAAGTCAGCAAAAGATGTACTTACTAAGGATGTTAAAAACATTGCATCTAAACAGATTTTTGCCAGATGGCAGGCAATCCTGTCAATCTTTGATTTTGATATACAGTACATCAAGGGAGAGGATAACTCCATCCCTGATTTTCTAACCAGAGAGTTTCTGACAGGCCACGTGCCTATCACTTAGGATTCCTTCGGGAATACCTTTCATTTTTGTTTTCTTTTACAGGTCACAGAAGCAGGCACCAAGGATCAAATTAGTTGATTCAGATGGATTGTTTCAAGTCCACCGCATTTAAGTAGATTGAAACACAGATTCAGATCCAGAAGCGTAATTGATAATTGTTTCAATTCCGTAATTTTCCTATAAATTGTTGCTAACCATTTTGCAGGAAGATCATCTCATCTCCTCGCACTTAGTAACGATGGCACCCAGGAAAGACAAAGGAAAAGCAAAAGCATTAGATCTCACATCTTATGCTCAGAAAGCTAGAACCCCAGCAGCTACTCCAGCCCAATCTTCAACCCCAGTAAAGATTGAAGATAAACAGATTACATATACACCATATTCTACCCAATCACCCCTAGGTAGAAACCTCACAGTTTTGGGGACAGTTACCCCACAAAAACAGTTAACAGATGTTCGTGCAGGTACTGCAGGTACATCATCTTAGATGACTGTCAGTAACAGGTTTCTGCCGCTTGTTACTAAGACGAAGACAGTAACCCCAGAACCTAAACAGAACCACAGTTACCGTCACCCACATACATATACAAGAATGTGTTCGACCAGATTCTTGTAACAGAACCTTTCCATTTCAGACATAATCCCAATATCACTCCTGATGAGTTTGCAAGAGCGTTCCTTCACCCTCATTCAAACTACATCCCAGAAAACACCTATAAAGACCAGAAATACTATGAGACAATTCTCAAAATAACAGAATCCATTGAGTTTGTTGCAGATGACAAGAACAAACCTCCAGGACAGTACAGCCATGTCAAGGCTAAACTCCAGAAGGTGATCACTCTTGATCAATGGGGACAACCCCCACAGAAGACAAAACAGATTCCAGAAGACATTCCCCTCAAGGACTACAATTATTATGACTACATTCAGGCGTGGTTCAGAGCATTCAATCGCCAGAATGACAATCATGATATGTCATGGTTCTTTCTGTTTACCAAAACATTCCCGCTAGAAGTTCCAAATTGGTTCATCCAGTGGTGGGCATCTTTTGGTCCTATTCCAGAAATTTTACCAGAACCAGTACTAGAAGGATTCCAGTATTTCACAAAACATTGGGAGACACCAGCTCAGTTAGCATATCTTCCTCCATTTTTTGTGTTTTACAGAATCTTCTTTGTCACGTGGATTTTCAGATCAGAATTCGCGTACAAACATGTATCTTTTGGAAATCAACAAGACATTTTGACTTTCGGAAGAGCTCACTCAGTCATGTGGTGGATGAAAATGAACAATGCTTCATGTTCAACACCAAAAGTTCAATCATGGCTCGAGACCAACCAAAAACAGAAAAAAGAAATCCAACCAGAACAACAGGAATTTCTTTCATTTAAGAATTTCCTTACTACACAGCTTGCAGCGGCCACCAGTTTTGACGAAGTCAAGGCCATCATGTTGCAGTTAGAAGAATTAGAAAATGCTTCAGAACAAGCATCAGTTTCAACAGATCATGCCGATGACAATGAAGATGACTGTTACGGCATTTATACTCCTCTATGAGTATAAACTGGATGTAATACTCCTCTATGAGTATAAACTGGATGTAATACTCCCCTATGAGTATAAACTGGACCCATTGAGTTTTCCGGTGTTCTCTCCAAAAACACAGGACAGATAAGTTTTCTGATGTTCTTTAAAAACATTGGACAGATAGGGTTTTGTTCTTCTAAGTTCCCTTCAAAAACTAGGATGAAACGGTAAGACTTCCCCTCTCTGAAGTCATATGGTTTCTGAAGAGTTCCATGAAACTTTAGCTAGTCCGGGTCAAACGGCAACCGGTAAAGACATATCAAGTCCGTTGATGGGTGTGGCTTTCCCAAAAAGCCAAAGGAAATTTAGAAATTAGTTTATCTTCTAGCCTGTATTTATTTTGTATTTTACTTAGTCAACTTACCTTTAGCCAACTTACCTTTAGCAAACCTATTTCAACAACCATGTAAGGTCACGGCGTTGAGGAGCAGAAGGCGTAAGACTCCGTGTTGGCCATGTGGCGGTTTGGTGAGAGATAGTTAGGCTTCGAAGATAGTAAGGCTTCGAAGATAGTAAGACTAAGTACGGTACAGGGTAGATTATAGGGAAAATAGACTAGTTAATTTATTTTCTTTGTATTGGTGGGAAATACACTTCGATCAAGTGTACTTGTATGTATTTCACCATTAGTCAGTATGATTCAGACTGAAGAAGTTCACAGTATCTTCAGCACAGAACCAGCCAGATTCAGAGACGATGAAGAAGATGAATCTACAGTCAAGATTCCACCTTCAGGCATCATTATCACATAACGACAAAATTACTTTCGGTCACAGTGAAAGTAATTCAGTCAATAAGACAGAATCATCAAGTCACGACAAGAGATCTTTTGGCCACAGTAAAAGGCAGATATGATCATCAAGTCACGACAAAACAAGATTCGGCCACAGTAAAAGCCGACCACTGTTCATGAATAGTAAAAGTAATTTTTACTGTTCACTTTAGGAAAAGTTACTTTTGACTATTCTTTTTCAGATTTCACTTTTCTTTTCCAGATTCGATATCCTATATAAGACAGTGTCTGTCTCATTAACATAGGATCCGAATTTTCTTTCTCTCAAAATTTTTCATTTTAATTCGGTATCACTCTTTGTACATTGTACTCCTGTACAACCAACAGTGTAACACAACTTCCATTTACAGTTAATAACAAGTAAGAGGTCTCACCCCTCTTTATCTTCATCTTATTTGTAATTCAATTATTTATCTGCCTATTATTCATGTTTGTTCCGCTTTCTGTTAAGTCTCTTGTTATCTTATCTATCTTGGTTCCTTTCTGGGATGATCATAGGAGCTCACTCAGTCATGTGGTGGAAGAAAATGAACAATGCTTCATGTTCAACACCAAAAGTTCAATCATGGCTCGAGACCAACCAGAAACAGAGAAAAGAAATCCAACCAGAACAACAGGAATTTCTTTCATTTAAGAATTTCCTTACTACACAGCTTGCAGCGGCCACCAGTTTTGACGAAGTCAAGGCCATCATGTTGCAGTTAGAAGAATTAGAAAATGCCTCAGAACAAGCATCAGTTTCAACAGATCATGCCGATGACAATGAAGATGACTGTTACGGCATTTATACTCCTCTATGAGTATAAACTGGATGTAGTACTCCTCTATGAGTATAAACTGGATGTAGTACTCCTCTATGAGTATAAACTGGATGTAATACTCCTCTATGAGTATAAACTGGACCCATTGAGTTTTCCGGTGTTCTCTCCAAAAACACAGGACAGATAAGTTTTCTGATGTTCTTTAAAAACATTGGACAGATAGGGTTTTGTTCTTCTAAGTTCCCTTCAAAAACTAGGATGAAACGGTAAGACTTCCCCTCTCTGAAGTCATATGGTTTCTGAAGAGTTCCATGAAACTTCAGCTAGTCCGGGTCAAATGGCAACCGGTAAAGACATATCAAGTCCGTTGATGGGTGTGGCTTTCCCAAAAAGCCAAAGGAAATTTAGAAATTAGTTTATCTTCTAGCCTGTATTTATTTTGTATTTTACTTAGTCAACTTACCTTTAGCCAACTTACCTTTAGCAAACCTATTTCAACAACCATGTAAGGTCACGGCGTTGAGGAGCAGAAGGCGTAAGACTCCGTGTTGGCCATGTGGCGGTTTGGTGAGAGATAGTTAGGCTTCGAAGATAGTAAGGCTTCGAAGATAGTAAGACTAAGTACGGTACAGGGTAGATTATAGGGAAAATAGACTAGTTAATTTATTTTCTTTGTATTGGTGGGAAATACACTTCGATCAAGTGTACTTGTATGTATTTCACCATTAGTCAGTATGATTCAGACTGAAGAAGTTCACAGTATCTTCAGCACAGAACCAGCCAGATTCAGAGACGATGAAGAAGATGAATCTACAGTCAAGATTCCACCTTCAGGCATCATTATCACATAACGACAAAATTACTTTCAGTCACAGTGAAAGTAATTCAGTCAATAAGACAGAATCATCAAGTCACGACAAGAGATCTTTCGGCCACAGTAAAAGGCAGATATGATCATCAAGTCACAACAAAACAAGATTCGGCCACAGTAAAAGCCGACCACTGTTCATGAATAGTAAAAGTAATTTTTACTGTTCACTTTAGGAAAAGTTACTTTTGACTTTTCTTTTTCAGATTTCACTTTTCTTTTCCAGATTCGATATCCTATATAAGACAGTATCTGTCTCATTAACATAGGATCCGAATTCTCTTTCTCCTAAAAATTTTCATTTTAATTCGGTATCACTCTTTGTACATTGTACTCCTGTACAACCAACAGTGTAACACAACTTCCATTTACAGTTAATAACAAGTAAGAGGTCTCACCCCTCTTTATCTTCATCTTATTTGTAATTCAATTATTTATTTGCCTATTATTCATGTTTATTCCGCTTTCTGTTAAGTCTCTTGTTATCTTATCTATCCTGGTTCCTTTCTGGTATATATATATATATTAGCGGGGACTAATTCATTTTCTAACAAAAAATATATAGATATTTAATTTTTTTTGAGAAAAAAATATGTAAATTTTTTAACCTTTTTTTTAGTCAATGGAAGTTGCAGCCCCACTGGCCAATAGACGCATTTGCCACCGAGGGAATTCTTTGGCTTTGAAAGAGATTAGGTATTTTCAACGTAGTCTTTATATGTCAATTTCAATCGATATTGCTTACATTGTTATTATAGTTGGAAAGGTCAGAGATATATCAATTTCAAATTTAATAGATTGACATATTAAAATATGCATCCAAATTGTCATGATCATTGCAATTGCAATCAATTTATGGTGTCAAATGCAATTTTTTATTGGTTGATATAGATAATACTTAAATCGACCAAAAAAAAAAAGAAAGAAAGAATAGACACTACTTAATAAAAACAAGAGCAATTTTCGGATATATATACTTATGAAAAATTAGAAATATCTTTGAAAAAGAAAACTTATTGCGAGTAATAAACGCTTAAAAAAAATCTAGGACTGGTAACGGTGATAAGATAACTTATTTTTTTCTTAATAATGAAACATGTCTTTCTAATAAGAATATATTCTTTTTTCTCTTCTACTTTTTGGTTTTTCATTCTGTTCCTTTTTTTTGTTTTTTTTTTTGTTTTTGGGGTGAGGAGAAGGATGGGTGTTCAAAAGATGAGGTATGCATTTAGTTGAATAACAAACTTATAAATTTGCAAAAAGAGTTTTGAAATTAAACAGGCCCCCAACTTAAAAATAAAAATTATACACATACTTAATTATGGCATTAATATAACCTTATAACTTTATAATATTAGAATTTTACGAGATCAATAGTAATAAAATAATGATGCATTATTTGCTTAAATTATTTTAGCTGCAAAATTTTGCATATGAACCCCTTAATTATTGCTCATTTAATGGATTATTTTTTTTCCTTTTTGTCATGATCTAATGAATGATTTTGTAGTCACCTTATAATAGAAGTGAAGAATGATTTGATATTGTCCAAAAAAAAAAACATGATTTGATGCTAGCTGATACATCATGCATCTTTCATTTGTCATATTTTTCTTACATGCCACATAATTAATGTCCTCAAAACATGTAGTGCCAGCCTAGTGTGAAATGGATTAAGCATCTTCAACATGCCCCACACACATATGATCATCAATTAATCATAGGATTGATTCGCAATCCTATTAATGCGTTGAAGCTTCACATGCAAGGTTTTTGCCATAATATTGTTCTGTATATTTTTAATAATGCGTCTTGAATGTCAATTGCACACAAAACTAGAGAATTAATTACTTTAAGTACCGCTTGTCTATCATTTTGAATTATAATGCTTTCATTGCACTTGCTTACAACCTTCGGTTTTGCTCTCCATTGGGCATTGGACGCCGACACTTAATTGTAGAAGCTCTTTATATAGCCATAATTTCTCCTCTTCTAATCCCAAAAGAAAAGAAACGAATAAAGCCACAAATGTTATGAATGTTGGAAGGAAAAATTCTTCCGTTTGGCTGCCAAAGAGACCGATTGAGAGTTTGTGTGGGGGTCTCACACACGTGGGGCATACATGCAATATATAACAATCAGATCATTTGACAGCTAAACAAAAGTTCAACTCGATTATGTTGGAGAATCCAATTATTATACATAAATAAAATTATAAATTCTAAGATCAATATATACTTATGTACTATTCTACTTAACATCAATTGATTTTAAGATGGATATATTTTTTAGTAGTAGTGATCAGTTCATGTTCTAAGAGCTTAATAGGCCATATCATTCTTCCGACACTTAATTGTAGAAGCTCTTTATATAGCCATAATTTCTCATCTTCTGACCCAAAAGAAAAGAAATGAATAAAGCCACAAATGTTATGAATGTTGGAAGGAAAAATTCTTCTGTTTGGCTGCCAAAGTGACCGATTGAGAGTGTATGTGCGGTCTCACACACGTGGGGCACACATACAATACGTTACAGTCAAATCATCTGACAGCTAAACAAAAGTCCGACTCATATTAGAGAATCCAATTATTATACATAAATAAAATTATAAATTCTAAGATCAATATATACTTATGTACTATTCCACTTAACATCTATTAGTTTTAGGATGAAATTCATGTTTTTTATCAGTAGCGATCAGTTCATGTTCTAAAAGCTTAATAAGACATATCATTCTTCCTACTTCTTGAATGTCTAGATACTGGAAATGTCATGTTGTTATATGTTTAATTTGTCATCTCGTGGTGGTGTTACTATGATGTATCATTGGTTTTCTAACTATTGTTCAACTTCACCAACACTGCATATTAAGAGCACCGCCACTTCTACCACTACCACCAGCTGCCATATATGCCGCCACCATTGTTCAAATTCTCAAAATTCAAGTAAAAATCTCATCATTTACTTCTTTTTGTTGGATAATTCACATAGACCATTATATAATAATATTGATTTGTTCAAATGGGTTGATGATAAAAATAGGCCATTGTAAAATTCCTCAAGAAGCAAAAGCCTTTCTTCTTCAAGGAGATCAAAAGAGCCCAAATAGTTTTGGTAAAAAATCAATTATGGGTTTGAACAAATATTAGGATTTCGATTGTGATCAAAATAGACTTGTACGGTCAATGATGATGTAGTGGTCATTTAAGAATAGATTAGGAATAGAATAGTATCTTTAATTCTATTATGATCTTTACATTTAGTACGATCAAATTAACAGAATGCCTAAATAAAGGCAGCTTTGTACACGAAGCTCGGAAACAAAACTTACTAAGAGGGGGTGCAACAAGTATTGGCAATGATGAGAGAAATGATGATGATGATGATGATGAGTTTTGGGATATGTGGAAGTTTTCTTTGTTGGTAGAAGAAAAATAAAAAAGTAAATGGGGTTGACTGGATGGCCATTGGAGATAATATGGGAAGAGTTAGATAGAATAGTAGATGAGAGCAAAGAAGCCATCTTTTTCATTAGCATATTTAACAACAACAAAAAAAAAGAACAAGTTTTACAGATTGATGTTTGTTGTATTTGACTTTTTGGAGGGAGTTGTTTTCGTGTCCGAGACTGTCAAGGTGAAGATGCATGATTAATGAATTTTGAAAGTGATAGAGAAAAAAAAATATAGTGCTTTTTACAATAAATTAATTATATGATTAAGAAAATACAAGTTATAGTGCTTTCATACGGTAAACGGATTTCAAATTAAAAAAAAAATTACGGTAAATGGATGGTACGACTGTGAGATATGATAAAGTTTTTGTACACTTTTTAGAATAAATTAATTATATGATTAAGAGATAGAAGTAGGTCTCACATACACTTTTCACACTCAACAAGACCATTCGATAGGATCGGATGAAAGATTTTTGCTATACTTAGTACTCCTGCATTATGTTTGGATTCATAATGGAAATGAAAAGAGATTCCACATTCAAATAGTATAAAATATTAGAGAAATTTTAAAAAAAAATGTTTTCTTGTTTAGATTGTAAAAGAAAAGGAAAGAAAAAGATAATATTAGATATAAAGTTATTAATGTATCAAAAGCAATAATAAGAGATATATGATAATATTGGTTGTTATGAAAATGATATTTTTGTCTTTTTGCACACTGTTGGCTCCTTTGTTTTCCTTTACCCTAAATTTTGAGAAACAAAAATGACCTCATAAATGCTATGTTTGGATTTATGAAGGAAAATAAAAGAAAGTAGGATAGAAAAAAAAATCATAAAGGAAATGAAAAGAAAAGAGTTTTCTTGTTTAGATTGTAAAAAATAAATAAATAAATAAGAAGGGATTATGATTCTTGTTTCATTGGAGAAATGAAAGAAAAAGAACAATTTTGAATAACAAGTTACTTTACATTCATTATGTTAAGGATATATTTAAAATTATGTAAAGGTACTAGAGACTATTAAAGCCGACTTATCAATATTTTTCTTTGCCAACATAAATCCCATATTCGAGATATGAAAATTCTCTCATTAATAATTATTCAATCTCCAAATATGAATTCAAACAAGGGCAATCCTTCCCCTTCCAAACATAATGTAAGAGATTTTTTAATCCCTTTATTTTCTCTCCTGATTATCAATTCAAATCCCTCTTCTTCTATAATTTCCACCATTTTACTCAATCCAAACATTGTATTGAATCTTCCCTTCTCCCTAATTTAATTGTGCATTTTCGTATTTTCAATCATGTCTACACCATATGAACAATGAATTAGTACTCTTGGTCCATCTAGAATATTTACACTCAACATTATGTGAACATTTGTTATGTTGTTGGATATGAATTTCTCAAGCAAGATAGCATTCTTAAACCTCGCCTGAGTTACTGAAGCTATTTAAGATGTCTTTGTGACTCTCCGTGGTAATTCCCGGAATCAAACTAAAACATGAGGTCTAGTGCCCTAGACCGGGGACTCAAAGATCAGTCGAACAAGAATAAGAGGTTTTGAAAGAAAATGAAGCAGTAGCAGCAATAGTATTAGTTTCAATTAAACAAGCTCAACCTTGAAAAAGAAATAAGGCAGTGTAATTGGCAAAAGACGGCAGATTCATCGGTCAGGCACAGCGTGAGGCTGACTACAGTAGACCGGGAGGTTACAATTCCTATTTTCCTTTTCAATTTTCGGGAGTGAATGTAGGAAGTGCGCTTGATGATCCGATCCTCCATTTTTGAAAAATAAAGAATAAAACTAGAACTCTAGCATCACCTTCTTCTTAGTCCTCCACTTCTTTAGGAGTGCCACTCTTGGTCTTATATCCTTAACTGCGGTTGAAAAACCAGTCTTAGCAAGATCCGTTGTTAGAATATCCCTTCTTCTCGTAACCAGTATTAAGGTCCCATATCTACTATACAGAATCCCCTTCTAGGCATCAATCCTTTTCACCTTTAGGGATATCGTCGAAGTTTCACTCACCTCTATCCTTGCCTTTTCCTTGCTTGTAAAAAAAGGAGATTAATCTATACAAATTCTCACACGTAGTAGCACCCCATTTCATTGGTCTTGTTCTTGCACCAGAAGCACTTGAAACTCTACACCGTGGGCATGAAAGGATCTCAGCTGGTGTAGGGTGGTCGTAAATCAAGTCTCGAAATCTGGTGGTGAAGAATTTGAAGTTGAGGCAAAAAGTGCATCGGAATCATATACAAAAAAAAGAAAGAACCTTCCTAGCTTTGCAACAGGGGGCCAAAACCACCGATTAACTAGCTCTTTCAACATCCTGCAGGGAGTATGGATTCATATCCGTCACTCACAACCGAGATCCAATGAGAATTTACGTGTAGCTTCTGGTCTTTGACGTAAAAAAAAAGGTTGTAATAACGAAATGGACATCTGAAAATTTGGTCCTAGCTAGTAGAACAGGAAACTACAATCTTGCTTAGGTTACATTGGCAATAAGTACTTCAACCATTTTATTTAAGGTTGCCCCACGAGATAGTGGACGCTTTTCATTCCTCTTTTGTGAAAGGTCCGTGCAAGTAAGGTTGATGAAAAAAAAAAACCAGCCACAATAGGTAGAAATCAGTTATTTAATGGGCAAGTATATAGTTGAAAGATCAAAGTTGGCTTAAGAGCTAATTCAAAAGGTTTTGAGGCCTTATGACCACTCCTTGATTTGTTTTAAATTATTAAATAGGTAGGGGTCTACCAAACACCTTACCACTTCAAGGTTGTTTGCAAAAACATAATATTCAAAGTAGGGGCGGATTCAATATTTTATTTCAGTGAAGAATAAAATTTATGATTTTTGTATTATATAGACATGTATTTTTTTTCTTTAGCAAGGGCTAATTCATTTTCTAACGAAAAATATATAGATATTTAACTTTTTTTTGAGAAAAAATATGTAAAATTTTTAACATTTTTCTTGGTCAATAGAAGTTGCAGCCCCACTAGCCAATAGACGCATCCGCCACCTGAGGGAATTCTTTGTCTTTGAATGAGATTAGGTCTTCTCAACATAGTCTTCATATGTCAATTTCAATAGATATTGCTTACATTGTTATTATAGTTGGAAAGGTCAGATATATCAATTTCAAATTTAATAGATTGACATATTCAAATATGCATCCAAATTGTCATGATTATTGCAATTGCATTCAATTTATGGTGTCAAACGCAATTTTTTATTGGTCGATATAGACATTACTTAATTCGACCAAAAAAAAAAAGAAGAATAGACACTACTTAATAAAAACAAGAGCAGTTTTCGGATATATATACTTATGAAAAGTTAGAAATCTCTTTGAAAAAGCAAACTTATTGCGAGTAATAAACGCTTAAAAAAAATCTAAGACTTATTCTGTCATCGATAGTTTTCTATGTCCATCTCCTTAAAAAAAAATGGTGATAAGATAACTTATTTCTTCTTAATAACGAAACATGTCTTTCTAATAAGAATATATTCTTTTTTTCTTCTTCTTTTGGTTTTTCATTCTATTCCTTTTTTTTGTTTTTTTTTGTTTTTTGTTTTTGGGTTCAGGAGAAGGATGGGTGTTCAAAAGAGGATGTATGCATTTAGTTGAATAAGAGACTTATAAATTTGCAAAAAGAGTTTTGAAATTAAATAGGCCCCTGACTTAAATATAAAAATTATACACATACTTAATTATGGCATTAATATAACCTTATAACTTTATAATATTAGAATTTTACGAGAACAATAGTAATAAAATAATGATGCATTATTTGCTTAAATTATTTTAGCTGCAAAATTCTGCATTTGAACCCCTTAATTATTGCTTATTTAGGCTCCGTTTGTTTGCCGAAAAATATTTTCCCAGAAAATATTTTTTCAATTTTTCGGTATTTGGTAACACCAAAAAATTGGTCAACTAGAAAATATTTTCCAGTAAAAAATGGTGGTTACTTTTGCTCAATTTTTCGGTATTTGGTAACACCAAAAAATTAATCAACTGAAAAATATTTTTCAATCAAATATTACAGCTAGTACAAAATTTGAAAAAATATTTTCATGACTTTTAGAAGAAGAAAACATTTTCCGGAACTTAGCCACCCTTACCCCCCACCCCCTCACATAATATTTTACTAAGATAGTTTATTTTAATTATCATTTTTCTTACATGCCACATAATTAATGTCCTCAAAACATGTAATGCCAGCCTAGTGTGAAATGGATTAAGCATCTTCAACATGCCCCACACACATATGATCATCAATTAATCACAGGATTGATTTGCAATCCTACTAATGCGTTAAAGCTTCACATGCAAGGTTTTTGCCATAATATTGTTCTGTATATTTTCAATAATGCATCTTGAATGTCAATTGCACACAAAACTAGAGAATTAATTATTTTAAGTACCGCTTGTCTATCATTTTGAATTATAATGCTTTCATTGCACTTACTTACAACGTTCGGTTTTGCTCTCCATTGGACATTGGGCGCCGACACTTAATAGTAGAAGCTCTTTATATAGCCATAATTTCTCCTCTTCTAATCCCAAAAGAAAAGAAACGAACAAAAGCCACAAATGTTATGAATGTTGGAAGGAAAAATTCTTCTGTTTGGCTGCCAAAGTGATCGATTGAGAGTTTGTGTGGGGGTCTCACACATGTGGGGCATACATGCAATATATAACAATCAGATCATTTAACAGCTAAACAGAAGTTCAATTCGATTATGTTGGAGAATCCAATTATTATACATAAATAAAATTATAAATTCTAAGATCAATAATACTTATGTACTATTTCACTTAATATTAATTGATTTTAAAATGGATATGTTTTTCATTAGTAGTGATCAGTTCATGTTCTAAGAGCTTAATAAGCCATATCATTCTTCCTACTTCTTGAATGTCTAGATAATGGAAATGTCATGCTATATGTTTAATTTGTCATCTCGTGGTGGTGTTACTATGATGTATCATTGGTTTTCTAATTATTGTCGTTTGAAAGATGTGTCTCTTACTTATAGAAAATAGATTTAGAAAGATTAAAGAGTAAGATCCTTCAACCTGAAAAATCTTCAATTATTCACTCGAGAGGGAAAGTTGATATCAGATTCCAATACCATCTTTATTGGGTTACAAAGGCACATACAGTTCTTGCATTAATGCAGGAATACTTTACACTCTTTATGTATTATTTGGAAATTGGAACACGTTACCCTTTGACTTCTTGGTCAACAGAAATATGTATTAAAATGAGGAAAACATAGGTAGGTCCCACATGTGTGAAAATTGTTTTGCTCCGTCAGCCTTTTTGAAGAGTTTCCAATGATTTAGAACCCAATTCTTGCCATCGCCATTATTATCTTCTGCACTTCACCTTCCAAACCTAACATACACCACCATTACCAACACCATCACTTCCACCACCACCACCACTAGCAGCTGCCACACCATTGTTTAAATTCTCAAAATTCTGAGTAAAAATCTCATCACTTGCTTCTTTTTGTTGGATAATTCACAAAGACCATTATATGATAATGCTGATTTGTTCAAATGGGTTGATGATAAAGATAGGGCATTGTAAAATTCCTCAAGAAGCAAAGCCTTTCTTCTTCAAGGAGATCAGAAGAGCCCAAATAGTTTTGGTAAAAAATCAATTATGGGTTTGAACAAATATCAGGATTTCGATTGTGATAAAAAATAGATTAGTATATAAGAATTGATTGGGAATGGAATGATATCTCTAATTCTATTACGATTTCCACACTTAGTATAAATGAATGAATTTGAAAATCTCATTCATTCCGTAATCCTATTCTTATGAACATGAGAATACTAATTCTTGATAAAACACATGGGAATAACACATTTTCATGTGCTTTGAAATGAACTTATTATTCATGTGATCAAAATAAACTTAAAAAACATATTATACACTATACAAATAACGTTATTATTAAAATATAAATATATAATAATAATATAAATTAATACAATAAAACAAGAATGAATAAAAATAATAATAAATATCAATAAAATATAATAATAATAACAATAACAATAATAATAATAATAATAATAATAATAATAATAATAATAATCGATAAAATGCAATAAAAATATAATATAAATATCAAAATACAATAAAAAATAGATAAACAGTGATAAAAATAAAATAAAATATAACAATGATAGTAACAATAATATCATAATACATAATGATAATAATAAATATAATAATATTAATAGTAGAGGGTGAAGAACGAGCAACGTAGTTTGGTTATAATAATACTAAATATAATAATAATATGTATTATTTAGTAATAATAACATAAGAAATAATAATAACAAATAATGAAAATTTAAGATAAAATAGTATATCATAGTAATATAAATAAACATAATAATAATAATAATAATATCACTCAAACTAACTATTATTATGAATGTGATACTTATTTTTATGCTTAAGACAATAATATATCTATAACAACAAAAGAGCATTCTTGTCACTTTATATAAGTTGTTCACATTATTAGTCTATTATACTGACTACCAAACATGGGTTTGAAATCAATATATCCATTCCTATCTTTATTCCCAGAGTATACCAAGCATGACATATCATTTTTCCAAGTTTATTCCATTCCCAAAGTAATTTCATTCCTTAACTCATTCAATTCCTATTCAAAATTAATATAAGATACTAATCGCTACCATTGTGTATTTTTTTTGTTGACCAAAAGATCAAAGGGAGTAAAGGGTTACAGATAAAGCAAAAGGGGGTAAAGTATTCTTCTCTTGAGCATAAACAAGTTTATTCAAGGGATATCTATCTAATCTGATGAATGATTGGCGTAAAACCATAACACCAATGTAACTGGGGAAAATCATATAGAAAAGTCTGTCGTCATTAATCCCAGTACAAATTAAGTGGTCAATTTCATGGCAAAAATTTCTAAGAGTAACTTGAAATAAATGGAATGTAGACTATACAAAATGCAAAACTTTTCTAACAACAATAAAAATAAAAAATAAAAAGGAAGGTTGAGAGAGGCACCATAGGAAATTGAATTATCTTGGTACAATGGTGTACATGACACCACTGACAAGGTCGCTGCCAGAGATATCAGACGAACTGTAAGGATTTCTTATCGAAGCGGACGAAGATGGCGGTGTGACAACCTTTTGAGGGTCAGTGATCAAGGATTCTGCTATTCTGGTGTCAGACTCTGGCATCATAAGCCACAGACTCTCGAGTTCTCGAACTACTTCTGTCATTGAAGGACGAGTGTCAGTTTCATCTTGGCAACACCTGAGAGCAAAAGTTATGAACTTTTCCACACATTCAGAAGGGTAAGATCCAATTCGTCCATCAATGACTGATAATATCATTCCAGAACGATATGCGATGTTGACCTGAGAGAATTGACAAAAGTTATATACAACAACACAAACAAATTCTTATTCATGCACTTGGGTTATGAAAGTCACCGAGGGAGATCACATCGCAGCACAAAGGGGACATATTAGATAGAATACATGAGATACAACGTACGATGACTATCAAAAGACAATAATGTTAAGTCTGCACAAGCAATGAGATAATACCTCTCTGACAATGTTTTTGCCATGTGAAATTGGTTGCATTCCAGTCAATAGATCTAGAAATACAATGCCAAGACTATAAACATCGCTTTTGTCCGTCAACTTATGAGTTAAGAAATATTCTGGATCGAGGTAACCCTGAAAAATGTGCATTCTGGTGTGAACATGTTCAATGTGAAAAATGCATTGAATTAATTCATCTTCATTCAAAAACTGTTTGATCGACTTCTTGTTCTTTTTCTCTTTTTCTTGTTTTTTCTTCCTCTTCTAGTTTTTCTTTACTTCATCCCTCTATCTTTAATGGTAGTAGAATTACAAAACCTTTCAATTTTTCACAAGTGAATAATACTTACAGGAGTGCCTTTAACTACGGTTGATACATGACCGGGTAAAGTTCCTTCAGCGTCAGGGACTGGAGCAAGTTTTGAAAGACCAAAATCAGCAACTTTGGCATTATATTTCGAGTCCAATAATATATTGGTGGCCTTAATATCGCGATGAAATATTGGAGGATCAGCTTCAGTATGTAGGTATAGGATGCCTTTGGCTGCACCTATGGCGACCCGCAACCTTAAAGCAAAAGTTATAGAATCTTTATACTTGCCTGCAATATTAAAAAAATTATGACATGTTAAAGCATCAGAAGATTTAGACGTCCATATGATTTTCCAAAGTAACTTGTTTCCGTATCTCTCCTCCATGGATAAATAGTAATGTCCCCCTCCTTCACCTCGACCCCACCAACACACAAACACACATCCACAAAGACTTAAATACTTCATGATGAACATTTAAGAAAATACATAATTTTTATGCCCATCGGGTATCCGTGAGGGCATTCATTAACCATAATCCACAATTAAGTACATGCTAATCGGCTGGTGAATATCCGCATAGGATGTCTATAACAAAGAATATAAGATAACTAATAGATGATGGTTATGGAATGTACCAGAGAGCTGATCCTTTAAAGTACCATTAGGCATGAATTCGTAGACCAACATCTGCACAGAGACAACAAGAAAGATGAGAAGATTTTAGCCTCTAATGAAATTGCGGAACATATTGTTGTATGAAGACACCGCCTCGAATAATTTGGATTTTGTGCATTCTAAAATCCAAGTAATTTGGTACCAATGATCCTATTTGATATTGAGTTCAGATTGCTAATCAGTAAATCTTATCAACATGCTTCTATTATGGGCCAAGCAATAGTTGAAAGCAATACCACATGCAATTGCAGTTGTCAAATCGTGAGTGGAAATATCATTTTATAAAATGTGACTCATAATGATTTGTTCACATTTAAAAAAAATTATATATATATATAGAATATTGTCCTCGTATGAACCTTAAAAGTAAACTCACAGAAAGGCTATCACCAAGAAAATAATCATCAACTACAACTACCCATTCTTTCTGTCACCTCTATCTTCACTGCGAATACTGGTAGATGTGTATGATTTTGATTATGTTGATGGCCTACCTTCGAATCAGGAAGGCAGACTTTTGCTATTATGGTCAGTTGAAATTTATCAGTGTAACAAATTTTTTTAAAGAGAGAAAAATCAGAAAACAAATGTGACCCAATAAAGATGCTGCATATACGATTTTGATAACTATGCATGTAATTATGTTTCTGTCTCAATCATACTTATGATGATACTCTGATCTTACACAATTGCAGGAAGTGAGCACACAAAACTAGCTGCTAGTAGGTAAGTAGAATATAGAGCATCAGAGTACCTGTTCACCTTCTTCATCACAGTATCCAATCAACGACACCAAGTTTCGATGATGTAACCTTGACAGCAGTTCTATCTCTGTAAGAAACTCCTTTTCACCCTGCAGTGATCCCTCCTGAGCACGCTTTATAGCAACCACTGTTCCATCTGCCAGAATACCTTTATACACTTTTCCATACCCGCCTTGTCCGACCTCACTAGAAGTATGGAAGTTCTTCGTCGCAAGGGCCATTTCTTGATAAGTGAATTCTTTAACATTATCAATTTTGATGGACATCTTTGATACTGCAATATATGGTGAATCAGAACTTACTATCACAACGAGAGATTACTCTGCAGAGCTCTGCCCTTGAATTATCTAACTAAAACTTAGTTTCATCTAATTAGAGTAACATATGAAAGGTCTATTAGAAATACGAGTGTTTCTTTCAAGATTTTTTTATTTTTTTCTAAAACATCCTCTTAGCTCAGAACAACACAAGTAATGCTACATTGCCACATCAAATGTCTAGTAAATATATTTTGTGTCTACATTTTCTTTGCTCTTTATTTTCTCATGATATACATTCTATTGCAGAAAATATAATGTCAATCTTTAGATATCATCGATAATCTGATTTAGAAATAAAGACAGATTAAGTATATAATACTCGACAAATACTCATACATTTGGGACCCTGATATACTTACATTGGCGTCTTCTTGAAATTGCTTGGTTTTTCCTCATATAGAGTCTAAAGATAAGAAGCGAGACAAATACAGAAAGTGTAACTGAAGCTGCAATTGCCCCTAGGACAATGCCGGCTATAGCACCCTTGCTTAAACCAGAAGATGGAGAGGGGAAAGTTACTGCAACGAAAGGAAGAATTATTACACACCTTAAAAGGAAAGGTCGATATAACTTGAACATCAATATAACTCGAACAGTATTTGTTATCTCACTGACACATAAAAAAGAACTTAGAATAAGACGAACCAGAATTAAATCTAGAAAACAACCACTAAAAACGAACCTAACATGGCATTTGCTATAAACCAAAACCCACCCCCTAAAGCAACAGAACACATACCAAAAAATGGGCCAAGGACAACACTCGTATACAAACCAGATGTTAACACAAACAAGCAGTTATAGAATAGTTAGGTGATTTAAAATTTTATTAGATTTTACCGATTTGAACAAGTTATGTCATTCTAGAAACATCATAGATAAACCAGTTAGTGTCCTCTTCTGACATATAACCGTGTTATTACCGGGAAAACCGTCACTATTACACATATGCAAAGAAAATTAGACTGCCCATACTTCTAAAAGGAGGACACCGTAATATGTTTATTTCATCCGTAAGGCCAATCTACAGATCCCATCAAAGTTGGCTCCAGACTTTGATGTCTACATGATAGAGAATATTAAATTCTAGAACAAGGTTCTCTTCCATCCACGTTCTACAACAAAATAACGCAATTTAGAGAGTACAATTATAAAATATATGGACCTCTTCCACCAGCAAAAAGGAGGCAATCATCATGGTATGGACTATTATTTGAAAAATCAAAGCAGAACATGTGGAGTGAGGTGAGATAAGGAGACAAACCATCCTCATAAGGTCCTCTAAGTGTGAAATTGAGAAGTTCATAAGGTCCATACAAGTCATTATCAGGAATTGTCCATCCTGTGAATGCGCTTCGAATTCTAGAAACCTCACTCACGTTGAACTTATAGCTGCTGTTATCGACGTATACTGGGAAAAGCTTCAAGTACATCCTCAACCGTGGGCCCTTTTCCAATGCAGATGAATTGATGTCAAGCTGATAACGATTCACTTTGAGACCATTGGTTAGATAGGTCTCAAAATCAGATCTGTATGGCTCAAAGACTCTGAAACCTGGACTCTTCAAACGATACCCGACAAGCAAAGGTGCAGCACAAAAACAAGTTACAGTAGATGGTGGGGCATATTCATAAGGAGGTGGGCATGATTGAGGTTTACAACTACTGAAGTTTCCTGGTGTTGGGAGATTAATAAGAGAGCTCGAATCTAATTGGTAATGATTGACATCTTGATCAGGAGATCCACAGAACTGAATTAGGTTCACATTGGAGCATATAGGGTTTCCTTGAAGCCTGAAAATGTTTGGAAAAAGATCAAATATCATATTAAAATTTCAGATATACTAGCACGCAATTCAGCTTATATAGATTATTTGCAAATTCGCAACCTACCAGAGACATTTGTCGGGAGGAAAAGATTGCCAGAAATGTTTGATAAATTGTTGTTCTGCAAATCCCTGCAATGTCAAGAAGCACTAGTGATTTAGTAAGAAAACATATTTATTTTAATACATAAGGTTATCAAATTCCTGTAGAAATGTGAATAGTAGATGGAGAAAGAGAAAGAGAGGATTCCAGACCACAAAATTCAAGTCTTATTTTGATCCTAAAAGACCTTCAGATGCTTGGGAGTGGAGATAAAAACAACATTCTTGGAGGGAGGGAGAAACAGAGAATTGGATCTAGTTCCTGACCCCAAGCGAGGGAGAGGTACTGGTGGAAGGTTTATTATGACACACCAACTTTTTACATTTTAGGTCTTACACGGTAAGTGTCTCAGTTCCATTAAGCGTCCTATTTTGCCAGATGATGGATGGAACAGAACCACTTAATGAATTGTTTGCAAGTGACCTGCAATTGGAACAAAACATGATTAAGCTTATACATTTCCTTGAGTATTTCAGGAAAGGCAAAGTTAACATAGCTAAACCGATTCTCAATGCAGAGTGGGCATTAAACCTTGTACTAACAAGAGAAAGCATATGCATAACATGTGCACACTACATCTTTGGAACAGAAAATCAATGCAGATAGGGTTGAGAAATGCTTACAATTTCTGCAGACGAGGAAGACTTGAGAAATTGGCTGGAATACTTCCATTAAGGTTGTTGAATGATAGATCACTGCAGAGTCAAAAATAAATAAAATTACTATCAAGAGGTTAGTACAAAGATGAAATTTCCAAGAGTGGATTTTTTCTTATGATCGTAGATATACAAATAATCAGAATGTAAATTAGATTAAGCCTCAACAAAGTCGAAGATCAATTCCTTACACAGTTGTGATATTGTCAGACAACTTATCTGGTGGAATGGATCCATTAAGCTGGTTGAAGCTTAGGTCTCTGCATTATTGTACTATTAGTTAGAATATGAAGTTCCTGTAACAGTATGTACTGATAGAAAAATATGTGACTAGCAAATTGTCTTCCAGCAATGGCAAGCTAATCCATATTTAGCATCAATATAGCAATTCGAGGAGGAACTACTATAACATTAAATGATTCTACATAGATGGGTGAAGAGATGATTAATGCCTTAATGAAAATTCATATTATCATATGCATACAGACTTACAGATAAGTGAGTTGAGGTATCTTGCTGACATTTGGGATTGGCCCTTGCAAGCTGCAGTTTCTGAGACTCCTGACATGAGCAATTTAATTGTTAGCAATCTTAGCTTAAACAACTCCAAATATTTTTCAACTTATATGCAGGTATTCTCACCCTCATCTTCCGATACAAAGCTTTAAAAAACAATAAAATCAACTAATATTTTTCAACTTAGTTTAGCCATCTTGATCATCAAATGCTAGGCATTTAAAATCAAATATTGCTTACGGATCAGAGTTTAAAAGAAGCGGGGAAAACCCTTATCATGGTATCCAATCCCAGCAATAAAATACAGTTCTCGAACTTATTAAGAAGACATGATTGGCAAGGTTGCTTGTAGTGACAACGAGGTATTATTTCCATTAAGAGAACATAAAAGGAATCTCCACATTTCCAGATAAAAGGAAAAAAATTTCTCTTGATACATGCGGTCACGCATTATATAACCTTTTACCTCAATAAGTAATATCATCATTTAGCACATGCTCTGCATCTTTATACTCTCTCTATATATACATATATACACCCACACACACACACATAGTACATACATAATTATTTATATATATCAGGCATTATCTCAGACAACCAAATGTCCCGAAAGAGACTATAAAACTCTGCCTCATAGGTGGACTTTTCAGCCAATTTTGAAGCAAAGAATAGGATTGAAAATGCTTACAATTTCAACAAACGATCCATGGTTCCATAGGAATCTGGTATTACACTACCATCAAAGTGGTTGTTATCAAGTTGACTGCAACCAAAGGAAGAGAAATTAGAGTGAACGAAGTATCAAGACAAATACTATACGAAGTTCTTGTTGTTTCAGATCAAGGATGAAGATTCTTTACTTCTGATATAAGGAAGAAGTGAACATAAAGTGACACCGTATGTATTCAGAAATGTATTTATAGTACTCTACATACTACAGCTAAAGATCAAGCTTGACATTTCTAAGTGGACTAGGTAAATTCAAGTTCGCTTGCCATCTAGTCATCGATCTCCTATTTCACTCCAATAATACTTGTGAGTTGTGATCACAGGACCAGTCAGAATGTGATATTAGTTGTTCCAGGTAAGAAGGTCAAAAAGAAAATGAATTTTGTTCATCAGGAGAAGATGTCAATCTGACAACTAATTAACTAGATCATGGAAGAGTGACTTGTATACCCTATGGAGGATATTCTGAAATTATGTCTCCTTTTCGAACTTCCATCTATTACAAAATATAAAGATTTAGCACTGCCTTAAAATTACATCCTGTTGATATCTTTTCATAACTTCCAGAAGTTCTTCACTTTGATTCCTTCAATCTGGAGAAACATCTATGCTTGTGCCCCTATGCAGCAAAATGAGGTCTCTGTTTCCATTATACGTGCTTAAAAAATCCCCTTCCCTTCTGACCCCAAACACCACAAAATGAATTCTATATCTACTTGTTTTTCATGTTATGTTCTTAAAATCTGCATAACTTGTCCGAAGTTCATGGGCACCTGAATGATACCAGATTATCAGGAGCTCAGCATGTTAATAGTAGATCTTGGATTTCAAAAGCCAATTATCTGAACCATTAGCTACAAATAAAGCTTCTCTTTCCTCCAGATCTTCCATCGAATTTAGCTATACAACGTTTTCACCATTAATAGTATACATTATATTTTTCCTACTGAAATGGTAATTAATCAAAGTTATTGTGCATGGAATAAATAAGTTGTTGATTAGTTGTTCAATTTCCTCCTGCATTTTCTCAGCAAATTCTTGCTGACTTCACTAGAGCGGTCTCTTCCATATTGCATGTCTTGAAACTTCCAATATACTTGCATTTGTTTCCCCATCTTTATTTACTTTCTTGTGACTAGCAACTCTGAGGCAAGAGTGAGGAAGTCACGAATAACCAATTTCAACGAGGCTGCATACAAGCTTAACAATCAAAATTCAAGTTTGATGCCTTTTGGGTTTATAAAGTCCAACATGACTGAGATGGATAGCTGCTTTAATTTCTCAGTTGGAAGGCAAAACTTCTCCCCTGTAAAATTGGCCAATGCCTACGGCTTGAACCGTGGAGATCTTTTTTTCTGTCAAAAGTATCAATATGATGGGTATCTTTTACTTCAGCCTCGATCAAAATTTATGATCCTAGTCAAATTGCATCAATCAGAAGTTTCTCTTGCAACTCAGTAACGATACAATGATATTTACATGGTAAGGGAACTTAAACGTTAGGTAATCACAGTGGAAAAGTTCCTAAATTGTAACAAAAGAATCAAGCCAAGAGTGTGGGAAACTAGTGCAGATAAATTTGTTTCAAACCGATCCACGATGAGAAGTTTTGGTATAGAAACAGATACTTGAAGAAGCAAAAGTAGCATACAGTATTTTTAACTTTGGCATGTCTGCAAGCTCTGCTGGGAGATAGCCTGATAAGTTGTTATTGTCGAGCAACCTGCAGAACTTCATTTCATGAATAAAGAGTAAATGTTTGAAGTGGTAAAGATAATAGACCTCCCAACTTACAAGTGAAGAAGATTTGGAAGTGTTGACAGCTCCCGTGGGATTGGCCCACTAAGTGAATTATTATTCATGTGGCTGCACAACGAAAACATAATAATTAAAAGATATTAACTAACAGTGCAGTAGCAACAACACCATCAATCCAATTTCACGGAAATTATAAGTATCAAAACTAAAATGCACCAACTAAAGCATTGTATCCAGGTCAAACATAAAGAGAGATCCTCACAAGTGTTGTGCTTTAGTCAAGTTTGCAAAGGATTTAGGTACTGGTCCAGATATTTGGTTCTGGTCTATCTGTATCCTGTTCAAGTTAGCAAGATAACCAAGTTCTTCAGGCAGTGTACCCGTTAGTTGATTTCCATTTAGCAGCCTGGAATAAGAGAAGAAAGCAAAACATATCATTTTAATAGAACTTTGATCCAAAACAAGGGGAAAAAAGCATTAATGAAAAAATATTTCTCCAAATTTCTGCATGTCTGGATAATCTAGAAATCAATCATTTCATAATGGAACAACCATTTTGCAGAACCCTAAAATGTCTAGAACAAATTGCCTTGATTGAAAAAGAAGACCAGGTACAATCTTCCACAAATAGCATCTTCAACTTACAGCAATTCTAAAGATGTCATGTTGCCTATCTCTTTTGGTATAGTCCCAGTAATCTTGTTCCACATGAAATCTCTGTAAATTGAAGTCAAGAAAAAGAAAGAAATATATGTCAATTAACAAGAAAAATTAAAGCCAAACTACAGACTAGAGAACAACTCACCAGGATGATTTATTTTAGTGAAAGATGTATTCTCATTGTTAGTAAAGAGAGCCTTGAGTTCAAATATGCGACTTACAATATCAACATATAAGAAAAGCGGCCAAGTTCTGGTGATAAAGTTCCAGACAGATTCCTGTTCAATAGTTGCCTGTCAAAGAGACATAAAACAAGAAGGCATTAACTGTAAACTGAATTGTTGAAGGATTAAAAATCAGATGAAAAGAATTGAAATTCTGGAGTTGGCTTAAAATTTTGCACGACTTCATGACAAAGACAGATTCAGTTGGCCTGAATAAGCTATGAAAGCAGAATCAAAGACTCTCTACATTTGCTCCAGAACAAGAAGTTTTCCTCGTTTCTAAGCATACAATGATAAAGAATACTTATATGAGTCGAGAGTTCAGTATTTCAGCAGTTTCCCAAACTGTCATGGTCAAGGAGCTATCTACAGTTTTGAGGTGTAACAGTTGCATTTTGTTTAGAGGCCTGGCTGATAAAGTGGTTTTTAGTTCAGTTGCCAATACAGAAAACTAGAAGATGCATGATATGCCTGCAAAATACAGCATGCAATATGTATCCAGATTTCTGCCTGTCATGGTTCGATCCACATGACATTAAGACGCTTTCACTGCATAATAAGTAAATACTTTCACTTTGGCTATTCTATTTCGCTCTCTATGCATGTCCAGTATCTTGTGTTTACTTGAACAACGCCGTACAGAGATGGCAAGCATATTGAAAGCAATAAAGTTCCTTCTTTCATTATTAACTCATTACTCTCACCGTAACCTATGTTGAAATTATGGAAGGAGAATCATAAATTGCATTTATCAGCATGGCACCAAGTCAATAAACATAATTGAAAGTTGAAACAGAAAACAAGAGTGGGGGTAATTTCCAAAATATGGTCATCATGTCTGTTTTGTGGGCAAATTTTCAGTCTCTAATAAGAAATTTCCAACTCAAAGGTTTAGATATGTCAACATATTGAGTAAATGCCGAAGGTGTTATCATTTAGAATGTCGTAGTTCCTATGTGACCATAAAAATGTAGGTTTGGATCATAGGCCTGATCAAACTATCAATAAAGCAACCTGTAAAAATTTACATCATTCTGCAATTAAAGAAGTATGCCATAGCTAATTCCTCCCATAGTGAAGTAAGATTTACGTGCAACAAAAACAAGAGTTCAGATTCATGACAAATAATTGATATAATGCATAAAATACATATAAGATGATGCTCCCAGATGAGATGATCTGGTTTTCATAATACACATTAAAGAAAAAGTGCAAAAATTAAGGGATTCGGTGAAGGAAGAGGGTGAGTTCTTTCGCGTCTTTTCTTTGTTCTGATATTCTTTCAGTTGTCGGGTGCGGGGAGGAGGGGTTAAGAAAGTGAGCATCCACTCTAAAGAACCTCCAGCATAACCAAAGGCATGGTATATATAAAATAGCAAGAACAGAAAGGGAAAGACTAGAATGATTTATTCAAAGAACTGCGAGAACAAAAGGGGAAAGACTGAAATCATACAATTCTTTGACATGAACATAACCATCAGTCGTTATATCATAGCACAAGACCCCTGTCCAATTTGAAGCACATGGATCTCCTCTGTTCCAGTTATTAAGGAACCCATTTGGATCAATCAAACTTCCCTTGATGGCTCGCAGTGCTTCAACTGCAAATAAATTTTATGACGTTGGTCATGATTTCATCATTTAATCACAAGGCTTTCAGAAATCTATACTGTAACAATGCTTATAATCTAGATTTTGATATTAAATTAGATTGGAATCTAGACAAGGTGGGCTCAGCTTTTATGAGCTGTTGCATGAATCAATTCTCAGCATGATCAAGCAACTAGTCCTAGATCACAACAAGCGTTCGGGTCCATTTGAAATTGAAGGATTTGACTTGGATATTATTAAATTTGTATTACCAAATCAATCAATCACATCTATAGTTTGAATTATCATGAATGTCAAACTTTTTAGCGACAGATCCAAAAGTGTAACTAAATCAGCCACCCCAAATGCAATCCTTGACCCTACTAGATCCTTAAACTAATGGTTGAGAGGCATGCAAACAAAACTTATGTACATCTACGTGCCTGGTTATCAGTGTTACGTGCAACTGAAGTGTTAAGAGGCTCTCTACACAATGTCTCAATGATCCAAAAGGTAATTTTGCAATATCTAAAATGATTGATTGTTTCCCTAATTTGTATTCCATGATAAAACCAATATCAATCGACCATAGAATGAAGTACCTGCAGGTCTACTTTCAAATATTTTTAACATAGCAATATATGTAAGAAAATCCTATTTCTGGAGAGAAATGTTTCTCTAGCCCAATGTTTTGAGCTCCATTTGCTCTGAGAAAAAAAGAGTAACTATCCTAGCAGATCACACGCAAATAACTATCCTAGCAGTCTGGCAGATGAAGCCAGTAAGGACAACACAATGTGATTTCTATCCTGACATCCTACATTTTTTTAGAATGATTCAACTTTGTGCTCTCATCTAAACAACAAAACGCAGCAACGACAAAAGTGTTAGAATATAAACATTATTATGTACATTATTGTATTTATTCTAACAAAAAGAACGTAAACACATGGAATTAAACAAGAATCTTGCCTAATAATAAACAAAGATGTTACCCATAACAAAAGAGAAAAATTACCTTCTGAAGGATCAGTAACCTGGCCAGTAGCCCCTCTAAGAAATGAAAAGCAACGCAAGCTGACCATCAAGACCACCACAATGGCTAATCTTTGTGACTGATGCCTCCTAGAAGTTCCCACTTGTCCAAAACTTTCAAACATCTCTTACATGTACACCCTATAAAGCTCAGAAAATATTAGGGACTTCCACATGATCGCCAAAAAACTACTAAATGTAACAGGTAGACACAGTTTTTCAATATAATTGACAAAACAAATTCTAAAAAAATTAAAGTTTTAACTAATTGAAGAAGATGGTCTAGCAAGAATCAACAATGAACCAAAAAAAAAAAAAAACTTGAAATAGAGAATGAAAAAATAATGAAGCATGTTTCAAGAAAAACTACTAAATTTGCATATAGACATAGTTTTTCAACATAATTAACATACCAAGAAATTGAAGTTAAACAAATTGAAGAAGATGATCCAGCAAGAATCAGCAAAGATCAAACAAAGACAACAACTATAAAAGAAAATGAAAAAGAACAAAGCATGTTTTGAAATGAAAAAAAATGGTAGTACAATGCACTAAGTCCTCGCTACATACGAGTCTAGAGAAGGGTCGCACCTACTTTAGTTTGAAGATAAACAAGCAATTAAAAGCTTTTAAAAAACAAATGGCTAGCCAAGAAAAGCAAATTAATAGGATTTCATAAATAAAAGTAGTTCGGTACACAAAACTTAGGAAAAAACTTACTAAGAGAAATGATGATGATGAAGAAACTGAGTTTTGTGATATGTGGAAGTTTTCTTTGCTGGTAGAAGAAAAAGAAAAGGTAAATGGGGTTGACTTGGATGGCCATTGGAGATGATATGGAAAGAGTTAGATAGAATAGGTGATGAGAGCAAAGCAGCCATCTTTTTCTTTAGCAGTTTAAAATAAGTTTTTACAGATTGATGTTTAGAAAGGTGTGGCTAGTTGGCTACTTTTGTTGGTTTTGTTTATGTATTTGGGCTTTGTTGTATTTGACTTTTTGGAGGGAGTTGTTTTTTTGACGCTATCAAGGTGAAGATGGATGATTATTGAATTCTGAGAGGAAACAAAGAATATCCAAGTTCGCACTTGGTACTCTTACATGGATATTAGGGACAGGATATTCATATGGTAAATGGATGCTACGATTGTGAGATATGAGTGGATTTCTTATACATTTTTTATACTAAATCGATTACATGACTAAGAGATAAGAGTGAGTCTCGCATATAATTTTCACACTCAACAAGACTATTTGACAGGATTGGATGAAAGACTTTTGTTATACTTAGTACACTTGAATTATGATTGGATTCGTAAAGAAAAATAAAAGAAAGGCGATTCCACGTTTAAATAGTATAAAATATTAGAGAAAAGTAAGGAAATGAAAAATTTTATGCTTTCATGTTTAGATTAGAAAAGGATAGGAAAGAAAGAAATAATTTTAGATACGAAGTTATTAGGATAAAGTACATAAAACCCCCTGTGCTTTTACAAATCTGCACAATACCCGTCGTAATTTTAAAAGTATATAGTACCCCATGTGGTTTTTAAAACTAATCACAGTAGTCTCATCCGTCAAAAAATCCGTCTATTTTAACAGAAAGTATGATGTACGTGCATCAAATGCGTTTATTCAAAGTTTTTTTTACTTAAATTATTAATTGTTTGAACAAAAATATCAATTTTTTCAACCCTAAAGAAAAAAAATATGTGTCATATAAGGGTATTTTTGTCTAAACAATTAATAATTTAAGCAAAAAAAAAAATTGAATAATCACATTTGATGTATCTACATCACACTTTTCGTTAAAATAGATGGGTTTTATAATAGGATGGACTATTATGCTTAATTTTAAAAACTACTACGGGATACCATGCACTTTTAAAACTACAGGGGTATTGTACAGCTTTATAAAAGTATATGAGAGTCCTGTACATTTTGTCCAAGTTATTAATGTATCAAAAGCAATAATAAGAGAGAGGATAATATTTTTTGTTATGATATGGGTAGTTTTGTCTTTCTGCACACTATCGGCTCGTTTGTTTCCTTTACCCTCAATTTTGAGAAACAAAATGACCTCATAAATGCTATGTTTGGGTTTGTGAAGGAAAAGAAAGAGAAGTGAGATAAAAGAAAAAATTATAAAAGAAATGAAAAGAAATGAATTTTCTTATTTGGATTGTAAACACAAAAAATAAAAAAAATAAAAAAAAGAAGGGACTATGATTCTTCGTATTCATTGGAGAAATGAAATGAAAGAACAATTTTAAATAACAAGTTACTTAGATTTATTATGTTAAGAATATATCTAAAATATTATGTAAACGTAATAGACACTATTCAAGCCGACTTATCCATATTTTTCTTGTCCTACATAAATCCCATATTCGAGATATTGAAATTCTCTCGTTAATGATTATTCAATCCCAAGAATCTATTGCGATTTCAGTAGCAAACTAGGGTCTAAGGATCTCCTAACCTAAGTTGGGGCGAAAACTCCAAAACAAAGATGAGTTCCAAACATTTCTCTAATAATAAGGTAAGCTTTCAAGTTACCGCCCTTTTCTAGAAGGAGCGGGTGTAGTAAACTGCAATTATGAAAAGATTGGAAGATATGGCCTAAGAAGGTGATAGCCTTGTAGATTTGTTCCTACGGTTCGATCCTTCCCAATAAAATGTGACATGTTTGAATTCTGATTGCTTTTATGTGAGAAAGAGGGACCACCCTCTAAGCTTAAGTATTCCTTAATGACTGATAGCATTCAAGTACCTTAGGGAAAGGTGAAAAGAACCCTATTAATTAAGGAGTTTAATAGAGAATCTGAGATCCGATGCGGACAATTAGTTGAAGGAGTAGAGTTTAGAGTTTGACTTTTTGGTAAAATGTACTCACTCTAACAACATACCTTTTGCATGATGGGTCAGCAAGGAAATGGAAAGAGCGGCTTAAGTCATTAGGTATAGGCGCTTTACATAATTGAATTCAAATGCAATCCTTCCCCTTCCATTCTTTTCTGTTGAGAAAAAAAGAACAAAGAATCCAAACATAGTGCAAGAGATTATTTAATCCCTTTGTTTCCTTTCTCCTTACTATCAATTCAGATCCTTCTCTTCTTTCTTTTCCACCATTTTACTCAATCCAAACACTTTGTGCATTTTCATATATTCAATGATGCCTACACTATATGAACAATGAACTAATTGGTCCATATGAAATTACCCACAACATTATGTGAACATTTGTCATGTTGGATACTTTAAAATAATGTAAAAAGGTCCGTATAAGTAAGGTTGATGAAAAATAATGCAAAAAGGTCCGTATAAGTAAGGTTGTTAAAAAATAAAAACAAAAAAATAAAATAAAATAAAAAATAAAAAATAAAAAATCAGACACAATAGCTAGAAATGAGTTTAATGGGCAAGTATATAGTTGAAAAGATCAAAGTTGGCTTATGAGCTAATTCAAAAGGGTTTGAGGCCTTATGTCCACTCCTCTATTTGTTTTAAATTATTATACAGGTAGGGCGCTAATAAAAACCTTACCACTTCAAGGTGGTTTGCAAAAAATAATATTTAGAGCAAGGATGGATTCAAAATTTTATTTTAGTGGGGCTAAAATTTATAATTTTTGTATTATATAAAAATATATGTTTTATTTTCAACGGCAACTAATTCATCTTTTAAACTAAAAATACATAAATAATTAAATTTTTAACGCTTTTCTTGACTAATAGAGATTGTAATAGAGAACTTGAGATCCGATGCAGACAATTAATCGAAGGAGTAGTGGTTAGAGTTTGACTTTTTAGTAAAATGTACTCACTCTAACAGCGTACCTTTTGCATGATGGGTCAACAAGGAAATGGGAAAAGCGACTTAAGTCATTAAGTATAAGCGCTTTCCATAATTGAATTCAAATGCAATCCTTCCCCTCCCATTCTTTTTTGTTGAGAAAAAAAGAACAAAGAA
Organism: Ehretia macrophylla; assembly: GCA_037974665.1. Lineage (NCBI taxonomy): Eukaryota > Viridiplantae > Streptophyta > Magnoliopsida > Boraginales > Ehretiaceae > Ehretia > Ehretia macrophylla. Next base: position 36,961,277 of record CM075782.1, on the reverse strand, counting down.
TCCAAACATAGTGCAAGAGATTTTTTAATCCCTTTGTTTCCATTCTCCTTACTATCAATTCAAATCCTTTTCTTCTTTCTTTTCCACCATTTTACTCAATCCAAACACTTTGTGCATTTTCATATATTCAATCATGCCTACACCATATGAACAATGAACTAATTGGTCCATATGAAATTACCCACAACATTATGTGAACATTTGTCATGTTGGATACTTTATAATAATGCAAAAAGGTCCGTATAAGTAAGGTTGACGAAAAATAAAAATAAAAAAATCAGACACAATAGCTAGAAATGAGTTGTTTAATGGGCAAGTATATATTGAAAAGATCAAAGTTGGCTTATCATGAGCTAATTCAAAAGGGTTTGAGGCCTTATCTCCACTCCTCTATTTGTTTTAAATTATTATACAGGTAGGGCTCTAATAAAAACCTTACCACTTCAAGGAGGTTTGCAAAAAATAATATTTAGAGCAAGGATGGATTCAAAATTTTATTTTAGTGAGGGCTAAAATTTATAATTTTTGTACTATTAAACATATATGTTTTTTTTTCAACGGCAACTAATTCATTTTTTAAACTAAAAATACATAAATTTTTAAATTTTTAACTTTTTTCTTGACTAATAGAGATTACAGTCCCCACTAGCCAATAGACGCATCTACCACTGATTTACAGGGAATTCTTTACCTTTGAATGAGATTTGGTCTTTTCAACATAATCTTTATTTTGACCAAAAAAGACAGTCTTTATTAATGGTCCAATGAATCAATTAATTGAAACAAGGGTATGTTGTCTTTTATTAAGCCAAAACATATAATTTATGGATTTTAACCAACCAATACTTCATCATATTGGGGTATATATAAACACATAGTTGGAACACACTTCGAGGCACAACATCAACATGGAACATCAAAATAGTTTAAAGCTTTCCATGTTAAAATCTGTGAGGTTCTTATTGTTCCCTTTGGTTTTAATAAACTTCTCAAACTTTACCTCAGCATCATCATACAATATTCCAAGGCTAAGTCCATTCTCGAAAACAATTCTACAAACACCTAATCAAACCAAATCTTCATCTCTTTCAGATGATTTCAAGACATATTATTACACACAAACGTTGGATCACTTCAACTATGCACCTGGAAGCTATGCCACTTTCAAACAAAAATATGTTGTCAATTCCAAATACTGGGGTGGTGCAAAGGCTAATTCACCAATCTTTGCTTATCTTGGTGCTGAACAGCCACTCGATGATAGTGTAATTTCAAGCACTATTGGATTTCTTACTGATAATGCACCTCGCTTTAAGGCTCTTCTAGTCTACATAGAGGTAAAATTTTGATGTCTTTAATGTGGGTGGTATGATACCATGGCAAGCTTTTTGCTTAATTATTGTAATGCTTCTCACTTTTTTGTTTCTTTGAGTAATATTTTATGTCACTCGGGTGATACTTTATCCCTTGTTGGATTCAAATTTCTCGTTTATGTGGCAAAAACTCTATGTACAGAGAATTGTGAAGCATTATCCAAGTGATATACAAATATATATATATATAACAATTGTCTCTTTCTTTATCATTTCCTTACTATATGAGGCCTTGGTTCTGTCCAGCATCGATTTTATGGAAACTCAGTTCCATTTGGATCAATGGAAGAAGCCATGGAAAATGATACCACTCGTGGTTATTTCAACTCAGCACAAGCTATAGCTGATTTTGCTGAGGTGTTGATGCACGTAAAGGAAAACATTTCTTCACCATATTCTCCAATTATTGTCGTTGGAGGATCTTATGGAGGAAGTAAGTATTAAATTACCGTATGATTTAAAAGTTTAATATGTTAGAAAAGAAGTTTTATATTTATTTATTTTTTTCAATACATCTCAAACATGCAAGTAAGATTCGTTTTTCTGAGACTTGAACCCAGGATCCTTTAATACTTGACTTTTGATTTCGTATTAAATTATCGCCTCATCTAAAATCTTCCATCATTCGAGATGAGTTTTTATATTTATTTATTGTATTATCTCTTGACCAGCTTGCATGAATACTTATTTCTTTCCATATTCATGAAAATTTTGCAGTGCTTGCTTCATGGTTCCGGCTTAAGTACCCACACGTTGCTCTCGGTGCTTTAGCCTCATCAGCTCCTATTCTTTACTTCGATGACATTACTCCACAAAATGGATATTACTCTATTGTCACTGAGGATTTCAAAGTATATATGTAAAAAGTTTTTTTTTATTTTATGTTATTATTATTATTATTATTTTTTTATTTTCTGTTTCTCTTTTTGGTTGCAAATGTTTAGAGTTTCTGAAATGCATTTTTGGTGGTATTGCAGAAAGCCAGTATGAGCTGTTACCAAACTATACGAAAATCGTGGTCTGAAATTGACAAAGTCGCTTCCAAGCACAATGGTCTCTCCATTCTGAGTCAGAGATTCAATACTTGCTCGTAATCCTTTTAATCTCTTCCATTATTCGTTTTTCGTTCGTGAAAATAGTTTTTTGCAAAAATATTAGAGATTTTGTTTCTTGATCTTGATCGTGAAAACAGTTTTTTGTAAAAATGTTAAAAATTATGTTTCTTGACGGTGAAAATAGTTTCTTGTAAAAATATAAGAAAATCTTATTTTTTATTTTTTTATTTGTTATAAACATGGAAATAGTTTCTTAAAAAATGCAAGATATGTAAGTTTACATATAATACACTATAATATGACTTCGACCCTTTTTCTGAACTCACAACGAGAACTTCGTGCACTACACTACATTTTTAGTTTTGTATTACTTAATTATTCTCGTCCTTTATTGTAAAGATAAACATGCAATATCATATCACACATTAATTAATCCCAAAAATTTCTTTCTCCCTCCTTTAGGCAATTAAACAGTTCTTCTGTGCTGAAAGATTTCTTGGTCTCAGTGTACTCTTATGCTGCTCAATACAATGTTCCACCAGTGACTATGGTTTGCGGTGGAATTGATGGAGCCCCCAAAAAAAGTGATATTCTTGGTCGCATATTTGCTGGTATTGTTGCTTACTTTGGAAACAAAACGTGCATTGATCCAAATTATTACAATTATCCCAGTGAAACAATCATTGGATGGAATTGGCAAGTAAGTTATATAATGTATATATAATAGGGCAAATTTCATTACTAGTCGTCAACTAGTATAATTACTCAAATTCTCAAAATAGTTTCAGATTATTTAAAAGTCATATTATGAGAGCTCAACGTTTATTATAAGTGTTCAAAATAGTCTCTACTGCTATCTTTCGAGTAATGCACGACAGAAATGGTCATGTCATCATGCACGTGCCATTTTTGGTAATTAACTTGAAAATTTGAGTATAAATTAAAGATCAATTTGAAAATTTGGATGATGATTTTTGTGAATATAATAAATTTCCAAACTATTTAGCACTATCATCTCTTCGTTATCAATGGTGATTGATCATTCTGAGAGTTCCGTCAATTGAGTTTTAGTTAACTAATAACTCGTCAATTTTCACAACACTTGCTTTTCCTGAATTATCTATCTTTAGAAGTAGGTTCCATATCAAGTCTTGAATTAATCATTTTATACACTAACATTATGCTTAATTAACTCATTTTTTTTAACAGGTGAAGCATATATATTTGAATATTATGAATATTGTGAAAATAATTTCTTTTTGTTTAAAGACTTGTAGTGAAATGGTCATACCCATTGGTCGCGGTAGCAATGATACCATGTTTCCACCAGAACCTTTCATTATGTCCGAATTCAATGATTTATGCAAGAGCTTATATGGTGTTCCACCTCGACCTCATTGGGTGACAACTTACTATGGAGGCCATGTATGTTACTCCACTCATCTTACATGCATGTTTTTAATATGTATTAATATTTTTCAAGTATTACAATGGCATTTCAATCATTTATTTTAATTTTAAACTTTAAAAATAAGAGGAAAAGTAAAATATCGGATATTTTGAATGAAATGAATAGCTGAAATGAAATATTGAAATGTTAGAATAACATCAGTTAGCTAGGAAAGGATCGTAATTTCATTACAATTGTATATATAATGCATTTACATTAATATTTTATTACACAAAATTGCAGGATATAAAACTGATTCTTCATCGATTTGCTAGCAACATCATCTTCTCCAATGGCCTACGAGATCCATATAGTAGTGGCGGGTATTTGAAATGTTATCTTGGTTCTCAAATATTTATTATGTGGGATAATATTTATTATTCTTATTTTATATTTTGCGTCTCTTGATCGTAGGGTCTTAAAGGACATATCAAACAGTCTCCTAGCAGTCTATACAGTCAAAGGTGCGTAGTCGGACTCTTAAGCCCAAAACTCTAAGAGACCGTGGTCAATATACTCATTGGGTTGTGGAATTGTACTCTCTACTGATCTCATAAACTATTTTAAAATATCATCACATTTTAAGTCTATAAATTAAATAATTTTGCTCTCGCTTAACCTCACATCTACATTTTTTTATTTTTTATTTTTGGAGACTACTTAATCGGCCCCACTAACAAAATATTCTGAATATATCCCTTCTAATAGACACAAGCTCACTCTACCAAACCTAAAAGTCAAATTTATGTATATATATTTCAGATAACTAAAAACAATATGATCACAAGTAAATCTCCATTGTTTTATTAGTACTAATATAAGCCGTGAAATTTTGCAGGCACTCATTGCTTAGACATACTTCCATCAAGGAAAAGTGATCCGCAATGGTTGGTCATGCAACGGAAGATTGAGGTTGAAATCATTGAAGGATGGATAGCCAAATACTATGCTGATCTTTTAGCCTCCAAAAAAGGCTGAAAAAAATTGCAGTGACTTCTCATCCACTTTCATAGTGATTGTGGGGAAAGTTCGAAAGAAGGGTCTTGCCGTTTGCCTTTTCACTCGTGGGGTCTTTAACATAATTCGATCCACTATGATCTTAGAATTTATACCACCTTAGAATGTGAAGCTTGCCGTTTGCCGATAGTGCTTGCCAATAATCATTCAACATGTACACTTCTCATCACTCAAGCAAAGCCTTTGAAGGCATACATTGAATTTCATAGGAGGTGAGAATAAGCGTAAAGGAGGAGCAAATTAAGATTTTGGGATTGATAAGGGATGTTAATGTAATCGTAGTGTAATATATCTTACGCAATTTCGTATCATATATTAGGCAATCGTGTACTTATAGTTTAGACAATAATTCTGTATTAAATTAGTTACCATGTTTAACTAGCTTGGCCAACAAGGCATTGTCATATATATAGCTTGTCTACGTAATTATACCATTGATATATCAATATGCAGAGAATATTCCTCTCAATTCTCTCTCGTTAACTTGGCATCACAGCCACCGTTGATGGTGGTTCTTAAATTTTTTTTTTTCAGCCACCACGCCTTGTTTCCCAATTACTCGTGCACCAAATTTCCTCTTCAATCACTCTCTGTCAGCAGCTAAAACGAAACAACACCTATCGTATCATATATCAAAACAAAGATCTCGAAGAGATCTTTCTTCCGCCACAAAAATCAGTCTGATCCGATGTTGCACGCACCTCCACGAGCGCTTGAAGGTTCTGCCTACTAATTCGAAAAAAAAAAAACCCTTCCCAGAGTTTTTCAACGTTCTAATAAGGGATAAATACCTGACTTGGTGTGCAATACCAAATATACTCTTGGACAGCATGGAGTTGGTCGATGATCAGGGTAAGGCTAGGACGCCCAACCTAATTACTGTAGATGACTGACCTATCGATCATGCCCAGGACTTAGAACCTTTGGGTATAAGTGAATTAGGACCTTAAGATTGTAGGTCGAGTATCCGTAAAATTTAAGGGAATATTCTCTAAAATAGTATAAATATTTTATTCATTCGCAGCAAAAGATAGCTCATTTACTCTCTAAATAATCCCGACTTAAATATTTTCATTTGAGTCATACAAATTACTAACTTGAAGATCGGAGTTGTCTTACGAGGATAGTCCGCCATTTGTTCACTACGGGTTAGTTCAGATCTAGACCTGAGATAGACGAGTAATGCTAGACATCACCCTTTTTTTATCACCCAATTATCACCTCCTATTTGGCATTTGCCAACTAGATAAATTTATTTTATTATCTCTTATTTTGTTAATTTTTCTCTCTCTTAAATTTTCCTTTTTTTTCTTCTTAATGCTTCCAATCATCTCTTTCTCTCTCTTTTCTTTAATCCTACCAAATATTCTCTCTTCTCTTTTACCATTCATTGCATTTTTTTTTTCAAATTTCTTCTCTTCTTGACGAATTCATAATTGCCAAATATGAAAAAAAAAGGGTGAAGTGCATCACACCCCCTTATACTTTAGCGAAAGTGCATAACACCCCCTTATACTTTAAAAACCCCATGAACTAGTCCTTGTAGTTTTCCAAAAGTGCACAACAACTCCCTGCCATTAAAAAATCCGTTAAATTTAACGGAGAGTGTACTTCACATGCGTTAAGTGAGATTTTTATTAATTTTAACAAATTTATCTATTAAATAATTATAAGAATTGACCAAATTATCCTTTTTATAAAAAAACAAAAAATAAATAAATATAAAAATAGTCATCTTCCGCAAGACCCCTACATCCCCACCCCCCACCCCAAGCCCCGTCACACCCCCACCCCGTCAACACCCTCCCTATCCAGCTGTGTTGTGTGTGTGTGGTATATATATACACGTGTGATTTTTTTTTTTTTTTTTGTGTATATATATATATATATACATATGTAATTCACGAGATTACTGCTTAGATTTTGGCACAACGATGCTAGCTTAGAACAGGGACAAGAACCGATTCCACCATTTTAAGGGAGGAGAGTGTTCTTGCAACGACTATTGGTAGTTATGTGTTGACTATAAAACAATTGCATAAGGTCAGATTGATGATGATTTCTCTTCTGCAACTACAAAAGCGCACGATTGTAAAAGTTCACAGCTGCATTTTGTTGCTGCAATGACAGCATTCATCGAAATCCTATGAAGTCCTGCATTCTCCAACTCATTCAATCCCAGCTATGGCGATGTCTCTCTACATTAATGGCCATGGATGCTGCAACATGAGCGATTCAGTCGCTCAAGCAGCGTGCGTATTTGCAAAATACACAAAAAATCAGTTGAGAAATTCAATTTATGTGTACGAATAAAACACTCTTAACCAACATCGATCAAATGCAGTAATTAAATGCCATATCCATTATAAATAGTACAGACACTGAATCTGCTAAGAATGAAGATATAAAGGTGTCCTGCGCTCTCTCATGAAAACATATTCACCTACCAAGTCAGTATGCAAGTGATTACAGGCCATTAGCAAGCTTTTATCTTGTATATGTGTGTGTATTTTTTATTTTTTATTTTTTGTATATATATATATTTATTTTTCTTTTATTTTTTTAGTCTAAAAAAAGAGAAAAATGATAAAAAAAAAAAGAAATGATAAAAGATTGAGGGTATTTATGTCTTTTTTACAAAATCCGTTATATTTAACGGATTTTTTAACTGTAAGGGGGTGTTGTGCATTTTTTAAAATCACAAGGACTAGTTCCGGGAGTTTTTGAAGTATAAGGGGTTATTGTGCACTTTCACTAAAGTACAAGGGAGTCTGGTGCACTTCTGAAAAATAATATATCCTCATGAACAAAAAGAAACTCAAAGATGTATATACGTCTTAAAAATAACGTTTCATGTGACAAAAACTTAACCAATTCTCTCAATAAAAGCTTATTAAGCTTTGCTTTTGTTTTTGCATTTACCATCTTTTGACAAAGCGAAATAACAAATTATTTGTCTCAACACCACTCATTGACGAGCAAGTGTTTGAATAAATAATATTCTGACATCCATAAGTCGCCCTTGATGTGCCTGGAAAAGCGCATGGCGAGGAAGCCATTCTTTTTTATTATAGGATGCATAAATTTTAAAAAATAGTAAAAAGAAGCAATAAATATCAAGGCAATTTCTAAAATTAGAAGTACATATGTTGATGTAGGAGTTTCTTTATAAAAGTTCCTTAGGATATTCGGATATAACTTGATAGAGTCTGATACATCATTTAAATTCTTTACCTGTAAGACGTGAAAGTTGCACAGACTTATTAAGATACGTTTCTAATGGTGCTTGTTGAATTGTGTATTATAAGTATATCTTTAACTGCTCTCAGTCATTATTTTTTTTCTTGTTCGAGTTGCTAATGAACAGAACAATGGCTTTATTTATGCCAAAGTTTTAAAGTGCACATCTGATTAAATAAAAGATTAGAAAGAAAGATAAGATAGAAAATATTAATTAACGGAGAGAGAAAAGGAAAATTAAGAGAGAGAGAAATTAATAAAAAAAGATAGAGAAATAAAATATTTATCTAGTTGGCATGCCAATTAGGATTGCCAACTAGGAGGTGATAATTAGGTAAAGAAAACAAAGTGATGTCTACCATTACTCTAAGGGATAAATACCCAACTTGGTGTGCAATACCAAATATACTCTTGGACAACATGGAGTTGGTCGATGATCAGGGTAAGGTTAGGACTCCCAACCTCATTACTGTAGATGACCGACCTATCGATCATCCCCAGGACTTAGAACCTTTGGGTATAAGTGAATTAAGACCTCAAGATTGTAGGTCAGGTATCCATAAAATTCAGGCGAATATTCTCCAAAATAGTATAAATATTTCATTCATTCGTAGCATAAGGTAGCTCAATTACTCTCTAAATACTCCCGACTTAAATATTTTTATTTGAGTCATACAAATTATTGACTTGAAGATCGGAGTTGTCTCACGAGGATAGTTCGCCATTTGTTCACTACAGGTTAGTTCAGATCTAGACCCGAGGTGGACGAGTTAGTTCAGACCCGTACCCGAGAACATAAGAATCAAGTTTTAACCTTAATAGGGATAATAAAAGATTTGAATTCTAACCCGTTAGTTTAGCAGTGAAATGTTTGATTTGAGTTTTGACTCAAAGTTTATGCCCAAATCAAAGTTCATGAGACAAAAAAAAGTTCATTCCAATTAAAGTAGGATTAGGATGAAGTTCCTATAAATAGAACATTTTAACTTAGTTACCACAGAGTCAAAGAAGGTTTTCTTATCCAGAAAGATACAATTAGTATTACAAGTTTCATGCTTTTGTTAGAAAAAATTAATTGTGCAAAAGTTTAGGCTTTTTCTTGCATAAAGTTATGTGAGCGAAAATTTAGATTTTTTCGTCCAAATAGTCATTAAATTGTAATAATTATTGAGTAATAGTGGATTATCCCAAATGTGGAATCGTGAATAAGGACAACTAATTAGAACAATGCAGTGAAACTTCATGTGGCTGTTAACTGTAACATAATGCCGAATGTTGACTAGATCCTCTGTTTGGAGGACTTAAGTCAGCAGTATCTATGTTTGGAAAATCAAGCCATACATGGATTAACAGGGGCCAATCGTGAATTTTTATCCAGTGAAAATTATAATTATATAATTTAACGTTTATATATAGATAATTTTTTTTCAATAAAGAATAAATTTATTTTTTAACAAAAAAATATCTTTAAAATATACACAATTTTTTTAAAAAAACAACTGTAATTCACTCGCTAATAAATCTACTCTTGAAATCAGTGAGGGTTAGGCATCCTCAATGGAGTCTCTAAAAAGCAATGATTGCTGTTTTTAGAGACTCGATTGATTAAAAATCAACACCAATGGGGGTTTTTAAAACACTATTTGATAGTTTTTGGTACAAAAATGATATCAATCAAACTTTGAGTCTCCAAAATAGCACCTAATCTCCATTTTTTTTAACAAATTTGTTGAAGAAAATTGAGACTATAGAAAAAGACAAAATGGAGTCTTTAAAAATGCACAATCTTCAACGAAAAAATAAAAAGTCAGATCTGAACAAAAAAAAAATTGACAAATCTAACAAAAGAGCCGTTTGATTTGTTTGAAATCTGAAAAAAAAAATTACCATTGAAAAATTTCTATATATGCAACAAAAAAATATTGCCATCAACAGATTCAACACCATATTTAACAAAAAGGGCCTCACAGATTCAAAACAAAAAAACACAACATATTGACTACCTCTTTTTTCAACAAACAGTAAAAAAAAAAAATATTCACAAAACAAAAAAAAAACAGTGTGGTGGTGATTTCGGTGGTGGTGGGGTGGCACCGGAGAAGGGGGTGGGGTGGGGGAAGTGGGGAAGCAGGGGTGGAGGATGGGGGTGGTGAGGGAAGCGAGAATTCACAAAAAAAAAAAAAAAAATTACAACGGGGGTGGAGACTGTGGGGGCAGCGGGGAAGGGAATGGGAGCTGCGGGGAAGGGGGGTGGCTGCAGTGGGGGCAGCGGGGAAGGGAGGTGGGGGCGGGAAAGGGAAAGGGAAAGGGAAAGGGAAAGGGAAAGGGTGGGGTGGGGGGTAAGCGGCTGTTGTTTGTGTTTTAACGGGGAAAGGGGGCTTTTATATTTAGGGTTAATTTTTTTTTTTTGTAATTAAGTTTTATTTATATATTTATTTAGGGTTTTTTTAATTATGATTTTGTAATTAAACTTTTTTAATTAGATTTTTTAATTAAGGTTTTTTATTTAGGGTTTTTTAATATACTTTTTTTTAATGAGGGTTTTGTATTTTATTTTATTTTATTATTTTTTTAGTTTAGTTTTTTGGTTTGGTATATTTTTTTAGTTTTTTTAGTTTTTGTAGTTTTTATTTTTTATATTTTTTTAGTTTATGTTATTTTTTAATTGTAATTAAGGTTTTTTTTATAGTTGTAAATTTTAAAATTTTATTTGTTGTAATTTTTTAAAAATAAATTTAATTAATTTACAAATTGAATAAAATAAAGAAGAAGAAAAACAAATATAAATGTAACACACAAGAAAAAATTAATTAATGGGTTTTTTTAATTAGGGTTTTTAATTAAGATTTTTTTTACGTAGGGTTTTTTTAATTAAGGATTTTTAATTAGTTTTTTTTCATTCAATTATATAATTAAACGTAATCCTAATTTTATAGAGATCGTCACTGAGGATGTTTTTTTTTTATCATGATCTCTAAATGGGTCTCTAAAATAGCTTTTTTTGTCTTAGTCTCTGAGCAGGTCTCTAAAATTGATCTTGGTCTCTTTATAGGTCTCTAAAATGATAGATAAAAACCCATTATAGAGACTCTATTGAGGATAGCCTTATAGCCCGCCCCTACAACCAGGCTCCCCTTCCCTCCCCCCCGCTTACGCCAACATAAACCGGCATGGATAGAAGGAGAAGGAATGCTACATGCTTTGTACTTCAGCAAAGACAGAAGTGGCAGCTGGACTTAAGTCTGTTTTGTTGGCTTATCCATTAAATTTGGTATGTGAACTTCTTAACAAGTAGACGGATATATTTGAAGGGAAAATTCCTGAACTACTGATGTCCGTTTCATGTTGCTAGAAAATGATGACCGTAATTTGAAATATTTTTTCGTAATAGATGGACTATCTATATAACAAGTAGACGAATTTGACTTCTCTACAATATACTTTTCCTTTTTAACCTAAACTAAGTCGACATACTCTTCTTTCTATCATTAACCCTTCTCTTTTCAAAGGGCGATCCCAAATCTGCTTGATTTTGGTGCATGTATTTAGCAATAAAATATAGGCCAAATGATCCAATGAATCAATTAATAGAAGCAAGAGATATGTTGTTTTTTATTAAGCCAAAACATATAATTTCTGGATTTTAATATTCATGATATGGGGTATATAAACACATAGTTGGAACTAACTTCGAGGCACAACATCAACATGGAACGTCAAAATATTTTAAAGCTCTCCAATTTTTTTTTTTTAATAAAAAAAAAAGCTCTCCATGTTAAAATCTCTGAGGTTCTTATTGTTCCCTTTGCTTTTCTTAGACTTCTCAAACTTTACCTCAGCAGCACCATACAGCATTCCAAGGCTAAGTCCATTCCAGAAAACTATTATACAAACACCTCATCAAACCAAATCTGCATCTCTTTCAGATGATTTCAAAACATATTATTACACACAAACGTTGGATCACTTCAACAATGCACCTGGAAGCTATGCCACATTCAAACAAAAATATGTTGTCAACTCCAAATATTGGGGTGGTGCAAAGGCTAACTCACCAATCTTTGCTTATCTTGGTGCTGAACAGCCACTTGATGATCGTCTAATTTCAAACTTTATCGGATTTCTTACTGATAATGCACCTCGATTTAAGGTTCTTCAAGTCTACATAGACGTAGAATATTGATATCTTTAATGTGGGTGGTATGATACTATAATGATCCCACATCGAGATTTCAAGCTCAAAAGGGGTGGCTATTAAGTGTAATGGGTTCTCCCTCCTAACATACTAGTCTTTTGGATCGGAATCTCCCTTAGGCTTGAGTTGTTACATTAGTATCTTCGCTTAGAGTGAACTCTATGGTTGGGAAACTATAGGTTGAATTAAGGTGTGATATGTTAGAAGATAAACTTGATTAGAATTAGGACTCTATTAAATAATAAGTTATAGTTAGATTTAAATTAGTTTTTGACTAGATAGTTTTTCCTAGTAGGTAATGATTTCCTAGAACCATATCTTAATTGACATAGGATTTTTGTAAATCTATAAATAGCGGTCAGTTCTTTCAATTGTAGTCATACCAAATATTAGAGCAATAAAAAGTTTGTTTAGAGTCTCCATATTATTTTTCCTTCTTATTTCTCTCTACAATAAAATAGCATCTTCCATATTCCAACAAAGTGTTATTGAGAGCTAGGTAAAGATGATAGGGAATAGTATGTTTCATTTTCAATTTACTCGCCTCACTAAGGACAATTATGATAATTGGTCTATTCGTGTGAAGACTCTCCTTGGCTCACAAGATGCTTAGGAGATTGTAGAGAAAGGCTACGTAGAACCTAAAGAAGATGAAGTTTTGAGTCAAAATAAAAAATACGCATTGGTGAAAAATCGCAAGAAGGATCAACAAGCTCTCTCTATCATCCATCTATGTTTGGATGAACTATGTTCGAGAGATCTCATGCGCGACTACTGCCAAACAAGCATGGGAATCTCTCCAAAAATCATGAAAAGGGTAGACAAGGTGAAAAAGGTTCTTTTACAAACTTTAAGATGTGAGTTTGAATCTCTCCATATGAATAAATAAAAACAAGACCAGAACATAAACCGGATCTAATTAAACGTAATCCTAATTTTTAAAATTTTATCTTTGTCAGAATTTATTTATTTTTTGGTTGAAATGTTCGTTAAAAAAAGTGACAATAATATAAAAATCAATTAATTAAAAAAAATTCACGCACGAGAAAAAATAATACATAATCAAATTACTATGTAAAATTAAAATTAGCACAATATAGATACTCAATTTTATAGAGACCGTCACTAGGGATGCATTTTTTTATCTTGGTCTCTAAAATAATTTTTTTATCTTGATCTCTAAATCAGTCTCTAAAATTTTTCTTGATCTCTATATGGGTCTCTAAAATGGTGGATAGAGACCCAATATATATACTCTATTGAGAATAGCCTAATATAGTAAATGCTATCACATTTGGTAGCGCTAGAAAAATTCCAAAGAGATCGATATTGTGCATTATGATTTTTCATGTTCAAAATAACATACCGCAATTTTCATTCAAAATATAAAGATAAAATACACATTTGTACATTACCATCCGTCTCTATAAACACAAGATTCAAATTGAGTGAACAAATAAAAAATACTAATTTTGTGAAGGATCCTATAAAATATTCTATGGTTATATTACTAACATTACTAGTCTTCTGCTATCCTCAATGGAGTATGTATATTAGGTCTCTATTTATTATTTTAGAGACTCATATAGAGATTAATAAAAATTTTAGAGACTCATTTAGAAACCAAGGTAAAAAAAATTATTTTAAAGACTCATTAAGAGACCAAGATAAAAAAAATATCCCCAGTGACGGCCTCGAACATTGTTGGTCAATTTTACATACTCCATTGAGTATCCCCAGTGACGGATAACATCGATAATAGACCTCTATTTTTTACCGTATTGTAAAATTGACCAATAATGTTCAAGGCCGAAATTTTGACCCATAGCAGAGTATAAGAGTCTTGCGTCATCCATCTATAAAATTAATTTTGGTAATTGTTAAGTATTAAATACAATATACTTTATAAAACTAATAACATACTTTATAAATACAATATACAATATTTAAAACTCATATTGTCAAAAGCATTTGTGCCACTCCTTGGTCTCATATTTATTTGAGCAACACATTTAGTAAATCTTATGCACTTCTGGTTTATCGGCGTCTATCAGGATTTAAGGCTTTTTGATATTCTCTTTTCAATTGGATTGAGGGAGGGGTGAAACTTTTTAAATTTTTGTACAATTCGATTCCACATTGTTACCGTTGTTTGGTTTCTCCTGATGAGAGGATTTTTACTAATCGCTATGTAAGCCCGGCCTAAAGTTTGATCTTCTTCTTGCGTGAAATTGCAACCCCTCGAACTTCATTCGGTATATTCCATAACTTCTAAAAAGTATAGAAAATGATAGGTAGGTTGATTTGTAATTAATTTTAATAATTACATAATTGAATGAAAAAAAAAACTAAAAAACCCAAAAAAACCTAAACTAAAAAACTAAAATAAAAAAATAAAAAAAAACTACAAATATTAAAAAGCTTTACCAAACCAGAAAAACTATACTAAAAAAATAAAATACAAAACCCTAATTAAAAAACCCTAATTAAAAAGGAACTTATTAAAAAACCATAATTAAAAAATCTTAATTAAAAAAACGAAATTAAAAATCCTAATTAAAAAAACCATAATTAAAAAACCTATTTAAAAAAACCTACTTAAAAAACCCTATAATTTACAACTATAAAAATAAACCTTACAACTATAAAAAAAAGTCTAATTAAAAAAAAAACCTAATTAAAAACCCTAATAAAAAAATATCATAATTAAAAAAAACCATAATTAAAAAAAACTCTAATTAAAAAAACCCTAATTACAACAAAAAAAACCCCATTTCCCCTCCAAATACACATTAGCTGCCCCCCTTCCCAAACCCATTCTTGTTGCCCTCTTTCCCCGCTGCACCCATCCTTCCCCGCTGCACCCCCGTTTCCTCGCTACTCCCTTCCCCTTCCCCGTTGTACCCTCCATTCCTTTTTACACCCCTCCTTTCCCCGCTTCCCCGTTGTACCCTGCCTTTCCCGCTGCCCCCTTTTCCCGATTGCACCCTCCCCAAACCCATTCCCACTGCCTTCCCACCACTGCCGAAACCACCCCCATTTGTCAATTTTTTTTTATATTGTGTGTTTACCATTTTGTTTTTTTTTTGTGTTGATATTTGTTGAAAATGGTGATATTAGATGTTCTGATTTTTGTTGAAGATGGTGGTGTTGGATATTCTTACATATTATTGGGACTCACATGTGTAACGCCCCGATCCTTCACGAGACCGGAATCCCAATCTAATACCCGAGGTCACGAAAAATGAGGAAAACGGACAGAGTCTCCCCTGTTTATAGGACAATCCAAAACCTGTAAATAATATTTATAACCACAAAACTATGATCTAACTCCATTCATTCATCCCCTCCACCAAAACTATCTCATACAACAAACTTCTCAAGGCCATCCAAGCCTTGGATCCCAACATTGAAGACACACAAGCATGCATTCATTAACTGTTGAACGTCTATAATTAGAATTTCACTTATCATACCATTCTAATATTATCTAGTTTTCTTTCTTATAATTTAAGTCCGTCAACTAGTCAAACATGCAATCATGTAGCTACTAGACAATAAAGTAAAGATTACAAGTTATCACAACATTACAAGCCATTCATAACTATCAATACATTCTAAACTTAACTTTACAATTACAAAACTGAATTCAATGACAATCCACGTAAGCCAGCATAATTAATCACAAAACTCATGAGCCTTCTTTTCTACCTCTGATAGCACTGATCCTAAAAGGTGTTAGAAACGAGAGTGAGTATACAACATGTATACTCAGTGAGGGAGGTGATACAGCATACCGGGAAATGCTTTCATGAAATGCACAAAGATAACACATAAATATCACAAATAAGCAAGCTATTGAAACAAGTAATTAAATACTTTATAAAAAGATACGGTTCAACTCCATGTCTTCAATCTCGAACCACGAATCACGATCTTCAAGCAAATGCCGGCAAAACCCTTATTCCTCCAAAATGGGGTACTCCGGATGTACCCTGATCCTACGACCCATAATCTCCCGAGGTAGGTCTGTATGCCCCAACGAGGTGAACCACGCCTCTGGGGTAGGGGAATATGCCTCAGCGAGATAGGGACTGGGAAACCATGGTAGACGAGTGAGCACAGCAAGCCCGACGCCGCCCATGTTACTCGACATTACCATGCCCGAAAAGGTTGCGCAATCCTGAGTCAAGTCATGAGAGCCAAGATTTTCAAATATCACATAAGAGGGACAACAAAGTAGGCCGCCCTCGCAAGTAGTTGCAATATGAGCATTATAACAATATAAGCAAGAAATAAGCATATTCACCCAATTCTTAACAAGGTACACATAAGTATAAGCAATTATATAAAATTCCACAATTTATGAACAATAACATAAACTAAAATGCACCAAAGAATGAAAACTCCCTCACCTTTATCAAGCCTCAAGATGTAAAAATGTCTTAGTTACTCCAACTTTCCTTAGATTAGCTTGAATATGAATACCCTAGTTTTCAGATAAGTATAACACTTTAACAATTGAATATAGAAGGTTTAACAACTATCTTTCACATCCAAGAATCTATATTACATACTTTATTTTATTGTAACTTAATTAAACACCATAGCTTTGTAATAATATAGAAGCATTTACATATATATAAAGTTAAGCTAACTATAACTAATCAAAATTGTACTTAACATATAAACTAAATGCCAACTGTACAAGTGGACTCAACTAGCATGCATTGGTTAACATCTTTACATTTAACTTACATTCTAATTAATTCTTCAAACATTCAATACAAGTTTTCAAGTGCAAAGTTAATACCGCAAGTTCAACTAGGACATTTTTCAATTCCTCTAACATAAACTTAATTTAATCAATTCAGTTATCTAGGCTATTGACCTCCAAACTATCTTATTTTTACTTATAATCGTATCTTTTTGAGTGTAGTTAATTTTAGGTTCAAACGGTGCTCAATTCCGAGTTAAATTCCAAAATTTATGACCCTTACCGCGCAACATCGCATAGCTGGGCAGAATCAGCGATTTTTGAGCTACATTTTGAAAATAATGTGATCAGAGGGTTAAAACATTAGAATTAGCCTTAGTCTTAGAAATTAACATTTGCTCTAAACTGCCTAATCTAGCTTCTGTACAAATTTTATTCAATTCTAAGCTCATTTACTATGTCAAAACTGCTCTAGAGGATGGCAATAGTGAACTGCCTAGATAGGGTATCCACACACACATGCACATTTCTTGCATTGAACTAACTATGAGCATTATACTAGCATGTGACACAATCCTACACTTCAGTTAGGACATTAAACAAACACCTTAGCTACTACTACAAAATCCATTCAAGTTTTACTAGTTGCAACTAAAATCACAACTAACATTTAAGATACAAGTAATACAATACCAAAAGTTTATTCTACAAGCTCTCTAACTATCATTTCATGTATTAGAAGCAATAAAACGATTAGAAACACAAAAACCCCAAAATTCGCAGGTTACTATTCACAAATACTATTTATCATCTTCCACATTTCACCTTTTGCAATAAATCCATAAACAAGCTTATAAACTACACAAATATAGTCTCTACCACATGTAAACAGAATATTATACAAGACTGGAGCTTTACATGGGCCGAAATTAACAAATCAATAAAAATCAAAACATAGACATAAACTCGAAAATGTAATTTTAAGCTAACTCCCTTACCAAAAACGTGCAAGGAGGCTAGGAGAAGGCTTGGGAAAGCTCAAAACTACTTGGAAATGGCTTGGCTAGGCTTGGATTGCAAGTTTGCTTGAAGAATTTTCCTTATTTCCTTTCCTGATGCTTCAATGGGTTTGGGGGGTTTTGGGGTTCTTTTTTTTTTTTTTTGTTAGCTATTAAGTTATATTTAGTTAGCATAAGTTATATACAATATAAGTGTAGGCAAATAAGTCCTCAAATGTTGCAAGACATGGTCAATTACTAGCTTAAAACTCAAATAAATGCTAGCTAATTATAAATTAAATGTTGCCTACTATTTTACTATTCATACGATACTAGAAATCATTTTCTAAACGCGCTCTCCAAAGAAGTAATGCACAAAATCTCACTTTTCTCATTCATTTTATACGCCATATGACCTAGGAAAAATATCAATTCAAGCAAATTAAACAGTGATTTTTCTTATGAATACATATTAAAACCAAAATAAAACACATTAAAATGCGCAAAGAAATATGCAACAATTATTTATGAATATGATGCAAATTTGTTGGGCGTCACATCCTTCTCCCCTTAAAAAAATTGCGTCCTCGCAATTTTTTGTTTCAAGTGAACTCCTCATATGCATTTTGAACAATCTGGATAAGAAGCTTGAATGCGAAAATCATATAGAATACCAAGTAGAAGTACCGAAGAAACACTCCAATAAGAGCATTCAAATGGAACTCCCAAGAAACCCGTCACTCATGAATACCAATAAAATTCCATCAAAGATCTTCGTAAGAATGCCAAAAGAATACTAATCCAGAAGTCCGAATAAGGGTCCCTTCGAATAAAAACATCACATAGGAATTCCCAATATAGTTGTTAAACGAGAAGCCCGACCGATGATCTCTAAACAAAAATACCATAATTATAGCAGATAAGAATCCCAAGATAGACCATCAATCATTATTGCTGAATAAGAATATTATTAAGAATCCCAGAGCATTATTCTCAGGTCACCAGGAAATGAAAGCCAAATAGGAATTCGACAAGAGCACCAAATAAGAAGCCCAGTAGAAATACACCAATTGAGGGTCCCCATATTGAATCCCGAAAAAAACTACTTATATATGTATATGTGTCGAGTAAAAATGCCAACAAGAGTCGTAATAAGAATACTACTATAGAATCCCGTATGAAAATTCCAATAAAAATCCCAAAGAGAATACCAATTGATCAACTCTTCCTCTTTCTATTGGTCCTCGTCTTCAAGCAAGCCGTCGTTATCAACTCTTTATAGGGAAGAGTGTTCACTTACCATATTAATGGGTAATGCATGTGTGTGGTGGATTTTACATATGATAAACACCTATACACTTTATTACAAATAACTAAGGTAGGTAAACACTCAAGAAATCACTTATATGTATAACTAATCACATAAATAAACATATCATATAAGTTTTACTTATTGCACAAAGAGGTCACATTGGTGCACTCACAATCACACATCACATAATCTTCCTATTTCACGCAATCATAACACATATGAACACATTTTCACTCAAGTAAACACAATCCACATGCAAGCACATACTTATTCAAGACTCACTTCGCAGGTACGCACTCGAGGTCTACTACCCAACAGGCCGAGGACCCTGTCCCGGTTGTGAGCTATATAAGCTCTGATACCACAACTGTAATGCCCCAATCCCTCACGAGATCAGAGCCCCGATCTAATACTCGAGGTCACGAAAAACAAGGAAAACAGACAGAGTCTTTCCTATTTATAGGACAATCCAAAACCTGTAAACAATATTTATAACCACAAAACTATGATCTAACTTCATTCATTCATCCCCTCCACCAAAACTATCTCATATAACAAACTCCTCAAGGTCATCCGAGCCTTGGATCCCAATATTGAAGACACACAAGCATGCATTCATTAACTGTTGAACATCTATAATTAGAATTTTACTTATCATACCACTCTAATATTGTCTAGTTTTCTTTCTTATAATTTAAGTCGTCAACCAGTCAAACATGCAATCATGTAGCTACTAGACAATAAAGTAAAGATTACAAGTTATCACAACATTACAAGCCATTCATAACTATCAATACATTCTAAACTTAACTTTACAATTACAAAACTGAATTCAATGACAATCCACGCAAGCCAGCATAATCAATCACAAAACTCATGAGACTTCTTTTCTACCTCTGATAGCACTGATCTTGAAAGGTGTTAGAAATGAGGGTGAGTATACAACATGTATACTCAGTGAGGGAGGTGATGCAGCATACCGGGAAATGCTTTCATGAAATGCACAAAGATAACACATAAATATCATAAATAAGGAAGCTATTGAAACAAGTAATTAAACACTTTATAAAAAGATACGGTTCAACTCCATGTCTTCAATCTCGAACCATGAACCACGATCTTCAAGCAAATGCTGGCAAAACCCTTATTCCTTCAAAATAGGGTACTCTGGATGTACCCTAATCCTACGACCCATAATCTCCCGAGGTAGGTCCGTATGCCCCAACGAGGTGAACCACGCCTCTGGGGTAGGGGAGTATGCCTCAGCGAGATAGGGACTGGGAAACCATGGTAGTCGAGGGAGTACGGCAAGCCCGACGCCGCCCGTGTTACTCGACACTACTATGCTCGAAAAGGTTGCGCAACCCCGAGTCAAGTCATGAGAACCAAGATTTTCAAATATCACATAAGGGGACAACAAAGTAGGCCGCCCTCGCAAGTAGTTGCAATATGAGCATTATAACAATATAAGCAAGAGATAAGCATATTCACCCAATTCTTAACAAGGTACACATAAGCATAAGCAATTATATTAAACTCCACAATTTATGAACAATAAAATAAACTAAAATGCGCAAAATAATGAAAACTCCCTCACCTTTATCAAGCCTCAAGATGTAAAAATGTCTTAGTTACTCCAACTTTCCTTGGATTAGCTTGAATATGAATACCCTAGTTTTCATATAAGTATAACACTTTAGCAATTGACTATAGAAGGTTTAACAACTATCTTTCACATCTAAGAATCTATATTACATACTTTATTTTATTGTAACTTAATTAAACACCATAGCTTTGTAACAATATAGAAGCATTTACATATATATAAAGTTAAGCTAACTATAACTAATCAAAATTATACTTAACATATAAACTAAATGCCAACTGTACAAGTGGACTCAACTAACATGCATTGATTAACATCTTTGCATTTAACTTACATTCTAATTAATTCTTCAAACATTCAATATAAGTTTCCAAGTACAAAGTTAATACCGCAAGTTCAACTAGGACATTTTTCAATTCCTCTAACAGAAACTTAATTTAATCAATTCGGTTACCTAGGCTATTGACTTCCAAACTATCTTATTTTTATGTATAATCGTAGCTCTTCGAGTGTTAATTTTAGGTTCAAACAGTGCTTAATTCTGAGTTAAATTCCAAAATTTATAACCTTTACCGCGCAACCTCGCATAGCTGGGCAGAACCAGCGATTTTTGAGCTACATTTTGGAAATGATATGATCAGAGGGTTAAAATGTTAGAATTAGCCTTAGTCCTAGAAATCCACATTTGCTCTAAACTGCCTAATCTAGCTGCTATACAAATTTATTTCAATTCTAAGCTCATTTACTATGTCAAAACTGCTCTAGAAGATGGCGATAGTGAACTGCCCAAACAGGGTATCCACACACACATGCACATTTCTTGCATTGAACTAACTATGAGCATTATACTAGCATGTGACACAATCCTACACTTAATTTAGGACATTAAACAAATACCTTAGCTACTACTACAAAATCCATTCAAGTTTTACTAGTTGCAACTAAAATCACAACCAACATTCAAGATACAAGTAATACAATACCAAAAGTTTACTCTACAAGCTCTCTAACTATCATTTCATGTATTAGAAGCAATAAAACGATTAGAAATGCAAAAACTCCAAAATTTGCAGGTTACTATTCACAAATACTATTCATCATCTTCCACATTTCATCTTTTGCAATAAATCCATAAACAAGCTCATAAACTACACAAATATAGTCTCTACCACATGTAAACACAATATTATACAAGATTGGAGCTTTACATGGGCCGAAATTAACAAATCAATAAAAATCAAAACATAGACATAAGCTCGAAAATGCAATTTTAAGCTAACTCCCTCACCAAAAACGTGCAAGGAGGCTAGGAGAAGGCTTGTGAGAGCTCAAAACTACTTGGAGATGTCTTGGCTAGGCTTAGATTGCAAGTTTGCTTGAAGAATTTTCCTCATTTCCTTTCCTGATGCTTTGATGGGTTTGGGTTTTGGGGTTCTTTTTTTTTTTTTTTGTTACTATTAAGTTATATTTAGTTAGCATAAGTTATATACAATATAAGTGTAGGCAAATAAGTCCTCAAAAGTTGCAAGACAGGTCAATTATTCGCTTAAAACTCAAACAAATGCTAGCTAGTTATAAATTAAATGTTGCCTACTATTTCACTATTCATACGATACTAGAAATCATTTTCTAAACGTGCTCTCCAAAGAAGTAATGCACAAAATCTCACTTTTCTCTTTCATTTTATATGCCATATGACCTAGGAAAAATATAAATTCGAGCAAATTAAACAGTGATTTTTCTTATGAATAGTACCCAACAAGAAATACATATTAAAACCAAAATAAAACACATTAAAATGCGCAAAGAAATATGCAACAATTATTTATGAATATAATACAAATTTCTCGGGTGTCACAACATGTGTAGGTCCTACCAATCTGAGCTGAGAGCGAGTTTTTAGGGTTAGTTCATCCTCGCAGGATCAATAAAGGATAAGAATATTAAAAAGGTTAACGATTTGTTTATGTATTTATCATTCTCTTTGTTTATAATATTTATCATTCTTTTTTTTTTTTCTTATAGTAT
The DNA here is from genome assembly GCA_037974665.1 of Ehretia macrophylla. Lineage (NCBI taxonomy): Eukaryota > Viridiplantae > Streptophyta > Magnoliopsida > Boraginales > Ehretiaceae > Ehretia > Ehretia macrophylla. The sequence goes on along the minus strand of CM075782.1, from coordinate 36,938,286 downwards.
TATAACTAACTTTAGTCTTCTATACTTTTTATTGTTCTTGATATATATAGGCAGCCGAGAAATTAAGTCATGCAACTATTATGGTTACTTATGCTAATAGATGGCTATAAAATAACAAAGAATTCAAAATTCAAAATTCCTTTCACCTTTAAAGAAATTTGAAATGATTCTGAACTCCTTAGTAGCAATTTGCATCTTTTGGATTGTTAAGGTGAATTAGTGTTTTCTCATGATGTCTAACTATATAGTTGATGTAAATCTAGTAAAATATTGAGTTTTTTCAATTTGGGTATTTTGTAGTTTTGATACTAGGTATATTTGTTCGGTGTGTAATTTACATATTATTTCAACATCCTTTTTACTTAGTATTCGTTAATCCTTGACTAAGTTAGGAGCAATTTGATGGGTTTTGTGTTTGTTTTGTGACATAGGTGATTTCTATGAGAAAGTCAGAGTTTCGAAGCAAAATTGAAGAAAAATTGCAAAGGGGCTAACGTGCATTGAACCTGAAAAGTAGTTGGTGAGAAATTAATAGCAGCGTAGTCATAGCGCAGCTACGCAGGAAATTAAAAGGTTATTTTTGTAAAAAAGCAAGAAGAGAAGAAAACCCTAGGGGAATAAAAGGAGGAAACGTGAGAAGCAAAGGGGCTTCTGGCTACTGGTTCTTGGGAGCCGTTTTCTGCAGAAAGCATGTGTTAGAGAAGGAAAAAACGCGAGAAGATTGCGAGTTGAAGTCGGAGAACGATTCAGAGACAAATTTTACCAAGATTCTTCTCCAAATCCTAGTTTTCTCTCTCTTATCATGAATTACATTAAACTGGGGATTTTGTTTACATTCATTATGATGTTCTAGATTATTTTTATAGGGCTACGATGTAGCCAGATTAATTGATTGATGAATTATTCTATTTATATGAATACTTGAAGCTTTTGGTTTTAATTGATTGATAAATTATTCTATTTATGCGTTGAGTATTTCATGCTGAGTTTAATGCTTGTGATTGCCTGATCAACAATTGCATGATTCATGATTTCGTTTGAGATTGAGAAGTAATAACTAAATTAGACCACGTGTGAAATACCATTAAATCGTCATAAGTTAGAGATAGTTATGAGATCTGGTGCAGCGCATGAATTTCTAGGGCTCAAGAGTTCCCTAAGTTCATAGTTATCACAGAGATGTAGATAGCTTGCTTAGCGGAATATGTTATTGATGCTTGAGAAAGATTAATAACTACATTAGCGAAATTGTTGTCAATGTAAGGAATAGGCGTCGATTGAATTAAATCAATAGTTTCAAATAGGATTAATCTTGGTAAAATCGGAATCCCTAGAGCCTTTTAATTATTGAATTGCCATCTTTTGTTAATTTCGTAATTGTGTTAGTTGCTATTTTGTTAAGTTCTATGATTTCTTTAATCGTTAGTCGCAAACTCTCAATTTGTGATTGTCCAAATAAAGTTAAAGCTACACCAATTTTGGTACTTAATAATCACAATCCTCATGGGAACGATCTTTACTTACTACTTTATTACTTGTTGCGATACGTGCACTTGCGTTAGATTTTACACAACAATATTTATAATCAATTCTTATACGAAGTCAGACCAAAGATCATAGTTTAGAGAAAAAAGAAAAAAAAACTTAGAAATGAAACAATCCTTATAATGTTGTTATACATTTAATTTGTCATCTAGTGATGGTGCTACTATCATGTATCATTGGTTCTTTAACTATTGTTGTTTTGAAGATGTATCTTTTATTTATAGAAATAAATTTAAAAAGATGTAAGATCTTTCTACTTGAAAAGCCTTCGATTCTTCTCTCGAGAAGGAAAGTGGATATCAGATTCTACTATCAAGGATAATTCATGTACAAAGGTACATACAATTCTTGCATTAATGCAAGAATACTTTACTCCCTTTATGTATTATTTGTAACACATTACCCATCACCACCAATTGCCACATATGCCGCCACCATTGTTTAAATTCTCAAAATTCGAGTAAAAATCTCTTCTTTTTGCTTCTTTTTGTTGGATAATTCACAACATACCATTATATGATAATGTTGATTTGTTCAAATTGGTTGATGATAAAGATTGGCCATTGTAGAATTCCTCAAGAAGCAAAGCCTTTCTTCTTCAAGGAGATCAAAAGAGTGGTATTTTTAGTCATTTAATATATTCTTTTGTTGACCAAAATATCAAAGGGAGTAAAGGGTTACAAGTAATACACAAGGGAGTCAAGTATTATTCTCTTGAGTATTAAGGGGGTTTATTGAAGGGATATCTATCTAATCTGATGATCGATTAGCGTAAAGATGCAGCACCGACGTAACTAGGGAAAAGTATACATAAAAGTCAATTGTAATTAACCCAAGTACAAATTGTTAAGTCAGTCCTAAATTATCTTTCTAACTTGTAGACTTTGTTGTATCTTATCGTTATCTTGCAAGCAATAGTTATCATTAGCTTTAACACCACTTAGAGATAAACTCTCTTAGAACTTTTGATGGCTAGAAATTTGTAAATGTCGTGTAAATCCGCAACTGTAACTTGTTGTACTGCTAGCTATAAATTAATGAGCAAAAAGGCAGAAGAAATTATCAGCCAATATTTTCTCACATGGTATCAGTAGTCTAGGTTCTTCTTTTCAAGAATTATTCTTTTTGTGCCAACCTTTCTTTTCCTTCCTCATGGCCTCATCATCATCTGCAGATGTCACTGACACAACCACAACCACTGTTTTCTCTCTACCCAAACTTGATCGTATCCATCAGGATATTTCACTGAAATTAAGTAGTGATAATTTTCTGTTATGGAAAACTCAGGTATATCCAGCCCTACGTTGTCATGGACTTCTCGGCTTTATTGATGGCACTTTTGTAATACCCGAGATTTTTTTTTGGAGCAATTAAAAATAATAATAATAATATGTAAATGATAATATGAAGAGATTTATTTAGTAGGTATTAATCTTAGAATTATAGAGTTTTGGAGTTCAGCTATTCATATCCTACATATTATGGATCATAATTGGGAGTTAGTGAGTTAGAGGTTATGAATTCTTTTTATTGAACTAGACCAATATCATCTCATAAAGGGAAAATGAAAAGGTTATTTATTTGCATAAGAATATAAGAGAGGAAAAGGTTTAGAAGTGCTTAAGGCAGTGTTTGAGGCTAAGTGCGTTTAGGTGGTGGTTAGTCATTCCATTCTTTGAATTCTAGTGCAAGTTTTCGTGTGTCGCGCTTAATGATGTTTATTTTATTTTGAATAAATATGTTTATAGTGTCTTTGTTCAAAGTGAAGCCTTTATTCATGAAAATCTTAATTATATTATCTAAATCATGATTCTGAAATTATGTTTTATTTAGAAAATAATTTATGAAAATTTGATTTGCTAAATGATGTTGGCATAACACATATGAATTTCGATAAGTCTTCGACCTTAGAAAAATTTGTTTATGGAAATTATATATGTAATTTTTTATGCACAAGTCGACTATGATTGATCTCCGATATATATACCTTTAAAGGGATAATCTTTGTGACTTTGGATACGCTATGAGACGCATTATTCGAAACTAGTTTCGATCTTTGTCTTTGTGGATCTTCGTATGGCTACATGAATTTGTAGCACTTTGTATGGCTCTTTGTGTTCATGGTCTCTTGTTAACTTGTGCATTTTATCTTAGTATGTATGTTTCGATAATCTATTTATGACTTAGTATATATTGATATTTTTATGAAGGAAATATTTGTCAAAATACTTTTGGGTCATCCCAGCATGCTAGAAAAGTTGTGGAGTACTTATTGGGCTGTGTAGTTCACTCTTTGTTATTATTTCAGATGCAACGAATACGAATTTGTGAGATCAAACGAGAACGTTAGAGCCTGAAGTTTGCGACTTAAGCTTTGTCTTCATCTATGTACTAGACTAAGAATATGAATTTACCTTTGTTTAGAAATGATACTCAGTTAATACAGTTATTGGATATAACTAAATTTGAAGTATTTGTAATATACAGTTCTGGGCTCGTGGTAATATAGAAAAATAAGTTTGAGCCTTGCACTAAGAGTGCGACGATTGTCATGTGCCTTATTTGTGGATTTTGTTTTGGTTTCGGGGCGTGACAACTTTGCTCAAGCCAACTACTCCTCCTGATCAAGTAACTTAATAGGTGCGCTTGAACCAAATGGTCATTGGTTGGTTGTTAGTCTCTCTTTCGGATGCTGTCCTTTCTCAAATAGTTGACAAATCCACTGTGTGAGACCCCGTACCGAGCCAGTATAGACCCATATGCATTTTATAGCATTTCATGTATTTTTGCATTATTTAACATGCATTTATATTGATTAATATGCATTTACATCGTTTTATGTGCACATGCCTCGTTTAACGTGCATTTAAATTCAATTATGTGTCTTTGAGTAATTTAGGTAACATATATAATAATTAAATCATTTTATGTGTTTTTATATCAATTTATGTGCATTCATCTTGAAATACGTGCATTTGTATCGTTTTACGTACATTTATATTTAAATACATGCATTTAAGTGTTTTAGATATTGTAAAGATTAATTAAAACATTATCAAGTCAAGACTAGTAACTAAGTTAGTTAAAACACAACTAAATGGCAAGCTAAAAGATAAGCTATTAGTTGGAGGACACTCTTGTCTTTTGGCCAACTAGATATTTTCTACCTAACATAAAACACACACAACACACTTTACACACACACAAAAATACTACAACACACACACACATCAGACCACACACACCACACACAATCAGGAAAGAAAGAAGAAAGAGAAAGAAGAAAAGGAAGAAGAAGGAGGAGAAAGAAGAAGATCAAGCAGCCACTTAGCATTTTCAAGCCATTTCTTGCTCCTACAAGCTTTGTTAACATTTTTCTAGCTTTCAACTTCAAGATCTAAGGTGAGGGAATTTTTCTAAATGTTTTGCGAAGTCATATAACGTGTGAGTTATGGATTCTACATGTATATTGAGTTTGATTTTGAGTATGAATATGCTTAATGAAGAAGTTGAGCTTATTGTGAGTATTGATTGTGTTGAATGGGTTGTCAAGTTAGGGTTATGCTTTTATTTGTGATTGATGATCTTGAAGAGTTAATGAACTTGAGTTGGAGTTGATTGAGGTTGAATTAATGTGTTAGAGGGTTAAGTTTTGCTTGCAATGGATGAAATTGGGAGTTAGGAACATTAGGGCTTAGATGATGTTTTGGATGTTCTATGAATTATTGGTTGATTTGTGGATGATGTTATAGCATGATAAGTGTGATTTTGAGGTTGTAAAATAGTAGAGTTTGTGTTTGGGTGAAATGACTAAGGTTTGGAGCTAAGAGGCTTAGCAAAAGAAGCAAGAAAATACAATTTCGTACATTTTGCTGTCGCTACCGGTTGACCAGAGTCAGACCTGGTCGACCGGATCAGTAGACTTAAGTCACTGCAGGGCGAGTGAAGTCGAATCCGGTCGACCGGATCAGTTGACCGGATGATTTTTTAGCTCTGCGCAACATTTTTCAGACGACCATATCTTGGTCAATTTAACTCCAAATTGAGTTTCGTTTGATCCTAGAACTATCTACATTCGATAAGATTCGATTCTAGACCAAAAATAGAGTAATTCGTGTTTGGAAATGTAGGGAAATTAACCATTTAAGTTAGGTTAATGTAGAAGTCCTCTTAAGTCTTGTCCGTTTTCGCATTTTCTTGTCATTTTAAGGTATCCTTACACCCTCCTTTGGTATATGGCTATGTTGAGTTCTTCTACATGGTATTAATATGGTCAAATATGATGAGTATTGGTTTCATTATTATCTAAATGATGCACATATCACTATATGTTTGTATGAGGACCTTACATGGTTAAACACTTGTGTGATAAAGCAACTTTCCTTGTTGTCCTCCACTTTGTGTCTTATGAATTCTAAATGTAAGGTGTTCACATGTTTACTTGTTTGACCATATGATAAGTATGTTGGGTTGAGTTTGGTTATATATATGCTCGAATGTTAGAGGTAACTTTCCTCGTTAACCTTCACTTGCATGTTTATATGTTATATGAACTCTATTTGAATCATGATTACACTATTATGTTTTTTATTACTGTTACTAACCGGTGGCAACCTACTTTGTTTCTTCCGAGCCTCTTTCCTATTTTGAATTCCACTCTCACTTGGGGTGTTACCTTGGAGAGACGGAAGGTATATAATTGACACAATTAAGCAATCTAATAAACCCCATGGTAGAAGTTTTGATTCTCCCCTGCGACATTGGACCGTCAGGTATAGGTCTCGGCTACCATGACTTTGCGTAGATCATGCAATCTAATAAATCCCATGGTAGAAGTTCCGATTCTCCCCTGCGGCATTGGACCGTCAGGTATAGGTCTCGGCTACCGTGAAAAATTTGTGGTGTATATCCGGATTTCACCCTCATGTTTGGCATTTAGGGAATTATGATATTGATAAAGCTTCGAGATTGGCTATCTCCATCAAAGTTCGAGAAACTGTATCCTTTCATTAAGCATGAAACCAATCTCGTTTGGTCTTGTATGGTTCTCATTCCAGAGCTCAAATTCAACAACTCAAAACCGAACTCCTGTCTCTCCATAAAGGATCACGCACGGTTCATGCTTATATTTAGCAGGCCAAATCTATTTCCTTGGCACTTGCTAGTGCCAGGAAACAAGTTGAAGATGACGACTTTATTTTATGGACTTTGCGAGGTCTCGGAGCCAAATATGATCCAATTGTTGTTGCTATCAACTCCAGGCCTATCTCTCCTACTTTTTCTGAAGTTAGGGGCTTGCTTCTTGATTATGAACTTCACCTACAATCTTCAACTGCCGACAAATCATTTTCCTTTCTTTTTGCCGCTACACGTTCCTTTAGCTCCGTCAATCACAACAATTTTTCTGACTTAACTCAGTCTCCACTACCTCAACAATCAAGCCGTGGTAGTCGTGGCTCCAACTCTAGTAAACGAGGTCGTGGAGGTCGAGGTTTTAGACGTGGTTAAGGATGAAATAATTCTTCATCTCCAGTTATATGTTACATATCACAAGGCAAATACCTGTTGGGATCCTGATGATGTCGTTGTCTCCTTTGCCAAAGCTTTTAGTGCTATGAACATAACTAATCCAAAAGATCCAAATTGGTATTTGGATACTAGCGCCACTAATCACATGACTCCGGATGATGCTTCACTCTCTGGTAAGACAACTTATACTGGTTTGAACACTGTTATGATTGGAAATGGTGCTGGTTTGCCTATTTCTCATTCAGGTCATGCTTCGCTCTCTCTCTCTAATGGCTTAACTATGAACTGTTCCTTTTTTAAATGTTCCATCTCTTGCCAAACGTCTCATATCTGTTGCTTAGTTTGCTCGTGACCATAATTGTGTTTTTATTTTTAATGCTTCTGGTTATTGCATTAAGGATGTGAAGACAGGAAAACTACTCCATCATAGGACACTCACTAATGGCCTTTACAACTTACAGCAACCTCTCAAGCAGCTTTTTTCATTAAGAAAGCAAGCTCAAGACTTTGGCATGCTCTTCTAGGGCATCCATATCAGATCTTGAATCGACTTCATCATTTTCATCTCAGTCATTTGATAATAATATTTGTAGTAGTTGTCAACTTGGAAAGACTCACAAACTTCCATTTGAAAATAAGACTCAGCGCTCTTCAGCCCTTTTACATATTGTGCATTGTGATGTTTGGGGACCCTCTCTAATAACTTCTATGGAAGGGTTTCGCTATTTTTTAATATTATTGGATAATTTTAGCAAATATTCTTGGTTTTATCCTCTTGCTCTTAAATCAGATGTGGCGCAAAATTTTCCTATATTTATTCGAATGGTTGAAAATTTATGCAACTCCAAAATCAAATATATTTAATCTGATAGTGGGGGCGAATTTGTTAATCACAACATTAAAGAAATATTTTGGGAACATGGAGTTATCCATCGCCTAAGTTGTCCGCATACTCCTAAACAAAATGGGATTACGGAACGTAAACATCGTCATATGGTCGAAACTGGTCTCACACTTTTAGCACATAGTCATTTACCGTCTGAGTTCTGGGTTCATGCTTTCTCAATGACTGTTTATCTCATTAATCGGTTACCATCTAAACAGCTCAATTTCAAGACTCCATATGAATTGATTTATGGGAATTTTTCACAATATTCTACACTACGGGTATTCGTTCAATCTGTTATCCATGCTTAACACCATATGGACGACACAAGCTAGCTTTCAAAAGTTGTCAGTGTATATTTTTGGGATACAATATGGATAACAAAGGGTACAAGTGTTATAATCCTTCAAATGGTAAATTTATTATTTCACGTCATGTTTGTTTTGACGAAACAAATTTTCTTCCTTCTGTTGCAGATGGCACTATCTTTTCACTAGTGGCCTCAACATCTCACTTCAACGTTATCCCATTTCCCTCGAGTAACATCTCATCATAGCTGCCTACTATGCCAGCCTTTACATTAATACGTGACCCACTTGCACCTTCTACTGTTGTGCATCCCTTACCCTTAGACACTCAACACCATGCATCACCTCAAAATACATCTCAGCCACTCACACAAAACCCCACATGTGCTGATCTAACGTCCCTACCATGCCTACTCACTAGTCCTCCTTCATCGTTAATGCCATGTGCCTTTAACATTCTTTTTTCAGACACAATGAGTGTTGTGCCCCAACTACAATCTAATCCCTCAACTCCAAATCTCCTAACGGCTCCTACACTGTCTCATTTTCTTGACAATAACTCATGGCAAGTCAACAAGCCAGCTATGCCTCACGATACAGACCAAGGTTCCCTTAGCGCCTCTTAGTCATCCTCTTCTCTTGTGTTCGCCTTTCGTCATCGTTTCTCACCCCATAAATCCAACATCGACATTATCACTTCCCCTCTTTTCGACAATGCTATACAATCTTTCCCACCTGCAGCTCGCTCAATTCTTCCATCTACTGTACCCTCTCGCCAACACCCAATGATAACTTGTATAATGGATGGTACTTGAAAATCGAAAGTACTTATATCTACTCGTTACCCTCTCCCACATTGTCTGCTCACTATCTCCACGGCCCTACCATTTGAACGTTCTTGTTATACTCAAGCTTCTAAAGACCCGAATTGGCGCACAACAATGACTGAAAAATTCAATTCCCTCCTGAAAAATAATACTTGGTCACTGATACCTCATTCTTCACACATGAACGTGGTTGGCTGCAAATGGGTGTATCGAATAAAGCAAAATTTTGATGGCTCATTAGAACATTATAAAGTGCGCTTGGTAGCCAAAGGATATCATCAACAACCAATGCGTGATTTTGGTGACATTTTCAGTCCAGTGGTCCATCCTGTCACAATTCGCCTTGTTCTGGTTCTGGCTCTATCAAACAATTGGCCTTTATGTCAACTTGAAGTAAAGAATGTCTTTCTACATGGGGATCTTAATGAGACTATATACATGGCTCAACCGCAAGGCTTTGTGGATCCTGTATATCCTGATTATGTTTGTAAGTTGCACAAGTCGCTTTATGGGTTGAAACAAGCTCCAAGAGCCTAGTATCATAAATTTAGCAATTTTCTATTGTCTTCTGATTTTATACACTCACACCATGATGCCTCTTTATTTGTTCCATATTCAAAGGACCACGTTCTGATTTTATTAATTTACGTTGATGATATCATCATTACTTGGAGCTCTTTTACGGTTATCACGAACTTTATTCATGTTCTCTCCCAGACATTTGATATGAAAGACCTGGGTTGTCTCCATTATTTTCTTGGCTTGGAGGTTCATTTCTCTGCTAGTGGCATCACTCTAACCCAAATAAAATATTCAGTTCAGCTACTCTCTCAATTTGGTCTTGATGGTGCAAAACATGTCTCTACTCCAATGGCTGGTACTCGTTTATATCCAGATGAAATGGGATTTATTACAGGATCATACTGATTTTAGAAAGCTTGTTGGTGTTTTACAATATTTGACGATGACTCGGCCGGATATCTCTTATGTCGTTAACTCTATATGTCAATTCATGCAGTCGCCATACACATCTCATTTAGTGGCAGCCAAACGGGTGTTACGATATATTAAAAGCACTATCCAACATGGTTTGCACCTCATACCAGTTCCCTCTTTCAATCTCATGGGCTATAGCGATGCTGATTGGGCACGATACCCAACAACTAGGTGTTCTACAACTGGGTTTGTTGTTTGTATTGGTTCCAATTTGATATGTTGGAGTTCCAAGAAACAATCTACTGTTTCAAAGTCAAGTACCGAAGCTGAATATCGGGCACTCGCCTCACTTACCTCTGAGGTTCTATGGATAATGGAAATTATGAAATTTCTTGGTATATCATCTCTGGGCCTTCCACTCCTCATTTGTGATAACATCAGTTCAATTTATCTTGCAACGAATCCTGTTATACAACATCAGAGTAAGCATATCGAAATTGATGTCCATTTTGTGCGAGAAAAGGTTAATAATGGCTCTGTCCAATTGCAGTATGTTGGCACCAATGACCAATTAACGAATATTTTACAAAGCCACTTTTCAGGCCTCGATTCGAGCTTTACGAGTCAAGCTTCATGTCGTTACCCCTCATTCCGCTTGCAGACAGTAGTTATCATTAGCTTTTACACCACTTAGAGATAAACTCTCTTAGAACTTCTAATAGCTAAGAATTTGTAAATGCCGTGTAAATCCGCAACTGTAACTTGTTGTACTGCTGACTATAAATTAATGAGCAAAAAGGCAGAAGAAATTATCAGCCAATATTTTCTCACACAAATTAAGTAGTCAATTTCATGATAAAAATTTCTAAGTCCAACTTGAAATAAATGGAATGTGGACTATAGAAAAGGCAAAGCTTTTCTAACAAAAAAAATGGAAGGTTAAGTGAGTGAGCATATAGAAGTTGAATTATCTTGGTACAATGGTGTTCATGACACCACTGACAAGGCCACTGCCAGAGACATTGGACGAACTGTAAGGATTTCTCATTGACGCGGACGAAGATGGTGGTGTGACAACCTTCTGAAGGTCAGTGATCAAGGACTCTGCCATTCTGGTGTCCGACTCTGGCATCATAAGCCATATGTTCTCGAGTTCTCGAACAACTTCTGCCATTGAAGGCCGGGCGTCTGTTTCATCTTGGCAACACCTGAGAGCAAGAGTTATGAACTTCTCTACGCATTTAGAAAGGTAAGATCCCATTCGTTCATCAATGCTTGAGAATATCATTCCAGAACGATAAGCGATGTTGACCTGGAGTAAATTGACAAAAATTATGTACAATAGCACAAAAAAGGGGACAGATTAGATAGAATACGTGAGATTGCAGCGTACAATAACATCAAAAGACATAATATTGTTAAGCATACACCTTAAACCATGAGTGAGCAATGAGATAATACCTCTTTGACAATGTTTTTGCCGCGTGAAATTGATTGCATTCCAGTCAATAGCTCCAAAAATACGACGCCAAGACTATAAACATCACTTTTGTCCGTCAGCTTATGAGTTAAGAAATATTCTGGATCGAGGTAACCCTGAAAAATGTGCATTCGGGTGTCAACATATTCGGGTGTCAACATGTTCAACGCAAAAAATGGATTGAATTAATTCATCTACATTCAGTAACTGTTTGATCAACTTCTGGTTCTAACTTTTTCTCTTTTTCCTTTTTTTTTTCTTCCTCTTCTAGATTTTCTTTACTACATCCCTGTATCTCTAATGGAACCAAAATATACATAACCTTGCAATTTTTCATAAGTGAATAATACTTACAGGAGTGCCTTTAACTACTGTGGATACATGCCCGGGTAAAGTTCATTCAGCTTCAATGGCTGGAGCAAGTCTTGAAAGACCAAAATCAGCAACTTTGGCGTTATATTTCGAGTCCAGTAATATATTGCTGGCCTTAATATCGCGATGGAATATTGGAGGATCAGCTTAAGTATGCAGGTACAGGATGCCTTCGACTGAACCTAATGCGACTTGCAACCTTAAAGCAAAAGTTAAAGATTCTTTATACTTGCCTGCAATATTGAAAAAATTGTGACATGTTAAAGTATCAGAAGATCCAAACGTCCCCATGATTTTTTAAAGTGACTTGTTTTTGTATCTCCTCCATGGAATAAATAGTATTGCCCCCTCATTCGCCTCAACCCCACCAACACACAACCACATACCCACGAAGACAAATACTTCATGATGAAAATTTAAGAAAACACATATTTCTTATGCCCATCGGGCATCTGTGAGGGCATTCATTACCCATTATCCATAATTAAGTACATGCTAATCGGCCGGTGAATATCCGCATAGGATGTCCATAATAGAGAATATAAAATAACTAAAAGATGATGGTTATGGAATGTACCAAAGAGGTGATCCCTTAAAGTACCATTAGGCATAAATTCATAGACCAGCATCTGCAGAGATAGCAAAAAGGGTGAGAAGATTTTAACCTCTAATGAAATTGAAGAACATATTGTTGTATGAAGAAAATGACACATTGAATATTTCCTTTTGAGCATGGTAAAATCCAAGTCATCTGTGATCCTATTTGATATTGAGTTCAGATTGCTAATTGGTTAAATTTTATCAACATGTTATGGGTCAAGCAATAGTTGAAAGCAATACCACATGTAAGTATAGTAATCAAACCATGAAAGAAGTATCATTTTTCGAATTGTGAATCATAATGATCCATTCACATTTAAAAAATAAACTTTAGAATAGTGTTCTTGTATGAACTTTAAAAATAGAATGACAGAAAGGCTATCACCAAGAAAAAGTCATGAACTACAACTACCCCTTCTTTCCGTCACCTCCATCTTCACCACTGATACCGACAGACAGGGGTATGATTTTGATTGTGATGGTAGCCTAAATTTGATTCAGAAAGGTAGGCTTTTGTTATGATGGTCAGGTGAGCTTTCTTATAGTTTAACAAATTTTTTAAAGAAAAATATCAGAAAACCAAGGTGACCCGACACACATGCTGCAAATAAGTGAACCGCACTGAATCACTAAATTGTATACTGAACAGAAAAATTCAATACAATTCAGTTCGATTCATGTGCATTTTCAATTCACATACTGATTTGAATTGTTTCATTCTTAAATAGAACCGAATTGTATTGATCGCGAATTATATAATTTTGATAATTATGCATGTAATTTATGTTTCTGTCTCCATCATACTTATGCTCATAATGTGATCTCACACAAATGTTAAAATGAGTACACGAAACTGGCTACGAGTAGGTAATTTGAATATACAGAGCAGCAAAGTACCTGTTCAACTTCTTCATCACAGTATCCAATCAAAGACACCAGGTTGCGATGATGTAACCTTGACAGCAGTTCTATTTCTATAAGAAATTCCTTTTCACCCTGCAGTGATCCTACCTGAGCACGCTTTATAGCAACGACTAGTCCATCTGCCAAAACACCTTTATATACTTTTCCATACCCGCCTTGTCCGACCTTTCTAGAAGTATGGAAATTCTTCGTCGCTAGGGCCATTTCTTCATAAGTGAATTCTTTAACATTATCAATTTTGATGGACATCTTTGATGCTGCAATATATTGCAAATCAAAAGTTACTATCACCATGAGTCAATATAAAATGCAATAGTAAATTTATTGTCCACATTGTGATACTACGACATTGTATACTACGTCTCACTGTTTCGAAAAAAATAATGTGCTACCTATGTGACACAAGAATCCGCAAGATAATGGCAACAGGGCATTGTAGGTTCAGTGGCTTATATCATCATAATCATATCAAAATTCAGAACTAATTTTTTTATTATTTACAAGTACAACTTATTTCAATTCTGTAAAACAATACAAGTAATGCTGCATTGCTACGTCAAACACCACAGAAGCTTAAATGTCAAGTAAATATATTTTGCATCTACTTTTTCTTTTCTCTTTTATTTTTTCATGATATACCTTTTGTCGCAGAAACTACAATATCAATACACTTCAGATATCATCGTTAATTTGATTTAGAAATCATGACAGGAATTAAGTATATAATAACCTAAAAATACCCATACATCTGAGACCTTGATATACTTACATTGGCGTCTTCTTGAAACTGAATGGTATTTCCTCACATAGAATCTAACGATAAGAAGCGAGACAAATACAGAAAGTGTAACTGAAGCTACAATTGCCCCTAGTACAATGCTGGCTATAGCACCCTTGCTTAAACCAGAAGATGGATGGGGGAAACTTACTGCAACGAAAGGAAGAATTATTACACACCTTAAAAGGAAAGCTTACATCCATCGATATAACTTGAACAGTATTTGCCATTCACTAACATGTACAAAAGCACTTAAATTGAGGACAACCAGGATTAAATCCAAAAAATGGCATTTGCTACAAACCAAAATCCACCCCCAAAAGCAACAGAAGACCTTCCAGAAAATCGGACACTGACAACAGCTCATATATAAACAGATTTTCACACAAACAAGCAGTTATAGAAGAGTCAGGTGATTTAAAAATTTCATTAGATTTTACCAATTTGAGGTTATATCATTCTAGAAACATCATAGTTAAACCAGTTAGTGTCCATTTCTGGCATATAACCCATGTCATTACCAGGGAAACCGTCACTATTACACATATGCAAAGAAAATTGGACTACCCATACTTCTTAAAGGACAGTGTAATATGTTTTTTTTATTCGTAACAAGCCAATCTACAGATCCCATTAAAGTTGGCTCTAGTCTTTCTCGTCTACATGATAGAGAATATTAAATTCTAGAACAAGGTTCTCCTCCACCTTCTACAACAAAATAATGCAATTTAGAGAGTATGGTTATAAAAGATATGGACTCTTCCACCAGCAAAAAGGAGGCGATCATCTTGCTATGGACTATTATTCAAAAAACCAAAGCAGAACATGTGGAGTGAGATGAGATAAGAGACAAACCATCCTCATAAGGTCCTCTATGGGTAAAATTGAGAAGTTCATGAGGTCCATAAAATTCATTATGAGGAATTTTCCATCCTGTGAACATGCTTCGAATTCTAGAAACCTCACTCACGTTGAACTTATTGCTGCTGTTATCGACGTATACTGAAAAAAGCTTCAAGTACATCCCCAATCGAGGGCCCTCTTTCCGGGCAGATAAATTAATGTCAAGCTGATCGGGATTGAGTTTGAGACCACTGGTTAGATAGTTCTCAAAATCAGATCTGTATGGCACAAGGTTTGAGAACCCCGGACTCTTCAAACGAAACCAGATAAGCAAAGGTGCAGCACAAAAGCAAGTTACAGTAGATGATGGGGCTGGGGCATATTCATAAGGAGGTCGGCATTTTTGAGGTTGACAACTGTTGAAGTTTCCTGGCGTTGAGAGATTAATAAGAGAGCTGAAACCGAATTGGTTTTGATTGACATCTTGATCCGCAGATCCACAAAACTGAATTAGGTTGACGTTGGAGCATATAGGGTTTCCTTGAAGTCTGAAAATGTTCGGAAAAAGATCAAATATCATATTAAAATTTCATAAATACTTGCATGAAATTCAGCTTATAGGTAGATGATTTGCAAATTGGCAACCTAACAGAGACATTTGTCGGGAGGAAAGGATTGCCAGAAATGTTTGATAAATTGTTGTTCTGAAAATCCCTGCATTATCAAGAAGCACTAGTGATTTAGTAAGAAAACATATTAAACATGAGGTTATCAAATTCCTGTAGAAACATGAATAGCCATAGAGAAAGAAAAAGAGAGAGTATTGCAGAGACCACAACATTGAAATCTTATTTTGATCCTAAAGGACCATCAGATGCTTGGGAGTTGAGATAAATACAACATTCATGGAGGGCGGGAGCTGGAGAGGGAGAAACAGAGAATTGGATCCAGTTCCTGACCCCAAGCTAGGGAGAGGCACTGATGGAAGGTTTATTATGACACACTAACTTTTTACTTTTTAGGTCTTACATGATAAGTGTCTCGATTCTGTTAAGCGTCCTATTTTGCCAAATGATGTATGGAACAGAACCACTCAATGAATTGTTCGCAAGTGACCTGCAAGTGAAACAAAACATGATTAAGATTATATGTTTGCTCAAGTATTTCAGGAAAGGAAAAGATAACATGGCTAAACCGATTCAATGCAGATTGGGCATTAAATCTTGTACTAACAATAGAAAACATATGCATAACATGTGCACATTACATCTCCAGGATAGAAAATCAATGCAGATAGGGTTGAGGAATGCTCACAATTTCTGCAGATGGGGAAGACTTGAGAAGTTGGCTGGAATACTTCCAGTAAGGTTGTTGAATGATAGATCACTGCAGAGTCAAAAATAAATAACATTACGATTAAAAGAGTAGTATGAAGATGAAATTTCCAAGACTGGATTTTTTTCTTATATACAGATAATCAGAATGTAAATTAGATTAAGCATCAACAAAGTCGAAGATCAATTCCTCACATAGTTGTGATATTGTCGGACAGCTTATCTGGCGGAATGGATCCATTAAGCTGGTTGAAGCTTAGGTCTCTGCATTATTGTGCTATCGGTTAGAATATGAAGTTCCTGTAACAACATGTACTGACAGAACAATATGTGACTAGCAAATTGTCTTCCAGCAATGGCATGCTAATCCATATTCAGTGTCAATCAGCGATTTGGGGAGGACTTACTATAACATTAAATGATTCTACATAGATGGGTCAATAGATGATTAATGCCATAATCAACAATCATATTATCATATGCATATAGACATACAGATAAGTGAGTTGAGGTATCTTGCTAAGGTTTGGGATTGGCCCTTGCAAGCTGCAGTTTCTGAGACTCCTGCATGAGCAATTTAACTGTTACCAATCTTAGCCTAAATAATTCCAAATATTTTTCAACTTTCTTGCACGTATTCTCATCCTTATCTTCTGATAAGAAGCTTTCAAAAATATTAAAATTCTTGGATAGCAAAATTTAGCTTAACCATCTTGGTCATCAAATGCTAGGCATTAAAAATCAAAGAGTCAATATCAAGTCTATGGATCAGATTTCAAAAGAAAAGGGAAGAACCCTTATCATGGTATTCAATTATAGCAATGAAATACAGTTCTTGAACCTTATCAAGAAAATGTGGTCGACAAGGCTGCTTGTAGCGGCCAGAAGGTATTATTTCCATTAAGAGAATATAAAATAAAAGGAAAAAAATTTCTCTTGATACATGCTTGTGATCATCCATTATAAACTCTTTACCTCCAAAAGTAATAATCATCATTCAGCCCATTCTCTGCTTCTTTGTACTCTCTCTCTCTCTCTCTCTCTCTCTATATATATATATATATATATATATATATACATATATATTTTAGGCATCATCTCAGACATAACCAAATGACCAGAAAAGGACTATGAAAATCTGCCTCATGTGTGGACTTTTCAGCCAATTTTGAAGCAAAGATTGAGATTGAAAATGCTTACAATTTCACCAAATGATCCATGGTTCCATACGAATCAGGTATTGTACTGCCATCAAAGTTGTTGTTATCGAGTTGACTGCAACCCAAGGAAGAGAAATAAGAGCAAAAAAAGTATCAAGACAAATAATATACGAAGTTCATGATGTTTCAGATCAAGGATGAAGAATTTTCACTTCTGCTACGAGGAAAAGTACACATAAATTGACACCATATACGTGCTTGAAAATATCCCCTTCCCTCCCTACAATCTAAGGTATATGGTACTTTTTTCCTTTTGAAATGGTAATTACTTAAAGCTATAGTGCTGCATGGAAATAAATAACTTGTTGATGAATTGTTCAATTTCCTCCTGCATTTTCTCAGCAAATTCTTCTGACTTCACTTGAGCAGTCTCTTCCATAGTGCCTGCCCTTGAAACTTCCAATATACATGGATTTGTTTCCAATCTTCATCTACTTTCTCGTGACTAACAACTATCAGGCCTGAGTGAGGAAGTCACAAGTACCTAATTTCAACGGGGCTGCAAACAAGCTTAACAATCAAAATTCAAGTTCGATGCCTTCTGGGTTTATAAAGTCCAACATGACTGAGATGGATAGATACTTTAATTTCTTAGTTGGAAGGCAAAACTTCTCCCCTGTAAAATTGGTCAATGCCTACGGCTTGAACCGTGGAGATCTTTTTTTCTGTCAAAAGTATCAATATGATGGGTATCTTTTACTTCAGCCTTGATCAAAATTTATGATCCTATTCAAATTCCATCAATCAGAAGTTTCTCTTGCAACTCCGTAATGATACAAGGACATTTACATGGTAAGGGAACTTACATGTTAGGTGATCACAGTGGAACAGTTCCTAAATTGTAATAAAAGAACAAGCCAAGAGCGGGGAAAACTAGTGCAGATAAATATATTTCAAACCAATCCACAATGAGAAGTTTTGGTAAAGAAACAGATACTTGAAGAAGCAAAAGTAGCATACAGTATTCTTAAGTTTGGCATGTCTGCGAGCTCTGCTGGGAGATTGCCTGATAAGTTGTTAGTGTCGAGCAACCTGCAGAACGTCATGTCATGAATAAAGAGTAAATGTCTGAAGTGGTAAAGATAATAGACATCCCAACTTACAAGTGAACAAGATTTGTAAGGCTTGACAGCTCAGGTGGGATTCGCCCACTAAGTGAATTATTATTCATGTGGCTGCACAACGAAAACATAATAATTAAAAGATATTAACTAACGTCGCAATAGCAACAACACCATCAAGTCCAATTTCACTGACATTATAAGTATAAAAACTAAAATACACCAACTAAATCCAGGTCAAACATCAAGAGAGATCCTCACAAGTGTTTTGCGTTAGTCAAGTTTGCAAAGGATGTAGGTATTGGTCCGGATATTTGGTTCTCGTCTATCTGTATCCTGTCCAAGTTAGCAAGATAACCAAGTTCTTCAGGCAGCGTACCCGTTAGTTGATTTCCATTTAGCAGCCTGACATAAGAGAAGACAGAAAAATATATCATTTTAATAGAACTCTGATCCAAAATGAGGGGAAAAAAAGGATCAATAAAAAATTATCGTAATCTCCAAATTTCTGCATGTCTGGATAATCTAGTAATCACTCATTTCATAATGGAACAACCATTTTGCAGAACCCTAAACTGTCTAGAACAAATTGCCTTGATTGAAAAAGAAGACCAGGTAAAATCTTCCGTAAATAGCATCTTCCACTTACAGCAATTTTAAATGTGTCATATTGCCTATCTCTTTTGGTATAGTCCCAGTAATGTTGTTCCACATGAAATCTCTGTAAATTGAAGTCAAGAAAAAGAAAGAAATATATGTTAGTCAACAAAAAAAATTAAAGCCAAACTACAGAATAGAGAACAATTCTCCAGGATGATTTATTTTAGTAAAAGATGTATTCACATTGTTAGTTAAGAGAGGCTTGAGTTTAAATATGCAACTTACAATATCAACATATAAGAAAAGCGGCCAAGTTCTGGTGATAAATTTCCAGACAGATTCCTGTTCAATAGTTGCCTGTCAAAGAGACATAAAACAAGGAGGCATTAACTGTAAACTGACGTGTTGAAGGATTAAAAATCACATAAAAAGAATTGAAATTATAGAGTTGGCTTAAATTTTTGCACGGCATCCAAAAGGATAATTGCGATCCCTCATTTTCCACAAGTGTGGATGTCAAAGACATTCAGTTGGCCTGAATAAGCTATGAAAGCAGAATCAAAGACTCTCTACATTTGCTCCACAACAAGAAGTTTTCCTCGTTTCTAAGCATACAATAATAAAGAATCTTTATATGAATCTAGAGTTCAGTATTTCAGCAGTTTCCCAAACTGTCATGGTCAAGGAGCTATCTACAGTTCTGAGGTGTAACAGTTGCTTTTTGTTTAGAGGCGTGGCTGATAACGTGGTTTTTAGTTCAGTTGCAAATATATAAAACTAGAAGATGCATGATATGCCTGCAAAATATAGCTTGCAATATGTATCCAGATTTCTGCCCGTCATGGTATGATCCACATGACATTTAGACGCTCAAATTGCATAACAAGTAAATACTTCACTTTGTCTATTCTATTTCTCTCTTTAAGCATGTCCAGTATCTTGCGTTTACTTGAACAACGCCGTACAGAGGTGGCAAACATATTGAAAGCAATATATTTCCTTCTTTCATTATAAACTTGTTACTCTCACTGTAACCTATGTTGAAATTATGGAAGGAGAATCATAACTTGCATTTATCAGCATGGCACAAAGGTGCATAAATATAATTGAAACAGAAAACGAGAGTGGGGTGTAATTTCCAAACATGGTCATCATGTCCATTTTGTGGGCAAATTTTCGGTCTCTAATAAGAAATTTCCGACTCAGAGGTTCAACATATTGAGTAGAACCATGCCAAAGTGGTTATCATTTAGAATGTAGTAGTTCCTACTTGACCATAAAAATGTTGGTTTGGATCATAGGCCTGATCAAGCTATCAATAAAGCAACCTGTAAACATTTACATCATTCTGCTATTAAAGAAGTATGTCATAGCTAGTTCCTCCCATATCAAAGAAAGATTTATGCGCAACAAAAACGAGAGTTCATACTCATGACAAACACTTGACATAAAATACAAAATACATTTAAGATGATGCTCCCAGATGAGATGTTCTGGTCTTTATGATACTACATTTGGGAAAATAGAACAACTTTCATATAATACACATCAAAGATACAGTGCAAAAATTAAGGGATTAAGTGAAGGGGGGGGAGGAGTATAAGTTCTAATTGTCAATTTTAGAACATAATAATTATATTATATATTTAATATGGGCAGTTTAATTAAATATAATTAATATGATTAACTATTTTGATAAAAGTCCTTAGAATAATATTTATAAATTCTATCCTTAAAAGTAAGGATATGAGTGACAAAATCTATATTCATAAATATATTTTAAAATAGTCTCCGATCGTAAGATGAATTAATTGAGCGTTAATTTATCCGTATAGATCGGATTACAGTCTACCATCCAAATAATATGGGATATTGATTTGGGCGATTAGTCTCATATCGTAAGGGTAAATGTATAAGTGCTTGTTGAGAACAAGTTACTGGACATGACCGCTAGTACAACGAATTACATGGAATGGTCAATATTAATTCGTTGTAAGTGTAATGGTGCAATTAGTCCTTAGACCTGAGACACCACGGTTATCTTGTATCTGGAATAACGTAATTTGCTGATGTAATAAGCTAGTCCTCATCAAGGATTAGACAATGTACTTAGTGGTTATGATCTATTCCGGTATAGAGATAGGTGTGTTTAGATATGGAATCTGCCAAGGTAGAATAGTAGAAGTCGTTCCACATATTATTTATAAGTTACTGATTAAATAGATTTGGACATATGATTGAGTAATAGAGTTTGACGACCCTATCCATGACTCTGACTCAATCGGGATAATTTAGACAGAAGGAATTGATTGCATGATTGTTACTGAGGGTTCGTAGAATTTCACTTCATCATTAATTGGGTAGTCGTGATATACTGCTAGGTATCACTCACAACTTACGAGAATTAAATTAGAAGAGTTTTAATTAAATATTAATTAGATTAATATTATTTCACTGCCAATTAATTATGAACCTGAGAGGTCACACACAAAAGGAATTTGCAAATTGATTGGTTTAGAGAAAAGACTAAATTAATTTTAGGATCGTCATAATATTAATTTAATTGGACTCGTAGTAACTTGATATTGATCTGGTTATTATGGAGTCCAAGACTGGTTAGTTTAAGTTCAGTCCACATGTGGCCCAAGGTCACATGTGTCTCCTATATATTGTACTATTCTGACAGGTTTAGATAACATACAAAAATTATAGTCAGAATAATAAGTAGGATTTATCTAAAAAACCTAGTGGGGGTGAAATCCAATTAAGGGTGCAGATTCTGTGTGGATACTTTTGGAGGCTTCACAATTGGGGAGCTTTGGATCGTTCAGATTCTGCAACAGATTCGTCATTAGAAAGGTAATCCTAAAATACTCTTATGTGTAATGCATGATAGTAATCTACGTAAATAGTCATGAACGTGATGCATGAGTATTATTATTTTCGCTGCGTTTATTCTGATTATAAAATTTTTAAATACCATGCACAATTCCTAACAGTGGTATCAGAATAACCGTTCATGCCTTTTATGTGGTTATTCATTTATAGCACAAGGCATAGCACAATTATGGTGTCGAGTTAATAGTTTATGAAACTATTGTGAGAAATTAATAGTTTGTGAATCTATTAATTTATGCCCTAAGAATTTAATTAGATTAAATTTTCCCTAAAGGAAATTCTTCCTATTATTGTTTTCATAAAAATTGTTTTATGAAATTGTTCTTTTTCTTTCGTTTCATAAAATTGATTATATGAAATTGTTTCATAATTTGAATTTGTTTTATGGTTTAGTTTATAAAACTAGTTTTAAAACATATTGTTTTATGAAAGGAACTGTTTTTAAAATTTGATTTTAAAAATGATTTATCAAAAAAAAAAAAAAAAAAACTTTGAAAATCATTTTTCAGAAATTGCAGAAAAGCCAAACCTTTTTGTCTTCTCCGATGACTTCACCACCCAAGGGGCAACCTAGCTGCCCCACGGGCAGTGAAGTGGATGAGGTAGAGTAGCCATGGCTGCTCCTTGTAGAATGGCCATGGCTGCTCCTTGAAGTGCATCCATGGTTACACCTTGATGCGGCCATGGCTACACACCGATGCGATGCCAGCGGCACGAGGAGCAGTCTCACGCCACTGCTGTCGCGACGAGGTGTCCTCGCGGCAATGGCCATAGCAGCCGCGAAGAAGTGTTCTTGCGGCAGCTTCATGGCCGCAGCCATGAAGGCCACGAGGAGCTGTCCTCGCGGCCATGGCCATAGTTATACCTTGCCAGAGAAGAGGGGTAAAACGATGGGGGTGGCGGTGCTAGGTAGGGAAGAAGGAAAGAAAAAGAAAAAAAGGTTTTTGGCTAGGGTCTTTGGAACCCGATCCAGATCCAGATCCGAGTCCAAATCCGGATCTGGGTCAGGATCCGGACCTAGCCCAAACCCAAGTTGTTGGGTTTAGGGTTTCAATACATTTATTTATTTTCTTTTTTTTTTTTTCTATTTTGGGCTAATGGGCATATATCTGATGTTGGGCTCATTTGGCTGTTTAAATTCGGACTTTAAAATACTTTTTAGTGTGGACTAATTTTTTAAAGGTTTGAATTAGGCTAAATGCGCTAATAATGTTTGGGCTTGATTTGGGCTATTTTAAAGTGTTTAAAATTAGCATACTCTTCTTTTTGGTCTGTATGTGGCCAATCTCAATTCAGACTTAGGTACAAAATAGTATGGACTATTTTAATGTTTGAATTGGATTGTTGGTCTTTTGGACTTGGACTTAATTAAAATAAGTTGGACTTATTTTAATTTTTAAAGTCCAAAATGTTTAATTAGTTTTGTTTGACAAATTAATTAAAGAAGCCCAAAGGTATGTTGATACTTTATATTAATAAATAGTTTATTAATTATTAAATATAATTTGATTATATTTATAAATATGAGATATTTATGGAGTAAATTTAGTAAAGAGTTTATTGAATAGAATAAATTTAATAAAGAGTTTATTAAATTAGAAAAATCTAAAGTAAAGAGTTTATATTAGAAAATTAATTATGTTATACTTGTAGTTAATTAATAAATTATTTATTAATTAATTACTATAAATACAATGAGATTATATTTATTTAAATATGAAATATTTAAGGATCTAAATTAATATAGGTATTTATTAATTGGATTAACCTAATATAATGAGATTATATTAGGAGACTAATTGTGCTATATTCGTGGATTACTTTTCTTTATTATTTGCTATGTATGTAAGTGATCATGGACTAGTCTTGTATGAATGAATGGATGAATGTCATTATTTAATTTATTTACTCATTTTGAATTTTATGTAATATTTTAAAATGGGACTTGCATTCCTCTTATTCCCGTTTTAAATATGTAAAACCCCATTCTCATTTATGTATCCCCACTAGATTATGAATCTATATACATAAATGTAATAGAAGATTAAGATGAAGACATCAAGAGTTGGGGGCCCAGTTCGCGAAAGGAGTTTTGTGAAGCCGAGGAGGAGCAGCCCATGAATCTATCTTATGGGCCCTTTATTTGATTTAGATATTCAACCCAGTGGCTCGGGTTGATAGTGTTCCTAATCCATGATCATCCCATTTTATTTTATGCATTTATTTATTTATTTATACGATAAATATATGATGAATGCATGTATGTTTTTATTTTATTTATGCGATAAATTAAAATTAGAAGCATGTGAAAAGTGAGACCTAAACTAAAGACCAGCAAACCTTCCCAAATTAAATATTAAGTTAATAATGGTGTAGTCTTGAG
Organism: Ehretia macrophylla; assembly: GCA_037974665.1. Classification (NCBI taxonomy): domain Eukaryota; kingdom Viridiplantae; phylum Streptophyta; class Magnoliopsida; order Boraginales; family Ehretiaceae; genus Ehretia; species Ehretia macrophylla. The sequence goes on along the minus strand of CM075782.1, from coordinate 36,913,762 downwards.
AAGATTATATAATTGCCTTCTGTTATCGTAGATTAGTTTATGTGTTGGGCAAGTAAGTAGCTGTCTATGGACACATAGGGGTTATTTATTTGTATCAACATATGAACTAAGTCTATATAAGCATGAGATGTGGAAAATTTGGATTCTTACTGGCAACCAAAAATCTATCATGTGAGGTGTCGGTATTCCATTGATCCAAATTTTCAGGATAATGGATTTAACTTAAACAATCTTGGAGACCAAAAATCTATAATGTGAGGTCGAAAGGATTGGAGGCAAGAATAATTAGAATTTGTATGAGATACATTGAATAAGAGGTTATTCACCTTTTTGTTTTAACTTCACCAAAAATCTAAAATGTGAGGTGGATTAAAGTAAATGGGGCCCCAATTCCACTAAAAAACACGCCTTACTGTTTTTCTATTTTCCACTAGGGAAGTGTGGGATTCGAGAAATTTAGTAGGGGTTACTGTTTGATTTAAAGACCTAAATTAAATAGTTAATAATATAATTATCTAACATCCTTAGAAATTACTGCATATATATAATCGGATGTGAACCTAACCTTCTATTTTTGACTAGACCAAACTTCGATGACTAGCTCAATGTATGGAGAATTGTTCTGAAATCTGAGAAAGTTATACACGTTCTAGATGCCTAAAACAAGTTGTCAAGGAGATGCAAGAGAACATGAATAATGTATCTGTCATTAAATTACTTACAAGAGTTGTGAAGTAAGCAAGATAAGACAACTAGGTATGAGATATCTAGTGATAGATATGAGATATCTAGAAAATTGTTCCAAATAATAACTAGAGGAATTGATTTAAGAGCATGTGTTCTCGGGATGAGTATCCTGAGTCCATCAGTTTATTCATAGTTTATCATATGCAGACAAATCTAATCCTTAAAGTCAATTCTTAATTCTCTCTTGTTATTCATAATGGATTTTTCCATGTGAATACATTTGACACAACTTTTGGACATGAGAGTCATGTATCAAGGGTAGATCTGGAAGAGTGGAACATAATTGGTAAAAAGAAAATTATTTCCACTGCAAGAAATGAGATAAACTAGGAGAGGAAAAATCCAAAGGAATTTCAAAGAGTTTGAGGAGAAAGGGATGTCCTCTATACCTCATCTTCTCGTTCACCCATATGGGTAATCATTAAATTGAGCAATTGTTGTTCGTATATATAGTGTCGTTACAACATTATATCCGTTTCACGGACTATGAATGTTCATTTATTTGGGAAATAAATGAATCGACACTGGTAAAATAATAAACAAGTTTTATATGCATGATGTAAAACGTGATGGCAAGATAAACGAGTAATATGAGAAATCAAGAGTTACGGATAACTCTAAATTATTGTGGCACTTACGATTAGGTCATAGAGGAGAAACAAAAATCACTCAGTTGGTGACAGAAGGACTTGTAAGCCCTTGAGGCCCCGAGACATTCCCAACACGTGGATCTTGTGTTCTTAAAAATGATCAAATCGACCTTTGTAGTATAAATGTCAAAGGACCACAAATATTTAGGGTTTATACATAGAGATGTATATGGGCCTTTTTGGCAAAACAACCCAATAAGGATTTAGCTACCTTACATATATTTATGATTGTCATAAGTATGAATTTGAATCGTTTGAAGTGTTCAAGGAATTCAAAACTAAAGTAGTAAATCAAACTAGAAATGAGAAGTAAGTCTTAATGATAAGATCATGGAGAATTCTTAGCCTCAATTTCTAATAGTATCTCAAAGAAAAACAACTTAGTTATTTTATTAACTCCTTCTGGTACTCCGATACTTGATGAAATGTCGGAGAGAATGAGTTGGACCTTGTTGGACATGGTCTGTAATTGATAAACTATGTTGAATTGTAACTTAGCCTGTGAGGCTATATTCTCCTTACAACAGTCCATCTCTTGGATAAGTTCACTTCAAAATTAGTCTTAAGTACCTCATATAGGATATGAGATAATAGGATACCTAGTCTTAAAGTGTTAAGAATGAGGGTTATCTTGTCTTTGATTAAAGGCTTAAGTCTGATCAATTGGAAGTAAGATCAGATAAAGATCAGCTGGTTATCCCAAGGATTTGTTGGGATATAACTTTTATTTTCTTGCTGACTAGAGAGTCTGTTAGCAAGTACAACTAATTCTTGGATGAATAGTTCATCTGAGAAGATAGTGTGAGAAGAAAAGTATGACTCAGTAGGCATCACTGAGCAACCAGCTAACTCGAGACAAATCTAGGATTTGATTCTGGAAAACCCAATCCAAGAGCAACTAATTATTTCACAGTTTTTCCAGATTAGTAAGATGACAATAATATGTTGATGATTTTTGTCAGTTATGAAAAATTATGTTTAACATAAGCTTAAATGACTTGAAGCCATAAAATCTTAAATGGACAAGGGTGGGGACCTTTAAGACAAATGGTGAAAGATTATTATCATAGGCAAGGAGTTGACTATGAGGAAATATTTTCACCAATTGTTAAAATTCATTATGATTTATTGCCTATAGTTGCACACTACTATTATGAGATATGGTAAATGGATGACAAAATGACATTTTATAATGACTTCATTAATGAAGACATTAATATAGGATTGCCAATATGTTTTGAGTCCAGTGATGAATCACAAAGAGTGCAAGCTAAAGGGATCCATTTATGGACTTAACCAAGCCTAAATAATCTAGAACATTCGATTTGACTTCATTGAGAATGAAGAGAAACCTTGACTACACAAGTAGGTCTAGTTGTTCAAATAAATTCTCCAAGTAAACTTTGGGATAATCCGTCTAAATCCTTGGAATTCGATCTATAACGATAGATCAAAAAGATTAATGGGTTTTTTCCCAAAAGGGTGTTAAAGGTGTTTAACATGTACACAAATTCTACAAGAGGATTGTTCTCTTCTAATACATGACGTTTATCTCTCTAGAGCTGTGAGTCCTACGACTGCTAAAAGGAGAGAGATTGGACACATAAGGTTCAAAGTATTGCAGCAATTAAGAATCTTATACACATCATGCTGTGTATAAGGACATGATATCATAAATGCTATAAGTGTTATGAGCAGATGTTTGTCTGATCCAGGTTAGGAACGTTGGAAAGCAATCAAAAACATTCTTAAGCGCTTGAGAAGCACTGAAGAAATATTCTTGGTATATAGAGAAGGTAAAACTTAAAGTTTTACAAATTCAGGCTGAGAGTCTGAAGTGGATTATTGGAAATCCATATATGGGTTCATGCTCACCTGTACTGGAAGAGCAAATATTTGGAAATGTTCCAAATATTGGTATAATTGCAAATTCCAGAGGTTGAGTGTATCGTTGCATCATATCTGACAAGAGGAAGCGGTTTGGATCTAGTAGTTCGTAACTGAACTCAGAATGGTTCTTTCCATTAAGTCAACGGGTAATGTTGTGACGATAATGGAGTTGTAGTGCAAGCTAAGGAACCTAGGTCTTACTAGAGATTCAAGCGCGTTAAAAAGGCATTATCATATCGATCAGAGATTGTGGAAAGAATGATATTATGTAGTAAATAACGTCAACATTTGATGTTGCTAATCCACTGACTAAGGCAATGATTCAGCAGTCACTAGACTACCGTCTTGAGAAGATGGGTATGAGATACCAGAGTAATTGGTTTTAGTGCAAGTGGGGAATTGTTGGATTATATGCTCTAAATGCCAATTTTAGGACATAATAATTATATTATTTATTTAATGTGGGCAGTTTATTTAAATATCATTAATGCGATTAACTATTTAGATAAAAGTCCTTAGAATAATATTTATAAATTCTATCATTAAGAGTAAGGATATGAGTGACAAAATCTATATTCATAAATATATTCTAAAATAGTCCCCGATCATAAGATGAATTAATTGGACGTTAATTTATCCAGAAAGATCGGATTGCAGTCTACCATCCAAATAACATGGGATATTGATTTGGGCGATTAGTCTCATATCGTAAGGGTAGATGTATAAGTGCTTGTTGAGAACAAGTGACTGGACATAACCGCTAGTACAACGAATTACATGGAATGGTCAATAATTCGTTGTACAGTGTAATGGTGCAATTAGTCCTTAGACCTGAGATACCACAGTTATCTTGTGTCAGGAATAACGTAATTTGTTGATGTAATAAGCTAGTCCTCATCAAGGATTAGACAATGTACTTAGTGGTTACGATCTATTCCGGCATGGAGATAGGTGTGTGTAGATATGGAATCTATCGATTAGGGATCCTATGCGATCTATTAATCGAGTAACTAGAAATCTTTGGCCAAGGTAGAATAGTGGAAGTCGTTCCACATATTATTCATAAGTTACTGATTAAATAAATTTGGACATATGATTAAGTAATAGAGTTTGGCGACCCTATCCATGACTCTGACTCAATCGGGATAATTTAGACAGAAAGAATTGATTGCATGATTGTTACTGAGGGTTCGTAGAATTTCACTTCATCATTAGTTGGGTAGTCGTGACATACTGCTAGGTATCACTCACGACTTGCAAAAATTAAATTAGAAGAGTTCTAATTAAATATTAATTAGATTAATATTATTTCGTTTGGACGATCCACATCTCAGGGTCAGGCGCCGATGAGCACATTGAACTATCCATGTGGCTGAGAGCCCTCATAGCCCAGCTACCAATTAATTATGAACTTGAGAGGTTACACACAAAAGGAATTTGCAAATTAATTGGTCTAGAGAAAAGATTAAATTAATTTTAGGATCGTCCTAATATTAATTTAATTGGACTTGTAGTAACTTGATATTGATCTGGTTATTATAGAGTCCAAGACTGGTTAGTTTAAGTCCAGTCCACATATGACCCTAGGTCACATGTGTCTCATATATATTGTACTATTCTGACAAGTTTAGCTAGCACACAAAAATCATAGTCAGAATAATATGTAGGATTTCTCTAGAAAATCTAGTGGGGGTGAAATCCAATTAAGGGTGCAGATTCTGTGTGGATACTTTCGGAGGCTTCACAATTGGGAAGCTTTGGATCGTTCAAATTCTGCAACATATTCGTCATTAGAAAAGTAATCCTAAAATACTCCTATGCGTAATTAATGTTGATTATTATGCATGATAGTAATCTACGTAAATAGCCATGAACGTGATGCATAAGTATTATTATATTCACTAAGTTTATTCTGATTATAAAATTTTTAAATATCATGCACGATTTCCAATAGGGGAGGGGCGAGTTCTTTTGCATTTTTTCTATTTTTTCGGATACTCTTTTACTTGGGAGGTGGGGGGAAGAGAGGGGTCAAGAAGGTTAGCATCCACTTTAAAGAACCTCCACCATAACCAAAGGCATGCTATATATAAAATAGCAAGAACAGAAAGGCAAAGACTAGACAAGAACTGCGAGAACGGAAGGAGAAAGACTGGAATCATACAATTCTTCTACATGAACATAGCCATCGGTCATTGTATCATTGCACAAGACCCCTGTCCACTTTGAAGCACATGGATCTCCTCTGTTCCAGTTATTAAGGAACCCATTTGGATCAATCAAACTTCCCTTGATGGCTCGCAGTGCCTCAACTGCAAATAAATTTTACGTCGTTGGTCATGATTTCATCATTTAATCACAAGGCTTTCAGAAATCTATATTGTAACAATGCTTATAATCTAGATGTTGATATTCTCGCAGATCACACGCAAATAATGTGATTTTTATCCTGACATCCTACATATTTTTTTAGAATGATTCAACTTTGTGCTCTCATCTAAACAACAAAACACAGCAACGACAAAATAACGTAAACACATGGAATTAAACAAAGATGTTCAATAACAAAAGAGAAAAATTACCTTCTGAAGGATCAGTAACCAGGCCAGTAGCCCCTCTAAGAAATGAAGAGCAACACAAGCTGACCATCAAGACCACCACAATGACTAATCCTTCAGACTGGTGCATCCTAGAAGTTCCCAGTTGTCCAAAACTTTCAAACATCTCTTACATGTACACCCTACAAAGCTCAGAAAATATTGGGGACTTCCACATGGTCACCAAAAAGGACTACTAAATTTAACATGTAGACAGTTTTTCAATATAATTAACAAAACAAATACTACAAAAATTAAGTCTTGAACTAATTGAAGAAGAGGGTCTAGCAAGAATCAACAATGAACCCAACAAAAAACAACTTGAAATAGAGAATGCAAAAATAACGAAGCATGTTTCAAGAAAAACTACTAAATTTACATATAGACATAGTTTTTCAACATAATTAACCATAAATACCAAAAAAATTGAAGTCTTTAAATAATTGAAGAAGATGGTCTAGCAAGAATCAGCAAAGATCAAACAAAGACAACAACATTAAAAGAAAATGAAAAAGGACAAAGCATATTTTGTCCTGAAATGAAAAAAAATGGGAGTACAATGCACTAAGCTCTCGCCATGCACGAGTCTAGAGAAGGGTCGCACTTACTTTGGGTTAAAGATAAACAAGCAAATAAAAAGCGTTTGAAAAAAAAATGGCTCGCCAAGAAAAGCAAATTAATAGGATTTCATAAATAAAGATAGTTCGGTACACAAACCTCAGGAAAAAACTTACTAAGAAGGGTGCAGCAAGTATTGGCAATGAAGAGAGAAATGATGATGATGAAGAAGCTGAGTTTTGGGATATGTGGAAGTTTCCTTAAATGGGGTTGACTTGGGTGGCCATTGGAGATGATATGGGAAGAGTTGGATAGAATAGGTGATGAGAGCAAAGAAGCCATCTTTTTCATTAGCAATTTAAAAAAAAGAACAAGTTTTACAGATTGATGTTTAGATGGGTGGCTAGTTGGCTACTTTCTTGTTTTTGTTTATGTATTTGGGCTTTGTTGTATTTGACTTTTTGGAGGGAGTTGCGTTTGTGTTTGAGGCTGTCAAGATGAAGATGCAAGATTATTGAATTCTGAAAGTGACAAGGAAACAAAGAATATCTTAGTTCACACTTGGTACGGATATTTATGACTAGAGCCAATATTTTTATACGGTAAACGGATGATATGATACGACTGTGAGATATGAGTGAATTTTTTATACTAAACCGATGGTATGACCAAAAGATAAGATTGGGTCTCACATACCACTGAAATTGTTGTTTAAATTGGAAAAGGAAAGGAAAGAAAAAGAAAATTTTAGAGGTAAAGTTATTTATGTATCAAAAGCAATAATAAGAGATAGGATGTTTTCTTTTGTTATGATAAGGGTATTTTTATCTTCTTGCACACTATCAGCTCCGTTGTTTTCCTTTACCCTCAATTTTGAGAAACATAAATGACCTCATAAATGCTATGTTTGGTTTTATGAAGGAAAAGAAAGGAAAGAAAGATAGAAGAAAAAATCATAAAGCAAATAAAAAGAAAGGAGTTTTCTTCATTGGATTGTAAAAAAATAAGAAGAGATTATGATTCTCTGTTTTTATTGGAGAAATGAAAGGAAAGAACAATTTTAAGTAACAAGTTACATTTATTATGTTAAGAATATATATGAAATTATGTAAACGTACTAGAGACTATTAAAGCCGACTTATCAATATTTTTCTTTCCTTACATAAATCCCACATTTGAGAAATTGAAATTTACTCGTTAACAATTATCAATCTCTGAAAATGAATTCAAATAACGTTTATCCTTCTATTTTCATTCTTTTTCTTTAAAAACGTGAATCCAAATATAATGTAAGAGATTCTTTAATCCCTTGATTTCCTGTGTCTCCTGACTATCAATTCAAATCCCTCTTCTTCTTTCTGTTCCACCATTTTACTCAATCCAAACATTGTGTTAAATCCCCTTCTCCCTAATTTAATTGTGCATTTTCATAATTTCAATCATATCTACACCATATAAAAATGAATTACTTCTCTTGGTCCATCTGGAATTACCCTCAACATTATGTAAACATTTGTCATGTTGGATACTTTAAAATAATTCAGAAAGGTCCGTACAACCAAGGTTGATGAAAAAAAGATCAGCCACAATAGGTAGAAATGAGTTGTTTAATGGGCAAGTATATAGTTGAAATATATATTTTTTTTGGCGTCATAGTTGAAAGATCAAAGTTGGCTTAAGAGCTAATTCAAAAGGTTTTGAGGCCTTATGACCACTCCTTAATTTGTTTTAAATTATTAAACAGGTAGGGGTCTAACAAACACCTTACCACTTCAAGGATGTTTGTTCAATATTTTATTTCAGTGGAGGACAAAATTTATGATTTTTGTATTATATAAATATATATTTTTTTCTTTAGCGGGGACTAATTCATTTTCTAACAAAAAATACATAGATATTTAATTTTTTTTGAGAAAAAAATATGTAAAATTTTTAACCTTTTTTTTAGTCAATAGAAGTTGCAGCCCCACTGGCCAATAGACGCATCTGCCACCGAGGGAATTCTTTGGCTTTGAATGAGATTAGGTCTTTTCAACGTAGTCTTTATATGTCAATTTCAATCGATATTGCTTACATTGTTATTATAGTTGGAAAGGTTAGAGATATATCAATTTCAAATTTAATAGATTGACATATTAAAATATGCGTCTAAATTGTCATGATCATTGCAATTGCAATCAATTTATGGTGTCAAATGCAATTTTTTATTGGTCGATATAGACAATACTTAAATCGACCAAAAAAAAAAAAAAGAAAGAATAGACACTACTTAATAAAACCAAGAGCAGTTTTCGGATATATATACTTATGAAAAATTAGAAATCTCTTTGAAAAAGAAAACTTATTGCGAGTAATAAATGCTTAAAAAAAATCTAGGACTTATTCTGTTATCGATAGTTTTCTATATCCATCTCCTTAAAAAAATGGTGATAACAGTGATATGATAACTTATTTTTTCTTAATAATGAAACATGTCTTTCTAATAAGAATATATTCTTTTTTTTCTTCTACTTTTTGGTTTTTCATTATGTTCCTTTTTTTTCTTTTTTTTTTGGTTTGTTTTTGGGGTGTGGAGGAGGATGGGTGTTCAAAAAATGAGGTATGCATTTAGTTGAATAAGAGACTTATAAATATGCAAAAAGAGTTTTGAAATAAAACTGGCCCCTAACTTAAATATAAAAATTATACACATACTTAATTATGGCATTAATATAACCTTATAACTTTATAATATTAGAATTTTACGAGATCAATAGTAATAAAATAATGATGCATTATTGGCTTAAATTATTTTAGCTGCGAAATTCTGCATCTGAACCCCTTAATTATTACTCATTTAATGGATTATTTTTTTTCCTTTTTGTCATGATCTAATGAATGATTTTGTAGTCACCTTATAATAGAAGTGAACCGTGATTTGATATTGTCCAAAAAAAAAAAACATGATTTGATGCTAGCTGATACATCATGCATCTTTCATTTGTCATATTTTTCTTACATGCCACATAGTTAATGTCCTCAAAACATGTAGTGCCAGCCTAGTATGAAATGAATTAAGCATCTTCAACATGCCCCACACACATATGATTATCAATTAATCACAGGATTGATTCGCAGTCCTACTAATGTGTCGAAGCTTCACATGCAAGATTTTTGCCATAATATTGTTATGTATATTTTCAATAATGCGTCTTGAATGTCAATTTCACACAAAACTAGAGAATTAATTACTTTAAGTACCGCTTGTCTATCCTTTTGAATTATAATGCTTTCATTGCACTTGCTTACAACCTTCGGTTTTGCTCTCCATTGGGCATTGGGCGTTGACACTTAATTGTAGAAGCTCTTTATATAGCCATAATTTCTCCTCTTCTAATCCCAAAAGAAAAGAAACAAATAAAGCCACAAATGTTATGAATGTTGGAAGGAAAAATTCTTCCGTTTGGCTGCCAAAGTGACCGATTGAGAGTTTGTGTGGGGGTCTCACACATGTGGGGCATACATGCAATATATAACAATCAGATCATTTGACAGCTAAATAGAAGTTCAACTCGATTATGTTGGAGAATCCAATTATTATACATAAATAAAATTATAAATTCTAAGATCAATATATACTTATGTAATATTCCACTTAACATCAATTGATTTTAAGATGAATATGTTTTTTATTAGTAGTGATCAGTTCATGTTCTAAAAGCTTAATAAGCCATATCATTCTTCCGACACTTAATTGTAGAAGCTCTTTATATAGCCATAATTTCTCATCTTCTGACCCAAAAGAAAAGAAACGAATAAAGCCACAAATGTTATGAATGTTGGAAGGAAAACTTCTTCCATTTGGCTGCCAAAATGACCATTGAGAGTGTGTGTGGGGTCTCACACACGTGGGGCACACATACAATACGTTACAGTCAAATCATTCGACAGCTAAATAGAAGTCCGACTCATATTAGAGAATCCAATTATTATACATAAATAAAATTATAAATTCTAAGATCAATATATATTTGTGTACTATTCCACTTAACATCTATTAGTTTTAGGATGAAATTCATGTTTCTTATCAATAGCGATCAGTTCATGTTCTAAGAGCTTAATAAGCCATATCATTCTTCCTACTTCTTGAATGTCTAGATACTGGAAATGTCATGTTGTTATATGTTTAATTTGTCATCTCGTGGTGGTGTTACTATGATGTATCATTGGTTTTCTAACTATTGTTCAACTCCACCAACACTGCATATTAAGACCACCGTCACTTCCACCACCACCACCACCAGTTGCCATATATGCCGCCACCATTGTTCAAATTCTCAAAATTCAAGTAAAAATCTCATCATTTGCTTCTTTTTGTTGGATAATTCACATAGACCATTATATAATAATATTGATTTGTTCAAATGAGTTGATGATAAAGATAGGCCATTGTAAAATTCCTCAAGAAGCAAAAGCCTTTATTCTTCAAGGAGATCAGAAGAGCCCAAATAGTTTTGGTAAAAAGTCAATTATGGTTTGAACAAATATTAGGATTTCGATTGTGATCAAAATAGACTTGTACGGTCAATGATAATGTAGTGGTCATTTAAAAATAGATTGGGAATGGAATGGTATCTTTAATTCTATTCTGATTTTTACATTTAGTACAGTCAAATTAACAGAATGTTTAAATAAAGGCAACTTGGTACACGAAGCTCGGAAACAAAACTTACTAAGAGGGAGTGCAGCAAGTATTGGCAATGAAGAGAGAAATGATGATGATGAATAAGCTGAGTTTTGGGATATGTGGAAGTTTTCTTTGTTGGTAGAAGAAAAAGAAAAAAGTAAATGGGGTTGACTTGGATGGCCATTGGAGATAATATGGGAAGAGCTAGATAGAATAGGAGATGAGAGCAAAGAAGCCATCTTTTTCATTAGCATATTTAAAAAAAAAAAAAAGAACAAGTTTTACAGATTGATGTTTGTTGTATTTGACTTTTTGGAAGGAGTTGTTTTCGTGTCTGAGACTGTCAAGGTGAAGATGCATGATTATTGAATTTTGAAAGTGACAGAAAAAAAATATATTGTGCTTTTTACAATAAATTGATTATATGATTAAGAAAATACGGGATATAGTGCTTTCATACGGTAAACGGATTTCAAATTTTTAAAAAAATACGGTAAATGGATGGTACGATTGTGAGATATGAGTAATTTTTTTGTACACTTTTTACAATAAATTAATTATATTATTAAGAGATAGGAGTGGGTCTCACATATACTTTTCACACTCAGCAAAACCATTGATCGGATGAAAGATTTTTGCTATACTTAGCATTCCTACATATTGTTTGGATTCATAATGGAAACGAAAAGAGATTCCACATTCAAATAGTATAAAATATTAGGGAAATTTTAAAAAAAAAAAAAAAATATATATATATATATATATATATATATATATATATATATATATATATATATATGTTTTCTTGTTTAGATTGGAAAAGGAAAGGAAAGAAAAAGATAATTTTAGATATAAAGTTATTAAAGTATCAAAAGCAATAATAAGAGATATATGATAATATTGGTTGTTACAAAAAGGGTATTTTTGTTTTTTTGCACACTGTGGGGGCTCCTTTGTTTTCCTTTACCCTAAATTTTGAGAAACAAAAATGACCTCATAAATGCTATGTTTGGATTTATGAAGGAAAATAAAGGAAAGTAAGATAGAAGAAAAAAAAATCATAAAGGAAATGAAAAGAAAGGAGTTTTGTTGTTTGGATTGTAAAAAAAAAAATAAGAAGGGATTATCATTCTTGTTTCATTGAAGAAATGAAAGGAAAAGAACAATTTTGAATAACAAGTTACTTTACATTCATTATGTTAAGGATATATTTAAAATTATGTAAAGGTACTAGAGACTATTGAAGTTGACTTATCAATATTTTTCTTTCCCAACATAATCCCATATTTGAGATATGAAAATTCTCTTATTAATAATTATTCAATCTCCAAAACTGAATTCAAACAAGGGCAATCCTTCCCCTTCTAAACATAGTATAAGAGATTTTTTAATCCCTTTATTTCCTTTCTCCTGATTATCATTTCAAATCCCTTTTCTTCTATAATTTTCACCATTTTACTCAATCCAAACATTGTATTGAATCTCCCCTTCTCCCTAATTTAATTGTGCATTTTCATATTTTCAATCATGTCTACAACATATGAAAAATGAATTAGTTCTCTTGGTTCATCTAGAATATTTACCCTCAACATTATGTGAACATTTGTCATGTTGTTGGATATGGATTTCTCAAACAAGATAGCATTCCTAAACCTTGTCCGAGTTACTGGAGTTATTTACGACGTCTTTGTGACTCTCCGTGGTAATTCCTGGAGTCAAACTAAAACACAAGGTCTAGCGCCCTAGACCGGGGACTAAAAGATCAATCGAAGAAGAATAAGGAGTTTTGAAAGAAAATGAAGCGGTAGCAGCAATAGCATTAGCTTCAATTGAACAAGCTCAACCTTGAAAAAGAAATGAGGTAGTATAGTCGGCAAGAGACGACAGATTTATCGGTCAGACACAGCGTGAGGTTGACTATAATAGATCGAGAGGTTACAATTCCTATTTTTCTTTTCAATTTTTGGGAGTGAATGTAGGAAGTGCGCTCGATGATCCGATCCTCCATTTTTGAAAAATAAAGAATAAGATTGGAACTCCAGTATCACCTTCTTCTTAGTCCTCCACTTCTTTAGAAGTGCCACTCTTGGTCTTATATCTTTAACCGCGGTTGAAAAACCAGTCTTAACAAGATCCGCTGTTAGAATATCCTTTGCTCTCGTAACCGATACTAAGGTCTCATATCTACTATACAGAATCCCCTTCTAGGCATCAATCCTCTTCGGCTTCGGGGATATCGTCGAAGTTTCACTCACCTCTATCCTTGCCTTTTCCTTGCTTGTAAAAAAAGGAGATTAATCAATAGAAATTCTCATACGTAGTAGCACCCCATTTCATTGGTCTTTTTTCTTGCACCAGGAGCACTTGAAACTCTATGCCATGTGCACGAAAGGATCTCAGTTGGTGTAGGGTGGTCGTAAACTAGGTCTCGAAATCTGGTGGTGAAGAATTTGAAGTTGAGGCAGAAAGTGCATCGGAATCAAATACAAAAAAAGAAAGAACCTTCCTAGCTTTGCAGCAGGGGGCCAAAACCACCGTTTAACTAGCTCTTTCGACATCCTGCAGGGAGTATGGATCCATATCCGCCACTCACAACTAAGATCTAATGAAAATTTGCATGTAGCTTCTGGTCTTTGACATCAAAAAAGAAGGTTGTAATAAAGAAAAGGACATTTGAAAATTTGGTCCTAGCTAGTGGAACAGGAAACTACAATCTTGCTTAGGTTACATTGGCAATAAGTACTTCAACTATTTTATTCAATTTTTTACTAAGTAAGCTTGCCTCATGAGACAGTGGAAGCTTTTTATTCCTCTTTTGTGAAAGGTCCGTACAAGTAAGGTTGATGAAAAAAAAAAATCAGCCACAATAGGTAGAAATCAGTTGTTTAATGGGCAAATATATAGTTGAAAGATCAAAGTTGGCTTAAGAGCTAAGTCAAAAGGTTTTGAGGCCTTATGACTACTCCTTAATTTGTTTAAAATTATTAAACAGGTAGGGGTCTAACAAACACCTTACCACTTCAAGGTGGTTTGCAAAAAAATAGTATTCAGAGTATGGGCGGATTCAATATTTTATTTCAGTGGAGGAGAAAATTTATGATTTTTGTATTATATAAACTTGTATTTTTTTTTTCTTTAGTGAGGGCTAATTCATTTTCTAACGAAAAATATATAGATATTTAATTTTTTTTTGAGAAAAAACATGTTAAATTTTTAATGTTTTTCTTGGTTAATGGAAGTTGCAGCCCCACTGACCAATAGATGCATCCGCCGCCACTGAGGGAATTCTTTGTCTTTGAATGAGATTATGCCTTTTCAACATAGTCTTTATATGTCAATTTCAATCGACATTGCTTACATTGTTATTATAGTTGGAAAGGTCAGAGATATATCAATTTCAAATTTAATAGATTGACATATTAAAATATGCGTCCTAATTGTCATAATCATTGCAATTGCAATCAATTTTTGGTGTCAAATGCATTTTTTTATTGGTCGATATAGACATTACTTAATTCGACCAAAAAAAGAAAAAAAGAAAGAATAGACACAACTTAATAAAAACAAGAGCAGTTTTCGGATATATATACTTATGAAAAGTTAGAAATCTATTTGAAAAAGAAAACTTATTGCGAGTAATAAACGCTTAAAAAAATCTAGAACTTATTCTGTCATCGATAGTTTTCTATGTCCATCTCCTTAAAAAAAATTGTGATAATGGTGATAAGACAACTTATTTCTTCTTAATAACGAAACATGTCTTTCTAATAAGAATATATATTTTTTTTTCTTCTTTTGGTTTTTCATTATGTTCCTTTTTTCTTTTATTTTTTTATTTTTGGGGTGAGGAGAAGGATGGGTGTTCAAAAGAGGAGGTATGTATTTAGTTGAATAAGAGATATATAAATTTGCAAAAAGAGTTTTGAAATTAAACAGGCCCCTGACTTAATTAGTAAAATATAAAAATCAAACACATACTTAATTATGGCATTAATATAACCTTAAAACTTTATAATATTAGAATTTTACGAGATCAATAGTAATAAAATAATGATGCTTTATTTGCTTAAATTATTTTAGCTGCAAAATTCTGCATCTAAACCCCTTAATTATTGCTCATTTAGGCTCTGTTTGTTTTCTGTAAAATATTTTTTCAATTTTTCGGTGTTTGATAACACTGAAAAATTGATCAACTATAAAATATTTTTCAGTAAAAAATGGTGGCTACTTTTGTTCAATTTTCCAATGTTTGATAACATTGAAAAATTGGTCAACTAAAAAATATTTTCCAATCAAATATTACGGCTAGTACAAAGTTTGAAAAAATATTTTCATGTCCTCTGGGAGAATAAAATATTTTTTAGACCCCCCATCCCCTCACATGATATTTTACTAAGATAGTTTATTTTAATTATCATTTTTCTTACATGCCACATAATTAATGTCCTCAAAACATGTAATGCCAGCCTAGTGTGAAATGGATTAAAGATCTTCAACATGCCCTACACACATATGATCATCAATTAATCACATGATTGATTTGTAGTCCTACTAAAGCGTTGAAGCTTCACATGCAAGGTTTTAGCGATAATATTGTTCTGTATATTTTCAATAATGCATCTTGAATGTCAATTGCACACAAAACTAGAGAATTAATTACTTTAAATACCACTTGTCTATCATTTTGAATTATAATGCTTTCATTGCACTTGCTTACAACCTTCGGTTTTGCTCTCCATTGGGCATTGGGCATTGGGCATCGATACTTAATTGTAGAAGCTCTTTATATAGCCATAATTTCTCCTCTTCTAATCCCAAAAGAAAAGAAACGAATAAAGCCACAAATGTTATGAATGTTGGAAGGAAAAATTCTTCCGTTTGGCTACCAAAGTGACTGATTGAGAGTTTGTGTGGGGGTCTCACACACGTGGGACACACATGTAATATATAACAACCAAATCATTTGACAACTAAACAGAAGTTCAACTCGATTATGTTGGAGAATTCAATTATTATACATAAATAAAATTATAAATTCTAAGATCAATATATACTTATGTATTATTCCACTTAACATCAATTGATTTTAAGATAGATATATTTTTTATTAGTAGTGATCAGTTCATGTTCTAAGAGCTTAATAAGCCATATCATTCTTCCTACTTTTTGAATGTCTAGATAATGGAAATGTCATGTTATATGTTTAATTTGTCATCTCGTGGTGGTATTACTATGATGTATCATTGGTTTTTTAATTATTGTCGTTTGAAAGATGTGTCTCTTACTTATAGAAAATAGATTTAGAAAGATTAAAGAGTAAGATCCTTCTACCTGAAAAATCTTCAATTATTCACTTGAGAAGGAAAGTTGATATAAGATTCCAAGACTATCTTTGTTGGGTTACAAAGGCACATACAGTTCTTGTATTAATGCAGGAATACTTTACACCATTTATGTATTATTTGGAAATTGGAACACGTTACCGTTTGACTTCTTGGTCAACAGATATATGCATTAAAATGTGAAAAACCCTTCAAAAAATTTTATTGATTGTCAGTCTCTCTAATACATGGAGTGGGCCTGCGAGTGTTGTTTCGATCCGTCAAACTTTTTAAAGAGTTTCCATTGATTTAGAACCCAATTCTTGCCATCACCATTACTATCTTCTGCACTTCACCTTCCAAACCCAACATACACCACCATTACCAACTCCACCAACACTGCATCATTAAGACCACCATCACTTCCACCACTACCAGCAGCAGCAGCTGCCATATATGCCGCTACCATTGTTTAAATTCTCAAAATTCTGAGTAAAAATCTCATCACTTGCTTCTTTTTGTTGGATAATTCACAAAGACCATTATATGATAATGCTGATTTGTTCAAATGGGTTGATGATAAAGATAGGCCATTGCAAAATTCCTCAAGAAGCAAAGCCTTTCTTCTTCAAGGAAATCAGAAGAGCCCAAATAGTTTTGGTAAAAAATCAATTATGGGTTTGAACAAATATCAGGATTTCGATTGTTAAAAAAAAATAGATTAGTATGTAAGAATGGATTGGGAATGGAATGGTATCTCTAATTCTATTATAATTTCCACGTTTAGTATAAAGGAATGAATTTGAAAATCTCATTCCTTCCATAATCTCTTATGAACATGAGAGTACTAATTCCTGATAAAACACATAAGAATATCATATTTTCATGTGCTTTGAAATGAACTTATTATTCAAGTGGTCAAAATAAACTTAAAAAATATATTATACACTATACAAATAACATTATTATTAAAATATAAATATATAATAATAATAACAATAACAATAACAATAATAATAATAATAATCGATAAAATGCAATAAAAATATAATATAAATATCAAAATACAATGATAATAAAAATATAATAAAAATAGTATCATAATACATAATGATAATAATAAATATAATAATATTAATCGTAGAGGGTGAAGAACGAGCATAGTGGTTTGACTATAATAATACTAAATATAATAATAATATGTATTATTTAGTAATAATAACATAAGAAATAATAGTAATACATAATGAAAATTTAACATAAAATATTATATCATAGTAATATAAATAAAAATAATAATAAATAAACATAATAATAATAATAATAATATGACTCAAACTAACTATTATTATAATTTATGAATATGAAACTTATTTTTATTCTTAAGACAATAATATATCTATAACAACAAAAGAACATTCTTTTCACTTTATATAAGTCGTTCACATTATTACTCTATTATATTAACTACCAAACATGAGTTTAAAATCAATATATCCATTACCAAGCATAACATATCATTTTTCCAAATTTATTCCATTCCCAAGGTCATGTCATTCCTTAACTCATTCAATTTTTATTCAAAATCAACATAGGATACTAATCACTACCATAGTGTATTTTTTTTGTTGACCAAAAGATCAAAGGGAGTAAAGGGTTCCAGATAAAGCAAAAAGGGGTAAAGTATTCTTCTCTTGAGCATAAACGGGTTTATTCAAGGGATATCTATCTAATCTGATGAATGATTGGCGTAAAACCATAACACCAATATAACTGGGGGAAAGTATACAGAAAAGTCCGTTGTAATTAATCCCAGTACAAATTAAGTGGTCAATTTCACGACAAAAATTACTAAGAGTAACTTGAAATAAATGGAATGTGGACTATACAAAAGGCAAAGCTTTTCTAACAACAATAAAAAAAAAAAAAAAAGGAAGGTTGAAAGAGACACCATAGGAAATTGAATTATCTTGGTACAATGGTATGCATGACACCAATGAGAAGGTCACTGCCAGAGACATCAGACGAACTGTAAGGATTTCTCATCGAAGAGGACGAAGATGGCGGTGTGACAATCTTTTGAGGGTCAGTGATCAAGGATTCTGCTATTCTGGTGTCAGACTCTGGCATCATAAACCACAGACTCTCGAGTTCTAAAACCACTTATGTCATTGAAGGACGAGCGTCTATTTCATCTTGGCAACATCTGAGAGCAAGAGTTATGAATTTTTCCACACATTCAAAAAGGTAAAATCCCATTCGTCCATCAATGACTGAGAATATCATTCCAGAACGATATGCGATGTTGACCTGAGAAAATTGACAAAAATTATGTACAACAGCACAAACAAATTCTTATTCATGCACTTGGGTTATGAAAGTCACTGAAGGAGATCGCATCGCAGCAAATTAGATAGAATACGTGAGATGCAACGTACGATGACCATCAAAAGAGAATACTGTTAAGCCTGCACAAGCAATGAGATAATACCTCTCTGACAATGTTTTTGCCATGTGAAATTGGTTGCATTCCAGTCAATAGCTCCAGAAATACGATGCCAAGACTATAAACATCGCTTTTGTTCGTCAACTTATGAGTTAAGAAATATTCTGGATCGAGGTAACCTTGAAAAATGTGCATTCTGGTGTGAACATGTTCAATGTGAAAAATGCATTGAATTAATTCATCTTCATTCAATAACTGTTTGATCGACTTCTTGTTCTTTTTCTCTTTTTCCTATTTTTTCTTCCTCTTCTAGTTTTTCTTTACTTCATCCCTCTATCTCTAATGGTAGCAGAATTACAAAACCTTGCAATTTTTCACAAGTGACTAATAGTTACAAGAGTGCCTTTAACTACGGTGGATACATGACCGGGTAAAGTTCCTTCAGCGTCGGGGACTAGAGCAAGTTTTGAAAGACCAAAATCAGCAACTTTGGCATTATATTTCGAGTCCAATAATATATTGGTGGCCTTAATATCGCGATGAAATATTGGAGGATCAGCTTCAGTATGTAGGTATAGGATGCCTTTGGCTGCACCTATGACGACCCGCAACCTTAAAGCAAAAGTTATAGAATCTTTATATTTGCCTGCGATATTAAAAAAATCGTGACATGTTAAAGCATCAGAAGATTTAGACATCCATATGATTTTCCAAAGTAACTTGTTTCCGTAGCTCTCCTCCATGGATAAATAGTAATGTGCTCCTCCTTCACCTTGACCCCACCAACACACAAACACACATCCACAAGGACTTAAATACTTCATGATGAACATTTAAGAAAATAGATATTTCTTATGCCCATCGGGTATCCGTGAAGGCATTCATAAACCACAATCCACAATTAAGTACATGCTAATCGGCCGGTGAATATCTGCATAAGATGTCTATAACAAAGAATATAAGATAACTGATAGATGATGGTTATGGAATGTACCAGAGAGGTGATCCCTTAAAGTACCATTAGGCATGAATTCGTAGACCAGCATCTACACAGAGACAACAAAAAAAATGAGAATATTTTAGCCTCTAAAGAAATTACGGAACATATTGTTATATGAAGACAACACCACCTCGAATAATTTGCATTTTGTGCATTCTAAAATCCAAGTAATTTGGTACCAGTGATCCTATTTGATATTGAGTTCAGATTGCTAATCGATAAATCTTATCAACACACTTCTATTATGGGCCAAGCAATAGTTGAAAGTAATACCACATGTAGTTGTAGTTGTCAAATCGTGAGTGGAAATATCATTTTCTAAATTATGACTCATAATGATTTGTTCACTTTAAAAAAAAAAAATAGAATAGTTTCCTCGTATGAACCTTAAAAGTAAACTCACACAAAGGCTATCACCAAGAAAACAGTCATCAACTACAACTACCCATTCTTTCCGTCACCTCCATCTTCACTGCGGATACTGGATACTGGTAGATGTGTATGATTTTGATTATGTTGATGGCCTACTTTTGAATAAGGGAGGCAGGCTTTTGCTATTATGGTCAGTTGAGATTTATTAGTGTAACGAAGTTTTTTAAAGAAAAAAATCAAAAAACAAATGTGACCCAATAAAGATGCTGCATATACGATTTTGATAACTATGCATGTAATTATGTTTCTGTCTCAATTATACTTATAATGATACTCTGATCTCACACAATTGCAGGAAGTGAGCACACAGAACTAGCTACTAGTAGGTAAGTTGAATATAAAGCATCAGAGTACCTGTTCACCTTCTTCATCACAATATCTAATCAAAGACACCAGGTTTCGATGATGTAACTTTGACAGCAATTCTATCTTTGTAAGAAACTCCTTTTCACCCTGCAGTGATCCCTCCTGAGCATGCTTTATAGCAATGACTGTTCTATCTGCCAGAATACCTTTATACATTTTTTCATACCCGCCTTGTCCGACCTCACTAGAAGTATGGAAGTTCATTGTCGCAAGGGCCATTTCTTGATAAGTGAATTCTTTAACATTATCAATTTTGATAGACATCTTTGATACTGCAATATATGGTGAATTAGAAATTACTATCATGACGAGAGATTACTCTGCAGAGCTCTGCCACGTCAAATGTCTAGTAAATATATTTTGTGTCCACATTTCTTTTCCTCTTCATTTTCTCATGATATACATTATGTTGCAGAAAATATAATGTCAATCTTCAGAAATCATCGGTAATCTGATTTAGAAATAAAGATAGATTAAGTATATAATACTCGACAAATACTCATACATTTGGGGCCCTGATATACTTACATTGGCGTTGTAACGCCCCGAACCCAACCCTACGCTAAAGTCAAGCTCAGACCCGTCACTCGGACAAAGTCTCCTTTGTACCAAGGACAAAACTATTACCTGTAAACATTCACTCAAGACATTTGAACTAAAAACAACAACTTATCTTTTAATATTTCCAAAGCCAAAACACAATCACAAGGCCATCCGAGCCTTGGAGCAACAACATTCTACTTAAGCACACAAGCATGCGAGATAGTTGGTTTTAGCCATAAGTAGTTAAATACAATATAAATTTTAAGTTCCATATATAAAACAATAAACACTCCAAGCATGCAGGAGAAAATTAAAGTCTAGATTCCACTATTACAATCTAACATCTTTCTCTAACATTCTAGTCCACAACTACTAAACATATACACAAGACTCCAAGGTCTCAAAATACAATATTAACAAGAACTCCACGCAAGTAGCACATAAAATCCACCTCAGCACACAAAGTCACAGATTCTGATCTACGTGAACTTCTTCTTCTTCTTCTACCTCTAACAGCTGGGGATTCACCCCAGCTTCTCCTGAAACATTTCAAATGAGGAGTGAGCAACTAAGTTGCCCAGCGAGGGAAGTGATGCAACATGCCAATGTGCAATATGAAATGCAACATAAGAAAACATATACAAGCCACATAAACCAACAAGACAATAAGCCAAGCTATTAATCACTTTAAAAAGGATACGGTTTCACTTCCAAGTCTTCATCCACGAGCCACGAACCACGAGCATCGCTAACATGCTGGCAAACCCCTAACACCAACAATTGGGATACTCCGGATGTATCCCGATCCTACGACCCTTTCTCCCGAGGTAGGTCCATGCCCAGCAGGTGAACCACGCCTCTGGGGTAGTGGAGTATGCCTCAGCGAGAAAGGGAATAGGCACCATGGTAGTCGAGGGAGCACGGCAAGCCCGACGCCGTCCGTGTTTCTCGATGCTACCATGTCCGAAAAGGTTGCGCAACCCCGAGACAAGACACAAGCGATCAAGAAATCACATAACACGTATGAGGGACGACAAAGTAGGCCGCCCTCACAAATATTCACGATATAATTCACACAAGTACGAATATAGTATTAAGATTCCAAAAGTAGCAATCAACATAAACCATTCCCACAACTACTCAAATAGCTTAATTATATCTTGAATATTCAATGCAAGGCAACACAATCCCACAACAAGTTCCAAATGCAACTAAAATGGCTAAAAACTACATTTTCCCTTTCTTTAACCGAGTTTTCTTTCTCCTAAGCATGGTTCAAGATGCCCAAACCATATCCTAGTCTTTCTATATTCTTAATTAAGTCCAAAGGCACCTTTTAAAGTCATTAAAACCCATTTTTGAAGCAAAAGTTCGGGAAAGCCCCGAATGGTTTTGAACTACAACTATACTACCCGAACCCCATTTTCGCGAAATGAAAGCACTAAAGGTGCTTCCTTAGCTCAAGGATACCCGAATCAATGCCCAAACTTGCCTAGATTGCTTAACAAGAAAACCCCCTTTTTAAAGTCGGCTATTTATGCAATTAAATTCGGTTTCGAGTGATTCAACCTCACGTGGCTTTTTAACTAACTTCCCTAGGGTCTAGAGCACCCTAATTGAAGCATCAATTTTAGCTAATTAGCAATTTTTCTCAAAACCCTAATTCTAGGCACTATTCATCATCTCTTTGATCAATCTCAAATTTCAACCATTAACTTTGTTATCAAATCTCAAAAGTTAACTCTATAGGTATCAAATAACTCATAGAAAGCATTCATAACAAGTTTTATAGCTAATATCAACAAATCAAGAAAATTTAACATAAGAGCATAAACTTTAAAAGAAATGAAATGCATCTCCCTCACAATTTTTGAAGACAATGAAGCTTGTTGAAAACCCTAGGTTGCTCAAAATCTTCCCAAGATCAAGCTAGGAGCTCAAGGTGCAAGAATGTTGAAGCAATTTTCTCCATTTTTTCCCTTGAGTGGGTCGGCCAAGCATGAGGACATGGAGGGCATTTTTGCTTTTGTTTTGATGACAAGTTTGTTTTATTTCTTTTATTTCATGAGTTAGTTATATTATATATTGTGCATAATCAATAATCTAAGCTTATTAGTCTCAAAAACTTGTTCAACTAAGGCTAATTGCAATTTCAAATGCTTTTTAATTGAGACTAACACTATTCTAACGTAACACTATTCAAAGGTCACGGAAAACATTTTCCAAACGTACACTCCTAAGCTCGAAAGTTCAAAACAAAAATTTCTCGGTTCCTTTTAAATATCATATGACCTAGAAAAAATTTAAAATCAAACTTTTGAAATAGTCAAAAATATTATGAATAGTAACCCTAATAAAAACAATTAAGTAAGAAAGATGATGCACGTAGAAATGCGCACATAGATATGCAACAGGTATAAATAAATTTATGGTAAAATTCTCGGGTGTCACACCCTCTCCCCCTTAAACTAATTGCGTCCTTGCAATTCTTACATGATTCGGCAAAGAGTTCCGGATACTTCTCTATGATCTGGTCTTCTCGCTCCCAAGTGGCATCCTCAATCCCATGATGATCCCAAAGAACTTTTACCATAGGAATACTTTTAGTTCTAAGTTCTTGAATTTTTCGGTCAACCACTCGAAGAGGTTTCTCAACATATGCTAAGGACTCATCAATCTCCAACGGCTTCGACTCAATAATATGCGACATATCAGGATTATATTTCCTCAACAGTGACACATGAAAGACATCATGAATCTGACCCAAACTCGAAGGTAATGCCAATCTGTAAGCTAAATCCCCAACTTTCTCAGTGATTTCAAATGGTCCCACGTATCTAGGGCTAAGTTTACCTCATTTTTCGTGCCGAATCAAACCTTTTCGTGGAGAGACTTTCAAGAAAACACGATCACCCTTAGAAAATACTAAGTCCCGTCGACGTCTATCAGCATAATTCTTCTGTCGACTCTGAGTTGTAAGCATCCTTTTCTTTATAAGTCTCACATTATCTACCATTTTGATTATCTCAGGAAGAATAGCGGGATCAACTGTTTTCATCTCACCTACCTCATCCCAATACAACGGAGACCAACATTTCCTCCCATAAAGTGCCTCGTAGGGTGTCATGCCAATAGTAGCCTGATAACTATTATTGTAAGCAAACTCCGCTAAAGGTAGGTATTTCTCCTAATTCTTGCCAAAATCTAGAACACAGGCTCTCAACATATCTTCCAGTATCCTGATAGTCCTCTCTGACTGGCCATCCGTCTACAGGTGATAGGCAGTACTAAACCTCAAATTAGTCCCTAAAGCCTTTTGTAGTTTCTGTCAGAACTGTGATGTAAACCGAGGATCCCTGTCTGACACTATCTGAGATGGAACTCCATGTAGTCTCACAATATTTTCAACATATAGCTCGGCCAATTTATTGAGAGAATCTATTTTCTTTGTAGCAATAAAATGTGAACTCTTTGTCAACCTGTCTACTACAACCCACACAGAATCATTACCTCGTGGTGATCTCAGCAAATCCGACACAAGATCCATAGTAACCTGATCCCATTTCCATACCAGAATCTCCAATGGCTGCAACAATCCTGCCGGCCTCTGATGTTCTGCTTTAACTTTCTGACAAGTCAAGCACTTAGCTACATAATCAGCTATCTCTTTCTTCATGTTGTTCCACCAGAAGTTCTGTTTTAAATCTCTGTACATTTTAGTACTTCCAGGATGAATTGTGTATTTAGAAGCGTGAGCCTCAACAAGAATCTCATCTTTCACAGTCGAATCACTAGGAATGCAAATTCTGCTCCTGTACTTGAGAAGTCCATCATCATGCAACTTAAAGTCGGACTCTCCCCCTTTTGACTTCTCTAAAAGCTTCAATAGCTGAGAATCTGATTGTTGCGCTTCTCTGATTCTAGATAGCAATAAATATTGGATTTGCAGACTAGCAAATTGAATACCTGATCTAGAAGCCTCTGGTTTCCACAAACAAAGCTCTTCTACAATCTCCCAATCCTTGATTATCAAACTGGCCACAGAAGCTTTTCGGCTCAGTGCATCTGCAACAGTATTAGCTTTTCCCGACAAATAACTAATGGTACAATTATAATCATTTAACAGTTCAAGCCAACGCCTTTGCCTCATATTCAGATCTTTTTGAGAAAACAGGTATTTTAAACTTTTATGGTCAGTAAATATTTCAAATTTGTTACCCCATAAATAATGACGCCATTTCTTCAAAGCAAAGACAACAGCTGCAAGCTCCAAATCATGTGTAGGATAATTGAGTTCATATGGTTTCAATTTCCTAGAGGCATATGCTATCACTTTACCATTTTGCATAAGAATACAACCCAAGCCTTCTTTCGAAGCATCACTATAAATCACCATGTTCTCAGTCCCCTCAGGCAAGGCAATGATAGGTGCAGTGGTAAGTCTCTTTTTCAACTCCTGGAAACTGGCTTCACATTTATCATCCCAATTAAACACAATTTTCTTCTGAGTTAATGTAGTCAAAGGTCCTACAATTTTTGAAAAATCTTTAACAAATCGCCTATAATAGCCCGCTAGACCCAAGAAACTACGGACTTTCGTGACAGTTTCAGGTCTTTTCCACGACATAACCACCTCAATTTTAGCACGATCAACATATATTCCCTCCTGTGAAATGATATGACCTAAAAAGGCAACCTATTTCAATCAGAATTCGCATTTGCTAAATTTGGCAAACAATTTGTGTTCTTGCAGGGTTTGAAGCACAATTCTCAAATGTTTTTCATGCTCTGACTCAGATTTAGAGTATACTAATATATCATCAATAAAAATCACAACAAACTGATCAAGATAGGGTCGAAATACCCTCTGTATCAAATCTATAAAAGCGGCTGGAGCATTTATCAACCCGAATGGTAAAACAACAAACTCATAATGGCCGTACCTGGTTCTAAATGCCGTCTTAGGAACATCCTCTTTTCGGATCCTCAACTGATAATAACCCTACCTCAAATCAAATTTCGAAAACACAACAGCACCCTGTAGCTGATCAAACAACTCCTCAATTAAGGGCAAAGGATATTTATTTTTCACCGTTACCTAATTAAGACCTCGATAATATATGCACAATCGCAGAGTACCGTCTTTCTTTTTCACAAATAACACGGGAGCATCCCACGGTGACGAACTAGGCTGAATAAAACCTTTCTCAAGTAAACCTTGTAGCTGAATTTTCAATTCTTGTAACTCAGGGGGAGACATTCTATACAGGGTTCTCGAGATAGGACTAGTTCCCGGCAAAAAGTCAATCACAAATTCAATCTCCCTATCAGGTGGTAATCCAGGCAACTCCTCAGGGAAAACCCTCGGAAACTCTCTTATAACAGGTACTTCATTCAATTTCAATTTATCTCCAGGCTGATTAATTAAATAAGCTAAGTATGCATCATAGCCTTTACTCAACATTTTAGTAGCTTTAATGGAAGATATAATATGAGTTCCAGTAGACTTTCGACTCCCAGTTACTTTAATAACAGGTTGGTTAGGTACTTCTAAAGTTAAAACTTTCCTTCTACAGTCCAAACATGCATAATATCGCCCCAACCAATCCATCCCCAAGATAACTTCAAAGTCCCGAAATGGCATGATTATCAAGTCAATAGTATACATGTAACCCTCAATGCAAATATTACAATCTTTACACACAGACTCCGTAACAAATTTAGTACCCATAAGATTATCTACTTCAATCACATACGACAGTTTATCAACTTTTAATGTAGCAGACTGTGCACATGCAGGAGTAATGAATGAATGTGTAGCCCCGGTGTCAATCAAAACTACTACCGGCTGACTATTAATAAGAAAAATACCTTCCACCACCACTGTAGTCTCTGGAAGCTCCTCCTGGTCGAGTGCAAATACCCGTGCCTGACCTCGCGGTACAGTGGCTGCTCCTGAAGCTCTAGTTTGGGCACCCTGGCCTAAAGTCTGACCCTGACCAAATTTAAACTTGGGACAATCTTTAACTCTGTGCTGATCACTGCCACAACCTGTACAACGGCCCAATTTCCTCCAACACTCAGCCTCTGTGTGGCCCTTACGGTTACAATGAGTACACTGTAGATTCTTCTTAGTAGCAGCTCCTCCTGTAGGGGCCCTATAAGTAGATGTGGCAGAACTACCCTGCTGAGATCTAGCAGTCACTGGTCGAGTCTGTGACTATCCCTGTGGCTGGTTCTGAGCTGGTCTCGGCTGTGACTGTACTTGAAGTGGTCCTGGATAACTCTGGGTTTGCCTAGGCTGCTGAGTCTGAGCAGGCTGCTGATACTGCCTCTGATAACCCTGACTCTAAGACTGAAACTGACGTTTGCTTGACTGACTAGACTGAGCTAATACATTTGCCTTACGTTTCTTATATCTCGATGCAGCCCTGACTACTGCAGCATAGTTCGGGTAATCTTGCGAAGACAAGATAAGCATGATGTCACTCCTCAACCTTGTGATAAATCTCTAGATCTTCACATCCTCCGGCTGAACCAAAGCTGGCACATATCGAGATAGTCTCGTAAAGGTAGCCTCATACTGGTCTACAGTCATGTTCCCCTGTTTCAAAGCTATAAATTTATCATGATGTCTCTCACGGGTTACCACCGATACATATTTATCTCGAAACTCACGAACAAAGTCAGCCTATACATGCTGAACCCTCTCGGCATCCCATTTCTCTCTAATAGTGTGCCACCACGCCTCGGCATCACCCTCCATTAAAAAGGCAGCATAGGTGATCTTTCTTTCATCGTCGCACTCAAGTATCGCAGCTACTTTCTTGAACTTACTCAACCACATCTTTGTTTTCATATCATCAGGCTCGCCATAAAAACTATA
This sequence comes from Ehretia macrophylla, assembly GCA_037974665.1. Classification (NCBI taxonomy): domain Eukaryota; kingdom Viridiplantae; phylum Streptophyta; class Magnoliopsida; order Boraginales; family Ehretiaceae; genus Ehretia; species Ehretia macrophylla. The sequence goes on along the minus strand of CM075782.1, from coordinate 36,885,660 downwards.
TGCTCCGTGATGCAGGAATTTATCAAACAAGTTACCCCGTGCTGTACCACTGCCCTCTGCCCTAGCAGCCTGATTACCTCTGCCGGCACCTGCTATACCCTGCTGAACCACAAACTGAGCAATGATATTCATTGTAGTGGCCATTGTGGCTAAAATCTGGGCATTACTCGGTTCCTGACCTTGTGGTACATCCCCGGCGGCCCCAGCACCTTGCCCCGGTACATCCTGTTTGGGAGCTTCCTCCGGCTCTCTCCGTGGTCTACCCCGTCTCCTCATTACAATGCTAGAAGAACATAATATTATAATAGGCAAATAAACTATGCAAAGATAATGTACACATCATTTTCAAACATTTTACTCACATAAGAAGCACATAAAACACTTAATAACATTTAACACTAACTTTTCTTATTCTCATCATGTCATCCTTTATCATTCCTTTTTATGCTAGCTTGTCTTTTATCTAAGTACTTAAACAATTAAACACTCACATATTTAAATAATTCACTTTCACATATAGACCACTACCCACATGCCAAAGAATTTAACCCGGCTTCAAGCATTCTAGTAGCTCTGATACCACCTAAAGTGTAACGCCCCGAACCCAACCCCACGCTAAAGTCAGGCTTGGACCCGTCACTCGGACAAAGTCTCATCTGTACCAAGGACAAAACTGTTACTTGTAAACATTCACTCAAGACATTTGAACTAAACAACAACTTATCTTTTAATATTTCCAAAGCCAAAACACAATCACAAGGCCATCCGAGCCTTAGAGCAACAACATTCTACTTAAGCACACAAGCATGCAAGATAGTTGGTTTTAACCATAAGTAGTTAAATACAATATAAATTTTAAGTTCCATATTTAAAACAATAAACACTCCAAGCATGCAGGAGAAAATTAAAGTCTAGATTCCACTATTACAATCCAACATCTTTCTCTAACATTCTAGTCCACAACTACTAAACATATATACAAGACTCCAAGGTCTCAAAATACAATATTAACAAGAACTCCACCCAAGTAGCACATAAAATCCACCTCAGCACACAAAGTCACGGATTCTGATCTACATGAACTTCTTCTTCTTCTTCTACCTCTAACAGCTAGGGATTCACCTCAGCTTCTCCTGAAACATTTCAAATGAGGAGTGAGCAACTAAGTTGCCCAGCGAGGGAGGTGATGCAACATGCCAACGTGCAATATGAAATGCAACACAAGAAAACATATACAAGCCGCATAAACTAACAAGACAATAAGCCAAGCTATTAATCACTTTAAAAAGGATACGGTTCCACTTCCAAGTCTTCATCCACGAGCCACGAACCACGAGCATCGCTAACATGCCGGCAAACCCCTAACACCAACAATTGGGATACTCCGGATGTATCCCGATCCTACGACCCTTTCTCCCGAGGTAGGTCCATGCCCAGCAGGTGAACCATGCCTCTGGGGTAGTTGAGTATGCCTCAGCGAGAAAGTGAATAAGTACCATGGTAGTCGAGGGAGCACGGCAAGCCCGACGCCGCCCATGTTTCTCGACGCTACCATGCCAAAAAGGTTGCGCAACCCCGAGACAAGACACAAGCGATCAAGAAATCACATAACACGTATGAGGGACGACAAAGTAGGTCGCCCTCACAAATATTCACGATATAATTCACACAAGTACGAATATAGCATTAAGATTCCAAAAGTAGCAATCAACATAAACCATTCCCACAACTACTCAAATAGCTTAATTATATCTTGAATATTCAATGCAAGGCAACACAATCCCACAACAAGTTTCAAATGCAACTAAAATGGCTAAAAACTACATTTTTCCTTTCTTTAACCGAGTTTTCTTTCTCCTAAGCATGGTTCAAGATGCCCAAACCATATCCTAGTCTTTCTATATTCTTAATTAAGTCCAAAGGCACCTTTTAAAGTCATTAAAACCCATTTTTGAAGCAAAAGTTCGGGAAGGCCCCGAATGGTTTTGAACTACAACTATACTACCCGAACCCCATTTTCGCGAAACGAAAGCACCAAATGTGCTTCCTTAGCTCAAGGATACCCGAATCAATGCCCAAACTTGCCCGGATTGCTTAATGAGAAAAACCCCCTTTTTAAAGTCGGCTATTTATGCAATTAAATTCGGTTTCGAGTGATTCAACCTCACGTGGCTTTTCAACTAACTTCCCTAGGGTCTAGAGCACCTAATTGAAGCATCAATTTTAGCTAATTAACAATTTTTCTCAAAACCCTAATTCTAGGCACTATTCATCATCTCTTTGATCAATCTCAAATTTCAACCATTAACTTTGTTATCAAATCTCAAAAGTTAACTCTATAGGCATCAAATAACTCATAGAAAGCATTCATAATAAGTTTTATAACTAATATCAACAAATCAAGAAAAATTAACATAAGAGTATGAACTTTAAAAGAAATGAAATGCATCTCCCTCACAATTTTTGAAGACAATGAAGCTTGTTGAAGACCCTAGGTTGCTCAAAACCCTCCCAAGATCAAGCTAGGAGCTCAAGGTGCAAGAATGTTGAAGCAATTTTCTCCATTTTTTCCCTTGAGTGGGTCGGCCAAGCATGAGGACATGGAGGGCATTTTTTGCTTTTGTTTTGATGACAAGTTTGTTTTATTTCTTTTATTTCATGAGTTAGTTATATTATATATTGTGCATAATCAATAATCTAAGCTTATTAGTCTCAAAAACTTGTTCAACTAAGGCTAATTGCAATTTCAAATGCTTTTTAATTGAGACTAGCACTATTCTAACGTAACACTATTCAAAGGTCACGGAAAATATTTTCCAAACGCACACTCCTAAGCTCGAAAGTTCAAAACGAAAATTTCTCGGTTCCTTTTAAATATCATATGACCTAGGAAAAATTTAAAATCAAACTTTTGAAACAGTCAAAAATATTATGAATAGTAACCCTAATAAAAACAATTAAGCAAGAAAGATGATGCACGAAGAAATGCGCACATAAATATGCAACAGGTATAAATAAATTTATGGTAAAATTCTCGGGTGTCACATGTGTCTTCTTGAAACTACTTGGTTTTTCCTCATATAGAATCTAAAGATAAGAAGCGAGACAAATACAGAAAGTGTAAGTGAAGTTGCAATTGCCCCTAGGACAATGCCGGCTATAGCACCCTTGCTTAAACCAGAAGCTGGAGAAGGGAAAGTTACTGCAACGAAAGGAAGAATTGTTACACACCTTAAAAGGAAAGGTCACATACATCGATATAACTTGAACATCAATATAACTTGAACAGTATTTGTTGTATCACTGACACATAAAAAAGAACTTACAATAAGACCAACCAGAATTAAATCCAGAAAACAACCACTGAAAACGAACCTAACTTGGCATTTGCTATAAACCAAAACCCACCCCCAAAAGCAACAGAACACATACCAGAAATCGGCCAAGGACAACACTCATATACAAACCAGATGTTAACACAAACAAGCAGTTATAGAATAGTCAAGTGATTTAATATTTTATCAGATTTTACCGATTTGAACAAGTTATATCATTCTAGAAACATCATAGATAAACCAGTTAGTGTCCTCTTATGACATATAACCGTGTCATTACCAGGAAAACCGTCACCATTACACATATGCAAAGAAAATTAGACTGCACATACTTCTAAAAGGACACCGTAATATGTTTATTTCATCCGTAAGGCCAATCTACAAATCCCATCAAAGTTGGCTCCAGACTTTGACATCTACATGATAGACAATATTAAATTCTAGAACAAGGTTCTCTTCCATCCACCTTCTACAACAAAATAATGCAATTTAGAGAGTATGGTTATAAAAGATATGGACCTCTTCCACCAGCAAAAAGGAGGCAATTATCATGCTATGGACTATTATTCGAAAAACCAAAGCAGAACATGTGGAGTGAGATGAGATAAGGAGACAAACCATCCTCGTAAGGTCCTCTAAGTGTGAAATTGAGAAGTTCATAAGGTCCATACAAGTCATAATCAGGAATTTCCCATCCTGTGAACATGCTTCGAATTCTAGAAACCTCACTGACGTTGAACTTATAGTTGCTGTTATCAATGTATACTAGAAAAAGCTTAAAGTACATCCTCAACCGTGGGCCAATTTCCCATGCAGATGAATTAATGTCAAGCTGATAACGATTCAGTTTGAGACCATTGGTTAGATACGTTTCAAAATCAGATTTGTATGGCTCAAAGTTTGTGAACCCTGGACTCTTCAAACGATAATCGACAAGCAAAGGTGCAGCACAAAAACAAGTTACAGTAGATGGTGGGGCATATTCATAAGGAGGTGGGCATGATTGAGGTTGACAACTGCTGAAGTTTCCCGGTGTCGGGAGATTAATAAGAGAGCTCAAATCTAATTGGTAATGATTGACATCTTGATCAGGGGATCCACATAACTGAATTAGGTTCACATTGGAGCATATAGGGTTTCCTTGAAGCCTGAAAATGTTTAGAAAAAGATCAAATATCATATTAAAATTTCAGATATACTTGCAGGCAATTCAGCTTATAGGTAGATTATTTGCAAATTTGCAACCTAACAGAGACATTTGTAGGGAGGAAAAGATTGCCAGAAATGTTTGATAAATTGTTGTTCTGCAAATCCCTGCAATGTCAAGAAGCACTAGTGATTTAGTAAGAAAACATATTTATTTTAATACATAAGGTTATCAAATTCCTGTAGAAATGTGAATAGTAGATGGAGAAAGAAAAAGAGAGTATTCCAGACCACAAAATTTAAATCTTATTTGATCCTAAAGGACTATTAGATGCTTGGGAGTTGAGATAAAAACAATATTCATGGAGGGAGGGAGAAACAGAGAATTGGATCCAGTTCCTGACCCCAAGCGAAGGAGAGGTGCTGGTGGAAAGTTTATTATGACACACCGACTTTTTACATTTTAGGTCTTACAAGGTAATTGTCTCAGTTCCATTAAGCGTCCTATTTTGCCAAATGATGGATGGAACAGAACCATTTAATGAATTGTTTGCAAGTGACCTGCAATTGGAACAAAACATGATTAAGCTTATATGTTTCCTCGAGTATTTCAGGAAAGGCAAAGTTAACGTAGCTAAACCGATTGTCAATGCAGAGTGGGCATTAAACCTTGTACTAACAAGAGAAAGCATATGCATAACATGTGCAAACTACATCTTTGGAACAGAAAATCAATGCAGATAGGGTTGAAAATGCTTACAATTTTTGCAGATGGGGAAGACTTGAGAAATTGGCTGGAATACTTCCAGTAAGGTCGTTGAATGATAGATCACTGCAGAGTCAAAACAAATAAAATTACTATAAAAAAGGTAGTATAAAGATGAAATTTCCAAGACTTGATTTTTTTCCTTATGATCGTAGATGTACAGATAATCAGAATGTAAATTAGATTAAGCCTTAACAAAATCGAAGATCAATTACTTACATAGTTGTGATATTGTCAGACAACTTATCTGGCGGAATGGATCCATTAAGCTGGTTGAAGCTTAGGTCTCTGCATTATTGTACTATCGGTTAGAATATGAAGTTCCTGTAACAGCATGTACTGATAGAAAAATATGTGACTGGCAAATTGTCTTCCAGCAATTGCAAGCTAATCCATATTTAGCGTCAATTTAGCAATTCGAGGAGGAACTACTATAACATTAAATGATTCTACATAGATGGGTGAAGAGATGATTAATGCCTTAATCAACATTCATATTATCATATGCATACAGAGTTACAGATAAGTGATTTGAGGTATCTTGCTGAGATTTGGGATTGGCCCTTGCAAGCTGCAGTTTCTGAGACTCCTGACATGAGCAATTTAATTGTTAGCAATCTTAGCTTAAACAACTCCAAATATTTTTCAACTTATATGCAGGTATTCTCACCCTCATCTTCCGATACGAAGCTTTAAAAAACAATAAAATTATTGGGATAGAATTTAGTTTAGCCATCCCGATCATCAAATGCTAGGCATTTAAAATCAAATATTGCCTACGGATCAGAGTTTAAAAGAAGCGGAGAAAACCCTTATCATGGTATCCAATTCCAGCAACAAAATACAGTTCTAGAACTTATTAAGAAGACGTGGTCGACAAGGTTGCTTGTAGTGACAACGAGGTATTATTTCCATTAAGAGAACATAAAAGGAACCTCCACATTTCCAGATAAAAGGAAAAAAATTTCTCTTGATACATGCGGTCACACATTATATAACCTTTTACCTCAATAAGTAATATTAGAGCCCTACCTGTATAATAATTTAAAACAAATAGAGTGGACATAAGGCCTCAAACCCTTTTGAATTAGCTCATAAGCCAACTTTGATCTTTTCAACTATATACTTGCCCATTAAACAACTCATTTCTAGCTATTGTGTCTGATTTTTTATTTTTCATCAACCTTACTTATACGGATCTTTTTGCATAATTTTAAAGTATCCAACATGACAAATGTTCACATAATGTTGTGGATAATTTCATATGGATCAAGAACTAGTTCATTGTTCATATGGTGTAGGCATGATTGAAAATATGAAAATGCACAAAGTGTTTGGATTGAGTAAAATGGTGGAAAAGAAAGGAGAAAAGGATTTGAATTGATAGTAAGGAGAAAGGAAACAAAGGGATTAAAAAATCTCTTGCACTATGTTTGGATTCTTTTTTTTTTTTTTTTTTTCAACATAAAAGAATGGAAGGGGAAGGATTGCGTTTGAATTCAACTATGGAAAGTGCCTATACCTGATGACTTAAGTCGCTTTTCTCATTTCTTTGCTGACCCATAATACAAAAAGTACGTCGTCAGAGTGAGTGCGTTTTACTAAAAAGTCAAACTTTAAACTCTACTCCTTCGTCTAATTGTCCGCATCGGATCTCAGGTTCTCTATTAAACTCCTTAAATAGGGTTCTTTTCACCTTTCCCTCAAGGTACTTGTATGCTATCGGTCATTGAGGAATACTTAAGTTTAAAGTGTGGTCTCCCTTTCTCACGTAAAAGCAATTAGAATTTGAATATGTCGCGTTTTACTAGGAATGATCGAACCATAGGAACAAATCTACAGGGCTATCATCTTCTTAGGCCATATCTTCCAATCTTTTCATAGTTGCAGTTTACTACACCCGCTCCTTCTAGAAAAGGGTGGTCGCTTGAAAGCTTACCTTATTATTAGAGAAAGGTTTGAAACTCATCTTTGTTTTGGAGTTTTCACCCCAACTTAGGTTAGGAGATCCTTAGACCCTAGTTTGCTACTGAAATCACAATAGATTTTTGGGATTGAATAATCATTAACGAGAGAATTCAATATCTCAAATATGGGATTTATGTAGGGAAAGAAAAATATGGATAAGTCGGCTTTAATAGTGTCTATTACGTTTACATAATATTTTAGATATATTCTTAACATAATAAATCTAAGTAACTTGTTGTTTAAAATTGTTCTTTCATTTCATTTCTCCAATGAAAACAAAGAATCATAGTCCCTTGTTATTTTTAATTTTTAATTTTTGTGTTTAGAATCCAAACAAGAAAACTCATTTCTTTTCACCTCTTTTATGTTTTTTTCTTTTATCTTACTTCTCTTTCTTTTCCTTCACAAATCCAAACATAGCATTTATGAGGTCATTTTGTTTCTCAAAATTGAGGGTAAAGGAAACAAACGTGCCGATAGTGTGCAGAAAGACAAAAATACCCATATCATAACAAAAAATATTATCCTCTCCTTATTATTGCTTTTGATACATTAATAACTTGGGTAAAATGCACATGACCCCCATATACTTTTGTAAAGCTACATAGTACCCCCGTGGTTTTAAAAGTGTATGGTATCCCTCAATAGTTTCTAAAACTAAGCATAGTAGTCCATCCTGTTATAAAACCTGTCTATTTTAATGAAAAGTGTGATACACACGCATCAAATGTGATTATTCAAGATGTTTTTTTGCTTAATTTATTAATTGTTTAGACAAAAATACCTTTATATGACACATATTTTTTTTAGGGTTGAAAAATAGATTTTTTGTTCAAACAATTAATAATTTAAGTAAAAAAACCTTGAATAATCGCATTTGATGCACGTGTATCATACTATCTGTTAAAATAGGCATATTTTTTGACGGATGAGGCTACTGTGATTAGTTTTAGAAACCACATAGGGTACCGTGCACTTTTAAAATCACAGCGGGTGTTGGGCAAATTTGTAAAAGCACAGGGTCCTGTGCACTTTACCCAAATAACTTCATATCTAAAATTATTTATTTCTTTCCTATCCTTTTCCAATCTAAACAAGAAAGCATAAAATTTTTCGTTTTCTTACTTTTCTCTAATATTTTATACTATTTAAACGTGGAATCGCTTTTCCTTTCTTTTCCTTTACGAATCCAATTATAATTCAAGTGTGCTAAGTATAATCCTGCCGAATGATCTTGTTGAGTGTGAAAATTATATGTGAGACCCACTCCTATCTCTTAGTTATATAATCGATTTAATATGAAAAATGTGTAACAAATCCACTCATAGCTCACAATCGTGGCATCCATTTACCATATGAATATCCTGTCCCTAATATCTATAGGCCAACTCCAACAGTTTCTTTATTTTTTTTCTTACATGTAGAGAATTTGAACCATTTCCCTACATTTAGGGATTTTTTATTTCAGTTTCACTCCAACAACTTCCCTATATCTTATTTCAGATAATCCGTATTTCAGTTTCACTCCAACACCTTCCCTATTTTAAGAATTCCCTATTTTTATTTTATTCCAAAATTTCTCGTTATTTTAATTAAACATATTATTTTAATTTAAAAAATTTTATTAAACTTTTTTTTATTTATATTTGTTAATTATTTATGTTGATTTTTAATTAAACATATTATTTTAATTTCCTAATTGGATTTAGGGATACTTGTAGGGATTTTTTCACTATCTCTACATATAAAGATATTAAATCTATATGTAGAAATATTGAAAGTACAATGTAGGGATCCCTATATGTAGAAATAGTTGTACGAATGTTATTAGAGATAAATTTCTCCTACGATATCTCAACATGTCGGGTAAATGAGGATGTTAGAAATGAGTTGGAGATGGGGTAAGAGTACCAAGTGTGAACTTGGATATTCTTTGTTTCCTCAGTCACTTTCAGAATTCAATAATCATCCATCTTCACCTTGATAGCGTCAAAAAAACAACTCCCTCCAAAAAGTCAAATACAACAAAGCCCAAATACATAAACAAAACCAACAAAAGTAGCCAAGTAGCCAACTAGCCACCCTTTTTTTTTTTTTTTTTTGCTCAGGCACGAGGTATCCCCACACCCTTTGCGGGGTGGGACTAATCCCCGTTCGGGGCGGGAGGAAATGACCCCTGGCCACGAGCTGCTTCCAGAGGGTTTCGAACACCTGACCTTTGGCCAGCACGAGTTCGCCCTACTGGTGATCCATTTACCATTTGAACCACAGCTCGTGGTTAACTAGCCACCCTTTCTAAACGTCAATCTGTAAAAACTTATTTTAAACTGCTAAAGAAAAAGATGGCTGCTTTGCGCTGCTCTCATCACCTATTCTATCCAACTCTTCCCATGTCTCCAATGGCCATTCAAGTCAACCCCATTTACCTTTTCTTTTTCTTATACCAGCAAAGAAAACTTCCACATATCCCAAAACTCAGTTTCTTCATCATCATCATTTCTCTTAGTAAGTTTTTTCCCGAGTTTCGTGTATCGAACTACTTTCTTGGCTAGCCATTGTTTTTTAAACGCTTTTTAATTGCTTGTTTATCTTCAAACTAAAGTAGGTGCGACCCTTCTCTAGACTCGTATGTAGCGAGGACTTAGTGCATTGTACTACCATTTTTTTTCATTTCAAAACATGCTTTGTTCTTTTTCATTTTTTTTAGTAGTTGTTGTCTTTGTTTGATCTTTGCTGATTCTTGCTGGATCATCTTCTTCAAATTGTTTAACTTCAATTTCTTGGTATGTTAATTATGTTGAAAAACTATGTCTATATGCAAATTTAGTAGTTTTTCTTGAAACATGCTTCATTATTTTTTCATTCTCTATTTCAAGTTTTTTTTTTGTTTTGGTTCATTGTTGATTCTTGCTAGATCATCTTCTTCAATTAGTTCAAACTTTAATTTTTTTAGAATTTGTTATGTTAATTATATTGAAAAACCGTGTCTACATGTTACATTTAGTAGTTTTTTGGTGATCATGTGGAAGTCCCTAATATTTTCTGAGCTTTATAGGGTGTACATGTAAGAGATGTTTGAAAGTTTTGGACAAATGGGAACTTCTAGGATGCATCAGTCACAAAGATTAGTCATTGTGGTGGTCTTGATGGTCAGCTTGCGTTGCATTTCATTTCTTAGAGGGGCTACTGGCCAGGTTACTGATCCTTCAGAAGGTAATTTTTCTCTTTTGTTGTGGGTAACATCTTTGTTTATTCTTAGGCAAGATTCTAGTTTAATTCCATGTGTTTACGTTCTTTTTGTTAGAATAAATACAATAATGTACGTAATAATGTTTATATTCTAACACTTTTGTCGTTGCTGCCTTTTGTTGTTTAGATGAGAGCACAAAGTTGAATCATTCTAAAAAAATGTAGGATGTCAGGATAGAAATCACATTGTGTTGTCCTTACTGGCTTCATCTGCCAGACTGGTAGGATAGTTATTTGCGTGTGATCTGCGAGGATATGCACTCTTTTTCTCTCAGAGCAAATGGAGCTCAAAACATTGGGCTAGAGAAACATTTCTCTCCAGAAATAGGATTTTCTTACATATATCGCTATGTTAAAAATATTTGAAAGTAGACCTGGACGTACTTCATTCTATGGTCGATTGATATTGGTTTTATCATGATGTGGAACACGATTAAAATGAGTTCATAAAAAGGATTGACAAAATTAAACTCAAGAAGAAGAACAAATAAACCTTCTCAAGAACCCTACTTTGGGGCCTTAAATCTTTACACGAGGATGCGTTATGGACGAGTACTATATATGGTTGCGAAGATCTCATGAAGTACAACAAGTTCATAACAAGAATCGGCTTTAAATCTCACCTAAAGATAATTTTCTAGTTGCCCAAGTTTCTCATTTATTATATTTCTTATGTTGTAAATAGTACTATTGTTATGAATAGTACTATTTGGTTGTTTTCTCCCACATAGGAAGTTTAGGAAATCTTTAGTCCTAAGAGCTCCTATAAATAGATAGCTCCCCAAGCTCAATAAACACACCTCAATCAATACAAAGCTAGTATTGTATACTTCCTCTCTAGCATTCTAGAGTTGTAATATTTAAATTTTCATTCTATCAATGACATTTTGCTAGAACGAATCTAGTGTTTCACTTTCGTTCTGCGTCAGTTGGCACCAAAACTAAGTTCGAGAGTCCTAGTTTAGAGGGTTGTAGTTGTAATTGAGCTGTATGCTTTGCACTTGCCACTAATAGTGGACCCTGTGCATCAGAAAGCTTGATTGGTCAATTGAGTCGTATGCTCTGCACTTGCCTCGTATAGTGGATCCTGTGCATCAGAAAATTCGACCGATTAAATTACAAACCTATAAGCCAGAGAAGATGGCATCCAAGAACAACAATGGCGGTGTGACAACGTCGACATCAAACATTGATGGTAGCAGCCATAGCAGAGGCGAAGGCGGCCATCCTATTGACAGTGATCGAGGGATGGAGGCCCTTTGGACGGCGATACAAGCTCAAGAAGAAAAGGTGACCCGTGAACTCCGAGAGATTCGCGACATCCTTTCCAACTTGAGCCTAAACGCCAACAGGGCTCGTGACAATGGTGGGATCAATCGTGCCAGAGAAGATGCTCGTGGCCAACCTATCAATTAACGCGACCTTGCAATTCGTCATAAGCAACCGGCCTATGAAGATGAATCTGATGAAGAGCTCCTAAACTACCGAGGAATCAACCAAACACAACCACGAGCTAGAAATCAACCACAACATCCTCATCAACATGGTTTTGCTCGACATCGCAGACCACCAACATATGAAGAGGAATCTGACAGTGACGAAGAAATAAATCAAAGGCATCAACATGCACCTAGGAGAGGACAAGGATTCGACGAATATTGTCCTAAAGCCGACATTCCCAACTTCAACAGCGATCTTAATATTGAAGCATTTCTTGATTGGTGCTATGAAGTTGAAAAATTCTTTGACATGATGGATGTACCGGAGGACAAACAAGTAAAACTAGTCGCTTACAAATTAAAGGGCGGTATAACTGCTTAGTGGGACACCTTGCAAAACAATAGAAGGCGACAAGGAAAAGCACCCGTTCGGACTTGGAGAAAGATGAAACAACAACTAAAAGGAAGATTTTTTCCTCCAGATTATGAACAATACTTGTTCCAACAATACCAAAATTGTAGCCAGGGTCATCGATCAGTGAGAGAATACACTGATGAATTTTTGCGCCTTACTGCTAGGTGCAATATATCAGAGTCGAAGAAACAGCAAACATCACGATACCTCAACGGCTTGAAATTTACAATCCTAGAGAGGATGACATTAGATCCAATATGGACCGTTGATGAAGGTTATAACATGGCATTAAAGGCAGAAATGCTTTTGGCTCGTCCTTCCACTCGACAAGTTCCTTTTGCACGAGTTAGTTCGAATCCTGACAGAGGCAAACAAGTTGCAGAAGAAGCAACTCGTCCTTCTGCTCAAAATACAAGCACTAGCAATCAAGGGGTGGCCAAATCAATTAGATAGACATCGAATACCACCCGACCCAATAATCCATATGCTAGGCCAACAATTGAAAAATGTTTCAAATGTGGAGAACCTGGTCATCGTTCCAATGAATGCCGAGCTCGCAAGTCTGTCAATCTAGCAGACTATGATAATGAGTGTGATGAAGAAGCTGAATACAATAATGATGATGACTTGGAGGATGCTGAAATTGCAGACGAAGATGTAGAACAAGTGATGTGTGACGTGTGTCATTCAACGATTATTGTACACTACGAAACAAGAAGACTCATCCCAACACAAACGCATCTTTCATTCAAAATGCAGTATTCAAGAAAATGTATGCAACCTTATAATTGACAACGGGAGTTGGGAGAATATTGTTTCAAGAGCTTTGGTGAATCACTTGAAGCTGCCCACAGAACCTCATCCAATACCATACGAGATTGGGTGGGTCAAGAAATGACCTTCAATAAAGGTCACAGAGGTGTGCAAAGTTCCTATTTCTATCAGAAAATCTTACCAGGATAAAATCATGTGTAACGTAATAGACATGGATTCCTGTCATATTCTACTTGGGCGACCGTGGCAATATGACGTTGATGCAACTCATCGAGGAAGAACAAATGTCTATTTTTTCTGGTGGAATGGAAAGAAAATAGCAATCCTCCCAACCAACAAAGATCGACCCAAAACTTCTAAAGTAGAGGGGAAGTCTTTCTTTATTATGGTAGATTCTGCAAATGAATTCTTCAAAGAATCAAATAAGACCAGAGAAACTTTTGCTCTTGTAGTCAAAGGAGAGGAATCGCATGAAGAAGAAGTCCCAGAGGAGGTACAACACATATTGGAAGAATTTAAAGAAATTATTCCAGATGAATTACCTGATGGACTTCCACCAATGAGGGACATCCAGCATCACATTGACTTAGTCTCTGGAGCAATTTTGCCGAATCTACCTCACTACCGGATGAGCCCAAATGAGAATGAGATACTAAAAGAGAAGGTAGAAGAATTAATGCGCAAGGGGTATATTAGAGAAAGTATGAGTCCGTGTGCAGTACCAGCTTTGTTGACACCCAAGAAAGAATGGAGAATGTGTGTGGATAGCCGAGCCATCAACAAAATCACAGTCAGGTATCATTTCCCTATACCCTGACTAGAGGATATGTTGGATCAATTACAAGGGTTAACAATTTTCTCGAAGATTGACTTGCGCAGCGGCTATCACCAAATCTGTATAAGGCTAGGAGATGAATGGAAAACTGCTTTCAAAACACGGGAAGGCTTATACGAATGGTTAGTCATGCCATTTGGACTATCCAACGCACCAAGTACATTCATGCGCCTTATGAATCAAGTCCTCAAGCCATTTATCGGAAGGTTTGTCATGGTTTATTTCGACGACATTTTGATCTATAGCCACAACAAAGAAGAGCATGTGGACTACCTGTGTTAGATTATGAAAGTCCTTCAAGACAACAAGCTATTTGTCAACTTAAAAAAATGCAGCTTTATGACAAATCGCTTAGTTTTCTTGGGCTTCATTGTAAGTGCTGAAGGAATCCATGTTGATGATGAGAAAGTTTGAGCAATCAGAGATTGGCTGACTCCAAAGACAGTCACTGAAGTCAGAAGCTTTCATGGCTTAGCCACATTTTACAGGAGGTTCATCAAGAATTTTAGCAGTATTGTTGCTCCTATCACTGATTGCTTAAAGAAAGGGAAATTCCAGTAGAGCGAGGCTGCTGACAAAAGTTTTGCACAAATCAAAGAAAAGTTGACAACTGCACCTGTCTTGGTGTTGCCGAATTTTGATAAAGTTTTTGAAGTGGAATGTGATGCAAGCGAAATTGGCATTGGGGTAGTATTATCTTAAGAAGGTAGACCTGTTGCATTCTACAACGAAAAGCTAAACGAGGCACGTCAAAAATGGTCAACCTATGAGCAGGACTTATATGCTGTGCTTCAAGCTTTACGACATTGGGAATATTACTTAATTCCACTTGAATTTGTAATATATTCTGATCATGAAGCCTTGAAGCATTTCAAGAGTCAAAAACATTTGAACAAAATGCATGCAAGGTGGGCTTCATATATGGAGCAATTTTCTTATGTTATTAAATATAAATCAGGAGCTTCCAACCGTGTTGCCGATGCCTTGAGTAGAAGGGCAACTTTGCTAGTCACTTTAAGTGGCGAAGTTGTAGGGTTTGAATGTCTAAAGGATCTCTACCTAGAGGATGAAGATTTTAATGAAGTTTGGCATAAACACTTGTCAAAGAAACCAAGTGTTTATCCTTCGAGACTTTGTATATTACTTAACCAGAGACTTCTATGTCCATGATGATTACCTTTTCAAAGGTAACAGACTTTGTATCTCGAGGACATCCTTGAGGGAGAAAATCATTTGAGATTTGCATGGAGGAGGACTCGGTAGACATCTTGGACGAGATAAAACTATTGCAAGTGTGGATGAGAGGTATTTCTGGCCAGAAATCAAAAGAGATGTAGGCAAGTTCGTGAGGAAATGTCCAATTTGTCAAACTGCAAAGGGCAAAACACAAAACACGGGACTCTATATGCCGTTGCCTATACCATAAGATATTTGGGAAGATTTGTCCATGGATTTCGTCTTGGGATTGCCAAGAACCCAAAGGGGAGTAGACTCTGTATTTGTGGTCATGGATAGATTTTCAAAGATGGCGCATTTCATCCATTGCAGGAAGATTTTAGATGTAATACACATTGCAAGACTATTCTTCCAAGAGATTGTGCGACTCCATGGAGTCCCAAAATCCATCACTTCTGATAGAGATTCTAAATTTTTATCTCACTTTTGGCTCACATTATGGAAGCGCTTCGATGCAAGTCTGAAGTTTAGCAACAAAGCTCATCCTCAAACTGATGGTCAAACCAAGGCAACCAACAGAACCTTGGGAAATTTGGTTCGTTGTATTTGCCAAGATAAGCC
This sequence comes from Ehretia macrophylla, assembly GCA_037974665.1. Classification (NCBI taxonomy): domain Eukaryota; kingdom Viridiplantae; phylum Streptophyta; class Magnoliopsida; order Boraginales; family Ehretiaceae; genus Ehretia; species Ehretia macrophylla. Next base: position 36,869,936 of record CM075782.1, on the reverse strand, counting down.
GAGATAATAGGATTTTGCACTTGCACAAACTGAGTTTTCCTAAAATAGTGCAATCCACAGCTCAACTGGAGTATCACTATTTTTATTGTCTACAAGAAGGTACCAAAGCATGCTCTAGACTTGGTTAAACTGTCGAAATTCTCTGATAAGAGCATTGCAACAAATAAAATGGCGGAACAAGTGCAGTCTATTCAAGAAAATGTGAAACAGAGATTAGAAGCCTCCAATGCCAAATACAAGGCTGTAGCTGATAAGTATAAAAGGGTAAAGGTATTTAAAGAAGGGGATATGGTTATGGTCTACTTGAGGAAATAAATAATTCCAATGGGTACCTACAACAAGTTGAATCCAAAGAAGTATGGTCCCTACCAAATTTTGAAGAAGATCAATGACAATGCTTATGTGGTTGATCTTCCGGAAGATTGGGAAATCTCAAGAACCTTCAATGTTGCTGACTTATATGATTACTACCCACATGAAGGTTCTTTATATCCGGAAATTAACTTGAGGGCGAGTTTTTCTCAAGTGAAAGGGATTGATGTGGAACATGATTCAAATGAATTCATGAAAAGGATTGAGAAAATCAAACTCAAGAAGAAGAACAAATAAACCTTCTCAAGAACCCTACTTTGGGGCCTTAAATATTTATACAAGAATGCGTTATGAAGGAGTATTATATATAGTTGCGAAGATTTCATGAAGTACAACAAGTTTATAACAAGAATCGGCTTCAATCCTCACCTAAAGATAATTTTCTAGTTGTCCAAAGTTTGCCATTTATTATCTTTCTTATGTTGTAAATAGTACTATTATTATGAATAGTACTATTTGGTTGTTTTTCTCCCACATAGGAAGTTTAGGAAATCTTTAGTCCTAAGAGCTCCTATAAATAGATAGCTCTCCAAGCTTAATAAACACACCTCAATAAATACAAAGCTAGTATTGTATATTTCCTCTCTAGCATTCTAGAGATGTAATATTTAAATTTTCTTTGTATCAAGGACGTTTTACTAGAACGAATCTAGTGTTTCACTTCCATTCTGCGTCATATCATTTAATACAAATTAGGGAAACAATCAATCATTTTAGATATTGCAAAATTACCTTTTGGATCATTGAGACATTGTGTAGAGAGCCTCTTAACACTTCAGTTGCACGTAACACTGATAAGAAAACATGCTGATGTCTTGATTATCTAATCTGATGTATAACCAGGCACGTAGACGTACATATGTTTTGTTTTCATGCCTCTCAACCATTAGTTTAAGGATCTAGTAGGGTCAAGGATTGCATTTTGTGAGGTCGATTTAGTTATACTTTTGGATCTATCGCTAAAAAGTTTGACATTCATGATAATTAAAACTATAGATATGATTGATTGATTTGGTAATACAAATTTAATAATATCCAAGTCAAATCCTTCAATTTCAAATGGACCAGAATGCTTGTTGTGATCTAGGACTAGTTGCATGATCATGCTGAGAATTGATTCATGCAACAGCGCATAAAAGCTGAGCCCACCTTGTCTAGATTCCAATCTAATTTAATATCAAAATCTAGATTATAAGCATTGTTACAGTATAGATTTCTGAAAGCCTTGTGATTAAATGATGAAATCATGAGCAACGTCATAAAATTTATTTGCAGTTGAAGCACTGCGAGCCATCAAGGGAAGTTTGATTGATCCAAATGGGTTCCTTAATAACTGGAACAGAGGAGATCCATGTGCTTCAAATTGGACAGGGGTCTTGTGCTATGATATAACGACTGTTGGTTATGTTCATGTCAAAGAATTGTATGATTTCAGTCTTTCCCCTTCTGTTCTTGCAGTTCTTTGAATAAATCATTCTAGTCTTTCCCTTTCTGTTCTTGCTATTTTATATATAGCATGCCTTTGGTTATGCTGGAGGTTCTTTAGAGTGGATGCTTACCTTCTTAACCCCTCATCCCGTCACCCCCCAACTAAAAGAATATCAGAACAAAGAAAACACGCGAAAGAACTCACCCTCTTCCTTCACCGAATCCCTTAATTTTTGCACTGTTTCTTTAATGTGTATTATGAAAACCATAACATCTCATCTGGGAGCATCATCTTAAATGTATTTTGTACTTTATATCAAGTGTTTGTCATGAATCTGAACTCTCATTTTTGTTGCGCGTAAATCTTACTTTTCTATGGGAGAAACCAGCTATGACATACTTCTTTAATAGCAGAATGATGTAAATTTTTACAGGTTGCTTGATTGATAGTTTGATCAGGCCTATGATCCAAACCAACATTTTTATGGTCACATAGGAACTACGACATTCTAAATGATAACACCTTCGGCATTTACTCAATATGTTGACATATCTAAACCTTTGTGTCGGAAATTTCTTATTAGAGACTGAAAATTTGCCCACAAAACAGACATGATGACCATGTTTGGAAATTACCTCCACTCTTGTTTTCTGTTTCAACTTTCAATTATGTTTATTGACCTGGTACCATGCTGATAAATGCAATTTATGATTGTCCTTCCATAATTTCAACATAGGTTACGGTGAGAGTAATGAGTTAATAATGAAAGAAGGAAATTTATTGCTTTCAATATGCTTGCCATCTCTGTACGGTGTTGTTCAAGTAAACACAAGATACTGGACATGCTTAGAGAGCGAAATAGAATAGCCAAAGTGAAAGTATTTACTTATTATGCAGTGAAAGCGTCTTAATGTCATGTGGATCGAACCATGACAGGCAGAAATCTGGATACATATTGCATGCTGTATTTTGCAGGCATATCATGCATCTTCTAGTTTTCTGTATTGGCAACTGAACTAAAAACCACTTTATCAGCCAGGCCTCTAAACAAAATGCAACTGTTACACCTCAAAACTGTAGATATCTCCTTGACCATGACAGTTTGGGAAACTGCTGAAATACTGAACTCTCGACTCATATAAGTATTCTTTATCATTGTATGCTTAGAGACGAGGAAAACTTCTTGTTCTGGAGCAAATGTAGAGGGTCTTTGATTCTGCTTTCATAGCTTATTCAGGCCAACTGAATCTCTGTCTTTGTCATTAAGTCATGCAAAATTTTAAGCCAACTCCAGAATTTCAATTCTTTTTATCTGTTTTGTAATCCTTCAACAATTCAGTTTACAGTTAATGCCCTCTTGTTTTATGTCTCTTTGACAGGCAACTATTGAACAGGAATCTGTCTGGAACTTTATCACCAGAACTTGGCCGCTTTTCTTATATGTTGATATTGTAAGTCGCATATTTGAACTCAAGGCTCTCTTTACTAACAATGTGAATACATCTTTCACTAAAATAAATCATCCTGGTGAGTTGTTCTCTAGTCTGTAGTTTGGCTTTAATTTTTCTTGTTAATTGACATATATTTCTTTCTTTGTCTTGACTTCAATTTACAGAGATTTCATGTGGAACAAGATTACTGGGACTATACCAAAAGAGATAGGCAACATGACATCTTTAGAATTGCTGTAAGTTGAAGATGCTATTTGTGGAAGATTGTACCTGGTCTTCTTTTTCAATCAAGGCAATTTGTTCTAGACATTTTAGGGTTCTGCAAAATGGTTGTTCCATTATGAACTGAGTGATTTCTAGATTATCCAGACATACAGAAATTTGGAGAAATATTTTTTTCATTGATCCTTTTTTCCCCTTGTTTTGGATCAAAGTTCTGTTAAAATGATATGTTTTGCTTTCTTCTCTTATTCCAGGCTGCTAAATGGAAATCAACTAACGGGTACACTGCCTGAAGAACTTGGTTATCTTGCTAACTTGAACAGGATACAGATAGACGAGAACCAAATATCTGGACCAGTACCTAAATCCTTTGCAAACTTTACTAAAGCAAAACACTTGTGAGGATCTCTCTTGATGTTTGACCTGGATTTAGTTGGTTCATTTTAGTTTTTATACTTATAATGTCCGTGAAATTGGACTTGATGGTGTTGTTGCTATTGCGATGTTAGTGAATATCTTTTAATTATTATGTTTTCGTTGTGCAGCCACATGAATAATAATTCACTTAGTGGGCCAATCCCACGTGAGCTGTCAACACTTCCAAATCTTCTTCACTTGTAAGTTGGGAGGTCTATTATCTTTACCACTTCAAACATTTACTCTTTATTCATGACATGAAGTTCTGCAGGTTGCTCGACAATAACAACTTATCAGGCTATCTCCCAGCAGAGCTTGCAGACATGCCAAACTTAAAAATACTGTATGCTACTTTTGCTTCTTCAATTATCTGTTTCTATACTAAAACTTCTCATCGTGGATCAGTTTGAAACAAATTTATCTGCAGTAGTTTCCCACACTCTTGGCTTGATTCTTTTGTTACAATTTAGGAACTTTTCCACTGTGATTGCCTAACGTTTAAGTTCCCTTACCATGTAAATGTCCTTGTATCATTACTGAGTTGCAAGAGAAACTTCTGATTGATGCAATTTGACTAGGATCATAAATTTTGATCAAGGCTGAAGTAAAAGATACCCATCATATTGATACTTTTGACAGAAAAAAAGATCTCCATGGTTCAAGCCGTAGGCATTGACCAATTTTACAGGGGAGAAGTTTTGCCTTCCAACTGAGAAATTAAAGCAGCTATCCATCTCAGTCATGTTGGACTTTATAGACCCAAAAAGCAAAAAGCATCAAACTTGAATTTTGATTGTTAAGCTTGTATGCAGCCTCGTTGAAATTGGTTATTCGTGACTTCCTCACTCTTGCCTCAAAGTTGCTAGTCACAAGAAAGTAAATAAAGATGGGGAAACAAATGCATGTATATTGGAAGTTTCAAGACATGCAATATGGAAGAGACTGCTCTAGTGAAGTCAGCAAGAATTTGCTGAGCAAATGCAGGAGGAAATTGAACAACTAATCAACAACTTATTTATTCCATGCACAATAACTTTGATTAATTACCATTTCAGTAGGAAAAATTTTATGTATACTGTTAATGGTGAAAACGTTGTATAGCTAAATTCGATGGAAGATCTGGAGGAAAGAGAGGCTTTATTTGTAGCTTATGGTTCAGATAGTTGGCTTTTGAAATGCAAGATCTACTATTAACATGCTGAGCTCCTGATAATCTGGTATCATTCAGGTGCCCATGAACTTCGGACAAGTTATGCGGATTTTAAGAACATAACATGAAAAACAGGTAGTTATAGAATTCATTTTGTGGTGGTTGGGGTCAGAAGGGAAGGGGATTTTTTAAGCACGTATAATGGAAACAGAGACCTTATTTTGCTGCACAGGGGCACAAGCATAGATGTTTCTCCAGATTGAAGGAATCAAAGTGAAGAACTTCTGGAAGTTATGAAAAGATATCAACAGGATGTAATTTTAAGGCAGTGCTAAATCTTTATATTTTGTAATAGATGGAAGTTCGAAAAGGAGACATAATTTCAGAATATCCTCCATAGGGTATACAAGTCACTCTTCCATGATCTAGTTAATTAGTTGTCAGATTGACATCTTCTCCTGATGAACAAAATTCATTTTCTTTTTGACCTTCTTACCTGGAACAACTAATATCACGTATTATTGGAGTGAAATAGGAGATCAATGACTAGATGGCAACCGAACTTGAATTTACCTAGTCTACTTAGAAATGTCAAGCTTGATCTTTAGCTGTAGTATGTAGAGTACTATAAATACATTTCTGAATACATACGGTGTCACCTTATGTTCACTTCTTCCTTGTATCAGAAGTAAAGAATCTTCATCCTTGATCTGAAACAACAAGAACTTTGTATAGTATTTGTCTTGATACTTTGTTCACTCTAATTTCTCTTCCTTTGGTTGCAGTCAACTCGATAACAACCACTTTGATGGTAGTGTAATACCAGATTCCTATGGAACCATGGATCGTTTGTTGAAATTGTAAGCATTTTCAATCCTATTCTTTGCTTCAAAATTGGCTGAAAAGTCCACATATAAGGCAGAGTTTGATACTCTTTCGGGACATTTGGTTGTCTGAGATAATGCCTGATATATATAAATAATTATGTATTTACTATGTGTGTGTGTGTGGGTGTATATATGTATATATAGAGAGAGTATAAAGATGCAGAGCATGTGCTAAATGATGATATTACTTATTGAGGTAAAAGGTTATATAATGTGTGACCGCATGTATCAAGAGAAATTTTTTTCCTTCTATCTGGAAATGTGGAGGTTCCTTTTATGTTCTCTTAATGGAAATAATACCTCGTTGTCACTACAAGCAACCTTGTCGACCACGTCTTCTTAATAAGTTCGAGAACTGTATTTTATTGCTGGAATTGGATACCATGATAAGGGTTTTCCCCGCTTCTTTTAAACTCTGATCCGTAGGCAATATTTGATTTTAAATGCCTAGCATTTGATGATCAAGATGGCTAAACTAAATTCTATCCCAAGAATTTTATTATTTTTTAAAGCTTCGTATCGGAAGATGAGAGTGAGAATACCTGCATATAAGTTGAAAAATATTTGGAGTTGTTTAAGCTAAGATTGCTAACAATTAAATTGCTCATGTCAGGAGTCTCAGAAACTGCAGCTTGCAAGGGACAATCCCAAATCTCAGCAAGATACCTCAACTCACTTATTTGTAAGTCTGTATGCATATGATAATATGAATGTTGATTAAGGCATTAATCATCTCTTCACCCATCTATGTAGAATCATTTAATGTTATAGTAGTTCCTCCTCGAATTGCTAAATTGACGCTAAATATGGATTAGCTTGCCATTGCTGGAAGAAAATTTGCCAGTCACATATTTTTCTATCAGTACATGCTGTTACAGGAACTTCATATTCTAACCGATAGTACAATAATGCAGAGACCTAAGCTTCAACCAGCTTAATGGATCCATTCCGCCAGATAAGTTGTCTGACAATATCACAACTATGTAAGGAATTGATCTTCGATTTTGTTAAGGCTTAATCTAATTTGCATTCTGATTATCTGTACATCTAAGATCATAAGGAAAAAAATCAAGTCTTGGAAATTTCATCTTTATACTACCTTTTTTATAGTAATTTTATTTATTTTGACTCTGCAGTGATCTATCATTCAACAACCTTACTGGAAGTATTTCAGCCAATTTCTCAAGTCTTCCCCGTCTGCAAAAATTGTAAGCATTTTCAACCCTATCTGCATTGATTTTCTGTTCCAAAGATGCAGTTTGCACATGTTATGCATATGCTTTCTCTTGTTAGTACAAGGTTTAATGCCCACTCTGCATTGACAATCGGTTTAGCTACGTTAACTTTGCCTTTCCTGAAATACTCGAGGAAACATATAAGCTTAATCATGTTTTGTTCCAATTGCAGGTCACTTGCAAACAATTCATTAAGTGGTTCTGTTCCATCCATCATTTGGCAAAATAGGACGCTTAATGGAACTGAGACACTTACCGTGTAAGACCTAAAATGTAAAAAGTCGGTGTGTCATAATAAACTTTCCACCAGCACCTCTCCCTCGCTTGGAGTCAGGAACTGGATCCAATTCTCTGTTTCTCCCTCCCTCCATGAATATTGTTTTTATCTCAACTCCCAAGCATCTAATAATCCTTTAGGATCAAATAAGATTTAAATTTTGTGGTCTGGAATACTCTCTTTTTCTTTCTCCATCTACTATTCACATTTCTACAGGAATTTGATAACCTTATGTATTAAAATAAATATGTTTTCTTACTAAATCACTAATGCTTCTTGACATTGCAGGGATTTGCAGGACAACAATTTATCAAACATTTCTGGCAATCTTTTCCTCCCTACAAATGTCTCTGTTAGGTTGCAAATTTGCAAATAATCTACCTATAAGCTGAATTGCTTGCAAGTATATCTGAAATTTTAATATGATATTTGATCTTTTTCTAAACATTTTCAGGCTTCAAGGAAACCCTATATGCTCCAATGTGAACCTAATTCAGTTCTGTGGATCTCCCGATCAAGATGTCAATCATTACCAATTAGATTTGAGCTCTCTTATTAATCTCTCAACACCAGGAAACTTCAGCAGTTGTCAACCTCAATCATGCCCACCTCCTTATGAATATGCCCCGCCATCTACTGTAACTTGTTTTTGTGCTGCACCTTTGCTTGTCAATTATCGTTTGAAGAGTCCAGGGTTCACAAACTTTGAGCCATACAAATCTGATTTTGAGATCTATCTAACCAATGGTCTCAAACTGAATCGTTATCAGCTTCACATTAATTCATCTGCATGGGAAATTGCCCCACGGTTGAGGATGTACTTTAAGCTTTTTCCAATATACATTGATAACAGCAGCTATAAGTTCAACGTCAGTGAGGTTTCTAGAATTCGAAGGATGTTGACAAGATGGGAAATTTCTGCTAGTGACTTGTATGGACCTTATGAACTTCTCAATTTCACACTTAGAGGACCTTACGAGGATGGTTTGTCTCCTTATCTCATCTCACTCCACATGTTCTGCTTTAGTTTTTTGAATAATAGTCCATAGCATGATAATTGCCTCCTTTTTGCTGGTGGAAGAGGTCCATATCTTTTATAATCATACTCTCTAAATTGCGTTATTTTGTTGTAGAAGGTGGATGGAAGAGAACCTTGTTCTAGAATTTAATATTCTCTATCATGTAGATGTCAAAGTCTAGAGCCAACTTTGATGGGATCTGTAGATTGGCCTTATGGATGAAATAAACATATTACGGTGTCCTCCTTTTAGAAGTATGGGCAGTCTAATTTTCTTTGCATGTGTGTAATGGTGACGGTTTTCCCAGTAATGACATGGTTATATGTCAGAAGAGGACACTAACTGGTTTATCTATGATGTTTCTAGAATGATATAACTTGTTCAAATCGGTAAAATCTGATAAAATTTTAAATCACCTGACTATTCTATAACTGCTTGTTTGTGTTAACATCTGGTTTGTATATGAGTGTTGTCCTTGGCCGATTTTCTAGTATGTGTTCTGTTGCTTTTGGGGGTGGGTGTTGCTTTATAGCAAATGCCAGGTTAGGTTCGTTTTCAGTGGTTGTTTTCTGGATTTAATTCTGGTTGGTCTTACTGTAAGTTCTTTTTTATGTGTCAGTGAGATAACAAATACTGGTCGAGTTATATTGATGTTCAAGTTATATCAATGTATATGACCTTTCCTTTTAAGGTGTGTAACAATTCTTCCTTTCGCTGCAGTAACTTTTCCCTCTCCATCTTCTGGTTTAAGCAAGGGTGCTATAGCCGGCATTGTCCTAGGGGCAATTGCAGCTTCAGTTACACTATCTGTATTTGTCTCGCTTCTTATCTTTAGACTCTATATGAGGAAAAACCAAGCAGTTTCAAGAAGACGCCAATGTAAGTATATCAGGACCCCAAATGTATGAGTATTTGTCGAGTATTATGTACTTGATCTATCTTTATTTCTAAGTCAGATTATCGATGATATCTGAAAATTGACATTACATTTTCTGCAATAGAATGTATATCATGGGGAAATAAAGAGGAAAAAAAATGTAGACACAAAATATATTTACTAGACATTTGACGTGGCAATGTAGCATTACTTGTGTTGTTTTGAGCTAAGAGGATGTTTTTTTTTTAAAAAAAAAATTGTTGAAAGAAACACTCGTATTTCTAATAGACCATTCATGTGTTACTCTAATTAGATGAAACTAAGTTTTAGTTAGATAATTCAAGGGCAGAGCTCTACAGAGTAATCTCTCATCGTGATAGTAACTTCTGATTCACCATATATTGCAGTATCAAAGATGTCCATCAAAATTGATAATGTTAAAGAATTCACTTATCAAGAAATGGCCCTTGCGACGAAAAACTTCCATACTTCTAGTGAGGTCGGACAAGGCGGGTATGGAAAAGTGTATAAAGGTATTCTGGCAGATGGAACAGTCGTTGCTATAAAGCGTGCTCAGGAGGCATCACTGCAGGGTGAAAAGGAGTTTCTTACAGAGATAGAACTGTTGTCAAGGTTACATCATCGAAACCTGGTGTCTTTGATTGGATACTGTGATGAAGAAGGTGAACAGGTACTCTAATGCTCTATATTCAACTTACCTACTAGTAGCTAGTTCTGTGTGCTCACTTCCTACAATTGTGTGAGATCAGAGTATCAGCATAAGTATGATTGAGACAGAAACATAATTACATGCATAGTTATCAAAATCGTATGTGCAGCATCTTTATTGGGTCACATTTGTTTTCTGATTTTTTTCTTTAAAAAAATTTGTTACACTAATAAATCTCAACTGACCATAATAGCAAAAGCCTGCCTCCCTGATTCAAAGGTAGACCATCGTATCCGCAGTGAAGATGGAGGCGATGGAAAGAATGGGTAGTTGTAGTTGATGACTGTTTTCTTGGTGATAGCCTTTCTGTGAATTTACTTTTAAGGTTCATACGAGGACACTATTCTATTTTTTTTTTAAATGTGAACAAATCACTATGAGTCACAATTCAGAAAATGATATTTCTACTCACGATTTGACAACTGCAACTACATGTGGTATTGCTTTCAACTATTGCTTGGCCTATAATAGAAGCGTGTTGATAAGATTTACCGATTAGCAATCTGAACTCAATATCAAATAGGATCACTGGTACCAAATTACTTGGATTTTAGAATGCACTTAATGCAAATTATTCGAGGTGGTGTTGTCTTCATACAACAATATGTTCTGCAATTTCATTAGAGATTAAAATCTTCTCATCTTTTTGTTGTCTCTGTGCAGATGCTGGTCTATGAATTCATGCCTAATGGTACTTTAAGGGATCACCTCTTTGGTACATTCCATAACCATCATCTATTAGTTATCTTATATTCTTTGTTATAGACATCCTATGTGGATATTCACCGGCCGATTAATATGTACTTAATTGTGGATTATGGTTAATGAATGCCCTCACGGATACTCGATGGGCATAAGAAATATGTATTTTCTTAAATGTTCATCATGAAGTATTTAAGTCTTTGTGGATGTGTGTTTGTGTGTTCGTGGGGTCGAGGTGAAGGAGGGGGACATTACTATTTATCCATGGATGAGAGCTACGGAAACAAGTTATTTTGGAACATCATATGGATGTCTAAATTTTCTGAAACTTTAACATGTCACAATTTTTTTAATATTGCAGGCAAGTATAAAGATTCTATAAGTTTTGCTTTAAGGTTGCGGGTCGCCATAGGTACAGCCAAAGGCATCCTATACCTACATACTGAAGCTGATCCTCCAATATTTCATCGCGATATTAAGGCCACCAATATATTATTGGACTCAAAATATAATGCCAAAGTTGCTGATTTTGGTCTTTCAAAACTTGCTCCAGTCCCCGACGCTAAAGGAACTTTACCCGGTCATGTATCCACCGTAGTTAAAGGCACTCCTGTAAGTATTACTCACTTGTGAAAAATTGCAAGGTTTTGTAATTCTGCTACCATTAGAGATAGAGGGATGATGTAAATAAAAACTAGATGAGGAAGAAAAAACAGGAAAAAGAGAAAAAGAACAAGAAGTCGATCAAACAGTTATTGAATGAAGATGAATTAATTCAATGCAATTTTCACATTGAACATGTTCACACCAGAATGCACATTTTTCAGGGTTACCTCGATCCGGAATATTTCTTAACTCATAAGTTGACGGACAAAAGTGATGTTTATAGTCTTGGCGTCGTATTTCTGGAGCTATTGACTGGAATGCAACCAATTTCACATGGCAAAAACATTGTCAGAGAGGTATTATCTCATTGCTTGTGCAGGCTTAACAATATTGTCTTTTGATCATCATAGTACGTTGCATCTCATGTATTCTATCTAATCTGTCCTCTTTGTGCTGCGATGTGATCTCCCTCGGTGACTTTTATAACCCAAGTGCATGATAAGAATTTGTTTGTGCTGTTGTACATAACTTTTGTCAATTTTCTCAGGTCAATATTGCTTATCGGTCTGGAATGATATTCTCAGTCATTGATGGACGAGTGGGTTCTTACCCTTCTGAATGTGTGGAAAAGTTCATAACTCTTGCTCTCAGGTGTTGCCAAGATGAAACAGACGCTCGTCCTTCAATGACAAAAGTGGTTCGAGAACTCGAGAGTTTGTGGCTTATGATACCAGAGTCTGATACCAGAATAGCAGAATCCTTGATCACTGACCCTCAAAAGGTTGTCACACCGCCATCTTCGTCCGCTTGGATGAGAAATCCTTACAGTTCGTCTGATATCTCTGGCAGTGACCTTGTCAGTGGTGTTATGCACACCATTGTACCAAGATAATTCAATTTCCTATGGTGTCTCTCTCAACCTTCCTTTGTTTTTTTATTGTTGTTAGAAAAGCTTTGCCTTTTGTATAGTCCATGTTCCATTTATTTCAAGTTACTCTTAGTAATTTTTGTCATGAAATTGACCACTTAATTTGTACTGGGATTAATTACAACGGACTTTTCTGTATACTTTCTCCCAGTTACATTGGTGTTATGGTTTTACGCCAATCATTCATCAGATTAGATAGATATCCCTTGAATAAACCAGTTTATGCTCAAGAGAAGAATACTTTACCCCCTTTTGCTTTATCTGTAACCCTTACTCCCTTTGATCTTTTGGTCAACAAAAAAAATACACTATGATAGTGATTAGTATTCTATATTGATTTTGAATAGGAAATGAATGAGTTAAGGAATGACATGACCTTGGAAATGGAATAAACTTGGAAAAATGATATGTCATGTTTGGTAATAGATATATTGATTTCAAACCCATGTTTGATAGTTAGGATAATAGATTAATAATGTAAACGACTTATATAAAGTGACAAGAGTGTTCTTTTGTTGTTATAGATATATTATTTTCTTAAGAATAAAAATAAGTATCATATTCATAAATCATAAGAATAGCTAGTTTGAGTCATATTATTATTATTATTATGTTTATTTATTTTTATTTTTATTTTCATTTATATTACTATGATATAATATTTTCTGTTAAATTTTCATTATTTATTACTATTATTTCTTATGTTATTATTACTAAATAATACATATAATTATTATATTTAGTATTATTATAGTCAAACCACTGTGCTCGTTCTTCAGCCTCTACTATTAACATTATTATAGTTATTATTATCATTATGTATTGTGATACTATTGTTATTATCATTTTTATATTTTGTTTTATATTTATCATTGTTTAGTTATTTTTTTATTGTATTTTGATATTTATATTATATTTTTATTGCATTTTACCGATTGTTATTGTTATTGTTATTATTATTATATATTTATATTTTAATAATAATGTTATTTGTATAGTGTATAATATGTTTTTTAAGTTTATTTTGACCACTTGAGTAATAAGTTCATTTCAAAGCACATGAAAATGTGCTATTTCTATGTGTTTTATCATGACTTAGTATTCTCATGTTCATAAGAATAGGATTACGGAAGGAATGAGATTTTCAAATCCATTCCTTTATACTAAACGTGGAAATCATAATAGAATTAGAGATACTATTTCATTCCTAACCCATTCTTACATATTAATCTATTTTTTATCACAATCGAAATCCTGATATTTGTTCAAATCCATAATTGATTTTTTTCCAAAACTATTTGGGCTCTTCTGATCTCCTTGAAGAAGAAAGGCTTTGCTTCTTGAGGAATTTTACAATGGCCTATCTTTAACATCAACCCATTTGAACAAGTCAGCATTATCATATAATGGTCTTTGTGAATTATCCAACAAAAAGAAGCAAGTGATGAGATTTTTACTCAGAATTTTGAGAATTTAAACAATGGTGGCGGCATATATGGCAGCTGCTGCTGGTGGTAGTGGTGGAAGTGATGGTGGTCTTAATGATGCAATGTTGGTAGAGTTGGTAATGGTGGTGTATGTTGGGTTTGGAAGGTGAAGTGAGAAGATAGTAATGGTGATGGCAAGAATTGGGTTCTAAATCATTGGAAACTCTTTAAAATCGAAACAACACTCACAGGCCCATCCCATGTATTAGAGAGACTGGCGATCAGTCCAATTTTTTGACATATTTATGTTGACCAAGAAGTCAAAGGTAACGTGTTCCAATTTCCAAATAATACATAAAGGGTGTAAAATATTCCTGCATTAGATAGTCTTGGAATCTTATATCAACACTCCTTCTCAAGTGAATAATTGAAGATTTTTCAGGTAGAAGGATCTTACTTATTAATCTTTCTAAATCTATTTTCTATAAGTAAGAGACACATTTTTCAAACGACAATAATTAAAAAACCAATGATACATCATAGTAACACCACCACGAGATGACAAATTAAACATATAGCATGACATTTCCATTATCTAGACATTCAAGAAGTACGAAGAATGATATGGCTTATTAAGCTCTTAGAACATGAATTGATCACTACTAATAAAAAATATATCCATCTTAAAATTAATTGATGTTAAATGGAATAATACATAAGTATATATTGATCTTAGAATTTATAATTTATTTATATATAATAATTGGATTGTCCAATATAATCGAGTTGAACTTCTGTTTAGCTGTCAAATGATTTGGCTGTTATATATTACATGTGTGCCCCACATGTGTGAGACCCTCACACAAACTCTCAATCGGTCACTTTGGTAGTCAAACGGAAGAATTTTTCCTTCCAACATTCATAACATTTGTGGCTCTATTCGTTTCTTTTCTTTTGGGATTAGAAGAGGATAAATTATGGCTATATAAAGAGCTTCTACAATTAAGTGTCGATGCCCAATGCCCAATGGAGAGCAAAACCGAAGGTTGTAAGCAAGTGCAATGAAAGCATTATAATTCAAAATGATAGACAAGTGGTACTTAAAGTAATTAATTCTCTAGTTTTGTGTGTAATTGATATTCAAGACGTATTATTGAAAATATACAGAACAATATTATGGCAAAAACCTTGCATGTGAAGCTTCAACGCTTTAGTAGGACTGTGAATCAATCATGTGATTAATTGATGATCATATGTGTGTGGGGCATGTTGAAGATGCTTAATCCATTTCACACTAGGCTGGTATTACATGTTTTGAGGACATTGATTATGTGGCATGTAAGAAAAATGATAGTTAAAATAAACTATCTTAGTAAAATATTATGTGAGGGAGTGGGGGTCCGAAAAATATTTTCTTATCCTAAAGGATATGAAAATATTTTTTCAAATTTTGTACTAGTCATAATATTTGACTGAAAAATATTTTTCAGTTAACCAATTTTTCAGTATTACTAAACACTGGAAAATTGAGCAAAAGTAGCCACCATTTTTTATTGGAAAATATTTTATAGTTGATCAATTTTTTGGTGTTATCAAACACCGAAAAATTGGAAAAATATTTTACGGCAGACAAACGGAGCCTAAATGAGCAATAATTAAGGGGTTCAAATGCAGAATTTTGCAGCTAAAATAATTTAAGCAAATAATTCATCATTATTTTATTACTATTGATCTCATAAAATTCTAATATTATAAAGTTTTAAGGTTATATTAATGCCAGAATTAAGTATGTATATAATTTTTATATTTTACTAATTAAGTCAGGGGCCTGTTTAATTTCAAAACACTTTTTGCAAATTTATACGTCTCCTATTCAACTAAATACATACCTCCTCTTTTGAACACCCATCCTTCTCCTCACCCCAAAAATAAAAGAAAAAAAGGAACATAATGAAAAACCAAAAGAAGAAAAAAAAAGAATATATTCTTATTAGAAAGACATGTTTCGTTATTAAGAAGATTTAAGTTAACTTATCACCATTATCACCATCTTTTTTTAAGGAGATAGACATAAAAAACTATCGATGATAGAATAAGTTCTAGATTTTTTTTAAGCGTTTATTACCCACAATAAGTTTTCTTTTTCAAAGAAATTTCTAACTTTTCATAAGTATATATATCCAAAAATTGCTCTTGTTTTTATTAAGTAGTGTCTATTCTTTCTTCTTTCTCTTTTTTTGGTCGAATTAAGTAATGTCTATGTTGACCAATAAAAAATTGCATTTGACACCATAAATTGATTGCAATTGCAATGATCATGACAATAAGGACGCATATTTTAATATGTCAATCTATTAAATTTGAAATTGATATATCTCTGACCTTTCCAACTATAATAACAATGTAAGCAATGTCGATTGAAATTGACATATAAAGACTATGTTGAAAAGACCTAATCTCATTCAAAGACAAAGAATTCCCTTGATGGCGGATGCATCTATTGGTCAATGGGGCTGCAACATCCATTAACCAAGAAACATATTAAAAAATTTACTTGTTTTTTCTCAAAAAAAGTTAAATATCTATATATTTTTCTTTAGAAAATGAATTAGCCCTCGCTAAAGAAAAAAAAATACATGTTTATATAATACAAAAATAAAAATTTTATCCTCCACTAAAATAAAATATTGAATCCACCCCTACTCTGAATATTATTTTTTTGCAGACCACCTTGAAGTGGTAAGGTGTTTGTTAGACCCTTACCTGTTTAATAATTTTAAACAAATTAAGGAGTGGTCAAAAGGCCTCAAAACCTTTTGAATTAGCTCTTAAGCCAACTTTGATCTTTCAACTATATACTTGCCCATTAAACAAATGATTTCTACCTATTGTGGCTGATTTTTTTTTTTTCATCAACCTTACTTGTACGGACTTTTCACAAAAGAGGAATGAAAAGCATCTACTGTCTCATGAGGCAAGCTTACTTAGTAAAAAATTGAATAAAATGGTTGAAGTACTTATTGTCAATGTAACCTAAGCAATATTGTAGTTTCTTGTTCCACTAGCTAGGACCAAATTTTCAGATGTCCTTTTCATTATTACAACCTTCTTTTTTGATGTCAAAGACCAAAAGTAACATGCAAATTTTCATTGGATCTCGGTTGTGAGTGGTAGATACGGATCCATACTCCCTGCAGGATGTCGAAAGAGCTAGTTAAACAGTGGTTTTGGCCCCCTGCTGCAAAGCTAGGAAGGTTCTTTCTTTTTTTGTATCTAATTCTGATGCACTTTTTGCCTCAACTTCAATTTCTTCACCACCATATTTCAAGACCTGATTTATGACCACCCTGCACCAACTGAGATCCTTTCGTGCATACGGCGTAGAGTTTCAAGTGCTCCTGGTGCAAGAAAAAGACCAATGAAATTGGGTGTTACTACGTGTGAGAATTTGTATTGATTAATCTCCTTTTTTTACAAGCAAGGAAAAGGCAAGGATAGAGGTGAGTGAAACTTCGACGATATCCCCAAAGCCGAAGAGGATTGATGCTTATAAGGGGATTCTGTATAGTAGATATAAGACCTTAGTACTGGTTACGAGAGCAAGGGATATTCTAATAACGGATTTTTTCAAGACGGGTTTTTCAACTGCGGTTAAAGATATAAGACCAAGAGTGGCTGTAATGCCCCGATCCCTCACGAGACCGGGATTCCTATTTATCACACTATTCTCAACCTAATTCCAAACCCCGGACACGAAATTTAGGGAGAAACGGATGGAGTCTCCCCTGTTTATAGGACCAATCAAAAACCTACGAATAATATAATACAACTACAAAACCATAATCCAACATTCTCATATACTTCAACTTCAACCACTAAGCTATGCCTCGTCTCAAGGCCATCCAAGCTTTAGATTCAACAAAATAGGTACACAAGCATGCTTAGGCCTCAAATATTGAAATATTATGTTATAAAGCCACTTATCATACCATTCTAACTTTATCTCTTCAATTGTCTTGTTTATTAATCCAACCTACTAACTCCATTAACCTAAGCTAGCATGCACGACAATTAAACCATAACATGTCCTTTAAACTATTACAGGCCACCTATGAACCAAATACAAACAAGATCCAATACAATTACAAGTCGAGTTTTTATAGTTCTAATCAAATTACAATTCAAATCACTTCACTAATTCACATGGATTCGTAGGTACTAATAATGAAAGCCAACACAACCAAACACGGTAACTCTTGAGCTTTCCCTGTATCACCTTGTGAAGGTGCTGAACCTGAAAGGTGTTAGAGACGAGGGTGAGTATACAACTGGTACACTCAGTGAGGGAGCGGAAATGGGAACAGTATACCAGGGTTCGTGCAATGCAGCAACTTAACACATTTAATACAATAAATAAACAATGAATAACAATTCTAATACCACATTTTAAAAGGATACAATCGATAACCCTTATCACTCTAAATCTTCGATCCCCGATCCACGAACCATGATCTCAATCTCGATATGCCGGCATCCCTTACACCAATGGGTACTCCGGATGTACCCGATCCTACGACCCAACACCCCCTGGCAATCTCCGGACCAGGCGAATGAGGGAATAGCAGACGGAGCTAAGGCAACCAACACTGGCAAGCCCGATGCTGCCCAGCGAGGCCATCGCATCCGCCGCGACAATGAGGTTGCGCAACCACGATGCAATGCAAGAATGATAACAATGACAATATAATCAGGAAACACATTTAAGGACAAAAGTAAGTTGTTCTCACACCAAGTTACAATTTAGCAACAATAAGCATATATCAATTACGCAATTATACTAAACAATATACTCTTTTAGAAAGAAAATAAACTATAATACACGTAAGGATGCAGGTCCCTCACCTTTAGGAAGCCAAACATACAAAACTTAGCCAAACTCCCATTTGAACCTTCTCCCATGACATCAATTCCCTTCAATTCCTAATTAGGCAGTTATGCAATAAAATCATTCTACATTAATCCGATTGACCATACACAAATAACATTAGTTAAGAATGCTAATCATGCAATTAACTAGCTAGTTCTACAAGTTCATGTCACAATATCAAACTCTAAAATCTCTAGACATGCATTATCTTAACTAACTTAGAGGATATGACAAGAAGCATTCTTTGCTTTTTAGCATTAGCATGCACAAGGCCCTAATTCCATTTAATTAGCTAAATGGCAGCCAATCACCTCCCATTTCAACTTACATGTTCAACAAGCTAACCATTTGTCTAAACTCAACTCTAGCTAATTACAAGATAATTCAAGTTATCATACTCATTTTTTCCAATTTACATTTTGTAACTCAATCAATAGACAAATATAGCAATTATAACAAGTATAACAATTCAAATAGCTACTTATGCAATAAGCTTAACTAATTCACATAAGCTTCATTTAGACACTTTTCACATGCTTGGTATTTAGGTCATAAACTTCACACTTATATAGCACATAACTCTATCATGATCAATTAGAGCAAACATAACAATATAATAACTACTAATGCAACTAATTCAAGTAATTCACAAGAAATCTAACAAATCTCCTTCTAAATGCTTACAAAATAAGCTCTAAACTTCACACAAGATAACGAACCTCAAATCTAACTATACTAAATCTCTAATGACACTTTATGGCACCACTTAAGCCCTTGAAATCTCACTTTAAAGTACAATTACCCGAAAAGTCCGAATTTACCTCTTTTTGCATTTACACTACAAGTACCCTAACCGGAACTCAACCGAGGTTTAGAAAAGCATATCTAGCACCTATATAGCCTAAAAACACTAAATGTGATGACTAAATTAACCCGGATTCGCATTACACCCAAACCCCTTTTCTAAAAGTGTCCTATTTCATGTGTTAGCCAATTTTTGAGCAATTCAACATCATGTGGCTATTAAACTATCTTTATTAACATCTAAGGCACCTACTAGATAGCATCGAATCAATTATAGAATCAACTTTGCTCAAAAACCCTAAAATATCACTAAAATATTTTCCAATTTCTCTAACAGGGGCTTAACTTAATCAATTTAGTTATCTATGCTATGGGCCTCCAAACTGACTTATTTTTATGTATAAACGTAGCTCTTCGAGTGTAGATTACTTTAGCCTCAAGAGAAACTCAATTCCGATCTAAATTTCACAAGTTATGACCTTTATCGTACAACTACACCTAACTGTCCCTGCACAGCGATTTCCCAGACACATTTCGGAAATAGCTAAATCGGAAGGTCAAAACATTAGAATTTGCCTTAGCTCTAGAAATCAACATTTGTTCTAAACTGTCTAATCTAGCTACCATATAAATTTTGTTCAATTATAAGCACGTTTGCTATGCCAAAAAGGCTCTAAAAGTCACGGACAGAAAGCTGGTCAGATTTGTACTTTTGCACTAATGTTCAATTAATTTAACTTCTTGCTTATTCAACTAGTTTAGCATGTTATTAACTTCACAACTAACTCAAAATCTTCACTTAGGCACTTATACAAGCACATAATCTACAAACATTGAACATTAAATCAACTCTTAAGCAAAGAGATCAAACTACATACAAGCTTTAGCTACATATCCACAACAAGTTTAAAAGTCTACTCTATACACTAATATACTCACATTACATGCATATTTGACTCAAATACTCAACAACTATACAATACCATTTATACTACAAAGCAAGAAATCAAATAAAAGCACTTAGGATGAAACCCTTACCTCCAAGAAGTCAAAAATGGAGGAAATGTGCAAGAAAAATCTTCAATTCACCTAAAACTTGCTCAAGAATGCACCAAATAGCCATGCCCTAGCTTATTTTATTTTATTTTTTTTTTCTGTCTCACGTTTTTCTCCCTGCCCTCTTTCCTGATTTTTGCTTCTCTCTTTTTTTTCCCTTTGGTTTGGTCTTGTTTTGTTATATATAATGTAAGCTAAATGGTTAATGGGTTGGGCTTGGTTAATTAGGCCTAAGTAATATATTTTGGATGGTAGACAAGCCCAAATATAACTAGGAAACCCTTAAAGGCCCAATTAAAAATCTCTACAAAAAGTTACTATTCTTTCGTAATACTATTCATATGAACCACTAGAACATTTTCTAAATGAATGCTCCTAACGCATTTAGTCCAAACACACATTTTTCTCATTCTTAAAATAATTAATATGATTTAGAAAAAATTCTAATTCAAAGAAAATAAGTGGTTGAAAAATGTGATGAATAGTAACCACAGAAAGTAACAAGCAATGCACAGTGAAATGTGTAAATAGTGGATGCAATAGTTAATAAGTATACGGTAGTGATCTTGGGCGTCACATCCTTCCCCCCTTAAACAAATTGCGACCTCGCAATTTCTCATTCTCCAAAAGATCTCACATCAATTGACACCACTCCAAACGGATCTGCGGCCAAAGAAGTGCACTAACAAGTGTACCAAGAGAATACTCATACTAACATCGCTGAAGAATCTATTGAAAATACCAGAAGCTTTACAGAAGGAATCCTGAATAATATAGCCAAATAAAGGCTCTTCTGTAAACACCGATTAGAAGTCCGCATGTGAATACCATATGAGAATCCCCTCTAATAGTGCCAAGGAGTATCACTAGAATATCCATATAGAAATACCAGGAATGAAGTTAAGTAGGGTCCGATAATGATTCCCACATACGAATGCCACCAAGAAATGCCAAGTAGAATATTAAGAAATACCATGAGTAAAGTCCCGAGTAAGAAATCCGAATAAGGAGACTGATCAAGAACACCGGCTGAACATCTCTTGAAGATCCGTTACTGGCCATCTCTTTCAGGAGGAAGAGATTACTTACCATATAAATGGGTAATGCACATATGCAATTGAAATCACATAATTTGAACACTTAATACACACATAATCACATAAGTGCACATAGTCACACATTTGTTCATCTAACACATTCATCATATTTTGCATAAGCAAATCACGTAGAAACACACTTCTATTCAAATTACACATAATCACATAATTATACATATCACAAAATCTTCATATTTCACGCAATATAACCCATAAAACACATTTTCACTCAAGCAAACACAAATCCACATGCAAGCAAATACTTATTCAAAACACATTTCACATGCACGCACTCAAGGCCGCTACCCAACAGACCGAGGACCCTGTCCCGGCTGTGAGCTACTAAGCTCTGATACCACTTCTGTAATGCCCCGATCCCTCACGAGACCGGGATTCCTATTTATCACACTATTCTCAACCCAATTCCAAACCCCGGATACAAAATTTAGGGAGAAACGGATGGAGTCTCTCCTGTTTATAGGACCAATCAAAAACCTGCGAATAATATAATACAACTACAAAACCATAATCCAACATTCTCATATACTTCAACTTCAACCACTAAGCTATGCCTCGTCTCAAGGCCATCCAAGCTTTAGATTCAACAAAATAGGTACACAAGCATGCTTAGGCCTCAAATATTGAAATACTATGTTATAAAGCCACTTATCATACCATTCTAACTTTATCTCTTCAATTGTCTTGTTTATTAATCCATCCTACTAACTCCATTAACCCAAGCTAGCATGCACGACAATTAAACTATAAAATGTCCTTTAAACTATTACGAGCCACCTACGAACCAAATACAAACAAGATCCAATACAATTACAAGTCGAGTTTTTATAGTTCCAATCAAATTACAATTCAAATCACTTTACTAATTCACATGGATTCGTAGGTACTAATAATGAAAGCCAACACAACCAAACACGGTAACTCTTGAGCTTTCCCTGTATCACCTTGTGAAGGTGCTGAACCTGAAAGGTGTTAGAGACGAGGGTGAGTATACAACTGGTACACTCAGTGAGGGAGGGGAAATGGGAACAGTATACCAGGGTTCGTGCAATGCAGCAACTTAACACATTTAATACAATAAATAAACAATGAATAACAATTCTAATACCACATTTTAAAAGGATACAATCGATAACCCTTATCACTCCAAATCTTCGATCCCAGATCCACGAACCATGATCTCAATCTCGATATGCCGGCATCCCTTACACCAATGGGTACTCCGGATGTACCCGATCCTACGACCCAACACCCCCTGGCAATCTTCGGACCAGGCGAGTGAGGGAATAGCAGACGGAGCTAAGGCAACCAACACTGGCAAGCCTGATGCTGCCCAGCGAGGCCATCGCATCCGCCGCGACAATGAGGTTGCACAACCACGATGCAATGCAAGAATGATAACAATGACAATATAATCAGGAAACACATTTAAGGACAAAAGTAAGTTGTTCTCGCACGAAGTTATAATCTAGCAACAATAAGCATATATCAATTACGCAATTATACTAAACAATATACTCTTTTAGAAAGAAAATAAACTATAATACACGTAAGGATGTAGGTCCCTCACCTTTAGGAAGCCAAACATACAAAACTTAGCCAAACTCCCATTTGAACCTTCTCCCATGGCATCAATTCCCTTCAATTCCTAATTAGGCAGTTATGCAATAAAATCATTCTACATTCATCCGATTGACCATACACAATTAACATGAGTTAAGAATACTAATCATGCAATTAAGTAGCTAGTTCTACAAGTTCATGTCACAATATCAAACTCTAAAATCTCTAGACATGCATTATCTTAACTAACTTAGAGGATATGACAAGAAGCATTCTTTGCTTTTTAGCATTAGCATGCACAAGGCCCTAATTCCATTTAATTAGCTAAATGGCAGCCAATCACCTCCCATTTCAACTTACATGTTTAACAAGCTAACCATTTGTCTAAACTCAACTCTAGCTAATTACAAGATAATTCAAGTTATCATACTCATTTTTTCCAATTTACATTTTATAACTCAATCAATAGACAAATATAGCAATTACAACAAGTATAACAATTCAAATAGCTACTTATGCAATAAGCTTAACTAATTCACATAAGCTTCATTTAGACACTTTTCACATGCTTGGTATTTAGGTCATAAACTTCACACTTATATAACACATAACTCTATCATGATCAATTAGAGCAAACATAACAATATAATAACTACTAATGCAACTAATTCAAGTAATTCACAAGAAATCTAACAAATCTCCTTCTAAATGCTTACAAAATAAGCTCTAAACTTCACACAAGATAACGAACCTCAAATCTAACTATACTAAATCTCTAATGACACTTTATGGCACCACTTAAGCCCTTGAAATCTCACTTTAAAGTACAATTACCCGAAAAGTCCGAATTTACCTCTTTTTGCATTTACACTACAAGTACCCTAACCGGAACTCAACCGAGGTTTAGAAAAGCATATCTAGCACCTATATAGCCTAAAAACACTAAATGTGATGACTAAATTAACTCGGATTCGCATTACACCCAAACCCCTTTTCTAAAAGTGTCCTATTTCATGTGTTAGCCAATTTTTGAGCAATTCAACATCATGTGGCTATTAAACTATATTTATTAACATCTAAGGCACCTACTAGATAGCATCAAATCAATTATAGAATCAACTTTGCTAAAAAACCCTAAAATATCACTAAAATGTTTTCCAATTTCTCTAACAGGGGCTTAACTTAATCAATTTAGTTATCTATGCTATAGGCCTCCAAACTGACTTATTTTTATGTATAAATGTAGCTCTTCGAGTGTAGATTATTTTAGCCTCAAGCGAAACTCAATTTCGATCTAAATTCCACAAGTTATGACCTTTATCGTACAACTACACCTAACTGTCCCTGCACAGCGATTTCCCAGACACATTTCGGAAATGGCTAAATTGGAAGGTCAAAACGTTAGAATTTGCCTTAGCTCTAGAAATCAACATTTGTTCTAAACTGTCTAATCTAGCTTCCATATAAATTTTGTTCAATTCTAAGCACGTTTGCTATGCTAAAAAGGCTCTAAAAGTCACGGAAAGAAAGCTGGTCAGATTTGTACTTTTGCACTAATGTTCAATTAATTTAACTTCTTGCTTATTCAACTAGTTTAGCATGTTATTAACTTCACAACTAACTCAAAATCTTCACTTAGGCACTTATACAAGCACATAATCTACAAACATTGAACATTAAATCAACTCTTAAGCAAAGAGATCAAACTACATACAAGCTTTAGCTACATATCCACAATAAGTTTAAAAGTCTACTCTATACACTAATATACTCACATTACATGCATATTTGACTCAAATACTCAACAACTACACAATACCATTTATACTACAAAGCAAGAAATCAAATAAAATAGCACTTAGGATAAAACCCTTACCTCCAAGAAGTCAAAAATGGAGGAAATGTGCAAGAAAACTCTTCAATTCACCTAAAACTTGCTCAAGAATGCACCAAATAGCCATGCCCTAGCTTTTTTTTTTTTTTTTTTTTTTCTCTCTCACGTTTTTCTCCCTGCCCTCTTTCCTGATTTTTGCTTCTCTCTTTTTTTTCCCTTTGGTTTGGTCTTGTTTTGTTATATATAATGTAAGCTAAATGGTTAATGGGTTGGGCTCGGTTAATTAGGCCTAAGTAATATATTTTGGATGGTAGACAAGCCCAAATATAACTAGGAAACCCTTAAAGGCCCAATTAAAAATCTCTACAAAAAGTTACTATTCTTTCGTAACACTATTCATACGAACCACTAGAACATTTTTTAAATGAATGCTCCTAACGCATTTAGTCCAAACGCACATTTTTCTCATTCTTAAAATAATTAATATGATTTAGAAAAAATGCTAATTCAAAGAAAATAAGTGGTTGAAAAACGTGATGAATAGTAATCATATAAAGTAACAAGCAATGCACAGTGAAATGCGTAAATAGTGGATGCAATAGTTAATAAGTATACGGTAGTGATCTTGGGCGTCACAGTGGCACTCCTAAAGAAGTGGAGGACTAATAAGAAGGTGATGCTGGAGTTCCAATCTTATTCTTTATTTTTTGAAAATGGAGGATTGGATCATCGAGCGCATTTCCTACATTCACTCCCGAAAATTGAAAAGGAAAATAGGAATTGTAACCTCTCGGTCTGCTATAGTCAGCCTCACGCTGTGCCTGACCGACGAATCTGCCGTCTTTTGCCGACTACACTACCTCATTTCTTTTTCAGGGTTGAGCTTGTTCAATTGAAGTTAATGCTATTACTGCTACTGCTTCATTTTCTTTCAAAACCCCTTATTCTTCTTCGACTGATCTTTGAGTCCCCAGTCTAGGGTGCTAGACCTTGTGTTTTAGTTTGACTCCGGGAATTACCACGGAGCGTCACAAAGACGGCTTAAATAGCTCCAGTAACTCAGACGAGGTTCAAGAATGCTATCTTGTTTGAGAAATCCATATCCAACAACATCACAAATGTTCACATAATGTTGAGGGTAAATATTTTAGATGGACCAAGAGTACTAATTCATTTTTCATATGGTGTAGACATGATTGAAAATATGGAAATGCACAATTAAATTAGGGAGAAGGGGAGTGATGTATTCATATTTTTGGACTTATTTCTTTACATTTTTAGAATTAATTATTGATATTTATTGAATAGTTTGATCACTTTAATTGTGTTTTTGTGCATGTAGGAATTTACTTGTGAAAAAGCAATTGGAGCTGAATTTGGAAGAACATTGAAATATTGCAGATGAGCCAAGATTTATTAAAGAAAAGAAGTTTGGATTTTAGTGAAAAATATTTGTTGAAGCCAAAAAAAAAAAAAAGTAAAGAGAAAAAGAAAACAAAAAAATAATGAATGAAATATATGACCAAGGCTTTTTACAAGCCTTGGCCGTGCATAGTCAAGTCCAATTAGGACTTTGGCTTGAGAAAAAAATAAATAAAAGGAACATGGCCAAGTTTTGGCCATTGACGGTAAAGAAAAATATTAGAAAAGTCAACATGGCCAGAATTGGCCATGAGATTAAGGCCCACACAAGTCAATAGGGCAGTGAAGCATCAAGTATAAAAAGGAAGGTAGGCGGCGCAAGGAAAAAAAAGCACCGAGGAGAAAAAGAAGGAGTGCGGCGCAGAGGAAAGAAAAGGAAAAAACAGAGAGCGAAACAGCAAGTAACGAAGGAAAAAAAGCTTTGGCGACGAGGAAAAAACAGCAGCAAGTTCGGTTTATTTCTTTTCGTAAATTCTTCTTCAATTTTCAGTTGGGATTCAGATTAAATTATTATTTTCAACATATTCGAATTAATTTATGGAGAAGTTTAATTTACTTTCTTTTTATAATATTGATTTATTTTTGTTGAACATGAATAATTAGTTCATTGTTTAGGGTAAGATTACTATGTAATAATTTAATTTTATGGTCTTGAACTTGGTTGGATTATTTTGATGCTATTTTTATATTTTTGATTTACATGCTTTATTATTTATCATATTAATTTATTATGCTTGTAGCTAGTAATTAATATGAATTCATATGGTAGATCAAATATATAAATTGGGCTTGATTGTGAAAACTATAGGTTGTACCATAGTTTTCCTCTACTTAATTAGTTAATGTGTTTGCCTAGGATTTTAGGACAAATCTACACTCCGGCTAGATAAAGGACTTGGAGATAGCGTTGCACCTCTAAACTAGGTCTAACCCGTTAATTAGTTAACTTTAGGTGATTATTTAATTAATTAGGCTTGTAGTCTAATTTTGCATCAAAATAGGAAATCCTAAGTTCGAGCCTAGAATTCAACTTTGCATAGGAATCCGATCCCTAAACCTTTCCCAATAGTGATCAAACTTCAATTTCAACTTTCATATTTAATTTTAGTTTTCGCATTTAATTTCACTTTTATTTTATTTTTAGTTAACTTTCTTTCAAATCACTCAATTTACAATTTAATTTAGTTTAATTACTTAGGCACTTTACTTACACTTTTCTACAAACTTTCAAATTGTCTCCCTGCGGATTCGACCTCGCACTAGCACACTACACTACAATCACTCGTGCACTTGCGAGTTAAAACTTGGCTTAGAATTGACATTAATTTTACCCTAAGCTAAGCACCCATCAAGTTTTTGGCGCCGTTGCCGGGGAGGCACAGTATTGTTTTTGGACTAGTGTAGTATTTTGTTTAAGTGTTAGTTTTTAGTTAATTAGTTATTTTTGCAAAAAAAAAAAAATTATTTTTCTTGTTTTACTTTATTATTTTTAGATTACTTTATTAGTTGTTTTAGTTTAAATAGTTATCTTGAATTTTTTATTTATTTATTTATTTATTTTTATTTTTATTTTTTATTTTTTATTTTATTTGCTTTCTCTATTATCTTAGTGATTTTATTGCTTTTTATTCATTTAGTAATTCATTTATTTTACTTTTCGTTTATTTATTTATTTATCTAGTTTTCTAGTTGATTATTTTTCTTAAATAGTTTATTTCTAGTTTTAGGTTTTTATTTCAATTTAGTAATTTCCCATTAGCTAGGCTTCTTGTGTATGCTTGGACGTCGTTCTTTAGGATTGCCTTTAGAACCCTTTGATTCCTAGCCACAAAGAATCCCACACCGTAGGAATCAGAAGGGCTTAACTACAATCATGGCGGAGCATGAAGGAAATCTGAATGTGCCTCAAAATGTTAATAATCCTCAAATTCCCCATCTTCCCATTGTCCCCAATAATCCTGATCCTGATGATATACCTCTTAGGCAGCATTTTCTCCCGACCACATATCAGCCGAATATTGCTATTCGACCACCTACCATCCATAATGTGGACTTTGACATGAAACCTGGTACGATAGCAATACTTCTATCATTTTACGGGAAAAGCAATGAAAATCCACATGCGCATATTCGTGATTTTCTTGAGATATGTACCACTGTGCATGTTCCAAATGTTACTCAAGAAAATATCCGATTGCGTTTCTTCCCACTTTATCTTAAGGACAAAGCTAAAGAATGGCTTCATTCCCTTGAAGAGGGAACCATTACTTCTTGGGAAGAACTGTTGACTCAATTTCTGTTTAGATTTTTTTCGATGGCCCAGACCTCATCTCTTCAAGAGAACATCATGACTTTTTCCCAGTCCGATTTAGAGTCATTTCATGAAACTTAGGGATAGGTATAATGGACTCATTCGTCACTACCCATACCATGGGTTCGATAGGCCTAGGTTGCTTCAGTATTTCTATAGAGGTTTGACACCACAGCAGAAAACGATGGTGAATTCAATGAGTAATGGAGGGTTTTATAACCTCACCCCAAATGAGGCATAGGCCCGACTTGACAGTATTGCCAAAGACTCATTTCAAGACTCAACAATGGATAGAATGGGTAAGCCTACTTCTAGGAGGACACTATATAAGGTGAGCACAAATGAGGACTTAAACTCACAAGTGGCAGCTTTGACCAAGAAATTTGATCATTTTATATCTTTAGGGTCTACTTCTTCACATGCCCTACCAAATGTTCAATGTTGTGCCTTATGTTCTGCAGTGGACCACCCCACTCTAGGGTGTCCTCTTGCCTCTCAGTTCCCTGAATTTATTCAGGAACAAGTTTGTGCTGCCGAGGGTTATTCTCGCAATTACAATCCATATTCGAATACATATAATCCTGGTTGGTGAGATCATCCAGCTTTCTCATGGCGTCAAGGGAATCCTGACCCTTCATTTTCGCAGGCTCAAGTGCAAAAGCCTCAATCTAATCCTCCTGGATACTATCACGTGTCTAATGGGCCTCACTTTAAACCGCAACCAGGGAATCAATTTCAGCCTAGCCCTCATCTTCCTCCTAATAAGCCTGATGATAAGTTTGACAAGTTACTTCAAGTAATTCATGCTCAGCAGCAATCTATTGCTAAGTTGGAAACTCAAGTTGGGCAACTGGCCCAACAAATTACTAGGAGGGATGAGGGTAAGCTCCCTGCTCAAGCTGTCAAGAATCCACGTGGCCAGTGTAGCAATGTCCACAATGAGACCACCCATGAGCAAGCCAAAGCTGTTATCACCCTTCGGAGTGGTTACTAGTTAGATAATCAGGTGGATGAGTCTAATGGAACAAAGAGAGTGAGTGACAAGAATAGGGATACAAAAGAGGTTGAGGAAAAGGTTGAGAGAGTAGGAAGTGAGTCGGGAGATGAGATAGAGAATAGTAGAGAAAACACCATTCCTTCGCAGAGAGATGAGAAACAGGTTATAGATCACAGTGATGATAGTCCTTCTAGGGTGCCTTATCCTGCTGCTTTGGAGCGACCTAGGAAAGATGATAAGCAGTCTCAGGTATTAGACCACTTGAAGGATATTAAGATAAACCTGCCTCTTATTGAAGTTATCCAACAGATATCGGCTTATGCCAAATTCCTCAAAGACTTGTGCATTAGGAAGAGGCAATCCACCCACATTCCAAAGAAGGTGAGGCTCACAGAGAAAGTGAGTAGCATATACACTAGGGGCCTTCCGCCCAAGTTTAATGACCCCGGAGCCTTCACCATTCCTTGCATCATTCAAGATCAACAGGTGGATCATGCCCTCCTTGACTTAGGGTCTAGTGTGAATCTCATTCCATTTGCAGTATATGAGCGTTTAGGTTTGGGGGAGTTGACTCCCACAAATGTTACACTTCAGTTGGCAGATCGATCTGAGAGACGACCTAGAGGGATAATTGAGGATGTCTTAATTAGAGTTGGTGAATTTCTTTTCCCAGTTGACTTCATTGTCTTAGACATGGACTCAGGTCTAGACATTAGGCATGCGACACCAGTTCTTCTAGGGAGACCTTTTCTGGCCACAGCTGATGCGGTGATATATTGTAGGACAGGGATGATTGAGTTAACCTTTGGGAATATGAGAGTTAAGGTGAGGGTCGCAGAGGTGGCCAATCGAGTAAGTAGACATTCTGAGGATGAGTGCTTCATGGTTGATATCATTGACCCTTGTATTGAGGGACATGCCCATTCGATGTTGACTGCCGATGATGAGCTTGCAGAGCTTGAGGCAATCTTGACTCAATTTGACTCTGATTCATTTGTGAAAGAGCTAGTAGCTTCTACTTCTGCAGTGTTTGATCCTAGCCCTGACAAGGCTAATGATAGTCGTAGCTCCCTTCCATCCAAAGTTTGTCCTGATCCCCCTCCGGTTGAGTCTCTTCCAGCTTTAGAGCTTAAACCTTTGCCTACGCATCTTAAATATGTGTACTTAGGACCTAATGATACCCTCCCAGTAATTATCGCATCAGACCTGACCACTGAGCATGAGGAGAAATTGTTAGGAGTCCTTCGTGATCATCAAAAGGCTATAGGGTGGACCATTTTTGACTTACGAGGTATAGACCCGTCGTTGTGTATGCATCGGATTCACTTAGAAGATGGTGCTACTCCTTCCCGCGAGATGCAAAGGAGGTTGAACCCAAACATGAGTGAGGTTGTTTATAAGAAAGTCATTAAACTTCTTGATGCAGGTATCATTTACCCGATTTCTGATAGTTCATGGGTCAGTCCGATGCAGGTGGTACCAAAGAAGTCTGGGATCACAGTAGTCCCTAATGATAAGGGTGAGCTTATTCCTACGCGCACCACTACTGGGTGGCGTGTCTGTATTGACTATAGAAAGATTAATGCCAAGACCCGGAAAGACCATTTCCCTCTACCTTTTCTTGACCAGATATTAGATAGAGTAGCCGGACAGGGCTACTACTGCTTCTTAGATGGGTATTCTGGGTATAATCAGATCCCAGTCTTTCCCGAGGACCAAGAGAAGACCACCTTCACTTGTCCATATGGGACCTTTGCTTATCATCGTATGCCCTTCAGTTTATGCAATGCACCAGCGACTTTTCAGAGGTGTATGATGGCCATTTTTTCTGATATGATTGAGAAGTTTCTAGAGGTCTTTATGGATGATTTTTCAGTTTTTGGAGCTACATTTGATGAGTGTCTCACACACATTTCCCTAGTGCTAGAGCGTTGTGTTAAAATGAATTTGGTGCTTAGTTGGGAGAAAAGTCATTTCATGGTTAGACGGGGGATAGTACTTGGTCATGTTGTATCTCAGGATGGTATCCATGTGGACCCAGCCAAGGTTGAGTTGATAGAGAAACTCCCAGCACCAAAAACGGTGCGTGATGTTAGATCATTCCTTGGTCATGCCGGTTTCTACCAGCGTTTCATCAAAGACTTTAGCCACATTGCTCGACCTCTCTCCAGCCTCCTGGCACATGATATTCCATTTCATTTTGATGACAAGTGTGCCAAGGCATTTGAGAAGCTGAAGTCTTTACTGTCCTCCGCACCTATCATCCAGCCTCTTGATTATAGCCTCTCTTTTGAGATTATGTGTGATGCATCCGACTACGCAGTGGGGGCTGTTTTGGGACAACGTAGGGATAAGTTTCCATGTGTGATCTACTACACTAGTAAGACCTTAGATGATGCTCAAAAGAATTACACTACCACAGGAAAGGAATTGCTAGTTGTAGTTTTCTCCCTTGATAAGTTTAGATCATACATCATAGGGTCAAAGGTGATAGTCTACACAGATCATGCGGCCTTGCGTTACCTACTTGCCAAACGGGATGTTAAGCCCCGTCTGATTCGGTGGTTACTATTACTTCAGGAATTTGATTTGGATATTAGAGATAAAAAGGGGAGTGAGAATTCTGTTGCTGACCATTTGTCGCGTTTAGTCCTTGGGTCTCCCACCGACTCCCTTCCTTTTAATGATAGCTTCCCTGATGAGCAACTATTTGCTGTCTCATATAGGATTCCCTGGTATGCCCATTTTGTTAACTATTTGGCAGCGAGATAGTTGCCTGCTCACTGGGGGTGGGGAGAGAAGGATTGTTTCATGGCTCGAGTAAAACATTTTATTTGGGAGGATCCCTATCTCTTTAAGGTGTGTGCTGATCAGGTTATCCGACGATGTGTGCCGGAAGAAGAGTTTGATAGCATCCTTAGCTTTTGTCATGGGGAGGCATGTGGTGGTCATTTTGGAGGTAAGAGGACAGCTGCTAAAGTCCTCCAGTGTGGGTTCTTTTGGCCTACTTTGTTCAGAGATGCCCAACAATTCTGTAAGAAATGTCATCGATGTCAACAATTTGGGTCTATCTCTAGGAGAGACATGATGCCCTTATCACCCATTTTAGTTTGTGAGATATTTGATAGGTGGGGCATTGATTTCATGGGGCCTTTTCCTCCTTCGTATGGGTACACTTATATTCTTGTGGCTGTAGACTATGTGTCCAAATGGGTGGAGGCGGTGGCAACTCGAATTAATGACCACAAAGTTGTGGTCCAGTTCATTAAAAAACACATCTTTTCTAGGTTTGGGGTGCCACGTATGCTTTTGAGTGATGGAGGACAACATTTTTGCCATAGCACACTTGAGGCATTATTGAGAAAATATTCAGTCCGGCATAAGATTGCGACACCTTATCATCCTCAGACGAGTGGACAAGTGGAGGTGTCAAATAGGGAGATAAAATCCATTTTACAGAAAACAGTTAGGCCCGATCGCAAGGATTGGTCATGTCATTTACATGATGCGTTATGGGCCTATCACACAGCTTTTAAGACTCCCATTGGCATGTCTCCATATAGATTAGTTTACGGTAAGACTTGTCACCTCCCTGTTGAGCTAGAGCATAAAGCTTATTGGGCTATTAAAGCCCTGAACTTTGACATGCAGCAGGCAGGTGAGAGTAGAAAATTGGCCTTGAGTGAGTTGGAGGAACTTCATTATGAAGCATATGAGAATGCCAAACTTTATAAGGAGAGGATGAAGAGAATTCACGATAAATCTATTTTGCGCAAAACCTTCGCCCCTTCAGATAAGGTTTGGTTGTTTAACTCTAAATTGAAGTTCTTTCCAAGAAAATTGAGGACTAGATGGGATGGACCCTACGAGGTGCTCGAGGCATACCTTTCAGGGGCTATTAAAATTAAACACCACAAAGATGGGCGAGTCCTCACAGTTAATGGCCAGCGTTTGAAACATGCCTTTGATCCGAGTTCGGCCCCTCACGAAGTTGAATCTGTAGAGCTACGAGACACTTCTGACCTTATATGAACAATGACATTCGCCTGGCTGTCGGCGTTAAATGCAGTGCTTCTAGGAGGCACCCTAGGAATAATTACTTTATTTTACTTTCTTTAATTATGTTTCTCAACTTTTCGGTTGGACCTCCACTGGGTTATAGTGGGCTTTACCATTTTCTCGAAAATGGATTATCTTGTGTAATGGAAGTCTTGAGGTTAATTAGGATGGATACTATGAAAGTAAAATCACTGGCCGAAAGCGTAATACCTGGCCTTCCCTCTTAAGTATGGGAAGATGTCTGGGGTTTGAGTACGTTGGTGGTTTGAAATTAATGGCCTCTCCTCCGCATTTTTAATGTACTTAGTTAACTCCATTTATGAAGTTTCACAAGATTTGTCTTACTGACTGACATTAAATGGATCCAGGTATTTGCATTCTAGCTATCTTTATTGTTTCATTGTGCTTATTTATTTTTAGTGAGTCAGCTTTAGTGCCTCCCAGAGTTCGGAGCCTTTGTATGGGGATGTAAATAGGGTCGGCCAACAAAAAAAAATATAAAAAAATGAAAAAGTAAAAAAAAAGTATTTTTATTATGTTATTATGTTATCTTGTCTTATCATCTATTGTTTTGCTCTTGAGCTTAATTACAAGTTGTAGATGTGAAGGGTTACCTTTCTTTTCATTATTGATCACTTCAGGTATGTCCATCTACTCTCGCTATTTCTCTTAATTGCTTTCTTTTCATGCACTTTCACTATTGGATTCTCATTTTATGTTCTTTTCCCTCTTTTCGCATACCCCTAGCATGTTTTAATTCTCTTTGCTAGAGGAAAAACAAACTTTAGGTTTGGGGGTGCAGGTATTTAACCGTGTCAATTGTTGTTTTGGGAAAAATCTGAACGAAATATGAAACTTTTTGCAAATGTTTTTTATGTTTATTTGTGGATTTGTGGTGAATTTTCTGGTAATTGAGGAGTTGTGATGATGTATTGATTAGCTCTTATGAAGTGATTGAGGAGAGTAGGTGGTTCTTGATTTTATGAGATAGTTTTGAGTTGAACTTTTGGGATTGATTTTGATGAATGCGAGGCATGAGGACTGTGAGATTATGCCTAGGCTATTGTGGTCCCATGACTTGGTTGTAAGACGATGAGATATAATGTGGTTATGATATGCGTACCCTCGCTTGAGTAGTCTTGTTTGCGTGCTTGAGCCTTTATAGTAAAAAAAAGAAAAAAAGCAAAAGAAGGAAAAAAAAAAATTATTTACTTCTATCTCTTAGCACCACTATCTTTGTATTCATTGTCTTTCTTTAGAGATATGTGCTTAAGGTATATGGTGTTTCGGTGTTCAACACTTCGAGCAAGTAGGGTACACATGGGGCATTTCAAAGCCTATCAACCTAAGCCTTAAGTGGTTGGGATTGATGACCTCGAAAGCTCGTTACATGGGGTGTTGAGTTGACCGTGTGGGACCAAGCACCTAATAAAAAGAGATGAAGTGTGTTTACTTTTATGTTTTAGGAATAAAAGGGTAAAAGGCATGTTTGGAGGGTTATAAAGGCAATGGGGGTGCAAATATTATGATCTAGTTATATTGAGTTGTCTTGTTGCTTAGATACGTGGAGACTTAATAGTGTTTAGTGTAATCTTGTAGTAATCATGTTTTGCCTTTAAAGAGAGAGATTCGAATGAGTTCGCTTAACTACTACACCATAGGATTAATCGTTCCCCGAACCTTGTCCTTTTGTTAGAGTTGATTGATTCGTTAGAGCAACGTCTTGAGAACTTGAAGATTTGCTTAGATTCTAGTCTTGCTTGGGGACAAGCAAGAGGTAGGTTTGGGGGTGTTGATGTATTCATATTTTTAGACTTATTTCTTTACATTTTTAGAATTAATTATTGATATTTATTGAATAGTTTGATCACTTTAATTGTGTTTTTGTGCATGTAGGAATTTACTTGTGAAAAAGCAATTGGAGCTGAATTTGGAAGAACATTGAAATATTACAGATGAGCCAAGATT
Organism: Ehretia macrophylla; assembly: GCA_037974665.1. NCBI lineage: Eukaryota > Viridiplantae > Streptophyta > Magnoliopsida > Boraginales > Ehretiaceae > Ehretia > Ehretia macrophylla. The sequence goes on along the minus strand of CM075782.1, from coordinate 36,834,151 downwards.
TATTAAAGAAAAGAAGTTTGGATTTTAGTGAAAAATATTTGTTGAAGCCAAAAAAAAAAAAAAAATTAAAGAGAAAAAGAAAACAAAAAAATAATGAATGAAATATATGACCAAGGCTTTTTACAAGCCTTGGCCGTGCATAGCCAAGTCCAATTAGGACTTTGGCTTGAGAAAAAATAAATAAAAGGAACAAGGCCAAGTTTTGGCCATTGACGGTAAAGAAAAATATTAGAAAAGTCAACATGGCCAGAATTGGCCATGAGATTAAGGCCCACACAAGTCAATAGGGCAGTGAAGCATCAAGTATAAAAAGGAAGGCAGGCGGCGCAAGGAAAAAAAAGCACCGAGGAGAAAAAGAAGGAGTGCGGCACAGAGGAAAGAAAAGGAAAAAACAGAGAGCGAAACAGCAAGCAACGAAGGAAAAAAAGCTTTGGCGATGAGGAAAAAACAGCAGCAAGTTCGGTTTATTTCTTTTCGTAAATTCTTCTTCAATTTTCAATTGGGATTCAGATTAAATTATTATTTTCAACAGATTCGAATTAATTTATGGAGAAGTTTAATTTACTTTCTTTTTATAATATTGATTTAGTTTTGTTGAACATGAATAATTAATTCATTGTTTAGGGTAAGATTACTATGTAATAATTTAATTTTATGGTCTTGAACTTGGTTGGATTATTTTGATGCTATTTTTATATTTTTGATTTACATGCTTTATTATTTATCATATTAATTTATTATGCTTGTAGCTAGTAATTAATAGGAATTCATATGGTAGATCAAATATATAAATTGGGCTTGATTGTGAAAACTATAGTTTGTACCATAGTTTTCCTTCACTTAATTAGTTAATGTGTTTGCCTAGGATTTTAGGACAAATCTACACTCCGGCTAGATAAAGGACTTGGAGATAGCGTTGCACCTCTAAACTAGGTCTAACCCGTTAATTAGTTAACTTTAGGTGATTATTTAATTAATTAGGCTTGTAGTCTAATTTTGCATCAAAATAGGAAATCCTAAGTTCGAGCCTAGAATTCAACTTTGCATAGGAATCTGATCCCTAAACCTTTCCCAATAGTGATCAAACTTCAATTTCAACTTTCATATTTAATTTTAGTTTTCGCATTTTATTTCACTTTTATTTTATTTTTAGTTAACTTTCATTCAAATCACTCAATTTACAATTTAATTTAGTTTAATTACTTAGGCACTTTACTTACACTTTTCTACAAACTTTCAAATTGTCTCCCTGTGGATTCGACCTCGCACTAGCACACTACACTACAATCACTCGTGCACTTGCGAGTTAAAACTTGGCTTAGAATTGACATTAATTTTACCCTAAGCTAAGCACCCATCAGGGAGATTTAATGCAATGTTTGGATTGAATAAAATGGTGAAAATTATACAAGAAAAGGGATTTGAAATGATAATCAGGAGAAAGGAAATAAAGGGATTAAAAAATCTCTTACACTATGTTTGGAAGGGGTAGGATTGCCCTTGTTTGAATTCATTTTTGGAGATTGAATAATTATTAATGAGAGAATTTTCATATCTCGAATATGGGATTTATGTTGGAAAAGAAAAATATTGATAAGTTGACTTTAATAGTCTCTGGTACCTTTACATAATTTTAAATATATCCTTAACATAATGAATGTAAAGTAACTTGTTATTCAAAATTGTTCTTTTCCTTTCATTTCTCCAATGAAACAAGAATGATAATCCTTTCTTATTTTTTTTTTACAATCCAAACAACAAAACTCCTTTATTTTCATTTCCTTTATGATTTTTTTCTTCTATCTTACTTTCCTTTATTTTCCTTCATAAATCCAAACATAGCATTTATGAGGTCATTTTTGTTTCTCAAAATTTAGGGTAAAGAAAAACAAAGGAGCCCACAGTCTGCAAAAAGACAAAAATACCCTTTTCGTATCAACCAATATTATCCTATATCTCTTATTATTGTTTTTGATACATTAATAACTTTATATCTAAAATTATCTTTTTCTTTCCTTTCCTTTTCCAATCTAAACAAGAAAACATATATATATATATATATATATATATATATATATATATATTAATTTCCCTAATATTTTATACTATTTGAATGTGGAATCTCTTTTCCTTTCCATTATGAATCCAAACAGCAGGAACACAAAGTATAGCAAAAATCTTTCATCCGATCTTATCGAATGGTCTTACTGACTGTGAAAAGTGTATGTGAGACCCATTCCTATCTCTTAATCATATAATTAATTTATTGTAAAAAGTGTACAAAAAAATTACTCATATCTCACAATCGTACCATCCATTTACCGTATTTTTTTTAAAATTTGAAATCCGTTTACTGTATGAAAGCACTATATCCCGTATTTTCTTAATCATTTAATTAATTTATTGTAAAAAGCACTATATATTTTTTTTGTCACTTTCAAAATTCAATAATCATGCATCTTCACCTGGACAGCCTTGGACACGAAAACAACTCCCTCCAAAAAGTCAAATACAACAAACATCAATCTATAAAACTTGTTCTTTTTTTTCTTGTTAAATATGCTAATGAAAAAAATGGCTTCTTTCTTTGCTCTCATAACCTATTCTATCTAACTCTTCCCATATTATCTCCAATGGCCATCTAAGTCAACCCTATTTACTTTTTTTTTTCTTCTACCAACAAAGAAAACTTCCACATATCCCAAAACTCAGCTTATTCATCATCATCATTTCTCTTATCATTGCCAATATTTGAGGCACCCCCTCTTAGTAATTTTTGTTTCTGAACTTCGTGTACCAAGCTGCCTTTATTTAAACATCCTATTAATTTGACTGTACTAAGTGTAAAAATCAGAATAGAATTGAAGATACCATTTCATTCCCAATTTATTCTTAAATGACCACTACATCATCATTGACCGTACAAGTCTATTTTTATCACAATCGAAATCCTAATATTTGTTCAAACCCATAATTGATCTTTTACCAAAACTATTTGGGCTCTTCTGATCTCCTTGAAGAAGAAAGGCTTTTCCTTCTTGGGGAATTTTACAATAGCCTATCTTTATCATCAACGCATTTGAACAAATCAATATTATTATATAATGGTCTATGTGAATTATCCTACAAAAAGAAGCAAATGATGAGATTTTTACTCAAATTTTGAGAATTTGAACAATGGTGGCATCATATATGGCAGTTGGTGGTGGTGGTAGAAGTGACGGTGGTCTTAATATGCAGTGTTATTGGAGTTGAACAATAGTTAGAAAACCAATGATACATCAAAGTAACACCATCACGAGATGACAAATTAAACATATAACAACATGACATTTCCAGTATCTAGACATTCAAGAAGTAGGAAGAATGATATAGCTTATTAAGCTCTTATAAATTTGCAAAAAGAGTTTTGAAACATCTCTTGCATGTATACCCTATAAAGCTCAGAAAATATTAGGGACTTCCACATGGTCACCAAAAAGGACTACTAAATTTAACATGTAGACACAGCTTTTCAATATAATTAACAAAACAAATACTACAAAAATTAAGTCTTGAACTAATTGAAGAAGAGGGTCTAGCAAGAATCAACAATGAACCCAACAAAAAACAACTTGAAATAGAGAATGCAAAAATAATGAAGCATGTTTCAAGAAAAACTACTAAATTTACATATAGACATAGTTTTTCAACATAATTAACCATAAATACCAAAAAAATTGAAGTCTTTAAATAATTGAAGAAGATGGTCTAGCAAGAATCAGCAAAGATCAAACAAAGACAACAACCTTAAAAGAAAATGAAAAAGAACAAAGCATATTTTGTCCTGAAATGAAAAAAAATGGGAGTACAATGCACTAAGCTCTCGCCATGCACGAGTCTAGAGAAGGGTCGCACTTACTTTGGGTTAAAGATAAACAAGCAATTAAAAAGCGTTTGAAAAAAAAATGGCTCGCCAAGAAAATAAAATTAATAGGATTTCATAAATAAAGACAGTTCGGTACACAAACCTCAGGAAAAAACTTACTAAGAAGGGTGCAGCAAGTATTGGCAATGAAGAGAGAAATGATGATGATAAAGAAGCTGAGTTTTGGGATATGTGGAAGTTTCCTTAAATGGGGTTGACTTGGTGGCCATTGGAGATGATATGGGAAGAGTTGGATAGAATAGGTGATGAGAGCAAAGAAGCCATCTTTTTCATTAGCAGTTTAAGAAAAAGAACAAGTTTTACAGATTGATGTTTAGATTGGTGGCTAGTTGGCTACTTTCTTGTTTTTGTTTATGTATTTGGGCTTTGTTGTATTTGACTTTTTGGAGGGAGTTGCGTTTGTGTTTGAGGCTGTCAAGATGAAGATGCAAGATTATTGAATTCTGAAAGTGACAAGGAAACAAAGAATATCTTACTTCACACTTGGTACTCCTACATGGATATTTATGACTAGAGCCAATATTTTTATACGGTAAACGGATGATATGATACGACTATGAGATATGAGTGAATTTTTTATACTAAACCGATGGTATGACCAAAAGATAAGATTGGCTCTGGCATACCGCTGAAATTGTTGTTTAAATTGGAAAAGGAAAGGAAAGAAAAAGAAAATTTTAGAGGTAAAGTTATTTATGTATCAAAAGCAATAATAAGAGATAGGATGTTTTCTTTTGTTATGATAAGGGTATTTTTGTCTTCTTGCACACTATCAGCTCCGTTGTTTTCCTTTACCCTCAATTTTGAGAAACATAAATGACCTCATAAATGCTATGTTTGGTTTTATGAAGGAAAAGAAAGGAAAGTAAGATAGAAGAAAAAATCATAAAGGAAATAAAAAGAAAGGAGTTTTCTTCTTTGGATTGTAAAAAAATAAGAAGAGATTATGATTCTCTGTTTTTATTGGAGAAATTAAAGGAAAGAACAATTTTAAGTAACAAGTTACATTTATTATGTTAAAAATATATATGAAATTATGTAAACGTACTAGAGACTATTAAAGCCGACTTATCAATATTTTTCTTTCCCTACATAAATCCCACATTTGAGAAATTGAAATTTACTCCTTAACAATTATCAATCTCTGAAAATGAATTCAAACAAGGGTTATCCTTCCCTTTCCATTCTTTTTCTTAAAAAACGTAAATCCAAATATAATGTAAGAGATTCTTTAATCCCTTCATTTCCTGTGTCTTCTGACTATCAATTCAAATCCCTCTTCTTGTTTCTGTTCCACCATTTTACTCAATCCAAACATTGTGTTAAATCCCCTTCTCCCTAATTTAATTGTGCATTTTCATAATTTCAATCATGTCTACACCATATGAAAAATGAATTACTTCTCTTGGTCCATCTGGAATTACCCTCAACATTATGTAAACAATTGTCAGAAAGGTCCGTACAAGTAAGGTTGATGAAAAAAAAATCAGCCACAATAGGTAGAAATGAGTTGTTTAATGGGCAAGTATATAGTTGAAAGATTTTTTTTGGTCGTCATAGTTGAAAGATCAAAGTTGTCTTAATAGCTAATTCAAAAGGTTTTGAGGCCTTATGACCACTCCTTAATTTTTTTTTAAATTATTAAACAAGTAGGGGTCTAACAAACACCTTACCACTTCAAGTTGGTTTGCAAAAAAATAATATTCAGAGTAAGGGAAGATTCAATATTTTATTGCAGTAGAGGATAAACTTTATGATTTTTGTATTATATAAACATGTATTTTTTTTCTTTAGCGAGAGTTAATTCATTTTCTAACGAAAAATATATAGATATTTAACTTTTTTTGAAAAAAAATATATATAAATTTTTTAACGTTTTTCCTCGTCAATAGAAGTTGTAGCCCCACTGGCCAGTAGATGCATCTACCACCGAGGGAATTCTTTGTCTTTGAATGAGATTAGGTCTTTTAAACATAGTCTTTATATGTCAATTTCAATCGATATTGCTTACATTGTTATTATAGTTGGAAAGGCCAGAGATATACCAATTTCAAATTTAATAGATTGACAAATTAAAATATGCGTCCAAATTGTCATGATCATTGCAATTGCAATCAATTTATGGTGTCAAATTCAATTTTTTCTTGGTAGATATAGACATTATTTAATTCGACCAAAAAAAAAAAAGAATAGGCACTACTTAATAAAAACAAGAGCAGTTTTCTGATATATATACTTATGAAAAGTTAGAAATCTCTTTGAAAAAGAAAACTTATTGCGAGTAATAAATGCTTTAAAAAACATCTAGGACTTATTTTGTCATCGATAGTTTTCTATGTCCATCTCCTTAAAAAAATGGTGATAATGGTGATAAGATAACTTATTTCTTCTTAATAACGAAACATGTCTTTCTAATAAGAATATATTCTTTTTTCTTCTTCTTTTGGTTTTTCATTCTGTTCCTTTTTTTATTTTTTTTATTTTTTGGGGTGAGGAGAAGGATGGGTGTTCAAAAGGGGAGGTATGCATTTAGTTCAATAAGAGACTTATAAATTTGCAATAAGAGTTTTGAAATTAAACAGGCTCCTAACTTAATTAGTAAAATATAAAAATCGTACACATACTTAATTATGGCATTAATATAACCTTAAAACTTTATAATATTAGAATTTTACGAGATCAATAGTAATAAAATAATGATGCATTATTTGCTTCAATTATTTTAGCTTCAAAATTCTGCATCTGTATCCCTTAATTATTGCTCATTTAGGCTCCGTTTGTTTGCCGTAAAATATTTTCCTGAAAAATATTTTTTCAATTTTTTAGTGTTTGGTAACACCGAAAAATTGGTCAACTGGAAAATATTTTTCAGTAAAAAATGATGGCTACTTTGGCTCAATTTTTAGTTGTTTGGTAACACCGAAAAATTGGTCAACAGAAAAATATTTTTCAGTTAAATATTATGGCTAGAACAAAGTTTGAAAAAATATATTCATATCGTTTAGGAGACGAAAATATTTTCCGAAACTTAACCACCCCTACCCTCCACCCCCTCACATAATATTTTACTAAGATAGTTTATTTTAATTATCATTTTATTTACATGCCACATAATTAATATCCTCAAAACATGTAATGCCAGCCTAGTCTGAAATGGATTAAGCATCTTCAACTTGCCACACACATGTATTTAATTCTTTGTCTTTGAATAAGATTAGCTAGGTCTTCTCAACATAGTCTTTATATGTCAATTTCAATCGATATTGCTTACATTGTTATTATAGTTGGAAAGTTCAGAGATATATCAATTTCAAATTTAATAGATTGACAAATTAAAATATGCATCCAAATTGTCATGATCATTGCAATTGCAATCAATTTATGGTGTCAAATGCAATTTTTTCTTGGTCGATATATACATTAATTAATTCGACAAAAAAAAAGAATAGACACTACTTAATAAAAACAAGAGAAGTTTTCGGATATATATACTTATAAAAAGTTAGAAATCTCTTTGAAAAAGAAAACTTATTGCGAGTAATAAATGCTTTAAAAAAAAATCTAAGACTTATTTTGTCATTGATAGTTTTCTATGTCCATCTCCTTAAAAAACTAGTGATAATGGTGATAAGATAACTTATTTCTTCTTAATAACAAAACATGTCTTTCTAATAAGAATATATTCTTTTTTTTCTTCTTCTTTTGGTTTTTCATTCTGTTCCTTTTTTTATTTTTATTTTTATTTTTGGGGTGAGGAGAATGATGGGTGTTCAAAAGAGAAGGTATGCATTTAGTTGAATAAGAGACTTATAAATTTGCAAAAAGAGTTTTGAAATTAAACAGGCCCCTAACTTAATTAGTAAAATATAAAAGTCATACACATACTTAATTATGGCATTAATATAACCTTAAAACTTTATAATATTAGAATTTTACGAGATCAATAGTAATAAAATAATGACGCATTATTTGCTTAAATTATTTTAGCTGCAAAATTCTGCATATGAACCCCTTAATTATTGCTCATTCAGGCTCTGTTTGTTTGCCGTAAAATATTTTCCTGAAAAATATTTTTTCAACTTTTTAGTGTTTGGTAACATCGAAAAATTGGTCAACTGAAAAATATTTTTCAGTAAAATATGATGGCTACTTTTGCTCAATTTTTCAGTGTTTGATAACATCGAAAAATTGGTCAACTAGAAAATATTTTTCAGCTAAATATTACTGCTAGTAAAAAGTTTGAAAAAATATTTTCATGTCTTTTGGGAGAAGAAAATATTTTTCAGAACTCAGCCACCCTCTCCCCCTCCCCTTCTCTCCTCACATAATATTTTACTAAGATAGTTTATTTAAATTATCATTTTTCTTACATGCCACATAACTAATGTCCTCAAAACATGTAATTCCAGCCTAGTGTGAAATGGATTAAGCATCTTCAAAATGTCACACATACATAGGATCATCAATTAATCACAGGGTTGATTCGGAGTCCTACTAATACGTTGAAGCTTCATATGCGAGATTTTTGCCATAATGTTTTGTACATTTTTAATGATGCGTCTTGAATGTCAATTTCACACAAAACTAGAGAATTAATTATTTAAGTACCACTTCTCTATCTCTTTGAATTATAATGCTTTCATTGCACTTGCTTACAACCTTCGATTTTGCTCTCCATTGGGCATTGGGCATTGGGCATTGGGCACTGATACTTAATTGTAGAAGCTCTTTATATAGCCGTAATTTCTCCTCTTCTGATCCTAAAAGAAAAGAAACGAATAAAGCCACAAATGTTATGAATGTTGGAAGGAAAAACTCTTCCGTTTGGCTGCCAAAGTGACCGATTGAGAGTGTGCGTGGGGTCTCACACACGCGGGGCACACATGTAATATGTCACAATTAGATCATCTGACAGCTAAACAGAAGTCCGATTCGATTATGTTGGAGAATTTAATTATTATACATAAATAAAATTATAAATTCTAAGATCAATATATACTTATGTACTATTCCACTTAACACCAATTAATTTTAGGGTGTATATGTTTTTTATCAATAGTGATCAATTCATGTTCTAAGAGCTTAGGCCATATCATTCTTCTTACTTCTTGAATGTCTAGATACTGGAAATGTCATGTTATATGTTTAATTTGTCATCTCGTGGTGGTGTTACTATGATGTATCATTGGTTTTCTAATTATTGTCGTTTGAAAGATGTGTCTCTTACTTATAGAAAATAAATTTAGAAAGATTAAAGAGTAAGATCCTTCTACCTGAAAAATCTTCAATTATTCACTTGAGAAAGAGAGTTGATATCAGATTCCAAGACTATCTTTGTTGGGTTACAAAGGCACATACAGTTCTTGCATTAATGCAGGAATACTTTACACCCTTTATGTATTATTTGAAAATTGGAACACGTTACCATTTGACTTCTTGGTCAACAGAAATATGCATTAAAATGTGAAAAACTCTTCAAAAAGTCTTACTGACTGCTAGTTTCTCTAATACATGAGGTGTGGGACCCACCTAACACTCCGACTTTTTGAAGAGTTTCTAATGATTTAGATCACCATTCCTATCTTCTGTACTTCACCTTCCAAACCCAACATACACCATTACCAACTCCACTAACATTGCATTATTAAGGCCACCATCACTTCCAGCAGCAGCAGCTGCCATATATACCGCCACCATTGTTTAAATTCTCAAAATTTTGAGTAAAAATCTCATCACTTGCTTCTTTTTGTTGGATAATTCACAAAGACCATTATATGATAATGTTGATTTGTTCAAATAGGTTTATGATAAAGATAGGCCATTGTAAAATTCCTCAAGAAGCAAAGCCTTTCTTCTTCAAGGAGATCAAAAGAGCCCAAATAGTTTTGGTAAAAAATCAATTATGGGTTTGAACATTTATCAGGATTTCGATTGTGATAAAAAATAGATTAGTATGTAAGAATGGATTGAGAATAGAATGGTATCTCTAATTCTATTATGATTTCTACGCTTAGTATAAAAGAATGAATTTGAAAATCTCATTCCTTCTGTAATCCTATTCTTATGAACATGAGAATATTAATTCCTGATCAAACACATAGGAATAGCACATTTTCATGTGCTTTGAAATGAACTTATTATTCAAATGGCAAAATAAACTTAAAAAACATATTATACACTATACAAATAACATTATTATTAAAATATAAATATATAATAATAATATAAATTAATACAATAAAACAAGAATGAATAATAATAATAATAAATATCAATAAAATATAATAACAATAATAATAATAATAATAATAATCGATAAAATGTAATAAAAATATAATATAAATATCAAAATACAATAAAAAATAGTTAAACATTGATAAATATAAAATAAAATATAATAATGATAATAACAATAGTATCATAATACATAATGATAATAATAAATATAATAATATTAATAGTAGAGGGTGAAGAACGAGCATAGTGGTTTGACTATAATAATACTAAATATAATAATAATATGTATTATTTAGTAATAATAACATAAGAAATAATAATAATAAATAATGAAAATTTAATAGAAAATATTATATCATAGAAATATAAATAAAAATAAATAAACATAATAATAATAATATGACTCAAACTAACTATTATTATGAATATGATACTTATTTTTATTCTTAAGACAATAATATATCTATAACAATAAAAGAGCATTCTTGTCACTTTATATAAGTCGTTCACATTATTACTCTATTATACTGACTACCAATAGGTTTGAAATCAATATATCTAATCTTATCTTTATTCTCAGAGTATACCAAGCATGACATATAATTTTTCCAAGTTTATTCCATTCCCAAGGTCATGTCATTCCTTAACTTATTCAATTCCTATTCAAAATCAATATAGGATACTAATCGCTACCATAATGTTTTTTTTTTGTTGACCAAAAGATCAAATGGAGTAAAGGGTTATAGATAAAGCAAAAGGGGGTAAAGTATTCTTCTCTTGAGCATAAATGGGTTTATTCAAGGGATATCTATCTAATATGATGAATGATTGACGTAAAACCATAACACCAATGTAACTAGGGGAAAGTATACAGAAAAATCCGTTGTAATTAATCCCAGTACAAATTAAGTGGTCAATTTCATGACAAAAATTTCTAAGAGTAACTTGAAATAAATGGAATGTGGACTATACAAAAGGCAAAGCTTTTCTAACAACAACAATAAAAAAAAGGAAGGTTGAGAGAGACACCATAGGAAATTGAATTATCTTGGTACGATGGTGTGCATGACACCACTGACATGGTCACTACCAGAGACATCAGATGAACTATAAGGATTTCTCATCGAAGCGGACGAAGATGGCAGTGTGACAACCTTTTGAGGGTCAGTGATCAAGGATTCTACTATTCTGGTATCAGACTCTGGCATCATAAGCCATAGACTCTTAAGTTCTTGAACCACTTCTGTCATTGAAGGACAAGCGTCTATTTCATCTTAGCAACACATGAGAGCAAGAGTTATGAACTTTTCCACACATTCAGAAAGGTAAGATCATATTCGTCCATCAATGACTGAGATTATCATTCCAGAACGATATGCGATGTTGACCTAAGAGAATTGACAAAAGTTATGTACAACAGCACAAACAAATTCTTATTCGTGCACTTGGGTTATGGAAGTCACCGAGGGAGATCACATCGCAGCACAAAGGGGACATATTAGATAGAATACGTAAGATGCAAAGTACGATGACCATCAAAAGACAATACTATTAAGCCTGCACAAGCAATGAGATAATACCTCTCTGACAATGTTTTTGCCATGTGAAATTGGTTGCATTCCAATCAATAGCTGCAGAAATACGATGCCAAGACTATAAACATCGTTTTTGTCTGTCAACTTATGAGTTAAGAAATATTCTGGATCGAGGTAACCCTGAAAAATGTGCATTTTGGTGTGAACATGTTCAATGTGAAAAATGCATTAAATTAATTCATCTTCATTCATTAACTGTTTGATCGACTTCTTGTTCTTTTTCTCTTTTTCCTGTTTTTTCTTCTTCTAGTTTTTCTTTACTTTATCCCTCTATCTCTAATGGTAGCAGAATTACAAAACCTTGCAATTTTTCACAAGTGAATAATACTTACAAGAGCACATTTAACTATGGTGGATACATGACCGGGTAAAGTTCCTTCAGCATCGGGGACTAGAGCAAGTTTTGAAAGACCAAAATCAGCAACTTTGGCATTATATTTTGAGTCCAATAGTATATTGGTGGCCTTAATATCATGATGAAATATTGGAGGATCAGCTTCAGTATGTAGGTATAGGATGCCTTTGGCTGCACCTAGGGCAACCCGTAACCTTAAAGCAAAAGTTATAGAATCTTTATACTTGCCTGCAACATTAAAAAAATTGTGACATGTTAAAGCATCAGAAGATTTAGACGTCTATATGATTTTCCAAAGTAACTTGTTTTCATCTCTCCTCAATGGATAAATAGTAATGTCCCTCTCCTTCACCTCAACCCTACCAACACACAAACACACATTTTGTGAGATCCCGTACCGAGCCAGTATAGATCCATATGCATTTTATAACATTTCATACATTTTTGCATCATCTAATATGTATTTATATTAATTAATATGTATTTACATCGTATTACGTGCCTATGTCTTGTTTAGCATGCATTTAAATCCAATTACGTGTCCTTGAGTAATTTTGGTAACGTAGGTAAATAATTAAATCATGTTATATGCATTTGACTTGTTTTATATGCTGCTAAATAGATTTATGTTTGTTTACCTCAATTTATGTGCATATCATCGTTTAACGTGCAATCGAATATTCTAGGTGTCGTAGGAAATTAATTAACACTATAAAGCTAAGATTAGTAACTAGATAGTTAGGAATTGACCAAAATGGCAAACTAGTAATACACAAGCAAGTTCAAGGGCGCTCTTGTCCTAAAGCAAAATAACAAAATATACTAACACTATTTGGTCTCATCCAAGTCAAAACACATAAACACACACCAATACACACTCACCCACTCAACACACACTACACCACCCAAACACACAAAAATACTACAACACACACTACACGATTTTGGCCAAGGAGAAGGGAAAAAAGAGAAGAAAAAGAAGAATGAAGGAAGAAGAAAGTAAAAACAAGCCATTTTCAAACTCTTCAACCATTTTCAATCAATTTTCTTCCATTTCTAACTCTTGCAAAGGTGAGGGATGCTTTCAAAAGCTTTGTTAAAGTCATTTGATTTGTGGTTATGTGTTTATCATGTTTGTTTGGCATGATCAAGATGTTTATGAGTTATTTGATGCATTTGAGCTTTGTTTGATGAGTTAGAGTGTTATGGCTTGGGTATTGTATGGGTGTTGCTTATATGTGTTCTTGAATGCTAGATTAATGTTTAAATGTGGTGTTACTCTTGAAGTGAAGTTGGTTAAGAGAAAAAACCATTTAGAAGACAAGTCTTAAGCCTTGAGTGTAGTTGAGATTTTGTTGTTGCTAGTTGTGGCCTAATGTGTTTTAGATGGAATTGAATCTATATGTAGGTTATAATATGATTGTGTGATGTTGGAAATATGGTAGGAGAGTAAGGATTAGGGTGTGTGCAAAAGAGTTGCAAGGGTGGTGGCAAAAATGGGCTGAGTTTGAGGTTAAAGATGAATTTGGTAAAGAAATCATGTCTATCCGGTGGTGATACCCGATCTTGTTATCATGACTGGGTAACACGACCGGACAAAAGTTAGTAACATCCGGTCTTGATACTCGGTCGTGATCAACACGACCAGACATCACTACCGGACTACCAGTTGTTCAGTTTGACAGCTTTGCGCAATAATTTTTCGAAGACCATATCTCACTCAATTTAACTCTCAATTTCATTCCATTTGATTCTAGAACTATCTAATTTCGATAAGATTTGATTATAGACTAAAATCAGATTAATTGGAGTTTGGGAAAGTAGGTATATTCACCTCCTAAGTTGGGCTAATGCAAAAGCATTGAGGATGCTTCATAGTTTCGTTCGTGCTTGCGTTTTATTGTCGTTTTGAGTTATTTTAAGGTATTTTTACACCCTCCTTTGGTATATGCCTATGTTGAGTTCTTCTACATGGTATTATTATGGTCAAACATGATGGGTATTGATTTCATGATTGTTGAGGTCGTGAATTTTTGCTCATTTTGGTCATCTTGAAAACGATCTTGGATTGGCTGTGTTTTTGCAAAAACCTCATGATCTTATTTTACCATATATATGCTGGTTACTATTGTGTGTTACAAGAAACATATTATGGCAACTTACCATGCTAAGCGTATGAACCTTATTATGGCATCTTACCATATGAAGATTGTGCTGGCTATGGTATAACATTAAATTGCCTATGACAGAGCATTAATTGCATATTGATTAGGAATGTCTTGAGGCCTAAGGCGGTTGGTGGTGTATCAACAAAGTATATAGGTGTAGTCCAGAAGCACAGCAAGGATCGTGCAGAAAAAGAGAGGCAGAAACATAGAGCAACAAGAGAGAATACAAAAGAGTTTTCTATCTAATGTTCCATATTATGTTGCAACACGATTTGTGTTTCAGTCTTTGATTGTATTAAGTGTTGCAACCGTGTTTGTGTTGACAGTGAGTCATGAGCGAATTATATGAGTCTTTGAGTGATTAGATTATTGTCTTAATTATTCATTCTTCAGAGAAGAAGGTGTTGTTCTCGGGAGAGAACGTCACAAGTCGAGGGGAGCTCGCCAAACTGAAGTTCATTGAAGAGTTCACCATCTAGGCGTCAAAGGTTAAGAGGGAGTCTTTACTTGTGTAAGTTCGTTGATGTTGTAACTTATTATATTTCTTAATGAACAGGTTTGTTGGACTAAAGGAGGTCCCCTGGATGTAGACCGCATGGTTGAACCATGTTAAATCTTGGTGTTCTTTATTTCTGTTGTAGTTTTATTATTTTCCGCTGCTGCTTACTGTAATTGCGTTTGTTGGAACATTAAGTGGAACAAACTGACTAATCAAAGAATTGGTTGCTAACAGTCTATGATAGTATTGATTAGTCAGTTAATGTTGCAATATCTGCTGTAACAGAGTTATAACATAATTACTCTACACCAAGTTATTGCAATCATTTTTTTTAGCTTCTTTCAAGATTAATCCATACTTATACTGCACAATTTCTAACAAGTGGCATCAAGAGCAGGTACGAACTAATTCGGTTAAATTCTTGGGAGTTTTTGAGTTGTTGTCTTGGAGGAATAGGTATGGACACCTTACGTGAGGGAGGTTCGATCTCTAAACCATCGCTGTTGGATGGTGTGAATTATTCGTACTGGAAGGCTAGAATGAAGGTGTTCATCAAGTCTATTGATAAAAAGGCTTGGAAAGTTATCCTGACTGGCTGGACATCTCCTACCAAAACAGATGCTCAAGGCAATGTTGCAACTAAAATTGAAACAGAATGGACTAAGGATGAAAATCTTTCGGCAAGTTGGAACTCTAAGGCACTGAATGCAATATTCAATGTTGTCAACTTGAATCAATTCAAGTTAATCTCGACATGTGAATCTACGAACGAAGCGTGGGAGATATTACAAACTGCATATGAAGGTACAACGTCAATCAGAAGATCAAAGTTGCAGATGCTTGCTACCAGATTTGAGGAATTAAGGATGCTGGAGGATGAAACCATTGCGGATTTTAATGCCAAATTGTGCGATATTGCGAATGAATCTTTTGCTTTGGGAGAAAAATATTCTGATGACAAGCTTGTGAGAAAAATATTGCGCTATCTTCCAGACAGATTTGGAATTAAGGTGGCTGCCATAGAAGAATCAAAAAATATGGATGAAATCAAAATTGATGAACTAATGGGGTCCCTTCAAACTTTTGAAATGAAGTTTAAGCAAAAGAAGAAGGAAAAAGGCATTGCTCTAAAGACTGATATTGAAAGGAATGAAACGCATAGCTCTTCTGATGATAAGGAATCTGAAATCTCTGAATCCTTAGCTTTGCTCACCAAAAATTTCAATAGAGTTCTGAAAAAATGGGATAAGCAAAGAAAGGGGTTTAGACAATCAAATTTTGATAAGAAACCTCATGTTGCAACAACAACTGATTTCTTTAAGAAGCAAAACTTGAAATCAGTTGATGAGAAGAAAAAGAGTAAAGGCATTCAATGCCGTGAATGCGAGGGTTTTGACCACATTCAAGCTGAATGTGCAAACACTTTGAAAAAGAAGAAAAAAGCTATGAAGGTTACCTGGAATAATGTAGAATCAGAAGACTCTCCAAAAATGAAGGAGAGCATATTGGGAACTTTGTTGCGTTCACTGTTGCAACAGCACCAAGCAAAATCAGTATGAATGAGAGAGCATGTATAGCTGTTACAAAACAGATGATCAAAATGGGGAGTTAAGTGAATCAGACAGTGATGGTGATTTGGATGATGAAGAAGTCATGAAAACATACAAAAACATGTACGAAAAATGGGTGTTCGTGTGTAAGAAAAACCAAGGACTAGAACTAATGGTTGTTGAATTGGAAAAACAAAAAGCAGAACTAGAAAAACTAGCTGAAGAAAGACGGTTGGAAGTACACATGATTTAAAACAGATGCAGAGAAATATAAAAATGCTAAATTCTGGAACTGAAAAATTGAATCACATGTTATCCATTCAAAAATTGAGAAGAGATCATAGTGGACTTGGTTCCTATGAAGGAGAATCTTCTGGTACAACTATCTTTGTCAAAAGTTCGAATCATTCAAAATCTGAATATGAAGATGCAACTGCTCAGAACAACAGTAAAAGTGTCATGGTATCTGTTGTTCTGATAGCACCAACAACATTACAGAGACAATATGAAAAAAAGAAAAATAGATTCATTCTTACATGTCATTACTGTTTTGCACCTAGACACATCAGACCTCATTGTTTCAAACTTCAAAGAATGCAAGAGAAAGGTAAGTCTCACAGTAAGCAGAAAAGATCCTCACACATGTTTTTGAAACATAAGGTAAGACAAGTATGGGTAAAGAAAATAGAGTTAGCCTGTTGTGTTACTTATACTTCTATGCAAACGTGTATTGCTAACTCTTGGTATTTTGATAGTGGTTATTCTAGACATATGACAGGTATGCGAGAAGCCTTGAACAACTACAAAGAGCAAAATGAAGGACAAGTTACGTTTGGTAATGGTGTTAAAGGAAAAATACTTGGGAGAGAAACTTTGGATATTAAAGGTTTTCCAAAACTCAAGAAAGTGCTGCACGTGAATGGTTTAAAAGCTAATCTTATTAGTATTAGTCAATTGTGTGATCAAGGTTTACATGTGAAATTTACTAAAGATGGTTGACATGTGCTAGATATTGCTAACAATTGCGTGCTTTCAGGTAAAAGGTCATTTCACAACTGTTATATGCTTACACCATCACAGGAACGACCAGTGACATGTTACAACAGCACCTGTGACAATGCTGAGATTTGGCACCAAAGACTGGGACATTTAAATTATGACTTGCTGACTAAACTTGTGAATGTAGGTGTAGTTCGAGGATTACAAAAATTAAAAAATAAGCAGTTAGGTGTGTGTGGTTTATGTCAGATAGGTAAACAGGTAAAAGCATCTCACAAGGTGTTGCAACATGTGTCAACCAAGAATATCTTGGAGCTGTTGCACATGAATCTTATGGGTCCAATGCAAACCAAAAGTATCGGAAGTAAGCGATATGTGTTTGTGTGTGTAGATGACTTTTCCAGATATACATTTGTGGACTTTCTTAGAGAAAAATCTGACACTTTTGATATGTATAAGAAATTGTGTTTAAAATTGAAAAATGAGAAAGGGTGCAATATTCAGAAAATCATTAGAATAAAAAGTGACCATGGTCAAGAATTTGAGAACCACTCATTCACTGACTTTTGCAACAAGCATGGAATAACACATGAATTCTTTGCTCCAAAGACCCCACAACAGAATAGTGTGGTTGAATGAAAGAATAGAACCATTCAAGAAATGGCTCGAGTAATGTTGAATGATAAAAATCTTTCTCGCGGGTTTTGGGCAGAAGTAGTTAACACTGTATGTTACACCATAAATCGAGTTTTCTTGCGACCAGGTACTTCTAAAACACCCTATGAAATTTGGAAAGTTAAGAAACCCTCACTGGGTCATTTTCATGTGTTTGGAAGTATATGTTACATTTTGAATGATAGAGAACAACGAGGGAAAATTGATGCTAAAAGTAACAAAGGAATTTTTCTTTGTTATGCTACAAACAGTCGGGTTTTTCAAGTTTTTAATTTAACTACCAAAACTATAATGGAATCTGTTAATGTAGTAGTTGACGAAGTGCAAAAATTTGCTGGAGAACCAACAGGAGAAATCAGTAGCAGCAAAACAAAGACCAATGAGTCAGATGATGTTGTACCATTAAAGGAAGAAGGAACTTCAAAACCCACTGTGACCGAGATAGATGAAACATCAGGCGGAATAGCTGAGTAGTTGGATAATGTCTCACCAGGTGTTGTAACATGCAACAAAATTACAGAGGATGTTAGTGAAGGAACTCAAGCAGAACTGCCACATGTCCACAGAAATCATGCTCTAACCGATGTTATAGGCTCAATACATGATGGAATCCAAACCAGAGGAAAACCCAAGAGGAACTACAGAGATATGGTAAGATTTGTATGTTTCACAACAAGTCTTGAACCAAAAAATGTGACTAAAGCTTTAAAGGATGAAGTTTCAATAAATGCCATGCAAGATGAGTTGAGTCAGTTTGTGAGGAATGATGTGTGGGTGTTAGTTCCTAGGCCAAAAAATGTCAATGTAATTGGAACTAAGTGGATCTTTAAGAATAAGACTGATGACAGTGGTAATGTCACTAGAAACAAGGCAAGACTAGTAGTTCAGGGATATACACAAGTAGAAGGTGTAGATTTTGATGAGACTTTCGCTTCGGTTGCTAGGCTTGAATCTATTAGATTGTTAATATCCATTGCATGCATGTTAAAGGTTAAATTGTTTCAAATGGATGTCAAAAGTGCATTCTTGAATGGCATTCTAAATGAAGAAGCATATGTTGAGCAACCAAAAGGCTTTGAGGACCCTTACTATCCCACTTATGTGTATAAATTGAAAAAGGCCTTGTATGGGTTGAAACAAGCTCCACGAGCATGGTATGATAGATTGACGAAGTTCTTGCTGGATAAAGGCTACCAGAGAGGAGGAGTAGACAAAACTTTGTTCATCAAAAGGTCTGTTTCAGGTATTCTCATTGCTCAAATTTATGTTGATGACATTGTTTTGGGTGCAACATCTGAGAATAAGGTTGATGAATTTGTTAGGCATATGAAACATGAGTTTGAAATGAGCATGGTTGGAGAGTTGACATACTTCTTAGGATTGCAGGTTAAGCGATGTGAAGATGGGATCTTTAAATCTCAAGAGAAGTATGCCAGGAATCTAGTTAAAATATTTGGTTTAAAATCTGCTAAGTCTTCTAGGACCCCTATGAGTGTGATCACTAGACTGACTAGGAGTGAAGATGAGAAATCAGTTGATCCTAGTCTATATAGAGGAGTATGATAGGAAGTTTGTTGTATCTTACAACAAGTAGACCTGATATATGTTTCAGTGTTGGAGTATGTGCAAGATATCAAGCAAATCCAAAAGAATCTCACTTACTTGCAGTAAAAAGGATAATCAAATATGTGAGTGGTACAGTAAGTCTTGGAATATGGTTTACTAATGACACTAACACTAATCTTGTGGGTTTTAGTGATGCTGATTGGGCAGAAAATGCAGATGATAGAAAGAGTACAACAAGTGGATGTTTTTACATTGGAAACAACATGGTGTCCTGGTACAGTAAAAAGCAAAGTTCAATCTTCTTGTCAACAGCAGAAGCAGAATACATAGCTGTAGGAAGTTGTTGTGCACAACTTCTTTGGATGAAAAAAAATGTTGGATGATTATGGAATTGAAAATCAGGTTTTGACTGTTTATTGTGATAACATGAGTGCCATTAACATATCCAAGAATCCTGTTCAACACTCTCGCACTAAACATATTAACATAAGACATCATTTCATACGTGAACTTGTTGAAACAAAAGTTATTGTCTTGGAATATGTTGCAACAGAAAAACAATTGGCGGATATTTTACCAAAGCTTTGGATCCTCTAAGATTTGAAACCTTACAAAAAGCTATGAGAATTTGTAGTATATAAAGTTGCAACATAATGTACATCAGGAACTTGGAATAGGTTTGAGAAAACTGAAAGTTTGATATTCAATTCAGCTAGTGATTTAATTTATGAACTATATATCCTTGTGCACCTTGAAATCGAGGTTGAAGAAGCTAATCTGGACAGTCTGCTGGTGCAAGAGCTTGATCTATCTGATAACTAGGGATATAGGGAGAAGTCTCTCTAAATCCATTCTTGTATTCTATTTATCCTTTGGAAAAAATGAGTTTCATGCACTGAAAAGAGCTACCTGATCCAAAATAAAAGAGATTGGAGTGAAAACTATCAGTTGCAGCATGGACAGAGAAAAAAAAGGGCAGAAGAAAAAAATTTGTGTTGTCATAACATGGGCTGAGAAAAAAAATGTGTTGGTTTGTGATGATGACTAAGATGATCAGGTATGTTTGAGCTGATAAGAAGAGCACTTGCACCTTGCAGATTTAAAGGTAATAGTTTTTTAAAATCTCCACTTCTCACACACACATATGGTTCATTAATTAAATCATTGTCTGAAATGAGTATCGATGAGTAAAGCTTCTTGAGTAATTTCATGCTGATTTGATTCATTTAGATTTTTTTTATTGTAGTTGTGAAAAAAAAGGGAGAAAATCTTGGTGGAACTGAGACCTGTGGAATATACTTTAATTTGTTTTAGGTTGCAACAAGTATTCATTAAAGATCATCATGATAATGTTGTGATAACTTATGTCAAAAATGTTACAACTTTCGTATAACACATGGAGGAGTGTTTTGAGCGGAAAACTTGGATATCCTTGATTGGCAATTAATGTACTTTGGTAGATTTAATTTTTTTTGAACTTTCCAAGATCGTGGGATTGACTAAACTGATAGGCAGTTCCCCACAATTAGGGCACAGGTTAATTGAGAAAATTTCGCCCCTTCATATCTCTACTACTCTGCTATTATTGTTCATATAGCTTATCTCGCTTTTTTGTTTTTCTCTCTCTCTCATTTTTTCTGTGTTTTTTTTCGAGTTCTTTGCTGTCTACCCACTTGCAGAACAACCATGGTGAAAATGCAATCAGGCGGTAGACGTTGGGGAACCCCCAAATCTGGAGCACCTGGAGGGGTTTCATCATAACCTATCGCCATTGATGAACCATCTCCTCTACCAGCGGCTGAAAGCAGTGATGCAACATCATCTAGTAACACGAGCACTATTGGGTCACTTTGACCACGAACAACCAAAGCTAGGGCTAAAGAACCATTCATTGACCCTCTGTGGACTCCAACAAGCATGGATGTGGTTGTTCACACTGAAACACCACCTTACCACAATCAGGAAACATAATCATCAAACTCTGAGGCTATGCCCAAGGTCGCAACTGCTGTCCCTGTTGCAACATCATCTTCCATCAAGGCACCAGCTGAGAAGAGTAGAACAAGTCGTGCTACTTCTGAGTCACTTAGTGCACAGTCAAAAGGTATGCCTATCTCTATCTCAGATAATATTGCAACGTTGTGTGCATCATTCGAAACTGAAGTCATACTCGCAGAAGATGGTCAACAATCCAAGACCAAAAGGAAGAAACACATTGGCAGTTTCAAACGAAAAAGGGCTAAACTTGCAGAGTCTTCACGCTCTAAGCCCCCTAAGGCAGCAAAGCGATCATGTCCAGAGTATGATCCTTCCATTGCTTATTCTTCACAGTTCTTCTTTTCTAAGTCAAAAGAGAAGCTTAAAATCGTGTCTCAGCGGAAGTTTGTTCTAGAGAAATCGTTGAAAGAGAAATCATATCAGGGAACAGGAGTACTTGCCTTACTGAGAGAAAAGAATCTGCTAAGCTCATTTCCTTTGATAAAGTCATTTTCTAGCAATCTGTTTTTGAGTTTTACTCAAATTTGCACATCAATGTCAGTGTTGCAACATCAAAATATTATCATCAGATTTTTGTGCGTAGTCATGTGTTTGAGTTTTCACCTACTACTCTAAATAAATTCTTAGGATGTGAACTAGTTATAAGATTATTCCAGATGTCTCTCTGTCTACTATTGCTATGGAACTAATAGGTGAGCTATTTGAATAGAAATCCGAATCCAGACTGCCTGGGAATAGACTCACTACTAAGTATGCTGCTCTGCATAAGATGGCTATGGCAAACTGGTATCCTACTAAGCACTCTACTACTCTCAGTAGTGAAATGGGCCGCTTGCTTTACTCTATAGGCACTGGGGTGAATTTTGATTTGGGTCGGGTGATCTTTGAACGCATAATTGGAAGAGCTGCTAAAAACTTTTCTAGTCAGTACTTGTCATATCCCTCTATCATATGCACGTTTCTCTTGTCACAACACAAGGTTCGTGATCCTAACGAAGTATTGAACAAACCAGGTTCTTCACTGTTATTTTCTATAAAGTTTTTGTAGGGGGCTCACAAAGATGATACTAAGGGGGAGCATGCTGATGGTACACCAACTCCTAGCATTGACGCTACCAGTTCCTCTGCTAATCAGTCTGCCATGTTGCAGCAATTTCAGCAGCTTCGTGAGGCTATTGAAGAACTCTGAGAAGAGCAAGGGAATATTCAGGCTAATTAGGATCAGCTTAATCAGACTATGGTTCAACTGCTCAAAGGCCAAAATGCTTTGATGGCACACTTGATGGGCTTTTCTTCGAGTTAATATTGTTCACTTTCTATCTCACCTCTATGTCTGGTTTTATACTCTCATGTCTTAGTGGTTTTTTTTTCTCATATGTCTTTGCCTTTGGTTTGGAAAAAAAAGGGGAGCTAGTGTTCTTATTTTTCCTATTGTTACTGCTCCTCTTTTGCTTATGCTTGTTGCAACATGATTTCAACTATCTACTTTGTGATATACTGGTTTTTAATTATGTTTTCCTTAATCATGGTTTTTGCCAAAACAAAGCCAAAAGGGGAGATTGTTGAGGTCGTGAATTTTTGCTCATTTTGGTCATCTTGAAAACAATCTTGGATTGGCTGTGTTTTTGCGAAAACCTCATGATCTTATTTTACCATATATATGCTGATTACTATTGTGTGTTACAAAAAACATATTATGGCAACTTACCTTGTTAAGAACCTTATTATGGCATCTTACCATATGAAGATTGTGCTGGCTATGGTATAACATTAAATTGCCTATGGCAGAGCATTAATTGCATATTGATTAGGAATGTCTTGAGGCCTAAGGCGGTTGGCAGTGCATCAACAAAGTATATAGGTGTAGTCCAGAAGCACAGCAGGGATCGTGCAGAAAAAAAAGAGGCAGAAACAGAGAGCAACAAGGGAGAATACAAGAGAGTTTTCTATCTAGTGTTCCATATTATGTTGCAACACGATTTGTGTTTCAGTCTTTGATTGTATTAAGTATTGCAACTATATTTATGTTGACAGTGAGTCATGAGCGAATTATATGAGTCTTTAAGTGATTAGATTATTATCTTATTTATTCATTCTTCGGAGAAGAAGGTGTTGTTCTCGGGAGAGAACGTCACAAGTCGAGGGGAGCTCGCCAAACCGAAGTTCATTGAAGAGTTCACCATCTAGGCGTCAAAGGTTAAGAAGGAGTCTTTACTTGTGTAAGTCCGTTGATGTTGTAACTTATTATATTTCTTAATGAACAGGTTTGTTGGACCAAGGGAGGTCCCGTGGATGTAGACCGCACGGTTGAACCATGTTAAATCTTGGTGTTCTTTATTTCTATTATAGTTTTATTATTTTCTGCTGCTGCTTATTGTAACCGCGTTTGTTGGAACATTAAGTGGAACAAACTGACTAATCAAAGAACTGGTTTGGTTGCTAACGATCTGTGATAGTATTGATTAGTCAGTTAATGTTGCAACATCAACTGTAACAGAGTTATAAAAGAATCACTCTACACCAAGTTATTGCAATCGTTTTTTTTAGTTTCTTTCAAGATTAATCCATACTTATACTGCACAACTTCTAACAATGATTATTTAAACGATGCACATATCACTATATGTTCGTATGAGGTCACTACACGGTTAAACACTTGCATAATAAAGTAACTTTCCTTGTTGTCCTCCACTTGTGTCTTATGAATTCTAAATGCAATGTGGTCACATGTTTACTTGCTTAACCATATGATAAGTATGATTGATTAAGCTTGACTTATGTATCAGTTCGAACATGCATGTTTATATGCTATACGAACTCCATGGAAGTCATGATTATATTATTATGTGTTTGATTACTGTTACTAACCGGTGGCAACTTACTTTGTTGCTTCCGAGCCTATTTGCTATTTTGAATTCCTCTCTCATTTGGGGTGTCACTTGGAGAGATGGAAGGTATATATTTGACACAATAAAGCAATCTAATGGATCCCATGGTAGAAGTTCCTGTATCACCTGGGCGGCATTGGGCTTGCCAAGATGGACAGGCTACCATGGCCTTGTTTGGGTGTATATCTGGATTTCACTATCATGATTGGTATGTGTGGTTATGATATTGATAAAGATGATTTGACAAGAAGTTCTGAGATTGGTCATCTCCAACAAAGTTTCTGATATTGTATCCTTTGACCTACTCTCTCTCGGTACAACTCTCGAAGAGTAGAATTAAATACTTGCTCTATTACTGATGCCAGATATGGAGTTCCTCCTACTTTCTCTTGGTATAACCCTCGGAAAGTAGAGTAACGTGCCTTGTATTAAGTCCGTTTTGATCTTGTTATATCCTGATTATACACGTTAAGTTGATTTCGTTCTAGTTATATGTTGTATTCGCATAGCATGGTTTAGAAAGAAGTTTGCGAAAAGATGAAAACCTTTGTGAAAACCCTTCCTTGTTTCCATCCTCACTGAGCTATATGCAGGATTAGCTCACCTTCTTTTAACAATTTCAGGTGAAGATTAGCCCGAACAAGCTCCCATGTGGTTGCAAGCTTCATTAATGTGATGAGTTGGATTCCCGCTTATGTGATCTACATGCTTGCCTGTGAAGATGTACTCCTTGTTGCAATAAACATGATTTTGTATAATTAAACTATTTAATCTATTGTAATATTCTTTTGGTCAACTAGATACCTAGCTAAGTTGATTACTCTACTTAGTAGACCTAGGCTTGAATTGTTGACAGGTGGTCTCGGGTATTGTAACATATAACAGGGTGTTGTAAACCTTTAAGGCTGATGTTTTGAAAGAATTTTGGAAGTCTTTTGGAGCTTCTTGTCGAAATTATAATTATTCAGGTTTTTACTTTCAAATCTTGCTAGGATTAAGCATTGACACATCATAAATGTTTCATTCTTCAAACTTGGATACGTGATCGGTATTATCGATGTTCTAACAAAAGAAGATGTTCCTATCCTTTATTGTTGTTTGTGATCCAAGCGTATGTAGCTGGTTGTGGTTCTCTACTGCAGTTTCGATTTTGTCCTATCCTAATTGTCATGGTTAATTGTCTATGATATGCCAGATGACCTTTTCAAATGCTAATCCATAGTGGAGCTTAATTTAGATTGAGGTTTGAAATTGATAAATATTCTACATTCTAGCTCTTATTTTAAATCTAATTAGTTGAGAAGTTAAGGATTTAACGTTGATCTCTCTTTCATACGCCAATTTTATAACTTCAGCAATCCGTTTAAGGCCTTTTTTAAATTTAAATTCAGTGTAAGGGGCTCTTCTACTGATAGAAATGTGTTTTCTCCATTGTTGTCAACTTATAACTAGCGTTTGACCATCTCAAGGCAAATTTGAATTTCTTAGTTTCTAATTTCGATCCTATGATCTGTGATCCTATGACCCTAAAAGTGATAAAATCCGTTTGAAAGCCATTATGTTTACTAGCTACTGAATCTGCATCATTGATTGCAAAAATCCTATTTCTTTTTCCTGTTTTGGGTGATTGGGACACGCTGATCCCATCTCGTGCTATGATTGTTTTGTTTTAGTTTGGTTTGGCTGGGATGATTGGGATATAAAAATGTAGCGAGAAAGTCGTCGCTAATGACTGCTGTTGCCAATTGTGTTTCTATTCTGCATATTAGTTTGGGAGATGAATCGTCGACTTACTGGAATCGTCTTTCTTGATGCATGCAGGTACGCGATGCACTACAAGGAGCAAGAAAAACTGGCTCACAGATACTGAAAGTGATGTAGTTTTTGTACTTGTGAAGAACCTATTGTGTCCTAGTTCTACATGCAAATAAATCAAACTTGTAACATTCGCTGCCTGCAGTTGCAGTTGGTAATGTGTTTGCATTTTGGGCTGTGTCAATTTGGACCCGTCAGTTTTCTTATACTTCTGTAACATTTACAGTGATACTTGGGGTGTCTTGGATTTTAACTGATATCTCAGCTCTCACTTTCGTGGTTGCCACCGCCCCCACCTCCGCCTCCGCCTCCTCCTCCTCCTCCTCTCTAGTCAGTACCTCTTATACCTGAGTCCATCTGGTTGTCATACCACCTTTTTGAGCGAATGAAGAATATCAAGTGAGATCTTTTCCGGGTAAATTTGAACCATAAATACGGTGCTTAACTAAATATCTAGGAACAATTGGATGTAGATGAGTTTGCTTATCAACTTGGGCTCCGTTTGTTTTTGTCATAAAATAATTTGCTGGAGAAAATATTTTCTTGAAAAAATAGTTTTTTTTTTTTTTTTTTTTTGTGTGTCTGGTGGTTTATACGTGATTGGGATGTAACACGAGATTTATGAATTAAGGTCATTAGATTTTGTATGGTAGTAAATAAAACATTTACTTGAACCAGGTTGAGTTACAGAAAATAGATTGACTTAAGGGTATCTTAAATAGAGTCTCTAAACAGCAATCATTGTTATTTTTAGAGACTCTATTAATAAAAAAAAACATCACCAATGAGGTATCTAAAACCTAATTGCACATTTTTCTGTAGAATTATGTCATCATTCAAGCTTTGGGGAGCAAAAATAATACATAGTCTCTATTTTCTTCAACAAATTATAGAAAAAGACAAAAAAAAAAAGGAATCTTCAACAAAAAAAAGAGTCGTTGGTCAGATCTGAAACCCAAAAAAAAAAAAAGAATATTTCAGATCTGACAATTTGAAACCCTAAAAAAAATTCAATATAAAAATACAACGGTCGAATTTTTGAAAAAAAAAATGAATATTTCAAATCTGACATCGTCAGATTTGAAACCCTTAAAATAAAAAAGAGACCAAAAAAATCACAATGGTCGGATCCCAAAAAAAAAAAGAACATTTCAGATCTGACATTGTCAGATCCTAAACCCTAAACAAAAAATAAAAATAAACAAAAAAAAGAGTCATTGGTGGTATTGGATATTCTATACATGCAAGCAAGAATATCCAACACCACCATCTTCAACAAAAATCAGAACATCCAACACCACTATCTTCAACAAACACCAACACAAAAAAAAGGAAAAAGGTAAACACACACAATATATATATATATATATATATATATATATATATATATATAAATTGACAGATGGGGGTGGTTTCGACAATGGTGGGAGGGGAGGGGGGCAGTGAGAATGGGTTTGGGAGAAGGTGCAGTGGGGAAGGGTAGCGGGGAAAGATGGGTGCAGCAGGGAAGAGGGGGCAGCGAGAATGGGTTTGGGGGAAAGGGGCGGCTGATGTGTGTTTGGAAGGGGAAGGGAGTTTTTATACTTAGGGTGTTTTTTCTTTTTGGTTGTAATTACGGTTTTTTTTTTTAAGTTTGAATTATGGTTTTCTTTAATTAGAATTTTTTTAATTAGGGTTTTTAATTAGAGTTTTTTAAATTAGGTTTTTTAATTATGGTTTTTTTAATTAGTCAGGGTTTATTTTTATAGTTGTAAATTATAGGGTTTTTTGTTATATAGTTGTAAATTATAGGGTTTTTCTAATTAGGTTTTTTAATTATGATTTTTTTAAATTGTGGTATTTTTTGTTGTAATTAGGATTTTTTTAATTAGGGTTTTTTAATTAGGATTTTTTTAATTAGGATTTTTTAATTAGGGTTTTGTATTTTATTTTTTTATTTTACTTTTTAGTTTAGTTTTTTTGGTTTGATAAAGTTTTTTAATATTTGTAGTTTTTTTTTAAATTTTAGTTTTTTAGTTTAAGTTTTTTAGGGGTTTTTTTAGTTTTTTTCATTCAATTATGTAATTATTAAAATTAATTATAAATCAACCTAACTATCGTTTTCTATACTTTTTAGAAGCTATGGAATATACCGAAAGAAGTTCGAGGGATCGAATTTCACGCATGAATAAGATCAAGCTTTATGCCAGGCTTACATTGCGATTAGTGAAGATCCTCTTATCAGGAGAAACCAAACAACGGTAACAATGTGGAATCGAATTGTACAAAAATTTGAAGAGTTTCACCCCTCTCTCAATCCAATTGAAAAGAGAATATCAAAAAGCCTTAAATCCCGATGGACGCCAATAAACCAAAAGTGCACAAGATTTGCTGAGTGTATTGCTCAAGTAAATATGAGACCAAGGAGTGGAGCAAATGCTCTTGACAATGTGAGTTTTAAATACTGTATATTGTATTTATAAAGTATGTTATTAGTTTTAAAAAGTATATTGCATTTAATACTTAACAATTTCCAAAATTAATTTTATAGATGGATGACACAAGACTCTTATACTATGCTATGGGTCAAAATTTCCGCCTCAAACATTATTGGTCAATTTTACAATACGATAAAAAATAGAGGTCTATTATCGGTGTTCAGAGTCCAACGATGACTCAAACGGGTTCGACTATTATTCCACTCGAGACTCCAATTTTTCTTGACAATGATGATCCTATTGGAAACAAGAAGGCTAGAAAACAAGCAAAAGGTAAGGGTTTTGCGGAAGATCTCCAAGAACAAGCAAAAGATATGACAAAAACGATGAAGGAGTACAAAGAGAGTTTTGAAACTTTTACAAATTTGAAGATTATGACGACGAAGACTTCCACAATCGAAACTCTAGCTAGAAGAGCGTGGATAATTGAGCAACAAAATGTCGTTATTGCAAGAAAGGCCTCCCATTCGGTAAACTTTGATAATGATATATATTATCCTCATATGACTTCACCTAACCAAGAACCGTAGATGTATTTTTATTAGTTAGTTTATTTTTTAAAAATAATTCATGTTTTTCGTTTGTACTTAATATCTTGAATTCAATCTTAATATATGTTTTTCTAGTATTATTTTCAATACTAGTTTATTTAATATTAATACAAATTGAGATTACAATTTAATATTGCAAATTGTAATTTCTTACAAGATATTGGTTCCACACATGTTGAACAAGAACACTTCGAACCAGAGATTTGAGATTAAATTTAAAAAATTAATTACACTAAAAATTGAATAAAGTAAAAAAGAAAAAAACTAAAATAAATAAAAACAAGACCGGAACATAAACCGAATGTAATTAAACGTAATCCTAATTTTTTAAATTTTATCTTTGTCAGAATTTATTTATTTTTTGGTTGAAATGTTCGTTAAAAAAAGTGAAGATAATATAAAAAATCAATTAATTAAAAAAAATCACACACGAGAAAAAATAACACATAATCAAATTACTATGTAAAATTAAAATTAACACAATATAGAGACTCAATTTTATAGAGACCATCACTGGGGACGCAATTTTTTATCTTGGTCTCTAAAATAAATTTTTTTTTTATCTTGATCTCTAAATAGGTCTCTAAAATTTTTCTTGATCTCTATATGGGTCTCTAAAATAGTAGATAGAGACCCTATATACATACTCTATTGAGGATAGCCTAATATAGTAAATGCTATCACATCTGGTAGTGCTAGAAAAATTCCAAAGAGATCGATTTTTTCATGTTCAAAATAACAGACCGCAATTTTCATTCAAAATATAAAGATAAAATACACATTTGTACATTACCATCCGTCTCTATAAACACAAGATTCAAATTGAGTGAACAAATAAAAAGTACTAATTTTGTGAAGGATCCTATAAAATATTCCATGGTTATATTACTAACATTACTAGTCTTCTGCTATCTTCAATGGAGTATGTATATTAGGTCTCTATTTACCATTTTAGAGACCCATATATAGATTAAGAAAAAATTTAGAGACCCATTTAGAAACTAAGATAAAAAAATTATTTTAAAGACCCATTAAGAGACCAAGATAAAAAAAAAAAAAAATCCCCAGTGGTGGTCTCGAACATTGTTGGTTAATTTTACATACTCCATTGAGGATCCCGAGTGACGGATAACATCGGTAATAGACCTCTATTTTTTACCGTATTGTAAAATTGACCAATAATGTTTGAGGCTGAAATTTGATCCATAGCAGAGTATACGAGTCTTGCGTCATCCATCTATAAAATAAATTTTGGAAATTGTTAAGTATTAAATACAATATACTTTATAAAACTAATAACATACTTTATAAATACAATATACAGTATTTAAAACTCATATTGGCAAGAGCATTTGCTCCACTCCTTGGTCTCATATTTACTTGAGCAACACATTTAACAAATCTTGTGCACTTCTGGTTTATCGGCGTCTATCAGGATTTAAGGCTTTTTGATATACTATTTTCAATTGGATTGAGGGAGGGGTGAAACTTTTTAAATTTTTGTACAATTTGATTCCACATTGTTACCGTTGTTTGGTTTCTCCTGATGAGAGGATCTTCACTAATTGCTATGTAAGCCCAGCCTAAAGCTTGATCTTCTTCATGCGTGAAATTGCAACCCCTCGAACTTCCTTCAGTATATTCCATAACTTCTAAAAAGTATAGAAAATGATAGGTAGGTTGATTTGTAATTAATTTTAATAATTACATAATTGGATAAAAAAAACTAAAAAACCCTAAAAAACCTAAATTAAAAAACTAAGATAAAAAATAAAAAAACTACAAATATTAAAAAACTTTACCAAACCAAAAAAAACTAAACTAAAAAAATAAAATACAAAATCCTAATTAAAAAAAGACCTAATAAAAAAACCATAATTAAAAAACCCTAATTAAAGAAACCTAATAAAAAAATCCAAATTAAAAAAAACCATAATTAAAAACCCTATTTAAAAAAGCCTAATTAAAAAAACCTATAATTTACAACTATATAAAAAACCCAATAATTTACAACTATATAAAAAACCCAATAATTTACAACTATAAAAATAAACCTTACAACTATAAATAAATAAAAAATATAATTAGAAAAAAAACCTAATTAAAAACCCTAATAAAAAAAATGTCATAATTAAAAAAACCATAATTAAAAAAAACTCTAATTAAAAAAACCCTAATTACAACCAAAAAAACCTTAATTATAAAAACCCCATTTCCCTTCAAAACACACATTAGCTGCCCCTATCCCCCAAACCCATTCCCATTGTCCTCTTTCCCTGCTGCACCCATCCTTCCCCGTTGTACCCCCGTTTCCCTGCTACTCCTTTCCCCTTCCCCGCTGCACCCTCCCTTCCCTTTTACACCCCCCTTTCCCCATTTCCCCGTTGTACCATGCCTTTCCCGCGGCCCCCCTTTCCCTGTTGCACCATCCCCAACCCCACTCTCCCTGCCTCTCCACCACTGCCAAAACTACCCCCATCTGTCAATTTTTTTTATATTGTGTGTTTGCCTTTTGGCTTTTTTTTTTTGTGTTGATGTTTGTTGAAAATGGTGGTGTTAGATGTTCTGATTTTTGTTGAAGATGGTGGTGTTGGATATTCTATAGCAAGAATACCCAACACCACCAACGACTCTTTTTTTGTTGAATTTTTTTTTTTGTTTTTTGCATTTCAGATCTGACGATGTCAGATCTGCATTATTCCTTTTTTTGGGATTCAACTGTTGTGATTTTTTTGGTTTTATTTTTTTTTAAGGTTTCAAATCTGACAATGTCAGATATGAAATATTCATTTTTTTAAAAAAAATCCACTGTTGTACTTTTTTGTTGAATTTTTCTTTTAGGGATGTCAGATCTGAAACATTCTTTTTTTTTGGGTTTCAGATCTGACCAACGACTCTTTTTTTTGTTGAAGATTCCTTTTTAAAAAAAAAACTTTTTTCTCTTTTTCTATAGTTTCCATTTTCTTCAATAAATTTGTTAAATAAAATGGAGACTATGTATTATTTTTGTTCTTCAAAGCATGAATGATGTCATAATTCTACAGAAAAATGTGCAAGTTGGTTTTAGAGACCCCATTGGTGATGGTTTTTTTTTTTTTTTTTTTTTATCAATGGAGTCTCTGTTTAGAGACTCCATTGAGGATACCCTTAAGAATATCATTGAACTCGATTGCTAAGTCAAGCTGAAGTCAATGAGGGTAGCACCATAAAAAAAATTCCAAGATTAGAGTCCTGGGATTTGACGACAGAATTAAAAACGCATGTACGGATGCTATTGCATTGATAGGAAGAATAATAGTACTATTTACAAACTACTTTAGCTTTTGCTCACAAAGACATTAAAAAAGAGATCAATGATTACTAGCCATTCCGACTTCATACAAGCAAGTTGCAGCTCATTAATAATTGTTATGAGAGAGAATAAATTCAAGTCAATTTCTATCTTTTTGCTAAGGTCTTGTCGAACAATAACCCATGATGACCCATATCACGTCCCACCCACGCAATCCAATTGAGTGCAAGAAAGAGCTAATTTTGCTTGGAAAAGAGAAACATTATGTGTTCACTTGTCAAAAAGAAGAGGAAAACTCTTTGATCAGTTCGAATTGATATCAGTCTTTTACATATTATTGGGACTCACATGTGTAACACCCTGATCCCTCACGAGACTGGAACCCCGATCCAATACCCGAGGTCACGAAAAACGAGAGAAACAGACGAAGTCTCCCCTATTTATAGGACAATCCAAAACCTGTAAACAATATTTATAACCACAAAACTATAATATAACTCTATTCATTTATCCCCTCCACCAAAACTATCTCATACAACAAACTCCTCAAGGCCATCCGAGCATTGGATCCCAACATTGAAGACACACAAGTATGCATTCATTAACTGTTGAACGTCTATAATTAGAATTTCACTTATTATACAACTCTAATATTATCTAGTTTTATGTCTTATAATTTAAGTCCGCCTACCAGTCATGTGAAGCCCCGCAAGAAACATCATATACATATCATATCATTTAATAGGTGGTTATATCGATTTATGTGCATTTATGTGGTTTTAGGTACATTTACGTTATTTTTCGTACATTTATATTAGTTTACGTGCATTTGCATTGTATAACGCGCATTTATGTGGTTTAGATATTATAGGCAATAGATCAATTACACTACACTACACTAGCTAACTAGATTAGTCAAAATACTACAATGTGGCAAACTAGAAATATACACTTAGATAAGGGGGCAATTTGGTCATTGGAGCCACCTAGATAATTCTACCTAACATAAAACACACACAACTCACCCCATACACACAAAAAAATACTGTAACATACACACATCAGATCACACACAACACGCACCAATCGTTCAAGAGAAGAAAGAGGAGAAGAAGAAGAAATAAGCAACGCCGAGCCGATTTCCTCGCATTTTCGTGCATTAGCTCGCGTTCCTAGCATGTATAAGGTGAGGAGAATCTTTTAAAAACTGATTTCAGAACTTATATTGCATATATATGTGTTGTTGAGTAAGGAATTGTTGTATTAGACAAGTTTATACATGTATATGTTTGCAAGATTTTGTTATAGCTACTGTAGTTTATAAATTGTTTGAGCAATTAATTATTTTGGAAAAAATCTGGAAAAATAACATATTAATCTAGACTTGGAGAGGTATAACTTCCATGTAAGACTAATTTTGAAGAAAACTCATTTACTTGCCCAAAAATGTCAAAATCAGTGAAGTTTGTAGTTGAGCTGGTGCAAGACAGTTTTGCTTGCCTGAATTTCATGGTATTTTTAGCCTAGAAATACTATGTAGAAAAAATTGGAAAAATTAGGGTAAGTAGTTTTATCAGTTAAGAACAAATTTTGTTTAGGCTATAAAATTAAATAAAATAGTTTAGGGCTCCTAAAACACTAAACATCGAAGGCTGACAGAAATCGTGATCGATCTGGACAGTTTGCGCACCTATATTGCTTTAGTCATATCTTGATGAATTTAGCTCGGAATTAGGTGCCGTTTGATTCTATAGTTATCTAATTTCAAAGATCTTTCCATACATATCAAAATCCGTTTATTTGGGAGTCATTTGCTTAGGTAAATATGCAGCCAAAGTTGAGCTGTTACTGTGATGTTGAAACTGTTGAACTTATTTGTTCTATGCTCCTAATGTTTCTTGAGGTTAAATAATGTATTATAAGACATTGTTATTGCTTGTTATATAATTTAATCTATGTGAAGATATATAATATGTTGAAAGTGATGCTATGCACAATATGATATGATTCTCTATGCGTTATATAACCTATCTGTGATTTATGTGCAAACTAGCGAACACTTAGATGGGAAAGGTAAACCATATGAAAGAATAAGTTTAATACTCCTCGAACCTTATGGAACTTGAATTTTATTAACTTTAGATCCCCAAGAGGAATATTTCTAAGTTAATCTATAGCTAGTTAAATGTAAGTGAAAATGAACTAGCTTTATATGTAAATGGTGAAGGAAGAAATCTTGAAAAATTAATGAACATGTGATAGTTGAATTATGTTTGTTATTTAAGTAAGGTTTAATGTTGAGTTTGACTTGTTTGAATATGTAGATAGTCTTAGAAGTGTATGGAAGCACTTTAGATGTAATTATGCCGTGGGTTGAGCTCAAGACAAGCCAAGTTCTAGCTGCTATAGCTTTGTTAGTGAGGGAGGTCATACCTAGTTGCTTTCTTTGTTGCAAATTTTGATTATATGGTGTTGTATATAAACTAGCTATGTAAATCTTGCATCTATAGTTGTTAAAAATGTGTTTGATGGCTTGTGTGGAGTTCTCTTGTGCATACTGATTAAGTGTTTGAAGTAGCTTTTATGGTGTAGATGTTAGCTAGCTAAGTTTATATGTGAGTGCTAGATGTTTGATTTTATGCTTCTAGGAGTAGTTAATAAACTAAACTTATCAAGCTAAAGCTCCAAAAATAACAAAGCAAGCTAGCTAGCAAGTTAAACTAACCTAAGTGCAATATATATAAGTGTTGTATGTGCCAAAGTAAAGCCTAAAGCTAGCAAGCAAAGCATAAAACCAAGGTAGAATTCATCTAGGTGCTTGTGTGAGTGTGTTCTGTTTTGGGTCAGTCCATTACCCCTGTCTTTCGAAGCTTCTTTAACCTAGCAAACGTGCTAAAAAATTAATGAAATTTACACAGAAGCTAGATTAGGCAGTTTAGAACAAATGTTGATTCCTAGGACTAAGGCTAATTCTAACGTTTTAGCCCTCTGATCATATCATTTCCGAAATGTAGCTAAAAAAATCGCTGGTTCTGCCCAGCTATGCGTGGTTGCACAGTAAGGGTTATAACTTTTGGAATTGAACTCGGAATTGAGCACCGTTCAAACCTAAAATTAACTACACTCAAAGAGCTACGATTATACATAAAAATCAGATAGTTTGGAGGTCAATATCCTAGGTAACCGAATTAGCACTTGTAAACTTGTATTAAATGTTTGAAGAATTAATTAGAATGTAAGTTAAATGTAAAGATGTTAATTAATGCATGTTAGTTGAGTCCATTTGTACAGTTGGCATTTTGTTTACATATTAAGTACAATTTTGGTTAGTTATAGTTAGCTTAACTTTATATATTAGTAAATGCTTCTATGTTGTTACAAAGCTATGGTGTCTAATTAAGTTACAATGAAATAAAGTATGTAATATAAATTATTGGATGTGAAAGATAGTTGTTAAACCTTCTATAGTCAATTGCTAAAGTGTTATATAAAAACTAGGGTATTCATATTCAAGCTAACCCAAGGAAAGTTGGAGTAACTAAGACATTTTTACATTTTGAGGCTTGGTAAAGGTGAGGGAGTCTTCATCTCTTGTGTGTATTTTAACTTATTTTATTGTTTCTAGATTATATTATTTGGTAATTGATAAAGTTTATATGTATTATTTACTTACTATCATGTGTCTTTTCTTGTTATTTGTGATTAATTGTGAAGGCGGCCTACTTTGTCGTTCCTCTTATATGATTTGATATTCTTGGATCTCGTGATCTTGACTCGGGGTTGCGCAACCTTTTCGGACATGGTAGCGTCGAGAAACACGGGCTGCATTGGGCTTGTCGTGCTCCCTCGACTACCATGGTGCCTATTCCCTTTCTCTCGCTGAGTATACTCCACTACCCTAGAGGCGTGGTTCACCTCGTTAGAGCATATGGACCTACCTTAGGAGAAAGGGTCGTAGGATCGGGGTATATCCGGAGTACCCCATTTGGAGGAATACGAGGTTTGCCGATATTTGTTTGAAGATCGTGGCTCGTGGTTCAAGATTGAATACATGGAGTTGAACCATATCCTTTTATAATGTGTGTAATTACTTGTTTCAATAGCTTGCTTATTTGTGCATTTCATGAAAGCATTCCCCGGTATGCTGCATCACCTCCCTCACTGAGTATACCAGTTGTATATTCACCCTCGTTTCTAACACCTTTTAGGTTCAGCACCTTCGCAAGGTGATACAGGGAAAGCTCGAGAATTACCGTGTTTGGTTGTGTTGGTTTCCATTATTAATACCTATGAATCCATGTGAATTAGTAAAGTAGTTTGAATTGTAATTTGATTGGAACTATAGAAACCCGACTTGTAATTGTATTGGATCTTGTTTGTATTTGATTTGTAGGTGGCCTGTAATAACTTAATGGATTATGTTATTGTTTAATGGTCATGCATGCTTGCTTGGGTTAGTGGAGTTAATAGGTTGGATTAATAGACAAGACAATTGAAGAGATAAAGTTAGAATGGTTTGATAAATGACTTTATAACATAATATTTTAGTATTTGAGGCCTATGCATGCTTGTGTACCTATTTTGTTGAGTCTAAGGCTTGGATGGCCTTAAGACGGGGCATATCTTATTGGTTGAAGTTGGAGTGTATGAAAATGTTAGATTATGGTTTTGTGATTGTATTCTATTATTCGTAAGTTATCGGAAAGTCCTTTAAACAAGGGAGACTCCATCCGTTTTTTCTTAAATTTCGTGCCCAGGTTTTGGATTTAGGTTGAGGATAGTATGATTAATAGATGTCCCGGTTTCGTGAGAGATCGGGGCGTTACAAGTCAAACATGCAAGCATGCAGCTACTAGACAATAAAGTAAAGATTACAAGTTATCACAACATTACAAGTCATTCATAACTATCAATACATTCTAAACTTAACTTTACAATTACAAAACTGAATTCAATGACAATCCACATAAGCCAGCATAATCAATCACGAAACTCATAAGCCTTCTTTTCTACCGCTGATAGCACTGATCCTGAAAGGTGTTAGAAACGAGGGTGAGTATACAACATGTATACTCAGTGAGGGAGGTGATGCAGCATACCGAAAAAAATGCACAAAGATAACACATAAATATCACAAATAAGCAAGCTATTGAAACAAGTAATTAAATACTTTATAAAAGGATACGGTTCAACTCTATGTCTTCAATCTTGAACCACGATCTTCAAGTAAATGCCGGCAAAACCCTTATTCATCCAAAATGGGGTATTTCGGATGTACCCTGATCCTACGACCCATAATCTCCCAAGGTAGGTCCGTATGCCCCAACAAGGTGAACCACGCCTCTGGGGTAGGGGAGTATGCCTCAGCGAGAAAGGGATTGAGAAACCATGGTAGTCGAGGGAGTAAGGCAAGCCTGATGCCGCCCGTGTAACTCGACACTACCATGCCCAAAAAGGTTGCGCAAACCCAAGTCAAGTCATGAGAGCCAAGATTTTCAAATATCACATAAGAGGGACGACAAAGTAGACCGCCCTCGCAAGTAGTTGCAATATGAGCATTATAACAATATAAGCAAGAGATAAGCATATTCACCCAATTCTTAACAAGGTACACATAAGTATAAGCAATTATATTAAACTCCACAATTTATGAACAATAAAATAAACTAAAATGCACAAAGAATAAAAACTCCCTCACCTTTATCAAGCCTCAAAATGTAAAAATGGCTTAGTTACTTCAACTTTCCTTGGATTATCTTGAATATGAATACCCTAGTTTTCATATAAGTATAACACTTTAGCAATTGACTATAGAAGGTTTAACAACTATCTTTCACATCCAAGAATCTATATTACATACTTTATTTTATTATAACTTAATTAAACACCATAGCTTTGTAACAATATAAAAGCATTTACATATATATAAAGCTAAGCTAATTATAACTAATCAAAATTGTACTTAACATATAAACTAAATGCCAATTGTACAAGTGGACTCAACTAACATGCATTAGTTAACATCTTTACGTTTATCTTACATTCTAATTAATTCTTCAAACATTCAATACAAGTTTCCAAGTGCAAAGTTAATACCACAAGTTCAACTAGGACATTTTTCAATTCCTCTAACATAAACTTAATTTAATCAATTCGGTTTCCTAGGCTATTGATCTTCAAACTATCTGATTTTTACGTATAATCGTAGCTCTTCTCGTTTAGTTAATTTTAGGTTCAAAAGGTGCTCAATTCCGAGTTAAATTCCAAAAGTTATAACCCTTACCGTGCAACCTCGCATAGCTAGGCAGAACCAGCAATTTTTTAGCTACATTTCGGAAATGATGTGATCAGAGGGTTAAAATGTTAGAATTAGCCTTAGTCCTAGAAATTAACATTTTCTCTAAACTACCTAATCTAGCTACTGTATAAATTTCGTTCAATTCTAAGCTCATTTACTATGTTAAAACTTTTCTAGAAGATGGCGATAGTGAACTGCCCAGACAGGGTATCTACACACACATGCTCATTTCTTGCATTAAACTAACTATGAGCATTATACTAGCATGTAACACAATCCTACACTTCATTTAGGACATTAAACAAACACCTTAGCTACTATTACAAAATCCGTCCAAGTTTTACTAGTTGCAACTAAAATCACAACCAACATTCAAGATACAAGAAATACAATGCCAAAAGTTTACTCTACAAGCTCTCTAGCTATCATTTCATGTATTAGAAGCAATAAAATGATTAGAAATGAAAAAACCCCAAAATTCGTAGGTTATTATTCACATATACTATTCATCATATTCCACATTTCACCTTTTGCAATAAATCCATAAACAAGCTCAAAAACTACACAAATATAGTCTCTACCACATGTAAACATAATATTATACAAGATTGGAGCCTTACATAGGCCGAAATTAACAAATCAAGAAAAATCAAAACATAGACATAAACTTGAAAATGCAATTTTAAGCTAACTCTCTCACCAAAAAAGTGCAAGGAGGCTAGGAGAAGGCTTGGGAGAGCTCAAAACTACTTGGAGATGGCTTGGCTAGACTTGGATTGCAAGTTTTCTTGAAGAATTTTCCTCATTTCCTTTCCTGATGCTTCGACGGGTTTGGGGGATTTTGGGGTTCTCTCTTTTTTTGCTTGTTAGCTATTAAGTTATATTTAGTTAGCATAAGTTATATACAATATTAGTGAAGGCAAATAAGCCCTCAAATGTTGCAAGACATGGTCAATTACTAGCTTAAAACTCAAATAAATGCTAGCTAGTTATAAGTTAAATGTTGCCTACTATTTCACTATTCATACGATACTAGAAATCATTTTCTAAACGCACTCTCCAAAGAAGTAATGCACAAAATCTCACTTTTCCAATTCATTTTATATGCCATATGACCTAGGAAAAATATCAATTCGAGCAAATTAAACAGTGATTTTTCTTATGAATAGTACCCAACAAGAAATACATATTAAAACCAAAATAAAACACATTAAAATGTGCAAAGAAATATGCAACAATTATTTATGAATATGATTCAAATTTGTTGGGCATCACATCCTTCCCCCCTTAAACAAACCTCGCAATTTCTTGTTTCAAGTGAACTCCTCATATGCATCTTGAACAATCTGGATAAGAAGCTCGAATGCGAAAATCATAGAGAATACCAAGTAGAAGTACCGAAGAAACACTCCAATAAGAGCCTTCAAATGGAACTCCCAAGAAACCTGTCACTCATGAATGCCAATAAAATTTCATCAAAGATCTTCGTAAGAATGCCAAAAGAATACCAATCCAGAAGTCCGAATAAGGGTCCCTCCGAATAAAAACATCACATAGGAATTTCCAATATAATTGTTAAATGAGAAGCCTTACCGAGGATCTCTAAACAAAAATACCATAATTATAGCATATAAGAATCCCAAGATAGACCATCAATCATTATTGCTGAATAAGAATATTATTAAAAATCCCAGAGCATTATTCTCAGGTCACCAGGAAATGAAAGCCAAATAAAAATTCAACGAGAGCACCAAATAAGAAGCCCAGTAGAAATATACCAATTGAGGGTCTCCATATTGAATCCACAAAAAAACTACTTATATATGTATATGTGCCGAGTAAGAATGCCAACAAGAGTCCTAATAAGAATACTACTATAGAATCCCGTATGAAAATTCTAATAAAAATCCCAGAGAGAATACCAATTGATCAACTCTTTCTCTTTCTGTTGGTCCACGTCTTCAAGCAAGCCGTCACTGTCAACCCTATATAGGGAAGAGTGTTCACTTACCATATTAATGGGTAATGCATATATGTGGTGGATTTTAGATATGATAAACACCTATACACTTTATTACAAATAACTAAGGTAGGTAAACACTCAAGAAATCACTTATATGCATAACTAATCACATAAATAAACATATCATATAAGTTTCACTTATTGCACAAAGAGGTCACATAGGTGCACACACAATTACACATTGCATAATCTTCCTATTTCACGCAATCATAACACATAAGAACACATTTTCACTCAAATAAACACAACCCACATGCAAGCATATGCTTATTCAAGACTCACTTCACAAATACGCACTCGAGGTCCACTACCCAACAAGCTGAGGACCTTGTCCCGGCTGTGAGCTATATAAGCTTTGATACCACAACTGTAATGTCCCGATCTCTCATGAGATTGGCGCCCCGATCCAATACCCGAGGTCACAAATAATGAGAAAAACAGACGGAGTCTCCCCTCTTTATAGGACAATCCAAAACCTGTAAACAATATTTATAACCACAAAACTATGATCTAACTTCATTCATTCATCCCCTCCATCAAAACTATCTAATACAAGAAACTCCTCAAGGTCATTCGAGCCTTGGATCTCAACATTGAAGACACACAAGCATGCATTCATTAACTATTGAACATCTATAATTAGAATTTCACTTATCATACCACTCTAATATTATCTAGTTTTATTTTCTTATAATTTAAGTCCGTCAACTAGTCAAACATGCAAGCATACAGCTACTAGACAATAAAGTAAAGATTACAAGTTATCACAACATTACAAGTCATTCATAACTATCAATACATTCTAAACTTAACTTTATAATTACAAAACTGAATTCAATGACAATCCACGTAAGCCAGCATAATCAATCACGGAACTCACGAGTCTTCTTTTCTACCTCTCATAGCACTGATCTTAAAAGGTGTTACAAACAAAGGTGAGTATACAACATGTATACTCAGTGAGAGAAGTGATGCAGCATACCGGGAAAAATGCACAAAGATAACACATAAATATCACAAATAAGCAAGCTATTGAAACAAGTAATTAAATACTTTATAAAAGGATACGGTTCAACTCCATGTCTTCAATCTCGAACCACGAACCACGATCTTCAAGCAAATACCGGCAAAACCCTTATTCTTCTAAAATGGGGTACTCCGGATGTACTCCGATCCTACGACCCATAATCTCCTAAGGTATGTCCGTATGCCCCAACGAGGTGAACCACGCCTCTTGGGTAGGGGAGTATGTCTCAGCGAGATAGGGTCTGGGAAACCATGGTAGTCGAGAGAGCACTTCAAGCTCGACGCTACCCGTGTTACTCGACACTACCATGCCCGAAAATGTTGCGCAACCTCGAGTCAAGTCATGAGAGCCAAGATTTTCAAATATCACATAAGAGGGACGACAAAGTAGGCCGCCCTCGCAAGTAGTTGCAATATGAACATTATAACAATATAAGCAAGAGATAAGCATATTCACCTAATTCTTAATAAGGTACACATAAGTATAAGGAATTATATTAAACTCCACAATTTATGAACAATAAAATAAACTAGAATGCACAAAAGAATAAAAACTCCCTCACCTTTATCAAGCCTCAAGATGTAAAAATGGCTTAGTGACTCAAACTTTCCTTGGATTAGCTTGAATATGAATACCCTAGTTTTCATATAACTATAACACTTTAGCAATTGACTATAGAAGGTTTAACAAGTATCTTTCACATCCAAGAATCTATATTACATACTTTATTTTATTATAACTTAATTAAACACCATAGCTTTGTAACAATATAGAAGCATTTACATATATATAAAGTTAAGCTAACTATAACTAATCAAAATTGTTCTTAACATATAAACTAAATGCCAACTGTACAAGTGGACTCAACTAACATGAATTGGTTAACATCTTTACGTTTAACTTACATTCTAATTAATTCTTCAAACATTCAATACAAGTTTCCATGTGCAAAGTTAACACCGCAAGTTCAACTAGGATATTTTTCAATTCCTCTAACAGAAACTTAATTTAATCAATTCGGTTACCTAGGCTATTGACCTCTAAACTATCTTATTTTTACGTATAATCGTAGCTCTTCGAGTGTAGTTAATTTTAGGTTCAATCGGTGCTCAATTCCGAGTTAAATTCCAAAAGTTATAACCCTTACCGCACAACCTCGCATAGTTGGGCAGAACCAACGATTTTTTAGCTACATTTCGGAAATGATGTGATCAGAGGGTTAAAACGTTAGAATTAGCCTTAGTCCTAGAAATCAACATTTTCTCTAAACTGCCTAATCTAGCTGCTAAACAAATTTTGTTCAATTCTAAACTCATTTACTATATCACAACTTCTCTAGAAAATGGCGATAGTGAACTGTCCAGACAGGGTATCCACACACACATGCACATTTCTTGCATTGAACTAACTATGAGCATTATACTAGTATGTGACACAATCCTACACTTCATTTAGGACATTAAACAAACACTTTAGCTACTACTAAATCCATTCAAGTTTTACTAGTTGTAACTAAAATCACAACCAACATTCAAGATACAAGTAATACAATGCCAAAAGTTTACTCTACAAGCTCTCTAGCTATCATTTCATGTATTAGAAGCAATAAAACGATTAGAAATGCAAAAACTCCAAAATTCACAAGTTACTATTCATAGATACTATTAATCATCTTCCACATTTCACCTTTTGCAATAAATTCATAAACAATCTTATAAACTACACAAATATAGTCTTTACCACATGTAAACACAATATTATACAAGATTGGAGCATTACATGGGCCGAAATTAACAAATCAAGAAAAATTAAAACATAGACATAAACTCGAAAATGCAATTTTAAGCTAACTCCCTCACCAAAAACGTGCAAGGAGGCTAGGAGAAGGCTTGGGAGAGCTCAAAACTACTTGGAGATGGCTTGGCTAGGCTTGGATTGCAAGTTTGCTTGAAGAATTTTCCTTCTTTCCTTTCCTGATGCTTCAACGGGTTTGGGGGGTTTTGGGGTTCTCTCTTTTTTTTTTGTTAGCTATTAAGTTATATTTAGTTAGCATAAGTTATATACAATATAAGTGT
Organism: Ehretia macrophylla; assembly: GCA_037974665.1. Classification (NCBI taxonomy): domain Eukaryota; kingdom Viridiplantae; phylum Streptophyta; class Magnoliopsida; order Boraginales; family Ehretiaceae; genus Ehretia; species Ehretia macrophylla. Next base: position 36,790,135 of record CM075782.1, on the reverse strand, counting down.
AGGCAAATAAGTCCTCAAATTTTGCAAGACATGGTCAATTATTAGCTGAAAACTCAAATAAATGCTTGCTAGTTATAAATTAAATATTGCCTACTATTTTACTATTCATACGATACTAGAAATCATTTTCTAAACGCACTCTCCAAAGAAGTAATGCACAAAATCTTACTTTTCCCATTCATTTTATACGCCATATGACCTAGGAATAATATCAATTCAAGCAAATTAAACAGTTATTTTTCTTATGAATAGTACCCAACAAGAAATACATATTAAAACCAAAATAAAACACATTAAAATGCGCAAAGAAATATGCAACAATTATTTATGAATATGATGCAAATTTGTCAGGCATCACAACATCTGTAGGTCCTACCAATCTAAACTGAGAGCGAGTTTTTGGGGTTAGTTCATCCTCGCAGGATCAATAAAGGATAAGAATATTAAAAAGGTTAACGATTTCTTTATGTATTTATCATTCTCTTTGTTTATAATATTTATCATTATTTTTTTTTTCTTATAGTATTATAACGGACTTTAGTCTTCTATACTTTTTTTGTTCTTGATATATATAGGAAGCCAAGAAATTAAGTCATGCAACTATTATGGTTACTTATGCTAACAGATGGCTATAAAATAACAAAGAATTCAAAATTCAAAACTCCTTTTACCTTTAAAGAAATGTGAAATGATTCTGAACTCCTTAGTAGTAATTTGCATCTATTGGATTGTCAAGGTGAATTAGTGTTTTCTCATGATGTCTAACTATATAGTTGATGTAACTCTAGCAAAATATTGAGTTTTTTCAATTTGGGTATTTTGTAGTTTTGATACCAGGTATATTTGTTGGGTGTGTAATTTACATATTATTTCAACATCATTTTTACTTAGTATTCGTTAATCCTCCACTAAGTTAGGAGCAATTTGATGGGTTTTGTGTTTGTTTTGTGACGTAGGTGATTTCTATGAGAAAGTCAGAGTTTCGAAGCAAAATTGAAGAAAAATTGCAAAGGGGATAACGTGCATGGAACCTGAAAAGTAGTTGGTGAGAAATTAATAGCAGCGCAGTCATAGCGCAGCTGCGCAGTATCGCAGGAAATTAAAAGGTTATTTTTGTAAAAAAACAAGAATAGAAGAAAACCCTAGGGGAATAAAAGGAGGAAAACGTGAGAAGCAAAGAGGCTTCTGGCTGCTGGTTCTTGGAGCCGTTTTCTGTAGAAAGCATGTGTCAGAGAAGGAAAAAACGCGAGAAGATTACGAGTTGAAGATGGAGAACGATTCAGAGACAAATTTTTACCAAGATTCTTCTCCAAATCCTAGTTTTCTCTCTCTCTTATCATGAATTACATTAAACTGTGGATTTTATTTACATTTATTATGATGTTCTAGATTATTTTTATAGGGCTACGATGTAGCCAGATTAATTGATTGATGAACTATTCTATTTATATGAATACTTGAAACTTTTGGTTTTAATTGATTGATGAACTATTCTATTTATGCGTTGAGTATTTCATGCTGAGTTTAATGCTTGTGATTGCCTGATCAACAATTGCATGATTCATGATTTCGTTTGAGACTGAGAAGTAATAACTAAATTAGACCACGTGTGAAATACTATTAAATCGTCATAAGTTAGAGATAGTTATGATATCTAGTGTAGCGGATGAATTTCTAGGGCTTAAGAGTTCCCTAAGTTCACAGTTATCACAGAGATGTAGATAGCTTGCTTAGTGGAATATGTTATTGATGCTTGAGAAAGGTTAATAGCCACATTAGCGAAATTGCTGGCAATGTAAGGAATAGGTGTCGATTGAATTAAATCAATAGTTTCAAGTAGGATAATCTTGGTGAAATCGAAATCCTAGAGCCTTTTAATTATTGAATTAAAATCTTTTGTTAATTTCGTAATTGTGTTAGTTGCTATTTTGTTAAGTTCTCTGATTTCTTTAATCGTTAGTCGCAAACTCTCAATTTGTGATTGTCCAAATAAAGTTAGAGCTACACCAATTTCGGTACTTAATAATCACAGTCCTCGTGAAAACAATCTTTACTTACTACTTTATTACTTATTACGATACGTGCACTTGCGTTAGATTTTACACAACAATATTTATAATCGATTCTTATACGAAGTCAGACCAAAGATCATAGTTTAGAGAAAAAAGAAAAAAAAAACTTAGAAACAAAACAATCCTTATAATGTTGTTATACATTTAATTTGTCATCTAGTGATGGTGCTACTATCACGTACCATTGGTTCTTTAACTATTGCTATTTTAAAGATGTATCTTTTATTTATAGAAATAAATTTAAAAAGATGTAAGATCTTTCTACTTGAAAAGCCTTCGATTCTTCTCTTGAGAAGGAAAGTGGATATCATATTCTACTATCAAGGATAATTCATGTACAAAGGTACATACAATTCTTGCATTAATGCAAGAATACTTTACTCCCTTTATGTATTATATGTAACACATTACCCACCACCACCAGTTGCCATATATGCCGCCACCATTGTTTAAATTCTCAAAATTAGAGTAAAAATCTCTTCTTTTTGCTTCTTTTTGTTGGATAATTCACAACATACCATTATATGATAATGTTGATTTGTTCAAATTGGTTGATGATAAAGATAGGCCATTGTAGAATTCCTCAAGAAGCAAAGCCTTTCTTCTTCAAGGAGATCAAAAGAGTGGGATTTTTAGTCATTTAATATATTCTTTTGTTGACCAAAAGATCAAAGGGAGTAAAGGGTTACAAGTAATACACAAGGGAGTAAAGTATTACTTTCTTGAGTATTAAAGGGGTTTATTGAAGGGATATCTATCTAATCTGATAATCGATTAGCGTAAAGATGCAGCACCAACGTAACCAGGGAAAAGTATACATAAAAGTCAGTTATAATTAACCCAAGTACAAATTGTTAAGTCAGTCCTAAATTATCTTTTTGACTTGTAGACTTTGTTGTATCTTATCGTTATCTTGCAAGCAATAGTTATCATTAGCTTTAACATAACTTAGAGATAAACTCTCTTAGAACTTTTGATAGCTAAAAATTTGTAAATGTCGTGTAAATCCACAATTGTAACTTGTTGTACTGCTAACTATAAATTAATGAGCAAAAAGGCAGAAGAAATTATTAGCCAATATTTTCTCACATGGTATCAGTAGTCTAGGTTCTTCTTTTCAAGAATTATTCTTTGTGTTTCAACCTTTCTTTTCCTTCCTCATGGCCTCATCATCATCTACAGATGTCACTGACACAACCACAACCACTATTTTCTCTCTACCCAAACTTGATCGTATCCATCAGGATATTTCACTGAAATTAAGTAGTGATAATTTTCTGTTATGGAAAACTCAGGTATATCCAGTCCTACGTTGTCATGGACTTCTCGGCTTTATTGATGGCACTTTTGTAATACCCGAGATTTTTTTTGGAGCAATTAAAAATAATTATAATAATATGTAAATGATAATATGAAGAGATTTATTTAGTAGGTATTAATCTTAGAATTATTGAGTTTTGGAGTTACAACTATTCATATCATACATATTATGGATCATAATTGGGAGTTAGTGAGTTGAAGGTTATGAATTCTTTTTATTGAACCAGACCAATATCATCTCATAAAAGGAAAATGAAAAGGTTATTTATTTGCATAAGAATATAAGAGACGAAAAGGTTTAGAAGTGCTTAAGGCAGTGTTTGAGGTTAACTGCGTTTAGGTGGTGGTTAGTTATTCCATTCTTTGGATTCTAGTGCAAGTTTTCGTGTGTCGCGCTTAATGTAAGTACTCGCAATTCTTCTAGCATTTTTTTTTATTTTGAATAAATATGTTTATCGTATCTTTGTTCAAAGTGAAGCCTTTATTCATGAAAATCTTAATTATATTATCTAAATCATGATTCTGAAATTATGTTTTATTTAGAAAATAATTTATGAAAATTTGATTTGCTAAATGATGTTGGCATGACACATATGAATTTCGATAAGTCTTCGACCTTAGAAAAATTTGTTTATGGAAATTATATATGTAATTTTTATGCACAAGTCGACTATGATTGATCTCCGATATATGTGTCTTTAAAGGGTTAATCTTTGTGACTTTGGATACGCTATGAGACGCATTATTCGAAACTAGTTTCGATCTTTGTCTTTGTGGATCTTCGTATGGTTACATGAATTTGTAGCACTTTGTGTGGCTCTTTATGATCAGGGTCACTTGTTAACTTGTGCATTTTATCTTAGTATGTATGTTTTGATTAATCTATTTATGACTTAGTATATATTGATATTTTTATGAAGGAAATATTTGTCAAAATACTTTTTGGGTCATGCCAACATGCTAGAAAAGTTGTGGAGTACTTACTGGGCTGTGTAGCTCACCTTTTGTTATTATTTCAGATGCAACGAATACAAATTTATGAGATCAAACGAGAACGTTAGAGCTTGAAGTTTGCGACTTAAGCTTTGTCTTCATCTATGTACTAGACTAAGAATATGAATTTACCTTTGTTTAGAAATGATACTCAGTTAATACAGTTATTAGATATAACTAAATTTGAAGTATTTGTAACATACAGTTCCAGGCTCGTAGTAATATAGAAAAGTAAGTTTGAGCCTTGCACTAAGAGTGCGACAATTGTCGTGTGCCTTATGTGTGGATTTTGTTTTGGTTTCGGGGGGTGACAACTTTGCTCAAGCCAACTACTCCTCCTGATCAAGTAACTTAATAGGTGCACTTGAACCAAATGGTCCTTGGTTGGTTGTTAGTCTCTCTTTTGGATGCTGTCCTTTCTCAAATAGTTGATAAATTCACTGTGTGAGACCCCGTACTGAGCCAGTATAGAGCCTATATGCATTTTATAGTATTTCATGTATTTTTGCATTATTTAATATGCATTTATATTGATTAATAGGCATTTACGTCATTTTATGTGCACATGCCTCGTTTAACGTACATTTAAATTCAATTACGTGTATTTGAGTAATTTAGGTAACGTAGATAATAATTAAATCATTTTATGTGTTCTTATATCAATTTATATGCATTCATCTTGAAATACGTGTATTTGTATCGTTTTACGTGCATTTATATTTAAATACATGCATTTAAGTGTTTAGATATCGTAGAGATTAATTAAAACATTATTGAGTCAAGACTAATAACTAAGTTAGTTAAAACACAACTAAATGGCAAGTTAAAAGATAAGCTATTAGTTAGAGGGCACTCTTGTCTTTTGGCCAACTAGATATTTTCTACTTAACATAAAACACACACAACACACTCTACATACACACAAAAATACTACAACACACACACACACATCAGACCACACACACCATACACGATCAGGAAAGAAAGAAGAAAGAGAAAGAAGAAGAGGAAGAAGAAGAAGGAGGAGAAAGAAGAAGATCAAGCAACCACTTAGCATTTTGAAGCTATTTCTTGTTCCTACAAGCTTTGTTAACATTTTTCTAGCTTTCAACTTCAAGATCTAAGGTGAGGGAAGTTTTCTAAATGTTTTGCAAAGTCATATAATGTGTGAGTTATGGGTTCTACATGTATATTGAGTTTGATTTTGAGTATGAATATGCTTAATGAGAAAGTTGAGCTTGTTGTGAGTATTGATTGTGTTGAATGGGTTGTCAAGTTAGGGTTATGCTTTTATTTTTGATTGATGATCTTGAAGAGTTAATGAACTTGAGTTGGAGTTGATTGAGGTTGAATTCATGTGTTAGAGGGTTAAGTTTTGCTTGCAATGGATGAAATTGGGAGTTAGGAACATTAGGGCTTAGATGATGTTTTGGATGTTCTATGAATTATTCATTGATTTTGTGGATGACGTTATAGCATGATAGGTGTGATTTTGAGGTTGTAAAATAGTAGAGTTTGTGTTTGGGTGAAATGGCTAAGGTTTAGAGATAAGAGGCTTAGCAAAAGAAGCAAGAAAATGCAATTTCATGCATTTTGTTGTCACTGCCGGTCGACTGGATCAGTCGACTTAAGTCACTGCAGGGCGAGTGAAGTTGAATCCGGTCGACCGGATCAGTCGACTGGATGATTTTTTAGCTCTACGCAACATTTTTCAAATGACCGTATCTCGGTCAATTTAACTCCAAATTGAGTTTCGTTTGATCCTAGAACTATCTACATTCGATAAGCTTCGATTATAGACCAAAAATAGAGTAATTAGAGTTTGGAAAGGTAGGGAAATTAACCATTTAAGTTAGGTTAATGTAGAAGTCCTCTTAAGTCTTGTCTATTTTCGCGTTTTCTTGTCGTTTACAGTGGTTTTAAGGTATCCTTACACCCTCCTTTGGTATATGGCTATGTTGAGTTCTTCTACATGGTATTAATATGGTCAAACATAATGAGTATTAGCTTCATGATTATCTAAATGATGCACATATCACTATATGTTCGTATGAGGACATTACATGGTTAAACACTTCTGTGATAAAGCAACTTTCCTTGTTGTCCTCCACTTTGTGTCTTACGAATTCTAAATGCAAGGTGTTCATATGTTTACTTGCTTGACCATATGATAAGTATGCTGGGTTAAGTTTGGTTATATATACGCTCGAATGTTGGAGGTAACTTTCCTCGTTAAACTTCACTTGCATGTTTATATGTTATATGAACTCTATTTGAATCATGATTACACTATTATGTTTTTTATTACTTTTACTAACCGGTGACAACCTACTTTGTTGCTTCCGAGCCTGCTCCTATTTTGAATTCCTCTCTCACTTGGGGTGTCACATTGGAGAGACGGAAGGTATATAATTGACACAATTAAGCAATCTAATAGACCCCATGGTAGAAGTTCTGATTCTTCCCTATGGCATTGGACCGTCAGGTATAGGTCTCGACTACCATGACTTCCCATAGATCATGCAATCTAATAAACCCCATGGTAGAAGTTTCGATTCTCCCTTGCGGCATTGGACCGTTAGGTATAGGTCTCGGCTACCGTGAAAAATTCGTGGTGTATATCCAGATTTCACCTTCATGTTTGGCGTTTGAGGAATTATGATATTGATAAAGCTTCGAGATTGGCTATCTCCATCAAAGTTTGAGAAACTTTATCCTTTCATTAAGCATGAAACCAATCTCGTTTGGTCCCTAGAGGACCTCTGGGAGAAGAGTTGATTGCTTATTATTGTGTTTAATTTCATTCCTTGTTACTTGATTAAGACTGAGGTTAATTTGTTCTGGTTATTCTTGCAAATTTTGATATTCTTGTAACTATCATATATGCATAGCACAGTTTTAGAAATAAGTTACGAAAAGATAAAATCTTTACTAAAATGCTTCCTATTCTATCATCCCTGAGCTATATGCAAGATTAGCTCACCACTTTTTTGATCAATTACAGGTAAGGTTTAGTCGAGCAAGTTCTCATGTGGTTGCAATCTTCTTTGATATGAAGAATCAAATTTATGCTTTGTGTGCTCTACGTGCTTGCTTGTGAAGGATGCTCTTTGATGTAAAGAACATGGTTTTGTAAATTGAACTATTTGTGATGTTGTATATACTTTTGGACCAATAGATACCTAGCTAAGTTGATTATTTTACTTACTAGACCTAGGTTTGGATGATTGAATGGATGAATTTAAGTCTTGTAACTATGTAATAAGATGTTGTAACCCTTTTAGGCTGATATTTTGGGAGAAGTTTGAAAGTCCTTTGGAACTTCTTGTGGTGTATTATGACTATTCAGGTTACTACCTTCTGATCTCGCAGGGATTAAGTATTGACACGTCATGTTTCGGCCTTAACCTAGCGATAGGTCGAGGTCGGGGTCGGGGTCGGGGTGTGACACACTGCGCGCGATGTTTGGCAGACAGTAGAAACCTTGTATGGTTCTCATTCCAGAGCTTGAATTCAACAACTCAAAACCGAACTCTTGTCTCTCCATAAAGGATCACGCATGTTTCATGCTTATATTTAGCAGGCCAAATCTCTTTCCTTGGCACTTGCTAGTGCCAGGAAAGAAGTTGAAGATGATGACTTGATTTTATGGACTTTACGAGGTCTCGGATCTGAATATGATCCAATTGTTCTTGCTATCAACTCCAGGCCTGTCTCTCCCACTTTTTCTGAAGTTAGTGGCTTGCTTCTCAATTATGAACTTCGCCTACAATCTTCAACTGCCGTCATTGACAAATCAGTTTCCTTTCTTTTTATCGCTACACATTTCTCTAGCTCTGTCAATCACAACAATTTTTTTGACTCAACTCAGTCTCCACTACCCCAACAGTCAAGTCGTGGTGGTCGTGGCTCTAACTCTGGTAAATGAGGTCGTGGAGGTCGAGGTTCTGGACGTGGTTGAGGATGAAATAATTCTTCATCTTCAGTTATATGTTACATATCACAAGACAAATACCTATTGGGATCCTGATGATGTCGTTGTCTCCTCTGCTGAAACTTTTAGTGCTATGAACATAACTAATCCAAACGATCCAAATTGGTATTTGGATACTAGCGCCACTAATCACATGACTCTAGATGATGCTCCACTCTCTGGTAAGACAACTTATACTAGTTCGGACACTGTTATGATTGGAAATGGTGCTGGTTTGCCTATTTCTCATTCGGGTCATGCCTCGCTCTCTCTCTCTGATGGCTCAACTATGAACTGTTATGTTTTAAATGTTCCATCTCTTGCCAAACGTCTCATATCTATTGCTCAGTTTGCTCGTGACCATAATTGTGTTTTTATTTTTAATGCTTTTGGTTATTACATTAAGGATGTGAAGACAGGAAAACTACTCCATCATAGGACATTCACTAATGGCCTTTACAACTTATAGCAACCTTTCAAGTAGCTTTTTTCATTCAGAAAGCAAGCTCAAGACTTTGGCATGCTCCTCTAGGGCATCTATATCAGATCTTGAATCGACTTCATCATATTTAACCTCTTTCATCTCAGTCATTTGATAATAATATTTGTAGTAGTTGTCAGCTTGGAAAGAGTCACAAACTTCCATTTGAAAATAAGACTCAGCGCTCTTCAACCCCTTTACATATTGTGTATTGTGATGTTTGGGGACCCTCTCTAATAACTTCTATGGTAGGGTTTTGCTATTTTTTAATATTAGTGGATGATTTTAGCAGATATTCTTGGTTTTATCCTCTTGCTCGTAAATCAGATGTGGCGCAAAATTTTCCTATCTTTATTCGAATGGTTGAGAATTTATGCAACTCCAAAATCAAATAGATTCAATCTAATAGTGGGGGCAAATTTGTTAATCACAACATTAAAGAAATATTTCGGGAACATGGAGTTATCCATCGCCTAAGTTGCCCGTATACTCCTGAACAAAATGGGATTACGGAACGTAAACATCGTCATATGGTCGAAACTGGTCTCATACTTTTGGCACATAGTCATTTACCGTCTAAGTTATGGGTTCATGCTTTCTCAACGATTGTTTATCTCATTAATCGGTTACCATCTAAACAACTCAATTTCAAAACACCATATAAACTGATTTATGGGAATTTTCTACAATATTTTATACTATGGGTATTCGGTTCAATCTATTATCCATGCTTAACACCATATGGACGACACAAGCTAGCTTTCAAAAGTTGTCAGTGTATATTTTTGGGGTACAATATGGATCACAAAGGGTACAAGTGTTATAATCCTTCAAATGGTAAAATTATTATTTCACGTCATGTTTGTTTTGACGAAACAAATTTTCTTCCTTTTGTTGCAGATGGCTCTATCTCTTCACTAGTGGCCTCAACATCTCACTTCAACGTTACCCCATTTCCCTCGAGTCTGCTGCGCATACACACTATTCCACACTCAAACATCTCATCACAGCCGCCTACCATACCAGCCTTTACACCAACACGTGACCCACTTGCACCTTCTACTGTTGTGTATCCCTCATGTGACGACCGAGAACCTCTTCATATTCATTTTAAATTGTTGAATGTCTTATTTGAGCATTAGATATACATTTATTCAATTTGAGCATAAGACACTATTCATAAAGAAAATTTATTGTTTAATTTTTCTAAAACTGTATTTTTCTCCTATCACATATCATGTAGGAGGAATGTGAAAAATATTATTTTGTGTATTTAATGTTATGAGTATGCATTTAGAAAATAGTTTTCGTCTTGAATGAATAGTGTTACGAAAGAATAGTAACTTTTTGTAGAATTTTTATTTGGGCTTCTAGTGAATTAGCTAAACTTTATACTTTTATTAGACCCTTAAATATATTTAATTAGACCCATTTTACTAACCTAACACATTATTTCCTTAGTCTATTACCTATATAATATAATAAGAGCCCGAACTAAAATTTTTATTATCTTATTTCCTGAATTTTATATTTTTCTATTATTACTTACCTTATAATTAGCCTATGTTCACAAATTATATTCATTGTATAAATGACGAGTGATTTGCAAAAATATCTTGATATTATATAAGTAGTAAAACTATGTATTATTTTGGGGTTTAAAGAAGTTTTCTTGCATTTATTCTAATATACCTAAACTCAAATCCATTTTAACCCACAACCCAAACCCAATATCCAACCCATCAACTCATATAATTATCCTATATATATATATACCAAACAAAACACACAAAAAATACTAAAATAAGCCAAAAAAGGCCAAAAATATCCAAAAAAGCCATTACGGGAATAGTGATTTTCTTGCCAATTTTGCTCAATTTGATCTTCCAAGCTTTGTCAAGTCTACTCCAAGTGGTTCCAAGCTTCTCCAAGCCATATCCTAGATTCCTTGCACGTTTTTTGTGAGAGAGTTGCATCATTTTCATGGTTTAAAGTTTATGCCAAGTTTTTTTTAATTTTTGGATTTTGCTATTATGGAGCTATAACATGCTTGTTTCTTGCTTTATATAGTATGTATACATGTTATAGTATGTATATAGTATGTTAGAGAACATCCATATGCAATATTATAGCTTGGTGTTGAGTTTTTTGCAAAGTGTCACTTGAAGAAGATGATGAATAGTGTAATTTCTAGGGTTCTGAAAATTTGAGAAATTTAATTTGATTCAATGCTTCTAGTAGTTGCTAATTAGGTCCTTGAGCGTGGAAAAAATATTCGTTATACTTGCCATGTGAAAATTTTGGAAATTTTGATCAAAATAGACTACTTTAATTGGGGATTTCAGGGTTAACTCGAATCCGGGCACGTTTTGAGGCTATGGCTAGTCTTTATTAAGTATTGAAGCCTTAGAAGTGCCTTCGTTTCACTTGTTTGGGTTTCGGAATTGGTACTTGTAGTATAAACGCACAAAGAGGAAATCGGGGATTTAATGGTAAACGAGGTTTAATGGGTAAACTCGAGGGTCATCGGGGTGCTATAAGGTGTGGTTTGAAGGATAGAATAACTCGTTTGAGAATCTTGAACCTTGCCTTTCGGTTTGGAGCTTAATAGCAAAGATTGACAAAGGGGTTTCGGGTTGAAAATGAATCCGGGTGCGTTCGGGAATTAGGGCTAGTGTCTAGTAAGTGAGGAGGTGCTAAAAATGTATTCACTTCGCTTAGTTGAGCTCCGATTAGAGTACTTGTAGTGTAATGCATAAAAAGGTAAATTTGGACTTTTGAGGTAATTGTACTTTAAAGTGAGATTTTAAGGGCTTAAATGGTGTCATAAAGTGTTATTATAGATGTAGTGTAGTTAGATTTGAGGTTCATTATCTTGTGTGAAGTTTAGAGCTTGTTTTGTGAGCATTTAGAAGGAGATATGTTGGACTTCTTGTCAAATGGTTAGTCTTATTGCATAATTAGTTATTTGAATTGTTATAGTTGCTACATTTGATTGTTAATCAAGTAAACTATAAAGTTAGCTCATCTAGTTAGATGATTATTGATTGTTGTAGTGAAGTAATTGAAATTTATAGCTTATAATCTTAACTTAATGATATTTTGATGCTTCTAATGCCTTCTATGCTAACTAATGAGATGGTAGAGTGAACTTTTTAGCTTCATTACATGTGAAAAATGAGTTTGTGTGTATAAGTGAATTGAAGAAAAAAATGAATAGTAACTTGATTAAAGAATGTGAATTTGTTGCTTATGGTGTTTTAGTGTTAATAAGAGTGTCATTTTAACATGTCTTGTAATCTAAAGTAGTTAGTGTATGTTTAATGATCTTAGAGAAAATAGATAATCTTGTACATGATTTCACTTTGGATAATGCATATTAGAGTTCTTTTAACATGCTTAGTAATTGAATAATGTTTAGTATCTAAGTGTAATAGCTTGTATTAAGTGTTTAACTTGAAGGCTGTGTGATTCATGCTATCTTATGAGTTAAGTTGTATATTCAGGCTATATATCTTATGAGTTAAGTTGTATATTTAGGCTATATGTATATTAGAGCTAATCATGATAATAGAATTGCAATGGATAATGAAAGTGTTATAGTTATATGAATATAATAGGGATTTGCATATTTGAGCTAAAGGAGGTTTTGGAGTAAATTTAAACTACTTTCTGGCATCTTGGAGCTTGGTAGAGGTGAGGGAGTTATATTTTTTTGTACATCTTAATTTGTTTTACTGCTCATAAATTGTATAGTTTAATATGATTGCTTATAATTACGTGTACTTTGATATGAATAGACTAAATATACACTTGTCTTTTATTTATATTGTTATATGACTTATTTATTGTAATCTACATGCAAGGGCAACCTACTTTGTTGTCCCTCATTTATGTGATTCTTGAATTATATTGTTATTGCTTGAATTATTGTGATCGAATATCGGGTTACGCAACCTTTTCGGACATGGTACCGTCTAGGAACACGGGCGACATCGGGCTTGCCATGCTCCCTCGACTACCATGGTGCCTATTCCCTTCTCGCTGAGGCATACTCCACTACCCCAAAGGCGTGGTTCACCTACTGGGCATGGACCTACCTCAGGAGAAAGGGTCGTAGGATCGGGATACATCCGGAGTATCCCAACTTGTTGGAGTAAGGGTTTGCCGGCATGTTCGTGAAGTTCGTGGTTCGTGGCTCGTGATTGAAGACTTGAAGTAGAACCGTATCCTTTTTTAAGTGGCTAATTACTTGGCTTTCTATCTTGTTGGTTTATGTTGTATATATATGTTCTTGTGTTTGCATATCATATTGCACGCCGATATGTTGCATCACCTCCCTCGCTGGGCAACATTGTTACTCACTCCTCATTTAATATGTTTCAGGAGAAGTTGAGGTGAATCCCCAACTATTAGAAGTAGAAGAAGAAGAAGAAGTTCACGTAGATCAGAATCCGTGACTTTGTGTGCTAAGGTGGATCTTATGTGTAGTTTGCGTGAAGTTCATGTTAAATGTTGTATTTTGAGACCTTGGGGTCTTGTTTATATGTTTGGTAGTTGAAGTCTTGTATGTTAGAGAAAGATGTTGGATTGTAATAATGGATTCTAGATTTCATCTTCTCTTGCATGCTTGGAATGTTTATTATCCTACATATAGAATTTAAAATTATAATTATATCTAACTACTTTTGGTTAAAACCAACTTACCTCGCATGCTTGTGTGCTATAAGTAGATTTTGTTGTTCCAAGGCTAGGATGGCCTTGAGGAGCTGGTTGGCTTTATGAATCTTGAAAGCTAGGTTGTATGAATGGTTGATTGTGATTCAGAACTTGTATGTGACTATTGGTAGGTTTCTAAATAGTCCTATATATAGGGTAAACTCCGTCCGTTTTTCCCTAAATTTCGTGCCCGGGATTTGGAATTGGGTGAGAATAACATGATAAATAAGAGTCCCAGTCTCGTGAGGGATCGGGCATTACACCTCACCCTTAGATACTCAACACCATGCTTACCTCAAAATACATCTCAGCCACTCACACAAAACCCCACCTGTGCCGATCTAACGTCCATGCCATGCCCACTCACTAGTCCTTCTTCATCGTTAATGCCATATCCCTTCAACATTCTTTTTGCAGACACAATTAATGTTGCGCCCCAACTACAATCTAATCCCTCAACTCCAAATCTCCTAACGACTCCTACACTATCTCATTTTCTTGACAATAACTCATGGCAAGTCAACAAGCCAGCTATGTCTCACGATACAGACCAAGGTCCCCTTAGCGCCTCTCAGTCATCTTCTTCTTTTATGTTCGCCATTCGTCATTGTTTTTTACCCCATAAAGCCAACATTGACACTATCACTTCCCCTCTTTTCGACAATGCTATACAATTTTTCCCACCCACAGCTCACTCTATTCTTCCATCTACTGTACCCTCTCGCCAACACCCAATGATGACTCGTATAATGGATGGTACTCGAAAATCGAAAGTACTTATATCTACTTGTTACCCTCTCCCTCATTGTCTACTCACTATCTCCACGGCCCTACCATCTGAACCTTCTTGTTATACTTAGGCTTCTAAAGACCCGAATTGGTGAACAACAATGACTGAAAAATTCAATTCCCTCCTCAAAAATAATACTTGGTCACTGATACCTCATTCTTCACACATGAACGTGGTTGGCTGCAAATGGGTGTATCAAATAAAGCAAAAGTTCGATGGCTCATTAGAACGTTATAAAGCACACTTGGTGGCCAAGGGATATCATCAATAACCAAAGCGTGATTTTGGTGACACTTTCAGTCCAGTGGTCCGTCCTGTCACAATTCGCCTTGTTCTGGTTCGGGCTCTATCAAACAATTGGCCTTTATGTCAACTTGACGTAAAAAATGCCTTTCTACATGCGGATCTTAATGAGACTATATACATGGCTAAACCGCAAGGCTTTGTGGATCCTATATATCCTGATTATGTTTGTAAGTTGCACAAGTCGCTGTGTGGGTTGAAACAGGCTCTTGCAATTTTCTATTGTCTTCTGGTTTTGTACACTCACACCATGATACCTCTTTATTTGTTCGATATTCAAAGGACCACGTTCTGATTTTACTGATTTACGTTGATGATATTATCATTACTTGGAGCTCTTCTGCGGTTATCACGAACTTTATTTATGTTCTCTCCCAGACATTTGATATGAAAGACCTGGGTTGTCTCTATTATTTTCTTGGCATAGAGGTTCATTTCTCTGCTAGTGGCATCACTCTAACCCAAACAAAATATTCAGTTCAGTTACTCTCTCAATTTGGTCTTGATGGTGCAAAACCTGTCTCTACTCCAATGGCTGGTCGTTTATATCTAGAAGAAGGGGATTTATTACAGGATCCTACTGATTATAGAAAGCTTGTTAGTGCTTTACAATATTTGACGATGACTCGGCCAGATACCTCTTATGCCGTTAACTCCATATGTCAATTCATGCAGTCGCCATACACATCTCATTTAGTGGCAGCCAAGCGGGTGTTACGATATATTAAAAGTACTATCCAACATGGTTTGCACCTCACACTAGCTTCCTCTTTTAATCTCATGGGCTATAGTGATGCCGATTGGGCACGATGCCTAGCAACTAGGTGTTCTACAACTGGGTTTGTTGTTTGTATTGGTTCCAATTTGATATGTTAGAGTTCCAAGAAACAATCTATTGTTTCGAAGTCAAGTGCCGAAGCTGAATATCGGGCACTCGCCTTACTTACCTCTGAGGTTCTATGGATAATGAAAATTATGAAATTTCTTCGTATATCATCTCTGGGCCTTCCACTCCTCATTTGTGATAACATTAGTTCAATTTATCTCGCAACGACGAATCTTGTTATACAACATCAGAGTAAGCATATCGAAATTGATGTCCATTTTGTGCAAGAAAAGGTTAATAATGGCTCTGTCGAATTGCAGTATGTTGGCACCAACGACCAACTAACGAATATTTTACAAAGCCACTTTTCAAGCCTTGATTCGAGCTTCTGCGAGTCAAACTTCATGTCGTTACCCCTCATTCTACTTGCAGGCAGTGGTTATCATTAGCTTTAACACTACTTAGAGATAAACTCTTTTAGAACTTCTAATAGCTAAGAATTTGTAAATGCCGTGTAAATCCGCAACTGTAACTTGTTGTACTGCTGACTATAAATTAATGAGCAAAAAGGCAGAAGAAATTTTTAGCCAATATTTTCTCACACAAATTAAGTAGTCAATTTCATGATAAAAATTTCTAAGTGCAACGTGAAATAAATGGAATGTGGACTATAGAAAAGGCAAAGCTTTTCTAACAAAAAAAATGGAAGGTTAAGTGAGTGAGTATATAGAAATTGAATTATCTTGGTACAATGGTGTGCATGACACCACTGACAAGGTCACTGCCAGAGACATCGGACGAACTGTAAGGATTTCTCATTGACGCGGACGAAGATGGTGGTGCGACAACCTTCTGTAGGTCAGTGATCAAGGACTCTACCATTCTGGTGTCCGACTCTGGCATCATAAGCCATATGCTCTCGAGTTCTCGAACAACTTCTGCCATTGAAGGCCGGGCGTCTGTTTCATCTTGGCAACACCTGAGAGCAAGAGTTATGAACTTCTCCACGGATTTAGAAAGGTAAGGGGAGCTCCAACAGCTCCCCCAAATGCCCAAAATCATCAAATTTGGGGGAGCTGTTGGTGTTATATAGCTCCAACAGCTCCCCCAAATGATCCCCTATATTTTAGGGGATAAACGATTTGATGTTTGGATCCCCTATTGCTGGGGGATCAAATCCCATCCCCCATCCCATCCCCTATAGTTTTTAATGTTATAGAAGTAAGAATTTTCTATATAGAGGAGCTGTTGGAGTAAAACTAAAATAGGGATTCTATAAAATAAGGGATTGGTTAAAAATAGGGGAGCTGTTGGAGTGAAACTGAAATAGAGAATCTGTAAAAATAGGGTAAATGCTTTAAATCCCCTAAATGTAAGAAAAAAATAGGGGAGCTGTTGGAGTTGGTCTAAGATCCCATTCCTTCATCAATGATTGAGAATATCATTCCAGAACGATAAGCGATGTTGACCTGGAGCAAATTGACAAAAATTAAGTACAATAGCACAAAAAAGGGGACAGATTAGATAAAATACATGAGATTGCAGCATACAATAACATCAAAAGACATAATATTGTTAAGCATACACCTTAAACTATGAGTGAGCAATGAGATAATACCTCTCTAACAATGTTTTTGCCGCGTGAAATTGGTTGCATTCCAGTCAATAGCTCCAAAAATACGACGCCAAGACTATAAACATCACTTTTGTCCGTTAGCTTATGAGTTAAGAAATATTCTGGATCGAGGTAACCCTGAAAAATGTACATTCGGGTGTCAACATGTTCAACGCAAAAAATGCATTGAATTAATTCATCTACATTTAGTAACTGTTTGATCGACTTCTTGTTCTAACTTTTTCTCTTTTTCCTTTTTTTCTCTTCATCTTCTAGATTTTCTTTACTACATCCCTGTATCTCTAATGGAACCAAAATATATAGAACCTTGCAATTTTTCATAAGTGAATAATACTTACAGGAGTGCCTTTAACTACTGTGGATACATGCCCGGGTAAAGTACCTTCAGCTTCAGGGACTGGAGCAAGTCTTGAAAGACCAAAATCAGCAACTTTGGTGTTATATTTCAAGTCCAGTAATATATTGCTGGCCTTAATATCGCGATGGAATATTGGAGGATCAGCTTCAGTATGCAGGTACAAGATGCCTTTGGCTGAACCTAATGCGACTCGTAACCTTAAAGCAAAAGTTAAAGATTCTTTATACTTGCCTGCAATATTAAAAAAATTGTGACATGTTAAATTATCAGAAGATCCAAACGTCCCTATGATTTTCTAAAGTAACTTGTTTTCATATCTCCTCCATGGAATAAATAGTAATGCCTCTTCCTTCGCCTCAACCCCACCAACATACAACCACATACCCACGAAGACAAATACTTCATGATGAAAATTTAAGAAAACACATATTTCTTATGCCTATCGGGTATCCGTGAGGGCATTCATTAACCATTATCCACAATTAAGTACATGTTAATCGGTCGGTGAATATCCGCATAAGATCTCCATAACAGAGAATATAAAATAACTAAAAGATGATGGTTATGGAATGTACCAAAGAGGTGATCCCTTAAAGTACCATTAGGCATAAATTCATAGACCAGCATCTGTAGAGATAGCAAAAAGGATGAGAAGATTTTAACCTCTAATGAAATTGAAGAACATATTGTTGTATGAAGAAAATGACACATTGAATATTGCCTTTTGAGCATGGTAAAATCCAAGTCATCTGCGATCCTATTTGATATTGAGTTCAGATTGCTAATCGGTTAAATTTTATCAACATGTTATGGGTCAAGAAATAGTTGAAAGCAATACCACATGTAAGTATAGTAATCAAACCATGAAAGAAATATCATTTTTCGAATTGTGAATCATAATGATCCATTCACATTTAAAAAGTAAACTTTAGAATAGTGTTCTTGTATGAACTTTAAAAATAGAATGACAGAAAGGCTATCACCAAGAAAAAGTCATTGACTACAACAACTACCCCTTCTTTCTGTCACCTCCATCTTCACCACTGATACCGACAGACAAGGGTATGATTTTGATTGTGATGGTAGCCTAAATTTGATTCAGAAAGGTAGGCTTTTGTTATTATGGTCAGGTGAGCTTTCTTATAGTTTAACAAATTTTTTAAAGGAAAATATCATAAAACCAAGGTGACCCGACACGCATGCTGCATATAAGTGAACCGTTCTGAATCACTGAATTGTATACTGAACCGAAAAATTCAATACAATTCAGTTCGATTCATGTGCATTTTCAATTCACATACCGATTTGAATTGTTTCATTCCTAAATAGAACTGAATTGTATTGATCACGAATTATATAATTTTGATAATTATGCATATAATTTATGTTTTTGTCTCCATCATACTTATGCTCATAATGTGATCTCACACAAATGTTAAAATGAGCACACGAAACTAGCTACGAGTAGGTAATTTGAATATACAGAGCAGCAAAGTACCTGTTCAACTTCTTCATCATAGTATCCAATCAAAGACACCAGGTTGCGATGATGTAACCTTGACATCAATTCTATTTCAGTAAGAAATTCATTTTCACCCTGCAGTGATCCCACCTGAGCACGCTTTATAGCAACGACTGATCCATCTGCTAGAACACCTTTATACACTTTTCCATACCCACCTTGTCCGACCTCACTAGAAGTATGGAAGTTATTCGTCGCAAGGGACATTTCTTCATAAGTGAATTCTTTAACATTATCAATTTTGATGGACATCTTTGATGCTGCAATATATTGCAAATCATAAGTTACTATCACCACGAGTCAATATAAAATGCAATAGTAAATTTATTGTCTACATTGTGATACTACGACATTGTATACTACGTCTCATTGTTTCATAAAAAATAATGTGCTACCTATGTGACACAAGAATCCGCAAGATAATGGCAACAGGGCATTGTAAGTTCAGTGGCTTATATCATCATAATCATATCAAAATTCAAAACTAATTTTTTTATTATTTACAAGTACAACTTATTTCAATTATGTAGAACAATACAAGTAATGCTGCATTGCAACGTCAAACACCACAGAAGCTTAAATGTCAAGTAAATATATTTTGCGTCTACTTTTTCTTTTCTCTTTTATTTTTTCATGATATACCTTCTGTCGCAGAAACTACAATATCAATACACTTCAGATATCATCGTTAATCTAATTTAGAAATCATGACAGGAATTAAGTATATAATAACCTAAAAATACCCATACATCTAGGACCTTGATATACTTACATTGGCGTCTTCTTGAAACTGCTTGGTATTTCCTCGCATAGAATCTAACGATAAGAAGTGAGACCAATGCAGAAAGTGTAACTGAAGCAACAATTGCCCCTAGTACAATGCCGGCTAGCACCCTTGCTTAAACTAGAAGATGGATGGGGGAAACTTACAGCAACGAAAGGAAGAATTATTACACACCTTAAAAGGAAAGTTTACATCCATCGATATAACTTGAACAATATTTTCCATTTCACTGACACGTACAAAAGCACTTAAATTGAGGACAACCAGGATTAAATCCAAAAAACGGCATTTGCTACAAACCAAAATCGACCTCCAAAAGCAACAGAAGACCTTCTAGAAAATCGGACACTGACAACAACTCATATATAAACAGATTTTCACACAAACAAGCAATTATAGAAAAGTCAGGTGATTTAAAAATTTCATTAGATTTTACCAATTTGAGGTTATATCATTCTAGAAACATCATAGTTAAACAAGTTAGTGTCCATTTCTGGCATATAACCCATGTCATTACCGGGGAAACCGTTACCATTACACATATGCAAAGAAAATTGGACTGCCCATACTTCTAAAAGGATAGTGTAATATGTTTATTTCATCCGTAACAAGCCAATCTACAGATCCCATCAAAGTTGGCTCTAGTCTTTCTCGTCTACATGATAGAGAGTATTAAATTCTAGAACAAGGTTCTCCTCCATCCACCTTCTACAACAAAATAATGCAATTTAGAGAGTATGGTTATAAAAGATATGGACTCTTCCACCAGCAAAAAGGAGGCGATCATCGTGCTATGGACTATTATTCAAAAATCCAAAGCAGAACATGTGGAGTGAGATGAGATAAGAGACAAACCATCCTCATAAGGTCCTCTAAGGGTAAAATTGAGAAGTTCATGAGGTCCATAAAATTCATTATGAGGAATTTTCCATCCTGTGAACATGCTTCGAATTCTAGAAACCTCACTCACGTTGAACTTATTGCTGCTGTTATCGACGTATACTGGAAAAAGCTTCAAGTACATCCCCAACCGAGGGCCCTCTTTCCGTGCAGATAAATTAATGTCAAGCTGATAAGGATTCAGTTTGAGACCACTGGTTAGATAGTTCTCAAAATCAGATCTGTATGGCACAAAGTTTGAGAACCCCGGACTCTTCAAACGAAACCCGATAAGCAAAGGTGCAGCACAAAAGCAAGTTACAGTAGATGGTAGGGCATATTCATAAGGAGGTCGGCATTTTTTAGGTTGACAACTGTTGAAGTTTCCTGGCGTTGAGAGATTAATAAGAGAGCTGAAACCGAATTGGTATTGATTGACATCTTGATCCGGAGATCCACAAAACTGAATTAGGTTGACGTTGGAGCATATAGGGTTTCCTTGAAGCCTGAAAATGTTTAGAAAAAGATCAAATATCATATTAAAATTCCATAAATACTTGCATGAAATTCAGCTTATAGGTAGATGATTTACAAATTGGCAACCTAACAGAGACATTTGTCGGGAGGAAAGGATTGCCAGAAATGTTTGATAAATTGTTGTTCTGAAAATCCCTGCAGTATCAAGAAGCACAAGTGATTTAGTAAGAAAACATATTAAACATGAGGTTATCAAATTCCTGTAGAAATATGAATAGCCATAGAGAAAGAAAAAGAGAGAGTATTGCAGAGACCACAACATTGAAATCTTATTTTGATCCTAAAGGACCATCAGATGCTTGGGAGTTGAGATAAATACAACATTCATGGAGGGCGGGAGCTGGAGAGGGAGAAACAGAGAATTGGATCCAGTTCCTGACCCCAAGCCCGGGAGAGGCACTGGTGGAAGGTTTATTATGACACACTGACTTTTTACTTTTTAGGTCTTACATGATAAGTGTTTCGATTCTGTTAAGCGTCCTATTTTGCCAAATGATGGATGGAACAGAACCACTCAATGAATTGTTCGCAAGTGACCTGCAAGTGAAACAAAACATGATTAAGATTATATGTTTGCTCAAGTATTTCAGGAAAGAAAAAGATAACATGGCTAAACCGATTCAATGCAGATTGGGCATTAAATCTTGTACTAACAATAGAAAACATATGCATAACATGTGCACATTACATCTCCAGGATAGAAAATCAATGCAGATAGGGTTGAGGAATGCTCACAATTTCTGCAGATGGGGAAGACTTGAGAAGTTGGCTGGAATACTTCCAGTAAGGTTGTTGAATGATAGATCACTGCAGAGTCAAAAACAAATAACATTACCATTAAAAGAGTAGTATGAAGATGAAATTTCCAAGACTCGATTTTTTTCTTATATACAGATAATCATAATGTAAATTAGATTAAGCATCAACAAAGTCGAAGATCAATTCCTTACATAGTTGTGATATTATCGGACAGCTTATTTGGCGGAATGGATCCATTAAGCTGGTTGAAGCTTAGGTCTCTGCATTATTGTGCTATCGGTTAGAATATGAAGTTCCTGTAACAACATGTACTGACAGAACAATATGTGACTAGCAAATTGTCTTCCAGCAATGGGATGCTAATCCATATTCAGTGTCAATCAGCGATTTGGGGAGGACTTACTATAACATTAAATGATTCTACATAGATGGGTCAATAGATGATTAATGCCATAATCTACAATCATATTATCATATGCATATAGACTTACAGATAAGTGAGTTGAGGTATCCTGCTGAGGTTTGGAATTGGCCCTTGCAAGCTGCAGTTTCTGAGACTCCTGCATGAGCAATTTAACTGTTACCAATCTTAGCCTAAATAATTCTAAATATTTTAACTTTCTTGCACGTATTCTCATCCTCATCTTCTGATAAGATGCTTTCAAAAATATTAAAATTCTTGGATAGCAAAATTTAGCTTAACCATCTTGGTCATCAAATGCTAGGCATTAAAAATCAAAGAGTCAATATCAAGTCTATGGATCAGATTTCAAAAGAAGAGGGAAGAACCCTTATCATGGTATTCAATTATAGCAATGAAATACAGTTCTTGAACCTTATCAAGAAAATGTGGTCGACAAGGCTGCTTGTAGCGGCCAGAAGGTATTATTTCCATTAAGAGAATATAAAATAAAAGGAAAAAAATTTCTCTTGATACATGCTTGTGATCACCCATTATAAACTCTTTACCTCCAAAAGTAATAATCATCATTCAGCCCATTCTCTGCTTCTTTGTACTCTCTCTCTCTTTCTATATATATATATACATATATATTTTAGGCATCATCTCAGACATAACCAAATGACCAGAAAAGGACTATGAAAATCTGCCTCATGTGTGGACTTTTCAGCCAATTTTGAAGCAAAGATTGAGATTGAAAATGCTTACAATTTCACCAAATGATCCATGGTTCCATACGAATCAGGTATTGTACTGCCATCAAAGTTGTTGTTATCGAGTTGACTGCAACCAAAGGAAGAGAAATAAGAGCAAAAAAAGTATCAAGACAAATAATATACGAAGTTCATGATGTTTCAGATCAAGGATGAAGAATTTTCACTTCTGCTACGAGGAAAAGTACACATAAAGTGACACCATATACGTGCTTGAAAATATCCCCTTCCCTCCCTACAATCTAAGGTATATGGTACTTTTTTCCTTTTGAAATGGTAATTAGTTAAGCTATATTGCTGCATGGAAATAAATAACTTGTTGATGAATTGTTCAATTTCGTCCTGCATTTTCTCAGCAAATTCTTCTGACTTCACTTGAGCAGTCTCTTCCATAGTGCCTGCCCTTGAAACTTCCAATATACATGGATTTGTTTCCAATCTTCATCTACTTTCTCGTGACTAACAACTCTCAGGCCTGAGTGAGGAAGTCACAAGTACCTAATTTCAACGGGGCTGCAAACAAGCTTAACAATCAAAATTCAAGTTCGATGCCTTCTGGGTTAATTTATAAAGTCCAACATGACTGAGATGGATAGCTACTTTAATTTCTCAGTTGGAAGGCAAAACTTCTGCCCTGTAAAATTGGTCAATGCCTACGGCTTGAACCGTGGAGATCTTTTTTTTCTGTCAAAAGTATCAATATGATGGGTATCTTTTACTTCAGCCTTGATCAAAATTTATGATCCTATTCAAATTGCATCAATCAGAAGTTTCTCTTGCAACTCCGTAATGATACAAGGACATTTACATGGTAAGGGAACTTACATGTTAGGTTATCATAGTGGAACAGTTCCTAAATTGTAATAAAAGAACAAGCCAAGAGCGGGGAAAACTAGTGCAGATAAATATATTTCAAACCAATCCACAATGAGAAGTTTTGGTAAAGAAACAGATACTTGAAGAAGCAAAAGTAGCATACAGTATTCTTAAGTTTGGCATGTCTGCGAGCTCTGCTGGGAGATTGCCTGATAAGTTGTTAGTGTCGAGCAACCTGCAGAACGTCATGTCATGAATAAAGAGTAAATGTCTGAAGTGGTAAAGATAATAGACATCCCAACTTACAGGTGAACAAGATTTGTAAGGCTTGACAGCTCAGGTGGGATTCGCCCACTAAGTGAATTATTATTCATGTGGCTGCACAACGAAAACATAATAATTAAAAGATATTAACTAACGTCGCAATAGCAACAACACCATCAAGTCCAATTTCACGGACATTATAAGTATAAAAACTAAAATACACCAACTAAATCCAGGTCAAACATCAAGAGAGATCCTCACAAGTGTTTTGCGTTAGTCAAGTTTGCAAAGGATGTAGGTATTGGTCCGGATATTTGGTTCTCGTCTATCTGTATCCTGTCCAAGTTAGCAAGATAACCAAGTTCTTCAGGCAGCGTACCCGTTAGTTGATTTCCATTTAGCAGCCTGATATAAGAGAAGACAGCAAAATATATCATTTTAATAGAACTCTGATCCAAAATGAGGGGAAAAAAAGGATCAATAAAAAATTATCGTAATCTCCTAATTTCTGCATGTCTGGATAATCTAGTAATCACTCATTTCATAATGGAACAACCATTTTGCAGAACCCTAAACTGTCTAGAACAAATTGCCTAGATTGAAAAAGAAGACCAGGTACAATCTTCCGTAAATAGCATCTTCCACTTACAGCAATTTTAAATGTGTCATATTGCCTATCTCTTTTGGTATAGTCCCAGTAATGTTGTTCCACATGAAATCTCTGTAAATTGAAGTGAAGAAAAAGAAAGAAATATATGTTAGTCAACAAAAAAAATTAAAGCCAAAGTACAGAATAGAGAACAATTCTCCAGGATGATTTATTTTAGTAAAAGATGTATTCACATTGTTAGTTAAGAGAGGCTTGAGTTTAAATATGCAACTTACAATATCAACATATAAGAAAAGCGGCCAAGTTCTGGTGATAAATTTCCAGACAGATTCCTGTTCAATAGTTGCCTGTCAAAGAGACATAAAACAAGGAGGCATTAACTGTAAACTGACGTGTTGAAGGATTAAAAATCACATAAAAATAATTGAAATTATAGAGTTGGCTTAAATTTTTGCACGGCATCCAATAGGATAATTGCGATCCCTCATTTTCCACAAGTGTGGATGTCAAAGACATTCAGTTGGCCTGAATAAGCTATGAAAGCAGAATCAAAGACTCTCTACATTTGCTCCACAACAAGAAGTTTTCCTCGTTTCTAAGCATACAATAATAAAGAATCTTTATATGAATCTAGAGTTCAGTATTTCAGCAGTTTCCCAAACTGTCATGGTCAAGGAGCTATCTACAGTTCTGAGGTGTAACAGTTGCTTTTTGTTTAGAGGCGTGGCTGATAACGTGGTTTTTAGTTCAGTTGCAAATATATAAAACTAGAAGATGCATGATATGCCTGCAAAATATAGCTTGCAATATGTATCCAGATTTCTGCCCGTCATGGTATGATCCACATGACATTTAGACGCTCAAATTGCATAACAAGTAAATACTTCACTTTGTCTATTCTATTTCTCTCTTTAAGCATGTCCAGTATCTTGCGTTTACTTGAACAACGCCGTACAGAGGTGGCAAACATATTGAAAGCAATATATTTCCTTCTTTCATTATAAACTTGTTACTCTCACTGTAACCTATGTTGAAATTATGGAAGGAGAATCATAACTTGCATTTATCAGCATGGCACAAAGGTGCATAAATATAATTGAAACAGAAAACGAGAGTGGGGTGTAATTTCCAAACATGGTCATCATGTCCATTTTGTGGGCAAATTGTCGGTCTCTAATAAGAAATTTCCGACTCAGAGGTTCAACATATTGAGTAGAACCATGCCAAAGTGGTTATCATTTAGAATGTAGTAGTTCCTACTTGACCATAAAAATGTTGGTTTGGATCATAGGCCTGATCAAGCTATCAATAAAGCAACCTGTAAACATTTACATCATTCTGCTATTAAAGAAGTATGTCATAGCTAGTTCCTCCCATATCAAAGAAAGATTTATGCGCAACAAAAACGAGAGTTCATACTCATGACAAACACTTGACATAAAATACAAAATACATTTAAGATGATGCTCCCAGATGAGATGTTCTGGTCTTTATGATACTACATTTGGGAAAATAGAACAACTTTCATATAATACACATCAAAGATACAGTGCAAAAATTAAGGGATTCGGTGAAGGGGGTGTTGGATTATATGTTCTAATTGTCAATTTTAGAACATAATAATTATATTATATATTTAATATGGGCAGTTTAATTAAATATAATTAATATGATTAACTATTTTGATAAAAGTCCTTAGAATAATATTTATAAATTCTATCCTTAAAAGTAAGGATATGAGTGACAAAATCTATATTCATAAATATATTTTAAAATAGTCTCCGATCGTAAGTTGAATTAATTGAGCGTTAATTTATCCGTATAGATCGGATTACAGTCTACCATCCAAATAATATGGGATATTGATTTGGGCGATTAGTCTCATATCGTAAGGGTAAATGTATAAGTGCTTGTTGAGAACAAGTTACTGGACATGACCGCTAGTACAACGAATTACATGGAATGGTCAATATTAATTCGTTGTAAGTGTAATGGTGCAATTAGTCCTTAGACCTGAGACACCACGGTTATCTTGTATCAGGAATAACGTAATTTGCTGATGTAATAAGCTAGTCCTCATCAAGGATTAGACAATGTACTTAGTGGTTATGATCTATTCCGGTATAGAGATAGGTGTGTTTAGATATGGAATCTGCCAAGGTAGAATAGTAGAAGTCGTTCCACATATTATTTATAAGTTACTGATTAAATAGATTTGGACATATGATTGAGTAATAGAGTTTGACGACCCTATCCATGACTCTGACTCAATCGGGATAATTTAGACAGAAGGAATTGATTGCATGATTGTTACTGAGGGTTCGTAAAATTTCACTTCATCATTAATTGGGTAGTCGTGATATACTGCTAGGTATCACTCACAACTTACGAGAATTAAATTAGAAGAGTTTTAATTAAATATTAATTAGATTAATATTATTTCACTGCCAATTAATTATGAACCTGAGAGGTCACACACAAAAGGAATTTGCAAATTGATTGGTTTAGAGAAAAGACTAAATTAATTTTAGGATCGTCATAATATTAATTTAATTGGACTCGTAGTAACTTGATATTGATCTGGTTATTATGGAGTCCAAGACTGGTTAGTTTAAGTTCAGTCCACATGTGGCCCAAGGTCACATGTGTCTCCTATATATTGTACTATTCTGACAGGTTTAGATAACATACAAAAATTATAGTCAGAATAATAAGTAGGATTTATCTAAAAAACCTAGTGGGGGTGAAATCCAATTAAGGGTGCAGATTCTGTGTGGATACTTTTGGAGGCTTCACAATTGGGGAGCTTTGGATCGTTCAGATTCTGCAACAGATTCGTCATTAGAAAGGTAATCCTAAAATACTCTTATGTGTAATGCATGATAGTAATCTACGTAAATAGTCATGAACGTGATGCATGAGTATTATTATTTTCGCTGCGTTTATTCTGATTATAAAATTTTTAAATACCATGCACAATTCCTAACAGTGGTATCAGAATAACCGTTCATGCCTTTTATGTGGTTATTCATTTATAGCACAAGGCATAGCACAATTATGGTGTCGAGTTAATAGTTTATGAAACTATTGTGAGAAATTAATAGTTTGTGAATCTATTAATTTATGCCCTAAGAATTTAATTAGATTAAATTTTTCCTAAAGGAAATACTTCCTATTATTGTTTTCATAAAAATTGTTTTATGAAATTGTTCTTTTTCTTTCGTTTCATAAAATTGATTATATGAAATTGTTTCATAATTTGAATTTGTTTTATGGTTTAGTTTATAAAACTAGTTTTAAAACATATTGTTTTATGAAAGGAACTGTTTTTAAAATTTGATTTTAAAAATGATTTATCAAAAAAAAAAAAACAAACTTTGAAAATCATTTTTCAGAAATTGCAGAAAAGCCAAACCTTTTTGTCTTCTCCGATGACTTCACCACCCAAGGGGCAACCTAGCTGCCCCACAGGCAGTGAAGTGGATGAGGTAGAGTAGCCATGGCTGCTCCTTGTAGAGTGGCCATGGTTGCTCCTTGAAGTGCATCCATGGTTACACCTTGATGCGGCCATGGCTACACACCGATGCGATGCCAGCGGCGCGAGGAGCAGTCTCACGCCACTGTTGTCGCGACGAGGTGTCCTCGCGGCAATGGCCATATCAGCCGCGAAGAAGTGTTCTCGCGGCAGCTTCATGGCCGCATCCATGAAGGCCACGAGGAGCTGTCCTCGCGGCCATGGCCATAGTTATACCTTGCCAGAGAAGAGGGGTAAAACGATGGAGGTGGCGGCGCTGGGTAGGGAAGAAGGAAAGAAAAAAAAAAAAAGTTTTTGGCTAAGGTCTCTGGAACCTGATCCAAATCCAGATCCGAGTCCAAATCTGGATCTGGGTCAGGATCCGGACCTAGCCCAAACCCAAGTTGTTGGGTTTGGGGTTTCACTACATTTATTTATTTTCTTTTTTTTTTTCTATTTTAGGCTAATGGGCATATATCTGATGTTGGGCTCATTTGGCTGTTTAAATTCGAACTTTAAAATACTTTTTAGTGTGGACTAATTTTTTAAAGGTTTGAATTAGGCTAAATGGGCTAATAATGTTTGGGCTTGATTTGGGCTATTTTAAAGTGTTTAAAATTAGCATACTCTTCTGTTTGGTCTGTATGTGGCCAATCTCAATTCAGACTTAGGTACAAAATAGTATGGACTATTTTAATGTTTGAATTGGACTGTTGGTCTTTTGGACTTGGACTTAATTAAAATAGGTTGGACTTATTTCAATTTTTAAAGTCCAGAATGTTCAATTAGTTTTGTTTTACAAATTAATTAAAGAAGCCCAAAGGTATGTTGATACTTTATATTAATAAATAGTTTATTAATTATTAAATATAATTTGATTATATTTATAAATATGAGATATTTATGGAGTAAATTTAGTAAAGAGTTTATTGAATAGAATAAATTTAATAAAGAGTTTATTAAATTAGAAAAATCTAAAGTAAAGAGTTTATATTAGAAAATTAATTATGTTATACTTGTAGTTAATTAATAAATTATTTATTAATTAATTACTATAAATACAATGAGATTATATTTATTTAAATATGAGATATTTAAGGATTCAAATTAATATAGGTATTTATTAATTGGATTAACCTAATATAATGAGATTATATTAGGAGACTAATTGTGCTATATTCGTGGATTACTTTTCTTTATTATTTGCTATGTATGTAAGTGATCATGGACTAGTCTTGTGTGAATGAATGGATGAATGTCATTATTTAATTTATTTACTCATTTTGAATTTTATGTAATATTTTAAAATGAGACTTGCATTCCTCTTATTCCCGTTTTAAATATGTAAAACCCCATTCTCATTGATGTATCCCCACTAAATTATGAATCTATATACATAAATGTAATGGAAGATTAAGATGAAGACATCAAGAGTTGGGGACCCAGTTCGCGAAAGGAGTTTTGTGAAGCCGAGGAGGAGCAGCCCATGAATCTATCTTATGGGCCCTTTATTTGATTTAGGTATTCAACCCAGTGGCTCGGGTTGATAGTGTTCCTAGTCCATGATCATCCCATTTTATTTTATGCATTTATTTATTTATTTATACGATAAATATATGATGAATACATGTGTATTTCTATTTTATTTATGCGATAAATTAAAATTAGAAGCATGTGAAAAGTGAGACCTAAACTAAAGACCAGCAAACCTTCCCAAATTAAATATTAAGTTAATAATGGTGTAGTCTTGAGAAGATTATATCATTGCCTTCCGTTATCGTAGATTAGTTTATGTGTTGGGCAAGTAAGTAGTTGTCTATGGACACATAGGGGTTATTTATTTGTATCAACATATGAACTAAGTCTATATAAGCATGAGATGTGGAAAATTTGGATTCTTACTGGCAACCAAAAATCTATCATGTGAGGTGTCGGTATTCCATTGATCCAAATTTTCAGGATAATGGATTTAACTTAAACAATCTTGGAGACCAAAAATCAATAATGTGAGGCCGAAAGGATTGGAGGCAAGAATAATTGGAATTTGTATGAGATACATTGAATAAAAGGTTATTCACCTTTTTGTTTTAACTTCACCAAAAATCTAAAATGTGAGGTGGATTAAAGTAAATGGGCCCCTAATTCCACTAAAAAACAACCTTATTGTTTTTCTATTTTCCACTAGGAAAGTGTGGGATTCGAGAAATTTAGTAGGGGTTACTGTTTGATTTAAAGATCCAAATCAAATAGTTAATAATATAATTATCTAACATCCTTAGAAATTACTGCATATATATAATCGGATGTGAACCTAACCTTCTATTTTTGACTAGACCAAACTTCGATGACTAGCTCAATGTATGGAGAATTGTTCTGAAATCTGAGAAAATTATACACGTTCTAGATGCCTAAAACAAGTTGTCAAGGAGATGCAAGAGAACATGAATAATGTATCTGTCATTAAATTACTTACAAGAGTTGTGAAGTAAGCAAGATAAGACAACTAGGTATGAGATATCTAGTGATAGATATGAGATATCTAGAAAATTGTTCCAAATAATAACTAGAGGAATTGATTTAAGAGCATGTGTTCTCGGGATGAGTATATTGAGTCCATGAGTTTATTCATAGTTTATCATATGCAGACAAATCTAATCCTTAAAGTCAATTCTTAATTCTCTCTTGTTATTCATAATGGATTTTTCCATGTGAATACATTTGACACAACTTTTGGACATGAGAGTCATGTATCAAGGGTAGATCTGGAAGAGTGGAACATAATTGGTAAAAAGAAAATTATTTCCACTGCAAGAAAGGAGATAAACTAGGAAAGGAAAAATCCAAAGGAATTTCAAAGAGTTTGAGGAGAAAGGGATGTCCTCTATACCTCATCTTCTCGTTCACCCATATGGGTAATCATTAAATTGAGCAATTGTTGTTCGTATACATAGTGTCGTTAAAACATTATATCCGTTTCATGGATTATGAATGTTCATTTATTTGGGAAATAAATGAATCGACACTGGTAAAATAATAAACAAGTTTTATATGCATGATGTAAAACGTGATGGCAAGATAAACGAGTAATATGAGAAATCAAGAGATACGGATAACTCTAAATTATTGTGGCACTTACGATTAGGTTATAGAGGAGAAACAAAAATCACTCAGTTGGTGACAGAAGAACTTGTAAGCCCTTGAGGCCCCGAGACATTCCCAACACGTGGATCTTGTGTTTTTAAAAATGATCAAATCGACCTTTGTAGGACAAAGTCAAAGGGCCACAAATATTTAGGGTTTATACATAGAGATGTATATGGGCCTTTTTGGCGAAACAACCCAATAAGGATTTAGCTACCTTACATATATTTATGATTGTCATAAGTATGAATTTGAATCGTTTGAAGTGTTCAAGGAATTCAAAACTAAAGTAGTAAATCAAACTAGAAATGAGAAGTAAGTCTCAATGATAAGATCATGGAGAATTCTTAGCCTCAATTTCTAATAGTATCTCAAAGAAAAATAACTTAGTTATTTTATTAACTCCTTATGGTACTCCGATACTTGATGAAATGTCGGAGAGAATGAGTTGGACCTTGTTGGACATGGTTTGTAATTGATAAACTACGTTGAATTATAACTTAGCCTGTGAGGCTATATTCTCCTTACAACAGTCCATCTCTTGGATAAGTTCACTTCAAAATTAGTCTTAAGTACCTCATATATGATATGAGATAACATGATACCTAGTCTTAAATTATTAAGAATGAGGGTTATCTTGTCTTTGATTAAAGGCTTAAGTCTGATCAATTGGAAGTAAGATCAGATAAAGATCAGCTGGTTATCCCAAGGATTTGTTGGGATATAACTTTTATTCCCTTGCTGACTAGAGAGTCTGTTAGCAAGTACAACTAATTCTTGGATGAATAGTTCATCTGAGAAGATAGTGTGAGAAGAAAAGTATGACTCAGTAGGCATCACTGAGCAACCAGCTAACTCGAGACAAATCTAGGATTTGATTCTGGAAAACCCAATCCAAGAGCAACTAATTATTTCACAGTTTTTCCAGATTAGTAAGATGACAATAATATGTTGATGATTTTTGTCAGTTATGAAAAATTATGTTTAACATAAGCTTAAATGGCTTGAAGCCATAAAATCTTAAATGGACAAGGGTGGGGACCTTTAAGACAAATGGTGAAAGATTATTATCATAGGCAAGGAGTTGACTATGAGGAAATATTTTCACCAATTGTTAAAATTCATTATGATTTATTGCCCATAGTTGCACACTACTATTATGAGATATGGTAAATGGATGACAAAATGACATTTTATAATGACTTCATTAATGAAGACATTAATATAGGATTGCCAATATGTTTTGAGTCCAGTGATGAATCACAAAGAGTGCAAGCTAAAGGGATCCATTTATGGACTTAACCAAGCCTAAATAATCTAGAACATTCGATTTGACTTCATTGAGAATGAAGAGAAACCTTGACTACACAAGTAGGTCTAGTTGTTCAAATAAATTCTCTAAGTAAACTTTGGGATAATCCGCCTAAATCCTTGGAATTCGATCTATAACGATAGATCAAAAAGATTAATGGGTTTTTCCCAAAAAGGTGTTAAAGGTGTTTAACATGTACACAAATTCTACAAGAGGATTGTTCTCTTCTAAGACATGATGTTTATCTCTCTAGGGCTGTGAGTCCTACGACTGCTAAAAGGAGAGAGATTGGATACATAAGGTTCAAAGTATTGTAGCAATTAAGAATCTTATACACATCATGCTGTGTATAAGGACATGATATCATAAATGCTATAAGTGTTATGAGCAGATGTTTGTCTGATCCAGGTTAGGAACGCTGGAAAGCAATCAAAAACATTCTTAAGCGCTTGAGAAGCACTAAAGAAATATTCTTGGTATATGGAGAAGGTGAAACTTAAAGTTTTACAAATTCAGACTGAGAATCTGAAGTGGATTATTGGAAATCCATATATGGGTTCATGCTTACCTGTAATGGAATAGCAAATATTTGGAAATGTTCCAAATATTGGTATAATTGCAAATTCCAGAGGTTGAGTGTATCGTTGCATCATATCTGACAAGAGGAAACGGTTTGGATCTAGTAGTTCGTAACTGAACTCAGAATGGTTCTTTCCATTAAGTCAACGGGTAATGCTGTGACGATAATGGAGTTGTAGTGCAAGCTAAGGAACCTAGGTCTCACTAGAGATTCAAGCGAGTTAAAAAGGCATTATCACATCGATCAGAGATTGTGGAAAGAATGATATTATGTAGTAAATAACGTCAACATTTGATGTTGCTAATCCACTGACTAAGGCAATGATTCAGCAGTCACTAGACTATTGTCTTGAGAAGATGGGTATGAGATACCAGAGTAATTGGTTTTTGTAAGTGGGGAATTGTTGGATTATATGCTCTAAATGCCAATTTTAGGACATAATAATTATATTATTTATTTAATATGGGCAGTTTATTTAAATATCATTAATGCGATTAACTATTTAGATAAAAGTCCTTAGAATAATATTTATAAATTCTATCATTAAGAGTAAGGATATGAGTGACAAAATCTATATTCATAAATATATTCTAAAATAGTCCCCGATCATAAGATGAATTAATTGGACGCTAATTTATCCAGAAAGATCGGATTGCAGTCTACCATCCAAATAATATGGGATATTGATTTGGGCGATTAGTCTCATATCGTAAGGGTAGATGTATAAGTGCTTGTTGAGAACAAGTGACTGGACATAACCGCTAGTACAACGAATTACATGGAATGGTCAATAATTCGTTGTACAGTGTAATGGTGCAATTAGTCCTTAGACCTGAGATACCACAGTTATCTTGTGTCAGGAATAACGTAATTTGTTGATGTAATAAGCTAGTCCTCATCAAGGATTAGACAATGTACTTAGTGGTTACGATCTATTCCGGCATGGAGATAGGTGTGTGTAGATATGGAATCTATCGATTAGGGATCCTATGCGATCTATTAATCGAGTAACTAGAAATCTTTGGCCGATGTAGAATAGTAGAAGTCGTTCCACGTATTATTCATAAGTTACTGATTAAATAAATTTGGACATATGATTAAGTAATAGAGTTTGACGACCCTATCCATGACTCTAACTCAATAGGGATAATTTAGACAGAAATAATTGATTGCATGATTGTTACTGAGGGTTCGTAGAATTTCACTTCATCATTAGTTGGGTAGTCGTGATATACTGCTAGGTATCACTCACGACTTGCGAAAATTAAATTAGAAGAGTTCTAATTAAATATTAATTAGATTAATATTATTTCGTTTGGATGATCCACATCTCAGGGTCAGGCGCCGATGAACACATTGAACTATCCATGTGGCTGAGAGCCCTCATAGCCCAGCTACCAATTAATTATGAACTTGAGAGGTTACACACAAAAGGAATTTGCAAATTAATTGGTTTAGAGAAAAGATTAAATTAATTTTAGGATCGTCCTAATATTAATTTAATTGGACTTGTAGTAACTTGATATTGATCTGGTTATTATAGAGCCCAAGACTGGTTAGTTTAAGTCCAGTCCACATATGACCCTAGGTCACATGTGTCTCATATATATTGTACTATTATGACAAGTTTAGCTAGCACACAAAAATCATAGTCAGAATAATATGTAGGATTTCTCTAAAAAACCTAGTGGGGGTGAAATCCAATTAAGGGTGCAGATTCTGTGTGGATGCTTTCGGAGGCTTCACAATTGGGGAGCTTTGGATCGTTCAAATTCTGCAACAGATTCGTCATTAGAAAGGTAATCCTAAAATACTCCTATGCGTAATTAATGTTGATTATTATGCATGATAGTAATTTACGTAAATAGTTATGAACGTGATGTATAAGTATTATTATTTTCGCTACGTTTATTCTGATTATAAAATTTTTAAATACCATGCACGACTTCCAATAGGGGGAGGGGCGAGTTCTTTTGCATTTTTTTATGTTTTTTCTGATATTCTTTTACTTGGGAGGTGGGGGGAGGAGAGGGGTCAAGAAGGTTAGCATCCACTTTAAAGAACCTCCACCATAACCGAAGGCACGCTATATATAAAATAGCACGAACAGAAAGGCAAAGACTAGACAAGAACTGCGAGAACGGAAGGAGAAAGACTGGAATCATACAATTCTTCTACATGAACATAGCCATCGGTCATTGTATCATTGCACAAGACCCCTGTCCACTTTGAAGCACATGGATCTCCTCTGTTCCAGTTATTAAGGAACCCATTTGGATCAATCAAACTTCCCTTGATGGCTCGCAGTGCCTCAACTGCAAATAAATTTTACGACGTTGGTCATGATTTCATCATTTAATCACAAGGCTTTCAGAAATCTATATTGTAACAATGCTTATAATCTAGATGTTGATATTAAATTAGATTGGAATCTAGACAAGGTTCACCTCAGCTTTTATGAGCTGTTGCATGAATCAATTCTCAGCATGATCAAGAAACTAGTCCTAGATCACAACAAGCGTTCTGGTCCATTTGGAATTGAAGGATTATACTTGGATATTATTAAATTTATATTACCAAATCAATCAATCATATCTATAGTTTGAATTATCATGAATGTCAAACTTTTTTAGCAACAGATTCAAAAGTATAACTAAATCAACCACTCCAAACGCAATCCTTGACCCTAATAGATCCTTAAACTAACGGGTGAGAGGCATTGTTTCCCCTAATTTGTATACAATCATAAAACCGATATCAATCGACCATAAAAAGAGGTACGTGCAGGTCTACTTTCAAATAATTTTTAAAATAACAATATATGTAAGAAAATCCTATTTCTGGAGAGAAAAATGTTTCTCTAGGCCAGTGTTTTGAGCTCCATTTTCTCTGAGAGAAAAAGAGTACATATTCTCGCAGATCACACGCAAATAACTGTCCTAGCAGTATGGCAGACGAAGCCAGTAAGGACAACACAATGTGATTTTTATCCTGACATCCTACATATTTTTTTAGAATGATTCAACTTTGTGCTCTCATCTAAACAACAAAACACAGCAACGACAACAGAACGTAAACACATGGAATTAAACAAAGATGTTCAATAACAAAAGAGAAAAATTACCTTCTGAAGGATCAGTAACCAGGCCAGTAGCCCCTCTAAGCAATGAAGAGCAACACAAGCTGACCATCAAGACCACCACAATGACTAATCTTTCAGACTGGTGCATCCTAGAAGTTCCCATTTGTCCAAAACTTTCAAACATCTCTTACATGTACACCCTATAAAGCTCAGAAAATATTAGGGACTTCCACATGGTCACCAAAAAGGACTACTAAATTTAACATGTAGACACAGTTTTTCAATATAATTAACAAAACAAATACTACAAAAATTAAGTCTTGAACTAATTGAAGAAGAAGGTCTAGCAAGAATCAACAATGAACCCAACAAAAAACAACTTGAAATAGAGAATGCAAAAATAATGAAGCATGTTTCAACAAAAACTACAAAATTTACATATAGACATAGTTTTTCAACATAATTAACCATAAATACCTAAAAAATTGAAGTCTTTAAATAATTGAAGAAGATGGTCTAGCAAGAATCAGCAAAGATCAAACAAAGACAACAACCTTAAAAGAAAATGAAAAAGAACAAAGCATATTTTGTCCTGAAATGAAAAAAAATGGGAGTACAATGCACTAAGCTGTCGCTATGCACGAGTCTAGAGAAGGGTCGCACCTACTTTGGATTGAAGATAAACAAGCAATTAAAAAGCGTTTGAAAAAAAAATGGCTTGCCAAGAAAAGCATATTAATAGGATTTCATAAATAAAGAAAGTTCGGTACACGAAGTTGGGAAAAAAACTTACTAAGAGGGGTGCAGTATGATGAAGAAGCTGAGTTTTGGGATATGTGGAAGTTTCTTTAAATGGGGTTGACTAGGGTGGCCATTGGAGATGATATGGGAAGAGTTAGAATAGGTGATGAGAGCAAAGAAGTCATCTTTTTCATTAGCAGTTTAAAAGAAAAAAAAAAAGTTTTACAGATTGATGTTTATATGGGTGGCTAGTTGGCTACTTTTCTTGTTTTTGTTTATGCATTTGGGCTTTGTTGTATTTGACTTTTTGGAGGGAGTTGCGTTTGTGTTTGAGGCTGTCAAGCTGAATATGCAAGATTCTTGAATTCTGAAAGTGACAAGGAAACAAAGAATATCTTACTTCACACTTGATACTCCTACATGGATATTTATGAGTAGAGTCAATATTTTTATACGGTAAATGGATGATACGATACAACCGTGAGATATGAGTGCATTTTTTATACTAAACTGATGGTATGACCAAAAGATAAGATTGGGTCTCGCATACCGCTGAAATTGTTGTTTAAATTGGAAAAGGAAAGGAAAGAAAAAGAAAATTTTAGAGATAAAGTTATTTATGTATCAAAAGCGATAATAAGAGATAGGATATATTATTTTGTTATGATAAGGGTATTTTTGTCTTCTTGCACACTATCGGCTCCTTTGTTTTCCTTTACCCTCAATTTTGAGAAACAGAAATGACCTCATAAATGCTATGTTTGGTTTTATGAAGGAAAAGAAAGGAAAGTACGATAGAAGAAAAAATCATAAAGGAAATTAAAAGAAAGGGGTTTTCTTCTTTGGATTGTAAAAAAAAAAAAAGAAGAGATTATGATTCTCTGTTTTCATTGGAGAAATGAAAGGAAAGAACAATTTTAAGTAACAAGTTACATTTATTATATTAAGAATATATATGAAATTATGTAAACGTACTAGAGACTATTAAAACCAACTTATCAATATTTTTCTTCCCCTACATAAATTCCACATTCGAGAAATTAAAATTCACTCGTTAACAATTATCAATCTCTGAAAATGAATTCAAACAAGGGTTACCCTCAACATTATGTGAACATTTGTCATGTTGTTGGATATGTTAAAATAATGCAGAAATCAGTTGTTTAATGGGCAAGTACATAGTTGAAAGATCAAAGTTGGCTTAAGAGCTAATTCAAAAGGTTTTGAGGCCTTATGACCACTCCTTAATTTGTTTTAAATTATTAAACAGGTAGGGGTCTAACAAACACCTTACCACTTCAAGGTGGTTTGCAAAAAAATAATATTCAGAGTGGGGGCGGATTTAATATTTTATTTTAGTGGAGGATAAAATTTATGTTTTTTGTATTATATAAATATGTATTTTTTTTTCTTCTGTGAGGGCTAATTCATTTTCTAACGAAAAATATATAGATATTTAACTTTTTTTTTTTTAAGAAAAAACATGTAAAATTTTTAATATTTTTCTTGGCTAATGGAAGTTACAGTCCCACTGACCAATAGATGCATCCGCCACCGAGGTAATTCTTTGTCTTTGAAAGAGATTAGGTCTTTTCAACATAGTCCTTATATGTCAATTGCAATCGATATTGCTTGCATTGTTATTATAGTTAGAAAGGTCAGATATATCAATTTTAAATTTAATAGATTGACATATTAAAATATGCGTCCAAATTGAATTGTCATGATCATTGCAATTGCAATCAATTTATGGTGTCAAATGCAATTTTTTATTGGTCGATATTGTGGTGACCCCATCCCACATCGGAAGGCTTGGAGCTGGTCCAACTAAATATATAGAAATGTCTCGTATATTCGTGCATGCGCCTTTTCTAGTGTGGGGTTCCACCTGGGAAGAGACAAAACCGTGAGAGGTATGGGCCTCAAAGCAGACAATACTTGCATAGTGCGCTTCCGGGCCCACTCGCCATGGCCTCGGTGCTCGCTTGGGCCCAAGTCCCAGGGGGTATCCTGCAGGCATGGGAGTGTTGGTTTTGGGGCGTTACAAAATTGGTATTAGAGCCGACCTTCCTTTGTACCAGCGGACCGCGAGGGCGCTGGGCTTCCTTAAGGGGGGGGGGGGGGGGGGCGGATGTGGTGACCCCATGCCACATCGGAAGGCTTGGAGCCAGGCCAACTGAATATATAGAGATGTCTCGTATATTCATGCAGACGCCTTTTCTAGTGTGGGGTTCCACTTGGGAAGGGACAAAACCATGAGAGGTATGGGCCTCAAAGCGGAAATACTTGCATAGTGCGCTTCCGGGCCCACCTGCCTGGCCTCGGTGCTCGCTTGGGCCCAAGTTCTAGGGGGAATCCTGCAGGCGTGGGAGTGTTGGTTTCGGGGCGTTACAGATATAGACATTACTTAATTCGACCAAAAAGAAAAAGAAAAAAAAGAAAAAGAATATACACTACTTAATAAAAACAAGAGCAGTTTTCGGATATATATACTTATGAAAAGTTAGAAATATCTTTGAAAAATAAAACTGTGAGAGTGTTGGTTTCGGGGCATTACAGATATAGACATTACTTAATTCGACCAAAAAGAAAAAGAAAAAAAAGAAAAAGAATAGACACTACTTAATAAAAACAAGAGCAGTTTTCGGATATATATACTTATGAAAAGTTAGAAATATCTTTGAAAAATAAAACTTATTGCGAGTAAAAAACGCTTAAAAAAATGTAGGACTTATTCTATCATCGATAGTTTTATATGTCCACCTCCTTAAAAAAAATGGTAATAATGGTGATAAGATAACTTATTTTTTCTTAATAACGAAACATGTCTTTCTAAAAAGAATATATTCTTTTCTTCTTCTTCTTTTGGTTTTTCATTCTGTTCCTTTTTTTCTTTTGTTTTTTTATTTTTGGGGTGAGGAGAATGATGGGTGTTCGAAAGAGGAGGTATGCATTTAGTTGAATAAGAGACTTATAAATTAGCAAAAAGAGTTTTGAAATTAAACAGGCCCCTAACTTAATTAGTAAAATATAAAAATTATACACATACTTAATTATGGCATTAATATAACCTTATAACTTTATAATATTAGAATTTTACGAGATCAATAGTAATAAAATAATGATGCATTATTTGCTTCAATTATTTTAGCTGCAAAATTCTGCATCTTTCATTTGTCGTATGCTTCAATAGTTGAGTTAGCTTTCTTGCTAAGATAGTTTATTTTAATTATCATTTTTCTTACATGCCACATAATTAATGTCCTCAAAACATGTAATGCCAACCTAGTGTGAAATGGATTAAGCATCTTCAACATGCCACACACACATATGATCATCAATTAATTACAAGGTTGATTCACAATCCTACTAATGCGTTGAAGCCTTACATGCAAGGTTTTTGCCATAATGTTCTATATATTCTCAATAATGCGTCTTGAATCTTAGTTGCACACAAAACTTAGAGAATTAATTACTTTAAATACTACTTCTCTATCACTTTGAATTATAATGTTTTCATTGCACTTGCTTACAACCTTCGGTTTTGCTCTCCATTGGGCATTGGGCACTGACACTAAATTGTAGAAGCTCTTTATATAGCCATAATTTCTCCTCTTCTGACTCAAAAGAAAAGAAACAAATAAAGCCACAAATATTATGAATGTTGGAGGAAAAATTCTTCTATTGGACTGCCAAAGTGACCGATTGAGAGTATGTTTGGGGTCTCACACACGTAGGGCACACATGCAATATGTTACAATCAAATCATCCGACAGCTAAATAGAAGTCCGACTCATATTAGAGAATCCAATTATTATACATAAATAAAATTATAAATTCTAAGATCAATATATACTTATGTACTATTCCACTTAACATCAATTAGTTTTAGGATAAAATTCACGTTTCTTATCAGTAGCGATCAGTTCATGTTCTAAGAGCTTAATAAGCCATATCATTCTTCCTACTTCTTGAATGTCTAGATATTGGAAATGTATCATTGGTTTTCCAACTATTGCTCAACTCCACCAACACTGCATATTAAGACCACCGTCACTTCCACCACCACCACCAACTGCCATATATGACGCCACCATTGTTCAAATTCTCAAAATTCGGGTAAAAATCTCGTCATTTGCTTCTTTTTGTTGGATAATTCACATACACCATTATATAATAATATTGATTTGTTCAAATGGGTTGATGATAAAGATAGGCCATTGTAAAATTCCTCAAGAAGCAAAAGCCTTTCTTCTTCAAGGAGTTCAAAAGAGCCCAAATAGTTTTGGTAAAAGATCAATTATGGGTTTGAACAAATATTAGGATTTCGATTGGGAT
Source organism: Ehretia macrophylla (assembly GCA_037974665.1). Taxonomy (NCBI): domain Eukaryota; kingdom Viridiplantae; phylum Streptophyta; class Magnoliopsida; order Boraginales; family Ehretiaceae; genus Ehretia; species Ehretia macrophylla. Next base: position 36,748,612 of record CM075782.1, on the reverse strand, counting down.
CAAAATAGACTTGTACAGTCAATGATGATGTAGTGGTCATTTAAGAATAAATTGAGAATGAAATGATATTTTCAATTCTATTCTGATTTCTACATTTAGTACGGTCAAATTAACAGGATGTTTAAATAAAGGCAGTTTGGTACAAGAAATTCGGAAATAAAACTTACTAAGAGGGGGTGCATCAAGTATTGGCAATGATGAGAGAAATGATGATGATGAAGAAGCTGATTTTTGGGATATGTGGAAGTTTTCTTTGTTGGTAGAAGAAAAAGAAAAAAGTAAATGGGGTTGACTTGGATGGCCATTGGAGATAATATGGGAAGAGTTAGATAGAATAGGTGATGAGAGCAAAGAAAGAAGCCATCTTTTTCATTAGCATATTTAACAAGAAAAAAAAAAGAACAAGTTTTACAGATTGATGTTTGTTGTATTTGACTTTTTGGAGGGAGTTGTTTTCGTGTCCGAGGCTGTCAAGGTGAAGATGCATGATTATTGAATTTTGAAAGTGACAGAAAAAAAAATTATAGTGCTTTTTACAATAAATTAATTATATGATTAAGAAAATACAGGATATAGTGCTTTCATACGGTAAACGGATTTCAAATTAAAAAAAAATTACGGTAAATGGATGGTACGATTGTGAGATATGAGTACTTTTTTTGTACACTTTTTACAATAAATTAATTATATGATTAAGAGATAGGAATGGGTCTCACATACACTTTTCACACTCAGCAAGACCATTCGATAAGATCAGATGAAAGATTTTTGCTATACTTAGTATTCCTGCATTGTGTTTGGATTCATAATGGAAATGAAAAGAGATTCCACATTCAAATAGTATAAAATATTAGGAAATTTTTTTAAAAAAAAAAAAAAAAAATATATATATATATATATATATATATATATATATATATATGTTTTCTTGTTGAGATTGGAAAAGGGAAGGAAAGAAAAAGATAATTTTAGATATAAAGTTATTAATGTATCAAAAGCAATAATAAGAGATATATGATAATATTGGTTGATACGAAAAGGGTATTTTTGTCTTTTTGCAGACTGTGGGCTCCTTTGTTTTCCTTTACCCTAAATTTTGAGAAATAAAAATGACCTCATAAATGCTATGTTTGGATTTATGAAGGAAAATAAAGGAAGGTAAGATAGAAGAAAAAAAATCATAAAGGAAATGAAAAGAAAGGAGTTTTGTTGTTTGGATTGTAAAAAAAAAATAAGAAGGGATTATCATTCTTGTTTCATTGGAGAAATGAAAGGAAAAGAACAATTTTGAATAACAAGTTACTTTACATTCATTATGTTAAGGATATATTTAAAATTATGTAAAGGTACTAGAGACTATTAAATTCGACTTATCAATATTTTTCTTTCCCAACATAAATCCCATATTCGAGATATGAAAATTCTCTCATTAATAATTTTTCAAACTCCAAAAATGAATTCAAACAAGGGCAATCCTTCCCCTTCCAAACATAGTGTAAGAGATTTTTTAATCCCTTTATTTCCTTTTTCCTAATTATCATTTCAAATCCTTTTTCTTCTATAATTTTTACCATTTTATTCAATCCAAACATTGTATTGAATCTCCCCTTCTCCCTAATTTAATTGTGCATTTTCATATTTTCAATCATGTCTACACCATATGAAAAATGAATTAGTACTCTTGGTCCATCTAGAATATTTACCCTAACATTATGTGAACATTTGTCATGTTGTTGGATATGGATTTCTCAAACAAAATAGCATTCCTGATCCTCGTCCGAGTTACTGGAGCTGTTTAAGACGTTTTTGTGACTCTCTGTGGTAATTCCCGAAGTCAAACTAAAACACAAGGTCTAGCACCCTAGATCAGGGACTCAAAGATCAGTCGAAGAAGAATAAGGGGTTTTGAAAGAAAATGAAGCTGTAGCAGCAATAGCATTAACTTCAATTGAACAAGCTCAACCTTGAAAAAGAAATGAGGTAGAGTAGTCGGCAAGAGACGGAAGAGTCGTCGGTCAAGCACAGTGTGAGGCTGACTACAGCAGACCGAGAGGTTATAATTCTTATTTTCCTTTTCAATTTTCGGGAGTGAATGTAGGAAGTACGCTCGATGATCCGATCCTCCATTTTCAAAAAATAAAGAATAAGATTGGAACTCCAACATCACCTTCTTCTTAGTCCTCCACTTCCTTAGGAGTGCCACTCTTGGTCTTATATCCTTAACCGCGGTTGAAAAACCAGTCTTAGCAAAATTTGTTATTAGAATATCCCTTGCTCTCATAACCGGTACTAAGGTCTCATATCTACTATATAGAATCCCCTTCTAGGCATCAATCCTCTTTGGCTTTGGGGATATCGTCGAAGTTTCTCTCACCTCTATCATTGCCTTTTCCTTCCTTGTAAAAAAATGAGATTAATCAATACAAATTCTCACACGTAGTATGTCACGCCCCGAAATTTAACAAGGTAAACCCGGGACGAGACCGCCGCGCGCCTAGAAAGACAAGTCCTCCTAAGCCCGCAAGGCTCAAATCTCTCAATAAAACGAGCTATAATCCATTAATAAATAAATAATCCAGAGCTTTTACAGTCCCGAAAAATAAGAATTATAACTTTAATTACAAAAGAATTCTCCAAAAATAATAATAATCATATATCTCAACAAATTCACTCGAATCCTTAGCTCTGGTCACAAGATTTCTAGTCCGGTAAACCCCGATCTAACTTTGTTGTTTGCAAAGAGAAAATGAAAGGAGTGAGCGGAACAATGCTCAGTAAATAGATTTACCCCGAAGAAAGCGATGGTTCAAAGATCAATAAAATAGCCAAATAATCACGAAATAATATCAGGAACTATGGGACACTATAACAAGCCGTGGCTACTTTACAGTAGCGCGGTCACACGTACAGATTCAAAATTCACAATAGTCGATATCAATATTCGACAACAGGCAGAGATGACTAATTAACTCCCAGCCGTATAGGATTCGATACACAGCTTGTATAGTTCGTAGGATCTGAATCAAAAGCTTAAATTTGATTTATCAGGAGGATCGATACAGATAATTGAACAAGAATCACGAATAAATGACAGAATAACGAACTGAACGATATTTGCAGAATAACAAATGGGGTAAATAAAAAGAAAAGGTAAACTACTTACAAAATTTAACCAAAAGCTTTAGATGCCAAAAATCACCAAATCCAAAGAATAGAAGTTGGACTTCCTAATATCCTATGCCTTGCACGTATGATTCTCTGCAAACTTTCATTCTTTGTAACAAAGGAGAATATGGTAATTAATTTATAGCCTAAAGTATTGCACCTTAGCATTAAAATAAACCATCTTGGACAAATTGGTAGCTTTAGCATTATAGCCACTTACGGAAATCACTCAACTTTGTTCCCAATCTAATAACTAAAATAATAGCTAAAATGATTGCACATTTCATTAAAATAATTCATATGGTTTCACCTTTGAATAAAATAGTATTTCTTGGCATGATCTTGTCCTTCATTTACTTTCTTTAGCCAAAAGTAAAGATCTCAAAGTAGTGCACTGAATCAACAAGAATCCTTTGCTAAATTTTGTCTATAAATTAATACACCACTATATTAATGTTTTATTTATTATTATTAAAATATTGGGGTATTACATTATCCCCTCCTTAGAAAAGTTTCGTCCTCGAAACTTAATCTCTTAACTAGAAAATCCTGAAAGACACAATTCAAAACTCCAAAATCATAAATAAAAATCTAGGCACTCTTTTAATCAAAATAATAAATTTAAGCCTAATCACTCTTTTAATACGCAACAACAACTTAGCTACCCAAATCACAAGTCCTCAAATGATCATTACCTATTGCTCTGATACCATTCTGTCACGCCCCGAAATTTAACAAGGTAAACCCGGGACGAGACCGCCGCGCGCCTAGAAAGACAAGTCCTCCTAAGCCCGCAAGGCTCAAATCTCTCAATAAAACGAGCTATAATCCATTAATAAATAAATAATCCAGAGCTTTTACAGTCCCGAAAAATAAGAATTATAACTTTAATTACAAAAGAATTCTCCAAAAATAATAATAATCATATATCTCAACAAATTCACTCGAATCCTTAGCTCTGGTCACAAGATTTCTAGTCCGGTAAACCCCGATCTAACTTTGTTGTCTGCAAAGAGAAAATGAAAGGAGTGAGCGGAACAATGCTCAGTAAATAGATTTACCCCGAAGAAAGCAATGGTTCAAAGATCAATAAAATAGCCAAATAATCACGAAATAATATCAGGAACTATGGGACACTATAACAAGCCGTGGCTACTTTACAGTAGCACGGTCACACGTACAGATTCAAAATTCACAATAGTCGATATCAATATTCAACAACAGGCAGAGACGACTAATTAACTCCCAGCCGTATAGGATTCGATACACAGCTTGTATAGTTCGTAGGATCTGAATCAAAAGCTTAAATTTGATTTATCAGGAGGATCGATACAGATAATTGAACAAGAATCACGAATAAATGACAGAATAACGAACTGAACGATATTTGCAGAATAACAAATGGGGTAAATAAAAAGAAAAGGTAAACTACTTACAAAATTTAACCAAAAGCTCTAGATGCCAAAAATTACCAAATCCAAATAATAGAAGTTGGATTTCCTAATATCCTATGCCTTGCACGTATGATTCTCTGCAAACTTTCATTCTTTGTAACAAAGGAGAATATGGTACTTAATTTATAGCCCAAAGTATTGCACCTTAGCATTAAAATAAACCATCTTGGACAAATTGGTAGCTTTAGCATTATAGCCACTTACGGAAATCACTCAACTTTGTTTCCAATCTAATCACTAAAATAATAGCTAAAATGATTGCACATTTCATTAAAATAATTCATATGGTTTCACCTTTGAATAAAATAGTCTATCTTGGCATGATCTTGTCCTTCATTTACTTTCTTTAGCCAAAAGTAAAGATCTCAAAGTAGTGTACTAAATCAACAAGAATCCTTTGCTAAATTTGGTCTATAAATTAATACACCACTATATTAATGTTTTATTTATTATTATTAAAATATTGGGGTATTACATAGTAGCACCCCATTTCATTGGTATTTTTCTTGCACCAAGAGCACTTGAAACTCTACGCCGTGTGCATGAAAGGATCTCAGTTGGTGTAGGGTGGTCGTAAATCAGGTCTCGAAAGTTGGTGGTGAAGAATTTGAAGCTGAGGTAGAAAGTGCATCGAAATCAGATACAAAAAAAGAAATAACCTTCCTAGCTTTGCAGCAGGGGGCCAAAACCACCGTTTAACTAGCTCTTTCGACATCCTACAGGGAGTATGGATCCGTATCCACCACTCACAACTGAGATCCAATGAAAATTTGCATGTTACTTTTGGTCTTTGACATCAAAAAAGAAGGTTGTAATAATGAAAAGGACATCTGAAAATTTGGTCCTAGCTAGTGGAACAGGAAACTACAATCTTGCTTAGGTTACATTGGCAATAAGTACTTCAACCATTTTATTCAATTTTTTACTAAGTAAGCTTGCCTCATGAGACAGTGGACACTTTTCATTCCTTTTTTGTGAAAAGTCCGTACAAGTAAGGTTGATGAAAAAAAAAATCAGCCACAATAGGTAGAAATCAGTTGTTTAATGGGCAAGTATATAGTTGAAAGATCAAAGTTGGCTTAAGAGCTAATTCAAAAGGTTTTGAGGCCTTATGACCACTCCTTAATTTGTTTAAAATTATTAAACATGTAGGGGTCTAACAAACACCTTACCACTTCAAGGTTGTTTGAAAAAAAATAATATTCAGAGTAGGGGCGGATTCAATATTTTATTTCAGTGGAGGATAAAATTTATGATTTTTGTATTATATAAATATGTATTTTTTTTTTCTTTAGCGAGGGCTAATTCATTTTCTAATGGAAAATATATAGATATTTAACTTTTTTTTGAAAATAAAATATGTAAAATTTTTAATGTTTTTCTTGGTCAATAGAAATTGCAACCTAACTGGCCAATAGATGCATCCGCCACCGAGGGAATTCTTTGTCTTTGAATGAGATTAGGTCTTTTCAACATAGTCTTTATATGTCAAGTTCAATCGATATTGCTTACATTGTTATTATAGTTGGAAAGGTCAGAGATATATCAATTTCAAATTTAATAGATTGACATATTAAAATATGCGTCCAAATTGTCATGATCATTGCAATTGCAATCAATTTATGGTGTCGAATGCAAATTTTTATTGGTCAATATAGACATTACTTAATTCGACCAAAAAAAGAGAAAGAAGAAAGAATAGACACTACTTAATAAAAACAAGAGCAATTTTCTGATATATATACTTATGAAAAGCTAGAAATCTCTTTGAAAAAGAAAACTTATTACGAGTAATAAACGTTTAAAAAAAATCTAGGACTTATTCTGTCATTGATAGTTTTCTATGTCCATCTCCTTAAAAAAATGGTGATAAGATAACTTATTTCTTCTTAATAACGAAACATGTCTTTCTAATAACAATATATTCTTTTCTTTTTTTTCTTTTGGTTTTTCATTCTGTTCCTTTTTTTCTTTTCTTTTTTTAATTTTTGGGGTGAGGAGAAGGATGGGTGTTCGAAAGATGAGGTATGCATTTAGTTGAATAAGAGAATTATAAATTTGCAAAAAAAGTTTTGAAATTAAACAGGCCCCTAACTTAATTAGTAAAATATAAAAATCATACACATACTTAATTATGGCATTAAAATAACCTTAAAAGTTTATAATATTAGAATTTTACGAGATCAATAGTAATAAAATAATGATGCATTATTTTCTTAAAAGTATTTTAGCTGCAAAATTCTACATCTGAACCCCTTAATTATTGCTCATTTAGGCTCCGTTTGTTTGTCGTAAAATATTTTCCTGAAAAATATTTTCCCAATTTTTTGGTGTTTGGTATCAACTAGAAAATATTTTTCACTAAAAAATGGCGGTTACTTTTGCTCAATTTTTCGGTATTTAGTAACATCGAAAAATTGGTCAATTGAAAAATATTTTTCAGTCAAATATTATAGCTAGTACAAAGTTTGAAAAAATATTTTCATGTTCTTTGGGAGAAAAAAATATTTTTCAAAACTCAACCATCCCTACCCCCACCCCCTCACATAATATTTTACTAAGATAGTTTATTTTAATTATCATTTTTCTTACCTGCCACATAATTGATGTCCTCAAAACATGTAATGCCAGCCTAGTGTGAAATGGATTAAGCATCTTCAACATGTCACACACACATATGATCATCAATTAATCACAGGATTGATTAGCAGTCTTACTAATGCGTTGAAGCTTCACATGCGAGGTTTTTGCCATAATGTTCTGTATATTTTTAATAATGCGTCTTGAATGTCAATTACATACAAAACTAGAGAATGAATTACTTTAAGTACCGTTTCTCTATCACTTAATTGTAGAAGCTCTTTATATAGTCATAATTTATCCTCTTCTGATCCCAAAAGAAAATAAACGAATAAAGCCACAAATGTTATGAATGTTGGAAGGAAAAATTCTTCCGTTTGGCTGCCAAAGTGACCGATTGAGAGTGTGTGTGGGGTCTCACACACGTGGGGCACTCATGCAATATGTAACAGTCAAATCATCTGACAGCTATACAGAAGTCCAACTCGATCATGTTGAAGAATCCAATTATTATACATAAATAAAATTATAAATTCTAAGATCAATATATACTTATGTACTATTCCACTTAACATTAATTGATTTTAAGATGAATATGTTTTTTATTAGTAGCGATCAGTTCATGTTCTAAGAGCTTAATAAGCCATATCATTCTTCCTACTTCTTGAATGTCTAGATAATGGAAATGTCATGTTATATGTTTAATTTATCATCTCGTGGTGGTGTTACTATGATGTATAATTGGTTTTCTAATTATTTGTCGTTTAAAAGATGTGTCTCTTACTTATAGAAAATAGATTTAGAAAGATTAAAGAGTAAGATCCTTCTACCTGAAAAATCTTCAATTATTCACTCGCGAAGGAGAGTTGATATCAAATTCCAAGACTATCTTTGTTGGGTTTGAAAGGCACATACAGTTCTTGCATTAATGCATGAATACTTTACACCATTTATGTATTATTTGGAAATTGGAACACGTTACCCTTTGACTTCTTGGTCAACAAAAATATGCATTAAAATGAGGAAAACTCTTCAAAAAAATTGACTGACCATCAGTCTCTTTAATACATAGGGTGGGCCTGTGAGTGTTGTTTTGATCCATCAAACTTTTTAAAGAGTTTCCAATAATTTAGAACCCAATTCTTGCCATCACCATTACTATCTTCTGCACTTCACCTTCCAAACCCAACATACACCACCATTACCAACTCCACCAACACTGCATCATTAAGACCACCATCACTTCCACCACCACCAGCTGCCATATATGCCGCCACCATTGTTTAAGTTCTCAAAATTCTGAGTAAAAATATCATCACTTGCTTCTTTTTGTTGGATAATTCACAAAGACCATTATATGATAATGCTGATTTGTTCAAATGGGTTGATGATAAAGATAGGCCATTGTAAAATTCCTCAAGAAGCAAAGCCTTTCTTCTTCAAGGAGATTAGAAGAACCCAAATAGTTTTGGTAAAAAATCAATTATGGGTTTGAACAAATATCAGGATTTCTATTATAATTTTCACGTTTAGTATAAAGGAATGAATTTGAAAATCTTATTCATTCCGTAATCCTATTCTTATGAACATGAGAATACTAATTCATGATAAAAACACATAAAAATAGCACATTTTCATGTGCTTTGAAATGAACTTATTATTCAAGTGGTCAAAATAAACTTACAAAACATATTATACACTATACAAATAACATTATTATTAAAATATAAATATATAATAATAATAACAATAACAATAATAATAATAATAATCGATAAAATGTAATAAAAATATAATATAAATATCAAAAAAAATAAAAAATAGCTAAACAATTATAAATATAAAATAAAATATAACAATAATAATAACAATAGTATCATGATTTATGAACATGATAATTATTTTTATTTTTATGATAATAATATATCTATAACAACAAAAGAACATTTTTGTCACTTTATATAAGTCGTTCACTTTATTACTCTATTATATTAACTACCAAACATGGGTTTGAAATCAATATATCCATTACCAAGCATGACATATCATTTTTCCAAGTTTATTCCATTCCCAAGGTTATGTCATTCCTTAACTCATTCAATTCATTTTCAAAATCAATATAGGATACTAATCACTATCATAGTGTATTTTTTTTTTTTTTTTTACCAAAAGATCAAATGGAGTAAAGGGTTATAGATAAAGCAAAAGGGGGTAAAGTATTCTTCTCTTGAGCATAAACGGGTTTATTCAAGGGATATCTATCTAATTTGATGAATGATTGGCGTAAAACCATAACACCAATGTAACTGGGGGAAAGTACACAGAAAAGTCCGTTGTAATTAATCCCAATACAAATTAAGTGGTCAATTTCATGACAAAAATTACTAAGAGTAACTTGAAATAAATGGAACGTGGACTATACAAAAAGGAAAGCTTTTCTAACAGCAATAAAAAAAATAAAAAAAATAAAAGGTTGAGAGAGACACCATAGGAAATTGAATTATCTTGGTGCAATGGTGTGCATGACACCACTGACAAGGTCACTGCCAGAGACATCAGACGAACTGTAAGGATTTCTCATCCAAGACGAACTGTAAAGATTTCTCATCCAAGCGGACGAAGATGGCGGTGTGACAACCTTTTGAGGGTCAGTGATCAAGGATTCTACTATTCTGGTGTCAGACTCTGGTATCATAAGCCACAGACTCTCGAGTTCTCGAACCACTTCTGTCATTGAAGGACGAGCGTCTGTTTCATTTTGGCAACACCTAAGAGCAAGAGTTATGAACTTTTCCACACATTCAGAAGGGTAAGATCCCATTCGTTCATCAATGACTGAGAATATCATTCCAGAACGATATGCGATATTGACCTGAGAGAATTGACAAAAGTTATGTACAACAGCATAAACAAATTCTTATTCATGCACTTGGGTTATGAAAGTCACCGAGGGAGATCACATCGCAGCACAAAGGGGACAGATTAGATAGAATACGTGAGATGCAACGTACGATGACCATCAAAAGGCAATAATGTTAAGCCTGCACAAGCAATGAGATAATACCTCTCTGACAATGTTTTTGCCATGTGAAATTGGTTGCATTCCAGTCAATAGCTCCATAAATACGACACCAAGACTATAAACGTCGCTTTTGTCCGTCAACTTATGAGTTAAGAAATATTCTGGATCGAGGTAACCCTGAAAAATATGCATTCTGGTGTGAACATGTTCATGTGAAAAATGCATTGAATTACTTCATCTTCATTCAATAACTGTTTGATCGACTTCTTGTTTTTTTTCTCTTTTTCTTGTTTTTTCTTCCTCTTCTAGTTTTTATTTACTTCATCCCTCTATCTCTAATTGTAGCAGAATTACAAAACCTTGCAATTTTTCACAAGTGAATAATACTTACAGGAGTGCCTTTAACTACGGTGGATACATGACCGGGTAAAGTTCCTCTAGCGTCGGGGATTGGAGCAAGTTTTGAAAGACCGAAATCAGCAACTTTGGCATTATATTTCGAGTCCAATAATATATTGGTGGCCTTAATATCGCGATGAAATATTGGAGGATCAGCTTCAGTATGTAGGTATAGGATGCCTTTGGCTGTACCTATGGCGACCCGCAACCTTAAAGCAAAAGTTATAGAATCTTTATACTTGCCTGCAATATTAAAAAATTTGTGACATGTTAGAGTTTCAGAAGATTTAGACATTCATATGATTTTCCAAAGTAACTTGTTTCCGTAGCTCTCATCCATGGATAAATAGTAATGTCCCCCCCCCCCCCCCCCCCCCCCCCCCCCCCCTTCACCTTGACCCCACCAATACACATCCACAAAGACTTAAATACTTCATGATGAACATTTAAGAAAATACATATTTCTTATGCCCATCGGGATCCGTGAGGGCATTCATTAACCATAATCCACAATTAAGTACATGCTAATCGGCCGGTGAATATCCGCATAGGATGTCTATAACAAAAAATATAAGATAACTAATAGATGATGGTTATGGAATGTACCAAAGAGGTGATCCCTTAAAGTACCATTAGGCAAGAATTCGTAGACCAGCATCTGCACAGAGACAACAAAAAAGATGAGAAGATTTTAATCTCTAATGAAATTGCGGAACATATTGTTGTATGAAGACAACACCACCTCGAATAATTTGCATTTTGTGCATTCTAAAATCCAAGTAATTTGGTACCAGTGATCCTATTTGATATTGAGTTCAGATTGCTATTCGGTAAATCTTATCAACACGCTTCGATTATGGGCCAAGCAATAGTTGAAAGCAATACCACATGTAGTTGCAGTTGTCAAATCGTGAGTAGAAATATCATTTTCTGAATTGTGACTCATAGTGATTTGTTCACATTTAAAAAAAAAATAGAATAGTGTCCTCGTATGAACCTTAAAAGTAAATTCACAGAAAGGCTATCACCAAGAAAACAGTCATCAACTACAACTACCCATTCTTTCCATCGCCTCCATCTTCACTGCGGATACTGGCAGATGTGTATGATTTTGATTATGTTGATGGTCTACCTTTGAATCAGGGAGGCAGGCTTTTGCTATTATGGTCAGTTGAGATTTATTAGTGTAACAAATTTTTTTAAAGAAAAAAATCAGAAAACAAATGTGACCCAATAAAGATGCTGCACATACGATTTTGATAACTATGCATGTAATTATGTTTCTGTCTCAATCATACTTATGCTGATACTCTGATCTCACACAATTGTAGGAAGTGAGCACACAGAACTAGCTACTAGTAGGTAAGTTGAATATAGAGCATTAGAGTACCTGTTCACCTTCTTCATCACAGTATCCAATCAAAGACACCAGGTTTCGATGATGTAACCTTGACAACAGTTCTATCTCTGTAAGAAACTCCTTTTCACCCTGCAGTGATGCCTCCTGAGCACGCTTTATAGCAACGACTGTTCCATCTGCCAGAATACCTTTATACACTTTTCCATACCCGCCTTGTCCGACCTCACTAGAAGTATGGAAGTTTTTCGTCGCAAGGGCCATTTCTTGATAAGTGAATTCTTTAACATTATCAATTTTGATGGACATCTTTGATACTGCAATATATGGTGAATCAGAAGTTACTATCACGATGAGAGATTACTCTGTAGAGCTCTGCCCTTGAATTATCTAACTAAAACTTAGTTTCATCTAATTAGAGTAACACATGAATGGTCTATTAGAAATACGAGTGTTTCTTTCAACAATTTTTTTTTTTTTAAAAAAACATCCTCTTAGCTCAAAACAACACAAGTAATGCTACATTGCCACGTCAAATGTCTAGTAAATATATTTTGTGTCTACATTTTTTTTCCTCTTTATTTTCCCATGATATACATTCTATTGCAGAAAATGTAATGTCAATTTTCAGATATCATCGATAATCTGACTTAGAAATAAAGATAGATCAAGTACATAATACTCGACAAATACTCATACATTTGGGGTCCTGATATACTTACATTGGCGTCTTCTTGAAACTGCTTGGTTTTTCCTCATATAGAGTCTAAAGATAAGAAGCGAGACAAATACAGATAGTGTAACTGAAGCTGCAATTGCCCCTAGGACAATGCCGGCTATAGCACCCTTGCTTAAACCAGAAGATGGAGAGGGAAAAGTTACTGCAGCGAAAGGAAGAATTGTTACACACCTTAAAAGGAAAGGTCATATACATTGATATAACTTGAACATCAATATAACTCGACCAGTATTTGTTATCTCACTGACACATAAAAAAGAACTTACAGTAAGACCAACCAGAATTAAATCCAGAAAACAACCACTGAAAACGAACCTAACCTGGCATTTGCTATAAAGCAACACCCACCCCCAAAAGCAACAGAACACATACTAGAAAATCGGCCAAGGACAACACTCATATACAAACCAGATGTTAACACAAACAAGCAGTTATAGAATAGTCAGGTGATTTAAAATTTTATCAGATTTTACCGATTTGAACAAGTTATATCATTCTAGAAACATCATAGATAAACCAGTTAGTGTCCTCTTCTGACATATAACCATGTCATTACTGGGAAAACCGTCACCATTACACACATGCAAAGAAAATTAGACTGCCCATACTTCTAAAAGGAGGACACCGTAATATGTTTATTTCATCCATAAGGCCAATCTACAGATCCCATCAAAGTTGGCTCTAGACTTTGACATCTACATGATAGAGAATATTAAATTCTAGAACAAGGTTCTCTTCCATCCACCTTCTACAACAAAATAACGCAATTTAGAGAGTATGATTATAAAAGATATGGACCTCTTCCACCAGCAAAAAGGAGGCAATTATCATGCTATGGACTATTATTCAAAAAACTAAAGCAGAACATGTGGAGTGAGATGAGATAAGGAGACAAACCATCCTCGTAAGGTCCTCTAAGTGTGAAATTGAGAAGTTCATAAGGTCCATACAAGTCACTAGCAGAAATTTCCCATCTTGTCAACATCCTTCGAATTCTAGAAACCTCACTGACGTTGAACTTATAGCTGCTGTTATCAATGTATATTGGAAAAAGCTTAAAGTACATCCTCAACCGTGGGGCAATTTCCCATGCAGATGAATTAATGTGAAGCTGATAACGATTCAGTTTGAGACCATTGGTTAGATAGATCTCAAAATCAGATTTGTATGGCTCAAAGTTTGTGAACCCTGGACTCTTCAAACGATAATTGACAAGCAAAGGTGCAGCACAAAAACAAGTTACAGTAGATGGCGGGGCGTATTCATAAGGAGGTGGGCATGATTGAGGTTGACAACTGCTGAAGTTTCCTGGTGTTGAGAGATTAATAAGAGAGCTCAAATCTAATTGGTAATGATTGACATCTTGATCGGGAGATCCACAGAACTGAATTAGGTTCACATTGGAGCATATAGGGTTTCCTTGAAGCCTGAAAATGTTTAGAAAAAGATCAAATATCATATTAAAATTTCAGATATACTTGCAAGCAATTCAGCTTATAGGTAGATTATTTGCAAATTTGCAACCTAACAGAGACATTTGTAGGGAGGAAAAGATTGCCAGAAATGTTTGATAAATTGTTGTCCTGCAAATCCCTGCAATGTCAAGAAGCATTAGTGATTTAGTAAGAAAACATATTTATTTTAATACATAAGGTTATCAAATTCCTGTAGAAATGTGAATAGTAGATGGAGAAAGAAAAAGAGAGTATTCCAGACCACAAAATTTAAATCTTATTTGATCCTAAAGGATTATTAGATGCTTGGGAGTTGAGATAAAAACAATATTCATGGAGGGAGGGAGAAACAGAGAATTGGATCCAGTTCCTGACTCCAAGCGAGGGAGAGGTGCTGGTGGAAAGTTTATTATGACACACCGACTTTTTACATTTTAGGTCTTACACGGTAAGTGTCTCAGTTCCATTAAGCGTCCTATTTTGCCAAATGATGGATGGAACAGAACCACTTAATGAATTGTTTGCAAGTGACCTGCAATTGAAACAAAACATGATTAAGCTTATATGTTTCCTCGAGTATTTCAGGAAAGGCAAAGTTAACGTAGCTAAACCGGTTGTCAATGCAGAGTGGGCATTAAACCTTGTACTAACAAGAGAAAGCATATGCATAACATGTGCAAACTACATCTTTGGAACAGAAAATCAATGCAGATAGGGTTGAAAATGCTTACAATTTTTGCAGATGGGGAAGACTTGAGAAATTGGCTGGAATACTTCCAGTAAGGTCGTTGAATGATAGATCACTGCAGAGTCAAAACAAATAAAATTACTATAAAAAAGGTAGTATAAAGATGAAATTTCCAAGACTTGATTTTTTTCCTTATGATCGTAGATGTACAGATAATCAGAATGTAAATTAGATTAAGCCTTAACAAAATCGAAGATCAATTACTTACATAGTTGTGATATTGTCAGACAACTTATCTGGCGGAATGGATCCATTAAGCTGGTTGAAGCTTAGGTCTCTGCATTATTGTACTATCGGTTAGAATATGAAGTTCCTGTAACAGCATGTACTGATAGAAAAATATGTGACTGGCAAATTGTCTTCCAGCAATTGCAAGCTAATCCATATTTAGCGTCAATTTAGCAATTCGAGGAGGAACTACTATAACATTAAATGATTCTACATAGATGGGTGAAGAGATGATTAATGCCTTAATCAACATTCATATTATCATATGCATACAGACTTACAGATAAGTGAGTTGAGGTATCTTGCTGAGATTTGGGATTGGCCCTTGCAAGCTGCAGTTTCTGAGACTCCTGACATGAGCAATTTAATTGTTAGCAATCTTAGCTTAAACAACTCCAAATATTTTTCAACTTATATGCAGGTATTCTCACTCTCATCAAATGCTAGGCATTTAAAATCAAATATTGTCTACGGATCAGAGTTTAAAAGAAGCGGGGAAAAGCCTTATCATGGTATCCAATTCCAGCAATAAAATACAGTTCTCGAACTTATTAAGAAGACGTGGTCGACAAGGTTGCTTGTAGTGACAACGAGGTATTATTTCCATTAAGAGAACATAAAAGGAACCTCCACATTTCCAGATAAAAGGAAAAAAATTTCTCTTGATACATGCGGTCACACATTATATAACCTTTTTACCTCAATAAGTAATATCATCATTTAGCACATGCTCTGCATCTTTATACTCTCTCTATATATACATATATACACCCACACACACACACATAGTAAATACATAATTATTTATATATATCAGGCATTATCTCAGACAACCAAATGTCCCGAAAGAGTATCAAACTCTGCCTCATATGTGGACTTTTCAGCCAATTTTGAAGCAAAGAATAGGATTGAAAATGCTTACAATTTCAACAAACGATCCATGGTTCCATAGGAATCTGGTATTACACTACCATCAAAGTGGTTGTTATCGAGTTGACTGCAACCAAAGGAAGAGAAATTAGAGTGAACGAAGTATCAAGACGAATACTATACGAAGTTCTTGTTGTTTCAGATCAAGGATGAAGATTCTTTATTTCTGATATAAGGAAGAAGTGAACATAAAGTGACACCGTATGTATTCTGAAATGTATTTATAGTACTCTACATACTACAGCTAAACATCAAGCTTGACATTTCTAAGTGGACTTGGTAAATTCAAGTTCGGTTGCCATCTAGTCATCGATCTCCTATTTCACTCCAATAATACTCGTGAGTTGTGATCACAGGACCCGTCAGAATGTGATATTAGTCGTTCCAGGTAAGAAGGTCAAAAAGAAAATGAATTTTGTTCATCAGGAGAAGATGCCAATCTGACAACTAATTAACTAGATCATGGAAGAGTGACTAGTATACCCTATGGAGGATATGCTGAAATTATGTCTCCTTTTCGAACTTCCATCTATTACAAAATATAAAGATACTGCCTTAAAATTACATCCTGTTGATATCTTTTCATAACTTCCAGAAGTTCTTCACTTTGATTCCTTCAATCTGGAGAAACATCTATGCTTGTGCCCCTGTGCAGCAAAATAAGGTCTCTGTTTCCATTATACGTGCTTAAAAAATCCCCTTCCCTTCTGACCCCAACCACCACAAAATGAATTCTATAACTACTCGTTTTTCATGTTATGTTCTTAAAATCCGCATAACTTGTCCGAAGTTCATGGGCACCTGAATGATACCAGATTATCAGGAGCTCAGCATGTTAATAGTAGATCTTGCAATTCAAGAGCCAACTATCTGAACCATTAGCTACAAATAAAGCCTCTCTTTTCTCCAGATCTTCCATCGAATTTAGCTATACAACGTTTTCACCATTAACAGTATACATTAAATTTTTCCTACTGAAATGGTAATTAATCAAAGTTATTGTGCATGGAATAAATAAGTTGTTGATTAGTTGTTCAATTTCCTCCTGCATTTGCTCAGCAAATTCTTGCTGACTTCACTAGAGCAGTCTCTTCCATATTGCATGTCTTGAAACTTCCAATATACATGCATTTGTTTCCCCATCTTTATTTACTTTCTTGTGACTAGCAACTTTGAGGCAAGAGTGAGGAAGTCACGAATAACCAATTTCAACGAGGCTGCATACAAGCTTAACAATCAAAATTCAAGTTTGATGCCTTTTGGGTCTATAAAGTCCAACATGACTGAGATGGATAGCTGCTTTAATTTCTCAGTTGGAAGGGAAAACTTCCCCCCTGTAAAATTGGTCAATGCCTACGGCTTGAACCATGGAGATCTTTTTTTCTGTCAAAAGTATCAATATGATGGGTATCTTTTACTTCAGCCTTGATCAAAATTTATGATCCTAGTCAAATTGCATCAATCAGAAGTTTCTCTTGCAACTCAGTAATGATACAAGGACATTTACATGGTAAGGGAACTTAAACGTTAGGCAATCACAGTGGAAAAGTTCCTAAATTGTAACAAAAGAATCAAGCCAAGAGTGTGGGAAACTACTGCAGATAAATTTGTTTCAAACTGATCCACGATGAGAAGTTTTAGTATAGAAACAGATAATTGAAGAAGCAAAAGTAGCATACAGTATTTTTAAGTTTGGCATGTCTGCAAGCTCTGCTGGGAGATAGCCTGATAAGTTGTTATTGTCGAGCAACCTGCAGAACTTCATGTCATGAATAAAGAGTAAATGTTTGAAGAAGTAAAGATAATAGACCTCCCAACTTACAAGTGAAGAAGATTTGGAAGTGTTGACAGCTCACGTGGGATTGGCCCACTAAGTGAATTATTATTCATGTGGCTGCACAACGAAAACATAATAATTAAAAGATATTCACTAACATCGCAATAGCAACAACACCATCAAGTCCAATTTCACGGACATTATAAGTATAAAAACTAAAATGAACCAACTAAATCCAGGTCAAACATCAAGAGAGATCCTCACAAGTGTTTTGCTTTAGTAAAGTTTGCAAAGGATTTAGGTACTGGTCCAGATATTTGGTTCTCGTCTATCTGTATCCTGTTCAAGTTAGCAAGATAACCAAGTTCTTCAGGCAGTTTACCCGTTAGTTGATTTCCATTTAGCAGCCTGGAATAAGAGAAGAAAGCAAAACATATCATTTTAACAGAACTTTGATCCAAAACAAGGGGAAAAAAGGATCAATGAAAAAATATTTCTCCAAATTTCTGTATGTCTGGATAATCTAGAAATCACTCATTTCATAATGGAACAACCATTTTGCAGAACCCTAAAATGTCTAGAACAAATTGCCTTGATTGAAAAAGAAGACCAGGTACAATCTTCCACAAATAGCATCTTCAACTTACAGCAATTCTAAAGATGTCATGTTGCCTATCTCTTTTGGTATAGTCCCAGTAATCTTGTTCCACATGAAATCTCTGTAAATTGAAGTCAAGAAAAAGAAAGAAATATATGTCAATTAACAAGAAAAATTAAAGCCAAACTACAGACTAGAGAACAACTCACCAGGATGATTTATTTTAGTGAAAGATGTATTCACATTGTTAGTAAAGAGAGCCTAGAGTTCAAATATGCGACTTACAATATCAACATATAAGAAAAGCGGCCAAGTTCTGGTGATAAAGTTCCAGACAGATTCCTGTTCAATAGTTGCCTGTCAAAGAGACATAAAACAAGAAGGCATTAACTGTAAACTGAATTGTTGAAGGATTAAAAATCAGATAAAAAGAATTGAAATTCTGGAGTTGGCTTAAAATTTTGCACGACTTAATGACAAAGACAGAGATTCAGTTGGCCTGAATAAGCTATGAAAGCAGAATCAAAGACCCTCTACATTTGCTCCAGAACAAGAAGTTTTCCTCGTCTCTAAGCATACAATGATAAAGAATACTTGTATGAGTCGAGAGTTCAGTATTTCAGCAGTTTCCCAAACTGTCATGGTCAAGGAGCTATCTACAGTTTTGAGGTGTAACAGTTGCATTTTGTTTAGAGGCCTGGCTGATAAAGTGGTTTTTAGTTCAGTTGCCAATACAGAAAACTAGAAGACGCATGATTTGCCTGCAAAATACAGCATGCAATATGTATCCAGATTTCTGCCTGTCATGGTTCGATCCACATGACATTAAGACGCTTTCACTGCATAATAAGTAAATACTTTCACTTTGGCTATTCTATTTCGCTCTCTAAGCATGTCCAGTATCTTGTGTTTACTTGAACAACGCCGTACAGAGATGGCAAGCATATTGAAAGCAATAAATTTCCTTCTTTCATTATTAACTCATTACTCTCACCGTAACCTATGTTGAAATTATGGAAGGACAATCATAAATTGCATTTATCAGCATGGTACCAGGTCAATTAACATAATTGAAAGTTGAAACAGAAAACAAGAGTGGAGGTAATTTCCAAACATGGTCATCATGTCTGTTTTGTGGGCAAATTTTCAGTCTCTAATAAGAAGTTTCCGACACAAAGGTTTAGATATGTCAACATATTGAGTAAATGCCGAAGGTGTTATCATTTAGAATGTCGTAGTTCCTATGTGACCATAAAAATGTTGGTTTGGGTCATAGGCCTGATCAAACTATCAATCAAGCAACCTGTAAAAATTTACATCATTCTGCTATTAAAGAAGTATGTCATAGCTGGTTTCTCCCATAGAAAAGTAAGATTTACGCGCAACAAAAATGAGAGTTCAGATTCATGACAAACACTTGATATAAAGTACAAAATACATTTAAGATGATGCTCCCAGATGAGATGTTATGGTTTTCATAATACACATTAAAGAAACAGTGCAAAAATTAAGGGATTCGATGAAGGAAGAGGGTGAGTTCTTTCGCGTGTTTTCTTTATTCTGATATTCTTTTAGTTGGGGGGTGACGGGATGAGGGGTTAAGAAGGTGAGCATCCACTCTAAAGAACCTCCAGCATAACCAAAGGCATGCTATATATAAAATAGCAAGAACAGAAAGGGAAAGACTAGAATGATTTATTCAAAGAACTGCAAGAACAGAAGGGGAAAGACTGAAATCATACAATTCTTTGACATGAACATAACCAACAGTCGTTATATCATAGCACAAGACCCCTGTCCAATTTGAAGCACATGGATCTCCTCTGTTCCAGTTATTAAGGAACCCATTTGGATCAATCAAACTTCCCTTGATGGCTCGCAGTGCTTCAACTGCAAATAAATTTTATGACGTTGCTCATGATTTCATCATTTAATCACAAGGCTTTCAGAAATCTATACTGTAACAATGCTTATAATCTAGATTTTGATATTAAATTAGATTGGAATCTAGACAAGGTGGGCTCAGCTTTTATTAGCTGTTGCATGAATCAATTCTCAGCATGATCATGCAACTAGTCCTAGATCACAACAAGCATTCTGGTCCATTTGAAATTGAAGGATTTGACTTGGATATTATTAAATTTGTATTACCAAATCAATCAATCATATCTATAGTTTTAATTATCATGAATGTCAAACTTTTTAGCGATAGATCCAAAAGTATAACTAAATCGACCTCACAAAATGCAATCCTTGACCCTACTAGATCCTTAAACTAATGGTTGAGAGGCATGAAAACAAAACATATGTACGTCTACGTGCCTGGTTATACATCAGATTAGATAATCAAGACATCAGCATGTTTTCTTATCAGTGTTACGTGCAACTGAAGTGTTAAGAGGCTCTCTACACAATGTCTCAATGATCCAAAAGGTAATTTTGCAATATCTAAAATGATTGATTGTTTCCCTAATTTGTATTAAATGATATGACGCAGAATGGAAGCGAAACACTATATTCGTTCTAGCAAAACGTCCTTGATACAAGGAAAATTTAAATATTACAACTCTAGAATGCTAGAGAGGAAATATACAATACTAGCTTTGTATTGATTGATGTGTGTTTATTGAGCTTGGGGAGCTATCTATTTATAGGAGCTCTTAGGACTAAAGATTTCCTAAACTTCCTATGTGGGAGAAAAACAACCAAATAGTACTATTCATAGTAATAATACTATTTACAACATAAGAAAGATAATAAATGGCAAACTTTGGGTAACTAAAAAATTATCTTTAGGTGAGGATTGAAGCCGATTCTTGTTATGAACTTGTTGTACTTCATGAGATCTTCGCAACTATATATAGTACTCCTCCATAACGCATCCTCGTGTAAAGATTTAAGGCCCCAAAGTAGGGTTCTTGAGAATGTTTATTTGTTCTTCTTCTTGAGTTTGATTTTCTCAATCCTTTTCATGAATTCATTTGAATCATGTTTCACATCGATCCCACTTGAGAAAAACTCGCCATCGAGTTAATTTCTAGATATAAAGAACCTTCATGTGGATAGTAATCATATAAGTCAGCAACATTGAAGGCTCTTCAGATTCCCCAATCTTTCGGAAGATCAGCCACATAAGCATTGTCATTGATCTTCTTCAAAATTTGGTACAGACCATACTTCTTCGGATTCAACTTGTTGTAGGTACCCACTAAAATTCTTTCTTTCCCAAAGTAGACCATAACCATATCCCCTTCTTTAAATACATTCACCCTTTTATACTTATCAGCTACAGCCTTGTATTTGGCATTACAGGCTTCCAATCTCTGTTTCACCTCTTCTTGAATAGACTGCACTTGTTCCGCCATTTTATTTGTTGCAATGCTCTCATTAGAGAATTTCGGCAATTTAACCAAGTCTAGAGCATGCTTTGGTACCTTCTTGTAGACAATAAAAAATAGTGATACTCTAGTTGAGCTGTGGATTGCACTATTATAGGAAAACTCAGCTTATGCAAGTGCAAAATCCTATTGTCTCGGCTTATCTTGGCAAATACAAAGAACCAAATTTGCCAAGGTTCTGTTGGTTGCCTCGGTTTGACCATCAGTTTGAGGATGAGCTGTGCTGCTAAACTTCAGACTTGCATCGAAGCGCTTCCATAATGTGAGCCAGAAGTGAGATAGAAATTTAGAATCTTTATCAGAAGTGATGGATTTTGGGACTCCATGGAGTCGCACAATCTCTTGGAAGAATAGTCTTGCAATATGTATTACATCTGAAGTCTTCCTGCAAGGGATGAAATGCGCCATCTTTGAAAATCTATCCACGATCACAAATACAGAGTCTACTCCCCTTTGGGTTCTTGGCAATCCCAAGGCGAAATCCATGGACAAATCTTTCCAAATATCTTATGGTATAGGCAACAGCATATAGAGTCTCGTGTTTTGTGTCTTGCCTTTTGCAGTTTGACAAATTGGACATTTCCTCACGAACTTGCCCACATCTCTTTTGATTTCTGGCCAGAAATACCTCTCCTCCACACTTGCAATAGTTTTATCTTGTCCAAGATGTCTACCGAGTCCTCCTCCATGCAAATCTCGAATGATTTTCTCCCTCAAGGATGTCCTCGGGATACAAAGTCTGTTACCTTTGAAAAGGTAATCATCATGGACGTAGAAGTCTCTGGTTAAGTAATATACAAAGTCTCGAATGATAAACACTTGGTTGCTTTGACAAGTGTTTATGCCAAACTTCATTAAAATCTGTATCCTCTAGGTAGAGATCCTTCAGACATTCAAACCCTACAACTTCGCCACTTAAAGTGACTAGCAAAGTTTCCCTTTTACTCAAGGCATCGGCAACACGGTTGGAAGCTCCTGATTTATGTTTAATAACATAAGGAAATTGCTCCATATATGAAGCCCACCTTGCATGCATTTTGTTCAAATGTTTTTGACTCTTGAAATGCTTCAAGGCTTCATGATCATAATATATTACAAATTCATGTGGAATTAAGTAATATTCCCAATGTCGTAAAGCTTGAAGCACAACATATAACTCCTGCTCATAGGTTGACCATTTTTGACGTGCCTCGTTTAGCTTTTCGCTATAGAATGCAACAGGTCTTCCTTCTTGAGATAATACTGTCCCAATGCCAATTCCGCTTGCATCACATTCCACTTCAAAAACTTTATCAAAATTCAGCAACACCAAGACAGGTGCAGTTGTCAACTTTTCTTTGATTTGTGCAAAACTTTTGTCAGTAGCCTCGCTCTACTGGAATTTCCCTTTTCTTTAAGCAATCAGTGATAGGAGCAACAATACTGCTAAAATTCTTGATGAACCTCCTGTAAAATGTGGCTAAGCCATGAAAGCTTCTGACTTCAGTGACTGTCTTTGGAGTCGGCCAATCTCTGATTGCTCGAACTTTCTCATCATCAACATGGATTCCTTCAGTACTTACAATGAAGCCCAAGAAAACTAAGCGATTTGTCATAAAGCTGCATTTTTTTAAGTTGACAAATAGCTTGTTGTCTTGAAGGACTTTCATAATCTGACGTAGGTGGTCCACATGCTCTTCTTTGTTGTGGCTATAGATCAAAATGTCGTTGAAATAAACCATGACAAACCTTTCGATAAATGGCTTGAGGACTTGATTCATAAGGCGCATGAATGTACTTGGTGCGTTGGATAGTCCAAATGGCATGACTAACCATTCGTATAAGCCTTCCCATGTTTTGAAAGAAGTTTTCCATTCATCTCCCGGCCTTATACATATTTGGTGATAGTCGCTGCGCAAGTCAATCTTCGAGAAAATTGTTAACCCTTGTAATTGATCCAACATATCCTCCAGTCAAGGTATAGGGAAA
The DNA here is from genome assembly GCA_037974665.1 of Ehretia macrophylla. Lineage (NCBI taxonomy): Eukaryota > Viridiplantae > Streptophyta > Magnoliopsida > Boraginales > Ehretiaceae > Ehretia > Ehretia macrophylla. The sequence continues at coordinate 36,724,795 of CM075782.1, read as the reverse complement.
CGATACCTGAATGTGATTATGTTGATGGCTTGGCTATCCACACACATTCTCCATTCTTTCTTGGGTGTCAACAAAGCTGGTACTGCACACGGACTCATACTTTCTCTAATATGCCCCTTGCGCATTAATTCTTCTACCTTCTCTTTTAGTATCTCATTCTCCTTTGGGCTCATCCGGTAGTGAGGTAGATTCGGCAAAATTGCTCCAGGGACTAAGTCAATGTGATGCTGGATGTCCCTCATTGGTGGAAGTCCATCAAGTAATTCATCTGGAATAATTTCTTTAAATTCTTCCAATATGTGTTGTACCTCCTCTGGGACTGTTTCTTCATGCGATTCCTCTCCTTTGACTATAAGAGCAAAAGTTTCTCTGGTCTCATTTGATTCTTTGAAGAATTCATTTGCAGAATCTACCATAATAAGGAAAGACTTCCCCTCCACTTTAGAAGTTTTGGGTCGATCTTTGTTGGTTGGGAGGATTGCTATTTTCTTTCCATTTCACCAGAAAAAATAGACATTTGTTCTTCCTCGATGAGTTGCATCAACGTCATATCGCCACGGTCGCCCAAGTAGAATATGACAGGCATCCATGTCAATTACGTTACACATGATTTTATCCTGGTAAGATTTTCTGATAGAAATAGGAACTTTGCACACCTCTGTGACCTTTATTGAAGGTCCTTTCTTGACCCACCCAATCTTGTATGGTGTTGGATGAGGTTCTGTGGGCAGCTTCAAGTGATTCACCAAAGCTCTTGAAACAATATTCTCCCAACTCCCGTTGTCAATTATAAGGTTGCATACCTTTTCTTGAATACTGCATTTTGAATGAAAGATGTGTTTGCGCTGGGATGAGTCTTCTTGTTTCGAGGTGTACAATAATCGTTGAATGACACACGTCACTTGTTCTCCATCTTCGTCTGCAATTTCAACATCCTCCAAGTCATCATCATTATTGTATTCAGCTTCTTCATCACACTCATTATCATAGTCTGCTAGATTGACAGACTTGCGAGCTCGGCATTCATTGGAACGATGACCAGGTTCTCCACATTTGAAACATTTTCCACTTGTTGGCCTAGCATATGGATTATTGGGTCGGGTGGTATTCGATGTCTGTCTAATTGATTTGGCCACCCCTTGATTGCTAGTGCTTGTATTGTGAGTAGAAGGACGAGTTGCTTCTTCTGCAACTTGTTTGCCTCTGTCAGGATTCAAACTAACTAGTGCAAAAGGAGCTTGTCGAGTGGAAGGACGAGCCAAAAGCATTTCTGCCTTTAATGCCATGTTGTAACCTTCATCAACGGTCCATATTGGAGCTAATGTCATCCTCTCCAGAATTGTAAATTTCAAGCCGTTGAGGTATCGTGATGTTTGCTGTTCCTTCGACTCTGATATATTGCACCTAGCAGTAAGGCGCAGAAATTCATCAGTGTATTCTCTCACTGATCGATGACCCTGGCTACATTTTTGGTATTGTTGGAACAAGTATTGTTCATAATCTGGAGGAAGAAATCTTCCTTTCAGTTGTTGTTTCATCTTTCTCCAAGTCCGAACGGGTGCTTTTCCTTGTCGCCTTCTATTGTTTTGCAAGGTGTCCCACTAAGCAGCTGTACCGCCCTTTAATTTGTAGGCGACTAGTTTTACTTGTTTGTCCTCCGGTACATCTATCATGTCAAAGAATTTTTCAACTTCATAGCACCAATCAAGAAATGCTTCAATATTAAGATCGCCGTTGAAGTTGGGAATGTCGGCTTTAGGACAATATTCGTCGAAGCCTTGTCCTCTCCTGGGTGCATGTTGATGCCTTTGATTTATTTCTTCGTCACTGTCAGATTCCTCTTCATATGTTGATGGTCTGTGATGTCGAGCAAAACCATGTTGATGAGGATGTTGTGGTTGATTTCCTGCTCGTGGTTGTGTTTGGTTGATTCCTCGGTAGTTTAGGAGCTCTTCATCAGATTCATCTTCATAGGCTAGTTGCCTATGACGAATTGCAAGGTCGCGTTGATTGAAAGGTTGGCCACGAGCATCTTCTCTGGCACGATTGATCCCACCATTGTCACGAGCCCTGTTGGCGTTTAGGCTCAAGTTAGAAAGGATGTCGCGAATCTCTCGGAGTTCACGGGTCACATTTTCTTCTTGAGCTTGTATCGCCGTCCAAAGGGCCTCCATCCCTCAATCACCGTCAATAGGATGGCCGCCTTCGCCTCTGCTATGGCTGCTACCAGCAATGATTGATGTCGATGTTGTCACTATCTCTACCGCCATTGTTGTTCTTGGATGCCATCTTCTCTGGCTTATAGGTTTGTAATTTAATCGGTCGAATTTTCTGATGCACAGGATCCACTATACGTGGCAAGTGCAGAGCATATGACTCAATCGACCAATCAAGCTTTCTGATGCACAGGGTCCACTATTAGTGGCAAGTGCAAAGCATACAGCTCAATTACAACTACAACCCTCTAAACTAGGACTGTCGAACTTGGTTTTGGTGCCAACTGACGCAGAACGGAAGTGAAACACTAAATTCATTCTAGCAAAACGTCATTGATACAAGGAAAATTTAAATATTACAACTCTAGAATGCTAGAGATGAAGTATACAATACTAGCTTTGTATTGATTGAGGTGTGTTTATTGAGCTTGGGGAACTATCTATTTATAGGAGCTCTTAGGACTAATTAAAGATTTCCTAAACTTCCTATGTGGGAGAAAAACAACCAAATAGTATTATTCATAACAATAGTACTATTTACAACATAAGAAAGATAATAAATGACAAACTTTGGGCAACTAGAAAATTATCTTTAGGTGAGATTTGAAGCCGATTTTTGTTATGAACTTGTTGTACTTCATGAGATCTTCGCAACCATATATAGTACTCCTCCATAATGCATCCTCGTGTAAAGATTTAAGGGCCCAAAGTAGGGTTCTTGAGAAGGTTTATTTGTTCTTCTTCTTGAGTTTGATTTTGTCAATCCTTTTCATGAACTCATTTGAATCGTGTTCCACATCATGATAAAACCAATATCAATCGACCATAGAATGAAGTACGTCCAGGTCTACTTTCAAATATTTTTAACATAGCAATATATGTAAGAAAATCCTATTTCTGGAGAGAAATGTTTCTCTAGCCCAATGTTTTGAGCTCCATTTGCTCTGAGAGAAAAAGAGTGCATATCCTCGCAGATCACACGCAAATAACTATCCTAGAAGTCTGGCAGATGAAGCCAGTAAGGACAACACAATGTGATTTCTATCCTGACATCCTACATTTTTTTAGAATGATTCAACTTTGTGCTCTCATCTAAACAACAAAACGCAGCAACGACAAAAGTGTTAGAATATAAACATTATTATGTACATTATTGTATTTATTCTAACAAAAAGAACGTAAACACATGGAATTAAACTAGAATCTTGCCTAAGAATAAACAAAGATGTTACCCACAACAAAAGAGAAAAATTACCTTCTGAAGGATCAGTAACCTGGCCAGTAGCCCCTCTAAGAAATGAAAAGCAACGCAAGCTGACCATCAAGACCACCACAATGGCTAATCTTTGTGACTGATGCATCCTAGAAGTTCCTATTTGTCCAAAACTTTCAAACATCTCTTACATGTACACCCAATAAAGCTCAGAAAATATTAGGGACTTCCACATGATCACCAAAAAACTACTAAATGTAACATGTAGACACGGTTTTTCAATATAATTAACGTAACAAATTCTAAAAAAATTAAAGTTTGAACTAATTGAAGAAGATGGTCTAGCAAGAATCAACAATGAACCAAAAAAAAAAAAACTTGAAATAGAGAATGAAAAAATAATGAAGCGTGTTTCAAGAAAAACTACTAAATTTGCATATAGACATAGTTTTTCAACATAATTAACATACCAAGAAATTGAAGTTAAACAAATTGAAGAAGATGATCCAGCAAGAATCAGCAAAGATCAATCAAAGACAACAACTATAAAAGAAAATGAAAAAGAACAAAGCATGTTTTGAAATGAAAAAAAATGGTAGTACAATGCACTAAGTCCTCGCTACATACGAGTCTATAGAAGGGTCGCCCCTACTTTAGTTTGAAGATAAACAAACAATTAAAAAGCGTTTAAAAAACAAATGGCTAGCCAAGAAAAGCAAATTAATAGGATTTCATAAATAAAAATAATTCAGTACACGAAACTCGGGAAAAAACTTACTAAGAGAAATGATGATGATGAAGAAACTGAGTTTTGGGATATGTGGAAGTTTTCTTTGCTGGTAGAAGAAAAAGAAAAGGTAAATGGGGTTGACTTGGATGGCCATTGGAGATGATATGGGAAGAGTTAGATAGAATAGGTGATGAGAGCAAAGCAGCCATCTTTTTCTTTAGCAGTTTAAAATAAGTTTTTACAGATTGATGTTTAGAAAGGATGGCAAGTTGGCTACTTTTGTTGGTTTTGTTTACGTATTTGGGCTTTGTTGTATTTGACTTTTTGGAGGGAGTTGTTTTTTTGACGCTATCAAGGTGAAGATGGATGATTATTGAATTCTGAAAGTGACTGAGGAAACAAAGGATATCCAAGTTCACACTTGGTACTCTTACATGGATATTAGGGACAGAATATTCATATGGTAAATGGATGCTACGATTGTGAGATATGATCAGTGGATTTCTTATACATTTTTTATACTAAATCAATTACATGACTAAGAGATAAGAGTGGGTTTCGCATATAGTTTTCACACTCAACAAGACTATTTGGTAGGATTGGATGAAAGACTTTTGTTATACTTAGTACACTTGAATAATGATTGGATTCGTAAAGAAAAAGAAAGGAAAGGCGATTCCACGTTTAAATAGTATAAAATATTAGAGAAAAGTAAGGAAATAAAAAATTTTATGCTTACATGTTTAGATTAGAAAAGGATAGGAAAGAAAGAAAAAATTTTAGATATGAAGTTATTAGGATAAAGTACACAAGACCATCTGTGCTTTTGCAAATCTGCACAATACCCGCCGTAATTTTAAAAGTATACAGTACCCCATGTGGTTTCTAAAACTAATCACAGTAGTCTCATCCGTCAAAAAATCTGTCTATTTTAACAGAAAGTATGATGCAAGTGCATCAAATGCGTTTATTCAAAGTTTTTTTTACTTAAATTATTAATTGTTTGAACAAAAATATCCATTTTTTCAACCCTAAAGAAAAAAAATATGTGTCATATAAGGGTATTTTTGTCTAAACAATTAATAATTTAAGCAAAAAAAAATATTGAATAATCACATTTGATGTATCTACATCACACTTTTTGTTAAAATAGACGGGTTTTATAATAGGATGGACTATTATGCTTAGTTTTAAAAACTACTAAGGGATACCATGCACTTTTAAAACTACGGAGGTATTGTACAGCTTTATAAAAGTATATGAGAGTCGTGTACATTTTACCCAAGTTATTAATGTATCAAAAGCAATAATAAGAGAGAGGATAATATTTTTTGTTATGATATGGGTAGTTTTGTCTTTCTGCACACTATCGGCTTGTTTGTTTCCTTTACCCTCAATTTTGAGATACAAAATGACCTCATAAATGCTATGTTTGGGTTTGTGAAGGAAAAGAAAGAGAAGTGAGATAAAAGAAAAAATCATAAAAGAGATGAAAAGAAATGAGTTTTCTTGTTTGGATTGTAAACACAAAAAATAAAAATAATAAAAAAAGAAGGGACTATGATTCTTCGTTTTCATTGGAGAAATGAAATGAATGAACAATTTTAAATAACAAGTTACTTAGATTTATTATGTTAAAAATATATCTAAAATATTATGTAAACGTAATAGACACTATTAAAGCCGACTTATCCATATTTTTCTTTTCCTACATAAATCCCATATTCGAGATATTGAAATTCGCTCGTTAATGATTATTCAATCCCAAAAATCTATTGCGATTTCAGTAGCAAACTAGGGTCTAAGGATCTCCAAACCTAAGTTGGGGCGAAAACTCCAAAACAAAGATGAGTTCCAAACCTTTCTCTAATAATAAGGTAAGCTTTCAAGCTACCGCCCTTTTCTAGAAGGAGCGGGTGTAGTAAACTGCAACTATGAAAAGATTGGAAGATATGGCCTAAGAAGGTGATAGCCTTGTAGATTTGTTCCTATGGTTCGATCCTTCCCAGTAAAACGCGACATGTTCGAATTCTGATTGCTTTTATGTGAGAAAGAGGGACCACCCTCTAAGCTTAAGTATTCCTTAATGACCGATAGCATACAAGTACCTTAGGGAAAGGTGAAAAGAACCCTATTAATTAAGGAGTTTAATAGAGAATCTGAGATCCGATGCAGACAATTAGTTGAAGGAGTAGAGTTTAGCGTTTGACTTTTTGGTAAAATGTACTCACTCTAACAGCATACCTTTTGCATAATGGGTCAGCAAAGAAATAGAAAGAGTGGCTTAAGTCATTAGGTATAGGCGCTTTACATAATTGAATTCAAATGCAATCCTTCCCCTTCCATTCTTTTCTGTTGAGAAAAAAAGAACAAAGAATCCAAACACAGTGCAAGAGATTTTATAATCCCTTTGTTTCCTTTCTCCTTACTATCAATTCAAATCCTTTTCTTCTTTCTTTTCCACCATTTTACTCAATCCAAACACTTTGTGCATTTTCATATCTTCAATCATGCCTACACCATATGAACAATGAACTAATTGGTCCATATGAAATTACCCACAACATTATGTGAACATTTGTCATGTTGGATACTTTAAAATAATGCAAAAAGGTCCGTATAAGTAAGGTTGATGAAAAATAATGCAAAAAGGTCCGTATAAGTAAGGTTGATGAAAAATAAAAACAAAAAAATATAAAAATAAAAATAAAAAATAAAAAATCAGACGCAATAGCTAGAAATGAGTTTAATGGGCAAGTATATAGTTGAAAAGATCAAAGTTGGCTTATGAGCTAATTCAAAAGGGTTTGAGGCCTTATGTCCACTCCTCTATTTGTTTTAAATTATTATACAGGTAGGGCGCTAATAAAAACCTTACCACTTCAAGGTGGTTTGCAAAAAATAATATTTAGAGCAAGGATGGATTCAAAATTTTATTTTAGTGGGGGCTAAAATTTATAATTTTTGTACTATATAAACATATATGTTTTTTTTTTCAACGGCAACTAATTAATCTTTTAAACTAAAAATACATAAATAATTAAATTTTTAACGTTTTTCTTGACTAATAGAGATTGTAATAGAGAACCTGAGATCCGATGCAGACAATTAGTCGAAGGACTAGAGGTTAGAGTTTGACTTTTTAGTAAAATGTACTCACTCTAACAACATACCTTTTGCATGATGGGTCAGCAAGGAAATGGGAAAAGCGACTTAAGTCATTAAGTATAGGCGCTTTCCATAATTGAATTCAATCGCAATCCTTCCCCTTCCATTCTTTTTTGTTGAGAAAAAAAAGAACAAAGAATCCAAACATAGTGCAAGAGATTTTTTAATCCCTTTGTTTCCATTCTCCTTACTATCAATTCAAATCCTTTTCTTCTTTCTTTTCCACCATTTTACTCAATCCAAACACTTTGTGCATTTTCATATTTTCAATCATGCCTACACCATATGAACAATGAACTAATTGGTCCATATGAAATTACCCACAACATTATGTGAACATTTGTCATGTTGGATACTTTAAAATAATGCAAAAAGGTCCGTATAAGTAAGGTTGATGAAAAATAAAAATAAAAAAATCAGACACAATAGCTAGAAATGAGTTGTTTAATGGGCAAGTATATATTGAAAAGATCAAAGTTGGCTTATCATGAACTAATTCAAAAGGGTTTGAGGCCTTATGTCCACTCCTCTATTTGTTTTAAATTATTATACAGGTAGGACTCTAATAAAAACCTTACCACTTCAAGGAGGTTTGCAAAAAATAATATTTAGAGCAAGGATGGATTCAAAATTTTATTTTAGTGGGGGCTAAAATTTATAATTTTTGTACTATTAAACATATATGCTTTTTTTTTCAATGGCAACTAATTCATTTTTTAAATTAAAAATACATAAATTTTTAAATTTTTAACGTTTTTCCTGACTAATAGAAATTACAGCCCCCACTAGCCAATAAACGCATCTGCCACTGATTTACAGGGAATTCTTTGTCTTTGAATGAGATTTGGTCTTTTCAACATAATCTTTATTTTGACCAAAAAAGACATAGTCTTTATTAATGGTCCAATGAATCAATTAATTGAAGCAAGGGTATGTTGTTTTTTATTAAGCCAAAACATATAATTTATGGATTTTAACCAACCAATACTTCATCATATTGGGTATATATAAACACATAGTTGGAACACACTTCGAGGCACAACATCAACATGGGACATCAAAATAGTTTAAAGCTTTCCATGTTAAAATCTGTGAGGTTCTTATTGTTCCCTTTGGTTTTAATAAACTTCTCAAAGTTTACCTCAGCATCACCATACAATATTCCGAGGCTAAGTCCATTCTCGAAAACAATTCTACAAACACCTAATCAAACCAAATCTTCATCTCTTTCAGATGATTTCAAGACATATTATTACACACAAACGTTGGATCACTTCAACTATGCACCTGGAAGCTATGCCACTTTCAAACAAAAATATGTTGTCAATTCCAAATACTGGGGTGGTGCAAAGGCTAATTCACCAATCTTTGCTTATCTTGGTGCTGAACAGCCACTCGATGATAGTGTAATTTCAAGCACTATTGGATTTCTTACTGATAATGCACCTCGCTTTAAGGCTCTTCTAGTCTACATAGAGGTAAAATTTTGATGTCTTTAATGTGGGTGGTATGATACCATGGCAAGCTTTTTGCTTAATTATTGTAATGCTTCTCACTTTTTTGTTTCTTTGAGTAATATTTTATGTCACTCGGGTGATACTTTATCCCTTGTTGGATTCAGATTTCTCGTTTATGTGGCAAAAACTCTATGTACAGAGAATTGTGAAGCATTATCCGAGTGATATACAAATATATATATATATATATATATATATAACAATTGTCTCTTTCTTTATCATTTCCTTACTATATGAGGCCTTGGTTCTGTTCAGCATCGATTTTATGGAAACTCAGTTCCATTTGGATCAATGGAAGAAGCCATGGAAAATGATACCACTCGTGGTTATTTCAACTCAGCACAAGCTATAGCTGATTTTGCAGAGGTGTTGATGCACGTAAAGGAAAACATTTCTTCACCATATTCTCCAATTATTGTCGTTGGAGGATCTTATGGAGGAAGTAAGTATTAAATTACCGTATGATTTAAAAGTTTAATATGTTAGAAAAGAAGTTTTATATTTATTTATTTTTTTCAATACATCTCAAACATGCAAGTAGGATTCGTTTTTCTGAGACTTGAACCCAGGATCCTTTAATACTTGACTTTTGATTTCGTATTAAATTATCGCCTCATCTAAAATCTTCCATCATTCGAGATGAGTTTTTATATTTATTTATTGTATTATCTCTTGACCAGCTTGCATGAATACTTATTTCTTTCCATATTCATGAAAATTTTGCAGTGCTTGCTTCATGGTTCCGGCTTAAGTACCCACACGTTGCTGTCGGTGCTTTAGCCTCATCAGCTCCTATTCTTTACTTCGATGACATTACTCCACAAAATGGATATTACTCTATTGTCACTGAGGATTTCAAAGTATATATGTAAAAAGTTTTTTTATTTTATGTTATTATTATTATTATTTTATTATTTTCTGTTTCTCTTTTTGGTTGCAAATGTTTAGAGTTTCTGAAATGCATTTTTGGTGGTATTGCAGAAAGCCAGTATGAGCTGTTACCAAACTATACGAAAATCGTGGTCTGAAATTGACAAAGTCGCTTCCAAGCACAATGGTCTCTCCATTCTGAGTCAGAGATTCAATACTTGCTCGTAATCCTTTTAATCTCTTCCATTATTCGTTTTTCGTTCGTGAAAATAGTTTTTTGCAAAAATATTAGAGATTTTGTTTCTTGATCTTGATCGTGAAAACAGCTTTTTGTAAAAATATTAAAAATTATGTTTCTTGACGGTGAAAATAGTTTCTTGTAAAAATATAAGAAAATCTTTTTTTTTTATTTTTTTATTTGTTATAAACATGGAAATAGTTTCTTAAAAAATGCAAGATATGTAAGTTTACATATAATACACTATAATATGACTTCGACCCTTTTTCTGAACTCACAACGAGAACTTCGTGCACTACACTACATTTTTAGTTTTGTATTACTTAATTATTCTCGTCCTTTATTGTAAAGATAAACATGCAATATCATATCACACATTAATTAATCCCAAAAATTTCTTTCTCCCTCCTTTAGGCAATTAAACAGTTCTTCTGTGCTGAAAGATTTCTTGGTCTCAGTGTACTCTTATGCTGCTCAATACAATGTTCCACCAGTGACTATGGTTTGCGGTGGAATTGATGGAGCCCCCAAAAAAAGTGATATTCTTGGTCGCATATTTGCTGGTATTGTTGCTTACTTTGGAAACAAAACGTGCATTGATCCAAATTATTACAATTATCCCAGTGAAACAATCATTGGATGGAATTGGCAAGTAAGTTATATAATGTATATATAATAGGGCAAATTTCATTACTAGTCGTCAACTAGTATAATTACTCAAATTCTCAAAATAGTTTCAGATTATTTAAAAGTCATATTATGAGAGCTCAACGTTTACTATAAGTGTTCAAAATAGTCTCTATTGCTATCTTTCGAGTAATGCACGACAGAAATGGTCATGTGATCATGCACGTGCCATTTTTGGTAATTAACTTGAAAATTTGAGTATAAATTAAAGATCAATTTGAAAATTTGGATGATGATTTTTGTGAATATAATAAATTTCCAAACTATTTAGCACTATCATCTCTTCGTTATCAATGGTGATTGATCATTCTGAGAGTTCCGTCAATTGAGTTTTAGTTAACTAATAACTCGTCAATTTTCACAACACTTGCTTTTCCTGAATTATCTATCTTTAGAAGTAGGTTCCATATCAAGTCTTGAATTAATCATTTTATACACTAACATTATGCTTAATTAACTCATTTTTTTTAACAGGTGAAGCATATATATTTGAATATTATGAATATTGTGAAAATAATTTCTTTTTGTTTAAAGACTTGTAGTGAAATGGTCATACCCATTGGTCGCGGTAGCAATGATACCATGTTTCCACCAGAACCTTTCATTATGTCCGAATTCAATGATTTATGCAAGAGCTTATATGGTGTTCCACCTCGACCTCATTGGGTGACAACTTACTATGGAGGCCATGTATGTTACTCCACTCATCTTACATGCATGTTTTTAATATGTATTAATATTTTTCAAGTATTACAATGGCATTTCAATCATTTATTTTAATTTTAAACTTTAAAAATAAGAGGAAAAGTAAAATATCGGATATTTTGAATGAAATGAATAGCTGAAATGAAATATTGAAATGTTAGAATAACATCAGTTAGCTAGGAAAGGATCGTAATTTCATTACTGTCGAGGTTGAAAATCTCACAGTTAGATTCGGAAGCTGCTTTGGCCGAGCTGGACTCCTTCGATCCGACTCCGAGCTAAACTTTCCTGGTCGGCTGTAGGTCCTGCACAAGGAAGACAAGGTAAAGGCGGGGTGACGACCCGGATTTTCCCCTCAGGCGCGCGAATGATTAATATGTCCGAGCTGGCAAAGTAGTTTAGAGCAATTAATAACGAGAGAGCGTAAATGAGGAGGGTTGAGCTCTATTTATACTAAGTTTAGGTCTGACAGCATTTAATGCGACGCAGCTTTATGTCCCATCAGTGCTTTATGTCCCATCGGAACAGCTGGAACTTAGGTCGGGGTTAACGGGGTCGGGTCAGTCATCTGGGGTTGATCATTGGGCTGAGCGAGCTGCTGATGGAGCGCGGATTGGCCCATCTCTGATCAGGTCGGCTAATTTAGCTCAGCTCGGGAACCCCTCGTCAATTCCCCCCCCCAGTCGAGATCGAGTGGGCGAGATCTAGAGGTAGAAGCTAATCCCGAGCTGCAGGTATCCGACCCCGATAGAGTAGGGATGGCCACGTCAGCAGTGCATGCCCAACGGATGGCTGCCACGCCACCTGGCGGTTCTGACGAGACGCGACGTTTGGTCTTCCCGAGGCGAATTTCACGGGCGCCTATAAATAGGGCCACCTCCTCCGAGATTCACTGCATACTTCACTTTATATTTCTCGAGGAATTTAGGTCGGACGCAAGAGTGGTCGGACGCAACTAGCTCGGAAAGAATATTCTCGGGATTCTTCAGCTCGGACCAGAATAGTCGGCCGCACTCCGCAGTTCGAGAGCATTAGGTACGTCCCGACTCCCTTTAGTCATTCCTGTACATTTGTATTTGCTGTAGACAGGATGGGGAGGTCGGAATCAGAAGATTCTCAGGCAATGGATGTAAGGTCTTACGGCGGAGATGAAAGTCCGCCGAGCTCGGCATCTACCTCGAACAGGATCCGTGGCGGAGAGAGCACCAGCTCGTCCTCAGGGCCGGCTCAGAGATCCAATCGCGAGGAGAGTGACGACGACTGCCAAGTTATTGGGGTTAGACTGGTGCGAGAAGAGGCAGAAGAGGACCCTATGGCCGACCTGGGAGAATTCGATGCCGGGGAGGATGAGGAGCCGCTGAACCGACTGGAGGGCATCGAGATACCGCAAGAGTTCTTAGCCGGGGTGTCTGTCACCGAGCCGATCGAGGCTGTACCAGTCAGTGCTGTTCGACCTCGGAGCTCGGCTTCAGCCAGTGCTTCTTCAATTCGAGGGAAGAGGATTGAGCAGTTGTTTGCCTGCTGCAAGCGCGAGTGCCATTCTACAGTGCAGATGGCGAACGCAAGACTGAGGAACTGGTCGGTTGACTGGCATCACAAGTTGAAAGTTCCAGGTCGGCAAGAAGCGGCGTGTTACCCCCCAGCCAACCACTACACCATATATGATCTGGCCTTCGACGTCATCCAGCTCCCCCTCCCTGGTTTCATCGTTGGAATCCTGAACCATTTCGAGCTCAGCCCGGGTCAGATGTCACCGAACGGTTGGGCCATAATGGTGGCTTTCTACGTGTTCTGTTTGGAGAAGGGAGTGGAGCCGACCTTGCATCGATTCAGGCATTTCTTTGTATGTAAGCCCAATCCGAAGCAACCGGGGTGCTTCCACTTCGCAGCTCGGGTCGGCCACTCCATATTCACCAAGTGGCACTCATCTAACAAGGGCTGGCATAATGATTACTATTGGGTGGAGTCGTCTGTGAATCCTGGATGTAGGTTGGACTGGCTCCCGAGCCTGAGGAAAACTGTCAATGATGATCCTAAACTCTCGAAGGAGGAGCGTGGAGAAGTTGCAGTGCTCAGGCCCGCGCCCGGGATGCTGATAAACATTGACAGTGTGCTGAAATGGGAGCGAATCTGGGATTCTAAGTTATTTGGTCGGGAGCCCGACCTCTCAAAGGATCATCCCCACCTGATTCCCGACCCGGAAGGAGATGACGGGGCCGGCTCGGAAGAGGGTCAGTTTGCAGGATTGGCGTCCGACCTCCCGTCCCGTCTTATTAACTTCGCTTTAGCTGGGTCTTCGATTCACTTTTGATTTCCTTTGCTCTTTACCTTTGCAGATATGGCGGATATGAGGAAGCTCGCGTACACCCAGGTGCGGTCAGGACCGGGCGGCACTGGACAAGGCCAGAGGCAACGCCACAGCGGCCAAGGGCGTGAGGTCGGTCCCGAGGTCTCCTCAAAAGGGGCTTCGGGGTCCCCATTGCCGAAGAAATCTGGGTCGGGCGTAACGATCCCGGAGCGCTCATCCCCCCGATCTGAGAACAGAAAGCGGCCTCGGCCCGGGCACTCTGGGAAGGGTAAGGGCACGGAGTTCAGCCCTCCCGACCAGCACATTATTGAGGCGTCCAAGGTCGACCGCGACCCCAAACTGGCGACGGTCCCAGCCGAGCAACTCTCGCTGGACTTGAGGACGGCTATTGTTACGGTAAGTCCTTAACCATCTTATGTAAAGGTCGCATTCTTTAGCTCGGCTAATTGCTTTACCCTCTGCTGAACAGGCCGAATCTCACATCCTCTCTGCCCCCAGCTTCTTAATCAAGGCCCAAACTCACTGTGTTGAGCTCGAGCAACGGTATGTGGACGCCCGAGCCGAGCTTGAAACAGTGAGAGAGGAGGCTGCTCAGAGGCAGAGAGTTGACACAGCGGAGGTCGAGCGCTTGAGGAATGAGCTGGACCTGGAGAAGGGCCGTCGCGAAGCCGCGGCCAAGGACGTCGATCGCTATAAGCGAGAGAAACGGGAGTCAGAGGCAAAGTTCAAGGAGTTGGCGGAGCGGGTCGGCGTCCACGGGGAGAAGGCGGTGGAGGCCTTCAAAACCAGCGACGCGGCGGTGGACTGGTTGGCCACGGAAGGCGGGGCCATGGCAAAGTACGCGGAAATGGAGTTCTACTTCCGGGGTCAAGTTTCGGCTCGGGAGAGAGCGAAGACTTTCTTTCCACCCTCCAAGAACGACTACATCGAGATCTTGGAGGTCCCGCCGCCAGAATTCTGGGAGATCCCCGAGCTTCCCTCCGACCTGATATCCCAGGCCAAGGAGGTTTCTGAGTTTGTCCAGAAGGGCCTGGACCAGGTTGGGGATGAAGCTGAGGCCACCACCTCCGCTGTCGCGCCAAAATAGAATTAGCAACGCCTCCCTAGTAGGGCTATTGTAATCTTGCCCGAGCTGGGCCTTTGTAATCATTTTCCGGTTTTTAATGAAATATTTATTTTGGCTTTATTTGCGTTTCAATTGTGTTCGTACACGCGTACTTTTTTCTCCGCAAATTTTCCTCAAGTTAGTGGGGTCGGACCAATTTCAATGGACCATACAAACTTAGGAGTAATAACCCGAGCTGGACGCGACTGATGTTTTAACATCCTAATCCGAGCTGGTATAATAGGGGCAACTCATAACGGTTACCGATTCGAACTCATCAGTTCGTTATAAAATGGGTCAAACTAATGTTGACAAGTATTGAGCTCGAGTTTTGTCCCAAGCTAATACACCGACCTGAGGCCGGAATGAACCGAGTTGGAACTTAATCCGAACTGGCAAAACTAACCAAATTGTTATTGATTATGCCCGAGCTGGAACTTTATCCGAGCTGGTTTACTTTATCGTTTGCTCGTGATTAAGCGTGGCCACCGCGTTAATCCGAGTTCGAGTAATTTTGTAGTTGTAGCATTTGCACCCGGGTCGGGCATTGCAATGGTTTGTGTACTCGTTCCCAAGTCGGGAATTGCACTAGTTTACAAGATCACATTGTATTGAATTTGTACAAGTAATGTTTCGGCCCGGGGCCTTTATAAAATACTTTGGCTCGGGGCCGTTTACAAAATATTACGGCTCGGGGCCGTTGACAAAATATTCCGGCTCGGGGCCGTTTTTAGACAAAATACCGTTTCAAATGTTCTGAATGCCATGCATTTTTTAACAGTTTTTCGTTCTTGTCTCGAAGGTAGAAGGTCCCGGGTCGGACTTCTTTTATGACCTCGTAGGGTCCCTCCCAGGTCGGGGAAAGCTTGTTAGTGGAGCGCGGCAAAAAGATGGCCTTCCTGAGTACGAGGTCGCCGACCTTAATAGGCTTAGGCTTGACCTGCTTGGAAAAGGCTCTTTTCATTGCAGCTTTGCTGGCCAGCATTCTGATTTGAGCTTTAGCTCGGAGCTCTTCAGCGAGGTCGAGCTCTTCACGGATTCGTGCTCCGTTTATTTCTGGGTCATGGTGGAGGGTTCTACTGGTTGGAGACCCGATCTCCACTGGCAGCACGGCTTGAGTGCCGAAGGTCAGTTCGAAGGGCGATTCTCCCGTCGCCGAGCTGATATTGGTCCGCTGAGCCCACATCACTTCTGGGAGAATTGATGCCCATTGGCCCCCTGCTTCCTCCAGCTTGGTTTTCAGACCCTGCAAAATGATTTGGTTAGTTCTCTCAACTTGGCCATTACTTTGAGGGTGAGCAACAGACGAGAATCTGAGGTCGATTCCAATCTCAGCACATTTGCCTCGAAAGTATGCACTGTCGAATTGCTTGCCGTGGTCGGTGACAATGACCTTTGGTACCCCAAATCGGCATATGATATTTTTCCATACGAAATCCCAAGCTGCCTTTTCTGTTATTCTGGCAACACCTTCAGCCTCGGGCCATTTAGTGAAGTAGTCTACGGCCACGAAGGCGTGTTTCTTTTGGCCAAGACTGGCCGGCAAGGGGCCGATGATGTCTAGACCCCACTGATAGAATGGCCAAGGGCTTATCATCACTGTGAGGTCTACAGCAGGCTTCCGCTGCACGTTGGCGAACCTCTGGCAGGTGTCGCACTTTTTTACATACTCTTTGGCATCTTGCTCTAAGGTTGGCCAAAAATAGCCGTACCTTAACGCCTTCCGAGCTAGAGCTTTACCC
The DNA here is from genome assembly GCA_037974665.1 of Ehretia macrophylla. Lineage (NCBI taxonomy): Eukaryota > Viridiplantae > Streptophyta > Magnoliopsida > Boraginales > Ehretiaceae > Ehretia > Ehretia macrophylla. The sequence goes on along the minus strand of CM075782.1, from coordinate 36,708,296 downwards.
CCCAAGTGGTTTCCACACACCCCTTCATGAATCTCCCGGAGTACATAGTTTCCTTCCTCGGGTGCAACGCATTTCAAAAGAGGCCAAGTGTAGGCTCTTTTGTAGAGCTGCCCGGCAATTATGACAAACCTTGAGGCCTGCTTCATGAGTTTCCGAGCAGCTTTTTCATCCTCCGGGGTCATACCCCCCTCCAAATAGTCCAGGATTGGTTTGGTCCAATCTGGATTTAAGTTGAGCTCGGCTACCGCTCGTATCCCCAACTGGATACTAGGTTCAGATACTTCTTCCACGTGGACAAGGGTAGGTCGGCTTTCGCCCAAGGCTAGCCTGGATAAGGCGTCAGCCTTCATGTTCTCTTCCCTGGGAATCTGCTGTATCGTGAACCTTCTGAGTGTTGAGGTCAAATCCTTAACTCTGTTGAGGTAGGCTAGCATAGCACTGTCCTTGGCTTCGAACTCCCCAGATATCTGACTTGCAACCAACTGAGAATCGGTGCTTAGGTCGATTGTCTGTGCCCCGAGCTGAGCAGCAATTTTCAGCCCTGCAATCACCGCTTCATACTCTGCTTCATTGTTGGACGCCGAGAAGGCGAATTTGAGGGAGTACTGGTGCTCATGCCGGTTTGGGTCGAGGATGACCACCCCAGCTCCGCTCCCAGACTTCCCTGAGGCCCCATCCACATGGACCTTCCACACGTCCTCCGGGTCGTACTCTGCTCGGCCAGTGCACTCTACGACAAAGTCAGCAATGGCTTGGGCTTTGATGGCTGTCCTGGGCTGGTAGGTGATGTCGAATTGACTCAACTCAACTGCCCATTTCAGTAGCCTGCCCGACGCCTCTGGCTTGTGCATGATGGATTTGAGCGGAGCATCAGTCATGACTTTAATCGGATGAGCATCAAAGTAGGGTTTCAACTTTCTAGCCGCCGTGATGAGCGCGAGGGCGAGTTTTTCCAAGGAGGAGTATCTCACCTCGGCTCCCTGCAAGGTTTTACTAACGTAGTAGACCGGCTTCTGCTCCTTGCCTTCTTCTCGGACTAGCGCCGCCGCCACCGCTGTTCCCGAGCATGCCAAGTATACTACCAGCTCCTCCCCCACCTCAGGTCGGGATAATAGAGGTGGCGAGGCTAAGTACCTTTTCAGCTCCTGGAAGGCGTTTTGGCATTCCTCAGTCCATTCAAAGTTCTTAGGGTTCCTCAATATTTTGAATAGGGGAGCGCACTTGTCAGCCGACCTGGACATGAATCTGCTCAGCGCCGCGACTTTCCCTGCCAACACCTGGACGTCCTTCACGCAGGTCGGGGGCACTAGGTCTAGTATCGCCTGGACTTTCTCCGGGTTGGCTTCTATTCCGCGGGCTGTTACCATGAAGCCCAGGAACTTGCCTGCCTTGACGCCGAATGCGCACTTTTCCGGGTTCAATTTTATCCCAAAGTGCTCCATTACGGCGAAGGCCTCAGCCAGGTCGGTTACATGGTCTTCCGCCCTCCTGCTCTTGACCAACATGTCATCTACATAGATCTCCATATTCCGGCCAATCTGGTTCTTGAAGACCTTGTTCACCATCCGAGTGTAGGTGGCTCCAGCATTCTTGAGGCCAAAAGGCATGACCTCATAGTAGTAGAGTCCTTTATCGGTGGTGAAGGCGGTCTTTTCTTTGTCCCCGGGAGCCATCTTGATTTGATTATAACCTTTGAAGGCATCCATGAAGGAGAGCAGCTCGAACCCGGAGGTGGCGTCCACCATTTGGTCAATCCGCGGCAGGGGGAAGCAATCCTTGGGGCAAGCTTTGTTGAGGTCGGTAAAATCAATACATAGTCTCCATCCACCAGAAGACTTCGTCACCAGCACCACATTGGACAGCCAAGTTGGGTATTGTATTTCCTTTATGTGGTCGGCGTCCACCAACTTGTCCACTTCTTCCGCTATGATTTGTTGCTTATCATAATGAAAGTGCCGACGCTTTTGTTTTACTGGATAGTGATTTGGGTCGGCATTCAGGTGATGCTCGATTACACTCGGGTCAATTCCTGTCATGTCAGAAGCAGACCAGGCAAATACATGCTCATTCTTTAAAAGGAATTGGCTTATACCTTTCTTGAGATTGGCAGATAGCTCGCACCCGATCTTTGCTCTCTTTGCTTCGTCAGAGAGCTCCACCTCCTGGAGGTCCTCAGCCGGGCTTCCCCTCTTAGCGTCTCTCTTTTCCTCGGGGATTTGATATTTGGGTCGGAGTGAGTTTTCATAACACTCCCGGGCTGAGAGCTGGGCTCCGCGAATGGTTGCTATCCCAGACGGGGTCGGGAACTTCAGGGCCTGGTGGTACGTTGAGGGGACAGCCCTGAAGTGATTAAGCGCCACCCGACCTAAGATCCCGTTGTAGGTGGAGCTACAATTCATTACAATGAAGTTGGCCTGCATCGACACCCACTTATCCCCATCCTCCAACTTCAGCGGGAGGTTGATGACTCCTTCGGCTCGGTGGGACTGCCCGGTGAAACCTGCTAAAGTACCACGCAATGGCCTGAGTCGGTTCCTGTCCAACCCCATTTGCTCAAAAGCACTGAGGAACAAGACTTCTGCCGAGCTCCCGGTGTCCACCATCAGCCTTTTGACGGTGAAGTTGGCTATCTCTGCGCTGATCACCAGGGGGTCGTCATGAGGCAATATGACCCCCTCCAAGTCTTCTGAGGAAAAGGTGATCCCTTGCATCCCCGGGGCCGGTCCCTTCGTTGGTCCATATTCTCTCCCTGCGCGAACATAACCTTTTCTGCCTGCCGAGGTCTCACCCCCTGACGCTAGCCCTCCCGCTATGGTTTCAATCACAGCCAGACGTCCGCCCCCAACCTGGCGCCTGGGCGGACTCCTCTCCCTATCCCTTTGCTCCGGATTTCGGGTCGGCTGTTGATCTATATACCTCCGGAGGTGGCCTCGGGCAATCAGTGCCTCGATCTCCTGCTTCAAGTCTTTACACTCTTCGGTGGTATGGCCGTAGTCCATGTGGTAGCGGCAATATTTGGTCTTATTGCGCTTATCAGGCCGGCCTTTCATTCTCGTTGCCGGAGGCAGGTGGTTTTGGTGCTGGATCTCCATCAGGATCTGCTCCCTCGAGGTGTTGAGGGGAGTGAACATCGTGAACCGTGGGTTCGGCTTCGGCTGCTGGGGCTGCTTGCCTCGGTCATTCTGGGCTTTGGCCCCAGGTTGGGCTCGGGAGGCCTCTCCTTTCTTCCCAGCCTCCTTCTCCTTGTCATCATCCCTTTTCGCCTGGTGGATTTCCTCCGAGTGTATGTACCCTTCTGCTCGTACCATCAGCTCGGACACAGTATCCACAGGATCAATTGCTAAGGAAGACGTGAGTGGGCCCGACCTAAGCCCACTCTGGTAAGCCATCAGAGCCATGGAGTCCTCCAGGTTCGGAATTCGGAGGGACTCCTCGTTAAATCTGGCCGTGTAAGCCCTCAAGCTTTCCCCTCGATGCTGCTTCACCAACAGCAATGTTGAAGTATGACGAGTGGCGCGGCGGCTTCCCGCGAAGCGAGACAGGAATGCCTCAGCCAGCTGGTGGAAACTTGCAATTGAACCTGGACGAAGTTTTTGGAACCAATCCAAGGCATTGCCAACCAAGGTGGTCGGGAACGTCTTCGCCTTCATGAGATCTGGCATATCATGCAGAGTCATGTGGTGGTCAAAATTGAGCAGGTGGCTGGCTGGGTCTCCGTCTCCATTGTAAACGGCCAGGTTGGGCATGCGATTGCCGGTGGGTAGGGGCGTGGCCAATACCTCGGGAGAGAGTGGGCTTACACCGAGTTGGTTGATGACCTTAGCTATGGCAGCCGCGGTCTTTGCTTGCTCGGGGTCGGCTTGAACCGCCCTTTTGCCTCTCTCCGGGTCGGACCTTGGTGTTGGCTCGTAGAAGCCCTCCTCTTCCTGCGTCCGTTTTCGTCTAGACTCCGGGATGTGGAACTGGGGGCGCGATGGCCGCGGCGCGGCCTCTTGCGGTGCCAAGGGGCCCTCAGCCAGCCGGGCCACCTGCTCCTTAAGTTCTTCGAACATCCTGAGCATCATCCTTATCTCCGGTGATAGGTTGGAGTTTGGGTCTCCTTCTGCTGCGGGGTTGGTTTGAGTGGCTAAGTGTATGCGTTGGCTCGTTCCAACGTCGGCTTGGGTTAGGTTTTGGCTGGGCGCCCGTGTGGCTTCGAGGTCCCCTTCCAGGTTGGGCGAATCCTCTGCCGGTATGTTGTGGCTTCTAGTTTGCACCATAATGGCTTCTCAATGAGTGGTGAAGAGAGTTATAGAAGAACTCGTCGTTTCCCACAGACGGCGCCAAACTGTCGAGGTTGAAAATCTCACAGTTAGATTCGGAAGCTGCTTTGGCCGAGCTGGACTCCTTCGATCCGACTCCGAGCTAAACTTTCCTGGTCGGCTGTAGGTCCTGCACAAGGAAGACAAGGAAAAGGCGGGGTGACGACCCGGATTTTCCCCTCAGGCGCGCGAATGATTAATATGTCCGAGCTGGAAAAGTAGTTTAGAGCAATTAATAACGAGAGAGCGTAAATGAGGAGGGTTGAGCTCTATTTATACTAAGTTTAGGTCTGACAGCATTTAATGCGACGCAGCTTTATGTCCCATCAGTGCTTTATGTCCCATCGGAACAGCTGGAACTTAGGTCGGGGTTAACGGGGTCGGGTCAGTCATCTGGGGTTGATCATTGGGCTGAGCGAGCTGCTGATGGAGCGCGGATTGGCCCATCTCTGATCAGGTCGGCTAATTTAGCTCAGCTCGGGAACCCCTCGTCAATTACAATTGTATATATAATGCATTTACATTAATATTTTATTACACAAAATTGCAGGATATAAAACTGATTCTTCATCGATTTGCTAGCAACATCATCTTCTCCAATGGCCTACGAGATCCATATAGTAGTGGCGGGTATTTGAAATGTTATCTTGGTTCTCAAATATTTATTATGTGGGATAATATTTATTATTCTTATTTTATATTTTGCGTCTCTTGATTGTAGGGTCTTAAAGGACATATCAAACAGTCTCCTAGCAGTCTATACAGTCAAAGGTGCGTAGTCGGACTCTTAAGCCCAAAACTCTAAGAGACCGTGGTCAATATACTCATTGGGTTGTGGAATTGTACTCTCTACTGATCTCATAAACTATTTTAAAATATCATCACATTTTAAGTCTATAAATTAAATAATTTTGCTCTCGCTTAACCTCACATCTACATTTTTTTATTTTTTATTTTTGGAGACTACTTAATCGGCCCCACTAACAAAATATTCTGAATATATCCCTTCTAATAGACACAAGCTCACTCTACCAAACCTAAAAGTCAAATTTATGTATATATATTTCAGATAACTAAAAACAATATGATCACAAGTAAATCTCCATTGTTTTATTAGTACTAATATAAGCCGTGAAATTTTGCAGGCACTCATTGCTTAGACATACTTCCATCAAGGAAAAGTGATCCGCAATGGTTGGTCATGCAACGGAAGATTGAGGTTGATATCATTGAAGGATGGATAGCCAAATATTATGCTGATCTTTTAGCCTCCAAAAAAGGCTGAAAAAAATTGCAGTGACTTCTCATCCACTTTCATAGTGATTGTGGGGAAAGTTCGAAAGAAGGGTCTTGCCATTTGCCTTTTCACTCGTGGGGTCTTTAACATAATTCGATCCACTATGATCTTAGAATTTATACCACCTTAGAATGTGAAGCTTGCCGTTTGCCGATAGTGCTTGCCAATAATCATTCAACATGTACACTTCTCATCACTCAAGCAAAGCCTTTGAAGGCATACATTGAATTTCATAGGAGGTGAGAATAAGCGTAAAGGAGGAGCAAATTAAGATTTTGGGATTGATAAGGGATGTTAATGTAATCGTAGTGTAATATATCTTACGCAATTTCGTATCATATATTAGGCAATCGTGTACTTATAGTTTAGACAATAATTCTGTATTAAATTAGTTACCATGTTTAACTAGCTTGGCCAACAAGGCATTGTCATATATATAGCTTGTCTATGTAATTATACCATTGATATATCAATATGCAGAGAATATTCCTCTCAATTCTCTCTCGTTAACTTGGCATCACAGCCACCGTTGATGGTGGTTCTTAAATTTTTTTTTTCAGCCACCACGCCTTGTTTCCCAATTACTCGTGCACCAAATTTCCTCTTCAATCACTCTCTGACAGCAGCTAAAACGAAACAACACCTATCGTATCATATATCAAAACAAAGATCTCGAAGAGATCTTTCTTCCGCCACAAAAATCAGTCTGATCCGATGTTGCACGCACCTCCACGAGCGCTTGAAGGTTCTGCCTACTAATTCGAAAAAAAAAAAACCCTTCCCAGAGTTTTTCAACGTTCCAATGAGGGATAAATACCTGACTTGGTGTGCAATACCAAATATACTCTTGGACAGCATGGAGTTGGTCGATGATCAGGGTAAGGCTAGGACGCCCAACCTAATTACTGTAGATGACTGACCTATCGATCATGCCCAGGACTTAGAACCTTTGGGTTTAAGTGAATTAGGACCTTAAGATTGTAGGTCGAGTATCCGTAAAATTTAAGGGAATATTCTCTAAAATAGTATAAATATTTTATTCATTCGCAGCAAAAGATAGCTCATTTACTCTCTAAATACTCCCGACTTAAATATTTTCATTTGAGTCATACAAATTACTAACTTGAAGATCGGAGTTGTCTCACGAGGATAGTCCGCCATTTGTTCACTACGGGTTAGTTCAGATCTAGACCTGAGATAGACGAGTAATGCTAGACATCACCCTTTTTTTATCACCCAATTATCACCTCCTAATTGGCTTTTGCCAACTAGATAAATTTATTTTATTATCTCTTATTTTGTTAATTTTTCTCTCTCTTAAATTTTCTTTTTTTTTCTTCTTAATGCTTCCAATCATCTCTTTCTCTCTCTTTTCTTTAATCCTACCAAATATTCACTCTTCTCTTTTACCATTCATTGCATTTTTTTTTTCAAATCTCTTCTCTTCTTGACGAATTCATAATTGCCAAATATGAAAAAAAAAGGGTGAAGTGCATCACACCCCCTTATACTTTAGCGAAAGTGCATAACACCCCCTTATACTTTAAAAACCCCTTGAACTAGTCCTTGTAGTTTTCCAAAAGTGCACAACAACTCCCTGCCATTAAAAAATCCGTTAAATTTAACGGAGAGTGTACTTCACATGCGTTAAGTGAGATTTTTATTAATTTTAACAAATTTATCTATTAAATAATTATAAGAATTGACCAAATTATCCTTTTTATAAAAAAACAAAAAATAAATAAATATAAAAATAGTCATCTTCCCCAAGACCCCTACATCCCCACCCCTCCCCCAAGCCCCGTCACACCCCCACCCCGTCAACACCGTCCCTATCCAGCTGTGTTGTGTGTGTGTGGTATATATGTACACGTGTGATTTTTTTTTTTGTGTGTATATATATATATATACATATGTAATTCACGAGATTACTGCTTAGATTTTGGCACAACGATGCTGGCTTAGAACAGGGACAAGAACCGATTCCACCATTTTAAGGGAGGAGAGTGTTCTTGCAACGACTATTGGTAGTTATGTGTTGACTATAAAACAATTGCATAAGGTCAGATTGATGATGATTTCTCTTCTGCAACTACAAAAGCGCACGATTGTAAAAGTTCACAGCTGCATTTTGTTGCTGCAATGACAGCATTCATCGAAATCCTATGAAGTCCTGCATTCTCCAACTCATTCAATCCCAGCTATGGCGATGTCTCTCTACATTAATGGCCATGGATGCTGCAACATGAGCGATTCAGTCGCTTAAGCAGCGTGCGTATTTGCAAAATACACAAAAAATCAGTTGAGAAATTCAATTTATGTGTACGAATAAAACACTCTTAACCAACATCGATCAAATGCAGTAATTAAATGCCATATCCATTATAAATAGTACAGACACTGAATCTGCTAAGAATGAAGATATAAAGGTGTCCTGCGCTCTCTCATGAAAACATATTCACCTACCAAGTCAGTATGCAAGTGATTACAGGCCATTAGCAAGCTTTTATCTTGTATATGTGTGTGTATTTTTTATTTTTTATTTTGTATATATATATATATATTTCTTTTTCTTTTATTTTTTTAGTCTAAAAAAAGAGAAAAATGATAAATAAAAAAAAAAGAAATGATAAAAGATTGAGGGTATTTATGTCTTTTTTACAAAATCCGTTATATTTAACAGATTTTTTAACTGTAAGGGGGTGTTGTGCATTTTTTAAAATCACAAGGACTAGTTCCGGGAGTTTTTGAAGTATAAGGGGTTATTGTGCACTTTCACTAAAGTACAAGGGAGTCTGGTGCACTTCTGAAAAATAATATATCCTCATGAACAAAAAGAAACTCAAAGATGTATATACGTCTTAAAAATAACGTTTCATGTGACAAAAACTTAACCAATTCTCTCAATAAAAGCTTATTAAGCTTTGCTTTTGTTTTTGCATTTACCATCTTTTGACAAAGCAAAATAACAAATTATTTGTCTCAACACCACTCATTGACGAGCAAGTGTTTGAATAAATAATATTCTGACATCCATAAGTCGCCCTTGATGTGCCTGGAAAAGCGCATGGCGAGGAAGCCATTCTTTTTTATTATAGGATGCATAAATTTTAAAAAATAGTAAAAAGAAGCAATAAATATCAAGGCAATTTCTAAAATTAGAAGTACATATGTTGATGTAGGAGTTTCTTTATAAAAGTTCCTTAGGATATTCGGATATAACTTGATAGAGTCTGATACATCATTTAAATTCTTTACCTGTAAGACGTGAAAGTTGCACAGACTTATTAAGATACGTTTCTAATGGTGCTTGTTGAATTGTGTATTATAAGTATATCTTTAACTGCTCTCAGTCATTATTTTTTTTCTTGTTCGAGTTGCTAATGAACAGAACAATGGCTTTATTTATGCCAAAGTTTTAAAGTGCACATCTGATTAAATAAAAGATTAGAAAGAAAGATAAGATAGAAAATATTAATTAACGGAGAGAGAAAAGGAAAATTAAGAGAGATAAATTAATAAAAAAAGATAGAGAAATAAAATATTTATCTAGTTGGCATGCCAATTAGGATTGCCAACTAGGAGGTGATAATTAGGTAATGAAAACAAAGTGATGTCTACCATTACTCTAAGGGATAAATACCCAACTTGGTGTGCAATACCAAATATACTCTTGGACAACATGGAGTTGGTCGATGATCAGGGTAAGGTTAGGACTCCCAACCTAATTACTGTAGATGACCGACCTATCGATCATCCCCAGGACTTAGAACCTTTGGGTATAAGTGAATTAAGACCTCAAGATTGTAGGTCGGGTATCCATAAAATTCAGGCGAATATTCTCCAAAATAGTATAAATATTTCATTCATTCGTAGCAAAAGGTAGCTCAATTACTCTCTAAATACTCCCGACTTAAATATTTTTATTTGAGTCATACAAATTATTGACTTGAAGATCGGAGTTGTCTCACGAGGATAGTTCGCCATTTGTTCACTACAGGTTAGTTCAGATCTAGACCCGAGGTGGACGAGTTAGTTCAGACCCGTACCCGAGAACATAAGAATCAAGTTTTAACCTTAATAGGGATAATAAAAGATTTGAATTCTAACCCGTTAGTTTAGCAGTGAAATGTTTGATTTGAGTTTTGACTCAAAGTTTATGCCCAAATCAAAGTTCATGAGACAAAAAGAAGTTCATTCCAATTAAAGTAGGATTAGGATGAAGTTCCTATAAATAGAACATTTTAACTTAGTTACCACAGAGTCAAAGAAGGTTTTCTTATCCAGAAAGATACAATTAGTATTACAAGTTTCATGCTTTTGTTAGAAAAAATTAATTGTGCAAAAGTTTAGGCTTTTTCTTGCATAAAGTTATGTGAGCGAAAATTTAGATTTTTTCATCCAAATAGTCATTAAATTGTAATAATTATTGAGTAATAGTGGATTATCCCAAATGTGGAATCGTGAATAAGGACAACTAATTAGAACAATGCAGTGAAACTTCATGTGGCTGTTAACTGTAACATAATGCCGAATGTTGACTAGATCCTCTGTTTGGAGGACTTAAGTCAGTAGTATCTATGTTTGGAAAATCAAGCCATACATGGATTAACAGGGGCCAATCGTGAATTTTTATCCAGTGAAAATTATAATTATATAATTTAACGTTTATATATAGATAATTTTTTTTCAATAAAGAATAAATTTATTTTTTAACAAAAAAATATCTTTAAAATATACACAATTTTTTTAAAAAAACAACTGTAATTCACTCGCTAATAAATCTACTCTTGAAATCAGTGAGGGTTAGGCATCCTCAATGGAGTCTCTAAAAAGCAATGATTGCTGTTTTTAGAGACTCCATTGATTAAAAATCAACACCAATGGGGGTTTTTAAAACACTATTTGATAGTTTTTGGTACAAAAATGATATCAATCAAACTTTGAGTCTCCAAAGTAGCACCTAATCTCCATTTTTTTAACAAATTTGTTGAAGAAAATTGAGACTATAGAAAAAGACAAAATGGAGTCTTTAAAAATGCACAATCTTCAACGAAAAAATAAAAAGTCATATCTGAAAAAAAAAATTGACAAATCTAACAAAAGAGCCGTTTGATTTGTTTGAAATCTGAAAAAAAAAAAAATTACCATTGAAAAATTTCTATATATGCAACAAAAAAATATTGCCATCAACAGATTCAACACCATATTTAACAAAAAGGGCCTCACAGATTCAAAACAAAAAAACACAACATATTGACTACCTCTTTTTTCAACAACAGTAAAAAAAAAAAAATATTCACAGAACAAAAAAAAAACAGTGTGGTGGTGATTTCGGTGGTGGTGGGGTGGCACGGGAGAAGGGGGTGGGGTGGGGGAAGTGGGGAAGCAGGGGTGGAGGATGAGGGTGGTGAGGGAAGCGAGAATTCACAAAAAAAAAAAAAATTACAACGGGGGTGGAGACTATGGGGGCAGCGGGGAAGGGAATGGGAGCTGCGGGGAAGGGGGGTGGCTGCAGTGGGGGCAGCGGGGAAGGGAGGTGGGGGCGGGAAAGGGAAAGGGAAAGGGAAAGGGAAAGGGTGGGGTGGGGGGTGAGCGACTGTTGTTTGTGTTTTGACGGGGAAAGGGGGCTTTTATATTTAGGGTTAATTTTTTTTTTTGTAATTAAGTTTTATTTATATATTTATTTAGGGTTTTTTTAATTATGATTTTGTAATTAAGCTTTTTTAATTAGATTTTTTAATTAAGGTTTTTTATTTAGGGTTTTTTAATATACTTTTTTTTAATGAGGGTTTTGTATTTTATTTTATTTTATTATTTTTTTAGTTTAGTTTTTTTTGGTTTGGTATATTTTTTTAGTTTTTTTAGTTTTTGTAGTTTTTATATTTTATATTTTTTTAGTTTATGTTATTTTTTAATTGTAATTAAGGTTTTTTTTATAGTTGTAAATTTTAAAATTTTATTTGTTGTAATTTTATAAAAATAAATTTAATTAATTTACAAATTGAAAAAAATAAAGAAGAAGAAAAACAAATATAAATGTAACACACAAAAAAAAATTAATTAATGGGTTTTTTTAATTAGGGTTTTTAATTAAGATTTTTTTTACGTAGGGTTTTTTTAATTAAGGATTTTTAATTAGTTTTTTTTCATTCAATTATATAATTAAACGTAATCCTAATTTTATAGAGATCGTCACTGAGGATTTTTTTTTTTATCATGATCTCTAAATGGGTCTCTAAAATAGCTTTTTTTTTGTCTTAGTCTCTGAGCAGGTCTCTAAAATTGATCTTGGTCTCTTTATAGGTCTCTAAAATGATAGATAAAAACCCATTATAGAGACTCTATTGATGATAGCCTTATAGCCCGCCCCCACAACCAGGCTCCCCTTCCCTCCCCCCCCGCTTATGCCAACATAAACCGGCATGGATAGAAGGAGAAGGAATGCTACATGCTTTGTACTTCAGCAAAGACAGAAGTGGCAGCTGGACTTAAGTCTGTTTTGTTGGCTTATCCATTAAATTTGGTATGTGAACTTCTTAACAAGTAGACAGATATATTTGAAGGGAAAATTCCTGAACTACTGATGTCCGTTTCATGTTGCTAGAAAATGATGACCGTAATTTGAAATATTTTTTCGTAATAGATGGACTATCTATATAACAAGTAGACGAATTTGACTTCTCTACAATATACTTTTCCTTTTTAACCTAAACTAAGTCGACATACTCTTCTTTCTATCATTAACCCTTCTCTTTTCAAAGGGCGATCCCAAATCTGCTTGATTTTGGTGCATGTATTTAGCAATAAAATATAGGCCAAATGATCCAATGAATCAATTAATAGAAGCAAGAGATATGTTGTTTTTTATTAAGCCAAAACATATAATTTCTGGATTTTAATATTCATGATATGGGGTATATAAACACATAGTTGGAACTAACTTCGAGGCACAACATCAACATGGAACGTCAAAATATTTTAAAGCTCTCCAATTTTTTTTTTTTTTTTTAATAAAAAAAAAAGCTCTCCATGTTAAAATCTCTGAGGTTCTTATTGTTCCCTTTGCTTTTCTTAGACTTCTCAAACTTTACCTCAGCAGCACCATACAGCATTCCAAGGCTAAGTCCATTCCAGAAAACTATTATACAAACACCTCATCAAACCAAATCTGCATCTCTTTCAGATGATTTCAAAACATATTATTACACACAAACGTTGGATCACTTCAACAATGCACCTGGAAGCTATGCCACATTCAAACAAAAATATGTTGTCAACTCCAAATATTGGGGTGGTGCAAAGGCTAACTCACCAATCTTTGCTTATCTTGGTGCTGAACAGCCACTTGATGATCGTCTAATTTCAAACTTTATCGGATTTCTTACTGATAATGCACCTCGATTTAAGGTTCTTCAAGTCTACATAGACGTAGAATATTGATATCTTTAATGTGGGTGGTATGATACTATAATGATCCCACATCGAGATTTCAAGCTCAAAAGGGGTGGCTATTAAGTGTAATGGGTTCTCCCTTCTAACATACTAGTCTTTTGGATCGGAATCTCCCTTAGGCTTGAGTTGTTACCTTAGTATCTTCGCTTAGAGTGAACTCTATGGTTGGGAAACTATAGGTTGAATTAAGGTGGGATATGTTAGAAGATAAACTTGATTAGAATTATGACTCTATTAAATAATAAGTTATAGTTAGATTTAAATTAGTTTTTGACTAGATAGTTTTTCCTAGTAGGTAATGATTTCCTAGAACCATATCTTAATTGACATAGGATTTTTGTAAATCTATAAATAGCGGTCAGTTCTTTCAATTGTAGTCATACCAAATATTAGAGCAATAAAAAGTTTGTTTAGAGTCTCCATATTATTTTTCCTTCTTATTTCTCTCTACAATAAAATAGCATCTTCCATATTCCAACAAAGTGGTATTGAGAGCTAGGTAAAGATGATAGGGAATAGTATGTTTCATTTTCAATTTACTCGCCTCACTAAGGACAATTATGATAATTGGTCTATTCGTGTGAAGACTCTCCTTGGCTCACAAGATGCTTGGGAGATTGTAGAGAAAGGCTACGTAGAACCTAAAGAAGATGAAGTTTTGAGTCAAAATAAAAAATACGCATTGGTGAAAAATCGCAAGAAGGATCAACAAGCTCTCTCTATCATCCATCTATGTTTGGATGAACTATGTTCGAGAAAATCTCATGCGCGACTACTGCCAAACAAGCATGGGAAACTCTCCAAAAATCATGAAAAGGGTAGACAAGGTGAAAAAGGTTCTTTTACAAACTTTAAGATGTGAGTTTGAATCTCTCCATATGAATAAATAAAAACAAGACCGGAACATAAACCGGATCTAATTAAACGTAATCCTAATTTTTAAAATTTTATCTTTGTCAGAATTTATTTATTTTTTGGTTGAAATGTTCGTTAAAAAAAGTGACAATAATATAAAAATCAATTAATTAAAAAAAATTCACGCACGAGAAAAAATAATACATAATCAAATTACTATGTAAAATTAAAATTAGCACAATATAGAGACTCAATTTTATAGAGACCGTCACTAGGGATGCATTTTTTTATCTTGGTCTCTAAAATAATTTTTTTATCTTGATCTCTAAATCGGTCTCTAAAATTTTTCTTGATCTCTATATGGGTCTCTAAAATGGTGGATAGAGACCCAATATATATACTCTATTGAGAATAGCCTAATATAGTAAATGCTATCACATTTGGTAGCGCTAGAAAAATTCCAAAGAGATCGATATTGTGCATTATGATTTTTCATGTTCAAAATAACATACCGCAATTTTCATTCAAAATATAAAGATAAAATACACATTTGTACATTACCATCCGTCTCTATAAACACAAGATTCAAATTGAGTGAACAAATAAAAAATACTAATTTTGTGAAGGATCCTATAAAATATTCTATGGTTATATTACTAACATTACTAGTCTTCTGCTATCCTCAATGGAGTATGTATATTAGGTCTCTATTTATTATTTTAGAGACTCATATAGAGATTAAGAAAAATTTTAGAGACTCATTTAGAAACCAAGGTAAAAAAAATTATTTTAAAGACTCATTAAGAGACCAAGATAAAAAAAATATCCCCAGTGACGGCCTCGAACATTGTTGGTCAATTTTACATACTCCATTGAGTATCCCCAGTGACGGATAACATCGATAATAGACCTCTATTTTTTACCGTATTGTAAAATTGACCAATAATGTTCAAGGCCGAAATTTTGACCCATAGCAGAGTATAAGAGTCTTGCATCATCCATCTATAAAATTAATTTTGGTAATTGTTAAGTATTAAATACAATATACTTTATAAAACTAATAACATACTTTATAAATACAATATACAGTATTTAAAATTCATATTGTCAAAAGCATTTGTGCCACTCCTTGGTCTCATATTTATTTGAGCAACACATTTAGTAAATCTTATGCACTTCTGGTTTATCGGCGTCTATCAGGATTTAAGGCTTTTTGATATTCTCTTTTCAATTGGATTGAGGGAGGGGTGAAACTTTTTAAATTTTTGTACAATTCGATTCCACATTGTTACCGTTGTTTGGTTTCTCCTGATGAGAGGATTTTTACTAATCGCTATGTAAGCCCGGCCTAAAGTTCGATCTTCTTCATGCGTGAAATTGCAACCCCTCGAACTTCCTTCGGTATATTCCATAACTTCTAAAAAGTATAGAAAATGATAGGTAGGTTGATTTGTAATTAATTTTAATAATTACATAATTGAATGAAAAAAAAAACTAAAAAACTCAAAAAAACCTAAACTAAAAAACTAAAATAAAAAAAACAAAAAAAAAACTACAAATATTAAAAAGCTTTACCAAACCAGAAAAACTATACTAAAAAAATAAAATACAAAACCCTAATTAAAAAACCCTAATTAAAAAGGACCTTATTAAAAAACCATAATTAAAAAATCCTAATTAAAAAAACCTAATTAAAAATCCTAATTAAAAAAACCATAATTAAAAAACCTATTTAAAAAAGCCTACTTAAAAAACCCTATAATTTACAACTATAAAAATAAACCTTACAACTATAAAAAAAAAAAAAACCTAATTAAAAACCCTAATAAAAAAATATCATAATTAAAAAAAACCATAATTAAAAAAAACTCTAATTAAAAAAACCCTAATTACAACAAAAAAAAACCCCATTTCCCCTCCAAATACACATTAGCTGCCCCTCTTCCCAAACCTATTCTTGTTGCCCTCTTTCCCCGCTGCACCCATCCTTCCCCGCTGCACCCCCGTTTCCTTGCTACTCCCTTCCCCTTCCCCGTTGTACCATCCATTCCACTTTTACACCCCTCCTTTCCCCGCTTCCCCGTTGTACCCTGCCTTTCTCGCTGCCCCCTTTTCCCGATTGCACCCTCCCCAAACCCATTCCCACTGCCGAAACCACCCTCATCTGTCAATTTTTTTTTATATTGTGTGTTTACCATTTTGTTTTTTTTTTTTGTGTTGATGTTTGTTGAAAATGGTGATATTAGATGTTCTGATTTTTGTTGAAGATGGTGATGTTGGATATTCTTACATATTATTGGGACTCACATGTGTAACGCCCCGATCCTTCACGAGACCGGAATCCCAATCCAATACCCGATGTCACGAAAAATGAGGGAAACGGACAGAGTCTCCCCTGTTTATAGGACAATCCAAAACCTGTAAATAATATTTATAACCACAAAACTATGATCTAACTCCATTCATTCATCCCCTCCACCAAAACTATCTCATACAACAAACTTCTCAAGGCCATCCAAGCCTTGGATCCCAACATTGAAGACACACAAGCATGCATTCATTAACTGTTGAACGTCTATAATTAGAATTTCACTTATCATACCATTCTAATATTATCTAGTTTTCTTTCTTATAATTTAAGTCCGTCAACTAGTCAAACATGCAATCATGTAGCTACTAGACAATAAAGTAAAGATTACAAGTTATCACAACATTACAAGCCATTCATAACTATCAATACATTCTAAACTTAACTTTACAATTACAAAACTGAATTCAATGACAATCCACGTAAGCCAGCATAATCAATCACAAAACTCATGAGCCTTATTTTCTACCTCTGATAGCACTGATCCTAAAAGGTGTTAGAAATGAGAGTGAGTATACAACATGTATACTCAGTGAGGGAGGTGATACAGCATACCGGGAAATGCTTTCATGAAATGCACAAAGATAACACATAAATATCACAAATAAGCAAGCTATTGAAACAAGTAATTAAATACTTTATAAAAGGATACGGTTCAACTCCATGTCTTCAATCTCGAACCACGAATCACGGTCTTCAAGCAAATGCCGGAAAAACCCTTATTCCTCCAAAATGGGGTACTCCGGATGTACCCTGATCCTACGACCCATAATCTGCCGAGGTAGGTCTGTATGCCCCAACGAGGTGAACCATGCCTCTGGGGTAGGGGAATATGCCTCAGCGAGATAGGGACTGGGAAACCATGGTAGACGAGGGAGCACAGCAAGCCCGACGCCGCCCATGTTACTCGACATTACCATGCTCGAAAAGGTTGCGCAATCCTGAGTCAAGTCATGAGAGCCAAGATTTTCAAATATCACATAAGAGGGACAACAAAGTAGGCCACCCTCGCAAGTAGTTGCAATATGAGCATTATAACAATATAAGCAAGAAATAAGCATATTCACCCAATTCTTAACAAGGTACACATAAGTATAAGCAATTATATAAAATTCCACAATTTATGAACAATAACATAAACTAAAATGCACCAAAGAATGAAAACTCCCTCACCTTTATCAAGCCTCAAGATGTAAAAATGGCTTAGTTACTCCAACTTTCCTTAGATTAGCTTGAATATGAATACCCTAGTTTTCAGATAAGTATAACACTTTAACAATTGAATATAGAAGGTTTAACAACTATCTTTCACATCCAAGAATCTATATTACATACTTTATTTTATTGTAACTTAATTAAACACCATAGCTTTGTAATAATATAGAAGCATTTACATATATATAAAGTTAAGCTAACTATAACTAATCAAAATTGTACTTAACATATAAACTAAATGCCAACTGTACAAGTGGACTCAACTAGCATGCATTGGTTAACATCTTTACATTTAACTTACATTCTAATTAATTCTTCAAACATTCAATACAAGTTTTCAAGTGCAAAGTTAATACCGCAAGTTCAACTAGGACATTTTTCAATTCCTCTAACATAAACTTAATTTAATCAATTCGGTTATCTAGGCTATTGACCTCCAAACTATCTTATTTTTACGTATAACCGTAGCTTTTTGAGTGTAGTTAATTTTAGGTTCAAACGGTGCTCAATTCCGAGTTAAATTCCAAAATTTATGACCCTTACCGCGCAACATCACATAGCTGGGCAGAATCAGCGATTTTTGAGCTACATTTTGAAAATAATATGATCAGAGGGTTAAAACATTAGAATTAGCCTTAGTCTTAGAAATTAACATTTGCTCTAAACTGCCTAATCTAGCTTCTGTACAAATTTCATTCAATTATAAGCTCATTTACTATGTCAAAACTGCTCTAGAGGATGGCAATAGTGAACTGCCCAGATAGGGTATCCACACACACATGCACATTTCTTGCATTGAACTAACTATGAGCATTATACTAGCATGTGACACAATCCTACACTTCAGTTAGGACATTAAACAAACACCTTAGCTACTACTACAAAATCCATTCAAGTTTTACTAGTTGCAACTAAAATCACAACTAACATTTAAGATACAAGTAATACAATACCAAAAGTTTATTCTACAAGCTCTCTAACTATCATTTCATGTATTAGAAGCAATAAAACGATTAGAAATACAAAAACCCCAAAATTCGTAGGTTACTATTCACAAATACTATTCATCATCTTCCACATTTCACCTTTTGCAATAAATCCATAAACAAGCTTATAAACTACACAAATATAGTATCTACCACATGTAAACAGAATATTATACAAGACTGGAGCTTTACATGGGCCGAAATTAACAAATCAATAAAAATCAAAACATAGACATAAACTCGAAAATGTAATTTTAAGCTAACTCCCTTACCAAAAACGTGCAAGGAGGCTAGGAGAAGGCTTGGGAAAGCTCAAAACTACTTGGAGATGGCTTGGCTAGGCTTGGATTGCAAGTTTGCTTGAAGAATTTTCCTTATTTCCTTTCCTGATGCTTCAATGGGTTTGGGGGGTTTTGGGGTTCTTTTTTTTTTTTTTTTGTTAGCTATTAAGTTATATTTAGTTAGCATAAGTTATATACAATATAAGTGTAGGCAAATAAGTCCTCAAATGTTGCAAGACATGGTCAATTACTAGCTTAAAACTCAAATAAATGCTAGCTAATTATGAATTAAATGTTGCCTACTATTTTACTATTCATACGATACTAGAAATCATTTTCTAAACGCGCTCTCCAAAGAAGTAATGCACAAAATCTCACTTTTCTCATTCATTTTATACGCCATATGACCTAGGAAAAATATCAATTCGAGCAAATTAAACAGTGATTTTTCTTATGAATACATATTAAAACCAAAATAAAACACATTAAAATGCGCAAAGAAATATGCAACAATTATTTATGAATATGATGCAAATTTGTTGGGCGTCACATCCTTCTCCCCTTAAACAAATTGCGTCCTCGCAATTTTTTGTTTCAAGTGAACTCCTCATATGCATTTTGAACAATCTGGATAAGAAGCTTGAATGCGAAAATCATATAGAATACCAAGTAGAAGTACCGAAGAAACACTCCAATAAGAGCATTCAAATGGAACTCCCAAGAAACCCGTCACTCATGAATACCAATAAAATTCCATCAAAGATCTTCGTAAGAATGCCAAAAGAATACTAATCCAGAAGTCTGAATAAGGGCCCCTTCGAATAAAAACATCACATAGGAATTCCCAATATAGTTGTTAAACGAGAAGCCCGACCGATGATCTCTAAACAAAAATACCATAATTATAGCAGATAAGAATCCCAAGATAGACCATCAATCATTATTGCTGAATAAGAATATTATTAAGAATCCCAGAGCATTATTCTCAGGTCACCAGGAAATGAAAGCCAAATAAGAATTCGACGAGAGCACCAAATAAGAAGCCCAGTAGAAATACACCAATTGAGGGTCCCCATATTGAATCCCTAAAAAAACTACTTATATATGTATATGTGTCGAGTAAAAATGCCAACAAGAGTCGTAATAAGAATACTACTATAGAATCCCGTATGAAAATTCCAATAAAAATCCCAAAGAGAATACCAATTGATCAACTCTTCCTCTCTCTATTGGTCCTCGTCTTCAAGCAAGCCGTCATTATCAACTCTTTATAGGGAAGAGTGTTCACTTACCATATTAATGGGTAATGCATGTATGTGGTGGATTTTACATATGATAAACACCTATACACTTTATTACAAATAACTAAGGTAGGTAAACACTCAAGAAATCACTTATATGTATAACTAATCACATAAATAAACATATCATATAAGTTTTACTTATTGCACAAAGAGGTCACATTGGTGCACTCACAATCACACATCGCATAATCTTCCTATTTCACGCAATCATAACACATATGAACACATTTTCACTCAAGTAAACACAATCCACATGCAAGCACATACTTATTCAAGACTCACTTCGCAGGTACGCACTCGAGGTCTACTACCCAACAGGCCGAGGACCCTGTCCCGGTTGTGAGCTATATAAGCTCTGATACCACAACTGTAACGCCCCAATCCCTCACGAGATCAGAGCCACGATCTAATACTCGAGGTCACGAAAAATAAGGAAAACAGACAGAGTCTTTCCTATTTATAGGACAATCCAACCTGTAAACAATATTTATAACCATAAAACTATGATCTAACTTCATTCATTCATCCCCTCCACCAAAACTATCTCATATAACAAACTCCTCAAGGTCATCCGAGACTTGGATCCCAATATTGAAGACACACAAGCATGCATTCATTAACTGTTGAACGTCTATAATTAGAATTTTACTTATCATACCACTCTAATATTGTCTAGTTTTCTTTCTTATAATTTAAGTCGTCAACCAGTCAAACATGCAATCATGTAGCTACTAGACAATAAAGTAAAGATTACAAGTTATCACAACATTACAAGCCATTCATAACTATCAATACATTCTAAACTTAACTTTACAATTACAAAACTGAATTCAATGACAATCCACGCAAGCCAGCATAATCAATCACAAAACTCATGAGACTTCTTTTCTACCTCTGATAGCACTGATCTTGAAAGGTGTTAGAAATGAGGGTGACTATACAACATGTATACTCAGTGAGGGAGGTGATGCAGCATACCGGGAAATGCTTTCATGAAATGCACAAAGATAACACATAAATATCATAAATAAGGAAGCTATTGAAACAAGTAATTAAACACTTTATAAAAAGATACGGTTCAACTCCATGTCTTCAATCTTGAACCATGAACCACGATCTTCAAGCAAATGCTGGCAAAACCCTTATTCCTTCAAAATAGGGTACTCTGGATGTACCCTAATCCTACGACCCATAATCTCCCGAGGTAGGTCCGTATGCCCCAACGAGGTGAACCACGCCTCTGGGGTAGGGGAGTATGCCTCAGCGAGATAGGGACTAGGAAACCATGGTAGTCGAGGGAGTACGGCAAGCCCGACGCCGCCCGTGTTACTCGACACTACTATGCTCGAAAAGGTTGCGCAACCCCGAGTCAAGTCATGAGAGCCAAGATTTTCAAATATCACATAAGGGGACAACAAAGTAGGCCGCCCTCGCAAGTAGTTGCAATATGAGCATTATAACAATATAAGCAAGAGATAAGCATATTCACCCAATTCTTAACAAGGTACACATAAGCATAAGCAATTATATTAAACTCCACAATTTATGAACAATAAAATAAACTAAAATGCGCAAAATAATGAAAACTCCCTCACCTTTATCAAGCCTCAAGATGTAAAAATGTCTTAGTTACTCCAACTTTCCTTGGATTAGCTTGAATATGAATACCCTAGTTTTCATATAAGTATAATACTTTAGCAATTGACTATAGAAGGTTTAACAACTATCTTTCACATCTAAGAATCTATATTACATACTTTATTTTATTGTAACTTAATTAAACACCATAGCTTTGTAACAATATAGAAGCATTTACATATATATAAAGTTAAGCTAACTATAACTAATCAAAATTATACTTAACATATAAACTAAATGCCAACTGTACAAGTGGACTCAACTAACATGCATTGATTAACATCTTTGCATTTAACTTACATTCTAATTAATTCTTCAAACATTCAATATAAGTTTCCAAGTACAAAGTTAATACCGCAAGTTCAACTAGGACATTTTTCAATTCCTCTAACAGAAACTTAATTTAATCAATTCGGTTACCTAGGCTATTGACTTCCAAACTATCTTATTTTTATGTATAATCGTAGCTCTTCGAGTGTTAATTTTAGGTTCAAACAGTGCATAATTCTGAGTTAAATTCCAAAATTTATAACCTTTACCCCGTAACCTCGCATAGCTGGGCAGAACCAGCGATTTTTGAGCTACATTTTGGAAATGATATGATCAGAGGGTTAAAATGTTAGAATTAGCCTTAGTCCTAGAAATCCACATTTGCTCTAAACTACCTAATCTAGCTGCTATACAAATTTATTTCAATTCTAAGCTCATTTACTATGTCAAAACTGCTCTAGAAGATGGCGATAGTGAACTGCCCAAACAGGGTATCCACACACACATGCACATTTCTTGCATTGAACTAACTATGAGCATTATACTAGCATGTGACACAATCCTACACTTAATTTAGGACATTAAACAAATACCTTAGCTACTACTACAAAATCCATTCAAGTTTTACTAGTTGCAACTAAAATCACAACCAACATTCAAGATACAAGTAATACAATACCAAAAGTTTACTCTACAAGCTCTCTAACTATCATTTCATATATTAGAAGCAATAAAACGATTAGAAATGCAAAAACTCCAAAATTTGTAGGTTACTATTCACAAATACTATTCATCATCTTCCACATTTCATCTTTTGCAATAAATCCATAAACAAGCTCATAAACTACACAAATATAGTCTCTACCACATGTAAACACAATATTATACAAGATTGGAGCTTTACATGGGCCGAAATTAACAAATCAATAAAAATCAAAACATAGACATAAGCTCGAAAATGCAATTTTAAGCTAACTCCCTCACCAAAAACGTGCAAGGAGGCTAGGAGAAGGCTTGTGAGAGCTCAAAACTACTTGGAGATGTCTTGGCTAGGCTTAGATTGCAAGTTTGCTTGAAGAATTTTCCTCATTTCCTTTCCTGATGCTTTGATGGGTTTGGGTTTTGGGGTTCTTTTTTTTTTTTTTGTTAGCTATTAAGTTATATTTAGTTAGCATAAGTTATATACAATATAAGTGTAGGCAAATAAGTCCTCAAAAGTTGCAAGACAGGTCAATTATTAGCTTAAAACTCAAACAAATGCTAGCTAGTTATAAATTAAATGTTGCCTACTATTTCACTATTCATACGATACTAGAAATCATTTTCGAAACGTGCTCTCCAAAGACGTAATGCACAAAATCTCACTTTTCTCTTTCATTTTATATGCCATATGACCTAGGAAAAATATAAATTCGAGCAAATTAAACAGTGATTTTTCTTATGAATAGTACCCAACAAGAAATACATATTAAAACGAAAATAAAACACATTAAAATGCGCAAAGAAATATGCAACAATTATTTATGAATATAATACAAATTTCTCGGGTGTCACAACATGTGTAGGTCCTACCAATCTGAGCTGAGAGCGAGTTTTTAGGGTTAGTTCATCCTCGCAGGATCAATAAAGGATAAGAATATTAAAAAGGTTAACGATTTGTTTATGTATTTATCATTCTCTTTGTTTATAATATTTATCATTCTTTTTTTTTTCTTATAGTATTATAACTAACTTTAGTCTTCTATACTTTTTATTGTTCTTGATATATATAGGCAGCCGAGAAATTAAGTCATGCAACTATTATGGTTACTTATGCTAATAGATGGCTATAAAATAACAAAGAATTCAAAATTCAAAATTCCTTTCACCTTTAAAGAAATTTGAAATGATTCTGAACTCCTTAGTAGCAATTTGCATCTTTTGGATTGTTAAGGTGAATTAGTGTTTTCTCATGATGTCTAACTATATAGTTGATGTAAATCTAGTAAAATATTGAGTTTTTTCAATTTGGGTATTTTGTAGTTTTGATACTAGGTATATTTGTTGGGTGTGTAATTTACATATTATTTCAACATCCTTTTTACTTAGTATTCGTTAATCCTCGAGTAAGTTAGGAGCAATTTGATGGGTTTTGTGTTGTTTTGTGACATAGGTGATTTCTATGAGAAAGTCAGAGTTTCGAAGCAAAATTGAAGAAAAATTGCAAAGGGGCTAACGTGCATTGAACCTGAAAAGTAGTTGGTGAGAAATTAATAGCAGCGTAGTCATAGCGCAGCTACGCAGGAAATTAAAAGGTTATTTTTGTAAAAAAGCAAGAAGAGAAGAAAACCCTAGGGGAATAAAATGAGGAAACGTGAGAAGCAAAGGGGCTTCTGGCTACTGGTTCTTGGGAGCCGTTTTCTGCAGAAAGCATGTGTTAGAGAAGGAAAAAACGCGAGAAGATTGCGAGTTGAAGTCGGAGAACGATTCAGAGACAAATTTTACCAAGATTCTTCTCCAAATCCTAGTTTTCTCTCTCTTATCATGAATTACATTAAACTGGGGATTTTGTTTACATTCATTATGATGTTCTAGATTATTTTTATAGGGCTACGATGTAGCCAGATTAATTGATTGATGAATTATTCTATTTATATGAATACTTGAAGCTTTTGGTTTTAATTGATTGATAAATTATTCTATTTATGCGTTGAGTATTTCATGCTGAGTTTAATGCTTGTGATTGCCTGATCAACAATTGCATGATTCATGATTTCGTTTGAGATTGAGAAGTAATAACTAAATTAGACCACGTGTGAAATACCATTAAATCGTCATAAGTTAGAGATAGTTATGAGATCTGGTGCAGCGCATGAATTTCTAGGGCTCAAGAGTTCCCTAAGTTCATAGTTATCACAGAGATGTAGATAGCTTGCTTAGCGGAATATGTTATTGATGCTTGAGAAAGATTAATAACTACATTAGCGAAATTGTTGTCAATGTAAGGAATAGGCGTCGATTGAATTAAATCAATAGTTTCAAATAGGATTAATCTTGGTAAAATCGGAATCCCTAGAGCCTTTTAATTATTGAATTGCCATATTTTGTTAATTTCGTAATTGTGTTAGTTGCTATTTTGTTAAGTTCTATGATTTCTTTAATCGTTAGTCGCAAACTCTCAATTCGTGATTGTCCAAATAAAGTTAAAGCTACACCAATTTTGGTACTTAATAATCACAATCCTCATGGGAACGATCTTTACTTACTACTTTATTACTTGTTGTGATACGTGCACTTGCGTTAGATTTTACACAACAATATTTATAATCAATTCTTATACGAAGTCAGACCAAAGATCATAGTTTAGAGAAAAAAGAAAAAAAAACTTAGAAATGAAACAATCCTTATAATGTTGTTATACATTTAATTTGTCATCTAGTGATGGTGCTACTATCATGTATCATTGGTTCTTTAACTATTGTTGTTTTGAAGATGTATCTTTTATTTATAGAAATAAATTTAAAAAGATGTAAGATCTTTCTACTTGAAAAGCCTTCGATTCTTCTCTCGAGAAGGAAAGTGGATATCAGATTCTACTATCAAGGATAATTCATGTACAAAGGTACATACAATTCTCGCATTAATGCAAGAATACTTTACTCCCTTTATGTATTATTTGTAACACATTACCCATCACCACCAATTGCCACATATGCCGCCACCATTGTTTAAATTCTCAAAATTCGAGTAAAAATCTCTTCTTTTTGCTTCTTTTTGTTGGATAATTCACAACATACCATTATATGATAATGTTGATTTGTTCAAATTGGTTGATGATAAAGATTGGCCATTGTAGAATTTCTCAAGAAGCAAAGCCTTTCTTCTTCAAGGAGATCAAAAGAGTGGTATTTTTAGTCATTTAATATATTCTTTTGTTGACCAAAAGATCAAAGGGAGTAAAGGGTTACAAGTAATACACAAGGGAGTCAAGTATTATTCTCTTGAGTATTAAGGGGGTTTATTGAAGGGATATCTATCTAATCTGATAATCGATTAGCGTAAAGATGCAGCACCGACGTAACCAGGGAAAAGTATACATAAAAGTCAATTGTAATTAACCCAAGTACAAATTGTTAAGTCAGTCCTAAATTATCTTTCTGACTTGTAGACTTTGTTGTATCTTATCGTTATCTTGCAAGCAATAGTTATCATTAGCTTTAACACCACTTAGAGATAAACTCTCTTAGAACTTTTGATAGCTAAAAATTTGTAAATGTCGTGTAAATCCGCAACTGTAACTTGTTGTACTGCTAGCTATAAATTAATGAGCAAAAAGGCAGAAGAAATTATCAGCCAATATTTTCTCACATGGTATCAGTAGTCTAGGTTCTTCTTTTCAAGAATTATTCTTTTTGTGCCAACCTTTCTTTTCCTTCCTCATGGCCTCATCATCATCTGCAGATGTCACTGACACAACCACAACCACTGTTTTCTCTCTACCCAAACTTGATCGTATCCATCAGGATATTTCACTGAAATTAAATAGTGATAATTTTCTGTTATGGAAAACTCAGGTATATCCAGCCCTACGTTGTCATGGACTTCTCGGCTTTATTGATGGCACTTTTGTAATACCCGAGATTTTTTTTTGGAGCAATTAAAAATAATAATAATAATATGTAAATGATAATATGAAGAGATTTATTTAGTAGGTATTAATCTTAGAATTATAGAGTTTTGGAGTTCAGCTATTCATATCCTACATATTATGGATCATAATTGGGAGTTAGTGAGTTAGAGGTTATGAATTCTTTTTATTGAACTAGACCAATATCATCTCATAAAGGGAAAATGAAAAGGTTATTTATTTGCATAAGAATATAAGAGAGGAAAAGGTTTAGAAGTGCTTAAGGCAGTGTTTGAGGCTAAGTGCGTTTAGGTGGTGGTTAGTCATTCCATTCTTTGAATTCTAGTGCAAGTTTTCGTGTGTCGCGCTTAATGATGTTTATTTTATTTTGAATAAATATGTTTATAGTATCTTTGTTCAAAGTGAAGCCTTTATTCATGAAAATCTTAATTATATTATCTAAATCATGATTCTGAAATTATGTTTTATTTAGAAAATAATTTATGAAAATTTGATTTGCTAAATAATGTTGGCATAACACATATGAATTTCGATAAGTCTTCGACCTTAGAAAAATTTGTTTATGGAAATTATATATGTAATTTTTTATGCACAAGTCGACTATGATTGATCTCCGATATATGTACCTTTAAAGGGATAATCTTTGTGACTTTGGATACGCTATGAGACGCATTATTCGAAACTAGTTTCGATCTTTGTCTTTGTGGATCTTCGTATGGCTACATGAATTTGTAGCACTTTGTATGGCTCTTTGTGTTCATGGTCTCTTGTTAACTTGTGCATTTTATCTTAGTATGTATGTTTCGATAATCTATTTATGACTTAGTATATATTGATATTTTTATGAAGGAAATATTTGTCAAAATACTTTTGAGTCATGCCAGCATGCTAGAAAAGTTGTGGAGTACTTATTGGGCTGTGTAGTTCACTCTTTGTTATTATTTCAGATGCAACGAATACGAATTTGTGAGATCAAACGAGAACGTTAGAGCCTGAAGTTTGCGACTTAAGCTTTGTCTTCATCTATGTACTAGACTAAGAATATGAATTTACCTTTGTTTAGAAATGATACTCAGTTAATACAGTTATTGGATATAACTAAATTTGAAGTATTTGTAATATACAGTTCCGGGCTCGTGGTAATATAGAAAAGTAAGTTTGAGCCTTGCACTAAGAGTGCGACGATTGTCATGTGCCTTATTTGTGGATTTTGTTTTGGTTTCGGGGCGTGACAACTTTGCTCAAGCCAACTACTCCTCCTGATCAAGTAACTTAATAGGTGCGCTTGAACCAAATGGTCATTGGTTGGTTGTTAGCCTCTCTTTCGGATGCTGTCCTTTCTCAAATAGTTGACAAATCCACTGTGTGAGACCCCGTACCGAGCCAGTATAGACCCATATGCATTTTATAGCATTTCATGTATTTTTGCATTATTTAACATGCATTTATATTGATTAATATGCATTTACATCATTTTATGTGCACATGCCTCGTTTAACGTGCATTTAAATTCAATTATGTGTCTTTGAGTAATTTAGGTAACATATATAATAATTAAATCATTTTATGTGTTTTTATATCAATTTATGTGCATTCATCTTGAAATACGTGCATTTGTATCATTTTACGTACATTTATATTTAAATACATGCATTTAAGTGTTTTAGATATTGTAAAGATTAATTAAAACATTATCAAGTCAAGACTAGTAACTAAGTTAGTTAAAACACAACTAAATGGCAAGCTAAAAGATAAGCTATTAGTTGGAGGACACTCTTGTCTTTTGGCCAACTAGATATTTTCTACCTAACATAAAACACACACAACACACTTTACACACACACAAAAATACTACAACACACACACACATCAGACCACACACACCACACACAATCAGGAAAGAAAGAAGAAAGAGAAAGAAGAAAAGGAAGAAGAAGGAGGAGAAAGAAGAAGATCAAGCAGCCACTTAGCATTTTCAAGCCATTTCTTGCTCCTACAAGCTTTGTTAACATTTTTCTAGCTTTCAACTTCAAGATCTAAGGTGAGGGAATTTTTCTAAATGTTTTGCGAAGTCATATAACGTGTGAGTTATGGATTCTACATGTATATTGAGTTTGATTTTGAGTATGAATATGCTTAATGAAGAAGTTGAGCTTATTGTGAGTATTGATTGTGTTGAATGGGTTGTCAAGTTAGGGTTATGCTTTTATTTGTGATTGATGATCTTGAAGAGTTAATGAACTTGAGTTGGAGTTGATTGAGGTTGAATTAATGTGTTAGAGGGTTAAGTTTTGCTTGCAATGGATGAAATTGGGAGTTAGGAACATTAGGGCTTAGATGATGTTTTGGATGTTCTATGAATTATTGGTTGATTTGTGGATGATGTTATAGCATGATAAGTGTGATTTTGAGGTTGTAAAATAGTAGAGTTTGTGTTTGGGTGAAATGACTAAGGTTTGGAGCTAAGAGGCTTAGCAAAAGAAGCAAGAAAATACAATTTCGTGCATTTTGCTGTCGCTACCGGTTGACCAGAGTCAGACCCGGTCGACCGGATCAGTAGACTTAAGTCACTGCAGGGCGAGTGAAGTCGAATCCGGTCGACCGGATCAGTTGACCGGATGATTTTTTAGCTCTGCGCAACATTTTTCAGACGACCATATCTTGGTCAATTTAACTCCAAATTGAGTTTCGTTTGATCCTAGAACTATCTACATTCGATAAGATTCGATTCTAGACCAAAAATAGAGTAATTCGTGTTTGGAAATGTAGGGAAATTAACCATTTAAGTTAGGTTAATGTAGAAGTCCTCTTAAGTCTTGTCCGTTTTCGCGTTTTCTTGTCATTTTAAGGTATCCTTACACCCTCCTTTGGTATATGGCTATGTTGAGTTCTTCTACATGGTATTAATATGGTCAAACATGATGAGTATTGGTTTCATTATTATCTAAATGATGCACATATCACTATATGTTTGTATGAGGACCTTACATGGTTAAACACTTGTGTGATAAAGCAACTTTCCTTGTTGTCCTCCACTTTGTGTCTTATGAATTCTAAATGTAAGGTGTTCACATGTTTACTTGTTTGACCATATGATAAGTATGTTGGGTTAAGTTTGGTTATATATATGCTCGAATGTTAGAGGTAACTTTCCTCGTTAACCTTCACTTGCATGTTTATATGTTATATGAACTCTATTTGAATCATGATTACACTATTATGTTTTTTATTACTGTTACTAACCGGTGGCAACCTACTTTGTTTCTTCCGAGCCTCTTTCCTATTTTGAATTCCACTCTCACTTGGGGTGTTACCTTGGAGAGACAGAAGGTATATAATTGACACAATTAAGCAATCTAATAAACCCCATGGTAGAAGTTTTGATTCTCCCCTGCGACATTGGACCGTCAGGTATAGGTCTCGGCTACCATGACTTTGCGTAGATCATGCAATCTAATAAACCCCATGGTAGAAGTTCCGATTCTCCCCTGCGGCATTGGACCGTCAGGTATAGGTCTCGGCTACCGTGAAAATTTTGTGGTGTATATCCGGATTTCACCCTCATGTTTGGCATTTAGGGAATTATGATATTGATAAAGCTTCGAGACTGGCTATCTCCATCAAAGTTCGAGAAACTGTATCCTTTCATTAAGCATGAAACCAATCTCGTTTGGTCTTGTATGGTTCTCATTCCAGAGCTCAAATTCAACAACTCAAAACCGAACTCCTGTCTCTCCATAAAGGATCACGCACGGTTCATGCTTATATTTAGCAGGCCAAATCTCTTTCCTTGGCACTTGCTAGTGCCAGGAAACAAGTTGAAGATGACGACTTTATTTTATGGACTTTGCGAGGTCTCGGAGCCAAATATGATCCAATTGTTGTTGCTATCAACTCCAGGCCTATCTCTCCTACTTTTTCTGAAGTTAGGGGCTTGCTTCTTGATTATGAACTTCGCCTACAATCTTCAACTGCCGACAAATCATTTTCCTTTCTTTTTGCCGCTACACGTTCCTTTAGCTCCGTCAATCACAACAATTTTTCTGACTTAACTCAGTCTCCACTACCTCAACAATCAAGCCGTGGTAGTCGTGGCTCCAACTCTAGTAAACGAGGTCGTGGAGGTCGAGGTTTTGGACGTGGTTGAGGATGAAATAATTCTTCATCTCCAGTTATATGTTACATATCACAAGGCAAATACCTGTTGGGATCCTGATGATGTCGTTGTCTCCTTTGCCAAAGCTTTTAGTGCTATGAACATAACTAATCCAAAAGATCCAAATTGGTATTTGGATACTAGCGCCACTAATCACATGACTCCGGATGATGCTTCACTCTCTGGTAAGACAACTTATACTGGTTTGAACACTGTTATGATTGGAAATGGTGCTGGTTTGCCTATTTCTCATTCAGGTCATGCTTCGCTCTCTCTCTCTAATGGCTTAACTATGAACTGTTCCTTTTTTAAATGTTCCATCTCTTGCCAAACGTCTCATATCTGTTGCTTAGTTTGCTCGTGACCATAATTGTGTTTTTATTTTTAATGCTTCTGGTTATTGCATTAAGGATGTGAAGACAGGAAAACTACTCCATCATAGGACACTCACTAATGGCCTTTACAACTTATAGCAACCTCTCAAGCAGCTTTTTTCATTAAGAAAGCAAGCTCAAGACTTTGGCATGCTCGTCTAGGGCATCCATATCAGATCTTGAACCGACTTCATCATTTTCATCTCAGTCATTTGATAATAATATTTGTAGTAGTTGTCAACTTGGAAAGACTCACAAACTTCCATTTGAAAATAAGACTCAGCGCTCTTCAGCCTTTTTACATATTGTGCATTGTGATGTTTGGGGACCCTCTCTAATAACTTCTATGGAAGGGTTTCGCTATTTTTTAATATTATTGGATAATTTTAGCAGATATTCTTGGTTTTATCCTCTTGCTCTTAAATCAGATGTGGCGCAAAATTTTCCTATATTTATTCGAATGGTTGAAAATTTATGCAACTCCAAAATCAAATATATTTAATCTGATAGTGGGGGCGAATTTGTTAATCACAACATTAAAGAAATATTTTGGGAACATGGAGTTATCCATCGCCTAAGTTGTCCGCATACTCCTAAACAAAATGGGATTACGGAACGTAAACATCGTCATATGGTCGAAACTGGTCTCACACTTTTAGCACATAGTCATTTACCGTCTGAGTTCTGGGTTCATGCTTTCTCAATGACTGTTTATCTCATTAATCGGTTACCATCTAAACAGCTCAATTTCAAGACTCCATATGAACTGATTTATGGGAATTTTTCACAATATTCTACACTACGGGTATTCGTTCAATCTGTTATCCATGCTTAACACCATATGGACGACACAAGCTAACTTTCAAAAGTTGTCAGTGTATATTTTTGGGGTACAATATGGATCACAAAGGGTACAAGTGTTATAATCCTTCAAATGGTAAATTTATTATTTCACGTCATGTTTGTTTTGACGAAACAAATTTTCTTCCTTCTGTTGCAGATGGCACTATCTTTTCACTAGTGGCCTCAACATCTCACTTCAACGTTATCCCATTTCCCTCGAGTAACATCTCATCATAGCTGCCTACTATGCCAGCCTTTACATTAATACGTGACCCACTTGCACCTTCTACTGTTGTGCATCCCTTACCCTTAGACACTCAACACCATGCATCACCTCAAAATACATCTCAGCCACTCACACAAAACCCCACATGTGCTGATCTAACGTCCCTACCATGCCTACTCACTAGTCCTCCTTCATCGTTAATGCCTTGTGCCTTTAACATTCTTTTTTCAGACACAATGAGTGTTGTGCCCCAACTACAATCTAATCCCTCAACTCCAAATCTCCTAACGGCTCCTACACTGTCTCATTTTCTTGACAATAACTCATGGCAAGTCAACAAGCCAGCTATGCCTCACGATACAGACCAAGGTTCCCTTAGCGCCTCTTAGTCATCCTCTTCTCTTGTGTTCGCCTTTCGTCATCGTTTCTCACCCCATAAATCCAACATCGACATTATCACTTCCCCTCTTTTCGACAATGCTATACAATCTTTCCCACCTGCAGCTCGCTCAATTCTTCCATCTACTGTACCCGCTCGCCAACACCCAATGATAACTTGTATAATGGATGGTACTTGAAAATCGAAAGTACTTATATCTACTCGTTACCCTCTCCCACATTGTCTGCTCACTATCTCCACGGCCCTACCATTTGAACGTTCTTGTTATACTCAAGCTTCTAAAGACCCGAATTGGCGCACAACAATGACTGAAAAATTCAATTCCCTCCTGAAAAATAATACTTGGTCACTGATACCTCATTCTTCACACATGAACGTGGTTGGCTGCAAATGGGTGTATCGAATAAAGCAAAATTTTGATGGCTCATTAGAACATTATAAAGTGCGCTTGGTAGCCAAAGGATATCATCAACAACCAATGCGTGATTTTGGTGACATTTTCAGTCCAGTGGTCCATCCTGTCACAATTCGCCTTGTTCTGGTTCTGGCTCTATCAAACAATTGGCCTTTATGTCAACTTGAAGTAAAGAATGTCTTTCTACATGGGGATCTTAATGAGACTATATACATGGCTCAACCGCAAGGCTTTGTGGATCCTGTATATCCTGATTATGTTTGTAAGTTGCACAAGTCCTTTATGGGTTGTAACAAGCTCCAAGAGCCTAGTATCATAAATTTAGCAACTTTCTATTGTCTTCTGGTTTTATACACTCACACCATGATGCCTCTTTATTTGTTCCATATTCAAAGGACCACGTTCTGATTTTATTAATTTACGTTGATGATATTATCATTACTTGGAGCTCTTTTACGGTTATCACGAACTTTATTCATGTTCTCTCCCAGACATTTGATATGAAAGACCTGGGTTGTCTCCATTATTTTCTTGGCGTGGAGGTTCATTTCTCTGCTAATGGCATCACTCTAACCCAAATAAAATATTCAGTTCAGCTACTCTCTCAATTTGGTCTTGATGGTGCAAAACATGTCTCTACTCCAATGGCTGGTACTCGTTTATATCCAGATGAAATGGGATTTATTACAGGATCCTACTGATTTTAGAAAGCTTGTTGGTGTTTTACAATATTTGACGATGACTCGACCAGATATCTCTTATGTCGTTAACTCTATATGTCAATTCATGCAGTCGCCACACACATCTCATTTAGTGGCAGCCAAACGGGTGTTACGATATATTAAAAGCACTATCCAACATGGTTTGCACCTCATACTAGTTCCCTCTTTCAATCTCTTGGGCTATAGCGATGCTGATTGGGCACGATACCCAACAACTAGGTGTTCTACAACTGGGTTTGTTGTTTGTATTGGTTCCAATTTGATATGTTGGAGTTCCAAGAAACAATCTACTGTTTCAAAGTCAAGTACCGAAGCTGAATATCGGGCACTCGCCTCACTTACCTCTGAGGTTCTATGGATAATGGAAATTATGAAATTTCTTGGTATATCATCTCTGGGCCTTCCACTCCTCATTTGTGATAACATCAGTTCAATTTATCTTGCAACGAATCCTGTTATACAACATCAGAGTAAGCATATCGAAATTGATGTCCATTTTGTGCGAGAAAAGGTTAATAATGGCTCTGTCCAATTGCAGTATGTTGGCACCAACGACCAACTAACGAATATTTTACAAAGCCACTTTTCAGGCCTCGATTCGAGCTTTACGAGTCAAGCTTCATGTCGTTACCCCTCATTCCGCTTGCAGACAGTAGTTATCATTAACTTTAACACCACTTAGAGATAAACTCTCTTAGAACTTCTAATAGCTAAGAATTTGTAAATGCCGTGTAAATCCGCAACTGTAACTTGTTGTACTGCTGACTATAAATTAATGAGCAAAAAGGCAGAAGAAATTATCAGCCAATATTTTCTCACACAAATTAAGTAGTCAATTTCATGATAAAAATTTCTAAGTGCAACTTGAAATAAATGGAATGTGGACTATAGAAAAGGCAAAGCTTTTCTAACAAAAAAAATGGAAGGTTAAGTGAGTGAGCATATAGAAATTGAATTATCTTGGTACAATGGTGTTCATGACACCAATGACAAGGCCACTGCCAGAGACATTGGACGAACTGTAAGGATTTCTCATTGACGCGGACGAAGATGGTGGTGTGACAACCTTCTGAAGGTCAGTGATCAAGGACTCTGCCATTCTGGTGTCCGACTCTGGCATCATAAGCCATATGTTCTCGAGTTCTCGAACAACTTCTGCCATTGAAGGCCGGGCGTCTGTTTCATCTTGGCAACACCTGAGAGCAAGAGTTATGAACTTCTCTACGCATTTAGAAAGGTAAGATCCCATTCGTTCATCAATGCTTGAGAATATCATTCCAGAACGATAAGCGATGTTGACCTGGAGTAAATTGACAAAAATTATGTACAATAGCACAAAAAAGGGGACAGATTAGATAGAATACGTGAGATTGCAGCGTACAATAACATCAAAAGACATAATATTGTTAAGCATACACCTTAAACCATGAGTGAGCAATGAGATAATACCTCTTTGACAATGTTTTTGCCGCGTGAAATTGATTGCATTCCAGTCAATAGCTCCAAAAATACGACGCCAAGACTATAAACATCACTTTTGTCCGTCAGCTTATGAGTTAAAAAATATTCTGGATCGAGGTAACCCTGAAAAATGTGCATTCGGGTGTCAACCATATTCGGGTGTCAACATGTTCAACGCAAAAAATGCATTGAATTAATTCATCTACATTCAGTAACTGTTTGATCGACTTCTGGTTCTAACTTTTTCTCTTTTTCCTTTTTTTTTCTTCCTCTTCTAGATTTTCTTTACTACATCCCTGTATCTCTAATGGAACCAAAATATACATAACCTTGCAATTTTTCATAAGTGAATAATACTTACAGGAGTGCCTTTAACTACTGTGGATACATGCCCGGGTAAAGTTCCTTCAGCTTCAGGGACTGGAGCAAGTCTTGAAAGACCAAAATCAGCAACTTTGGCGTTATATTTCGAGTCCAGTAATATATTGCTGGCCTTAATATCGCGATGGAATATTGGAGGATCAGCTTAAGTATGCAGGTACAGGATGCCTTCGACTGAACCTAATGCGACTCGCAACCTTAAAGCAAAAGTTAAAGATTCTTTATACTTGCCTGCAATATTGAAAAAATTGTGACATGTTAAAGTATCAGAAGATCCAAACGTCCCTATGATTTTTTAAAGTGACTTGTTTTTGTATCTCCTCCATGGAATGAATAGTATTGCCCCCTCATTCGCCTCAACCCCACCAACACACAACCACATACCCACGAAGACAAATACTTCATGATGAAAATTTAAGAAAACACATATTTCTTATGCCCATCGGGTATCTGTGAGGGCATTCATTAACCATTATCCATAATTAAGTACATACTAATCGGCCGGTGAATATCCGCATAGGATGTCCATAATAGAGAATATAAAATAACTAAAAGATGATGGTTATGGAATGTACCAAAGAGGTGATCCCTTAAACTACCATTAGGCATAAATTCATAGACCAGCATCTGCAGAGATAGCAAAAAGGATGAGAAGATTTTAACCTCTAATGAAATTGAAGAACATATTGTTGTATGAAGAAAATGACACATTGAATATTGCCTTTTGAGCATGGTAAAATCCAAGTCATCTGTGATCCTATTTGATATTGAGTTCAGATTGCTAATCGGTTAAATTTTATCAACATGTTATGGGTCAAGCAATAGTTGAAAGCAATACCACATGTAAGTATAGTAATCAAACCATGAAAGAAGTATCATTTTTCGAATTGTGAATCATAATGATCCATTCACATTTAAAAAATAAACTTTAGAATAGTGTTCTTGTATGAACTTTAAAAATAGAATGATAGAAAGGCTATCACCAAGAAAAAGTCATGAACTACAACAACTACCCCTTCTTTCCGTCACCTCCATCTTCACCACTGATACCGATAGACAGGGGTATGATTTTGATTGTGATGGTAGCCTAAATTTGATTCAGAAAGGTAGGCTTTTGTTATGATGGTCAGGTGAGCTTTCTTATAGTTTAACAAATTTTTTAAAGAAAAATATCAGAAAACCAAGGTGACCCGACACACATGCTGCAAATAAGTGAACCGCACTGAATCACTAAATTGTATACTGAACAGAAAAATTCAATACAATTCAGTTCAATTCATGTGCATTTTCAATTCACATACTGATTTGAATTGTTTCATTCTTAAATAGAACCGAATTGTATTGATCGCGAATTATATAATTTTGATAATTATGCATGTAATTTATGTTTCTGTCTCCATCATACTTATGCTCATAATGTGATCTCACACAAATGTTAAAATGAGTACACGAAACTAGCTACGAGTAGGTAATTTGAATATACAGAGCAGCAAAGTACCTGTTCAACTTCTTCATCACAGTATCCAATCAAAGACACCAGGTTGCGATGATGTAACCTTGACAGTAATTCTATTTCTGTAAGAAATTCATTTTCACCCTGCAGTGATCCCACCTAAGTACGCTTTATAGCAACGACTGATCCATCTGCTAGAACACCTTTATACACTTTTCCGTACCCACCTTGTCCGACCTCACTAGAAGTATGGAAGTTATTCGTCGCAAGGGCCATTTCTTCATAAGTGAATTCTTTAACATTATCAATTTTGACGGACATCTTTGATGCTGCAATATATTGCAAATCATAAGTTACTATCACCACGAGTCAATATAAAATGCAATAGTAAATTTATTGTCTACATTGTGATACTACGAAATTGTATACTACGTCTCATTGTTTCATAAAAAATAATGTGCTACCTATGTGACACAAGAATCCGCAAGATAATGACAACAGGGCATTGTAAGTTCAGTGGCTTATATCATCATAATCATATCAAAATTCAGAACTAATTTTTTTATTATTTACAAGTACAACTTATTTCAATTATGTAGAACAATACAAGTAATGCTGCATTGCAACGTCAAACACCACAGAAGCTTAAATGTCAAGTAAATATATTTTGCGTCTACTTTTTCTTTTCTCTTTTATTTTTTCATGATATACCTTATGTCGCAGAAACTACAATATCAATACACTTCAGATATCATTGCTAATCTAATTTAGAAATCATGACAGGAATTTAAGTATATAATAACCTAAAACTACCCATACATCTAGGACCTTGATATACTTACATTGGCGTCTTCTTGAAACTGCTTGGTATTTCCTCACATAGAATCTAACGATAAGAAGCGAGACCAATGTAGAAAGTGTAACTGAAGCAACAATTGCCCCTAGTACAATGCCAGCTATAGCACCCTTACTTAAACTAGAAGATGGATGGGGGAAACTTACTGCAACGAAAGGAAGAATTATTACACACCTTAAAAGGAAAGTTTACATCCATCGATATAACTTGAACAATATTTTCCATTTCACTGACACGTACAAAAGCACTTAAATTGAGGACAACCAGGATTAAATCCAGAAAACGGCATTTGCTACAAACCAAAATCGACCTCCAAAAGCAATAGAAGACCTTCTAGAAAATCGGACACTGACAACAACTCATATATAAACAGATTTTCACACAAACAAGCAATTATAGAAAAGTCAGGTGATTTAAAAATTTCATTAGATTTTACCAATTTGAGGTTATATCATTCTAGAAACATCATAGTTAAACCAGTTAGTGTCCATTTATGGCATATAACCCATGTCATTACCGGGGAAACCGTCACCATTACACATATGCAAAGAAAATTGGACTGCCCATACTTCTAAAAGGATAGTGTAATATGTTTATTTCATCCGTAACAAGCCAATCTACAGATCCCATCAAAGTTGGCTCTAGTCTTTCTCGTCTACATGATAAAGAGTATTAAATTCTAGAACAAGGTTCTCCTCCATCCACCTTCTACAACAAAATAATGCAATTTAGAGAGTATGGTTATAAAAGATATGGACTCTTCCACCAGCAAAAAGGAGGCGATCATCCTGCTATGGACTATTATTCAAAAAACCAAAGCAGAACATGTGGAGTGAGATGAGATAAAAGACAAACCATCCTCATAAGGTCCTCTAAGGGTAAAATTGAGAAGTTCATGAGGTCCATAAAATTCATTATGAGGAATTTTCCATCCTGTGAACATGCTTCGAATTCTAGAAACCTCACTCACGTTGAACTTATTGCTGCTGTTATCGACATATACTGGAAAAAGCTTCAAGTGCATCCCCAACCGAGGGCCCTCTTTCCGTGCAGATAAATTAATGTCAAGCTGATAAGGATTCAGTTTGAGACCACTGGTTAGATAGTTCTCAAAATCAGATCTGTATGGCACAAAGTTTGAGAACCCCGGACTCTTCAAACGAAACCCGATAAGCAAAGGTGCAGCACAAAAGCAAGTTACACTAGATGGTGGGGCATATTCATAAGGAGGTCGGCATTTTTGAGGTTGACAATTGTTGAAGTTTCCTGGCGTTGAGAGATTAATAAGAGAGCTGAAACCGAATTGGTATTGATTGACATCTTGATCCGGAGATCCACAAAACGGAATTAGGTTGACGTTGGAGCATATAGGGTTTCCTTGAAGCCTGAAAATGTTTAGAAAAAGATCAAATATTATATTAAAATTCCATAAATACTTGCATGAAATTCAGCTTATAGGTAGATGATTTGCAAATTGGCAACCTAACAGAGACATTTGTCGGGAGGAAAGGATTGCCAGAAATGTTTGATAAATTGTTGTTCTGAAAATCCCTGCAGTATCAAGAAGCACAAGTGATTTAGTAAGAAAAGATATTAAACATGAGGTTATCAAATTCCTGTAGAAATATGAATAGCCATAGAGAAAGAAAAAGAGAGAGTATTGCAGAGACCACAACATTGAAATCTTATTTTGATCCTAAAGGACCATCAGATGCTTGGGAGTTGAGATAAATACAACATTCATGGAGGGCGGGAGCTGGAGAGGGAGAAATAGAGAATTGGATCCAGTTCCTGACCCCAAGCCCAGGAGAGGCACTGGTGGAAGGTTTATTATGACACACTGACTTTTTACTTTTTAGGTCTTACATGATAAGTGTTTCGATTCTGTTAAGCGTCCTATTTTGCCAAATGATGGATGGAACAGAACCACTCAATGAATTGTTCGCAAGTGACCTGCAAGTGAAACAAAACATGATTCAGATTATATGTTTGCTCAAGTATTTCAGGAAAGGAAAAGATAACATGGCTAAACCGATTCAATGCAGATTGGGCATTAAATCTTGTACTAACAATAGAAAACATATGCATAACATGTGCACATTACTTCTCCAGGATAGAAAATCAATGCAGATAGGGTTGAGGAATGCTCACAATTTCTGCAGATGGGGAAGACTTGAGAAGTTGGCTGGAATATTTCC
This sequence comes from Ehretia macrophylla, assembly GCA_037974665.1. Classification (NCBI taxonomy): domain Eukaryota; kingdom Viridiplantae; phylum Streptophyta; class Magnoliopsida; order Boraginales; family Ehretiaceae; genus Ehretia; species Ehretia macrophylla. The sequence continues at coordinate 36,668,214 of CM075782.1, read as the reverse complement.
AGTAAGGTTGTTGAATGCTAGATCACTGCAGAGTCAAAAATAAATAACATTACGATTAAAAGAGTAGTATGAAGATGAAATTTCCAAGACTGGATTTTTTTTCTTATATACAGATAATCAGAATGTAAATTAGATTAAGCATCAACAAAGTCGAAGATCAATTCCTTACATAGTTGTGATATTGTCGGACAGCTTATCTGGCGGAATGGATCCATTAAGCTGGTTGAAGCTTAGGTCTCTGCATTATTGTGGTATCGGTTAGAATATGAAGTTCCTGTAACAACATGTACTGACAGAACAATATGTGACTAGCAAATTGTCTTCCAGCAATGGCATGCTAATCCATATTCAGTGTCAATCAGCGATTTGGGGAGGACTTACTATAACATTAAATGATTCTACATAGATGGGTCAATAGATGATTAATGCCATAATCAACAATCATATTATCATATGCATATGGACTTACAGATAAGTGAGTTGAGGTATCTTGCTGAGGTTTGGGATTGGCCCTTGCAAGCTGCAGTTTCTGAGACTCCTGCATGAGCAATTTAACTGTTACCAATCTTAGCCTAAATAATTCCAAATATTTTTCAACTTTCTTGCACGTATTCTCATCCTTATCTTCTGATAAGAAGCTTTCAAAAATATTAAAATTCTTGGATAGCAAAATTTAGCTTAACCATCTTGGTCATCAAATGCTAGGCATTAAAAATCAAAGAGTCAATATCAAGTCTATGGATCAGATTTCAGAAGAAGAGGGAAGAACCCTTATCATGGTACTCAATTATAGCAATGAAATACAGTTCTTGAACCTTATCAAGAAAATGTGGTCGACAAGGCTGCTTGTAGCGGCCAGAAGGTATTATTTCCATTAAGAGAATATAAAATAAAAGGAAAAAAATTTCTCTTGATACATGCTTGTGATCATCCATTATAAACTCTTTACCTCCAAAAGTAATAATCATCATTCAGCCCATTCTCTGCTTCTTTGTACTCTCTCTCTCTCTCTCTCTCTCTATATATATATATATATATATATATACATATATATTTTAGGCATCATCTCAGACATAACCAAATGACCAGAAAAGGACTATGAAAATCTGCCTCATGTGTGGACTTTTCAGCCAATTTTGAAGCAAAGATTGAGATTGAAAAAGCTTACAATTTCACCAAATGATCCATGGTTCCATACGAATCAGGTATTGTACTGCCATCAAAGTTGTTGTTATCGAGTTGACTGTAACCAAAGGAAGAGAAATAAGAGCAAAAAAAGTATCAAGACAAATAATATACGAAGTTCATGATGTTTCAGATCAAGGATGAAGAATTTTCACTTCTGCTACGAGGAAAAGTACACATAAATTGACACCATATACGTGCTTGAAAATATCCCCTTCCCTCCCTACAATCTAAGGTATATGGTACTTTTTTCCTTTTGAAATGGTAATTACTTAAGCTATATTGCTGCATGGAAATAAATAACTTGTTGATGAATTGTTCAATTTCCTCCTGCATTTTCTCAGCAAATTCTTCTGACTTCACTTGAGCAGTCTCTTCCATAGTGCCTGCCCTTGAAACTTCCAATATACATGGATTTTTTTCCAATCTTCATCTACTTGCTCGTGACTAACAACTCTCAGGCCTGAGTGAGGAAGTCACAAGTACCTAATTTCAACGGGGCTGCAAACAAGCTTAACAATCAAAACTTCTGGGTTTATAAAGTCCAACATGACTGAGATGGATAGCTACTTTAATTTCTCAGTTGGAAGGCAAAACTTCTCCCCTGTAAAATTGGTCAATGCCTACGGCTTGAACCGTGGAGATCTTTTTTTCTGTCAAAAGTATCAATATGATGGGTATCTTTTACTTCAGCCTTGATCAAAATTTATGATCCTATTCAAATTGCATCAATCAGAAGTTTCTCTTGCAACTCCGTAATGATACAAGGACATTTACATGGTAAGGGAACTTACACGTTAGGTGATCACAGTGGAACAATTCCTAAATTGTAATAAAAGAACAAGCCAAGAGTGGGGAAAACTAGTGCAGATAAATATATTTCAAACCAATCCACGATGAGAAGTTTTGGTATAGAAACAGATACTTGAAGAAGCAAAAGTAGCATACAGTATTCTTAAGTTTGGCATGTCTGCGAGCTCTGCTGGGAGATTGCCTGATAAGTTGTTAGTGTCGAGCAACCTGCAGAACGTCATGTCATGAATAAAGAGTAAATGTCTGAAGTGGTAAAGATAATAGACATCCCAACTTACAAGTGAACAAGATTTGTAAGGCTTGACAGCTCAGGTGGGATTCGCCCACTAAGTGAATTATTATTCATGTGGCTGCACAACGAAAACATAATAATTAAAAGATATTAACTAACGTCGCAATAGCAACAACACCATCAAGTCCAATTTCACGGACATTATAAGTATAAAAACTAAAATACACCAACTAAATCCAGGTCAAACATCAAGAGAGATCCTCACAAGTGTTTTGCGTTAGTCAAGTTTGCAAAGGATGTAGGTATTGGTCCGGATATTTGGTTCTCGTCTATCTGTATCCTGTCCAAGTTAGCAAGATAACCAAGTTCTTCAGGCAGCGTACCCATTAGTTGATTTCCATTTAGCAGCCTGGTATAAGACAAGACAGCAAAATATATCATTTTAATAGAACTCTGATCCAAAATGAGGGGAAAAAAAGGATCAATAAAAAATTATCGTAATCTCCAAATTTCTGCATGTCTGGATAATCTAGTAATCACTCATTTCATAATGGAACAACCATTTTGCAGAACCCTAAACTGTCTAGAACAAATTGCCTTGATTGAAAAAGAAGACCAGGTACAATCTTCCGTAAATAGCATCTTCCACTTACAGCAATTTTAAAGATGTCATATTGCCTATCTCTTTTGGTATAGTCCCAGTAATCTTGTTCCACATGAAATCTCTGTAAATTGAAGTCAAGAAAAAGAAAGAAATATATGTTAGTCAACAAAAAAAATTAAGCCAAACTACAGAATAGAGAACAATTCTCCAGGATGATTTATTTTAGTAAAAGATGTATTCACATTGTTAGTTAAGAGAAGCTTGAGTTTAAATATGCAACTTACAATATCAACATAGAAGAAAAGCGGCCAAGTTCTGGTGATAAAGTTCCAGACAGATTCCTGTTCAATAGTTGCTTGTCAAAGAGACATAAATCAAGGAGGCATTAACTGTAAACTGACGTGTTGAAAGATTAAAAATCACATAAAAAGAATTGAAATTATAGAGTTGGCTTAAATTTTTGCACGGCATCCAATAGGATAATTGCGATCCCTCATTTTCCACAAGTGTGGATGTCAAAGACATTCAGTTGGCCTGAATAAGCTATGAAAGCAGAATCAAAGACTCTCTACATTTGCTCCACAACAAGAAGTTTTCCTCGTTTCTAAGCATACAATAATAAAGAATCTTTATATGAATCTAGAGTTCAGTATTTCGGCAGTTTCCCAAACTGTCATGGTCAAGGAGCTATCTACAGTTCTGAGGTGTAACAGTTGCTTTTTGTTTAGAGGCGTGGCTGATAACGTGGTTTTTAGTTCAGTTGCAAATATATAAAACTAGAAGATGCATGATATGCCTGCAAAATATAGCTTGCAATATGTTGAAATATGAAATATTATATTAGTTTATATTACTTTAGTTCCCTAAAATTAGGCCTATTATAAGGAGTAATTTCCTCAATAAAATTAGGCTTACTGTCTTCCCTATTTTGCTCCTTAATATTAGGAAAAGTTATCTTCCCTATTTTCTTCCTTAATATTAGGAAAGGTTGTCTACCCCTTTTAGGGCTATATAAACTACTATGTAGTGTCAAGAGTTGTGAATCAAGTGTTATAATCATATGTTGTGATCAATATTGCAATCTATGTATTCCATTGTTTCACCCTAGTTTTCTACTCAATATGTATCCAGATTTCTACCCGTCATGGTACGATCCACATGACATTTAGACGCTCACATTGCATAACAAGTAAATACTTCACTTTGGCTATTCTATTTCTCTCTTTAAGCATGTCCAGTATCTTGCGTTTACTTGAACAACGCCGTACAGAGGTGGCAAACATATTGAAAGAAATATATTTCCTTCTTTCATTATAAACTTGTTACTCTCACTGTAACCTATGTTGAAATTATGGAAGGAGAATCATAACTTGCATTTATCAGGATGGCACAAAGGTGCATAAATATAATTGAAACAGAAAATGAGAGTGGGGTGTAATTTCCAAACATGATCATCATGTCCATTTTGTGGGCTAATTGTCGGTCTCTAATAAGAAACTTCCGACTCAGAGGTTCAACATTTTGAGTAGAACCATGCCACAGTGGTTATCATTTAGAATGTAGTAGTTCCTACTTGACCATAAAAATGTTGGTTTGGATCATAGGACTGATCAAACTATCAATAAAGCAACCTGTAAACATTTACATCATTCTGCTATTAAAGAAGTATGTCATAGCTAGTTCCTCCCATATCAAAGAAAGATTTATGCGCAACAAAAACGAGAGTTCATACTCATGACAAACACTTGACATAAAATACAAAATACATTTAAGATGATGCTCCCAGATGAGATGTTCTGGTCTTTATGATACTACATTTGGGAAAATAGAACAACTTTCATATAATACACATCAAAGATACAGTGCAAAAATTAAGGGATTCGGTGAAGGGGGTGTTAGATTATATGTCCTAATTGCCAATTTTAGAACATAATAATTATATTATTTATTCAATATGGGCAGTTTAATTAAATATCATTAATATGATTAACTATTTAGATAAAAGTCCTTAGAATAATATTTATAAATTCTATCCTTAAGAGTAAGGATATGAGTGACAAAATTTATATTTATAAATATATTCTAAAATAGTCTCCGATCGTAAGATGAATTAATTGAGCGTTAATTTATCTGTATAGATCGGATTGCAGTCTACCATCCAAATAATATGGGATATTGATTTGGGCGATTATTCTCATATCGTAAAGATAAATGTATAAGTGCTTGTTGAGAATAAGTGACTGGACATGACCGCTAGTACAAACGAATTACATGGAATGGTCAATATTAATTCGTTGTACAGTGTAATGGTGCAATTAGTCCTTAGACTTGAGACACCACGGTTATCTTGTGTCAAGAATAACGTAATTTGCTAATATAATAAGCTAGTCCTCATTAAGGATTAGACAATGTACTTAGTGGTTACGATCTATTCCGGCATAGAGATAGGTGTGTTTAGATATGGAATCTGCCAAGGTAGAATAGTAGAAGTTGTTTCACATATTATTCATAAGTTACTGATTAAATAGATTTGGACATATGATTGAGTAATAGAGTTTGACGACCCTATTTATGACTCTGACTCAATCAGAATAATTTAGACAGAAGGAATTGATTGCATGATTGTTACTGAGGGTTCGTAGAATTTTACTTCATCATTAATTGTGTAATCGTGATATACTGCTAGGTATCACTCACGACTTGCGATAATTAAATTAGAGGAGTTCTAATTAAATATTAATTAGATTAATATTATTTCACTGCCAATTAATTATGAACCTGAGAGGTCACACACAAAAGGAATTTGCAAATTAATTAGTTTAGAGAAAAGAATAAATTAATTTTAGGATCGTCATAATATTAATTTAATTGGGCTCGTAGTAACTTGATATTGATCTGGTTATTATGGAGTCCAAGACTGGTTAGTTTAAGTTCAGTCCACATGTGGCCCTAGGTCACATGTGTCTCCTATATATTGTACTATTCTGACAGGTTTAGCTAGCACACAAAAATTATAGTCAGAATAATATGTAAGATTTATCTAGAAAATCTAGTGGGGGTGAAATCCAATTAAGGGTGCAGATTCTGTGTGGATACTTTTGGAGGTTTCACAATTGAGAAGCTTTGGATCGTTCAGATTCTGCAACAAATTTGTCATTAGAAAGGTAATCCTAAATACTCTTATGCGTAATTAGTGTTGATTATTATGCATGATAGTAATCTACGTAAATAGCCATGAACGTGATGCATGAGTATTATTATTTTCGCTGCGTTTATTCTGATTATAAAATTTTTAAATATCATGCACGATTCCTAACAGTGGTATCAGAGTCACCGTTCATGCCTTTTATGTGGTTATTCATTTATAGCACAAGGCATAGCACAATTATGGTGTCTAGTTAATAGTTTATGAAACTATTGTGAGAAATTAATAGTTTGTGAATCTATTAATTTATGCCCTAAGAATTTAATTAGATTAAATTTTCCCTAAAGGAAATTCTTCCTATTATTGTTTTCATAAAGATTGTTTTATTAAATTGTTCTTTTTCTTTCGTTTCATAAAATTGATTATAAGAAATTGTTTCATAATTTGAATTTGTTTTATGGTTTAGTTTATAAAACTAGTTTTAAAACATATTGTTTTATGAAAGGAACTGTTTTTAAATTTTGATTTTAAAAATGATTTATCAAAAAAAAAACAAACAAACTTTGAAAATCGTTTTTCAGAAATTGCAGAAAAGCCAAACCTTTTTGTCTTCTCCGATGACTTCACCACCCAAAGGGCAACCTAGCTGCCCTACGGGCAGTGAAGTGGATGAGGTAGAGTAGCCATGGCTGCTCCTTGTAGAGTGGCCATAGCTGCTCCTTGAAGTGCATCCATGGTTACATCTTGATGCGGCCATGGCTACACACCGATGCGATGCCAGCGGCGCGAGGAGCAGTCTTACGCCACTGCTGCCACGACGAGGTATCCTCGCGTCAATGGCCATAGCAGCCGCGAAGAAGTGTTCTCGCGGCAGCTTCATGGCCGCAGCCATGAAGGCCACGAGGAGATGTCCTCATAGCGATGGCCATAGTTATACCTTGCCAGAGAAGAAGGGTAAAACGATGGGGGTGGCGGCGCTGGGTAAGGAAAAAGGAAAGAAAAAAAAAAGGTTTTTGGCTAGGGTCTTTGGAACCCGATCCAAATCCCGATCCAAGTCCAAATCCGGATCTGGGTCAGGATCCGGACCTAGCCCAAACCCAAGTTGTTGGGTTTGGGGTTTCACTACATTTATTTATTTTCTTTTTTTTTTCTATTTTGGGCTAATGGGCATATATCTGATGTTGGGCTCATTTGGCTGTTTAAATTCGGACTTTAAAATACTTTTTAGTGTAGACTAATTTTTTAAAGGTTTGAATTAGGCTAAATGGGCTAATAATGTTTGGGCTTGATTTGGGCTATTTTAAAGTGTTTAAAATTAGCATACTCTTCTTTTTGGTCTGTATTTTGCCAATCTCAATTCAGACTTAGGTATAAAATAGTATGGACTATTTTAATGTTTGAATTGGACTGTTGGTATTTTGGACTTGGACTTAATTAAAATAGGTTGGACTTATTTTAATTTTTAAAGTCCAGAATGTTTAATTAGTTTTGTTTGACAAATTAATTAAAGAAGCCGAAAGGTATGTTGATACTTTATATTAATAAATAGTTTATTAATTATTAAATATAATTTGATTATATTTATAAATATGAGATATTTATAGAGTAAATTTAGTAAAGAGTTTATTGAATAGAATAAATTTAATAAAGAGTTTATTAAATTAGAAAAATTTAATGTAAAGAGTTTATATTAGAAAATTAATTATGTTATACTTGTAGTTAATTAATAAATTATTTATTAATTAATTACTATAAATACAATGAGATTATATTTATTTAAATATGAGATATTTAAGGGTCCAAATTAATATAGGTATTTATTAATTGGATTAACCTAATATAATGAGATTATATTAGGAGACTAATTGTGTTATATTCGTGGATTACTTTTCTTTATTATTGACTATGTATGTGGGTGATCATGGACTAGTCTTGTGTGAATGAATGGATGAATGTCATTATTTAATTTATTTACTCATTTTGAATTTTATGTAATATTTTAAAATGGGACTTGCATTCCTCTTATCCCCGTTTTAAATATGTAAAATCCCATTCTCATTTATGTATCCCCACTAGATTATGAATATATATACATAAATGTAATGGAATATTAAGATGAAGACATCAAGAGTTGGGGGCCGAGTTCGCGAAAGGAGTTTTGTGAAGCCGAGGAAGAGCAGCCCATGAATCTATCTTATGGGCCCTTTATTTGATTTAGGCATTCAACCCAGTGGCTCGGGTTGATAGTGCTCCTAGTCCATGATCATTCCATTTTATTTTATACATTTATTTATTTATTTATACAATAAATATATGATGAATGCATGTATGTTTCTATTTTATTTATGCGATAAATTAAAATTAGAAGCATGTGAAAAGTGAGACCTAAACTAAAGACCAGCAAACCTTCCCAAATTAAATATTAAGTTAATAATGGTGTAGTTTTGAGAAGATTATATCATTGTCTTCCGTTATTATAGATTAAATTATGTGTTGGGCAAGTAAGTAGCTGTCTATGGACACATAGGGATTATTTATTTGTATCAACATATGAACTAAGTCTATATAAGCATGAGATGTGAAAATTTTGGATTCTTACTGGCAACCAAAAATCTATCATGTGAGGTGTCGGTATTGCATTGATCCAAATTTCCAGGATAATGGATTTAACTTAAACAATCTTGGAGACCAAAAATCTATAATGTGAGGTCGAAAGGATTAGAGGAAAGAATAATTGGAATTTGTATGAGATGCATTGAATAAAAGGTTATTCACATTTTTGTTTTAACTTCACCAAAAATCTAAAATATGAGGTGGATTAAAGTAAATGGGCCCCCAATTCCACTAAGAAACACACCTTATTGTTTTTCTATTTTTCACTAGGGAAGTGTGGGATTCGAGAAATTTAGTGGGGGTTACTGTTTGATTTAAAGACCCAAATCAAATAGTTAATAATATAATTATCTAACATCCTTAGAAATTACTGCATATATATAATCGGATGTGAACCCAACCTTCTATTTTTGACTAGACCAAACTTCGATGACTAGCTCAATGTATGGAGAATTGTTTTGAAATCTGAGAAAGTTATACACGTTCTAGATGCCTAAAACAAGTTGTCAAAGAGATGCAAGAGAACATGAATAATGTATCTGTCATTAAATTACTTACAAGAGTTGTGAAGTAAGCAAGATAAGACAACTAGGTATGAGATATCTAGTGATAGATATGAGATATCTAAAAAATTGTTCCAAATAATAACTAGAGGAATTGATTTAAGAGCATGTGTTCTCGGGATGAGTATCTTGAGTCCATGAGTTTATTCATGGTTTATCATATGCAGACAAATCTAATCCTTAAAGTCAATTCTTAATTCTCTCTTGTTATTCATAATGAATTTTTCCATGTGAATACATTTGACACAACTTTTGGACATGAGAGTCATGTATCAAGGGTAGATCTGGAAGAGTAGAACATAATTGGTAAAAAGAAAATTATTTCCACTGCAAGAAAGGAGATAAACTAAGAGAGGAAAAATCCAAAGGAATTTCAAAGAGTTTGAGGATAAAGGGATGTCCTCTATACCTCATCTTCTCGTTCACCCATATGGGTAATCATTAAATTGAGCAATTGTTGTTCGTATACATAGTGTCGTTAAAACATTATATCCGTTTCATGGACTATGAATGTTCATTTATTTGGAAAATAAATGAATCGACACTGGTAAAATAATAAACAAGTTTTATATGCATGATGTAAAACGTGATGGCAAGATAAACGAGTAATATGAGAAATCAAGAGATATAGATAACTCTAAATTATTGTGGCACTTACGATTAGGTCATAGAGGAGAAACAAAAATCACTCAATTGGTGACAGAAGGACTTGTAAGCCCTTGAGGCCCCGAGACATTCCCAACACGTGGATCTTGTGTTCTTAAAAATGATCAAATCGACCTTTGTAGGACAAAGTCAAAGGACCACAAATATTTAGGATTTATACATAGAGATGTATATGGGCCTTTTTGGCAAAACAACCCAATAAGGATTTAGCTACCTTACATATATTTATGATTGTCATAAGTATGAATTTGAATCGTTTGAAGTGTTCAAGGAATTCAAAACTAAAGTAGTAAATCAAACTAGAAATGAGAAGTAAGTTTCAATGATGAGATCATGGAGAATTCTTAGCCTCAATTTCTAATAGTATCTCAAAGGAAAATAACTTAGTTATTTTATTAACTCCTTTTGGTACTCCGATAATTGATAAAATGTCGGAGAGAATGAGTTAGACCTTGTTGGACATGGTATGTAATTGATAAACTATGTTGAATTGTGACTTAGCCTGTGAGGCTATATTCTCCTTCCACCAGTCCATCTCTTGGATAAGTTCACTTCAAAATTAGTCTTAAGTACCTCATATAGGATATGGGATAATAGGGTACCTAGTCTTAAAGTGTTAAGAATGAGGGTTATCTTGTCTTTGATTAAAGGCTTAAGTCTGATCAATTGGAAGTAAGATCATATAAAGATCAGCTGGTTATCCCAAGGATTTGTTGGGATATAACTTTTATTCCCTTGCTGACTAGAGAGTCTGTTAGCAAGTACAACTTATTCTTGGATGAATAGTTCATCTGAGAAGATAGTGTGAGAAGAAAAGTATGACTCAGTAGGCATCACTGAGCAACCAGCTAACTCGAGACAAATCTAGGATTTGATTCTGGAAAACCCAATCCAAGAGCAACTAATTATTTCACAGTTTTTCCAGATTAGTAAGATGACAATAATATGTTGATGATTTTTGTCAGTTATGAAAAATTATGTTTAACATAAGCTTAAATGGCTTGAAGCCATAAAATCTTAAATGGACAAGGGTGGGGACCTTTAAGACAAATGGTGAAATATTATTATCATAGGCAAGGAGTTGACTATGAGGAAATCTTTTCACCAATTGTTAAAATTCATTATGATTTATTGGCCATAGTTGCACACTACTATTATGAGATATGGTAAATGGATGACAAAATGACATTTTATAATGACTTCATTAATGAAGACATTAATATAGGATTGCCAATATGTTTTGAGTCCAGTGATGAATCACAAAGAGTGCAAGCTAAAGGGATCCATTTATGGACTTAACCAAGCCTAAATAATCTAGAACATTCGGTTTGACTTCATTGAGAATGAAGAGAAACCTTGACTACACAAGTAGGTCTAGTTGTTCAAATAAATTCTCCAAGTAAACTTTGGGATAATCCGCCTAAATCCTTAGAATTCGATCTATAGCGATAGATTAAAAAGATTAATGGGTTTTTCCCAAAAGGGTGTTAAAGGTGTTTAACATGTACACAAATTCTAAAAGAGGATTGTTCTCTTCTAAGACATGACGTTTATCTCTCTAGGGCTGTGAGTCCTACGACTGCTAAAAGGAGAGAGATTGGATACAGAAGGTTCAAAGTATTGCAGCAATTAAGAATCTTATATACATCATGCTGTGTATAAGGACATGATATCATAAATGCTATAAGTGTTATGAACAAATGTTTGTCTGATCCAGGTTAGGAATGCTAGAAAACAATCAAGAACATTCTTAAGCGCTTGAGAAGCACTGAAGAAATATTCTTGGTATATGGAGAAGGTGAAACTTAAAGTTTTACAAATTCAGGCTGAGAGTCTGAAGTGGATTATTGGAAATCCATATATGGGTTCATGCTCACCTGTAATAGAAGAGCAAATATTTGGAAATGTTCCAAATATTGGTATAATTGCAAATTCCAGAGGTTGAGTGTATCGTTGCATCATATCTGACAAGAGGAAGCGGTTTGGATCTAGTAGTTCGTAACTGAACTCAGAATGGTTCTTTCCATTAAGTCAACGGGTAATGCTGTGATGATAATGGAGTTATAGTGCAAGCTAAGGAACCTACGTCTCACTAGAGATTCAAGCGCGTTAAAAAGGCATTATCACATCGATAAGAGATTGTGGAAAGAATGATATTATGTAGTAAATAACGTCAACATTTGATGTTGCTAATCCACTGACTAAGGCAATGATTCAGCAGTCACTAGACTACCGTCTTGAGAAGATGGGTATGAGATACCAGAGTAATTGGTTTTAGTGCAAGTAGGGAATTGTTGGATTATATGCTCTAAATGCCAATTTTAGGACATAATAATTATATTATTTATTTAATGTGGGCAGTTTATTTAAATATCATTAATGCGATTAACTATTTAGATAAAAGTCCTTAGAATAATATTTATAAATTCTATCCTTAAGAATAAGGATATGAGTGACAAAATCTATATTCATAAATATATTCTAAAATAGTCTCCGATCATAAGATGAATTAATTGGACGTTAATTTATCCAGAAAGATCGGATTGTAGTCTACCATCGAAATAATATGGGATATTGATTTGAGCGATTAGTCTTATATCGTAAGGGTAGATGTATAAGTGCTTGTTGAGAACAAGTGACTGGACATAACCGCTAGTACAACAAATTACATGGAATGGTCAATAATTCGTTGTACAATGTAATGGTGCAATTAGTCCTTAGACCTGAGACACCACAGTTATCTTGTGTCAGGAATAACGTAATTTGTTGATGTAATAACCTAGTCCTCATCAAGGATTAGACAATGTACTTAGTGGTTACGATCTATTCTGGCATGGAGATAAGTGTGTATAGATATGGAATCTATCGATTAGGGATCCTATGCGATCTATTAATCGAGTAACTAAAAATTTTTGGCCGAGGTAGAATAGTGGAAGTCGTTCCACGTATTATTCATAAGTTACTGATTAAATAAATTTGGACATATAATTAAGTAATAGAGTTTGACGACCCTATTCATGACTCTGACTCAATCGGGATAATTTAGACAGAAAGAATTGATTGCATGATTGTTACTGAGGGTTCGTAGAATTTCACTTCATCATTAGTTGGGTAGTCGTGATATACTTCTAGGTATCACTCACGACTTGCGAAAATTAAATTAGAAGAGTTCTAATTAAATATTAATTAGATTAATATTATTTCGTTTGGATGATCCACATCTAAGGGTCAGGCACCGATGAGCACATTGAACTATCCATATGGCTGAGAGCCCTCACAGCCCAGCTACCAATTAATTATGAACCTGAGAGGTCACACACAAAAGGAATTTACAAATTAATTGGTTTAGAGAAAAGATTAAATTAATTTTAGGATCGTCCTAATATTAATTTAATTGGGCTCGTAGTAACTTGATATTGATCTGGTTATTATAGAGCCCAAGACTGGTTAGTTTAAGTCCAGTCCACATATGACCCTAGGTCACATGTGTCTCATATATATTGTACTATTCTGACAAGTTTAGCTAGCACACAAAAATTATAGTCAGAATAATATGTAGTATTTCTCTAGAAAATCTAGTAGGGGTGAAATCCAATTAAGGGTGCAGATTCTGTGTGGATACTTTCGGAGGCTTCACAATTGGGGAACTTTGGATCGTTCATATTCTGCAATAGATTCGTCATTAGAAAGGTAATCCTAAAATACTCCTATGCGTAATTAATGTTGATTATTATGCATGATAGTAATCTACGTAAATAGCCATGAACGTGATGCATAAGTATTATTATTTTCACTACGTTTATTCTGATTATAAAAATTTTAAATATCATGCACGATTTCCAATAGGGGGAGGGGCGAGTTCTTTTGCATTTTTCTATTTTTTCCAATATTCTTTTACTTGGGAGGTGGGAGGAGGAGAGGGGTCAAGAAGGTTAGCATCCACTTTAAAGAACCTCCACCATAACCAAAGGCATGCTATATATAAAAGAGTAAAATGTATCATATCCCCCTGTGTTTTTACAAAGTTGCATCATAAACCTTATGTTTTAAAAAGTCGCGTTATAAACCCTGTGTTATAGAAAATGTTGCATATAACCCTCCGCCGTTTATTTTTCTGTTAATTTTAACGTGAGTGTAATACACACGCTTGACATGCAAGTATGACATTTATCAAGCTTTAAAACACATGCAGAATGACGAAAATACCCTTTTTAACATCAGTTGTTAATTGCCTCTTGTGCTTTCGATAAGGTTGTAAATGGCCCCTTGTGTTTTCGATAAGGTTGTAAATTGCCCCTTGTGTTTTTTAGAAGGTTTTTAATTGCCCCTATGCTTTTTTATAAAGATATAAATTGCCCCTTCAAAGATTAAAAAAAAAAAAAAATTGACAATCCTAGAGAGAAAAACTATTTCAAAGTGATTTTCTTTCGATTTGAAGTTGATTTTGCACTGATTTAAAGATTTTAATCTACTTATAGAAGAACGTGATTCCAAATGAAGGTACGATTATTGCTAGTTGCAATATGACTTTGAATTTCAAGCATAAGATTTATATTTTTTTATAGTGGACATCAATGTTCTGTTATATAAGTTATACGTTTTTTTATTCTTTTGATTAAATGATATTTATTAGTTTAAGGTTGTAGATCTCGTTAGAAGGTAGACTAACACATGGTTCTGATATTGCAAAATGAAAAATGTTGTAAATACATCCCTTTAATATTAAAAAAGTGATAAATACCCCTTTCTGATATAAAAAAAAGTTACAAATACCCTCTTTTGACGGATTTATCTTTAAACGAGGACAATTTTGTATTTTTACAAGGCTAGCTAACAGAGTTAAACATAATTTGAGTTTGGGACGTGTATGCAACGTTTTTCATAACACAGGGTTTATAACACGACTTTTTAAAGCACAAATTTTATGATACAACTTTGTAAAAACATAGGGAGATATGGTGCATTTGCCTCTATATAAAATAGCAAGAACAGAAAGGCAAAGACTAGACAAGAACTGCGAGAACGGAAGGAGAAAGACTGGAATCATACAATTCTTCTACATGAACATAGCCATCGGTCATTGTATCATTGCACAAGACCCCTGTCCAATTTGAAGCACATGGATCTCCTCTGTTCCAGTTATTAAGGAACCCATTTGGATCAATCAAACTTCCCTTGATGGCTCGCAGTGCCTCAACTGCAAATAAATTTTACGTCGTTGGTCATGATTTCATCATTTAATCACAAGGCTTTCAGAAATCTATATTGTAACAATGCTTATAATCTAGATGTTGATATTCTCGCAGATCACACGCAAATAATGTGATTTTTATCCTGACATCCTACATATTTTTTTAGAATGATTCAACTTTGTGCTCTCATCTAAACAACAAAACACAGCAACGACAAAATAACGTAAACACATGGAATTAAACAAAGATGTTCAATAACAAAAGAGAAAAATTACCTTCTGAAGGATCAGTAACCAGGCCAGTAGCCCCTCTAAGAAATGAAGAGCAACACAAGCTGACCATCAAGACCACCACAATGACTAATCCTTCAGACTGGTGCATCCTAGAAGTTCCCATTTGTCCAAAACTTTCAAACATCTCTTACATGTACACCCTACAAAGCTCAGAAAATATTGGGGACTTCCACATGGTCACCAAAAAGGACTACTAAATTTAACATGTAGACACAGTTTTTCAATATAATTAACAAAACAAATACTACAAAAATTAAGTCTTGAACTAATTGAAGAAGAGGGTCTAGCAAGAATCAACAATGAACCCAACAAAAAACAACTTGAAATAGAGAATGCAAAAATAATGAAGCATGTGTCAAGAAAAACTACTAAATTTACATATAGACATAGTTTTTCAACATAATTAACCATAAATACCAAAAAAATTGAAGTCTTTAAATAATTGAAGAAGATGGTCTAGCAAGAATCAGCAAAGATCAAACAAAGACAACAACCTTAAAAGAAAATGAAAAAGAACAAAGCATATTTTGTCCTGAAATGAAAAAAAATGGGAGTACAATGCACTAAGCTCTTGCCATGCACGAGTCTAGAGAAGGGTCGCACTTACTTTGGGTTAAAGATAAACAAGAAATTAAAAAGCGTTTGAAAAAAAAAATGGCTCGCCAAGAAAAGAAAATTAATAGGATTTCATAAATAAAGACAGTTCGGTACACAAACCTCAGGAAAAAAACTTACTAAGAAGGGTGCAGCAAGTATTGGCAATGAAGAGAGAAATGATGATGATGAAGAAGCTGAGTTTTGGGATATGTGGAAGTTTCCTTAAATGGGGTTGACTTGGGTGGCCATTGGAGATGATATGGGAAGAGTTGGATAGAATAGGTGATGAGAGCAAAGAAGCCATCTTTTTCATTAGCAGTTTAAAAAAAAGAACAAGTTTTACAGATTGATGTTTAGATGGGTGGCTAGTTGGCTACTTTCTTGTTTTTGTTTATGTATTTGGGCTTTGTTGTATTTGACTTTTTGGAGGGAGTTGCGTTTGTGTTTGAGGCTGTCAAGATGAAGATGCAAGATTATTGAATTCTGAAAGTGACAAGGAAACAAAGAATATCTTACTTCACACTTGGTACTCCTACATGGATATTTATGACTAGAGCCAATATTTTTATACGGTAAACGGATGATATGATGACTGTGAGATATGAGTGAATTTTTTATACCAAACCGATGGTATGACCAAAAGATAAGATTGGGTCTCACATACCACTGAAATTGTTGTTTAAATTGGAAAAGGAAAGGAAAGAAAAAGAAAATTTTAGAGGTAAAGTTATTTATGTATCAAAAGCAATAATAAGAGATAGGATGTTTTCTTTTGTTATGATAAGGGTATTTTTATCTTCTTGCACACTATCAGCTCCGTTGTTTTCCTTTACCCTCAATTTTGAGAAACATAAATGACCTCATAAATGCTATGTTTGGTTTTATGAAGGAAAAGAAAGGAAAGTGAGATAAAAGAAAAAATCATAAAGGAAATAAAAAGAAAGAAGTTTTCTTCTTTGGATTGTAAAAAAATAAGAACAGATTATGAGTCTCTGTTTTTATTGGAGAAATGAAAGGAAACAACAATTTTAAGTAACAAGTTGCATTTATTATGTTAAAAATATATATGAAATTATGTAAACGTACTAGAGACTATTAAAGCCGACTTATCAATATTTTTCTTTCCCTACATAAATTCCACATTGGAGAAATTGAAGTTTACTCGTTAACAATTATCAATCTCTGAAAATGAATTCAAATAAGGTTTATCCTTCTCTTTTCATTCTTTTTCTTTAAAAACGTGAATCCAAATATAATGTAAGAGATTCTTTAATCCCTTGATTTCCTGTGTCTACTGACTAAATTCAAATCCCTCTTCTTCTTTCTGTTCCACCATTTTACTCAATCCAATCATTGTGTTAAATCCCCTTCTCCCTAATTTAATTGTGCATTTTCATAATTTCAATCATGTCTACACCATATGAAAAATGAATTACTTCTCTTGGTCCATCTGGAATTACCCTCAACATTATGTAAACGTTTGTCATGTTGGATACTTTAAAATAATGCAGAAAGGTCCATACAACTAAGGTTGATGAAAAAAAAATCAGCCACAATAGGTAGAAATGAGTTGTTTAATGGGCAAGTATATAGTTGAAAGATTTTTTTTTTTTTGGTCGTCATAGTTGAAAGATCAAAGTTGGCTTAAGAGCTAATTCAAAAGGTTTTGAGGCCTTATGACCACTCCTTAATTTGTTTTAAATTATTAAACAGGTAGGGGTCTAACAAACACCTTACCACTTCAAGGATGTTTATTCAATATTTTATTTCAGTGGAGGATAAAATTTATAATTTTTATATTATATAAACATATATATATATATATATATATATATATATATATATATATTAGCGGGGACTAATTCATTTTCTAACAAAAAATATATAGATATTTAATTTTTTTTGAGAAAAAAATATGTAAATTTTTTAACCTTTTTTTTAGTCAATGGAAGTTGCAGCCCCACTGGCCAATAGACGCATTTGCCACCGAGGGAATTCTTTGGCTTTGAAAGAGATTAGGTATTTTCAACGTAGTCTTTATATGTCAATTTCAATCGATATTGCTTACATTGTTATTATAGTTGGAAAGGTCAGAGATATATCAATTTCAAATTTAATAGATTGACATATTAAAATATGCATCCAAATTGTCATGATCATTGCAATTGCAATCAATTTATGGTGTCAAATGCAATTTTTTATTGGTTGATATAGATAATACTTAAATCGACCAAAAAAGAAAGAAAGAAAGAATAGACACTACTTAATAAAAACAAGAGCAATTTTCGGATATATATACTTATGAAAAATTAGAAATATCTTTGAAAAAGAAAACTTATTGCGAGTAATAAACGCTTAAAAAAAATCTAGGACTGATAACGGTGATAAGATAACTTATTTTTTTCTTAATAATGAAACATGTCTTTCTAATAAGAATATATTCTTTTTTCTCTTCTACTTTTTGGTTTTTCATTATGTTCCTTTTTTTTTGTTTTTTTTTTTTTTGTTTTTGGGGTGAGGAGAAGGATGGGTGTTCAAAAGAGGAGGTATGCATTTAGTTGAATAACAAACTTATAAATTTGCAAAAAGAGTTTTGAAATTAAACAGGCCCCCAACTTAAAAATAAAAATTATACACATACTTAATTATGGCATTAATATAACCTTATAACTTTATAATATTAGAATTTTACGAGATCAATAGTAATAAAATAATGATGCATTATTTGCTTAAATTATTTTAGCTGCAAAATTTTGCATATGAACCCCTTAATTATTGCTCATTTAATGGATTATTTTTTTTCCTTTTTGTCATGATCTAATGAATGATTTTGTAGTCACCTTATAATAGAAGTGAAGAATTATTTGATATTGTCCAAAAAAAAAACATGATTTGATGCTAGCTGATACATCATGCATCTTTCATTTGTCATATTTTTCTTACATGCCACATAATTAATGTCCTCAAAACATGTAGTGCCAGCCTAGTGTGAAATGGATTAAGCATCTTCAACATGCCCCACACACATATGATCATCAATTAATCATAGGATTGATTCGCAATCCTATTAATGCGTTGAAGCTTCACATGCAAGGTTTTTGCCATAATATTGTTCTGTATATTTTTAATAATGCGTCTTGAATGTCAATTGCACACAAAACTAGAGAATTAATTACTTTAAGTACCGCTTGTCTATCATTTTGAATTATAATGCTTTCATTGCACTTGCTTACAACCTTCGGTTTTGCTCTCCATTGGGCATTGGACGCCGACACTTAATTGTAGAAGCTCTTTATATAGCCATAATTTCTCCTCTTCTAATCCCAAAAGAAAAGAAACGAATAAAGCCACAAATGTTATGAATGTTGGAAGGAAAAATTCTTCCGTTTGGCTGCCAAAGAGACCGATTGAGAGTTTGTGTGGGGGTCTCACACACGTGGGGCATACATGCAATATATAACAATCAGATCATTTGACAGCTAAACAAAAGTTCAACTCGATTATGTTGGAGAATCCAATTATTATACATAAATAAAATTATAAATTCTAAGATCAATATATACTTATGTACTATTCTACTTAACATCAATTGATTTTAAGATGGATATATTTTTTAGTAGTAGTGATCAGTTCATGTTCTAAGAGCTTAATAGGCCATATCATTCTTCCGACACTTAATTGTAGAAGCTCTTTATATAGCCATAATTTCTCATCTTCTGACCCAAAAGAAAAGAAATGAATAAAGCCACAAATGTTATGAATGTTGGAAGGAAAAATTCTTCTGTTTGGCTGCC
This sequence comes from Ehretia macrophylla, assembly GCA_037974665.1. Taxonomy (NCBI): domain Eukaryota; kingdom Viridiplantae; phylum Streptophyta; class Magnoliopsida; order Boraginales; family Ehretiaceae; genus Ehretia; species Ehretia macrophylla. The sequence goes on along the minus strand of CM075782.1, from coordinate 36,648,517 downwards.
AAAGTGACCGATTGAGAGTGTATGTGCGGTCTCACACACGTGGGGCACACATACAATACGTTACAGTCAAATCATCTGACAGCTAAACAAAAGTCCGACTCATATTAGAGAATCCAATTATTATACATAAATAAAATTATAAATTCTAAGATCAATATATACTTATGTACTATTCCACTTAACATCTATTAGTTTTAGGATGAAATTCATGTTTTTTATCAGTAGCGATCAGTTCATGTTCTAAAAGCTTAATAAGACATATCATTCTTCCTACTTCTTGAATGTCTAGATACTGGAAATGTCATGTTGTTATATGTTTAATTTGTCATCTCGTGGTGGTGTTACTATGATGTATCATTGGTTTTCTAACTATTGTTCAACTTCACCAACACTGCATATTAAGAGCACCGTCACTTCTACCACTACCACCAGCTGCCATATATGCCGCCACCATTGTTCAAATTCTCAAAATTCAAGTAAAAATCTCATCATTTACTTCTTTTTGTTGGATAATTCACATAGACCATTATATAATAATATTGATTTGTTCAAATGGGTTGATGATAAAAATAGGCCATTGTAAAATTCCTCAAGAAGCAAAAGCCTTTCTTCTTCAAGGAGATCAAAAGAGCCCAAATAGTTTTGGTAAAAAATCAATTATGGGTTTGAACAAATATTAGGATTTCGATTGTGATCAAAATAGACTTGTACGGTCAATGATGATGTAGTGGTCATTTAAGAATAGATTAGGAATAGAATAGTATCTTTAATTCTATTATGATCTTTACATTTAGTACGATCAAATTAACAGAATGCCTAAATAAAGGCAGCTTTGTACACGAAGCTCGGAAACAAAACTTACTAAGAGGGGGTGCAACAAGTATTGGCAATGATGAGAGAAATGATGATGATGATGATGATGAGTTTTGGGATATGTGGAAGTTTTCTTTGTTGGTAGAAGAAAAATAAAAAAGTAAATGGGGTTGACTGGATGGCCATTGGAGATAATATGGGAAGAGTTAGATAGAATAGTAGATGAGAGCAAAGAAGCCATCTTTTTCATTAGCATATTTAACAACAACAAAAAAAAAGAACAAGTTTTACAGATTGATGTTTGTTGTATTTGACTTTTTGGAGGGAGTTGTTTTCGTGTCCGAGACTGTCAAGGTGAAGATGCATGATTAATGAATTTTGAAAGTGATAGAGAAAAAAAAATATAGTGCTTTTTACAATAAATTAATTATATGATTAAGAAAATACAAGTTATAGTGCTTTCATACGGTAAACGGATTTCAAATTAAAAAAAAAATTACGGTAAATGGATGGTACGACTGTGAGATATGATAAAGTTTTTGTACACTTTTTAGAATAAATTAATTATATGATTAAGAGATAGAAGTAGGTCTCACATACACTTTTCACACTCAACAAGACCATTCGATAGGATCGGATGAAAGATTTTTGCTATACTTAGTACTCCTGCATTATGTTTGGATTCATAATGGAAAGGAAAAGAGATTCCACATTCAAATAGTATAAAATATTAGAGAAATTTTAAAAAAAAATGTTTTCTTGTTTAGATTGTAAAAGAAAAGGAAAGAAAAAGATAATATTAGATATAAAGTTATTAATGTATCAAAAGCAATAATAAGAGATATATGATAATATTGGTTGTTATGAAAATGATATTTTTGTCTTTTTGCACACTGTTGGCTCCTTTGTTTTCCTTTACCCTAAATTTTGAGAAACAAAAATGACCTCATAAATGCTATGTTTGGATTTATGAAGGAAAATAAAAGAAAGTAGGATAGAAAAAAAAATCATAAAGGAAATGAAAAGAAAAGAGTTTTCTTGTTTAGATTGTAAAAAATAAATAAATAAATAAGAAGGGATTATGATTCTTGTTTCATTGGAGAAATGAAAGAAAAAGAACAATTTTGAATAACAAGTTACTTTACATTCATTATGTTAAGGATATATTTAAAATTATGTAAAGGTACTAGAGACTATTAAAGCCGACTTATCAATATTTTTCTTTGCCAACATAAATCCCATATTCGAGATATGAAAATTCTCTCATTAATAATTATTCAATCTCCAAATATGAATTCAAACAAGGGCAATCCTTCCCCTTCCAAACATAATGTAAGAGATTTTTTAATCCCTTTATTTTCTCTCCTGATTATCAATTCAAATCCCTCTTCTTCTATAATTTCCACCATTTTACTCAATCCAAACATTGTATTGAATCTTCCCTTCTCCCTAATTTAATTGTGCATTTTCGTATTTTCAATCATGTCTACACCATATGAACAATGAATTAGTACTCTTGGTCCATCTAGAATATTTACACTCAACATTATGTGAACATTTGTTATGTTGTTGGATATGAATTTCTCAAGCAAGATAGCATTCTTAAACCTCGCCTGAGTTACTGAAGCTATTTAAGATGTCTTTGTGACTCTCCGTGGTAATTCCCGGAATCAAACTAAAACATGAGGTCTAGTGCCCTAGACCGGGGACTCAAAGATCAGTCGAACAAGAATAAGAGGTTTTGAAAGAAAATGAAGCAGTAGCAGCAATAGTATTAGTTTCAATTAAACAAGCTCAACCTTGAAAAAGAAATAAGGCAGTGTAATTGGCAAAAGACGGCAGATTCATCGGTCAGGCACAGCGTGAGGCTGACTACAGTAGACCGGGAGGTTACAATTCCTATTTTCCTTTTCAATTTTCGGGAGTGAATGTAGGAAGTGCGCTTGATGATCCGATCCTCCATTTTTGAAAAATAAAGAATAAAACTAGAACTCTAGCATCACCTTCTTCTTAGTCCTCCACTTCTTTAGGAGTGCCACTCTTGGTCTTATATCCTTAACTGCGGTTGAAAAACCAGTCTTAACAAGATCCGTTGTTAGAATATCCCTTCTTCTCGTAACCAGTATTAAGGTCCCATATCTACTATACAGAATCCCCTTCTAGGCATCAATCCTTTTCACCTTTAGGGATATCGTCGAAGTTTCACTCACCTCTATCCTTGCCTTTTCCTTGCTTGTAAAAAAAGGAGATTAATCTATACAAATTCTCACACGTAGTAGCACCCCATTTCATTGGTCTTGTTCTTGCACCAGAAGCACTTGAAACTCTACACCGTGGGCATGAAAGGATCTCAGCTGGTGTAGGGTGGTCGTAAATCAAGTCTCGAAATCTGGTGGTGAAGAATTTGAAGTTGAGGCAAAAAGTGCATCGGAATCATATACAAAAAAAAGAAAGAACCTTCCTAGCTTTGCAACAGGGGGCCAAAACCACCGATTAACTAGCTCTTTCAACATCCTGCAGGGAGTATGGATTCATATCCGTCACTCACAACCGAGATCCAATGAGAATTTACGTGTAGCTTCTGGTCTTTGACGTAAAAAAAAAGGTTGTAATAACGAAATGGACATCTGAAAATTTGGTCCTAGCTAGTAGAACAGGAAACTACAATCTTGCTTAGGTTACATTGGCAATAAGTACTTCAACCATTTTATTTAAGGTTGCCCCACGAGATAGTGGACGCTTTTCATTCCTCTTTTGTGAAAGGTCCGTGCAAGTAAGGTTGATGAAAAAAAAAAACCAGCCACAATAGGTAGAAATCAGTTATTTAATGGGCAAGTATATAGTTGAAAGATCAAAGTTGGCTTAAGAGCTAATTCAAAAGGTTTTGAGGCCTTATGACCACTCCTTGATTTGTTTTAAATTATTAAATAGGTAGGGGTCTACCAAACACCTTACCACTTCAAGGTTGTTTGCAAAAACATAATATTCAAAGTAGGGGCGGATTCAATATTTTATTTCAGTGAAGAATAAAATTTATGATTTTTGTATTATATAGACATGTATTTTTTTTCTTTAGCAAGGGCTAATTCATTTTCTAACGAAAAATATATAGATATTTAACTTTTTTTTGAGAAAAAATATGTAAAATTTTTAACATTTTTCTTGGTCAATAGAAGTTGCAGCCCCACTAGCCAATAGACGCATCCGCCACCTGAGGGAATTCTTTGTCTTTGAATGAGATTAGGTCTTCTCAACATAGTCTTCATATGTCAATTTCAATAGATATTGCTTACATTGTTATTACAGTTGGAAAGGTCAGATATATCAATTTCAAATTTAATAGATTGACATATTCAAATATGCATCCAAATTGTCATGATTATTGCAATTGCATTCAATTTATGGTGTCAAACGCAATTTTTTATTGGTCGATATAGACATTACTTAATTCGACCAAAAAAAAAAAGAAGAATAGACACTACTTAATAAAAACAAGAGCAGTTTTCGGATATATATACTTATGAAAAGTTAGAAATCTCTTTGAAAAAGCAAACTTATTGCGAGTAATAAACGCTTAAAAAAAATCTAAGACTTATTCTGTCATCGATAGTTTTCTATGTCCATCTCCTTAAAAAAAAATGGTGATAAGATAACTTATTTCTTCTTAATAACGAAACATTTCTTTCTAATAAGAATATATTCTTTTTTTCTTCTTCTTTTGGTTTTTCTTTCTTTTCTTTTTTTTTTTTCTTTTTTTTTTTGTTTTTGGGTTCAGGAGAAGGATGGGTGTTCAAAAGAGGATGTATGCATTTAGTTGAATAAGAGACTTATAAATTTGCAAAAAGAGTTTTGAAATTAAATAGGCCCCTGACTTAAATATAAAAATTATACACATACTTAATTATGGCATTAATATAACCTTATAACTTTATAATATTAGAATTTTACGAGATCAATAGTAATAAAATAATGATGCATTATTTGCTTAAATTATTTTAGCTGCAAAATTCTGCATTTGAACCCCTTAATTATTGCTTATTTAGGCTCCGTTTGTTTGCCGAAAAATATTTTCCCAGAAAATATTTTTTCAATTTTTCGGTATTTGGTAACACCAAAAAATTGGTCAACTAGAAAATATTTTCCAGTAAAAAATGGTGGTTACTTTTGCTCAATTTTTCGGTATTTGGTAACACCAAAAAATTAATCAACTGAAAAATATTTTTCAATCAAATATTACAGCTAGTACAAAATTTGAAAAAATATTTTCATGACTTTTAGAAGAAGAAAACATTTTCCGGAACTTAGCCACCCTTACCCCCCACCCCCTCACATAATATTTTACTAAGATAGTTTATTTTAATTATCATTTTTCTTACATGCCACATAATTAATGTCCTCAAAACATGTAATGCCAGCCTAGTGTGAAATGGATTAAGCATCTTCAACATGCCCCACACACATATGATCATCAATTAATCACAGGATTGATTTGCAATCCTACTAATGCGTTAAAGCTTCACATGCAAGGTTTTTGCCATAATATTGTTCTGTATATTTTCAATAATGCATCTTGAATGTCAATTGCACACAAAACTAGAGAATTAATTATTTTAAGTACCGCTTGTCTATCATTTTGAATTATAATGCTTTCATTGCACTTACTTACAACGTTCGGTTTTGCTCTCCATTGGACATTGGGCGCCGACACTTAATAGTAGAAGCTCTTTATATAGCCATAATTTCTCCTCTTCTAATCCCAAAAGAAAAGAAACGAACAAAAGCCACAAATGTTATGAATGTTGGAAGGAAAAATTCTTCTGTTTGGCTGCCAAAGTGATCGATTGAGAGTTTGTGTGGGGGTCTCACACATGTGGGGCATACATGCAATATATAACAATCAGATCATTTAACAGCTAAACAGAAGTTCAATTCGATTATGTTGGAGAATCCAATTATTATACATAAATAAAATTATAAATTCTAAGATCAATAATACTTATGTACTATTTCACTTAATATTAATTGATTTTAAAATGGATATGTTTTTCATTAGTAGTGATCAGTTCATGTTCTAAGAGCTTAATAAGCCATATCATTCTTCCTACTTCTTGAATGTCTAGATAATGGAAATGTCATGCTATATGTTTAATTTGTCATCTCGTGGTGGTGTTACTATGATGTATCATTGGTTTTCTAATTATTGTCGTTTGAAAGATGTGTCTCTTACTTATAGAAAATAGATTTAGAAAGATTAAAGAGTAAGATCCTTCAACCTGAAAAATCTTCAATTATTCACTCGAGAGGGAAAGTTGATATCAGATTCCAATACCATCTTTATTGGGTTACAAAGGCACATACAGTTCTTGCATTAATGCAGGAATACTTTACACTCTTTATGTATTATTTGGAAATTGGAACACGTTACCCTTTGACTTCTTGGTCAACAGAAATATGTATTAAAATGAGGAAAACATAGGTAGGTCCCACATGTGTGAAAATTGTTTTGCTCCGTCAGCCTTTTTGAAGAGTTTCCAATGATTTAGAACCCAATTCTTGCCATCGCCATTATTATCTTCTGCACTTCACCTTCCAAACCCAACATACACCACCATTACCAACACCATCACTTCCACCACCACCACCACTAGCAGCTGCCACACCATTGTTTAAATTCTCAAAATTCTGAGTAAAAATCTCATCACTTGCTTCTTTTTGTTGGATAATTCACAAAGACCATTATATGATAATGCTGATTTGTTCAAATGGGTTGATGATAAAGATAGGGCATTGTAAAATTCCTCAAGAAGCAAAGCCTTTCTTCTTCAAGGAGATCAGAAGAGCCCAAATAGTTTTGGTAAAAAATCAATTATGGGTTTGAACAAATATCAGGATTTCGATTGTGATAAAAAATAGATTAGTATATAAGAATTGATTGGGAATGGAATGATATCTCTAATTCTATTACGATTTCCACACTTAGTATAAATGAATGAATTTGAAAATCTCATTCATTCCGTAATCCTATTCTTATGAACATGAGAATACTAATTCTTGATAAAACACATGGGAATAACACATTTTCATGTGCTTTGAAATGAACTTATTATTCATGTGATCAAAATAAACTTAAAAAACATATTATACACTATACAAATAACGTTATTATTAAAATATAAATATATAATAATAATAAAAATAAAAACAATAAAAAAAGAATGAAAAAAAATAATAATAAATAACAAAAAAATATAATAATAATAACAATAACAATAATAATAATAATAATAATAATAATAATAATAATAATCGATAAAATGCAATAAAAATATAATATAAATATCAAAATAAAATAAAAAATAGATAAACAGTGATAAATATAAAATAAAATATAACAATGATAGTAACAATAATATCAAAATACATAATGATAATAATAAATATAATAATATTAATAGTAGAGGGTGAAGAACCAGCAACCTAGTTTGGTTATAATAATACTAAATATAATAATAATATGTATTATTTAGTAATAATAACATAAGAAATAATAATAACAAATAATGAAAATTTAACATAAAATAGTATATCATAGTAATATAAATAAACATAATAATAATAATAATAATATCACTCAAACTAACTATTATTATGAATATGATACTTATTTTTATGCTTAAGACAATAATATATCTATAACAACAAAAGAGCATTCTTGTCACTTTATATAAGTTGTTCACATTATTAGTCTATTATACTGACTACCAAACATGGGTTTGAAATCAATATATCCATTCCTATCTTTATTCCCAGAGTATACCAAGCATGACATATCATTTTTCCAAGTTTATTCCATTCCCAAAGTAATTTCATTCCTTAACTCATTCAATTCCTATTCAAAATTAATATAAGATACTAATCGCTACCATTGTGTATTTTTTTTGTTGACCAAAAGATCAAAGGGAGTAAAGGGTTACAGATAAAGCAAAAGGGGGTAAAGTATTCTTCTCTTGAGCATAAACAGGTTTATTCAAGGGATATCTATCTAATCTGATGAATGATTGGCGTAAAACCATAACACCAATGTAACTGGGGAAAATCATATAGAAAAGTCTGTCGTCATTAATCCCAGTACAAATTAAGTGGTCAATTTCATGGCAAAAATTTCTAAGAGTAACTTGAAATAAATGGAATGTAGACTATACAAAATGCAAAACTTTTCTAACAACAATAAAAATAAAAAATAAAAAGGAAGGTTGAGAGAGGCACCATAGGAAATTGAATTATCTTGGTACAATGGTGTACATGACACCACTGACAAGGTCGCTGCCAGAGATATCAGACGAACTGTAAGGATTTCTTATCGAAGCGGACGAAGATGGCGGTGTGACAACCTTTTGAGGGTCAGTGATCAAGGATTCTGCTATTCTGGTGTCAGACTCTGGCATCATAAGCCACAGACTCTCGAGTTCTCGAACTACTTCTGTCATTGAAGGACGAGTGTCAGTTTCATCTTGGCAACACCTGAGAGCAAAAGTTATGAACTTTTCCACACATTCAGAAGGGTAAGATCCAATTCGTCCATCAATGACTGATAATATCATTCCAGAACGATATGCGATGTTGACCTGAGAGAATTGACAAAAGTTATATACAACAACACAAACAAATTCTTATTCATGCACTTGGGTTATGAAAGTCACCGAGGGAGATCACATCGCAGCACAAAGGGGACATATTAGATAGAATACATGAGATACAACGTACGATGACTATCAAAAGACAATAATGTTAAGTCTGCACAAGCAATGAGATAATACCTCTCTGACAATGTTTTTGCCATGTGAAATTGGTTGCATTCCAGTCAATAGATCTAGAAATACAATGCCAAGACTATAAACATCGCTTTTGTCCGTCAACTTATGAGTTAAGAAATATTCTGGATCGAGGTAACCCTGAAAAATGTGCATTCTGGTGTGAACATGTTCAATGTGAAAAATGCATTGAATTAATTCATCTTCATTCAAAAACTGTTTGATCGACTTCTTGTTCTTTTTCTCTTTTTCTTGTTTTTTCTTCCTCTTCTAGTTTTTCTTTACTTCATCCCTCTATCTTTAATGGTAGTAGAATTACAAAACCTTTCAATTTTTCACAAGTGAATAATACTTACAGGAGTGCCTTTAACTACGGTTGATACATGACCGGGTAAAGTTCCTTCAGCGTCAGGGACTGGAGCAAGTTTTGAAAGACCAAAATCAGCAACTTTGGCATTATATTTCGAGTCCAATAATATATTGGTGGCCTTAATATCGCGATGAAATATTGGAGGATCAGCTTCAGTATGTAGGTATAGGATGCCTTTGGCTGCACCTATGGCGACCCGCAACCTTAAAGCAAAAGTTATAGAATCTTTATACTTGCCTGCAATATTAAAAAAATTATGACATGTTAAAGCATCAGAAGATTTAGACGTCCATATGATTTTCCAAAGTAACTTGTTTCCGTATCTCTCCTCCATGGATAAATAGTAATGTCCCCCTCCTTCACCTCGACCCCACCAACACACAAACACACATCCACAAAGACTTAAATACTTCATGATGAACATTTAAGAAAATACATAATTTTTATGCCCATCGGGTATCCGTGAGGGCATTCATTAACCATAATCCACAATTAAGTACATGCTAATCGGCTGGTGAATATCCGCATAGGATGTCTATAACAAAGAATATAAGATAACTAATAGATGATGGTTATGGAATGTACCAGAGAGCTGATCCTTTAAAGTACCATTAGGCATGAATTCGTAGACCAACATCTGCACAGAGACAACAAGAAAGATGAGAAGATTTTAGCCTCTAATGAAATTGCGGAACATATTGTTGTATGAAGACACCGCCTCGAATAATTTGGATTTTGTGCATTCTAAAATCCAAGTAATTTGGTACCAATGATCCTATTTGATATTGAGTTCAGATTGCTAATCAGTAAATCTTATCAACATGCTTCTATTATGGGCCAAGCAATAGTTGAAAGCAATACCACATGCAATTGCAGTTGTCAAATCGTGAGTGGAAATATCATTTTATGAAATGTGACTCATAATGATTTGTTCACATTTAAAAAAAATTATATATATATATAGAATATTGTCCTCGTATGAACCTTAAAAGTAAACTCACAGAAAGGCTATCACCAAGAAAATAATCATCAACTACAACTACCCATTCTTTCTGTCACCTCTATCTTCACTGCGAATACTGGTAGATGTGTATGATTTTGATTATGTTGATGGCCTACCTTCGAATCAGGAAGGCAGACTTTTGCTATTATGGTCAGTTGAAATTTATCAGTGTAACAAATTTTTTTAAAGAGAGAAAAATCAGAAAACAAATGTGACCCAATAAAGATGCTGCATATACGATTTTGATAACTATGCATGTAATTATGTTTCTGTCTCAATCATACTTATGATGATACTCTGATCTTACACAATTGCAGGAAGTGAGCACACAAAACTAGCTGCTAGTAGGTAAGTAGAATATAGAGCATCAGAGTACCTGTTCACCTTCTTCATCACAGTATCCAATCAACGACACCAAGTTTCGATGATGTAACCTTGACAGCAGTTCTATCTCTGTAAGAAACTCCTTTTCACCCTGCAGTGATCCCTCCTGAGCACGCTTTATAGCAACCACTGTTCCATCTGCCAGAATACCTTTATACACTTTTCCATACCCGCCTTGTCCGACCTCACTAGAAGTATGGAAGTTCTTCGTCGCAAGGGCCATTTCTTGATAAGTGAATTCTTTAACATTATCAATTTTGATGGACATCTTTGATACTGCAATATATGGTGAATCAGAACTTACTATCACAACGAGAGATTACTCTGCAGAGCTCTGCCCTTGAATTATCTAACTAAAACTTAGTTTCATCTAATTAGAGTAACATATGAAAGGTCTATTAGAAATACGAGTGTTTCTTTCAAGATTTTTTTATTTTTTTCTAAAACATCCTCTTAGCTCAGAACAACACAAGTAATGCTACATTGCCACATCAAATGTCTAGTAAATATATTTTGTGTCTACATTTTCTTTGCTCTTTATTTTCTCATGATATACATTCTATTGCAGAAAATATAATGTCAATCTTTAGATATCATCGATAATCTGATTTAGAAATAAAGACAGATTAAGTATATAATACTCGACAAATACTCATACATTTGGGACCCTGATATACTTACATTGGCGTCTTCTTGAAATTGCTTGGTTTTTCCTCATATAGAGTCTAAAGATAAGAAGCGAGACAAATACAGAAAGTGTAACTGAAGCTGCAATTGCCCCTAGGACAATGCCGGCTATAGCACCCTTGCTTAAACCAGAAGATGGAGAGGGGAAAGTTACTGCAACGAAAGGAAGAATTATTACACACCTTAAAAGGAAAGGTCGATATAACTTGAACATCAATATAACTCGAACAGTATTTGTTATCTCACTGACACATAAAAAAGAACTTAGAATAAGACGAACCAGAATTAAATCTAGAAAACAACCACTAAAAACGAACCTAACATGGCATTTGCTATAAACCAAAACCCACCCCCTAAAGCAACAGAACACATACCAAAAAATGGGCCAAGGACAACACTCGTATACAAACCAGATGTTAACACAAACAAGCAGTTATAGAATAGTTAGGTGATTTAAAATTTTATTAGATTTTACCGATTTGAACAAGTTATGTCATTCTAGAAACATCATAGATAAACCAGTTAGTGTCCTCTTCTGACATATAACCGTGTTATTACCGGGAAAACCGTCACTATTACACATATGCAAAGAAAATTAGACTGCCCATACTTCTAAAAGGAGGACACCGTAATATGTTTATTTCATCCGTAAGGCCAATCTACAGATCCCATCAAAGTTGGCTCCAGACTTTGATGTCTACATGATAGAGAATATTAAATTCTAGAACAAGGTTCTCTTCCATCCACGTTCTACAACAAAATAACGCAATTTAGAGAGTACAATTATAAAATATATGGACCTCTTCCACCAGCAAAAAGGAGGCAATCATCATGGTATGGACTATTATTTGAAAAATCAAAGCAGAACATGTGGAGTGAGGTGAGATAAGGAGACAAACCATCCTCATAAGGTCCTCTAAGTGTGAAATTGAGAAGTTCATAAGGTCCATACAAGTCATTATCAGGAATTGTCCATCCTGTGAATGCGCTTCGAATTCTAGAAACCTCACTCACGTTGAACTTATAGCTGCTGTTATCGACGTATACTGGGAAAAGCTTCAAGTACATCCTCAACCGTGGGCCCTTTTCCAATGCAGATGAATTGATGTCAAGCTGATAACGATTCACTTTGAGACCATTGGTTAGATAGGTCTCAAAATCAGATCTGTATGGCTCAAAGACTCTGAAACCTGGACTCTTCAAACGATACCCGACAAGCAAAGGTGCAGCACAAAAACAAGTTACAGTAGATGGTGGGGCATATTCATAAGGAGGTGGGCATGATTGAGGTTTACAACTACTGAAGTTTCCTGGTGTTGGGAGATTAATAAGAGAGCTCGAATCTAATTGGTAATGATTGACATCTTGATCAAGAGATCCACAGAACTGAATTAGGTTCACATTGGAGCATATAGGGTTTCCTTGAAGCCTGAAAATGTATGGAAAAATATCAAATATCATATTAAAATTTCAGATATACTAGCACGCAATTCAGCTTATATAGATTATTTGCAAATTCGCAACCTACCAGAGACATTTGTCGGGAGGAAAAGATTGCCAGAAATGTTTGATAAATTGTTGTTCTGCAAATCCCTGCAATGTCAAGAAGCACTAGTGATTTAGTAAGAAAACATATTTATTTTAATACATAAGGTTATCAAATTCCTGTAGAAATGTGAATAGTAGATGGAGAAAGAGAAAGAGAGGATTCCAGACCACAAAATTCAAGTCTTATTTTGATCCTAAAAGACCTTCAGATGCTTGGGAGTGGAGATAAAAACAACATTCTTGGAGGGAGGGAGAAACAGAGAATTGGATCTAGTTCCTGACCCCAAGCGAGGGAGAGGTACTGGTGGAAGGTTTATTATGACACACCAACTTTTTACATTTTAGGTCTTACACGGTAAGTGTCTCAGTTCCATTAAGCGTCCTATTTTGCCAGATGATGGATGGAACAGAACCACTTAATGAATTGTTTGCAAGTGACCTGCAATTGGAACAAAACATGATTAAGCTTATACATTTCCTTGAGTATTTCAGGAAAGGCAAAGTTAACATAGCTAAACCGATTCTCAATGCAGAGTGGGCATTAAACCTTGTACTAACAAGAGAAAGCATATGCATAACATGTGCACACTACATCTTTGGAACAGAAAATCAATGCAGATAGGGTTGAGAAATGCTTACAATTTCTGCAGACGAGGAAGACTTGAGAAATTGGCTGGAATACTTCCATTAAGGTTGTTGAATGATAGATCACTGCAGAGTCAAAAATAAATAAAATTACTATCAAGAGGTTAGTACAAAGATGAAATTTCCAAGAGTGGATTTTTTCTTATGATCGTAGATATACAAATAATCAGAATGTAAATTAGATTAAGCCTCAACAAAGTCGAAGATCAATTCCTTACACAGTTGTGATATTGTCAGACAACTTATCTGGTGGAATGGATCCATTAAGCTGGTTGAAGCTTAGGTCTCTGCATTATTGTACTATTAGTTAGAATATGAAGTTCCTGTAACAGTATGTACTGATAGAAAAATATGTGACTAGCAAATTGTCTTCCAGCAATGGCAAGCTAATCCATATTTAGCATCAATATAGCAATTCGAGGAGGAACTACTATAACATTAAATGATTCTACATAGATGGGTGAAGAGATGATTAATGCCTTAATGAACATTCATATTATCATATGCATACAGACTTACAGATAAGTGAGTTGAGGTATCTTGCTGACATTTGGGATTGGCCCTTGCAAGCTGCAGTTTCTGAGACTCCTGACATGAGCAATTTAATTGTTAGCAATCTTAGCTTAAACAACTCCAAATATTTTTCAACTTATATGCAGGTATTCTCACCCTCATCTTCCGATACAAAGCTTTAAAAAACAATAAAATCAACTAATATTTTTCAACTTAGTTTAGCCATCTTGATCATCAAATGCTAGGCATTTAAAATCAAATATTGCTTACGGATCAGAGTTTAAAAGAAGCGGGGAAAACCCTTATCATGGTATCCAATCCCAGCAATAAAATACAGTTCTCGAACTTATTAAGAAGACATGATTGGCAAGGTTGCTTGTAGTGACAACGAGGTATTATTTCCATTAAGAGAACATAAAAGGAATCTCCACATTTCCAGATAAAAGGAAAAAAATTTCTCTTGATACATGCGGTCACGCATTATATAACCTTTTACCTCAATAAGTAATATCATCATTTAGCACATGCTCTGCATCTTTATACTCTCTCTATATATACATATATACACCCACACACACACACATAGTACATACATAATTATTTATATATATCAGGCATTATCTCAGACAACCAAATGTCCCGAAAGAGACTATAAAACTCTGCCTCATAGGTGGACTTTTCAGCCAATTTTGAAGCAAAGAATAGGATTGAAAATGCTTACAATTTCAACAAACGATCCATGGTTCCATAGGAATCTGGTATTACACTACCATCAAAGTGGTTGTTATCAAGTTGACTGCAACCAAAGGAAGAGAAATTAGAGTGAACGAAGTATCAAGACAAATACTATACGAAGTTCTTGTTGTTTCAGATCAAGGATGAAGATTCTTTACTTCTGATATAAGGAAGAAGTGAACATAAAGTGACACCGTATGTATTCAGAAATGTATTTATAGTACTCTACATACTACAGCTAAAGATCAAGCTTGACATTTCTAAGTGGACTAGGTAAATTCAAGTTCGCTTGCCATCTAGTCATCGATCTCCTATTTCACTCCAATAATACTTGTGAGTTGTGATCACAGGACCAGTCAGAATGTGATATTAGTTGTTCCAGGTAAGAAGGTCAAAAAGAAAATGAATTTTGCTCATCAGGAGAAGATGTCAATCTGACAACTAATTAACTAGATCATGGAAGAGTGACTTGTATACCCTATGGAGGATATTCTGAAATTATGTCTCCTTTTCGAACTTCCATCTATTACAAAATATAAAGATTTAGCACTGCCTTAAAATTACATCCTGTTGATATCTTTTCATAACTTCCAGAAGTTCTTCACTTTGATTCCTTCAATCTGGAGAAACATCTATGCTTGTGCCCCTATGCAGCAAAATGAGGTCTCTGTTTCCATTATACGTGCTTAAAAAATCCCCTTCCCTTCTGACCCCAAACACCACAAAATGAATTCTATATCTACTTGTTTTTCATGTTATGTTCTTAAAATCTGCATAACTTGTCCGAAGTTCATGGGCACCTGAATGATACCAGATTATCAGGAGCTCAGCATGTTAATAGTAGATCTTGGATTTCAAAAGCCAATTATCTGAACCATTAGCTACAAATAAAGCTTCTCTTTCCTCCAGATCTTCCATCGAATTTAGCTATACAACGTTTTCACCATTAATAGTATACATTATATTTTTCCTACTGAAATGGTAATTAATCAAAGTTATTGTGCATGGAATAAATAAGTTGTTGATTAGTTGTTCAATTTCCTCCTGCATTTTCTCAGCAAATTCTTGCTGACTTCACTAGAGCGGTCTCTTCCATATTGCATGTCTTGAAACTTCCAATATACTTGCATTTGTTTCCCCATCTTTATTTACTTTCTTGTGACTAGCAACTCTGAGGCAAGAGTGAGGAAGTCACGAATAACCAATTTCAACGAGGCTGCATACAAGCTTAACAATCAAAATTCAAGTTTGATGCCTTTTGGGTTTATAAAGTCCAACATGACTGAGATGGATAGCTGCTTTAATTTCTCAGTTGGAAGGCAAAACTTCTCCCCTGTAAAATTGGCCAATGCCTACGGCTTGAACCGTGGAGATCTTTTTTTCTGTCAAAAGTATCAATATGATGGGTATCTTTTACTTCAGCCTCGATCAAAATTTATGATCCTAGTCAAATTGCATCAATCAGAAGTTTCTCTTGCAACTCAGTAACGATACAATGATATTTACATGGTAAGGGAACTTAAACGTTAGGTAATCACAGTGGAAAAGTTCCTAAATTGTAACAAAAGAATCAAGCCAAGAGTGTGGGAAACTAGTGCAGATAAATTTGTTTCAAACCGATCCACGATGAGAAGTTTTGGTATAGAAACAGATACTTGAAGAAGCAAAAGTAGCATACAGTATTTTTAACTTTGGCATGTCTGCAAGCTCTGCTGGGAGATAGCCTGATAAGTTGTTATTGTCGAGCAACCTGCAGAACTTCATTTCATGAATAAAGAGTAAATGTTTGAAGTGGTAAAGATAATAGACCTCCCAACTTACAAGTGAAGAAGATTTGGAAGTGTTGACAGCTCCCGTGGGATTGGCCCACTAAGTGAATTATTATTCATGTGGCTGCACAACGAAAACATAATAATTAAAAGATATTAACTAACAGTGCAGTAGCAACAACACCATCAATCCAATTTCACGGAAATTATAAGTATCAAAACTAAAATGCACCAACTAAAGCATTGTATCCAGGTCAAACATAAAGAGAGATCCTCACAAGTGTTGTGCTTTAGTCAAGTTTGCAAAGGATTTAGGTACTGGTCCAGATATTTGGTTCTGGTCTATCTGTATCCTGTTCAAGTTAGCAAGATAACCAAGTTCTTCAGGCAGTGTACCCGTTAGTTGATTTCCATTTAGCAGCCTGGAATAAGAGAAGAAAGCAAAACATATCATTTTAATAGAACTTTGATCCAAAACAAGGGGAAAAAAGCATTAATGAAAAAATATTTCTCCAAATTTCTGCATGTCTGGATAATCTAGAAATCAATCATTTCATAATGGAACAACCATTTTGCAGAACCCTAAAATGTCTAGAACAAATTGCCTTGATTGAAAAAGAAGACCAGGTACAATCTTCCACAAATAGCATCTTCAACTTACAGCAATTCTAAAGATGTCATGTTGCCTATCTCTTTTGGTATAGTCCCAGTAATCTTGTTCCACATGAAATCTCTGTAAATTGAAGTCAAGAAAAAGAAAGAAATATATGTCAATTAACAAGAAAAATTAAAGCCAAACTACAGACTAGAGAACAACTCACCAGGATGATTTATTTTAGTGAAAGATGTATTCTCATTGTTAGTAAAGAGAGCCTTGAGTTCAAATATGCGACTTACAATATCAACATATAAGAAAAGCGGCCAAGTTCTGGTGATAAAGTTCCAGACAGATTCCTGTTCAATAGTTGCCTGTCAAAGAGACATAAAACAAGAAGGCATTAACTGTAAACTGAATTGTTGAAGGATTAAAAATCAGATGAAAAGAATTGAAATTCTGGAGTTGGCTTAAAATTTTGCACGACTTCATGACAAAGACAGATTCAGTTGGCCTGAATAAGCTATGAAAGCAGAATCAAAGACTCTCTACATTTGCTCCAGAACAAGAAGTTTTCCTCGTTTCTAAGCATACAATGATAAAGAATACTTATATGAGTCGAGAGTTCAGTATTTCAGCAGTTTCCCAAACTGTCATGGTCAAGGAGCTATCTACAGTTTTGAGGTGTAACAGTTGCATTTTGTTTAGAGGCCTGGCTGATAAAGTGGTTTTTAGTTCAGTTGCCAATACAGAAAACTAGAAGATGCATGATATGCCTGCAAAATACAGCATGCAATATGTATCCAGATTTCTGCCTGTCATGGTTCGATCCACATGACATTAAGACGCTTTCACTGCATAATAAGTAAATACTTTCACTTTGGCTATTCTATTTCGCTCTCTATGCATGTCCAGTATCTTGTGTTTACTTGAACAACGCCGTACAGAGATGGCAAGCATATTGAAAGCAATAAATTTCCTTCTTTCATTATTAACTCATTACTCTCACCGTAACCTATGTTGAAATTATGGAAGGAGAATCATAAATTGCATTTATCAGCATGGCACCAAGTCAATAAACATAATTGAAAGTTGAAACAGAAAACAAGAGTGGGGGTAATTTCCAAAATATGGTCATCATGTCTGTTTTGTGGGCAAATTTTCAGTCTCTAATAAGAAATTTCCAACTCAAAGGTTTAGATATGTCAACATATTGAGTAAATGCCGAAGGTGTTATCATTTAGAATGTCGTAGTTCCTATGTGACCATAAAAATGTAGGTTTGGATCATAGGCCTGATCAAACTATCAATAAAGCAACCTGTAAAAATTTACATCATTCTGCAATTAAAGAAGTATGCCATAGCTAATTCCTCCCATAGTGAAGTAAGATTTACGTGCAACAAAAACAAGAGTTCAGATTCATGACAAATAATTGATATAATGCATAAAATACATATAAGATGATGCTCCCAGATGAGATGATCTGGTTTTCATAATACACATTAAAGAAAAAGTGCAAAAATTAAGGGATTCGGTGAAGGAAGAGGGTGAGTTCTTTCGCGTCTTTTCTTTGTTCTGATATTCTTTCAGTTGTCGGGTGCGGGGAGGAGGGGTTAAGAAAGTGAGCATCCACTCTAAAGAACCTCCAGCATAACCAAAGGCATGGTATATATAAAATAGCAAGAACAGAAAGGGAAAGACTAGAATGATTTATTCAAAGAACTGCGAGAACAAAAGGGGAAAGACTGAAATCATACAATTCTTTGACATGAACATAACCATCAGTCGTTATATCATAGCACAAGACCCCTGTCCAATTTGAAGCACATGGATCTCCTCTGTTCCAGTTATTAAGGAACCCATTTGGATCAATCAAACTTCCCTTGATGGCTCGCAGTGCTTCAACTGCAAATAAATTTTATGACGTTGCTCATGATTTCATCATTTAATCACAAGGCTTTCAGAAATCTATACTGTAACAATGCTTATAATCTAGATTTTGATATTAAATTAGATTGGAATCTAGACAAGGTGGGCTCAGCTTTTATGAGCTGTTGCATGAATCAATTCTCAGCATGATCAAGCAACTAGTCCTAGATCACAACAAGCGTTCGGGTCCATTTGAAATTGAAGGATTTGACTTGGATATTATTAAATTTGTATTACCAAATCAATCAATCACATCTATAGTTTGAATTATCATGAATGTCAAACTTTTTAGCGACAGATCCAAAAGTGTAACTAAATCAGCCACCCCAAATGCAATCCTTGACCCTACTAGATCCTTAAACTAATGGTTGAGAGGCATGCAAACAAAACTTATGTACATCTACGTGCCTGGTTATACATCAGATTAGATAATCAAGACATCAGCACTTTTTCTTATCAGTGTTACGTGCAACTGAAGTGTTAAGAGGCTCTCTACACAATGTCTCAATGATCCAAAAGGTAATTTTGCAATATCTAAAATGATTGATTGTTTCCCTAATTTGTATTCCATGATAAAACCAATATCAATCGACCATAGAATGAAGTACCTGCAGGTCTACTTTCAAATATTTTTAACATAGCAATATATGTAAGAAAATCCTATTTCTGGAGAGAAATGTTTCTCTAGCCCAATGTTTTGAGCTCCATTTGCTCTGAGAAAAAAAGAGTAACTATCCTAGCAGATCACACGCAAATAACTATCCTAGCAGTCTGGCAGATGAAGCCAGTAAGGACAACACAATGTGATTTCTATCCTGACATCCTACATTTTTTTAGAATGATTCAACTTTGTGCTCTCATCTAAACAACAAAACGCAGCAACGACAAAAGTGTTAGAATATAAACATTATTATGTACATTATTGTATCTATTCTAACAAAAAGAACGTAAACACATGGAATTAAACAAGAATCTTGCCTAATAATAAACAAAGATGTTACCCATAACAAAAGAGAAAAATTACCTTCTGAAGGATCAGTAACCTGGCCAGTAGCCCCTCTAAGAAATGAAAAGCAACGCAAGCTGACCATCAAGACCACCACAATGGCTAATCTTTGTGACTGATGCCTCCTAGAAGTTCCCACTTGTCCAAAACTTTCAAACATCTCTTACATGTACACCCTATAAAGCTCAGAAAATATTAGGGACTTCCACATGATCGCCAAAAAACTACTAAATGTAACAGGTAGACACAGTTTTTCAATATAATTGACAAAACAAATTCTAAAAAAATTAAAGTTTTAACTAATTGAAGAAGATGGTCTAGCAAGAATCAACAATGAACCAAAAAAAAAAAAAAACTTGAAATAGAGAATGAAAAAAAAAAAAAGAAAGTTTCAAGAAAAAATACTAAATTTGCATATAGACATAGTTTTTCAACATAATTAACATACCAAGAAATTGAAGTTAAACAAATTGAAGAAGATGATCCAGCAAGAATCAGCAAAGATCAAACAAAGACAACAACTATAAAAGAAAATGAAAAAGAACAAAGCATGTTTTGAAATGGAAAAAAATGGTAGTACAATGCACTAAGTCCTCGCTACATACGAGTCTAGAGAAGGGTCGCACCTACTTTAGTTTGAAGATAAACAAGCAATTAAAAGCTTTTAAAAAACAAATGGCTAGCCAAGAAAAGCAAATTAATAGGATTTCATAAATAAAAGTAGTTCGGTACACAAAACTTAGGAAAAAACTTACTAAGAGAAATGATGATGATGAAGAAACTGAGTTTTGTGATATGTGGAAGTTTTCTTTGCTGGTAGAAGAAAAAGAAAAGGTAAATGGGGTTGACTTGGATGGCCATTGGAGATGATATGGAAAGAGTTAGATAGAATAGGTGATGAGAGCAAAGCAGCCATCTTTTTCTTTAGCAGTTTAAAATAAGTTTTTACAGATTGATGTTTAGAAAGGTGTGGCTAGTTGGCTACTTTTGTTGGTTTTGTTTATGTATTTGGGCTTTGTTGTATTTGACTTTTTGGAGGGAGTTGTTTTTTTGACGCTATCAAGGTGAAGATGGATGATTATTGAATTCTGAAAGTGACTGAGGAAACAAAGAATATCCAAGTTCACACTTGGTACTCTTACATGGATATTAGGGACAGGATATTCATATGGTAAATGGATGCTACGATTGTGAGATATGAGTGGATTTCTTATACATTTTTTATACTAAATCGATTACATGACTAAGAGATAAGAGTGAGTCTCGCATATAATTTTCACACTCAACAAGACTATTTGACAGGATTGGATGAAAGACTTTTGTTATACTTAGTACACTTGAATTATGATTGGATTCGTAAAGAAAAATAAAAGAAAGGCGATTCCACGTTTAAATAGTATAAAATATTAGAGAAAAGTAAGGAAATGAAAAATTTTATGCTTTCATGTTTAGATTAGAAAAGGATAGGAAAGAAAGAAATAATTTTAGATACGAAGTTATTAGGATAAAGTACATAAAACCCCCTGTGCTTTTACAAATCTGCACAATACCCGTCGTAATTTTAAAAGTATATAGTACCCCATGTGGTTTTTAAAACTAATCACAGTAGTCTCATCCGTCAAAAAATCCGTCTATTTTAACAGAAAGTATGATGTACGTGCATCAAATGCGTTTATTCAAAGTTTTTTTTACTTAAATTATTAATTGTTTGAACAAAAATATCAATTTTTTCAACCCTAAAGAAAAAAAATATGTGTCATATAAGGGTATTTTTGTCTAAACAATTAATAATTTAAGCAAAAAAAAAAATTGAATAATCACATTTGATGTATCTACATCACACTTTTCGTTAAAATAGATGGGTTTTATAATAGGATGGACTATTATGCTTAATTTTAAAAACTACTACGGGATACCATGCACTTTTAAAACTACAGGGGTATTGTACAGCTTTATAAAAGTATATGAGAGTCCTGTACATTTTGTCCAAGTTATTAATGTATCAAAAGCAATAATAAGAGAGAGGATAATATTTTTTGTTATGATATGGGTAGTTTTGTCTTTCTGCACACTATCGGCTCGTTTGTTTCCTTTACCCTCAATTTTGAGAAACAAAATGACCTCATAAATGCTATGTTTGGGTTTGTGAAGGAAAAGAAAGAGAAGTGAGATAAAAGAAAAAATTATAAAAGAAATGAAAAGAAATGAATTTTCTTATTTGGATTGTAAACACAAAAAATAAAAAAAATAAAAAAAAGAAGGGACTATGATTCTTCGTATTCATTGGAGAAATGAAATGAAAGAACAATTTTAAATAACAAGTTACTTAGATTTATTATGTTAAGAATATATCTAAAATATTATGTAAACGTAATAGACACTATTAAAGCAGACTTATCCATATTTTTCTTTTCCTACATAAATCCCATATTCGAGATATTGAAATTCTCTCATTAATGATTATTCAATCCCAAGAATCTATTGCGATTTCAGTAGCAAACTAGGGTCTAAGGATCTCCTAACCTAAGTTGGGGCGAAAACTCCAAAACAAAGATGAGTTCCAAACATTTCTCTAATAATAAGGTAAGCTTTCAAGTTACCGCCCTTTTCTAGAAGGAGCGGGTGTAGTAAACTGCAATTATGAAAAGATTGGAAGATATGGCCTAAGAAGGTGATAGCCTTGTAGATTTGTTCCTACGGTTCGATCCTTCCCAATAAAATGTGACATGTTTGAATTCTGATTGCTTTTATGTGAGAAAGAGGGACCACCCTCTAAGCTTAAGTATTCCTTAATGACTGATAGCATTCAAGTACCTTAGGGAAAGGTGAAAAGAACCCTATTAATTAAGGAGTTTAATAGAGAATCTGAGATCCGATGCGGACAATTAGTTGAAGGAGTAGAGTTTAGAGTTTGACTTTTTGGTAAAATGTACTCACTCTAACAACATACCTTTTGCATGATGGGTCAGCAAGGAAATGGAAAGAGCGGCTTAAGTCATTAGGTATAGGCGCTTTACATAATTGAATTCAAATGCAATCCTTCCCCTTCCATTCTTTTCTGTTGAGAAAAAAAGAACAAAGAATCCAAACATAGTGCAAGAGATTTTTTAATCCCTTTGTTTCCTTTCTCCTTACTATCAATTCAAATCCTTTTCTTCTTTCTTTTCCACCATTTTACTCAATCCAAACACTTCGTGCATTTTCATATATTCAATGATGCCTACACTATATGAACAATGAACTAATTGGTCCATATGAAATTACCCACAACATTATGTGAACATTTGTCATGTTGGATACTTTAAAATAATGTAAAAAGGTCCGTATAAGTAAGGTTGATGAAAAATAATGCAAAAAGGTCCGTATAAGTAAGGTTGTTAAAAAATAAAAACAAAAAAATAAAATAAAATAAAAAATAAAAAATAAAAAATCAGACACAATAGCTAGAAATGAGTTTAATGGGCAAGTATATAGTTGAAAAGATCAAAGTTGGCTTATGAGCTAATTCAAAAGGGTTTGAGGCCTTATGTCCACTCCTCTATTTGTTTTAAATTATTATACAGGTAGGGCGCTAATAAAAACCTTACCACTTCAAGGTGGTTTGCAAAAAATAATATTTAGAGCAAGGATGGATTCAAAATTTTATTTTAGTGGGGCTAAAATTTATAATTTTTGTATTATATAAAAATATATGTTTTATTTTCAACGGCAACTAATTCATCTTTTAAACTAAAAATACATAAATAATTAAATTTTTAACGCTTTTCTTGACTAATAGAGATTGTAATAGAGAACTTGAGATCCGATGCAGACAATTAATCGAAGGAGTAGTGGTTAGAGTTTGACTTTTTAGTAAAATGTACTCACTCTAACAGCGTACCTTTTGCATGATGGGTCAACAAGGAAATGGGAAAAGCGACTTAAGTCATTAAGTATAAGCGCTTTCCATAATTGAATTCAAATGCAATCCTTCCCCTCCCATTCTTTTTTGTTGAGAAAAAAAGAACAAAGAATCCAAACATAGTGCAAGAGATTTTTTAATCCCTTTGTTTCCATTCTCCTTACTATCAATTCAAATCCTTTTCTTCTTTCTTTTCCACCATTTTACTCAATCCAAACACTTTGTGCATTTTCATATATTCAATCATGCCTACACCATATGAACAATGAACTAATTGGTCCATATGAAATTACCCACAACATTATGTGAACATTTGTCATGTTGGCTACTTTAGAATAATGCAAAAAGGTCCGTATAAGTAAGGTTGATGAAAAAAAAAAAAAAAAAAAATCAGACACAATAGCTAGAAATGAGTTGTTTAATGGGCAAGTATATATTGAAAAGATCAAAGTTGGCTTATCATGAGCTAATTCAAAAGGGTTTGAGGCCTTATCTCCACTCCTCTATTTGTTTTAAATTATTATACAGGTAGGGCTCTAATAAAAACCTTACCACTTCAAGGAGGTTTGCAAAAAATAATATTTAGAGCAAGGATGGATTCAAAATTTTATTTTAGTGAGGGCTAAAATTTATAATTTTTGTACTATTAAACATATATGTTTTTTTTTCAACGGCAACTAATTCATTTTTTAAACTAAAAATACATAAATTTTTAAATTTTTAACTTTTTTCTTGACTAATAGAGATTACAGTCCCCACTAGCCAATAGACGCATCTACCACTGATTTACAGGGAATTCTTTACCTTTGAATGAGATTTGGTCTTTTCAACATAATCTTTATTTTGACCAAAAAAGACAGTCTTTATTAATGGTCCAATGAATCAATTAATTGAAACAAGGGTATGTTGTCTTTTATTAAGCCAAAACATATAATTTATGGATTTTAACCAACCAATACTTCATCATATTGGGGTATATATAAACACATAGTTGGAACACACTTCGAGGCACAACATCAACATGGAACATCAAAATAGTTTAAAGCTTTCCATGTTAAAATCTGTGAGGTTCTTATTGTTCCCTTTGGTTTTAATAAACTTCTCAAACTTTACCTCAGCATCATCATACAATATTCCAAGGCTAAGTCCATTCTCGAAAACAATTCTACAAACACCTAATCAAACCAAATCTTCATCTCTTTCAGATGATTTCAAGACATATTATTACACACAAACGTTGGATCACTTCAACTATGCACCTGGAAGCTATGCCACTTTCAAACAAAAATATGTTGTCAATTCCAAATACTGGGGTGGTGCAAAGGCTAATTCACCAATCTTTGCTTATCTTGGTGCTGAACAGCCACTCGATGATAGTGTAATTTCAAGCACTATTGGATTTCTTACTGATAATGCACCTCGCTTTAAGGCTCTTCTAGTCTACATAGAGGTAAAATTTTGATGTCTTTAATGTGGGTGGTATGATACCATGGCAAGCTTTTTGCTTAATTATTGTAATGCTTCTCACTTTTTTGTTTCTTTGAGTAATATTTTATGTCACTCGGGTGATACTTTATCCCTTGTTGGATTCAAATTTCTCGTTTATGTGGCAAAAACTCTATGTACAGAGAATTGTGAAGCATTATCCAAGTGATATACAAATATATATATATATAACAATTGTCTCTTTCTTTATCATTTCCTTACTATATGAGGCCTTGGTTCTGTCCAGCATCGATTTTATGGAAACTCAGTTCCATTTGGATCAATGGAAGAAGCCATGGAAAATGATACCACTCGTGGTTATTTCAACTCAGCACAAGCTATAGCTGATTTTGCAGAGGTGTTGATGCACGTAAAGGAAAACATTTCTTCACCATATTCTCCAATTATTGTCGTTGGAGGATCTTATGGAGGAAGTAAGTATTAAATTACCGTATGATTTAAAAGTTTAATATGTTAGAAAAGAAGTTTTATATTTATTTATTTTTTTCAATACATCTCAAACATGTAAGTAGGATTCGTTTTTCTGAGACTTGAACCCAGGATCCTTTAATACTTGACTTTTGATTTCGTATTAAATTATCGCCTCATCTAAAATCTTCCATCATTCGAGATGAGTTTTTATATTTATTTATTGTATTATCTCTTGACCAGCTTGCATGAATACTTATTTCTTTCCATATTCATGAAAATTTTGCAGTGCTTGCTTCATGGTTCCGGCTTAAGTACCCACACGTTGCTCTCGGTGCTTTAGCCTCATCAGCTCCTATTCTTTACTTCGATGACATTACTCCACAAAATGGATATTACTCTATTGTCACTGAGGATTTCAAAGTATATATGTAAAAAGTTTTTTTTTATTTTATGTTATTATTATTATTATTATTTTTTTATTTTCTGTTTCTCTTTTTGGTTGCAAATGTTTAGAGTTTCTGAAATGCATTTTTGGTGGTATTGCAGAAAGCCAGTATGAGCTGTTACCAAACTATACGAAAATCGTGGTCTGAAATTGACAAAGTCGCTTCCAAGCACAATGGTCTCTCCATTCTGAGTCAGAGATTCAATACTTGCTCGTAATCCTTTTAATCTCTTCCATTATTCGTTTTTCGTTCGTGAAAATAGTTTTTTGCAAAAATATTAGAGATTTTGTTTCTTGATCTTGATCGTGAAAACAGTTTTTTGTAAAAATGTTAAAAATTATGTTTCTTGACGGTGAAAATAGTTTCTTGTAAAAATATAAGAAAATCTTATTTTTTATTTTTTTATTTGTTATAAACATGGAAATAGTTTCTTAAAAAATGCAAGATATGTAAGTTTACATATAATACACTATAATATGACTTCGACCCTTTTTCTGAACTCACAACGAGAACTTCGTGCACTACACTACATTTTTAGTTTTGTATTACTTAATTATTCTCGTCCTTTATTGTAAAGATAAACATGCAATATCATATCACACATTAATTAATCCCAAAAATTTCTTTCTCCCTCCTTTAGGCAATTAAACAGTTCTTCTGTGCTGAAAGATTTCTTGGTCTCAGTGTACTCTTATGCTGCTCAATACAATGTTCCACCAGTGACTATGGTTTGCGGTGGAATTGATGGAGCCCCCAAAAAAAGTGATATTCTTGGTCGCATATTTGCTGGTATTGTTGCTTACTTTGGAAACAAAACGTGCATTGATCCAAATTATTACAATTATCCCAGTGAAACAATCATTGGATGGAATTGGCAAGTAAGTTATATAATGTATATATAATAGGGCAAATTTCATTACTAGTCGTCAACTAGTATAATTACTCAAATTCTCAAAATAGTTTCAGATTATTTAAAAGTCATATTATGAGAGCTCAACGTTTACTATAAGTGTTCAAAATAGTCTCTACTGCTATCTTTCGAGTAATGCACGACAGAAATGGTCATGTCATCATGCACGTGCCATTTTTGGTAATTAACTTGAAAATTTGAGTATAAATTAAAGATCAATTTGAAAATTTGGATGATGATTTTTGTGAATATAATAAATTTCCAAACTATTTAGCACTATCATCTCTTCGTTATCAATGGTGATTGATCATTCTGAGAGTTCCGTCAATTGAGTTTTAGTTAACTAATAACTCGTCAATTTTCACAACACTTGCTTTTCCTGAATTATCTATCTTTAGAAGTAGGTTCCATATCAAGTCTTGAATTAATCATTTTATACACTAACATTATGCTTAATTAACTCATTTTTTTTAACAGGTGAAGCATATATATTTGAATATTATGAATATTGTGAAAATAATTTCTTTTTGTTTAAAGACTTGTAGTGAAATGGTCATGCCCATTGGTCGCGGTAGCAATGATACCATGTTTCCACCAGAACCTTTCATTATGTCCGAATTCAATGATTTATGCAAGAGCTTATATGGTGTTCCACCTCGACCTCATTGGGTGACAACTTACTATGGAGGCCATGTATGTTACTCCACTCATCTTACATGCATGTTTTTAATATGTATTAATATTTTTCAAGTATTACAATGGCATTTCAATCATTTATTTTAATTTTAAACTTTAAAAATAAGAGGAAAAGTAAAATATCGGATATTTTGAATGAAATGAATAGCTGAAATGAAATATTGAAATGTTAGAATAACATCAGTTAGCTAGGAAAGGATCGTAATTTCATTACAATTGTATATATAATGCATTTACATTAATATTTTATTACACAAAATTGCAGGATATAAAACTGATTCTTCATCGATTTGCTAGCAACATCATCTTCTCCAATGGCCTACGAGATCCATATAGTAGTGGCGGGTATTTGAAATGTTATCTTGGTTCTCAAATATTTATTATGTGGGATAATATTTATTATTCTTATTTTATATTTTGCGTCTCTTGATCGTAGGGTCTTAAAGGACATATCAAACAGTCTCCTAGCAGTCTATACAGTCAAAGGTGCGTAGTCGGACTCTTAAGCCCAAAACTCTAAGAGACCGTGGTCAATATACTCATTGGGTTGTGGAATTGTACTCTCTACTGATCTCATAAACTATTTTAAAATATCATCACATTTTAAGTCTATAAATTAAATAATTTTGCTCTCGCTTAACCTCACATCTACATTTTTTTATTTTTTATTTTTGGAGACTACTTAATCGGCCCCACTAACAAAATATTCTGAATATATCCCTTCTAATAGACACAAGCTCACTCTACCAAACCTAAAAGTCAAATTTATGTATATATATTTCAGATAACTAAAAACAATATGATCACAAGTAAATCTCCATTGTTTTATTAGTACTAATATAAGCCGTGAAATTTTGCAGGCACTCATTGCTTAGACATACTTCCATCAAGGAAAAGTGATCCGCAATGGTTGGTCATGCAACGGAAGATTGAGGTTGAAATCATTGAAGGATGGATAGCCAAATACTATGCTGATCTTTTAGCCTCCAAAAAAGGCTGAAAAAAATTGCAGCGACTTCTCATCCACTTTCATAGTGATTGTGGGGAAAGTTCGAAAGAAGGGTCTTGCCATTTGCCTTTTCACTCGTGGGGTCTTTAACATAATTCGATCCACTATGATCTTAGAATTTATACCACCTTAGAATGTGAAGCTTGCCGTTTGCCGATAGTGCTTGCCAATAATCATTCAACATGTACACTTCTCATCACTCAAGCAAAGCCTTTGAAGGCATACATTGAATTTCATAGGAGGTGAGAATAAGCGTAAAGGAGGAGCAAATTAAGATTTTGGGATTGATAAGGGATGTTAATGTAATCGTAGTGTAATATATCTTACGCAATTTCGTATCATATATTAGGCAATCGTGTACTTATAGTTTAGACAATAATTCTGTATTAAATTAGTTACCATGTTTAACTAGCTTGGCCAACAAGGCATTGTCATATATATAGCTTGTCTACGTAATTATACCATTGATATATCAATATGCAGAGAATATTCCTCTCAATTCTCTCTCGTTAACTTGGCATCACAGCCACCGTTGATGGTGGTTCTTAAATTTTTTTTTTTCAGCCACCACGCCTTGTTTCCCAATTACTCGTGCACCAAATTTCCTCTTCAATCACTCTCTGTCAGCAGCTAAAACGAAACAACACCTATCGTATCATATATCAAAACAAAGATCTCGAAGAGATCTTTCTTCCGCCACAAAAATCAGTCTGATCCGATGTTGCACGCACCTCCACGAGCGCTTGAAGGTTCTGCCTACTAATTCGAAAAAAAAAAAACCCTTCCCAGAGTTTTTCAACGTTCTAATAAGGGATAAATACCTGACTTGGTGTGCAATACCAAATATACTCTTGGACAGCATGGAGTTGGTCGATGATCAGGGTAAGGCTAGGACGCCCAACCTAATTACTGTAGATGACTGACCTATCGATCATGCCCAGGACTTAGAACCTTTGGGTATAAGTGAATTAGGACCTTAAGATTGTAGGTCGAGTATCCGTAAAATTTAAGGGAATATTCTCTAAAATAGTATAAATATTTTATTCATTCGCAGCAAAAGATAGCTCATTTACTCTCTAAATAATCCCGACTTAAATATTTTCATTTGAGTCATACAAATTACTAACTTGAAGATCGGAGTTGTCTTACGAGGATAGTCCGCCATTTGTTCACTACGGGTTAGTTCAGATCTAGACCTGAGATAGACGAGTAATGCTAGACATCACCCTTTTTTTATCACCCAATTATCACCTCCTATTTGGCATTTGCCAACTAGATAAATTTATTTTATTATCTCTTATTTTGTTAATTTTTCTCTCTCTTAAATTTTCCTTTTTTTTCTTCTTAATGCTTCCAATCATCTCTTTCTCTCTCTTTTCTTTAATCCTACCAAATATTCTCTCTTCTCTTTTACCATTCATTGCATTTTTTTTTTTCAAATTTCTTCTCTTCTTGACGAATTCATAATTGCCAAATATGAAAAAAAAAGGGTGAAGTGCATCACACCCCCTTATACTTTAGCGAAAGTGCATAACACCCCCTTATACTTTAAAAACCCCATGAACTAGTCCTTGTAGTTTTCCAAAAGTGCACAACAACTCCCTGCCATTAAAAAATCCGTTAAATTTAACGGAGAGTGTACTTCACATGCGTTAAGTGAGATTTTTATTAATTTTAACAAATTTATCTATTAAATAATTATAAGAATTGACCAAATTATCCTTTTTATAAAAAAACAAAAAATAAATAAATATAAAAATAGTCATCTTCCGCAAGACCCCTACATCCCCACCCCCCACCCCAAGCCCCGTCACACCCCCACCCCGTCAACACCCTCCCTATCCAGCTGTGTTGTGTGTGTGTGGTATATATATACACGTGTGATTTTTTTTTTTTTTTTGTGTATATATATATATATATACATATGTAATTCACGAGATTACTGCTTAGATTTTGGCACAACGATGCTAGCTTAGAACAGGGACAAGAACCGATTCCACCATTTTAAGGGAGGAGAGTGTTCTTGCAACGACTATTGGTAGTTATGTGTTGACTATAAAACAATTGCATAAGGTCAGATTGATGATGATTTCTCTTCTGCAACTACAAAAGCGCACGATTGTAAAAGTTCACAGCTGCATTTTGTTGCTGCAATGACAGCATTCATCGAAATCCTATGAAGTCCTGCATTCTCCAACTCATTCAATCCCAGCTATGGCGATGTCTCTCTACATTAATGGCCATGGATGCTGCAACATGAGCGATTCAGTCGCTCAAGCAGCGTGCGTATTTGCAAAATACACAAAAAATCAGTTGAGAAATTCAATTTATGTGTACGAATAAAACACTCTTAACCAACATCGATCAAATGCAGTAATTAAATGCCATATCCATTATAAATAGTACAGACACTGAATCTGCTAAGAATGAAGATATAAAGGTGTCCTGCGCTCTCTCATGAAAACATATTCACCTACCAAGTCAGTATGCAAGTGATTACAGGCCATTAGCAAGCTTTTATCTTGTATATGTGTGTGTATTTTTTATTTTTTATTTTTTGTATATATATATATTTATTTTTCTTTTATTTTTTTAGTCTAAAAAAAGAGAAAAATGATAATAAAAAAAAAAAGAAATGATAAAAGATTGAGGGTATTTATGTCTTTTTTACAAAATCCGTTATATTTAACGGATTTTTTAACTGTAAGGGGGTGTTGTGCATTTTTTAAAATCACAAGGACTAGTTCCGGGAGTTTTTGAAGTATAAGGGGTTATTGTGCACTTTCACTAAAGTACAAGGGAGTCTGGTGCACTTCTGAAAAATAATATATCCTCATGAACAAAAAGAAACTCAAAGATGTATATACGTCTTAAAAATAACGTTTCATGTGACAAAAACTTAACCAATTCTCTCAATAAAAGCTTATTAAGCTTTGCTTTTGTTTTTGCATTTACCATCTTTTGACAAAGCGAAATAACAAATTATTTGTCTCAACACCACTCATTGACGAGCAAGTGTTTGAATAAATAATATTCTGACATCCATAAGTCGCCCTTGATGTGCCTGGAAAAGCGCATGGCGAGGAAGCCATTCTTTTTTATTATAGGATGCATAAATTTTAAAAAATAGTAAAAAGAAGCAATAAATATCAAGGCAATTTCTAAAATTAGAAGTACATATGTTGATGTAGGAGTTTCTTTATAAAAGTTCCTTAGGATATTCGGATATAACTTGATAGAGTCTGATACATCATTTAAATTCTTTACCTGTAAGACGTGAAAGTTGCACAGACTTATTAAGATACGTTTCTAATGGTGCTTGTTGAATTGTGTATTATAAGTATATCTTTAACTGCTCTCAGTCATTATTTTTTTTCTTGTTCGAGTTGCTAATGAACAGAACAATGGCTTTATTTATGCCAAAGTTTTAAAGTGCACATCTGATTAAATAAAAGATTAGAAAGAAAGATAAGATAGAAAATATTAATTAACGGAGAGAGAAAAGGAAAATTAAGAGAGAGAGAAATTAATAAAAAAAGATAGAGAAATAAAATATTTATCTAGTTGGCATGCCAATTAGGATTGCCAACTAGGAGGTGATAATTAGGTAAAGAAAACAAAGTGATGTCTACCATTACTCTAAGGGATAAATACCCAACTTGGTGTGCAATACCAAATATACTCTTGGACAACATGGAGTTGGTCGATGATCAGGGTAAGGTTAGGACTCCCAACCTCATTACTGTAGATGACCGACCTATCGATCATCCCCAGGACTTAGAACCTTTGGGTATAAGTGAATTAAGACCTCAAGATTGTAGGTCAGGTATCCATAAAATTCAGGCGAATATTCTCCAAAATAGTATAAATATTTCATTCATTCGTAGCATAAGGTAGCTCAATTACTCTCTAAATACTCCCGACTTAAATATTTTTATTTGAGTCATACAAATTATTGACTTGAAGATCGGAGTTGTCTCACGAGGATAGTTCGCCATTTGTTCACTACAGGTTAGTTCAGATCTAGACCCAAGGTGGACGAGTTAGTTCAGACCCGTACCCGAGAACATAAGAATCAAGTTTTAACCTTAATAGGGATAATAAAAGATTTGAATTCTAACCCGTTAGTTTAGCAGTGAAATGTTTGATTTGAGTTTTGACTCAAAGTTTATGCCCAAATCAAAGTTCATGAGACAAAAAAAAGTTCATTCCAATTAAAGTAGGATTAGGATGAAGTTCCTATAAATAGAACATTTTAACTTAGTTACCACAGAGTCAAAGAAGGTTTTCTTATCCAGAAAGATACAATTAGTATTACAAGTTTCATGCTTTTGTTAGAAAAAATTAATTGTGCAAAAGTTTAGGCTTTTTCTTGCATAAAGTTATGTGAGCGAAAATTTAGATTTTTTCGTCCAAATAGTCATTAAATTGTAATAATTATTGAGTAATAGTGGATTATCCCAAATGTGGAATCGTGAATAAGGACAACTAATTAGAACAATGCAGTGAAACTTCATGTGGCTGTTAACTGTAACATAATGCCGAATGTTGACTAGATCCTCTGTTTGGAGGACTTAAGTCAGCAGTATCTATGTTTGGAAAATCAAGCCATACATGGATTAACAGGGGCCAATCGTGAATTTTTATCCAGTGAAAATTATAATTATATAATTTAACGTTTATATATAGATAATTTTTTTTCAATAAAGAATAAATTTATTTTTTAACAAAAAAATATCTTTAAAATATACACAATTTTTTTAAAAAAACAACTGTAATTCACTCGCTAATAAATCTACTCTTGAAATCAGTGAGGGTTAGGCATCCTCAATGGAGTCTCTAAAAAGCAATGATTGCTGTTTTTAGAGACTCGATTGATTAAAAATCAACACCAATGGGGGTTTTTAAAACACTATTTGATAGTTTTTGGTACAAAAATGATATCAATCAAACTTTGAGTCTCCAAAATAGCACCTAATCTCCATTTTTTTTAACAAATTTGTTGAAGAAAATTGAGACTATAGAAAAAGACAAAATGGAGTCTTTAAAAATGCACAATCTTCAACGAAAAAATAAAAAGTCAGATCTGAACAAAAAAAAAATTGACAAATCTAACAAAAGAGCCGTTTGATTTGTTTGAAATCTGAAAAAAAAAAATTACCATTGAAAAATTTCTATATTTGCAACAAAAAAATATTGCCATCAACAGATTCAACACCATATTTAACAAAAAGGGCCTCACAGATTCAAAACAAAAAAACACAACATATTGACTACCTCTTTTTTCAACAAACAGTAAAAAAAAAAAATATTCACAGAACAAAAAAAAAACAGTGTGGTGGTGATTTCGGTGGTGGTGGGGTGGCACCGGAGAAGGGGGTGGGGTGGGGGAAGTGGGGAAGCAGGGGTGGAGGATGGGGGTGGTGAGGGAAGCGAGAATTCACAAAAAAAAAAAAAAAATTACAACGGGGGTGGAGACTGTGGGGGCAGCGGGGAAGGGAATGGGAGCTGCGGGGAAGGGGGGTGGCTGCAGTGGGGGCAGCGGGGAAGGGAGGTGGGGGCGGGAAAGGGAAAGGGAAAGGGAAAGGGAAAGGGAAAGGGTGGGGTGGGGGGTAAGCGGCTGTTGTTTGTGTTTTAACGGGGAAAGGGGGCTTTTATATTTAGGGTTAATTTTTTTTTTTTGTAATTAAGTTTTATTTATATATTTATTTAGGGTTTTTTTAATTATGATTTTGTAATTAAACTTTTTTAATTAGATTTTTTAATTAAGGTTTTTTATTTAGGGTTTTTTAATATACTTTTTTTTAATGAGGGTTTTGTATTTTATTTTATTTTATTATTTTTTTAGTTTAGTTTTTTGGTTTGGTATATTTTTTTAGTTTTTTTAGTTTTTGTAGTTTTTATTTTTTATATTTTTTTAGTTTATGTTATTTTTTAATTGTAATTAAGGTTTTTTTTATAGTTGTAAATTTTAAAATTTTATTTGTTGTAATTTTTTAAAAATAAATTTAATTAATTTACAAATTGAATAAAATAAAGAAGAAGAAAAACAAATATAAATGTAACACACAAGAAAAAATTAATTAATGGGATTTTTTAATTAGGGTTTTTAATTAAGATTTTTTTTACGTAGGGTTTTTTTAATTAAGGATTTTTAATTAGTTTTTTTTCATTCAATTATATAATTAAACGTAATCCTAATTTTATAGAGATCGTCACTGAGGATGTTTTTTTTTTATCATGATCTCTAAATGGGTCTCTAAAATAGCTTTTTTTGTCTTAGTCTCTGAGCAGGTCTCTAAAATTGATCTTGGTCTCTTTATAGGTCTCTAAAATGATAGATAAAAACCCATTATAGAGACTCTATTGAGGATAGCCTTATAGCCCGCCCCTACAACCAGGCTCCCCTTCCCTCCCCCCCGCTTACGCCAACATAAACCGGCATGGATAGAAGGAGAAGGAATGCTACATGCTTTGTACTTCAGCAAAGACAGAAGTGGCAGCTGGACTTAAGTCTGTTTTGTTGGCTTATCCATTAAATTTGGTATGTGAACTTCTTAACAAGTAGACGGATATATTTGAAGGGAAAATTCCTGAACTACTGATGTCCGTTTCATGTTGCTAGAAAATGATGACCGTAATTTGAAATATTTTTTCGTAATAGATGGACTATCTATATAACAAGTAGACGAATTTGACTTCTCTACAATATACTTTTCCTTTTTAACCTAAACTAAGTCGACATACTCTTCTTTCTATCATTAACCCTTCTCTTTTCAAAGGGCGATCCCAAATCTGCTTGATTTTGGTGCATGTATTTAGCAATAAAATATAGGCCAAATGATCCAATGAATCAATTAATAGAAGCAAGAGATATGTTGTTTTTTATTAAGCCAAAACATATAATTTCTGGATTTTAATATTCATGATATGGGGTATATAAACACATAGTTGGAACTAACTTCGAGGCACAACATCAACATGGAACGTCAAAATATTTTAAAGCTCTCCAATTTTTTTTTTTAATAAAAAAAAAAGCTCTCCATGTTAAAATCTCTGAGGTTCTTATTGTTCCCTTTGCTTTTCTTAGACTTCTCAAACTTTACCTCAGCAGCACCATACAGCATTCCAAGGCTAAGTCCATTCCAGAAAACTATTATACAAACACCTCATCAAACCAAATCTGCATCTCTTTCAGATGATTTCAAAACATATTATTACACACAAACGTTGGATCACTTCAACAATGCACCTGGAAGCTATGCCACATTCAAACAAAAATATGTTGTCAACTCCAAATATTGGGGTGGTGCAAAGGCTAACTCACCAATCTTTGCTTATCTTGGTGCTGAACAGCCACTTGATGATCGTCTAATTTCAAACTTTATCGGATTTCTTACTGATAATGCACCTCGATTTAAGGTTCTTCAAGTCTACATAGACGTAGAATATTGATATCTTTAATGTGGGTGGTATGATACTATAATGATCCCACATCGAGATTTCAAGCTCAAAAGGGGTGGCTATTAAGTGTAATGGGTTCTCCCTCCTAACATACTAGTCTTTTGGATCGGAATCTCCCTTAGGCTTGAGTTGTTACATTAGTATCTTCGCTTAGAGTGAACTCTATGGTTGGGAAACTATAGGTTGAATTAAGGTGTGATATGTTAGAAGATAAACTTGATTAGAATTAGGACTCTATTAAATAATAAGTTATAGTTAGATTTAAATTAGTTTTTGACTAGATAGTTTTTCCTAGTAGGTAATGATTTCCTAGAACCATATCTTAATTGACATAGGATTTTTGTAAATCTATAAATAGCGGTCAGTTCTTTCAATTGTAGTCATACCAAATATTAGAGCAATAAAAAGTTTGTTTAGAGTCTCCATATTATTTTTCCTTCTTATTTCTCTCTACAATAAAATAGCATCTTCCATATTCCAACAAAGTGTTATTGAGAGCTAGGTAAAGATGATAGGGAATAGTATGTTTCATTTTCAATTTACTCGCCTCACTAAGGACAATTATGATAATTGGTCTATTCGTGTGAAGACTCTCCTTGGCTCACAAGATGCTTAGGAGATTGTAGAGAAAGGCTACGTAGAACCTAAAGAAGATGAAGTTTTGAGTCAAAATAAAAAATACGCATTGGTGAAAAATCGCAAGAAGGATCAACAAGCTCTCTCTATCATCCATCTATGTTTGGATGAACTATGTTCGAGAGATCTCATGCGCGACTACTGCCAAACAAGCATGGGAATCTCTCCAAAAATCATGAAAAGGGTAGACAAGGTGAAAAAGGTTCTTTTACAAACTTTAAGATGTGAGTTTGAATCTCTCCATATGAATAAATAAAAACAAGACCAGAACATAAACCGGATCTAATTAAACGTAATCCTAATTTTTAAAATTTTATCTTTGTCAGAATTTATTTATTTTTTGGTTGAAATGTTCGTTAAAAAAAGTGACAATAATATAAAAATCAATTAATTAAAAAAAATTCACGCACGAGAAAAAATAATACATAATCAAATTACTATGTAAAATTAAAATTAGCACAATATAGATACTCAATTTTATAGAGACCGTCACTAGGGATGCATTTTTTTATCTTGGTCTCTAAAATAATTTTTTTATCTTGATCTCTAAATCGGTCTCTAAAATTTTTCTTGATCTCTATATGGGTCTCTAAAATGGTGGATAGAGACCCAATATATATACTCTATTGAGAATAGCCTAATATAGTAAATGCTATCACATTTGGTAGCGCTAGAAAAATTCCAAAGAGATCGATATTGTGCATTATGATTTTTCATGTTCAAAATAACATACCGCAATTTTCATTCAAAATATAAAGATAAAATACACATTTGTACATTACCATCCGTCTCTATAAACACAAGATTCAAATTGAGTGAACAAATAAAAAATACTAATTTTGTGAAGGATCCTATAAAATATTCTATGGTTATATTACTAACATTACTAGTCTTCTGCTATCCTCAATGGAGTATGTATATTAGGTCTCTATTTATTATTTTAGAGACTCATATAGAGATTAATAAAAATTTTAGAGACTCATTTAGAAACCAAGGTAAAAAAAATTATTTTAAAGACTCATTAAGAGACCAAGATAAAAAAAATATCCCTAGTGACGGCCTCGAACATTGTTGGTCAATTTTACATACTCCATTGAGTATCCCCAGTGACGGATAACATCGATAATAGACCTCTATTTTTTACCGTATTGTAAAATTGACCAATAATGTTCAAGGCCGAAATTTTGACCCATAGCAGAGTATAAGAGTCTTGCGTCATCCATCTATAAAATTAATTTTGGTAATTGTTAAGTATTAAATACAATATACTTTATAAAACTAATAACATACTTTATAAATACAATATACAGTATTTAAAACTCATATTGTCAAAAGCATTTGTGCCACTCCTTGGTCTCATATTTATTTGAGCAACACATTTAGTAAATCTTATGCACTTCTGGTTTATCGGCGTCTATCAGGATTTAAGGCTTTTTGATATTCTCTTTTCAATTGGATTGAGGGAGGGGTGAAACTTTTTAAATTTTTGTACAATTCGATTCCACATTGTTACCGTTGTTTGGTTTCTCCTGATGAGAGGATTTTTACTAATCGCTATGTAAGCCCGGCCTAAAGTTTGATCTTCTTCTTGCGTGAAATTGCAACCCCTCGAACTTCATTCGGTATATTCCATAACTTCTAAAAAGTATAGAAAATGATAGGTAGGTTGATTTGTAATTAATTTTAATAATTACATAATTGAATGAAAAAAAAAACTAAAAAACCCAAAAAAACCTAAACTAAAAAACTAAAATAAAAAAATAAAAAAAAACTACAAATATTAAAAAGCTTTACCAAACCAGAAAAACTATACTAAAAAAATAAAATACAAAACCCTAATTAAAAAACCCTAATTAAAAAGGACCTTATTAAAAAACCATAATTAAAAAATCTTAATAAAAAAAACGTAATTAAAAACCCTAATTAAAAAACCCATAATAAAAAAACCTATTAAAAAAACCCTACTTAAAAAACCCTATAATTTACAACTATAAAAATAAACCTTACAACTATAAAAAAAAAAGTCTAATTAAAAAAAAAACCTAATTAAAAACCCTAATAAAAAAATATCATAATTAAAAAAAACCATAATTAAAAAAAACTCTAATTAAAAAAACCCTAATTACAACAAAAAAAACCCCATTTCCCCTCCAAATACACATTAGCTGCCCCCCTTCCCAAACCCATTCTTGTTGCCCTCTTTCCCCGCTGCACCCATCCTTCCCCGCTGCACCCCCGTTTCCTCGCTACTCCCTTCCCCTTCCCCGTTGTACCCTCCATTCCTTTTTACACCCCTCCTTTCCCCGCTTCCCCGTTGTACCCTGCCTTTCCCGCTGCCCCCTTTTCCCCCTTGCCCCCCCCCCAACCCCATTCCCACTGCCTTCCCACCACTGCCGAAACCACCCCCATTTGTCAATTTTTTTTTATATTGTGTGTTTACCATTTTGTTTTTTTTTTTGTGTTGATATTTGTTGAAAATGGTGATATTAGATGTTCTGATTTTTGTTGAAGATGGTGGTGTTGGATATTCTTACATATTATTGGGACTCACATGTGTAACGCCCCGATCCTTCACGAGACCGGAATCCCAATCTAATACCCGAGGTCACGAAAAATGAGGAAAACGGACAGAGTCTCCCCTGTTTATAGGACAATCCAAAACCTGTAAATAATATTTATAACCACAAAACTATGATCTAACTCCATTCATTCATCCCCTCCACCAAAACTATCTCATACAACAAACTTCTCAAGGCCATCCAAGCCTTGGATCCCAACATTGAAGACACACAAGCATGCATTCATTAACTGTTGAACGTCTATAATTAGAATTTCACTTATCATACCATTCTAATATTATCTAGTTTTCTTTCTTATAATTTAAGTCCGTCAACTAGTCAAACATGCAATCATGTAGCTACTAGACAATAAAGTAAAGATTACAAGTTATCACAACATTACAAGCCATTCATAACTATCAATACATTCTAAACTTAACTTTACAATTACAAAACTGAATTCAATGACAATCCACGTAAGCCAGCATAATTAATCACAAAACTCATGAGCCTTCTTTTCTACCTCTGATAGCACTGATCCTAAAAGGTGTTAGAAACGAGAGTGAGTATACAACATGTATACTCAGTGAGGGAGGTGATACAGCATACCGGGAAATGCTTTCATGAAATGCACAAAGATAACACATAAATATCACAAATAAGCAAGCTATTGAAACAAGTAATTAAATACTTTATAAAAAGATACGGTTCAACTCCATGTCTTCAATCTCGAACCACGAATCACGATCTTCAAGCAAATGCCGGCAAAACCCTTATTCCTCCAAAATGGGGTACTCCGGATGTACCCTGATCCTACGACCCATAATCTCCCGAGGTAGGTCTGTATGCCCCAACGAGGTGAACCACGCCTCTGGGGTAGGGGAATATGCCTCAGCGAGATAGGGACTGGGAAACCATGGTAGACGAGTGAGCACAGCAAGCCCGACGCCGCCCATGTTACTCGACATTACCATGCCCGAAAAGGTTGCGCAATCCTGAGTCAAGTCATGAGAGCCAAGATTTTCAAATATCACATAAGAGGGACAACAAAGTAGGCCGCCCTCGCAAGTAGTTGCAATATGAGCATTATAACAATATAAGCAAGAAATAAGCATATTCACCCAATTCTTAACAAGGTACACATAAGTATAAGCAATTATATAAAATTCCACAATTTATGAACAATAACATAAACTAAAATGCACCAAAGAATGAAAACTCCCTCACCTTTATCAAGCCTCAAGATGTAAAAATGTCTTAGTTACTCCAACTTTCCTTAGATTAGCTTGAATATGAATACCCTAGTTTTCAGATAAGTATAACACTTTAACAATTGAATATAGAAGGTTTAACAACTATCTTTCACATCCAAGAATCTATATTACATACTTTATTTTATTGTAACTTAATTAAACACCATAGCTTTGTAATAATATAGAAGCATTTACATATATATAAAGTTAAGCTAACTATAACTAATCAAAATTGTACTTAACATATAAACTAAATGCCAACTGTACAAGTGGACTCAACTAGCATGCATTGGTTAACATCTTTACATTTAACTTACATTCTAATTAATTCTTCAAACATTCAATACAAGTTTTCAAGTGCAAAGTTAATACCGCAAGTTCAACTAGGACATTTTTCAATTCCTCTAACATAAACTTAATTTAATCAATTCAGTTATCTAGGCTATTGACCTCCAAACTATCTTATTTTTACTTATAATCGTATCTTTTTGAGTGTAGTTAATTTTAGGTTCAAACGGTGCTCAATTCCGAGTTAAATTCCAAAATTTATGACCCTTACCGCGCAACATCGCATAGCTGGGCAGAATCAGCGATTTTTGAGCTACATTTTGAAA
The DNA here is from genome assembly GCA_037974665.1 of Ehretia macrophylla. Lineage (NCBI taxonomy): Eukaryota > Viridiplantae > Streptophyta > Magnoliopsida > Boraginales > Ehretiaceae > Ehretia > Ehretia macrophylla. Next base: position 36,607,304 of record CM075782.1, on the reverse strand, counting down.
ATAATGTGATCAGAGGGTTAAAACATTAGAATTAGCCTTAGTCTTAGAAATTAACATTTGCTCTAAACTGCCTAATCTAGCTTCTGTACAAATTTTATTCAATTCTAAGCTCATTTACTATGTCAAAACTGCTCTAGAGGATGGCAATAGTGAACTGCCTAGATAGGGTATCCACACACACATGCACATTTCTTGCATTGAACTAACTATGAGCATTATACTAGCATGTGACACAATCCTACACTTCAGTTAGGACATTAAACAAACACCTTAGCTACTACTACAAAATCCATTCAAGTTTTACTAGTTGCAACTAAAATCACAACTAACATTTAAGATACAAGTAATACAATACCAAAAGTTTATTCTACAAGCTCTCTAACTATCATTTCATGTATTAGAAGCAATAAAACGATTAGAAACACAAAAACCCCAAAATTCGCAGGTTACTATTCACAAATACTATTTATCATCTTCCACATTTCACCTTTTGCAATAAATCCATAAACAAGCTTATAAACTACACAAATATAGTCTCTACCACATGTAAACAGAATATTATACAAGACTGGAGCTTTACATGGGCCGAAATTAACAAATCAATAAAAATCAAAACATAGACATAAACTCGAAAATGTAATTTTAAGCTAACTCCCTTACCAAAAACGTGCAAGGAGGCTAGGAGAAGGCTTGGGAAAGCTCAAAACTACTTGGAAATGGCTTGGCTAGGCTTGGATTGCAAGTTTGCTTGAAGAATTTTCCTTATTTCCTTTCCTGATGCTTCAATGGGTTTGGGGGGTTTTGGGGTTCTTTTTTTTTTTTTTTGTTAGCTATTAAGTTATATTTAGTTAGCATAAGTTATATACAATATAAGTGTAGGCAAATAAGTCCTCAAATGTTGCAAGACATGGTCAATTACTAGCTTAAAACTCAAATAAATGCTAGCTAATTATAAATTAAATGTTGCCTACTATTTTACTATTCATACGATACTAGAAATCATTTTCTAAACGCGCTCTCCAAAGAAGTAATGCACAAAATCTCACTTTTCTCATTCATTTTATACGCCATATGACCTAGGAAAAATATCAATTCAAGCAAATTAAACAGTGATTTTTCTTATGAATACATATTAAAACCAAAATAAAACACATTAAAATGCGCAAAGAAATATGCAACAATTATTTATGAATATGATGCAAATTTGTTGGGCGTCACATCCTTCTCCCCTTAAAAAAATTGCGTCCTCGCAATTTTTTGTTTCAAGTGAACTCCTCATATGCATTTTGAACAATCTGGATAAGAAGCTTGAATGCGAAAATCATATAGAATACCAAGTAGAAGTACCGAAGAAACACTCCAATAAGAGCATTCAAATGGAACTCCCAAGAAACCCGTCACTCATGAATACCAATAAAATTCCATCAAAGATCTTCGTAAGAATGCCAAAAGAATACTAATCCAGAAGTCCGAATAAGGGTCCCTTCGAATAAAAACATCACATAGGAATTCCCAATATAGTTGTTAAACGAGAAGCCCGACCGATGATCTCTAAACAAAAATACCATAATTATAGCAGATAAGAATCCCAAGATAGACCATCAATCATTATTGCTGAATAAGAATATTATTAAGAATCCCAGAGCATTATTCTCAGGTCACCAGGAAATGAAAGCCAAATAGGAATTCGACAAGAGCACCAAATAAGAAGCCCAGTAGAAATACACCAATTGAGGGTCCCCATATTGAATCCCGAAAAAAACTACTTATATATGTATATGTGTCGAGTAAAAATGCCAACAAGAGTCGTAATAAGAATACTACTATAGAATCCCGTATGAAAATTCCAATAAAAATCCCAAAGAGAATACCAATTGATCAACTCTTCCTCTTTCTATTGGTCCTCGTCTTCAAGCAAGCCGTCGTTATCAACTCTTTATAGGGAAGAGTGTTCACTTACCATATTAATGGGTAATGCATGTGTGTGGTGGATTTTACATATGATAAACACCTATACACTTTATTACAAATAACTAAGGTAGGTAAACACTCAAGAAATCACTTATATGTATAACTAATCACATAAATAAACATATCATATAAGTTTTACTTATTGCACAAAGAGGTCACATTGGTGCACTCACAATCACACATCACATAATCTTCCTATTTCACGCAATCATAACACATACGAACACATTTTCACTCAAGTAAACACAATCCACATGCAAGCACATACTTATTCAAGACTCACTTCGCAGGTACGCACTCGAGGTCTACTACCCAACAGGCCGAGGACCCTGTCCCGGTTGTGAGCTATATAAGCTCTGATACCACAACTGTAACGCCCCAATCCCTCACGAGATCAGAGCCCCGATCTAATACTCGAGGTCACGAAAAACAAGGAAAACAGACAGAGTCTTTCCTATTTATAGGACAATCCAAAACCTGTAAACAATATTTATAACCACAAAACTATGATCTAACTTCATTCATTCATCCCCTCCACCAAAACTATCTCATATAACAAACTCCTCAAGGTCATCCGAGCCTTGGATCCCAATATTGAAGACACACAAGCATGCATTCATTAACTGTTGAACATCTATAATTAGAATTTTACTTATCATACCACTCTAATATTGTCTAGTTTTCTTTCTTATAATTTAAGTCGTCAACCAGTCAAACATGCAATCATGTAGCTACTAGACAATAAAGTAAAGATTACAAGTTATCACAACATTACAAGCCATTCATAACTATCAATACATTCTAAACTTAACTTTACAATTACAAAACTGAATTCAATGACAATCCACGCAAGCCAGCATAATCAATCACAAAACTCATGAGACTTCTTTTCTACCTCTGATAGCACTGATCTTGAAAGGTGTTAGAAATGAGGGTGAGTATACAACATGTATACTCAGTGAGGGAGGTGATGCAGCATACCGGGAAATGCTTTCATGAAATGCACAAAGATAACACATAAATATCATAAATAAGGAAGCTATTGAAACAAGTAATTAAACACTTTATAAAAAGATACGGTTCAACTCCATGTCTTCAATCTCGAACCATGAACCACGATCTTCAAGCAAATGCTGGCAAAACCCTTATTCCTTCAAAATAGGGTACTCTGGATGTACCCTAATCCTACGACCCATAATCTCCCGAGGTAGGTCCGTATGCCCCAACGAGGTGAACCACGCCTCTGGGGTAGGGGAGTATGCCTCAGCGAGATAGGGACTGGGAAACCATGGTAGTCGAGGGAGTACGGCAAGCCCGACGCCGCCCGTGTTACTCGACACTACTATGCTCGAAAAGGTTGCGCAACCCCGAGTCAAGTCATGAGAACCAAGATTTTCAAATATCACATAAGGGGACAACAAAGTAGGCCGCCCTCGCAAGTAGTTGCAATATGAGCATTATAACAATATAAGCAAGAGATAAGCATATTCACCCAATTCTTAACAAGGTACACATAAGCATAAGCAATTATATTAAACTCCACAATTTATGAACAATAAAATAAACTAAAATGCGCAAAATAATGAAAACTCCCTCACCTTTATCAAGCCTCAAGATGTAAAAATGTCTTAGTTACTCCAACTTTCCTTGGATTAGCTTGAATATGAATACCCTAGTTTTCATATAAGTATAACACTTTAGCAATTGACTATAGAAGGTTTAACAACTATCTTTCACATCTAAGAATCTATATTACATACTTTATTTTATTGTAACTTAATTAAACACCATAGCTTTGTAACAATATAGAAGCATTTACATATATATAAAGTTAAGCTAACTATAACTAATCAAAATTATACTTAACATATAAACTAAATGCCAACTGTACAAGTGGACTCAACTAACATGCATTGATTAACATCTTTGCATTTAACTTACATTCTAATTAATTCTTCAAACATTCAATATAAGTTTCCAAGTACAAAGTTAATACCGCAAGTTCAACTAGGACATTTTTCAATTCCTCTAACAGAAACTTAATTTAATCAATTCGGTTACCTAGGCTATTGACTTCCAAACTATCTTATTTTTATGTATAATCGTAGCTCTTCGAGTGTTAATTTTAGGTTCAAACAGTGCTTAATTCTGAGTTAAATTCCAAAATTTATAACCTTTACCGCGCAACCTCGCATAGCTGGGCAGAACCAGCGATTTTTGAGCTACATTTTGGAAATGATATGATCAGAGGGTTAAAATGTTAGAATTAGCCTTAGTCCTAGAAATCCACATTTGCTCTAAACTGCCTAATCTAGCTGCTATACAAATTTATTTCAATTCTAAGCTCATTTACTATGTCAAAACTGCTCTAGAAGATGGCGATAGTGAACTGCCCAAACAGGGTATCCACACACACATGCACATTTCTTGCATTGAACTAACTATGAGCATTATACTAGCATGTGACACAATCCTACACTTAATTTAGGACATTAAACAAATACCTTAGCTACTACTACAAAATCCATTCAAGTTTTACTAGTTGCAACTAAAATCACAACCAACATTCAAGATACAAGTAATACAATACCAAAAGTTTACTCTACAAGCTCTCTAACTATCATTTCATGTATTAGAAGCAATAAAACGATTAGAAATGCAAAAACTCCAAAATTTGCAGGTTACTATTCACAAATACTATTCATCATCTTCCACATTTCATCTTTTGCAATAAATCCATAAACAAGCTCATAAACTACACAAATATAGTCTCTACCACATGTAAACACAATATTATACAAGATTGGAGCTTTACATGGGCCGAAATTAACAAATCAATAAAAATCAAAACATAGACATAAGCTCGAAAATGCAATTTTAAGCTAACTCCCTCACCAAAAACGTGCAAGGAGGCTAGGAGAAGGCTTGTGAGAGCTCAAAACTACTTGGAGATGTCTTGGCTAGGCTTAGATTGCAAGTTTGCTTGAAGAATTTTCCTCATTTCCTTTCCTGATGCTTTGATGGGTTTGGGTTTTGGGGTTCTTTTTTTTTTTTTTGTTACTATTAAGTTATATTTAGTTAGCATAAGTTATATACAATATAAGTGTAGGCAAATAAGTCCTCAAAAGTTGCAAGACAGGTCAATTATTCGCTTAAAACTCAAACAAATGCTAGCTAGTTATAAATTAAATGTTGCCTACTATTTCACTATTCATACGATACTAGAAATCATTTTCTAAACGTGCTCTCCAAAGAAGTAATGCACAAAATCTCACTTTTCTCTTTCATTTTATATGCCATATGACCTAGGAAAAATATAAATTCGAGCAAATTAAACAGTGATTTTTCTTATGAATAGTACCCAACAAGAAATACATATTAAAACCAAAATAAAACACATTAAAATGCGCAAAGAAATATGCAACAATTATTTATGAATATAATACAAATTTCTCGGGTGTCACAACATGTGTAGGTCCTACCAATCTGAGCTGAGAGCGAGTTTTTAGGGTTAGTTCATCCTCGCAGGATCAATAAAGGATAAGAATATTAAAAAGGTTAACGATTTGTTTATGTATTTATCATTCTCTTTGTTTATAATATTTATCATTCTTTTTTTTTTCTTATAGTATTATAACTAACTTTAGTCTTCTATACTTTTTATTGTTCTTGATATATATAGGCAGCCGAGAAATTAAGTCATGCAACTATTATGGTTACTTATGCTAATAGATGGCTATAAAATAACAAAGAATTCAAAATTCAAAATTCCTTTCACCTTTAAAGAAATTTGAAATGATTCTGAACTCCTTAGTAGCAATTTGCATCTTTTGGATTGTTAAGGTGAATTAGTGTTTTCTCATGTTGTCTAACTATATAGTTGATGTAAATCTAGTAAAATATTGAGTTTTTTCAATTTGGGTATTTTGTAGTTGTGATACTAGGTATATTTGTTCGGTGTGTAATTTACATATTATTTCAACATCCTTTTTACTTAGTATTCGTTAATCCTTGACTAAGTTAGGAGCAATTTGATGGGTTTTGTGTTTGTTTTGTGACATAGGTGATTTCTATGAGAAAGTCAGAGTTTCGAAGCAAAATTGAAGAAAAATTGCAAAGGGGCTAACGTGCATTGAACCTGAAAAGTAGTTGGTGAGAAATTAATAGCAGCGTAGTCATAGCGCAGCTACGCAGGAAATTAAAAGGTTATTTTTGTAAAAAAGCAAGAAGAGAAGAAAACCCTAGGGGAATAAAATGAGGAAACGTGAGAAGCAAAGGGGCTTCTGGCTACTGGTTCTTGGGAGCCGTTTTCTGCAGAAAGCATGTGTTAGAGAAGGAAAAAACGCGAGAAGATTGCGAGTTGAAGTCGGAGAACGATTCAGAGACAAATTTTACCAAGATTCTTCTCCAAATCCTAGTTTTCTCTCTCTTATCATGAATTACATTAAACTGGGGATTTTGTTTACATTCATTATGATGTTCTAGATTATTTTTATAGGGCTACGATGTAGCCAGATTAATTGATTGATGAATTATTCTATTTATATGAATACTTGAAGCTTTTGGTTTTAATTGATTGATAAATTATTCTATTTATGCGTTGAGTATTTCATGCTGAGTTTAATGCTTGTGATTGCCTGATCAACAATTGCATGATTCATGATTTCGTTTGAGATTGAGAAGTAATAACTAAATTAGACCACGTGTGAAATACCATTAAATCGTCATAAGTTAGAGATAGTTATGAGATCTGGTGCAGCGCATGAATTTCTAGGGCTCAAGAGTTCCCTAAGTTCATAGTTATCACAGAGATGTAGATAGCTTGCTTAGCGGAATATGTTATTGATGCTTGAGAAAGATTAATAACTACATTAGCGAAATTGTTGTCAATGTAAGGAATAGGCGTCGATTGAATTAAATCAATAGTTTCAAATAGGATTAATCTTGGTAAAATCGGAATCCCTAGAGCCTTTTAATTATTGAATTGCCATCTTTTGTTAATTTCGTAATTGTGTTAGTTGCTATTTTGTTAAGTTCTATGATTTCTTTAATCGTTAGTCGCAAACTCTCAATTTGTGATTGTCCAAATAAAGTTAAAGCTACACCAATTTTGGTACTTAATAATCACAATCCTCATGGGAACGATCTTTACTTACTACTTTATTACTTGTTGCGATACGTGCACTTGCGTTAGATTTTACACAACAATATTTATAATCAATTCTTATACGAAGTCAGACCAAAGATCATAGTTTAGAGAAAAAAGAAAAAAAAACTTAGAAATGAAACAATCCTTATAATGTTGTTATACATTTAATTTGTCATCTAGTGATGGTGCTACTATCATGTATCATTGGTTCTTTAACTATTGTTGTTTTGAAGATGTATCTTTTATTTATAGAAATAAATTTAAAAAGATGTAAGATCTTTCTACTTGAAAAGCCTTCGATTCTTCTCTCGAGAAGGAAAGTGGATATCAGATTCTACTATCAAGGATAATTCATGTACAAAGGTACATACAATTCTTGCATTAATGCAAGAATACTTTACTCCCTTTATGTATTATTTGTAACACATTACCCATCACCACCAATTGCCACATATGCCGCCACCATTGTTTAAATTCTCAAAATTCGAGTAAAAATCTCTTCTTTTTGCTTCTTTTTGTTGGATAATTCACAACATACCATTATATGATAATGTTGATTTGTTCAAATTGGTTGATGATAAAGATTGGCCATTGTAGAATTCCTCAAGAAGCAAAGCCTTTCTTCTTCAAGGAGATCAAAAGAGTGGTATTTTTAGTCATTTAATATATTCTTTTGTTGACCAAAATATCAAAGGGAGTAAAGGGTTACAAGTAATACACAAGGGAGTCAAGTATTATTCTCTTGAGTATTAAGGGGGTTTATTGAAGGGATATCTATCTAATCTGATGATCGATTAGCGTAAAGATGCAGCACCGACGTAACTAGGGAAAAGTATACATAAAAGTCAATTGTAATTAACCCAAGTACAAATTGTTAAGTCAGTCCTAAATTATCTTTCTAACTTGTAGACTTTGTTGTATCTTACCGTTATCTTGCAAGCAATAGTTATCATTAGCTTTAACACCACTTAGAGATAAACTCTCTTAGAACTTTTGATGGCTAAAAATTTGTAAATGTCGTGTAAATCCGCAACTGTAACTTGTTGTACTGCTAGCTATAAATTAATGAGCAAAAAGGCAGAAGAAATTATCAGCCAATATTTTCTCACATGGTATCAGTAGTCTAGGTTCTTCTTTTCAAGAATTATTCTTTTTGTGCCAACCTTTCTTTTCCTTCCTCATGGCCTCATCATCATCTGCAGATGTCACTGACACAACCACAACCACTGTTTTCTCTCTACCCAAACTTGATCGTATCCATCAGGATATTTCACTGAAATTAAGTAGTGATAATTTTCTGTTATGGAAAACTCAGGTATATCCAGCCCTACGTTGTCATGGACTTCTCGGCTTTATTGATGGCACTTTTGTAATACCCGAGATTTTTTTTTGGAGCAATTAAAAATAATAATAATAATATGTAAATGATAATATGAAGAGATTTATTTAGTAGGTATTAATCTTAGAATTATAGAGTTTTGGAGTTCAGCTATTCATATCCTACATATTATGGATCATAATTGGGAGTTAGTGAGTTAGAGGTTATGAATTCTTTTTATTGAACTAGACCAATATCATCTCATAAAGGGAAAATGAAAAGGTTATTTATTTGCATAAGAATATAAGAGAGGAAAAGGTTTAGAAGTGCTTAAGGCAGTGTTTGAGGCTAAGTGCGTTTAGGTGGTGGTTAGTCATTCCATTCTTTGAATTCTAGTGCAAGTTTTCGTGTGTCGCGCTTAATGATGTTTATTTTATTTTGAATAAATATGTTTATAGTATCTTTGTTCAAAGTGAAGCCTTTATTCATGAAAATCTTAATTATATTATCTAAATCATGATTCTGAAATTATGTTTTATTTAGAAAATAATTTATGAAAATTTGATTTGCTAAATGATGTTGGCATAACACATATGAATTTCGATAAGTCTTCGACCTTAGAAAAATTTGTTTATGGAAATTATATATGTAATTTTTTATGCACAAGTCGACTATGATTGATCTCCGATATATATACCTTTAAAGGGATAATCTTTGTGACTTTGGATACGCTATGAGACGCATTATTCGAAACTAGTTTCGATCTTTGTCTTTGTGGATCTTCGTATGGCTACATGAATTTGTAGCACTTTGTATGGCTCTTTGTGTTCATGGTCTCTTGTTAACTTGTGCATTTTATCTTAGTATGTATGTTTCGATAATCTATTTATGACTTAGTATATATTGATATTTTTATGAAGGAAATATTTGTCAAAATACTTTTGGGTCATCCCAGCATGCTAGAAAAGTTGTGGAGTACTTATTGGGCTGTGTAGTTCACTCTTTGTTATTATTTCAGATGCAACGAATACGAATTTGTGAGATCAAACGAGAACGTTAGAGCCTGAAGTTTGCGACTTAAGCTTTGTCTTCATCTATGTACTAGACTAAGAATATGATTTACCTTTGTTTAGAAATGATACTCAGTTAATACAGTTATTGGATATAACTAAATTTGAAGTATTTGTAATATACAGTTCTGGGCTCGTGGTAATATAGAAAAATAAGTTTGAGCCTTGCACTAAGAGTGCGACGATTGTCATGTGCCTTATTTGTGGATTTTGTTTTGGTTTCGGGGCGTGACAACTTTGCTCAAGCCAACTACTCCTCCTGATCAAGTAACTTAATAGGTGCGCTTGAACCAAATGGTCATTGGTTGGTTGTTAGTCTCTCTTTCGGATGCTGTCCTTTCTCAAATAGTTGACAAATCCACTGTGTGAGACCCCGTACCGAGCCAGTATAGACCCATATGCATTTTATAGCATTTCATGTATTTTTGCATTATTTAACATGCATTTATATTGATTAATATGCATTTACATCGTTTTATGTGCACATGCCTCGTTTAACGTGCATTTAAATTCAATTATGTGTCTTTGAGTAATTTAGGTAACATATATAATAATTAAATCATTTTATGTGTTTTTATATCAATTTATGTGCATTCATCTTGAAATACGTGCATTTGTATCGTTTTACGTACATTTATATTTAAATACATGCATTTAAGTGTTTTAGATATTGTAAAGATTAATTAAAACATTATCAAGTCAAGACTAGTAACTAAGTTAGTTAAAACACAACTAAATGGCAAGCTAAAAGATAAGCTATTAGTTGGAGGACACTCTTGTCTTTTGGCCAACTAGATATTTTCTACCTAACATAAAACACACACAACACACTTTACACACACACAAAAATACTACAACACACACACACATCAGACCACACACACCACACACAATCAGGAAAGAAAGAAGAAAGAGAAAGAAGAAAAGGAAGAAGAAGGAGGAGAAAGAAGAAGATCAAGCAGCCACTTAGCATTTTCAAGCCATTTCTTGCTCCTACAAGCTTTGTTAACATTTTTCTAGCTTTCAACTTCAAGATCTAAGGTGAGGGAATTTTTCTAAATGTTTTGCGAAGTCATATAACGTGTGAGTTATGGATTCTACATGTATATTGAGTTTGATTTTGAGTATGAATATGCTTAATGAAGAAGTTGAGCTTATTGTGAGTATTGATTGTGTTGAATGGGTTGTCAAGTTAGGGTTATGCTTTTATTTGTGATTGATGATCTTGAAGAGTTAATGAACTTGAGTTGGAGTTGATTGAGGTTGAATTAATGTGTTAGAGGGTTAAGTTTTGCTTGCAATGGATGAAATTGGGAGTTAGGAACATTAGGGCTTAGATGATGTTTTGGATGTTCTATGAATTATTGGTTGATTTGTGGATGATGTTATAGCATGATAAGTGTGATTTTGAGGTTGTAAAATAGTAGAGTTTGTGTTTGGGTGAAATGACTAAGGTTTGGAGCTAAGAGGCTTAGCAAAAGAAGCAAGAAAATACAATTTCGTACATTTTGCTGTCGCTACCGGTTGACCAGAGTCAGACCTGGTCGACCGGATCAGTAGACTTAAGTCACTGCAGGGCGAGTGAAGTCGAATCCGGTCGACCGGATCAGTTGACCGGATGATTTTTTAGCTCTGCGCAACATTTTTCAGACGACCATATCTTGGTCAATTTAACTCCAAATTGAGTTTCGTTTGATCCTAGAACTATCTACATTCGATAAGATTCGATTCTAGACCAAAAATAGAGTAATTCGTGTTTGGAAATGTAGGGAAATTAACCATTTAAGTTAGGTTAATGTAGAAGTCCTCTTAAGTCTTGTCCGTTTTCGCATTTTCTTGTCATTTTAAGGTATCCTTACACCCTCCTTTGGTATATGGCTATGTTGAGTTCTTCTACATGGTATTAATATGGTCAAATATGATGAGTATTGGTTTCATTATTATCTAAATGATGCACATATCACTATATGTTTGTATGAGGACCTTACATGGTTAAACACTTGTGTGATAAAGCAACTTTCCTTGTTGTCCTCCACTTTGTGTCTTATGAATTCTAAATGTAAGGTGTTCACATGTTTACTTGTTTGACCATATGATAAGTATGTTGGGTTGAGTTTGGTTATATATATGCTCGAATGTTAGAGGTAACTTTCCTCGTTAACCTTCACTTGCATGTTTATATGTTATATGAACTCTATTTGAATCATGATTACACTATTATGTTTTTTATTACTGTTACTAACCGGTGGCAACCTACTTTGTTTCTTCCGAGCCTCTTTCCTATTTTGAATTCCACTCTCACTTGGGGTGTTACCTTGGAGAGACGGAAGGTATATAATTGACACAATTAAGCAATCTAATAAACCCCATGGTAGAAGTTTTGATTCTCCCCTGCGACATTGGACCGTCAGGTATAGGTCTCGGCTACCATGACTTTGCGTAGATCATGCAATCTAATAAATCCCATGGTAGAAGTTCCGATTCTCCCCTGCGGCATTGGACCGTCAGGTATAGGTCTCGGCTACCGTGAAAAATTTGTGGTGTATATCCGGATTTCACCCTCATGTTTGGCATTTAGGGAATTATGATATTGATAAAGCTTCGAGATTGGCTATCTCCATCAAAGTTCGAGAAACTGTATCCTTTCATTAAGCATGAAACCAATCTCGTTTGGTCTTGTATGGTTCTCATTCCAGAGCTCAAATTCAACAACTCAAAACCGAACTCCTGTCTCTCCATAAAGGATCACGCACGGTTCATGCTTATATTTAGCAGGCCAAATCTCTTTCCTTGGCACTTGCTAGTGCCAGGAAACAAGTTGAAGATGACGACTTTATTTTATGGACTTTGCGAGGTCTCGGAGCCAAATATGATCCAATTGTTGTTGCTATCAACTCCAGGCCTATCTCTCCTACTTTTTCTGAAGTTAGGGGCTTGCTTCTTGATTATGAACTTCACCTACAATCTTCAACTGCCGACAAATCATTTTCCTTTCTTTTTGCCGCTACACGTTCCTTTAGCTCCGTCAATCACAACAATTTTTCTGACTTAACTCAGTCTCCACTACCTCAACAATCAAGCCGTGGTAGTCGTGGCTCCAACTCTAGTAAACGAGGTCGTGGAGGTCGAGGTTTTAGACGTGGTTAAGGATGAAATAATTCTTCATCTCCAGTTATATGTTACATATCACAAGGCAAATACCTGTTGGGATCCTGATGATGTCGTTGTCTCCTTTGCCAAAGCTTTTAGTGCTATGAACATAACTAATCCAAAAGATCCAAATTGGTATTTGGATACTAGCGCCACTAATCACATGACTCCGGATGATGCTTCACTCTCTGGTAAGACAACTTATACTGGTTTGAACACTGTTATGATTGGAAATGGTGCTGGTTTGCCTATTTCTCATTCAGGTCATGCTTCGCTCTCTCTCTCTAATGGCTTAACTATGAACTGTTCCTTTTTTAAATGTTCCATCTCTTGCCAAACGTCTCATATCTGTTGCTTAGTTTGCTCGTGACCATAATTGTGTTTTTATTTTTAATGCTTCTGGTTATTGCATTAAGGATGTGAAGACAGGAAAACTACTCCATCATAGGACACTCACTAATGGCCTTTACAACTTACAGCAACCTCTCAAGCAGCTTTTTTCATTAAGAAAGCAAGCTCAAGACTTTGGCATGCTCTTCTAGGGCATCCATATCAGATCTTGAATCGACTTCATCATTTTCATCTCAGTCATTTGATAATAATATTTGTAGTAGTTGTCAACTTGGAAAGACTCACAAACTTCCATTTGAAAATAAGACTCAGCGCTCTTCAGCCCTTTTACATATTGTGCATTGTGATGTTTGGGGACCCTCTCTAATAACTTCTATGGAAGGGTTTCGCTATTTTTTAATATTATTGGATAATTTTAGCAAATATTCTTGGTTTTATCCTCTTGCTCTTAAATCAGATGTGGCGCAAAATTTTCCTATATTTATTCGAATGGTTGAAAATTTATACAACTCCAAAATCAAATATATTTAATCTGATAGTGGGGGCGAATTTGTTAATCACAACATTAAAGAAATATTTTGGGAACATGGAGTTATCCATCGCCTAAGTTGTCCGCATACTCCTAAACAAAATGGGATTACGGAACGTAAACATCGTCATATGGTCGAAACTGGTCTCACACTTTTAGCACATAGTCATTTACCGTCTGAGTTCTGGGTTCATGCTTTCTCAATGACTGTTTATCTCATTAATCGGTTACCATCTAAACAGCTCAATTTCAAGACTCCATATGAATTGATTTATGGGAATTTTTCACAATATTCTACACTACGGGTATTCGTTCAATCTGTTATCCATGCTTAACACCATATGGACGACACAAGCTAGCTTTCAAAAGTTGTCAGTGTATATTTTTGGGATACAATATGGATAACAAAGGGTACAAGTGTTATAATCCTTCAAATGGTAAATTTATTATTTCACGTCATGTTTGTTTTGACGAAACAAATTTTCTTCCTTCTGTTGCAGATGGCACCATCTTTTCACTAGTGGCCTCAACATCTCACTTCAACGTTATCCCATTTCCCTCGAGTAACATCTCATCATAGCTGCCTACTATGCCAGCCTTTACATTAATACGTGACCCACTTGCACCTTCTACTGTTGTGCATCCCTTACCCTTAGACACTCAACACCATGCATCACCTCAAAATACATCTCAGCCACTCACACAAAACCCCACATGTGCTGATCTAACGTCCCTACCATGCCTACTCACTAGTCCTCCTTCATCGTTAATGCCATGTGCCTTTAACATTCTTTTTTCAGACACAATGAGTGTTGTGCCCCAACTACAATCTAATCCCTCAACTCCAAATCTCCTAACGGCTCCTACACTGTCTCATTTTCTTGACAATAACTCATGGCAAGTCAACAAGCCAGCTATGCCTCACGATACAGACCAAGGTTCCCTTAGCGCCTCTTAGTCATCCTCTTCTCTTGTGTTCGCCTTTCGTCATCGTTTCTCACCCCATAAATCCAACATCGACATTATCACTTCCCCTCTTTTCGACAATGCTATACAATCTTTCCCACCTGCAGCTCGCTCAATTCTTCCATCTACTGTACCCTCTCGCCAACACCCAATGATAACTTGTATAATGGATGGTACTTGAAAATCGAAAGTACTTATATCTACTCGTTACCCTCTCCCACATTGTCTGCTCACTATCTCCACGGCCCTACCATTTGAACGTTCTTGTTATACTCAAGCTTCTAAAGACCCGAATTGGCGCACAACAATGACTGAAAAATTCAATTCCCTCCTGAAAAATAATACTTGGTCACTGATACCTCATTCTTCACACATGAACGTGGTTGGCTGCAAATGGGTGTATCGAATAAAGCAAAATTTTGATGGCTCATTAGAACATTATAAAGTGCGCTTGGTAGCCAAAGGATATCATCAACAACCAATGCGTGATTTTGGTGACATTTTCAGTCCAGTGGTCCATCCTGTCACAATTCGCCTTGTTCTGGTTCTGGCTCTATCAAACAATTGGCCTTTATGTCAACTTGAAGTAAAGAATGTCTTTCTACATGGGGATCTTAATGAGACTATATACATGGCTCAACCGCAAGGCTTTGTGGATCCTGTATATCCTGATTATGTTTGTAAGTTGCACAAGTCGCTTTATGGGTTGAAACAAGCTCCAAGAGCCTAGTATCATAAATTTAGCAATTTTCTATTGTCTTCTGATTTTATACACTCACACCATGATGCCTCTTTATTTGTTCCATATTCAAAGGACCACGTTCTGATTTTATTAATTTACGTTGATGATATCATCATTACTTGGAGCTCTTTTACGGTTATCACGAACTTTATTCATGTTCTCTCCCAGACATTTGATATGAAAGACCTGGGTTGTCTCCATTATTTTCTTGGCTTGGAGGTTCATTTCTCTGCTAGTGGCATCACTCTAACCCAAATAAAATATTCAGTTCAGCTACTCTCTCAATTTGGTCTTGATGGTGCAAAACATGTCTCTACTCCAATGGCTGGTACTCGTTTATATCCAGATGAAATGGGATTTATTACAGGATCATACTGATTTTAGAAAGCTTGTTGGTGTTTTACAATATTTGACGATGACTCGGCCGGATATCTCTTATGTCGTTAACTCTATATGTCAATTCATGCAGTCGCCATACACATCTCATTTAGTGGCAGCCAAACGGGTGTTACGATATATTAAAAGCACTATCCAACATGGTTTGCACCTCATACCAGTTCCCTCTTTCAATCTCATGGGCTATAGCGATGCTGATTGGGCACGATACCCAACAACTAGGTGTTCTACAACTGGGTTTGTTGTTTGTATTGGTTCCAATTTGATATGTTGGAGTTCCAAGAAACAATCTACTGTTTCAAAGTCAAGTACCGAAGCTGAATATCGGGCACTCGCCTCACTTACCTCTGAGGTTCTATGGATAATGGAAATTATGAAATTTCTTGGTATATCATCTCTGGGCCTTCCACTCCTCATTTGTGATAACATCAGTTCAATTTATCTTGCAACGAATCCTGTTATACAACATCAGAGTAAGCATATCGAAATTGATGTCCATTTTGTGCGAGAAAAGGTTAATAATGGCTCTGTCCAATTGCAGTATGTTGGCACCAATGACCAATTAACGAATATTTTACAAAGCCACTTTTCAGGCCTCGATTCGAGCTTTACGAGTCAAGCTTCATGTCGTTACCCCTCATTCCGCTTGCAGACAGTAGTTATCATTAGCTTTTACACCACTTAGAGATAAACTCTCTTAGAACTTCTAATAGCTAAGAATTTGTAAATGCCGTGTAAATCCGCAACTGTAACTTGTTGTACTGCTGACTATAAATTAATGAGCAAAAAGGCAGAAGAAATTATCAGCCAATATTTTCTCACACAAATTAAGTAGTCAATTTCATGATAAAAATTTCTAAGTCCAACTTGAAATAAATGGAATGTGGACTATAGAAAAGGCAAAGCTTTTCTAACAAAAAAAATGGAAGGTTAAGTGAGTGAGCATATAGAAGTTGAATTATCTTGGTACAATGGTGTTCATGACACCACTGACAAGGCCACTGCCAGAGACATTGGACGAACTGTAAGGATTTCTCATTGACGCGGACGAAGATGGTGGTGTGACAACCTTCTGAAGGTCAGTGATCAAGGACTCTGCCATTCTGGTGTCCGACTCTGGCATCATAAGCCATATGTTCTCGAGTTCTCGAACAACTTCTGCCATTGAAGGCCGGGCGTCTGTTTCATCTTGGCAACACCTGAGAGCAAGAGTTATGAACTTCTCTACGCATTTAGAAAGGTAAGATCCCATTCGTTCATCAATGCTTGAGAATATCATTCCAGAACGATAAGCGATGTTGACCTGGAGTAAATTGACAAAAATTATGTACAATAGCACAAAAAAGGGGACAGATTAGATAGAATACGTGAGATTGCAGCGTACAATAACATCAAAAGACATAATATTGTTAAGCATACACCTTAAACCATGAGTGAGCAATGAGATAATACCTCTTTGACAATGTTTTTGCCGCGTGAAATTGATTGCATTCCAGTCAATAGCTCCAAAAATACGACGCCAAGACTATAAACATCACTTTTGTCCGTCAGCTTATGAGTTAAGAAATATTCTGGATCGAGGTAACCCTGAAAAATGTGCATTCGGGTGTCAACATATTCGGGTGTCAACATGTTCAACGCAAAAAATGGATTGAATTAATTCATCTACATTCAGTAACTGTTTGATCAACTTCTGGTTCTAACTTTTTCTCTTTTTCCTTTTTTTTTTCTTCCTCTTCTAGATTTTCTTTACTACATCCCTGTATCTCTAATGGAACCAAAATATACATAACCTTGCAATTTTTCATAAGTGAATAATACTTACAGGAGTGCCTTTAACTACTGTGGATACATGCCCGGGTAAAGTTCATTCAGCTTCAATGGCTGGAGCAAGTCTTGAAAGACCAAAATCAGCAACTTTGGCGTTATATTTCGAGTCCAGTAATATATTGCTGGCCTTAATATCGCGATGGAATATTGGAGGATCAGCTTAAGTATGCAGGTACAGGATGCCTTCGACTGAACCTAATGCGACTTGCAACCTTAAAGCAAAAGTTAAAGATTCTTTATACTTGCCTGCAATATTGAAAAAATTGTGACATGTTAAAGTATCAGAAGATCCAAACGTCCCTATGATTTTTTAAAGTGACTTGTTTTTGTATCTCCTCCATGGAATAAATAGTATTGCCCCCTCATTCGCCTCAACCCCACCAACACACAACCACATACCCACGAAGACAAATACTTCATGATGAAAATTTAAGAAAACACATATTTCTTATGCCCATCGGGCATCTGTGAGGGCATTCATTACCCATTATCCATAATTAAGTACATGCTAATCGGCCGGTGAATATCCGCATAGGATGTCCATAATAGAGAATATAAAATAACTAAAAGATGATGGTTATGGAATGTACCAAAGAGGTGATCCCTTAAAGTACCATTAGGCATAAATTCATAGACCAGCATCTGCAGAGATAGCAAAAAGGGTGAGAAGATTTTAACCTCTAATGAAATTGAAGAACATATTGTTGTATGAAGAAAATGACACATTGAATATTTCCTTTTGAGCATGGTAAAATCCAAGTCATCTGTGATCCTATTTGATATTGAGTTCAGATTGCTAATCGGTTAAATTTTATCAACATGTTATGGGTCAAGCAATAGTTGAAAGCAATACCACATGTAAGTATAGTAATCAAACCATGAAAGAAGTATCATTTTTCGAATTGTGAATCATAATGATCCATTCACATTTAAAAAATAAACTTTAGAATAGTGTTCTTGTATGAACTTTAAAAATAGAATGACAGAAAGGCTATCACCAAGAAAAAGTCATGAACTACAACTACCCCTTCTTTCCGTCACCTCCATCTTCACCACTGATACCGACAGACAGGGGTATGATTTTGATTGTGATGGTAGCCTAAATTTGATTCAGAAAGGTAGGCTTTTGTTATGATGGTCAGGTGAGCTTTCTTATAGTTTAACAAATTTTTTAAAGAAAAATATCAGAAAACCAAGGTGACCCGACACACATGCTGCAAATAAGTGAACCGCACTGAATCACTAAATTGTATACTGAACAGAAAAATTCAATACAATTCAGTTCGATTCATGTGCATTTTCAATTCACATACTGATTTGAATTGTTTCATTCTTAAATAGAACCGAATTGTATTGATCGCGAATTATATAATTTTGATAATTATGCATGTAATTTATGTTTCTGTCTCCATCATACTTATGCTCATAATGTGATCTCACACAAATGTTAAAATGAGTACACGAAACTAGCTACGAGTAGGTAATTTGAATATACAGAGCAGCAAAGTACCTGTTCAACTTCTTCATCACAGTATCCAATCAAAGACACCAGGTTGCGATGATGTAACCTTGACAGCAGTTCTATTTCTATAAGAAATTCCTTTTCACCCTGCAGTGATCCTACCTGAGCACGCTTTATAGCAACGACTAGTCCATCTGCCAAAACACCTTTATATACTTTTCCATACCCGCCTTGTCCGACCTTTCTAGAAGTATGGAAATTCTTCGTCGCTAGGGCCATTTCTTCATAAGTGAATTCTTTAACATTATCAATTTTGATGGACATCTTTGATGCTGCAATATATTGCAAATCAAAAGTTACTATCACCATGAGTCAATATAAAATGCAATAGTAAATTTATTGTCCACATTGTGATACTACGACATTGTATACTACGTCTCACTGTTTCGAAAAAAATAATGTGCTACCTATGTGACACAAGAATCCGCAAGATAATGGCAACAGGGCATTGTAGGTTCAGTGGCTTATATCATCATAATCATATCAAAATTCAGAACTAATTTTTTTATTATTTACAAGTACAACTTATTTCAATTCTGTAAAACAATACAAGTAATGCTGCATTGCTACGTCAAACACCACAGAAGCTTAAATGTCAAGTAAATATATTTTGCATCTACTTTTTCTTTTCTCTTTTATTTTTTCATGATATACCTTTTGTCGCAGAAACTACAATATCAATACACTTCAGATATCATCGTTAATTTGATTTAGAAATCATGACAGGAATTAAGTATATAATAACCTAAAAATACCCATACATCTGAGACCTTGATATACTTACATTGGCGTCTTCTTGAAACTGAATGGTATTTCCTCACATAGAATCTAACGATAAGAAGCGAGACAAATACAGAAAGTGTAACTGAAGCTACAATTGCCCCTAGTACAATGCTGGCTATAGCACCCTTGCTTAAACCAGAAGATGGATGGGGAAACTTACTGCAACGAAAGGAAGAATTATTACACACCTTAAAAGGAAAGCTTACATCCATCGATATAACTTGAACAGTATTTGCCATTCACTAACATGTACAAAAGCACTTAAATTGAGGACAACCAGGATTAAATCCAAAAAATGGCATTTGCTACAAACCAAAATCCACCCCCAAAAGCAACAGAAGACCTTCCAGAAAATCGGACACTGACAACAGCTCATATATAAACAGATTTTCACACAAACAAGCAGTTATAGAAGAGTCAGGTGATTTAAAAATTTCATTAGATTTTACCAATTTGAGGTTATATCATTCTAGAAACATCATAGTTAAACCAGTTAGTGTCCATTTCTGGCATATAACCCATGTCATTACCAGGGAAACCGTCACTATTACACATATGCAAAGAAAATTGGACTACCCATACTTCTTAAAGGACAGTGTAATATGTTTTTTTTATTCGTAACAAGCCAATCTACAGATCCCATTAAAGTTGGCTCTAGTCTTTCTCGTCTACATGATAGAGAATATTAAATTCTAGAACAAGGTTCTCCTCCACCTTCTACAACAAAATAATGCAATTTAGAGAGTATGGTTATAAAAGATATGGACTCTTCCACCAGCAAAAAGGAGGCGATCATCTTGCTATGGACTATTATTCAAAAAACCAAAGCAGAACATGTGGAGTGAGATGAGATAAGAGACAAACCATCCTCATAAGGTCCTCTATGGGTAAAATTGAGAAGTTCATGAGGTCCATAAAATTCATTATGAGGAATTTTCCATCCTGTGAACATGCTTCGAATTCTAGAAACCTCACTCACGTTGAACTTATTGCTGCTGTTATCGACGTATACTGAAAAAAGCTTCAAGTACATCCCCAATCGAGGGCCCTCTTTCCGGGCAGATAAATTAATGTCAAGCTGATCGGGATTGAGTTTGAGACCACTGGTTAGATAGTTCTCAAAATCAGATCTGTATGGCACAAGGTTTGAGAACCCCGGACTCTTCAAACGAAACCAGATAAGCAAAGGTGCAGCACAAAAGCAAGTTACAGTAGATGATGGGGCTGGGGCATATTCATAAGGAGGTCGGCATTTTTGAGGTTGACAACTGTTGAAGTTTCCTGGCGTTGAGAGATTAATAAGAGAGCTGAAACCGAATTGGTTTTGATTGACATCTTGATCCGCAGATCCACAAAACTGAATTAGGTTGACGTTGGAGCATATAGGGTTTCCTTGAAGTCTGAAAATGTTCGGAAAAAGATCAAATATCATATTAAAATTTCATAAATACTTGCATGAAATTCAGCTTATAGGTAGATGATTTGCAAATTGGCAACCTAACAGAGACATTTGTCGGGAGGAAAGGATTGCCAGAAATGTTTGATAAATTGTTGTTCTGAAAATCCCTGCATTATCAAGAAGCACTAGTGATTTAGTAAGAAAACATATTAAACATGAGGTTATCAAATTCCTGTAGAAACATGAATAGCCATAGAGAAAGAAAAAGAGAGAGTATTGCAGAGACCACAACATTGAAATCTTATTTTGATCCTAAAGGACCATCAGATGCTTGGGAGTTGAGATAAATACAACATTCATGGAGGGCGGGAGCTGGAGAGGGAGAAACAGAGAATTGGATCCAGTTCCTGACCCCAAGCTAGGGAGAGGCACTGATGGAAGGTTTATTATGACACACTAACTTTTTACTTTTTAGGTCTTACATGATAAGTGTCTCGATTCTGTTAAGCGTCCTATTTTGCCAAATGATGTATGGAACAGAACCACTCAATGAATTGTTCGCAAGTGACCTGCAAGTGAAACAAAACATGATTAAGATTATATGTTTGCTCAAGTATTTCAGGAAAGGAAAAGATAACATGGCTAAACCGATTCAATGCAGATTGGGCATTAAATCTTGTACTAACAATAGAAAACATATGCATAACATGTGCACATTACATCTCCAGGATAGAAAATCAATGCAGATAGGGTTGAGGAATGCTCACAATTTCTGCAGATGGGGAAGACTTGAGAAGTTGGCTGGAATACTTCCAGTAAGGTTGTTGAATGATAGATCACTGCAGAGTCAAAAATAAATAACATTACGATTAAAAGAGTAGTATGAAGATGAAATTTCCAAGACTGGATTTTTTTCTTATATACAGATAATCAGAATGTAAATTAGATTAAGCATCAACAAAGTCGAAGATCAATTCCTCACATAGTTGTGATATTGTCGGACAGCTTATCTGGCGGAATGGATCCATTAAGCTGGTTGAAGCTTAGGTCTCTGCATTATTGTGCTATCGGTTAGAATATGAAGTTCCTGTAACAACATGTACTGACAGAACAATATGTGACTAGCAAATTGTCTTCCAGCAATGGCATGCTAATCCATATTCAGTGTCAATCAGCGATTTGGGGAGGACTTACTATAACATTAAATGATTCTACATAGATGGGTCAATAGATGATTAATGCCATAATCAACAATCATATTATCATATGCATATAGTGTGAGCCATCAAAGACTTTTAATGAGGTAAAGTCACATTTGGTAGCTTTACATTTTTGGTGAGTCAAAAGAAAACAAAAGGCAATGGGAAAGGAAGATTTATGCATCAAAGTTTGGTGCAAAGTTAGGCACATAAAAATCCTTTTCACACTACTATTTTGCTTTGATTTTGAGTATGGAATGAGCCTATAAATAGAAGCTCATTCCTTACCATTTAGGATCATCCAAGCAAAGCAAATTAGAGAGAAAACATAAGCTTTCTCTTGAGTAGTTTTCTTCCTCTTTTGTTGTTCTATATTTATGAGTGAGAGTTAGTTTCTCCTATTATTTGAGAGAGTGATATTGTTTTCTCCTTATATTAGAGAGAAGGTTATTGTAAAATACTCCACATCATAGTGAAATCCTCCATTACTTGCCCGTGGTTTTTCCCTCGATTTGTTTGAGGGTTTTCCACGTAAATCTTGTGTCTCTACTTTCTCTGTTCTCATTCATATTTTAGCTGCGTGATACTGCTTGTCCCCGACCATTCCGCTGCGCCGATACCCAACAGTGGTATCAGAGCCATTGGTTACGGGTCACTGGTATTCATACGGGGTACTGTTCACAGTTACTATTCATGCATACGGTATAGTACTATTCACATATACGGTATCGATACTATTCCCGTATACGATACTATTCACGTAAATAATACTATTCACAGTGAAATAGTGGGAGCCGGTTCAAGTTACGAAGCAGATCGTCGTTAATACTATGGCGGCAAAATTTGAAATCAAGAAGTTCAACGGGAGAAATTTTTCCCTATGGAAATTAAAGATGAAGGCAATCTTGAGAAAGGAGAATTGCTTGGCAGCAATTGGAGACAGACCAGCGGAGGTGACGGACGACAAGTGGAAAGAGATGGATGACAACGCTATGGCTAATCTGCACCTGGCATTGGCAGATTCGGTATTGTCAAGCGTTGAGGAAAAGAAGTCAGCAAAAGAAATTTGGGATGCGCTGACCAAACTGTATGAGGTTAAGTCACTTCACAACAAGATTTTCTTGAAGAGAAGACTTTACACCCTTCGGATGAGTGAGTCCACATTGGTGACAGATCACATCAATACCTTAAATACGCTATTCTCTCAATTGACTGCAATTGGGCATAAAATAGCGGAGCTTGAACGTGCAGAAATTCTACTTCAAAGTATACCTGATTCGTATGATCAACTCATCATTAGTTACACTAACAATGTTCTTTCAGATTTTGTTATTTTTGATGATGTTGCAGCCGCTGTTCTGGAAGAGGAATCTAGGCGCAAAAGTAAGGAAGACAGAATCGAAAGTTCACAACAAGCAGAGGCATTATCAATGGTGAGAGGTAGATCAACGGAACGTGGCTCTAGTGGGAGCAACAACCAAGGTAGATCAAAATCAAAGAGTAGAAAGAATATCAAATGCTACAACTGTGGCAAGAAAGGGCACTTCAAGAAGGATTGTTGGAGCAACAAAAAGAATCCCGAGGTGACAAATTCTCAGGGATGTGTGGCGACTGTACCAGATGATGGAGATATTTTATACAGCGAAGCAGCAACTGTATCAAAAGGCAGAAAGGAGCTCACTGATGCTTGGATAATGGATTCGGGAGCAACATGGCATATGACCTCTCGTAGAGAATGGTTTCACAACTATGAACCTGTCTCTGGAGGATCTGTGTACATGGGTAATGATCATGCCTTGGAGATTGCTGGTATCGGTACCGTCAAAATTAAAATGTATGATGGTACCATTCGCACCATTCAAGGGATACGACACGTGAAGGGCTTGAAGAAGAACCTATTGTCCATTGGACAATTGGATGACCTTGGCTGCAAGACCCATATCGAGGATGGGATCATGAAGGTTGTCAAAGGAGCGCTTGTGGTGATCAAGGCAGAAAAGATCGGGGTAAATCTATACATGCTTTTGGGAGATACGTTACAGGAGGCAGATGTATCAGTTGCATCAGCCGGTCAAGAAGAATCAACTATAATGTGGCATCGCAGATTGGGCCACATGACAGAACGAGGCTTGAAGATTCTTGCTGAACGTAATCTCCTACCCGGGCTCAAGACGGTAAACTTACCTTTTTGTGAGCACTGTGTTACCAGTAAGCAGCATAGATTGAAATTTGGGAGATCTACTGCCAGAAGCAAACACATTCTAGACTTGATCCATTCAGATGTTTGGGAATCACCGGTTTTGTCCCTAGGAGGAGCCAAATACTTTATATCATTTATTGATGATTACTCCAGGAGACTGTGGGTGTATCCAATCAAGAACAAGTCAGATGTGTTTCCAATATTTAAAACATTCAAAGCGCTGGTGGAACTTGAATCCGGGAAAAGGATCAAGTGTTTAAGGACGGACAACGGAGGAGAATACACTGACGGGAGCTTCTTGGCATTTTGCAAGCAAGAGGGTATTCAGAGGCAATTTACTGTTGCACATACACCTCAGCAAAATGGTGTAGCAGAGCGGATGAACAGAACTCTTCTTGAAAGAATGAGAGCTATGTTGGAAACTGCAGGTCTTGCCAAATCATTTTGGGCAGAAGCAGCTAGAACTGCCTGTTACGTGATAAACCGGTCACCGTCAACTGCAATTGGGTTGAAGACACCAATGGAAATGTGGACCGGAAAACCCGCAGATTATTCTACCTTGCACATATTTGGGTGTCCGGCATATGTGATGTATGGTTCCCAAGAAAGAACAAAGCTGGATCCAAAATCCAGGAAATGTGTATTCTTGGGAAATGCTGATGGTGTTAAGGGGTATCGCCTGTGGGATTCCACTGCCCACAAGGTTGTCATCAGCAGAGATGTGATATTTGCAGAAGATAAACTGCAAAGTGAAGACGACAGCAACACTTCAAAGGAGACTACTACAATACAAATTGAAGATAAGTCAGAACAAGGAGATGCTTCTTCTGAAGCTGCACCGGAGCACGAGGAACAAGAACCAGATGATGCTGAGGTTATAGAAGTCCGACGTTCATTGCGTCAGACAACAAGACCAACTTGGCATTCAGATTTTGTCATGGCGAGCAATGCTGCATACTGTCTTCTAACGGAGGATGGAGAACCATCTACCTTTCACGAGGCTATAAAAAGCCCCGATGTTGCCCTATGGATGACAGCAATGCAGGAAGAAATTGAAGCTCTACATAAAAACAAGACGTGGGAGCTTGTTCCACTACCACCTGGACGGAAAGCCATTGGTAATAAATGGGTCTACAAGATCAAGCGAGATGGTAATGACCAAGTGGAGCGATATCGTGCAAGACTGGTGGTGAAAGGATATGCTCAGAAAGAAGGAATTGACTTCAACGAGATATTTTCTCCTGTGGTAAGACTTACAACTATCAGAGTAGTCTTGGCCATGTGTGCTGTGTTAGACTTACATCTAGAACAATTAGATGTAAAGACAGCTTTTCTTCATGGAGAGCTTGAAGAAGAGATTTACATGCTTCAACCAGAAGGTTTTGTTGAGAAAGAAAAAGAAAACTTGGTTTGCAGGTTGACCAAATCTCTGTACGGTTTAAAGCAGGCGCCAAGGTGTTGGTACAAGAGATTTGATTCCTTCGTAATTAGCCTTGGGTACACCAGACTCAATTCAGACCATTGTACGTACTACAAGAGGTTTGGCGATAATGATTTTATCATTCTGTTGTTGTATGTGGACGACATGCTGGTAGCAGGTCCCAGTAAAGATCGGGTCCAAGAACTGAAGGCACAGTTGGCTGGGGAGTTTGATATGAAGGATTTGGGACCAGCAAACAAGATTTTAGGGATGCAAATTCACCGAGACAGAAAAGGCAGGAAGGTATGGATTTCCCAGAAGAATTACTTGAAGAAAATCTTGCGGCGCTTCAATATGCAAGATTGTAAGGAAATCTCGACCCCGCTTCCTGTCAATTACAAATTATCCTCAAGTATGTGCCCTAGCACTGAAGCGGAGAGGATAGAAATGTCTCGAGTACCGTATGCATCAGCAGTGGGAAGTCTCATGTTCGCTATGATATGTACGAGACCAGATATTGCTCAAGCAGTTGGTGCGGTCAGTCGGTTCATGGCGAATCCTGGTAGAGAGCATTGGAATGTTGTTAAGAGGATCCTAAGATACATCAAAGGGACCTCGGATGTTGCATTATGTTTTGAAGGATCAGAATTTACTGTCAAGGGTTTTGTTGATTCGGATTTTGCAGGTGATTCCGATAAACGGAAGTCCACTACAGGCTATGTGTTTACAGTTGCAGGCAGCGTGGTAAGCTGGATATCTAAATTACAGACTGTTGTAGCCCTATCTACAACAGAGGCTGAATACATGGCAGCTACACAAGCTTGTAAAGAAGCAATCTGGATTAAACGGTTAATGGAGGAGCTCGGGCACAAACAAGAGAAAATTTCCTTGTTTTGTGACAGTCAGAGTGCCTTGCACATTGCAAGGAATCCAGCATTTCATTCCAGGACGAAACACATAGGTGTTCAATATCACTTTGTTCGAGAAGTAGTGGAGGAAGGGAGTGTGGATATGCAGAAGATTCACACTAACGAGAACCTAGCAGATGTCATGACAAAGCCAATCAACGTTGACAAGTTTGTTTGGAGTAGATCCTCATTTGGCCTAGCAAAGACGTAAGCAACATGGAATTGGCAAGTATGGAGAGATTTGAAGATCATCCAATATGACTTTAAGTGGGAGAATGTGAGCCATCAAAGACTTTTAATGAGGTAAAGTCACATTTGGTAGCTTTACATTTTTGGTGAGTCAAAAGAAAACAAAAGGCAATGGGAAAGGAAGATTTATGCATCAAAGTTTGGTGCAAAGTTAGGCACATAAAAATCCTTTTCACACTACTATTTTGCTTTGATTTTGAGTATGGAATGAGCCTATAAATAGAAGCTCATTCCTTACCATTTAGGATCATCCAAGCAAAGCAAATTAGAGAGAAAACATAAGCTTTCTCTTGAGTAGTTTTCTTCCTCTTTTGTTGTTCTATATTTATGAGTGAGAGTTAGTTTCTCCTATTATTTGAGAGAGTGATATTGTTTTCTCCTTATATTAGAGAGAAGGTTATTGTAAAATACTCCACATCATAGTGAAATCCTCCATTACTTGCCCGTGGTTTTTCCCTCGATTTGTTTGAGGGTTTTCCACGTAAATCTTGTGTCTCTACTTTCTCTGTTCTCATTCATATTTTAGCTGCGTGATACTGCTTGTCCCCGACCATTCCGCTGCGCCGATACCCAACATATAGACATACAGATAAGTGAGTTGAGGTATCTTGCTAAGGTTTGGGATTGGCCCTTGCAAGCTGCAGTTTCTGAGACTCCTGCATGAGCAATTTAACTGTTACCAATCTTAGCCTAAATAATTCCAAATATTTTTCAACTTTCTTGCACGTATTCTCATCCTTATCTTCTGATAAGAAGCTTTCAAAAATATTAAAATTCTTGGATAGCAAAATTTAGCTTAACCATCTTGGTCATCAAATGCTAGGCATTAAAAATCAAAGAGTCAATATCAAGTCTATGGATCAGATTTCAAAAGAAAAGGGAAGAACCCTTATCATGGTATTCAATTATAGCAATGAAATACAGTTCTTGAACCTTATCAAGAAAATGTGGTCGACAAGGCTGCTTGTAGCGGCCAGAAGTATTATTTCCATTAAGAGAATATAAAATAAAAGGAAAAAAATTTCTCTTGATACATGCTTGTGATCATCCATTATAAACTCTTTACCTCCAAAAGTAATAATCATCATTCAGCCCATTCTCTGCTTCTTTGTACTCTCTCTCTCTCTCTATATATATATATATATATATACATATATATTTTAGGCATCATCTCAGACATAACCAAATGACCAGAAAAGGACTATGAAAATCTGCCTCATGTGTGGACTTTTCAGCCAATTTTGAAGCAAAGATTGAGATTGAAAATGCTTACAATTTCACCAAATGATCAATGGTTCCATACGAATCAGGTATTGTACTGCCATCAAAGTTGTTGTTATCGAGTTGACTGCAACCCAAGGAAGAGAAATAAGAGCAAAAAAAGTATCAAGACAAATAATATACGAAGTTCATGATGTTTCAGATCAAGGATGAAGAATTTTCACTTCTGCTACGAGGAAAAGTACACATAAATTGACACCATATACGTGCTTGAAAATATCCCCTTCCCTCCCTACAATCTAAGGTATATGGTACTTTTTTCCTTTTGAAATGGTAATTACTTAAGCTATAGTGCTGCATGGAAATAAATAACTTGTTGATGAATTGTTCAATTTCCTCCTGCATTTTCTCAGCAAATTCTTCTGACTTCACTTGAGCAGTCTCTTCCATAGTGCCTGTCCTTGAAACTTCCAATATACATGGATTTGTTTCCAATCTTCATCTACTTTCTCGTGACTAACAACTCTCAGGCCTGAGTGAGGAAGTCACAAGTACCTAATTTCAACGGGGCTGCAAACAAGCTTAACAATCAAAATTCAAGTTCGATGCCTTCTGGGTTTATAAAGTCCAACATGACTGAGATGGATAGCTACTTTAATTTCTTAGTTGGAAGGCAAAACTTCTCCCCTGTAAAATTGGTCAATGCCTACGGCTTGAACCGTGGAGATCTTTTTTTCTGTCAAAAGTATCAATATGATGGGTATCTTTTACTTCAGCCTTGATCAAAATTTATGATCCTATTCAAATTGCATCAATCAGAAGTTTCTCTTGCAACTCCGTAATGATACAAGGACATTTACATGGTAAGGGAACTTACATGTTAGGTGATCACAGTGGAACAGTTCCTAAATTGTAATAAAAGAACAAGCCAAGAGCGGGGAAAACTAGTGCAGATAAATATATTTCAAACCAATCCACAATGAGAAGTTTTAGTAAAGAAACAGATACTTGAAGAAGCAAAAGTAGCATACAGTATTCTTAAGTTTGGCATGTCTGCGAGCTCTGCTGGGAGATTGCCTGATAAGTTGTTAGTGTCGAGCAACCTGCAGAACGTCATGTCATGAATAAAGAGTAAATGTCTGAAGTGGTAAAGATAATAGACATCCCAACTTACAAGTGAACAAGATTTGTAAGGCTTGACAGCTCAGGTGGGATTCGCCCACTAAGTGAATTATTATTCATGTGGCTGCACAACGAAAACATAATAATTAAAAGATATTAACTAACGTCGCAATAGCAACAACACCATCAAGTCCAATTTCACGGACATTATAAGTATAAAAACTAAAATACACCAACTAAATCCAGGTCAAACATCAAGAGAGATCCTCACAAGTGTTTTGCGTTAGTCAAGTTTGCAAAGGATGTAGGTATTGGTCCGGATATTTGGTTCTCGTCTATCTGTATCCTGTCCAAGTTAGCAAGATAACCAAGTTCTTCAGGCAGCGTACCCGTTAGTTGATTTCCATTTAGCAGCCTGACATAAGAGAAGACAGAAAAATATATCATTTTATTAGAACTCTGATCCAAAATGAGGGGAAAAAAAGGATCAATAAAAAATTATCGTAATCTCCAAATTTCTGCATGTCTGGATAATCTAGTAATCACTCATTTCATAATGGAACAACCATTTTGCAGAACCCTAAACTGTCTAGAACAAATTGCCTTGATTGAAAAAGAAGACCAGGTAAAATCTTCCGTAAATAGCATCTTCCACTTACAGCAATTTTAAATGTGTCATATTGCCTATCTCTTTTGGTATAGTCCCAGTAATGTTGTTCCACATGAAATCTCTGTAAATTGAAGTCAAGAAAAAGAAAGAAATATATGTTAGTCAACAAAAGATGTATTCACATTGTTAGTTAAGAGAGGCTTGAGTTTAAATATGCAACTTACAATATCAACATATAAGGAAAGCGGCCAAGTTCTGGTGATAAATTTCCAGACAGATTCCTGTTCAATAGTTGCCTGTCAAAGAGACATAAAACAAGGAGGCATTAACTGTAAACTGACGTGTTGAAGGATTAAAAATCACATAAAAAGAATTGAAATTATAGAGTTGGCTTAAATCTTTGCATGGCGTCCAATAGGATAATTGCGATCCCTCATTTTCCACAAGTGTGGATGTCAAAGACATTCTGTTGGCCTGAATAAGCTATGAAAGCAGAATCAAAGACTCTTTACATTTACTCCACAACAAGAAGTTTTCCTCGTTTCTAAGCATGCAATAATAAAGAATCTTTATATGAGTCTAGAGATCAGTATTTCAGCAGTTTCCCAAACTGTCATGGTCAAGGAGCTATCTACAGTTCTGAGGTGTAACAGTTGCTTTTTGTTTAGAGGCGTGGCTGATAACGTGGTTTTTAGTTCAGTTGCAAATATATAAAACTAGAAGATGCATGATATTCCTGCAAAATATAGCTTGCAATATGTATCCAGATTTCTGCCCGTCATGGTACGATCCACATGACATTTAGACGCTCAAATTGCATAACAAGTAAATACTTCACTTTGGCTATTCTATTTCTCTCTTTAAGCATGTCCAGTATCTTGCGTTTCCTTGAACAACGCCGTACAGAGGTGGCAAACATATTGAAAGCAATATATTTCCTTCTTTCATTATAAACTTGTTACTCTCACTGTAACCTATGTTGAAATTATGGAAGGAGAATCATAACTTGCATTTATTAGCATGGCACAAAGGTGCATAAATATAATTGAAACAGAAAACGAGAGTGGGGTGTAATTTCCAAACATGGTCATCATGTCCATTTTGTGGGCAAATTGTCGGTCTCTAATAAGAAATTTCCGACTCAGTGGTTCAACATATTGAGTAGAACCATGCCAAAGTGGTTATCATTTAGAATGTAGTAGTTCCTACTTGACCATAAAAATGTTGGTTTGGATCATAGGCCTGATCAAACTATCAATAAAGCAACCTGTAAACATTTACATCATTCTGCTATTAAAGAAGTATGTCATAGCTAGTTCCTCCCATATCAAAGAAAGATTTATGCGCAACAAAAACGAGAGTTCATACTCACGACAAACACTTGACATAAAATACAAAATACATTTAAGATGATGCTCCCAGATGAGATGTTCTGGTCTTTATGATACTACATTTGGGAAAATAGAACAACTTTCATATAATACACATCAAAGATACAGTGCAAAAATTAAGGGATTTGGTGAAGGGGGTGTTGGATTATATGTCCTAATTGCCAATTTTAGGACATAATAATTATATTATTTATTTAATATTGACAGTTTAATTAAATATCATTAATATGATTAACTATTTAGATAAAAGTCCTTAGAATAATATTTATAAATTCTATCTTTAAGAGTAAGGATATGAGTGACAAAATCTATATTCATAAATATATTCTAAAATAGTCTCTGATCGTAAGATGAATTAATTGAGCGTTAATTTATCCGTATAGATCGGATTGCAGTCTACCATCCAAATAATATGGGATATTGATTTGGGCGATTAGTCTCATATCGTAAGGGTAGATGTATAAGTGCTTGTTGAGAACAAGTGACTGGACATGACCGCTAGTACAACGAATTACATGGAATGGTCAATATTAATTCGTTGTACAGTGTAATGGTGCAATTAGTCCTTAGACCTGAGACACCACGGTTATCTTGTGTCAGGAATAACGTAATTTGCTGATGTAATAAGCTAGTCCTCATCAAGGATTAGACAATGTACTTAGTGGTTACAATATATTCCGGCATAGAGATAGGTGTGTTTAGATATGGAATCTGCCGAGGTAGAATAGTAGAAGTCGTTCCACATATTATTCATAAGTTATTGATTAAATAGATTTGGACATATGATTGAGTAATAGAGTTTAACGACCCTATCCATGACTCTGATTCAATCGGGATAATTTAGACAGAAAGAATTGATTGCATGATTGTAACTGAGGGTTCGTAGAATTTCTCTTCATCATTAATTGGGTAGTCGTGATATACTGCTAGGTATCACTCACGACTTGCGAGAATTAAATTAGAAGAGTTTTAATTAAATATTAATTAGATTAATATTATTTCACTGCCAATTAATTATGAACCTGAGAGGTCACACACAAAAGGAATTTGCAAATTAATTGGTTTAGAGAAAAGACTAAATTAATTTTAGGATCGTCATAATATTAATTTAATTGGGCTCGTAGTAACTTGATATTGATCTGGTTATTATGGAGCCCAAGACTGGTTAGTTTAAGTTCAGTCCACATGTGGCCCTAGGTCACATGTGTCTCCTATATATTGTACTGTTCTGACAGGTTTAACTAGCACACTAAAATTATAGTCAGAATAATATGTAGGATTTATCTAGAAAACCTAGTGGGGGTGAAATTCAATTAAGGGTGCAGATTCTGTGTGGATACTTTCGGAGGCTTCACAATTGAGGAGCTTTGGATCATTCAGATTCTGCAACAGATTCGTCATTAAAAAGGTAATCCTAAAATACTCTTATGCGTAATTAGTGTTGATTATTATGCATGATAGTAATCTACGTAAATAGCCATGAATGTGATGCATGAGTATTATTACTTTCGCTGCGTTTATTCTGATTATAAAATTTTTAAATACCATGCACGACTCCTAACAGTGGTATCAGAATCACCGTTCATGCCTTTTATGTGGTTATTCATTTATAGCTCAAGGCATAGCACAATTATGGTGTCGAGTTAATAGTTTATGAAACTATTGTGAGAAATTAATAGTTTGTGAATCTATTAATTTGTGCCCTAAGAATTTAATTAGATTAAATTTTCCCTAAAGGAAATTCTTCCTATTATTGTTTTCATAAATTGCAGAAAAGCCAAACCTTTTTGTCTTCTCCGATGACTTCACCACCCAAGGGGCAACCTAGCTGCCCCACGGGCAGTGAAGTCGATGAGGTAGAGTAGCCATGGCTGCTCCTTGTAGAGTGGCCATGGCTGTTCCTTGAAGTGCATCCATGGTTACACCATGATGCGGCCATGGCTACACACCGATGCGATGCCAGCGGCGCGAGGAGCAGTCTCACGCCACTGCTGCCGTGACGAGATGTCCTCGCGACAGTGGCCATAGCAGCCGCGAAGAAGTGTTCTCACGGCAGCTTCATGGCTACAACCATGAAGGCCACGAGGAGCTATCCTCGCGACCATGGCCATAGTTGTACCTTGCCAGAGAAGATGGGTAAAACGATGGGGGTGGCGACGCTGGGTAGGGAAGAAGGAAAGAAAAAAAAAAGGTTTTTGGCTAGGGTCTCTGGAACCCAACCCAGATCCATATCCGAGTCCAAATTCGGATCTGGGTCAGGATCTGGACCTAGCCCAAACCCAAGTTGTTGGGTTTGGGGTTTCACTACATTTATTTATTTTTTTTTTCTATTTTGGGCTAATGGGCATATATTTGATGTTGGGCTCATTTGGCTGTTTAAATTCGGACTTTAAAATACTTTTTAGTGTGGACTAATTTTTTAAAGGTTTGAATTAGGCTAAATGGGCTAATAATGTTTGGGCTTGATTTGGGCTATTTTAAAGTGTTTAAAATTAGCATACTTTTCTTTTTGGTCTGTATTTGGCCAATCTCAATTCAGACTTTGGTATAAAATAGTATGGACTATTTTAATGTTTGAATTGGACTGTTGGTCTTTTGGACTTGGACTTAATTAAAATAGGTTGTACTTATTTTAATTTTTAAAGTCCAGAATGTTTAATTAGTATTGTTTAACAATTTAATAAAAGAACTCCTAAGGTAATTTTATACTTTATATTAATAAATAGTTTATTAATTATTAAATATAATTTGATTATATTCATAAATATGAGATATTTATAGAGTAAATTTAGTAAAGAGTTTATTGAATAGAATAAATTTAATAAAGAGTTTATTAAATTGGAAAACTCTAATGTCAAGAGTTTATATTAGAAAATTAATTATGTTATACTTGTAGTTAATTAATAAATTATTTATTAATTAATTACTATAAATACAATGAGATTATATTTATTTAAATATGAGATATTTAAGGATCCAAATTAATATAGGTATTTATTAATTGGATTAACCTAATATAATGAGATTATATTAAGAGACTAATTGTGCTATATTCATGGATTACTTTTCTTTATTATTTGCTATGTATGTGGGTGATCACGGACTAGTCTTGTGTGAATGAATGGATGAATGTAATTATTTAATTTATTTATCCATTTTGAATTTTTTGTAATATTTTAAAATGGGACTTGCATTCCTCTTATCCCCGTTTTAAATATGTAAAACCCCATTCTCATTTATGTATCCCCACTAGATTATGAATCTATATACATAAATGTAATGGAAGATTAAGATGAAGACATCAAGAGTTGGGAGCCCAGTTCGCGAAAGGAGTTTTGTGAAGCCGAGGAGGAGTAGCCCATGAATCTATCTTGTGGGCCCTTTATTTGATTTAGGTATTCAACCCAGTGGCTCGGGTTGATAGTGCTCCTAGTCCATGATCATCCCATTTTATTTTATGCATTTATTTATTTATTTATACGATAAATATATGATGAATGCATGTATGTTTCTATTTTATTTATGCGATAAATTAAAATTAGAAGCATGTAAAAAGTGAGACCTAAACTAAAGACCAGCAAACATTCCCAAATTAAATATTAAGTTAATAATGGTGTAGTCTTGAGAAGATTATATCATTGCCTTTCGTTATCGTAGATTAGTTTATGTGTTGGGCAAGTAAGTAGCTATCTATGGATACATAGGGGTTATTTATTTGTATCAACATATGAACTAAGTCTATATAAGCATGAGATGTGAAAATTTTGGATTCTTACTGGCAACCAAAAATCTATCATGTGAGGTGCCGGTATTGCATTGATCCAAATTTCCAGGATAATTGATTTAACTTAAACAATCTTGGAGACCAAAAATCTATAATGTGAGGCCGAAAGGATTGGAGGCAAGAATAATTGGAATTTGTATGAGATACATTGAATAACAGGTTATTCACTTTTTTGTTTTAACTTCACCAAAAATCTAAAATGTGAGGTGGATTAAAGTAAATAGGCCCCCAATTCCACTAAGAAACACACCTTATTGTTTTTCTATTTTCCACTAAGGAAGTGTGCGATTCGAGAAATTTAGTGGGGGTTACTGTTTAATTTAAAGACCCAAATCAAATAGTTAATAATATAATTATCTAACATCTTTAGAAATTACTGCATATATATAATCGGATGTGAACCCAACCTTCTATTTTTTACTAGACCAAACTTCGATGACTAGCTCAATGTATAGAGAATTGTTCTGAAATCTAAGAAAGTTATATACGTTCTAGATGCCTAAAACAAGTTGTCAAAGAGATGCAAGAGAACATGAATAATGTATCTGTCATTAAATTACTTACAAGAGTTGTGAAGTAAGCAAGATAGGACAACTAGGTATGAGATATCTAGTGATAGATATGAGATATCTAGAAAATTGTTCCAAATAATAACTAGAGGAATTGATTTAAGAGCATGTGTTCTCGGGATGAGTATCTTGAGTCCATGAGTTTATTCATGGTTTATCATATGCAGACAAATCTAATCCTTAAAGTCAATTCTTAATTCTCTCTTGTTATTCATAATGGATTTTTCCGTGTGAATACATTTGACACAACTTTTGGACATGAGAGTCATGTATCAAGGGTAGATCTGGAAGAGTGGAACATAATTGGTAAAAAGAAATTATTTCCACTGCAAGAAAGGAGATAAACTAGGAGAGGAAAAATCCAAAGGAATTTCAAAGAGTTTGAGGAGAAAGGGATGTCCTCTATACCTCATCTTCTCGTTCACCCATATGGGTAATCATTAAATTCAGCAATTGTTGTTCATATATATAGTGTCGTTAAAACATTATATCCGTTTCATGGACTATGAATGTTCATTTGTTTGGGAAATAAATGAATCGACACTGGTAAAATAATAAACAAGTTTTATATGCATGATGTAAAACGTGATGGCAAGATAAACGAGTAATATGAGAAATCAAGAGATACGGATAACTCTAAATTATTGTGGCACTTACGATTAGGTCATAGAGGAGAAACAAAAATCACTCAATTGGTGACAGAAGGACTTGTAAGCCCTTGAGGCCCCGAGACATTCCCAATACGTGGATCTTCTGTTCTTAAAAATGATCAAATCGACCTTTGTAGGACAAAGTCAAAGGACCACAAATATTTAGGGTTTATACATAGAGATGTATATAGGCCTTTTTGGCGAAACAGCCCAATAAGGATTTAGCTACCTTACATATATTTATGATTGTCATAAGTATGAATTTGAATCGTTTGAAGTGTTCAAGGAATTCAAAACTAAAGTAGTAAATCAAACTAGAAATGAGAAGTAAGTTTCAATGATGAGATCATAGAGAATTCTTAGCCTCAATTTCTAATAGTATCTCAAAGAAAAATAACTTAGTTATTTTATTAACTCCTTCTAGTACTCCGATACTTGATGAAATGTCGGAGAGAATGAGTTGGACCTTGTTGGACATGGTCTGTAAATGATAAACTATGTTGAATTGCAACTTAGCCTGTGAGGCTATATTCTCCTTACAATAGTCCATCTCTTGGATAAGTTTACTTCAAAATTAGTCTTAAGTACCTCATATAAGATATGAGATAATAGGATACCTAGTCTTAAAGTGTTAAGAATGACGGTTATCTTGCCTTTGATTAAAGGCTTAAGTCTGATCAATTGGAAGTAAGATCATATAAAGATCAGCTGGTTGTCCCAAGGATTTGTTGGGATATAACTTTTATTCCCTTGCTGACTAGAGAGTCTGTTAGCAAGTACAACTTATTCTTGGATGAATAGTTCATCTGAGAAGATAGTGTGAGAAGAAAAGTATGACTCAGTAGGCATCACTGAGCAACCAGCTAACTCGAGACAAATCTAGGATTTGATTCTGGAAAACCCAATCCAAGAGCAACTAATTATTTCACAGTTTTTCCAGATTAGTAAGATGACAATAATATGTTGATGATTTTTGTCAGTTATGAAAAATTATGTTTAACATAAGCTTAAATGGCTTAAAGCCATAAAATCTTAAATGGACAAGGGTGGGGACCTTTAAGACAAATGGTGAAAGATTATTATCATAGGCAAGGAGTTAACTATGAGGAAATCTTTTCACCAATTGTTAAAATTCATTATGATTTATTGGCCATAGTTGCACACTACTATTATGAGATATGGTAGATGGATAACAAAACGACATTTTATAATGACTTCATTAATGAAGAAATTAATATAGGATTGCCAATATGTTTTGAGTCCAGTGATGAATCACAAAGAGTGCAAGCTAAAGGGATCCATTTATGGACTTAACCAAGCCTAAATAATCTAGAACATTCGGTTTGACTTCATTGAGAATGAAGAGAAACCTTGACTACACAAGTAGATCTAGTTGTTCAAATAAATTCTCCAAGTAAACTTTGGGATAATCTGCCTAAATCCTTGGAATTCAATCTATAGCGATAGATCAAAAAGATTAATGGGTTTTTCCCAAAAGGGTGTTAAAGGTGTTTAACATGTACACAAATTCTAAAAGAGGATTGTTCTCTTCTAAGACATGGCCTTTATCTTTATAGGGTTGTGAGTCCTACGACTGCTAAAATGAGAGAGATTGGATACATAAGGTTCAAAGTGTTGCAGCAATTAAGAATCTTATATACATCATGCTGTGTATATGGACATGATATCATAAATGCTATAAGTGTTATGAGCAGATGTTTGTTTGATCCAGGTTAGGAACACTGGAAAGCAATCAAGAACATTCTTAAGCGCTTGAGAAGCACTGAAGAAATATTCTTGGTATATGGAGAAGGTGAAACTTAAAGTTTTACAAATTCAGGCTGAGAGTCTGAAGTGGATTATTGAAAATCCATATATGGGTTCATGCTCACCTGTAATGGAAGAGCAAATATTTGGAAATGTTCCAAATATTGGTATAATTGCAAATTCCAGAGGTTGAGTGTATTGTTGCATCATATCTGACAAGAGGAAGCGGTTTGGATCTAGTAGTTCGTAACTGAACTCAGAATGGTTCTTTCCATTAAGTCAACGGGTAATACTGTGATGATAATGGAGTTGTAGTGCAAGCTAAGGAACCTAGGTCTCACTAGAGATTCAAGCGCGTTAAAAAGGCATTATCACATCGATCAGAGATTGTGGAAAGAATGATATTATGTAGTAAATAACGTCAATATTTGATGTTTCTAATCCACTGACTAAGGCAATGATTCAGCAGTCACTAGACTACTGTCTTGAGAAGATGGGTATGAGATACCAGAGTAATTGGTTTTAGTGCACGTGGGGAATTGTTGGATTATATGCCCTAAATGTCAATTTTAGGACATAATAATTATACTATTTATTTAATGTGGATAGTTTATTTAAATATCATTAATGCGATTAACTATTTAGATAAAAGTCCTTAGAATAATATTTATAAATTCTATCATTAAGAGTAAGGATATGAGTGACAAAATCTATATTCATAAACATATTCTAAAAAAGTCTCCGATTATAGGATGAATTAATTGGACGTTAATTTATCCAGAAAGATCGGATTGCAGTCTACCATCCAAATAATATGGGATATTGATTTGGACGATTAGTCTCATATCGTAAGGGTAGATGTATAAGTGCTTGTTGAGAACAAGTGACTGGACATAACCGCTAGTACAACGAATTACATGGAATGGTCAATAATTCGTTGTACAGTGTAATGGTGCAATTAGTCCTTAGACCTGAGACACCACAGTTATCTTGTGTCAGGAATAACATAATTTGTTGATGTAATAAGCTAGCCCTCATCAAGGATTAGACAATGTACTTAGTTGTTACGATCTATTCCGGCATGGAGATAGGTGTGTGTAGATATGGAATCTATCGATTAGGGATCCTATGCGATCTATTAATTGAGTAACTAGAAATCTTTGGCCGAGGTAGAATAGTGGAAGTCGTTCCACGTATTATTCATAAGTTACTAATTAAATAAATTTGGACATATGATTAAGTAATAGAGTTTGACGACTCTATCCATGACTCTGACTCAATCGGGATAATTTAGACAAAAAGAATTGATTGCATGATTGTTACTGAGGGTTCGTAGAATTTCACTTCATCATTGGGTAGTCGTGATATACTGCTAGGTATCACTCACGACTTACGAAAATTAAATTAGAAGAGTTCTAATTAAATATTAATTAGATTAATATTATTTCGTTTGGATGATCCACATCTCAGGGTCAAGCGCCGATGAGTACATTGAACTATCCATGTGGCTGAGAGCCCTCACAGCCCAGCTACCAATTAATTATGAACCTGAGAGGTCACACACAAAAGAAATTTGCAAATTAATTGATTTAGAGAAAAGATTAAATTAATTTTAGGATCGTCATAATATTAATTTAATTGGACTCGTAGTAACTTGGATTTGATCTGGTTATTATAGAGCCCAAGACTGGTTAGTTTAAATCCAGTCCACATATGACCCTAGGTCACATGTGTCTCATATATATTGTACTATTCTGACAAGTTTAGCTAGCACACAAAAATCATAGTCAGAATAATATGTAGAATTTCTCCAGAAAACCTAGTGGGGGTGAAATCCAATTAAGGGTGCAGATTCTGTGTGGATACTTTCGGAACAATTGGGGAGCTTTGGATCGTTCAAATTCTGCAACAGATTCATCATTAGAAAGGTAATCCTAAAATACTCCTATGCGTAATTAATGTTGATTATTATGCATGATAGTAATCTACGTAAATAGCCATGAACGTGATGCATAAGTATTATTATTTTCACTACGTTTATTCTGATTATAAAATTTTTAAATATCATGCACGATTTCCAATAGGGGGAGGGGCGAGTTCTTTCGCATTTTTTCTATTTTTTCCGATATTCTTTTACTTGGGGGGGGGGGGGGGGGGGGGGGGGGGAGGAGAGGGGTCAAGAAGGTTAGCATCCACTTTAAAGAACCTCCACCATAACCAAAGGCATGCTATATATAAAATAGCAAGAACAGAAAGGCAAAGACTAGACAAGAACTGCGAGAACGGAAGGAGAAAAACTGGAATCATACAATTCTTCTACATGAACATAGCCATCGGTCATTGTA
Organism: Ehretia macrophylla; assembly: GCA_037974665.1. NCBI lineage: Eukaryota > Viridiplantae > Streptophyta > Magnoliopsida > Boraginales > Ehretiaceae > Ehretia > Ehretia macrophylla. The sequence continues at coordinate 36,566,693 of CM075782.1, read as the reverse complement.
TCATTGCACAAGACCCCTGTCCACTTTGAAGCACATGGATCTCCTCTGTTCCAGTTATTAAGGAACCCATTTGGATCAATCAAACTTCCCTTGATGGCTCGCAGTGCCTCAACTGCAAATAAATTTTACGACGTTGGTCATGATTTCATCATTTAATCACAAGGCTTTCAGAAATCTATATTGTAACAATGCTTATAGTCTAGATGTTGATATTAAATTAGATTGGAATCTAGGCAAGGTTCGCCTCAGCTTTTATGAGCTGTTGCATGAATCAATTCTCAGCATGATCAAGAAACTAGTCCTAGATCACAACAAGAGTTCTGGTCCATTTGGAATTGAAGGATTATACTTGGATATTATTAAATTTATATTACCAAATCAATCAATCATATCTATAGTTTGAATTATCATGAATGTCAAACTATTTTAGCAACAGATTCAAAAGTATAACTAAATCAACCACTCCAAACGCAATCCTTGACCCTAATAGATCCTTAAACTAACGGGTGAGAGGCATTGTTTCCCCTAATTTGTATACAATCATAAAACTGATATCAATCGACCATAAAAAGAGGTACGTGCAGGTCTACTTTCAAATAATTTTTAAAATAACAATATATGTAAGAAAATCCTATTTCTGGAGAGAAAAATGTTTCTCTAGCCCAGTGTTTTGAGCTCCATTTTCTCTGAGAGAAAAAGAGTACATATTCTCGCAGATCACACGCAAATAACTGTCCTAGCAGTATGGCAGACGAAGCCAGTAAGGACAACACAATGTGATTTTTATCCTGACATCCTACATATTTTTTTAGAATGATTCAACTTTGTGCTCTCATCTAAACAACAAAACACAGCAACGACAACAGAACGTAAACACATGGAATTAAACAAAGATGTTCAATAACAAAAGAGAAAAATTACCTTCTGAAGGATCAGTAACCAGGCCAGTAGCCCCTCTAAGAAATGAAGAGCAACACAAGCTGACCATCAAGACCACCACAATGACTAATCTTTCAGACTGGTGCATCCTAGAAGTTCCCATTTGTCCAAAACTTTCAAACATCTCTTACATGTACACCCTATAAAGCTCAGAAAATATTAGGGACTTCCACATGGTCACCAAAAAGGACTACTAAATTTAACATGTAGACACAGTTTTTCAATATAATTAACAAAACAAATACTACAAAAATTAAGTCTTGAACTAATTGAAGAAGAAGGGATAGCAAGAATCAACAATGAACCCAACAAAAAACAACTTGAAATAGAGAATGCAAAAATAATGAAGCATGTTTCAACAAAAACTACAAAATTTACATATAGACATAGTTTTTCAACATAATTAACCATAAATACCTAAAAAATTGAAGTCTTTAAATAATTGAAGAAGATGGTCTAGCAAGAATCAGCAAAGATCAAACAAAGACAACAACCTTAAAAGAAAATGAAAAAGAACAAAGCATATTTTGTCCTGAAATGAAAAAAAATGGGAGTACAATGCACTAAGCTGTCGCTATGCACGAGTCTAGAGAAGGGTCGCACCTACTTTGGATTGAAGATAAACAAGCAATTAAAAAGCGTTTGAAAAAAAAATGGCTTGCCAAGAAAAGCATATTAATAGGATTTCATAAATAAAGAAAGTTCGGTACACGAAGTTGGGAAAAAAACTTACTAAGAGGGGTGCAGTATGATGAAGAAGCTGAGTTTTGGGATATGTGGAAGTTTCTTTAAATGGGGTTGACTAGGGTGGCCATTGGAGATGATATGGGAAGAGTTAGAATAGGTGATGAGAGCAAAGAAGTCATCTTTTTCATTAGCAGTTTAAAAGAAAAAAAAAAAGTTTTACAGATTGATGTTTATATGGGTGGCTAGTTGGCTACTTTTCTTGTTTTTGTTTATGCATTTGGGCTTTGTTGTATTTGACTTTTTGGAGGGAGTTGCGTTTGTGTTTGAGGCTGTCAAGCTGAATATGCAAGATTCTTGAATTCTGAAAGTGACAAGGAAACAAAGAATATCTTACTTCACACTTGGTACTCCTACATGGATATTTATGAGTAGAGTCAATATTTTTATACGGTAAATGGATGATACGATACAACCGTGAGATATGAGTGCATTTTTTATACTAAACTGATGGTATGACCAAAAGATAAGATTGGGTCTCGCATACCGCTGAAATTGTTGTTTAAATTGGAAAAGGAAAGGAAAGAAAAAGAAAATTTTAGAGATAAAGTTATTTATGTATCAAAAGCGATAATAAGAGATAGGATATATTATTTTGTTATGATAAGGGTATTTTTGTCTTCTTGCACACTATCGGCTCCTTTGTTTTCCTTTACCCTCAATTTTGAGAAACAGAAATGACCTCATAAATGCTATGTTTGGTTTTATGAAGGAAAAGAAAGGAAAGTACGATAGAAGAAAAAATCATAAAGGAAATTAAAAGAAAGGGGTTTTCTTCTTTGGATTGTAAAAAAAAAAAAACAACAGATTATGATTCTCTGTTTTCATTGGAGAAATGAAAGGAAAGAACAATTTTAAGTAACAAGTTACATTTATTATATTAAGAATATATATGAAATTATGTAAATGTACTAGAGACTATTAAAACCAACTTATCAATATTTTTCTTCCCCTACATAAATTCCACATTCGAGAAATTAAAATTCACTCGTTAACAATTATCAATCTCTGAAAATGAATTCAAACAAGGGTTACCCTCAACATTATGTGAACATTTGTCATGTTGTTGGATATGTTAAAATAATGCAGAAATCAGTTGTTTAATGGGCAAGTACATAGTTGAAAGATCAAAGTTGGCTTAAGAGCTAATTCAAAAGGTTTTGAGGCCTTATGACCACTCCTTAATTTGTTTTAAATTATTAAACAGGTAGGGGTCTAACAAACACCTTACCACTTCAAGGTGGTTTGCAAAAAAATAATATTCAGAGTAGGGGCGGATTCAATATTTTATTTTAGTGGAGGATAAAATTTATGTTTTTTGTATTATATAAATATGTATTTTTTTTTCTTCAGTGAGGGCTAATTCATTTTCTAACGAAAAATATATAGATATTTAACTTTTTTTTTATAGAAAAAACATGTAAAATTTTTAATATTTTTCTTGGCTAATGGAAGTTATAGTCCCACTGACCAATAGATGCATCCGCCACCGAGGTAATTCTTTGTCTTTGAAAGAGATTAGGTCTTTTCAACATAGTCCTTATATGTCAATTGCAATCGATATTGCTTGCATTGTTATTATAGTTAGAAAGGTCAGATATATCAATTTTAAATTTAATAGATTGACATATTAAAATATGCGTCCAAATTGAATTGTCATGATCATTGCAATTGCAATCAATTTATGGTGTCAAATGCAATTTTTTATTGGTCGATATTGTGGTGACCCCATCCCACATCGGAAGGCTTGGAGCTGGTCCAACTGAATATATAGAAATGTCTCGTATATTCGTGCATGCGCCTTTTCTAGTGTGGGGTTCCACCTGGGAAGAGACAAAACCATGAGAGGTATGGGCCTCAAAGCAGACAATACTTGCATAGTGCGCTTCCGGGCCCACTCGCCATGGCCTCGGTGCTCGCTTGGGCCCAAGTCCCAGGGGGTATCCTGCAGGCATGGGAGTGTTGGTTTTGGGGCGTTACAAAATTGGTATTAGAGCCGACCTTCCTTTGTACCAGCGGACCGCGAGGGCGCTAGGCTTCCTTAAGGGGGGGGGGGGGGGGCGGATGTGGTGACCCCATGCCACATCGGAAGGCTTGGAGCCAGGCCAACTGAATATATAGAGATGTCTCGTATATTCATGCAGACGCCTTTTCTAGTGTGGGGTTCCACTTGGGAAGGGACAAAACCATGAGAGGTATGGGCCTCAAAGCGGAAATACTTGCATAGTGCGCTTCCGGGCCCACCTGCCTGGCCTCGGTGCTCGCTTGGGCCCAAGTTCTAGGGGGAATCCTGCAGGCGTGGGAGTGTTGGTTTCGGGGCGTTACAGATATAGACATTACTTAATTCGACCAAAAAGAAAAAGAAAAAAAAGAAAAAGAATATACACTACTTAATAAAAACAAGAGCAGTTTTCGGATATATATACTTATGAAAAGTTAGAAATATCTTTGAAAAATAAAACTGTGAGAGTGTTGGTTTCGGGGCATTACAGATATAGACATTACTTAATTCGACCAAAAAGAAAAAGAAAAAAAAGAAAAAGAATAGACACTACTTAATAAAAACAAGAGCAGTTTTCGGATATATATACTTATGAAAAGTTAGAAATATCTTTGAAAAATAAAACTTATTGCGAGTAAAAAACGCTTAAAAAAATGTAGGACTTATTCTATCATCGATAGTTTTATATGTCCACCTCCTTAAAAAAAATGGTAATAATGGTGATAAGATAACTTATTTTTTCTTAATAACGAAACATGTCTTTCTAAAAAGAATATATTCTTTTCTTCTTCTTCTTTTGGTTTTTCATTCTGTTCCTTTTTTTCTTTTGTTTTTTTATTTTTGGGGTGAGGAGAATGATGGGTGTTCGAAAGAGGAGGTATGCATTTAGTTGAATAAGAGACTTATAAATTAGCAAAAAGAGTTTTGAAATTAAACAGGCCCCTAACTTAATTAGTAAAATATAAAAATTATACACATACTTAATTATGGCATTAATATAACCTTATAACTTTATAATATTAGAATTTTACGAGATCAATAGTAATAAAATAATGATGCATTATTTGCTTCAATTATTTTAGCTGCAAAATTCTGCATCTTTCATTTGTCGTATGCTTCAATAGTTGAGTTAGCTTTCTTGCTAAGATAGTTTATTTTAATTATCATTTTTCTTACATGCCACATAATTAATGTCCTCAAAACATGTAATGCCAGCCTAGTGTGAAATGGATTAAGCATCTTCAACATGCCACACACACATATGATCATCAATTAATTACAAGGTTGATTCACAATCCTACTAATGCGTTGAAGCCTTACATGCAAGGTTTTTGCCATAATGTTCTATATATTCTCAATAATGCGTCTTGAATCTTAGTTGCACACAAAACTTAGAGAATTAATTACTTTAAATACTACTTCTCTATCACTTTGAATTATAATGTTTTCATTGCACTTGCTTACAACCTTCGGTTTTGCTCTCCATTGGGCATTGGGCACTGACACTAAATTGTAGAAGCTCTTTATATAGCCATAATTTCTCCTCTTCTGACTCAAAAGAAAAGAAACAAATAAAGCCACAAATATTATGAATGTTGGAGGAAAAATTCTTCCATTGGACTGCTAAAGTGACCGATTGAGAGTATGTTTGGGGTCTCACACACGTAGGGCACACATGCAATATGTTACAATCAAATCATCCGACAGCTAAATAGAAGTCCGACTCATATTAGAGAATCCAATTATTATACATAAATAAAATTATAAATTCTAAGATCAATATATACTTATGTACTATTCCACTTAACATCAATTAGTTTTAGGATAAAATTCACGTTTCTTATCAGTAGCGATCAGTTCATGTTCTAAGAGCTTAATAAGCCATATCATTCTTCCTACTTCTTGAATGTCTAGATATTGGAAATGTATCATTGGTTTTCCAACTATTGCTCAACTCCACCAACACTGCATATTAAGACCACCGTCACTTCCACCACCACCACCAACTGCCATATATGACGCCACCATTGTTCAAATTCTCAAAATTCGGGTAAAAATCTCGTCATTTGCTTCTTTTTGTTGGATAATTCACATACACCATTATATAATAATATTGATTTGTTCAAATGGGTTGATGATAAAGATAGGCCATTGTAAAATTCCTCAAGAAGCAAAAGCCTTTCTTCTTCAAGGAGTTCAAAAGAGCCCAAATAGTTTTGGTAAAAGATCAATTATGGGTTTGAACAAATATTAGGATTTCGATTGGGATCAAAATAGACTTGTACAGTCAATGATGATGTAGTGGTCATTTAAGAATAAATTGAGAATGAAATGATATTTTCAATTCTATTCTGATTTCTACATTTAGTACGGTCAAATTAACAGGATGTTTAAATAAAGGCAGTTTGGTACAAGAAATTCGGAAATAAAACTTACTAAGAGGGGGTGCATCAAGTATTGGCAATGATGAGAGAAATGATGATGATGAAGAAGCTGATTTTTGGGATATGTGGAAGTTTTCTTTGTTGGTAGAAGAAAAAGAAAAAAGTAAATGGGGTTGACTTGGATGGCCATTGGAGATAATATGGGAAGAGTTAGATAGAATAGGTGATGAGAGCAAAGAAAGAAGCCATCTTTTTCATTAGCATATTTAACAAGAAAAAAAAAAAGAACAAGTTTTACAGATTGATGTTTGTTGTATTTGACTTTTTGGAGGGAGTTGTTTTCGTGTCCGAGGCTGTCAAGGTGAAGATGCATGATTATTGAATTTTGAAAGTGACAGAAAAAAAAATTATAGTGCTTTTTACAATAAATTAATTATATGATTAAGAAAATACAGGATATAGTGCTTTCATACGGTAAACGGATTTCAAATTAAAAAAAAATTACGGTAAATGGATGGTACGATTGTGAGATATGAATACTTTTTTTGTACACTTTTTACAATAAATTAATTATATGATTAAGAGATAGGAATGGGTCTCACATACACTTTTCACACTCAGCAAGACCATTCGATAAGATCAGATGAAAGATTTTTGCTATACTTAGTATTCCTGCATTGTGTTTGGATTCATAATGGAAATGAAAAGAGATTCCACATTCAAATAGTATAAAATATTAGGAAATTTTTTTAAAAAAAAAAAAAAATATATATATATATATATATATATATATATATGTTTTCTTGTTGAGATTGGAAAAGGGAAGGAAAGAAAAAGATAATTTTAGATATAAAGTTATTAATGTATCAAAAGCAATAATAAGAGATATATGATAATATTGGTTGATACGAAAAGGGTATTTTTGTCTTTTTGCAGACTGTGGGCTCCTTTGTTTTCCTTTACCCTAAATTTTGAGAAATAAAAATGACCTCATAAATGCTATGTTTGGATTTATGAAGGAAAATAAAGGAAGGTAAGATAGAAGAAAAAAAATCATAAAGGAAATGAAAAGAAAGGAGTTTTGTTGTTTGGATTGTAAAAAAAAAATAAGAAGGGATTATCATTCTTGTTTCATTGGAGAAATGAAAGGAAAAGAACAATTTTGAATAACAAGTTACTTTACATTCATTATGTTAAGGATATATTTAAAATTATGTAAAGGTACTAGAGACTATTAAATTCGACTTATCAATATTTTTCTTTCCCAACATAAATCCCATATTCGAGATATGAAAATTCTCTCATTAATAATTTTTCAAACTCCAAAAATGAATTCAAACAAGGGCAATCCTTCCCCTTCCAAACATAGTGTAAGAGATTTTTTAATCCCTTTATTTCCTTTTTCCTAATTATCATTTCAAATCCTTTTTCTTCTATAATTTTTACCATTTTATTCAATCCAAACATTGTATTGAATCTCCCCTTCTCCCTAATTTAATTGTGCATTTTCATATTTTCAATCATGTCTACACCATATGAAAAATGAATTAGTACTCTTGGTCCATCTAGAATATTTACCCTAACATTATGTGAACATTTGTCATGTTGTTGGATATGGATTTCTCAAACAAAATAGCATTCCTGATCCTCGTCTGAGTTACTGGAGCTGTTTAAGACGTTTTTGTGACTCTCTGTGGTAATTCCCGAAGTCAAACTAAAACACAAGGTCTAGCACCCTAGATCAGGGACTCAAAGATCAGTCGAAGAAGAATAAGGGGTTTTGAAAGAAAATGAAGCGGTAGCAGCAATAGCATTAACTTCAATTGAACAAGCTCAACCTTGAAAAAGAAATGAGGTAGAGTAGTCGGCAAGAGACGGAAGAGTCGTCGGTCAAGCACAGTGTGAGGCTGACTACAGCAGACCGAGAGGTTATAATTCTTATTTTCCTTTTCAATTTTCGGGAGTGAATGTAGGAAGTACGCTCGATGATCCGATCCTTCATTTTCAAAAAATAAAGAATAAGATTGGAACTCCAACATCACCTTCTTCTTAGTCCTCCACTTCCTTAGGAGTGCCACTCTTGGTCTTATATCCTTAACCGCGGTTGAAAAACCAGTCTTAGCAAAATTTGTTATTAGAATATCCCTTGCTCTCATAACCGGTACTAAGGTCTCATATCTACTATATAGAATCCCCTTCTAGGCATCAATCCTCTTTGGCTTTGGGGATATCGTCGAAGTTTCTCTCACCTCTATCATTGCCTTTTCCTTCCTTGTAAAAAAATGAGATTAATCAATACAAATTCTCACACGTAGTATGTCACGCCCCGAAATTTAACAAGGTAAACCCGGGACGAGACCGCCGCGCGCCTAGAAAGACAAGTCCTCCTAAGCCCGCAAGGCTCAAATCTCTCAATAAAACGAGCTATAATCCATTAATAAATAAATAATCCAGAGCTTTTACAGTCCCGAAAAATAAGAATTATAACTTTAATTACAAAAGAATTCTCCAAAAATAATAATAATCATATATCTCAACAAATTCACTCGAATCCTTAGCTCTGGTCACAAGATTTCTAGTCCGGTAAACCCCGATCTAACTTTGTTGTCTGCAAAGAGAAAATGAAAGGAGTGAGCGGAACAATGCTCAGTAAATAGATTTACCCCGAAGAAAGCGATGGTTCAAAGATCAATAAAATAGCCAAATAATCACGAAATAATATCAGGAACTATGGGACACTATAACAAGCCGTGGCTACTTTACAGTAGCGCGGTCACACGTACATATTCAAAATTCACAATAGTCGATATCAATATTCGACAACAGGCAGAGATGACTAATTAACTCCCAGCCGTATAGGATTCGATACACAGCTTGTATAGTTCGTAGGATCTGAATCAAAAGCTTAAATTTGATTTATCAGGAGGATCGATACAGATAATTGAACAAGAATCACGAATAAATGACAGAATAACGAACTGAACGATATTTGCAGAATAACAAATGGGGTAAATAAAAAGAAAAGGTAAACTACTTACAAAATTTAACCAAAAGCTCTAGATGCCAAAAATCACCAAATCCAAATAATAGAAGTTGGATTTCCTAATATCCTATGCCTTGCACGTATGATTCTCTGCAAACTTTCATTCTTTGTAACAAAGGAGAATATGGTACTTAATTTATAGCCCAAAGTATTGCACCTTAGCATTAAAATAAACCATCTTGGACAAATTGGTAGCTTTAGCATTATAGCCACTTACGGAAATCACTCAACTTTGTTCCCAATCTAATAACTAAAATAATAGCTAAAATGATTGCACATTTCATTAAAATAATTCATATGGTTTCACCTTTGAATAAAATAGTCTATCTTGGCATGATCTTGTCCTTCATTTACTTTCTTTAGCCAAAAGTAAAGATCTCAAAGTAGTGCACTGAATCAACAAGAATCCTTTGCTAAATTTGGTCTATAAATTAATACACCACTATATTAATGTTTTATTTATTATTATTAAAATATTGGGGTATTACATTATCCCCTCCTTAGAAAAGTTTCGTCCTCGAAACTTAATCTCTTAACTAGAAAATCCTGAAAGACACAATTCAAAACTCCAAAATCATAAATAAAAATCTAGGCTCTCTTTTAATCAAAATAATAAATTTAAGCCTAATCACTCTTTTAATACGCAACAAAAACTTAGCTATCCAAATCACAAGTCCTCAAATGATCATAACCTATTGCTCTGATACTATTATGTCACGCCCCGAAATTTAACAAGGTAAACCCGGGACGAGACCGCCGCGCGCCTAGAAAGACAAGTCCTCCTAAGCCCGCAAGGCTCAAATCTCTCAATAAAACGAGCTATAATCCATTAATAAATAAATAATCCAGAGCTTTTACAGTCCCGAAAAATAAGAATTATAACTTTAATTACAAAAGAATTCTTCAAAAATAATAATAATCATATATCTCAACAAATTCACTCGAATCCTTAGCTCTGGTCACAAGATTTCTAGTCCGGTAAACCCCGATCTAACTTTGTTGTCTGCAAAGAGAAAATGAAAGGAGTAAGCGGAACAATGCTCAGTAAATAGATTTACCCCGAAGAAAGCGATGGTTCAAAGATCAATAAAATAGCCAAATAATCACGAAATAATATCAGGAACTATGGGACACTATAACAAGCCGTGGCTACTTTACAGTAGCACGGTCACACGTACAGATTCAAAATTCACAATAGTCGATATCAATATTCAACAACAGGCAGAGACGACTAATTAACTCCCAGCCGTATAGGATTCGATACACAGCTTGTATAGTTCGTAGGATCTGAATCAAAAGCTTAAATTTGATTTATCAGGAGGATCGATACAGATAATTGAACAAGAATCACGAATAAATGACAGAATAATGAACTGAACGATATTTGCAGAATAACAAATGGGGTAAATAAAAAGAAAAGGTAAACTACTTACAAAATTTAACCAAAAGCTCTAGATGCCAAAAATCACCAAATCCAAATAATAGAAGTTGGATTTCCTAATATCCTATGCCTTGCACGTATGATTCTCTGCAAACTTTCATTCTTTGTAACAAAGGAGAATATGGTACTTAATTTATAGCCCAAAGTATTGCACCTTAGCATTAAAATAAACCATCTTGGACAAATTGGTAGCTTTAGCATTATAGCCACTTACGGAAATCACTCAACTTTGTTTCCAATCTAATCACTAAAATAATAGCTAAAATGATTGCACATTTCATTAAAATAATTCATATGGTTTCACCTTTGAATAAAATAGTCTATCTTGGCATGATCTTGTCCTTCATTTACTTTCTTTAGCCAAAAGTAAAGATCTCAAAGTAGTGCACTGAATCAACAAGAATCCTTTGCTAAATTTGGTCTATAAATTAATACACCACTATATTAATGTTTTATTTATTATTATTAAAATATTGGGGTATTACATAGTAGCACCCCATTTCATTGGTATTTTTCTTGCACCAAGAGCACTTGAAACTCTACGCCGTGTGCATGAAAGGATCTCAGTTGGTGTAGGGTGGTCGTAAATCAGGTCTCGAAAGTTGGTGGTGAAGAATTTGAAGCTGAGGTAGAAAGTGCATCGAAATCAGATACAAAAAAAGAAATAACCTTCCTAGCTTTGCAGCAGGGGGCCAAAACCACCGTTTAACTAGCTCTTTCGACATCCTACAGGGAGTATGGATCCGTATCCACCACTCACAACTGAGATCCAATGAAAATTTGCATGTTACTTTTGGTCTTTGACATCAAAAAATAAGGTTGTAATAATGAAAAGGACATCTGAAAATTTGGTCCTAGCTAGTGGAACAGGAAACTACAATCTTGCTTAGGTTACATTGGCAATAAGTACTTCAACCATTTTATTCAATTTTTTACTAAGTAAGCTTGCCTCATGAGACAGTGGACACTTTTCATTCCTTTTTTGTGAAAAGTCCGTACAAGTAAGGTTGATGAAAAAAAAAATCAGCCACAATAGGTAGAAATCAGTTGTTTAATGGGCAAGTATATAGTTGAAAGATCAAAGTTGGCTTAAGAGCTAATTCAAAAGGTTTTGAGGCCTTATGACCACTCCTTAATTTGTTTAAAATTATTAAACAGGTAGGGGTCTAACAAACACCTTACCACTTCAAGGTTGTTTGAAAAAAAATAATATTAAGAGTAGGGGCGGATTCAATATTTTATTTCAGTGGAGGATAAAATTTATGATTTTTGTATTATATAAATATGTATTTTTTTTCTTTAGCGAGGGCTAATTCATTTTCTAATGGAAAATATATAGATATTTAACTTTTTTTTGAAAATAAAATATGTAAAATTTTTAATGTTTTTCTTGGTCAATAGAAATTGCAACCTAACTGGCCAATAGATGCATCCGCCACCGAGGGAATTCTTTGTCTTTGAATGAGATTAGGTCTTTTCAACATAGTCTTTATATGTCAAGTTCAATCGATATTGCTTACATTGTTATTATAGTTGGAAAGGTCAGAGATATATCAATTTCAAATTTAATAGATTGACATATTAAAATATGCGTCCAAATTGTCATGATCATTGCAATTGCAATCAATTTATGGTGTCGAATGCAAATTTTTATTGGTCAATATAGACATTACTTAATTCGACCAAAAAAAGAGAAAGAAGAAAGAATAGACACTACTTAATAAAAACAAGAGCAATTTTCTGATATATATACTTATGAAAAGTTAGAAATCTCTTTGAAAAAGAAAACTTATTACGAGTAATAAACGTTTAAAAAAAATCTAGGACTTATTCTGTCATTGATAGTTTTCTATGTCCATCTCCTTAAAAAAATGGTGATAAGATAACTTATTTCTTCTTAATAACGAAACATGTCTTTCTAATAAGAATATATTCTTTTCTTTTTCTTCTTTTGGTTTTTCATTCTGTTCCTTTTTTTCTTTTCTTTTTTTAATTTTTGGGGTGAGGAGAAGGATGGGTGTTCGAAAGATGAGGTATGCATTTAGTTGAATAAGAGAATTATAAATTTGCAAAAAAAGTTTTGAAATTAAACAGGCCCCTAACTTAATTAGTAAAATATAAAAATCATACACATACTTAATTATGGCATTAAAATAACCTTAAAAGTTTATAATATTAGAATTTTACGAGATCAATAGTAATAAAATAATGATGCATTATTTTCTTAAAAGTATTTTAGCTGCAAAATTCTGCATCTGAACCCCTTAATTATTGCTCATTTAGGCTCCGTTTGTTTGTCGTAAAATATTTTCCTGAAAAATATTTTCCCAATTTATTGGTGTTTGGTATCAACTAGAAAATATTTTTCACTAAAAAATGGCGGTTACTTTTGCTCAATTTTTCGGTATTTAGTAACATCGAAAAATTGGTCAATTGAAAAATATTTTTCAGTCAAATATTATAGCTAGTACAAAGTTTGAAAAAATATTTTCATGTTCTTTGGGAGAAAAAAATATTTTTCAAAACTCAACCATCCCTACCCCCACCCCCTCACATAATATTTTACTAAGATAGTTTATTTTAATTATCATTTTTCTTACCTGCCACATAATTGATGTCCTCAAAACATGTAATGCCAGCCTAGTGTGAAATGGATTAAGCATCTTCAACATGTCACACACACATATGATCATCAATTAATCACAGGATTGATTAGCAGTCTTACTAATGCGTTGAAGCTTCACATGCGAGGTTTTTGCCATAATGTTCTGTATATTTTTAATAATGCGTCTTGAATGTCAATTACATACAAAACTAGAGAATGAATTACTTTAAGTACCGTTTCTCTATCACTTAATTGTAGAAGCTCTTTATATAGTCATAATTTATCCTCTTCTGATCCCAAAAGAAAATAAACGAATAAAGCCACAAATGTTATGAATGTTGGAAGGAAAAATTCTTCCGTTTGGCTGCCAAAGTGACCGATTGAGAGTGTGTGTGGGGTCTCACACACGTGGGGCACTCATGCAATATGTAACAGTCAAATCATCTGACAGCTATATAGAAGTCCAACTCGATCATGTTGAAGAATCCAATTATTATACATAAATAAAATTATAAATTCTAAGATCAATATATACTTATGTACTATTCCACTTAACATTAATTGATTTTAAGATGAATATGTTTTTTATTAGTAGCGATCAGTTCATGTTCTAAGAGCTTAATAAGCCATATCATTCTTCCTACTTCTTGAATGTCTAGATAATGGAAATGTCATGTTATATGTTTAATTTATCATCTCGTGGTGGTGTTACTATGATGTATAATTGGTTTTCTAATTATTTGTCATTTAAAAGATGTGTCTCTTACTTATAGAAAATAGATTTAGAAAGATTAAAGAGTAAGATCCTTCTACCTGAAAAATATTCAATTATTCACTCGCGAAGGAGAGTTGATATCAAATTCCAAGACTATCTTTGTTGGGTTTGAAAGGCACATACAGTTCTTGCATTAATGCATGAATACTTTACACCATTTATGTATTATTTGGAAATTGGAACACGTTACCCTTTGACTTCTTGGTCAACAAAAATATGCATTAAAATGAGGAAAACTCTTCAAAAAAATTGACTGACCATCAGTCTCTTTAATACATAGGGTGGGCCTGTGAGTGTTGTTTTGATCCATCAAACTTTTTAAAGAGTTTCCAATAATTTAGAACCCAATTCTTGCCATCACCATTACTATCTTCTGCACTTCACCTTCCAAACCCAACATACACCACCATTACCAACTCCACCAACACTGCATCATTAAGACCACCATCACTTCCACCACCACCAGCTGCCATATATGCCGCCACCATTGTTTAAGTTCTCAAAATTCTGAGTAAAAATATCATCACTTGCTTCTTTTTGTTGGATAATTCACAAAGACCATTATATGATAATGCTGATTTGTTCAAATGGGTTGATGATAAAGATAGGCCATTGTAAAATTCCTCAAGAAGCAAAGCCTTTCTTCTTCAAGGAGATTAGAAGAGCCCAAATAGTTTTGGTAAAAAATCAATTATGGGTTTGAACAAATATCAGGATTTCTATTATAATTTTCACGTTTAGTATAAAGGGAATGAATTTGAAAATCTTATTCATTCCGTAATCCTATTCTTATGAACATGAGAATACTAATTCATGATAAAAACACATAAAAATAGCACATTTTCATGTGCTTTGAAATGAACTTATTATTCAAGTGGTCAAAATAAACTTACAAAACATATTATACACTATACAAATAACATTATTATTAAAATATAAATATATAATAATAATAACAATAACAATAATAATAATAATAATCAATAAAATGAAATAAAAATATAATATAAATATCAAAAAACAATAAAAAATAGCTAAACAATGATAAATATAAAATAAAATATAACAATAATAATAACAATAGTATCATGATTTATGAACATGATACTTATTTTTATTTTTAAGACAATAATATATCTATAACAACAAAAGAACATTTTTGTCACTTTATATAAGTCGTTCACTTTATTACTCTATTATATTAACTACCAAACATGGGTTTGAAATCAATATATCCATTACCAAGCATGACATATCATTTTTCCAAGTTTATTCCATTCCCAAGGTTATGTCATTCCTTAACTCATTCAATTCATTTTCAAAATCAATATAGGATACTAATCACTATCATAGTGTATTTTTTTTTTTTTTTTTACCAAAAGATCAAATGGAGTAAAGGGTTATAGATAAAGCAAAAGGGGGTAAAGTATTCTTCTCTTGAGCATAAACGGGTTTATTCAAGGGATATATATCTAATTTGATGAATGATTGGCGTAAAACCATAACACCAATGTAACTGGGGGAAAGTACACAGAAAAGTCCGTTGTAATTAATCCCAATACAAATTAAGTGGTCAATTTCATGACAAAAATTACTAAGAGTAACTTGAAATAAATGGAACGTGGACTATACAAAAAGGAAAGCTTTTCTAACAGCAATAAAAAAAATAAAAAAAATAAAAGGTTGAGAGAGACACCATAGGAAATTGAATTATCTTGGTGCAATGGTGTGCATGACACCACTGACAAGGTCACTGCCAGAGACATCAGACGAACTGTAAGGATTTCTCATCCAAGACGAACTGTAAGGATTTCTCATCCAAGCGGACGAAGATGGCGGTGTGACAACCTTTTGAGGGTCAGTGATCAAGGATTCTACTATTCTGGTGTCAGACTCTGGTATCATAAGCCACAGACTCTCGAGTTCTCGAACCACTTCTGTCATTGAAGGACGAGCGTCTGTTTCATTTTGGCAACACCTAAGAGCAAGAGTTATGAACTTTTCCACACATTCAGAAGGGTAAGATCCCATTCGTTCATCAATGACTGAGAATATCATTCCAGAACGATATGCGATATTGACCTGAGAAAATTGACAAAAGTTATGTACAACAGCATAAACAAATTCTTATTCATGCACTTGGGTTATGAAAGTCACCGAGGGAGATCACATCGCAGCACAAAGGGGACAGATTAGATAGAATACGTGAGATGCAACGTACGATGACCATCAAAAGGCAATAATGTTAAGCCTGCACAAGCAATGAGATAATACCTCTCTGACAATGTTTTTGCCATGTGAAACTGGTTGCATTCCAGTCAATAGCTCCATAAATACGACACCAAGACTATAAACATCGCTTTTGTCCGTCAACTTATGAGTTAAGAAATATTCTGGATCGAGGTAACCCTGAAAAATATGCATTCTGGTGTGAACATGTTCATGTGAAAAATGCATTGAATTACTTCATCTTCATTCAATAACTGTTTGATCGACTTCTTGTTTTTTTTCTCTTTTTCTTGTTTTTTCTTCCTCTTCTAGTTTTTATTTACTTCATCCCTCTATCTCTAATTGTAGCAGAATTACAAAACCTTGCAATTTTTCACAAGTGAATAATACTTACAGGAGTGCCTTTAACTACGGTGGATACATGACCGGGTAAAGTTCCTCTAGCGTCGGGGATTGGAGCAAGTTTTGAAAGACCGAAATCAGCAACTTTGGCATTATATTTCGAGTCCAATAATATATTGGTGGCCTTAATATCGCGATGAAATATTGGAGGATCAGCTTCAGTATGTAGGTATAGGATGCCTTTGGCTGTACCTATGGCGACCCGCAACCTTAAAGCAAAAGTTATAGAATCTTTATACTTGCCTGCAATATTAAAAAATTTGTGACATGTTAGAGTTTCAGAAGATTTAGACATCCATATGATTTTCCAAAGTAACTTGTTTCCGTAGCTCTCATCCATGGATAAATAGTAATGTCACCCCCCCCTTCACCTTGACCCCACCAATACACATCCACAAAGACTTAAATACTTCATGATGAACATTTAAGAAAATACATATTTCTTATGCCCATCGGGATCCGTGAGGGCATTCATTAACCATAATCCACAATTAAGTACATGCTAATCGGCCGGTGAATATCCGCATAGGATGTCTATAACAAAAAATATAAGATAACTAATAGATGATGGTTATGGAATGTACCAAAGAGGTGATCCCTTAAAGTACCATTAGGCAAGAATTCGTAGACCAGCATCTGCACAGAGACAACAAAAAAGATGAGAAGATTTTAATCTCTAATGAAATTGCGGAACATATTGTTGTATGAAGACAACACCACCTCGAATAATTTGCATTTTGTGCATTCTAAAATCCAAGTAATTTGGTACCAGTGATCCTATTTGATATTGAGTTCAGATTGCTATTCGGTAAATCTTATCAACACGCTTCGATTATGGGCCAAGCAATAGTTGAAAGCAATACCACATGTAGTTGCAGTTGTCAAATCGTGAGTAGAAATATCATTTTCTGAATTGTGACTCATAGTGATTTGTTCACATTTAAAAAAAAAATAGAATAGTGTCCTCGTATGAACCTTAAAAGTAAATTCACAGAAAGGCTATCACCAAGAAAACAGTCATCAACTACAACTACCCATTCTTTCCATCGCCTCCATCTTCACTGCGGATACTGGCAGATGTGTATGATTTTGATTATGTTGATGGTCTACCTTTGAATCAGGGAGGCAGGCTTTTGCTATTATGGTCAGTTGAGATTTATTAGTGTAACAAATTTTTTTAAAGAAAAAAATCAGAAAACAAATGTGACCCAATAAAGATGCTGCACATACGATTTTGATAACTATGCATGTAATTATGTTTCTGTCTCAATCATACTTATGCTGATACTCTGATCTCACACAATTGTAGGAAGTGAGCACACAGAACTAGCTACTAGTAGGTAAGTTGAATATAGAGCATTAGAGTACCTGTTCACCTTCTTCATCACAGTATCCAATCAAAGACACCAGGTTTCGATGATGTAACCTTGACAACAGTTCTATCTCTGTAAGAAACTCCTTTTCACCCTGCAGTGATGCCTCCTGAGCACGCTTTATAGCAACGACTGTTCCATCTGCCAGAATACCTTTATACACTTTTCCATACCCGCCTTGTCCGACCTCACTAGAAGTATGGAAGTTTTTCGTCGCAAGGGCCATTTCTTGATAAGTGAATTCTTTAACATTATCAATTTTGATGGACATCTTTGATACTGCAATATATGGTGAATCAGAAGTTACTATCACGATGAGAGATTACTCTGTAGAGCTCTGCCCTTGAATTATCTAACTAAAACTTAGTTTCATCTAATTAGAGTAACACATGAATGGTCTATTAGAAATACGAGTGTTTCTTTCAACAATTTTTTTTTTTTTAAAAAAACATCCTCTTAGCTCAAAACAACACAAGTAATGCTACATTGCCACGTCAAATGTCTAGTAAATATATTTTGTGTCTACATTTTTTTTCCTCTTTATTTTCCCATGATATACATTCTATTGCAGAAAATGTAATGTCAATTTTCAGATATCATCGATAATCTGACTTAGAAATAAAGATAGATCAAGTACATAATACTCGACAAATACTCATACATTTGGGGTCCTGATATACTTACATTGGCGTCTTCTTGAAACTGCTTGGTTTTTCCTCATATAGAGTCTAAAGATAAGAAGCGAGACAAATACAGATAGTGTAACTGAAGCTGCAATTGCCCCTAGGACAATGCCGGCTATAGCACCCTTGCTTAAACCAGAAGATGGAGAGGGAAAAGTTACTGCAGCGAAAGGAAGAATTGTTACACACCTTAAAAGGAAAGGTCATATACATTGATATAACTTGAACATCAATATAACTCGACCAGTATTTGTTATCTCACTGACACATAAAAAAGAACTTACAGTAAGACCAACCAGAATTAAATCCAGAAAACAACCACTGAAAACGAACCTAACCTGGCATTTGCTATAAAGCAACACCCACCCCCAAAAGCAACAGAACACATACTAGAAAATCGGCCAAGGACAACACTCATATACAAACCAGATGTTAACACAAACAAGCAGTTATAGAATAGTCAGGTGATTTAAAATTTTATCAGATTTTACCGATTTGAACAAGTTATATCATTCTAGAAACATCATAGATAAACCAGTTAGTGTCCTCTTCTGACATATAACCATGTCATTACTGGGAAAACCGTCACCATTACACACATGCAAAGAAAATTAGACTGCCCATACTTCTAAAAGGAGGACACCGTAATATGTTTATTTCATCCATAAGGCCAATCTACAGATCCCATCAAAGTTGGCTCTAGACTTTGACATCTACATGATAGAGAATATTAAATTCTAGAACAAGGTTCTCTTCCATCCACCTTCTACAACAAAATAACGCAATTTAGAGAGTATGATTATAAAAGATATGGACCTCTTCCACCAGCAAAAAGGAGGCAATTATCATGCTATGGACTATTATTCAAAAAACTAAAGCAGAACATGTGGAGTGAGATGAGATAAGGAGACAAACCATCCTCGTAAGGTCCTCTAAGTGTGAAATTGAGAAGTTCATAAGGTCCATACAAGTCACTAGCAGAAATTTCCCATCTTGTCAACATCCTTCGAATTCTAGAAACCTCACTGACGTTGAACTTATAGCTGCTGTTATCAATGTATATTGGAAAAAGCTTAAAGTACATCCTCAACCGTGGGGCAATTTCCCATGCAGATGAATTAATGTGAAGCTGATAACGATTCAGTTTGAGACCATTGGTTAGATAGATCTCAAAATCAGATTTGTATGGCTCAAAGTTTGTGAACCCTGGACTCTTCAAACGATAATTGACAAGCAAAGGTGCAGCACAAAAACAAGTTACAGTAGATGGCGGGGCGTATTCATAAGGAGGTGGGCATGATTGAGGTTGACAACTGCTGAAGTTTCCTGGTGTTGAGAGATTAATAAGAGAGCTCAAATCTAATTGGTAATGATTGACATCTTGATCGGGAGATCCACAGAACTGAATTAGGTTCACATTGGAGCATATAGGGTTTCCTTGAAGCCTGAAAATGTTTAGAAAAAGATCAAATATCATATTAAAATTTCAGATATACTTGCAAGCAATTCAGCTTATAGGTAGATTATTTGCAAATTTGCAACCTAACAGAGACATTTGTAGGGAGGAAAAGATTGCCAGAAATGTTTGATAAATTGTTGTCCTGCAAATCCCTGCAATGTCAAGAAGCATTAGTGATTTAGTAAGAAAACATATTTATTTTAATACATAAGGTTATCAAATTCCTGTAGAAATGTGAATAGTAGATGGAGAAAGAAAAAGAGAGTATTCCAGACCACAAAATTTAAATCTTATTTGATCCTAAAGGATTATTAGATGCTTGGGAGTTGAGATAAAAACAATATTCATGGAGGGAGGGAGAAACAGAGAATTGGATCCAGTTCCTGACTCCAAGCGAGGGAGAGGTGCTGGTGGAAAGTTTATTATGACACACCGACTTTTTACATTTTAGGTCTTACACGGTAAGTGTCTCAGTTCCATTAAGCGTCCTATTTTGCCAAATGATGGATGGAACAGAACCACTTAATGAATTGTTTGCAAGTGACCTGCAATTGGAACAAAACATGATTAAGCTTATATGTTTCCTCGAGTATTTCAGGAAAGGCAAAGTTAACGTAGCTAAACCGATTGTCAATGCAGAGTGGGCATTAAACCTTGTACTAACAAGAGAAAGCATATGCATAACATGTGCAAACTACATCTTTGGAACAGAAAATCAATGCAGATAGGGTTGAAAATGCTTACAATTTTTGCAGATGGGGAAGACTTGAGAAATTGGCTGGAATACTTCCAGTAAGGTCGTTGAATGATAGATCACTGCAGAGTCAAAACAAATAAAATTACTATAAAAAAGGTAGTATAAAGATGAAATTTCCAAGACTTGATTTTTTTCCTTATGATCGTAGATGTACAGATAATCAGAATGTAAATTAGATTAAGCCTTAACAAAATCGAAGATCAATTACTTACATAGTTGTGATATTGTCAGACAATTTATCTGGCGGAATGGATCCATTAAGCTGGTTGAAGCTTAGGTCTCTGCATTATTGTACTATCGGTTAGAATATGAAGTTCCTGTAACAGCATGTACTGATAGAAAAATATGTGACTGGCAAATTGTCTTCCAGCAATTGCAAGCTAATCCATATTTAGCGTCAATTTAGCAATTCGAGGAGGAACTACTATAACATTAAATGATTCTACATAGATGGGTGAAGAGATGATTAATGCCTTAATCAACATTCATATTATCATATGCATACAGACTTACAGATAAGTGAGTTGAGGTATCTTGCTGAGATTTGGGATTGGCCCTTGCAAGCTGCAGTTTCTGAGACTCCTGACATGAGCAATTTAATTGTTAGCAATCTTAGCTTAAACAACTCCAAATATTTTTCAACTTATATGCAGGTATTCTCACTCTCATCAAATGCTAGGCATTTAAAATCAAATATTGTCTACGGATCAGAGTTTAAAAGAAGCGGGGAAAAGCCTTATCATGGTATCCAATTCCAGCAATAAAATACAGTTCTCGAACTTATTAAGAAGACGTGGTCGACAAGGTTGCTTGTAGTGACAACGAGGTATTATTTCCATTAAGAGAACATAAAAGGAACCTCCACATTTCCAGATAAAAGGAAAAAAATTTCTCTTGATACATGCGGTCACACATTATATAACCTTTTTACCTCAATAAGTAATATCATCATTTAGCACATGCTCTGCATCTTTATACTCTCTCTATATATACATATATACACCCACACACACACACATAGTAAATACATAATTATTTATATATATCAGGCATTATCTCAGACAACCAAATGTCCCGAAAGAGTATCAAACTCTGCCTCATATGTGGACTTTTCAGCCAATTTTGAAGCAAAGAATAGGATTGAAAATGCTTACAATTTCAACAAACGATCCATGGTTCCATAGGAATCTGGTATTACACTACCATCAAAGTGGTTGTTATCGAGTTGACTGCAACCAAAGGAAGAGAAATTAGAGTGAACGAAGTATCAAGACGAATACTATACGAAGTTCTTGTTGTTTCAGATCAAGGATGAAGATTCTTTATTTCTGATATAAGGAAGAAGTGAACATAAAGTGACACCGTATGTATTCTGAAATGTATTTATAGTACTCTACATACTACAGCTAAACATCAAGCTTGACATTTCTAAGTGGACTTGGTAAATTCAAGTTCGGTTGCCATCTAGTCATCGATCTCCTATTTCACTCCAATAATACTCGTGAGTTGTGATCACAGGACCCGTCAGAATGTGATATTAGTCGTTCCAGGTAAGAAGGTCAAAAAGAAAATGAATTTTGTTCATCAGGAGAAGATGCCAATCTGACAACTAATTAACTAGATCATGGAAGAGTGACTAGTATACCCTATGGAGGATATGCTGAAATTATGTCTCCTTTTCGAACTTCCATCTATTACAAAATATAAAGATACTGCCTTAAAATTACATCCTGTTGATATCTTTTCATAACTTCCAGAAGTTCTTCACTTTGATTCCTTCAATCTGGAGAAACATCTATGCTTGTGCCCCTGTGCAGCAAAATAAGGTCTCTGTTTCCATTATACGTGCTTAAAAAATCCCCTTCCCTTCTGA
Organism: Ehretia macrophylla; assembly: GCA_037974665.1. Classification (NCBI taxonomy): domain Eukaryota; kingdom Viridiplantae; phylum Streptophyta; class Magnoliopsida; order Boraginales; family Ehretiaceae; genus Ehretia; species Ehretia macrophylla. The sequence continues at coordinate 36,543,984 of CM075782.1, read as the reverse complement.
CCCCAACCACCACAAAATGAATTCTATAACTACTCGTTTTTCATGTTATGTTCTTAAAATCCGCATAACTTGTCCGAAGTTCATGGGCACCTGAATGATACCAGATTATCAGAAGCTCAGCATGTTAATAGTAGATCTTGCATTTCAAGAGCCAACTATCTGAACCATTAGCTACAAATAAAGCCTCTCTTTTCTCCAGATCTTCCATCGAATTTAGCTATACAACGTTTTCACCATTAACAGTATACATTAAATTTTTCCTACTGAAATGGTAATTAATCAAAGTTATTGTGCATGGAATAAATAAGTTGTTGATTAGTTGTTAAATTTCCTCCTGCATTTGCTCAGCAAATTCTTGCTGACTTCACTAGAGCAGTCTCTTCCATATTGCATGTCTTGAAACTTCCAATATACATGCATTTGTTTCCCCATCTTTATTTACTTTCTTGTGACTAGCAACTTTGAGGCAAGAGTGAGGAAGTCACGAATAACCAATTTCAACGAGGCTGCATACAAGCTTAACAATCAAAATTCAAGTTTGATGCCTTTTGGGTCTATAAAGTCCAACATGACTGAGATGGATAGCTGCTTTAATTTCTCAGTTGGAAGGGAAAACTTCTCCCCTGTAAAATTGGTCAATGCCTACGGCTTGAACCATGGAGATCTTTTTTTCTGTCAAAAGTATCGATATGATGGGTATCTTTTACTTCAGCCTTGATCAAAATTTATGATCCTAGTCAAATTGCATCAATCAGAAGTTTCTCTTGCAACTCAGTAATGATACAAGGACATTTACATGGTAAGGGAACTTAAACGTTAGGCAATCACAGTGGAAAAGTTCCTAAATTGTAACAAAAGAATCAAGCCAAGAGTGTGGGAAACTACTGCAGATAAATTTGTTTCAAACTGATCCACGATGAGAAGTTTTAGTATAGAAACAGATAATTGAAGAAGCAAAAGTAGCATACAGTATTTTTAAGTTTGGCATGTCTGCAAGCTCTGCTGGGAGATAGCCTGATAAGTTGTTATTGTCGAGCAACCTGCAGAACTTCATGTCATGAATAAAGAGTAAATGTTTGAAGAAGTAAAGATAATAGACCTCCCAACTTACAAGTGAAGAAGATTTGGAAGTGTTGACAGCTCACGTGGGATTGGCCCACTAAGTGAATTATTATTCATGTGGCTGCACAACGAAAACATAATAATTAAAAGATATTCACTAACATCGCAATAGCAACAACACCATCAAGTCCAATTTCACGGACATTATAAGTATAAAAACTAAAATGAACCAACTAAATCCAGGTCAAACATCAAGAGAGATCCTCACAAGTGTTTTGCTTTAGTAAAGTTTGCAAAGGATTTAGGTACTGGTCCAGATATTTGGTTCTCGTCTATCTGTATCCTGTTCAAGTTAGCAAGATAACCAAGTTCTTCAGGCAGTTTACCCGTTAGTTGATTTCCATTTAGCAGCCTGGAATAAGAGAAGAAAGCAAAACATATCATTTTAACAGAACTTTGATCCAAAACAAGGGGAAAAAAGGATCAATGAAAAAATATTTCTCCAAATTTCTGTATGTCTGGATAATCTAGAAATCACTCATTTCATAATGGAACAACCATTTTGCAGAACCCTAAAATGTCTAGAACAAATTGCCTTGATTGAAAAAGAAGACCAGGTACAATCTTCCACAAATAGCATCTTCAACTTACAGCAATTCTAAAGATGTCATGTTGCCTATCTCTTTTGGTATAGTCCCAGTAATCTTGTTCCACATGAAATCTCTGTAAATTGAAGTCAAGAAAAAGAAAGAAATATATGTCAATTAACAAGAAAAATTAAAGCCAAACTACAGACTAGAGAACAACTCACCAGGATGATTTATTTTAGTGAAAGATGTATTCACATTGTTAGTAAAGAGAGCCTAGAGTTCAAATATGCGACTTACAATATCAACATATAAGAAAAGCGGCCAAGTTCTGGTGATAAAGTTCCAGACAGATTCCTGTTCAATAGTTGCCTGTCAAAGAGACATAAAACAAGAAGGCATTAACTGTAAACTGAATTGTTGAAGGATTAAAAATCAGATAAAAAGAATTGAAATTCTGGAGTTGGCTTAAAATTTTGCACGACTTAATGACAAAGACAGAGATTCAGTTGGCCTGAATAAGCTATGAAAGCAGAATCAAAGACCCTCTACATTTGCTCCAGAACAAGAAGTTTTCCTCGTCTCTAAGCATACAATGATAAAGAATACTTATATGAGTCGAGAGTTCAGTATTTCAGCAGTTTCCCAAACTGTCATGGTCAAGGAGCTATCTACAGTTTTGAGGTGTAACAGTTGCATTTTGTTTAGAGGCCTGGCTGATAAAGTGGTTTTTAGTTCAGTTGCCAATACAGAAAACTAGAAGATGCATCATATGCCTGCAAAATACAGCATGCAATATGTATCCAGATTTCTGCCTGTCATGGTTCGATCCACATGACATTAAGACGCTTTCACTGCATAATAAGTAAATACTTTCACTTTGGCTATTCTATTTCGCTCTCTAAGCATGTCCAGTATCTTGTGTTTACTTGAACAACGCCGTACAGAGATGGCAAGCATATTGAAAGCAATAAATTTCCTTCTTTCATTATTAACTCATTACTCTCACCGTAACCTATGTTGAAATTATGGAAGGACAATCATAAATTGCATTTATCAGCATGGCACCAGGTCAATAAACATAATTGAAAGTTGAAACAGAAAACAAGAGTGGGGGTAATTTCCAAACATGGTCATCATGTCTGTTTTGTGGGCAAATTTTCAGTCTCTAATAAGAAATTTCCGACACAAAGGTTTAGATATGTCAACATATTGAGTAAATGCCGAAGGTGTTATCATTTAGAATGTCGTAGTTCCTATGTGACCATAAAAATGTTGGTTTGGATCATAGGCCTGATCAAACTATCAATCAAGCAACCTGTAAAAATTTACATCATTCTGCTATTAAAGAAGTATGTCATAGCTGGTTTATCCCATAGAAAAGTAAGATTTACGCGCAACAAAAATGAGAGTTCAGATTCATGACAAACACTTGATATAAAGTACAAAATACATTTAAGATGATGCTCCCAGATGAGATGTTATGGTTTTCATAATACACATTAAAGAAACAGTGCAAAAATTAAGGGATTCGGTGAAGGAAGAGGGTGAGTTCTTTCGCGTGTTTTCTTTGTTCTGATATTCTTTTAGTTGGGGGGTGACGGGATGAGGGGTTAAGAAGGTGAGCATCCACTCTAAAGAACTTCCAGCATAACCAATGGCACGCTATATATAAAATAGCAAGAGCAGAAAAGGAAAGACTAGAATGATTTATTCAAAGAACTGCAAGAACAGAAGGGGAAAGACGGAAATCATACAATTCTTTGACATGAACATAACCAACAGTCGTTATATCATAGCACAAGACCCCTGTCCAATTTGAAGCACATGGATCTCCTCTGTTCCAGTTACTAAGGAACCCATTTGGATCAATCAAACTTCCCTTGATGGCTCGCAGTGCTTCAACTGCAAATAAATTTTATGACGTTGCTCATGATTTCATCATTTAATCACAAGGCTTTCAGAAATCTAATACTGAAACAATGCTTATAATCTAGATTTTGATATTAAATTAGATTGGAATCTAGACAAGGTGGGCTCAGCTTTTATGAGCTGTTGCATGAATCAATTCTCAGCATGATCATGCAACTAGTCCTAGATCACAACAAGCATTCTGGTCCATTTGAAATTGAAGGATTTGACTTGGATATTATTAAATTTGTATTACCAAATCAATCAATCATATCTATAGTTTGAATTATCATGAATGTCAAACTTTTTAGCGACAGATCCAAAAGTATAACTAAATCGACCACCCCAAATGCAATCCTTGACCGTACTAGATCCTTAAACTAATGGTTGAGAGGCATGAAAACAAAACATATGTACGTCTACGTGCCTGGTTATACATCAGATTAGATAATCAAGACATCAGCATGTTTTCTTATCAGTGTTACGTGCAAGTGATGTGAGGCCTGACCTCGATTTACGTGTAATACCTCGTTTCGTGTGCCCTAATCTTGAACTGCGTGTCTTAATCTAGGTTTAAGAGTCGTGTCTTGATTTACGTGCATTCATTTAGGGTTGCGTGTATTTACTTAGAATACGTGCATTTGACTCGTAGTTCGTGCATTACCTCGTAGTTCGTACTCTAGACCTAGAAAAGCGTGCATGCACGTTAATCAATAAAGAATCCTACACAAAGCACTAGATTATAAATAATCCTACAAACTCCACTAACTATTATTTTAATCCCAAGTCAATTTACTAAAACACAAAAGCACTAAACACTAAACATTCTTTATTCTTTATTCTATTTCTAAAACCTATACACCTCAAATACTACACTTACTCTACACTAAACTAAGCTTAAAACAAAACCAAAATTCAGAATTCTAGCATGCCTTGGCTGACCATGTGTAAGCAAGTTGACTAGCTTTGCAATTTCAAAAATATTCCTAGACAACCCATGCACCCTACCCAAGCTACCCTTTCTCGACCTACACACCAAACATGCTCCTCACAATTCAAAATGTACAAATGACAAAGGAAAATTCAGATTCTACAAGCCCAAGGCCCCCACACACACACACAAACATCATTTTCCTCTCAAAAATTCTCTCAAGCTCTCTCATCTCCTCTCACTCTCGACCATTGCTGCCTCTTGAAATTCCATGGCTCAAGCTCACTTCCAAGACTCCTTACAAGCTCTCAAGAACATTCAAACTTCGGCCATAGCAAGCCATAGCAAGCAAACACGCAAGAAAGTCTCACACAAGCTCAAAAGCTCATCATTTTCGGCCATAGGTAAGTCTAAGAGTTTTCTTCCATTTCCTTTTGTTCTAATCACATGCACAAACTAAGTATGTGCTAACTAAGCTAGGATTTAAAGAAAAACCAACCACCACTCGGCCAAAGTAAGGAAAGAAGACCTCTTGTACGTTTTCAAGTGCAATCTTGCATTTTCATCCATCAATAGGCTAAGGTGAGGGTTAAACTATTTTAAAAGCTTTCAAAACTCACATGCATGCTCTCATATGGCTATATTACTTCTGTAGTTATTGTATATGTGTGTACATGAGCCTATCTACTCATGCATGGCTTGATTTTGGCTAGAAACTTAAGGATATGCAAACTCGTTTTTCTGGAAGATTACTGACCTTGTAGAACGAAGTATTTTTGGCCTAGTAAACTTTGATAAAAATGCATGAAAATTGGTAGTTCACTATATTTTTCAGTTCTGAACATTTTTGGAAGAAATAAGCTAAGGCTAATTCTGACCTTAAGACTCTCAAAAATGGAAAAATTCGTAATGTGTCTAAAACTGGACAGTTTTGCGTAGTTTCACGGTTTTGGCCATAACTCCTAAGTCCGAACTCCAAATGCAGCGAGGTTTGTTCCTAGATTTAAAGAACTCATTAAGATTTAATTTGAAATTTGGTACACTGAAATTGGAGATTAATTTATTGGCTAATTGAATGTGGAAAAACAGATCATTGCAGTAAGGTTTTCGATTAGTAATATGCTTTGAATCATGTTGTAACCTTGCTTGAGGTATTGAATGCTTGGAATTGTGGCACTTACAAATTGTGTGGGCTGTTGTGGTTGGTCAATATTGCTTAATTTGGTTGATGCATGGCTTGGATTTATTAATTGATGAATGGTTGCTTAATCGCATGTGTAAGCACGGAATTGAGACCCTATCGCTTATGACTACTTGTTAAGAGATGATCCCATGGTTAATTGTGTTCAATTGATGTTGATGAATGTTGATAGGCTACCGGTATTTGTTCTTATAGCACTAAAGATGATTCCCGATGATTGCATGATTGCATGATCTCAATACTTGATATATGAACCCGGAGTGAGTTATATGACTTGATTTACATGTGTTACTTGGCTGCCCGTTTAATGTTCATAAATCTCTAAGTGTTCTACAAAGTGAAATTACATGTCAAAGCATGCCCCATGTGTTTACTTGTCAATGTGCGATCTTATAATTGCTCGGAGGCAACCTACTTTGGTGTCCTCCTAATGTGATATGTTAAATGTTATAATTGTGCATTGCATACAAGGTTGCAACCTTTCATTTTGGCATGGTAGCGTTCGCGTCACTCCGGGCGGCATCGGGCTTGCCGGTGTATTGGCATGACTACCATGATCCCATTCCCTCTCTCGCTTAAGGGCTAGACTTCCTTGGAGAGTTGGGTCATAAGTTTGGTGTACATCCGGAGTACACCCGTTGCAGTGATAAGTGGATGATTGAAGCTGGCCGCAACAACTGTTATCGGAAATGAATTGAGAGTAAAAGCTCACCGTATCATTTTACTATGTGATTAAGTACTCTCGCTTGGTTCCTAGAGAACCTCAGGGAGGAAAGACGGCTAAATGTGTTCATTTACATTTATATTATATTATAAACTTACTTGTGTTATATGTCATGCTTTCAAAAAGGGTTTTCATAAGATTAACCGGAAAAGAGTTTTAAAACGATATCTCTCGTTCCTCCTCGCTGAGTTCATAAGGACTCATCTTTTTTTATCATCACAGGTGAAGAAGATCTGGAACAGGTACCCGAGGAAAACGTGTATGTTGATGACTCCTTAGAGTGATTGCATGCCTTATGTGCCTTGTTTGACTGTGGTTGTTTTGTGAACGTTATGTTTGTTTTGAAGACACTCTCTTATGTTGTTGTTGCTGTAAATGACCCCCGTTGTAATTTGGGGTCTAATTTTGGCTTGTATTGATTATAACTAGACGAACACGCTATTTTAGTGGTTTGCTATCACTATTTTAATTTAGTAACTATCATAGGCAACTAAAGCATTAGGTTCATAGGCTAAAGGATAACAGGTACTCGCGTAAAAGGACTTGACAAATAACGGAACATAGTTATCTTGTCAGGCTTGTTAACCAAATGAGACCTTCGAGTTAGATCTATAGGCATATCGGCTAATGATAAAATAGGAATCTTAGTTAAAATCAAAGTGATAGTTGAAAGTTTTGAGGCGTTTAGAAGATTAGGTCAAACCAAAGGTCTTACATATAGCCGTTATGTTGCTGGTTTTTCGAAAAATCTTTTGGAGTTCTAAGCCAACGTTAAGTATTAAATCATAACAATGGTTAAGTATGTGAAATGGTGCGAATGAATTAGGTCATACCCTAGTTTAACCTCCATAGGTTGGGTGGGGGCGTGACAAGTGAAGTGTTAAGAGGCTCTCTACACAATGTCTCAATGATCCAAAAGGTAATTTTGCAATATCTAAAATGATTGATTGTTTCCCTAATTTGTATTCAATGATAAAACCAATATCAATCGACCATAGAACGAAGTACGTCCAGGTCTACTTTCAAATATTTTTAACATAGCAATATATGTAAGAAAATCCTATTTCTGGAGAGAAATGTTTCTCTAGCCCAATGTTTTGAGCTCCATTTGCTCTGAGAGAAAAAGAGTGCATATCCTCGCAGATCACACGCAAATAACTATCCTAGAAGTCTGGCAGATGAAGCCAGTAAGGACAACACAATGTGATTTCTATCCTGACATCCTACATTTTTTTAGAATGATTCAACTTTGTGCTCTCATCTAAACAACAAAACGCAGCAACGACAAAAGTGTTAGAATATAAACATTATTATGTACATTATTGTATTTATTCTAACAAAAAGAACGTAAACACATGGAATTAAACTAGAATCTTGCCTAAGAATAAACAAAGATGTTACCCACAACAAAAGAGAAAAATTACCTTCTGAAGGATCAGTAACCTGGCCAGTAGCCCCTCTAAGAAATGAAAAGCAACGCAAGCTGACCATCAAGACCACCACAATGGCTAATCTTTGTGACTGATGCATCCTAGAAGTTCCTATTTGTCCAAAACTTTCAAACATCTCTTACATGTACACCCAATAAAGCTCAGAAAATATTAGGGACTTCCACATGATCACCAAAAAACTACTAAATGTAACATGTAGACACGGTTTTTCAATATAATTAACGTAACAAATTCTAAAAAAATTAAAGTTAGAACTAATTGAAGAAGATGGTCTAGCAAGAATCAACAATGAACCAAAAAAAAAAAAACTTGAAATAGAGAATGAAAAAATAATGAAGCGTGTTTCAAGAAAAACTACTAAATTTGCATATAGACATAGTTTTTCAACATAATTAACATACCAAGAAATTGAAGTTAAACAAATTGAAGAAGATGATCCAGCAAGAATCAGCAAAGATCAATCAAAGACAACAACTATAAAAGAAAATGAAAAAGAACAAAGCCTGTTTTGAAATGAAAAAAAAATGGTAGTACAATGCACTAAGTCCTCGCTACATACGAGTCTATAGAAGGGTCGCCCCTACTTTAGTTTGAAGATAAACAAGCAATTAAAAAGCGTTTAAAAAACAAATGGCTAGCCAAGAAAAGCAAATTAATAGGATTTCATAAATAAAAGTAATTCGGTACACGAAACTGGGGAAAAAACTTACTAAGAGAAATGATGATGATGAAGAAACTGAGTTTTGGGATATGTGGAAGTTTTCTTTGCTGGTAGAAAAAGAAAAGGTAAATGGGGTTGACTTGGATGGCCATTGGAGATGATATGGGAAGAGTTAGATAGAATAGGTGATGAGAGCAAAGCAGCCATCTTTTTCTTTAGCAGTTTAAAATAAGTTTTTACAGATTGATGTTTAGAAAGGATGGCAAGTTGGCTACTTTTGTTGGTTTTGTTTACGTATTTGGGCTTTGTTGTATTTGACTTTTTGGAGGGAGTTGTTTTTTTAACGCTATCAAGGTGAAGATGGATGATTATTGAATTCTGAAAGTGACTGAGGAAACAAAGAATATCCAAGTTCACACTTGGTACTCTTACATGGATATTAGGGACAGAATATTCATATGGTAAATGGATGCTACGATTGTGAGATATGAGTGGATTTCTTATACATTTTTTATACTAAATCAATTACATGACTAAGAGATAAGAGTGGGTCTCGCATATAGTTTTCACACTCAACAAGACTATTTGGTAGGATTGGATGAAAGACTTTTGTTATACTTAGTACACTTGAATTATGATTGGATTCGTACAAAAAAAGAAAAGAAAGGCGATTCCACGTTTAAATAGTATAAAATATTAGAGAAAAGTAAGGAAATGAAAAATTTTATGCTTTCATGTTTAGATTAGAAAAGGATAGGAAAGAAGGAAATAATTTTAGATATGAAGTTATTAGGATAAAGTACATAAAACCCCCTGTGCTTTTACAAATTTGCACAATACCCGTCGTAATTTTAAAAGTATACAGTACTCTATGTGGTTTCTAAAACTAATCACAGTAGTCTCATCCGTCAAAAAATCCATCTATTTTAACAGAAAGTATGATACACGTGCATCAAATGCGTTTATTCAAAGTTTTTTTTACTTAAATTATTAATTGTTTGAACAAAAATATCCATTTTTTCAACCCTAAAGAAAAAAAATATGTGTCATATAAGGGTATTTTTGTCTAAACAATTAATAATTTAAGCAAAAAAAAATATTGAATAATCACATTTGATGTATCTACATCACACTTTTCGTTAAAATAGACGGGTTTTATAATAGGATGGACTATTATGCTTAGTTTTAAAAACTACTAAGGGATACCATGCACTTTTAAAACTACGGGGGTATTGTACAGCTTTATAAAAGTATATGAGAGTCCTGTACATTTTACCCAAGTTATTAATGTATCAAAAGCAATAATAAGAGAGAGGATAATATTTTTTGTTATGATATGGGTAGTTTTGTCTTTCTGCACACTATCGGCTCGTTTGTTTCCTTTACCCTCAATTTTGAGAAACAAAATGACCTCATAAATGCTATGTTTGGGTTTGTGAAGGAAAAGAAAAAGAAGTGAGATAAAAGAAAAAATCATAAAAGAAATGAAAAGAAATGAGTTTTCTTGTTTGGATTGTAAACGCAAAAAATAAAAATAATAAAAAAAGAAGGGACTATGATTCTTCGTTTTCATTGGAGAAATGAAATGAAAGAACAATTTTAAATAACAAGTTACTTAGATTTATTATGTTAAGAATATATCTAAAATATTATGTAAACGTAATAAACACTATTCAAGCCGACTTATCCATATTTTTCTTGTCCTACATAAATCCCATATTCGAGATATTGAAATTCTCTCGTTAATGATTATTCAATCCCAAGAATCTATTGCGATTTCAGTAGCAAACTAGGGTCTAAGGATCTCCTAACCTAAGTTGGGGCGAAAACTCCAAAACAAAGATGAGTTCCAAACATTTCTCTAATAATAAGGTAAGCTTTCAAGTTACCGCCCTTTTCTAGAAGGAGCGGGTGTAGTAAACTGCAACTATGAAAAGATTGGAAGATATGGCCTAAGAAGGTGATAGCCTTGTAGATTTGTTCCTACGGTTCGATCCTTCCCAATAAAACGCGACATGTTTGAATTCTGATTGTTTTTATGTGAGAAAGAGGGACCACCCTCTAAGCTTAAGTATTCCTTAATGACTGATAGCATTCAAGTACCTTAGGGAAAGGTGAAAAGAACCCTATTAATTAAGGAGTTTAATAGAGAATCTGAGATCCGATGCGGACAATTAGTTGAAGGAGTAGAGTTTAGAGTTTGACTTTTTGGTAAAATGTACTCACTCTAACAATTGCATGATGGGTCAGCAAGGAAATGGAAAGAGCAGCTTAAGTCATTAGGTATAGGCGCTTTACATAATTGAATTCAAATGCAATCCTTCCCCTTCCATTCTTTTCTGTTGAGAAAAAAAGAACAAAGAATCCAAACATAGTGCAAGAGATTTTTTAATCCCTTTGTTTCCTTTCTCCTTACTATCAATTCAGATCCTTCTCTTCTTTCTTTTCCACCATTTTACTCAATCCAAACACTTTGTGCATTTTCATATATTCAATCATGCCTATACCATATGAACAATGAACTAATTGGTCCATATGAAATTACCCACAACATTATGTGAACATTTGTCATCTTGGATACTTTAAAATAATGTAAAAAGGTCCGTATAAGTAAGGTTGATGAAAAATAATGCAAAAAGGTCCGTATAAGTAAGGTTGTTAAAAAATTAAAAAAAAATAAAATAAAATAAAAAATAAAAAATAAAAAATCAGACGCAATAGCTAGAAATGAGTTTAATGGGCAAGTATATAGTTGAAAAGATCAAAGTTGGCTTATGAGCTAATTCAAAAGGGTTTGAGGCCTTATGTCCACTCCTCTATTTGTTTTAAATTATTATACAGGTAGGGCACTAATAAAAACCTTACCACTTCAAGGTGGTTTGCAAAAAATAATATTTAGAGCAAGGATTGATTCAAAATTTTATTTTAGTGGGGGCTAAAATTTATAATTTTTGTACTATATAAAAATATATGTTTTTTTTTCAACGGCAACTAATTCATCTTTTAAACTAAAAATACATAAATAATTAAATTTTTAACGCTTTTCTTGACTAATAGAGATTGTAATAGAGAACCTGAGATCCGATGCAGACAATTAGTCGAAGGAGTAGAGGTTAGAGTTTGACTTTTTAGTAAAATATACTCACTCTAACAGCATACCTTTTGCATGATGGGTCAACAAGGAAATGGGAAAAGCGACTTAAGTCATTAAGTATAGGCGCTTTCCATAATTGAATTCAAACGCAATCCTTCCCCTTCCATTCTTTTTTGTTGAGAAAAAAAGAACAAAGAATCCAAACATAGTGCAAGAGATTTTTTAATCCCTTTGTTTCCATTCTCCTTACTATCAATTCAAATCCTTTTCTTCTTTCTTTTCCACCATTTTACTCAATCCAAACTTTTTGTGCATTTTCATATTTTCAATCATGCCTACACCATATGAACAATGAACTAATTGGTCCATATGAAATTACCCACAACATTATGTGAACATTTGTCATGTTGGATACTTTATAATAATGCAAAAAGGTCCGTATAAGTAAGGTTGACGAAAAATAAAAATAAAAAAATCAGACACAATAGCTAGAAATGAGTTGTTTAATGGGCAAGTATATATTGAAAAGATCAAAGTTGGCTTATCATGAGCTAATTCAAAAGGGTTTGAGGCCTTATGTCCACTCCTCTATTTGTTTTAAATTATTATACAGGTAGGGCTCTAATAAAAACCTTACCACTTCAAGGAGGTTTGCAAAAAATAATATTTAGAGCAAGGATGGATTCAAAATTTTATTTTAGTGGGGGCTAAAATTTATAATTTTTGTACTATTAAACATATATGTTTTTTTTCAACGGCAACTAATTCATTTTTTAAACTAAAAATACATAAATTTTTAAATTTTTAACTTTTTTCTTGACTAATAGAGATTACAGTCCCCACTAGCCAATAGACGCATCTGCCACTGATTTACAGGGAATTCTTTATCTTTGAATGAGATTTGGTCTTTTCAACATAATCTTTATTTTGACCAAAAAAGACAGTCTTTATTAATGGTCCAATGAATCAATTAATTGAAACAAGGGTATGTTGTTTTTTATTAAGCCAAAACATATAATTTATGGATTTTAACCAACCAATACTTCATCATATTGGGTATATATAAACACATAGTTGGAACACACTTCGAGGCACAACATCAACATGGAACATCAAAATAGTTTAAAGCTTTCCATGTTAAAATCTGTGAGGTTCTTATTGTTCCCTTTGGTTTTAATAAACTTCTCAAACTTTACCTTAGCATCACCATACAATATTCCAAAGCTAAGTCCATTCTCGAAAACAATTCTACAAACACCTAATCAAACCAAATCTTCATCTCTTTCAGATGATTTCAAGACATATTATTACACACAAACGTTGGATCACTTCAACTATGCACCTGGAAGGTATGCCACTTTCAAACAAAAATATGTTGTCAATTCCAAATACTGGGGTGGTGCAAAGGCTAATTCACCAATCTTTGCTTATCTTGGTGCTGAACAGCCACTCGATGATAGTGTAATTTCAAGCACTATTGGATTTCTTACTGATAATGCACCTCGCTTTAAGGCTCTTCTAGTCTACATAGAGGTAAAATTTTGATGTCTTTAACGTGGGTGGTATGATACCATGGCAAGCTTTTTGCTTAATTATTGTAATGCTTCTCACTTTTTTGTTTATTTGAGTAATATTTTATGTCACTCGGGTGATACTTTATCCCTTGTTGGATTCAGATTTCTCGTTTATGTGGCAAAAACTCTATGTACAGAGAATTGTGAAGCATTATCCCAGTGATATACAAATATATATATATATAACAATTGTCTCTTTCTTTATCATTTCCTTACTATATGAGGCCTTGGTTCTGTTCAGCATCGATTTTATGGAAACTCAGTTCCATTTGGATCAATGGAAGAAGCCATGGAAAATGATACCACTCGTGGTTATTTCAACTCAGCACAAGCTATAGCTGATTTTGCAGAGGTGTTGATGCACGTAAAGGAAAACATTTCTTCACCATATTCTCCAATTATTGTCGTTGGAGGATCTTATGGAGGAAGTAAGTATTAAATTATCGTATCATTTAAAAGTTTAATATGTTAGAAAAGAAGTTTTATATTTATTTATTTTTTTCAATACATCTCAAACATGCAAGTAAGATTCGTTTTTCTGAGACTTGAACCCAGGATCCTTTAATACTTGACTTTTGATTTCGTATTAAATTATTGCCTCATCTAAAATCTTCCGTCGTTCGAGATGAGTTTTTATATTTATTTATTGTATTATCTCTTGACCAGCTTGCATGAATACTTATTTCTTTCCATATTCATGAAAATTTTGCAGTGCTTGCTTCATGGTTCCGGCTTAAGTACCCACACGTTGCTCTCGGTGCTTTAGCCTCATCAGCTCCTATTCTTTACTTCGATGACATTACTCCACAAAATGGATATTACTCTATTGTCACTGAGGATTTCAAAGTATATATGTAAAAAGTTTTTTTATTTTATGTTATTATTATTATTATTATTTTTATTTTCTGTTTCTCTTTTTGGTTGCAAATGTTTAGAGTTTCTGAAATGCATTTTTGGTGGTATTGCAGAAAGCCAGTATGAGCTGTTACCAAACTATACGAAAATCGTGGTCTGAAATTGACAAAGTCGCTTCCAGGCACAATGGTCTCTCCATTCTGAGTCAGAGATTCAATACTTGCTCGTAATCCTTTTAATCTCTTCCATTATTCATTTTTCGGTCGTGAAAATAGTTTTTTGCAAAAATATTAGAGATTTTGTTTCTTGATCTTGATCGTGAAAACAGTTTTTTGTAAAAATGTTAAAAATTATGTTTCTTGACGGTGAAAATAGTTTCTTGTAAAAATTTAAGAAAATCTTTTTTTTATTTTTTTATTTGTTATAAACATGGAAATAGTTTCTTAAAAAATGCAAGATATGTAAGTTTACATATAATACACTATAATATGACTTCGACCCTTTTTCTGAACTCACAACGAGAACTTCGTGCACTACACTACATTTTTAGTTTTGTATTACTTAATTATTCTCGTCCTTTATTGTAAAGATAAACATGCAATATCATATCACACATTAATTAATCCCAAAAATTTCTTTCTCCCTCCTTTAGGCAATTAAACAGTTCTTCTGTGCTGAAAGATTTCTTGGTCTCAGTGTACTCTTATGCTGCTCAATACAATGTTCCACCAGTGACTATGGTTTGCGGTGGAATTGATGGAGCCCCCAAAAAAAGTGATATTCTGGGTCGCATATTTGCTGGTATTGTTGCTTACTTTGGAAACAAAACGTGCATTGATCCAAATTATTACAATTATCCCAGTGAAACAATCATTGGATGGAATTGGCAAGTAAGTTATATAATGTATATATAATAGGGCAAATTTCATTACTAGTCGTCAACTAGTATAATTACTCAAATTCTCAAAATAGTTTCAGATTATTTAAAAGTCATATTATGAGAGCTCAACGTTTACTATAAGTGTTCAAAATAGTCTCTACTGCTATCTTTCGAGTAATGCACGACAGAAATGGTCATGTCATCATGCACGTGCCATTTTTGGTAATTAACTTGAAAATTTGAGTATAAATTAAAGATCAATTTGAAAATTTGGATGATGATTTTTGTGAATATAATAAATTTCCAAACTATTTAGCACTATCATCTCTTCGTTATCAATGGTGATTGATCATTCTGAGAGTTCCGTCAATTGAGTTTTAGTTAACTAATAACTCGTCAATTTTCACAACACTTGCTTTTCCTGAATTATCTATCTTTAGAAGTAGGTTCCATATCAAGTCTTGAATTAATCATTTTATACACTAACATTATGCTTAATTAACTCATTTTTTTTAACAGGTGAAGCATATATATTTGAATATTATGAATATTGTGAAAATAATTTCTTTTTGTTTAAAGACTTGTAGTGAAATGGTCATACCCATTGGTCGCGGTGGCAATGATACCATGTTTCCACCAGAACCTTTCATTATGTCCGAATTCAATGATTTATGCAAGAGCTTATATGGTGTTCCACCTCGACCTCATTGGGTGACAACTTACTATGGAGGCCATGTATGTTACTCCACTCATCTTACATGCATGTTTTTAATATGTATTAATATTTTTCAAGTATTACAATGGCATTTCAATCATTTATTTTAATTTTAAACTTTAAAAATAAGAGAAAAAGTAAAATATCGGATATTTTGAATGAAATGAATAGCTGAAATGAAATATTGAAATGTTAGAATAACATCAGTTAGCTAGGAAAGGATCGTAATTTCATTACAATTGTATATATAATGCATTTACATTAATATTTTATTACACAAAATTGCAGGATATAAAACTGATTCTTCATCGATTTGCTAGCAACATCATCTTCTCCAATGGCCTACGAGATCCATATAGTAGTGGCGGGTATTTGAAATGTTATCTTGGTTCTCAAATATTTATTATGTGGGATAATATTTATTATTCTTATTTTATATTTTGCGTCTCTTGATCGTAGGGTCTTAAAGGACATATCAAACAGTCTCCTAGCAGTCTATACAGTCAAATGTGCGTAGTCGGACTCTTAAGCCCAAAACTCTAAGAGACTGTGGTCAATATACTCATTGGGTTGTAGAATTGTACTCTCTACTGATCTCATAAACTATTTTAAAATATCATCACATTTTAAGTATATAAATTAAATAATTTTGCTCTCGCTTAACCTCACATCTACATTTTTTTATTTTTTATTTTTGGAGACTACTTAATCGGCCCCACTAACAAAATATTCTGAATATATCCCTTCTAATAGACACAAGCTCACTCTACCAAACCTAAAAGTCAAATTTATGTATATATATTTCAGATAACTAAAAACAATATGATCACAAGTAAATCTCCATTGTTTTATTAGTACTAATATAAGCCGTGAAATTTTGCAGGCACTCATTGCTTAGACATACTTCCATCAAGGAAAAGTGATCCGCAATGGTTGGTCATGCAACGGAAGATTGAGGTTGATATCATTGAAGGATGGATAGCCAAATACTATGCTGATCTTTTAGCCTCCAAAAAAGGCTGAAAAAAATTGCAGTGACTTCTCATCCACTTTCATAGTGATTGTGGGGAAAGTTCGAAAGAAGGGTCTTGCCTTTTGCCTTTTCACTCGTGGGGTCTTTAACATAATTCGATCCACTATGATCTTAGAATTCATACCACCTTAGAATGTGAAGCTTGCCGTTTGCCGGTAGTGCTTGCCAATAATCATTCAACATGTACACTTCTCATCACTCAAGCAAAGCCTTTGAAGGCATACATTGAATTTCATAGGAGGTGAGAATAAGCGTAAAGGAGGAGCAAATTAAGATTTTGGGATTGATAAGGGATGTTAATGTAATCGTAGTGTAATATATCTTACGCAATTTCGTATCATATATTAGGCAATCGTGTACTTATAGTTTAGACAATAATTCTGTATTAAATTAGTTACCATGTTTAACTAGCTTGGCCAACAAGGCATTGTCATATATATAGCTTGTCTACGTAATTATACCATTGATATATCAACATGCAGAGAATATTCCTCTCAATTCTCTCTCGTTAACTTGGCATCACAGCCACCGTTGATGGTGGTTCTTAAATTTTTTTTTTCAGCCACCACGCCTTGTTTCCCAATTACTCGTGCACCAAATTTCCTCTTCAATCACTCTCTGTCAGCAGCTAAAACGAAACAACACCTATCGTATCATATATCAAAACAAAGATCTCGAAGAGATCTTTCTTCCGCCACAAAAATCAGTCTGATCCGATGTTGCACGCACCTCCACGAGCGCTTGAAGGTTCTGCCTACTAATTCGAAAAAAAAAAAAACCCTTCCCAGAGTTTTTCAACGTTCTAATAAGGGATAAATACCTGACTTGGTGTGCAATACCAAATATACTCTTGGACAGCATGGAGTTGGTCGATGATCAGGGTAAGGCTAGGACGCCCAACCTAATTACTGTAGATGACTGACCTATCGATCATGCCCAGGACTTAGAACCTTTGGGTATAAGTGAATTAGGACCTTAAGATTGTAGGTCGAGTATCCGTAAAATTTAAGGGAATATTCTCCAAAATAGTATAAATATTTTATTCATTCGCAGCAAAAGATAGCTCATTTACTCTCTAAATACTCCCGGCTTAAATATTTTCATTTGAGTCATACAAATTACTAACTTGAAGATCGGAGTTGTCTCACGAGGATAGTCCGCCATTTGTTCACTACGGGTTAGTTCAGATCTAGACCTGAGATAGACGAGTAATGCTAGACATCACCCTTTTTTTATCACCCAATTATCACCTCCTAATTGGCATTTGCCAACTAGATAAATTTATTTTATTATCTCTTATTTTGTTAATTTTTCTCTCTCTTAAATTTTCCTTTTTTTTCTTCTTAATGCTTCCAATCATCTCTTTCTCTCTCTTTTCTTTAATCCTACCAAATATTCACTCTTCTCTTTTACCATTCATTGCATTTTTTTTTTTTCAAATTTCTTCTCTTCTTGACGAATTCATAATTGCCAAATATGAAAAAAAAAAAGGGTGAAGTGCATCACACCCCCTTATACTTTAGCGAAAGTGCATAACACCCCCTTATACTTTAAAAACCCCTTGAACTAGTCCTTGTAGTTTTCCAAAAGTGCACAACAACTCCCTGCCATTAAAAAATCTGTTAAATTTAACGGAGAGTGTACTTCACATGCGTTAAGTGAGATTTTATTAATTTTAACAAATTTATCTATTAAATAATTATAAGAATTGACCAAATTATCCTTTTTATAAAAAAAACAAAAAATAAATAAATATAAAAATAGTCATCTTCCCCAAGACCCCTACATCCCCACCCCCCCCCCCAAGCCCCCTCACACCCCCACCCCGTCAACACCCTCCCTATCCAGCTGTGTTGTGTGTGTGTGGTAGATATATACACGTGTGATTTTTTTTTTTTTTTGTGTAGATATATATATATATACATATGTAATTCACGAGATTACTGCTTAGA
Organism: Ehretia macrophylla; assembly: GCA_037974665.1. NCBI lineage: Eukaryota > Viridiplantae > Streptophyta > Magnoliopsida > Boraginales > Ehretiaceae > Ehretia > Ehretia macrophylla. The sequence goes on along the minus strand of CM075782.1, from coordinate 36,525,353 downwards.
TTTTGGCACAACGATGCTGGCTTAGAACAGGGACAAGAACCGATTCTACCATTTTAAGGGAGGAGAGTGTTCTTGCAACGACTATTGGTAGTTATGTGTTGACTATAAAACAATTGCATAAGGTCAGATTGATGATGATTTCTCTTCTGCAACTACAAAAGCGTCACGATTGTAAAAGTTCACAACTGCATTTTGTTGCTGCAATGACAGCATTCATCGAAATCCTATGAAGTCCTACATTCTCCAACTTATTCAATCCCAGCTATGGCGATGTCTCTCTACATTAATGGCCATGGATGCTGCAACATGAGCGATTCAGTCGCTCAAGCAGCGTGCATATTTGCAAAATACACAAAAAATCAGTTGAGAAATTCAGTTTATGTGTACGAATAAAACACTCTTAACCAACATCGATCAAATGCAGTAATTAAATGCTATATCTATTATAAATAGTACAGACACTGAATCTGCTAAGAATGAAGATATAAAGGTGTCATGCGCTCTCTCATGAAAACATATTCACCTACCAAGTCAGTATGCAAGTGATTACAGGCCATTAGCAAGCTTTTATCTTGTATATGTGTGTGTATTTTTTATTTTTTATTTTTTGTATATATATATATATATATTTCTTTTTCTTTTATTTTTTTAGTCTAAAAAAAGAGAAAAATGATAAAAAAAAAAGAAATGATAAAAGATTGAGGGTATTTATGTCTTTTTTACAAAATCCGTTATATTTAACGGATTTTTTAACTGTAAGGGGGTGTTGTGCATTTTTTAAAATCACAAGGACTAGTTTCGGGAGTTTTTGAAGTATAAGGGGTTATTGTGCACTTTCACTAAAGTACAAGGGAGTCTGTTGCACTTCTGAAAAATAATATATCCTCATGAACAAAAAGAAACTCAAAGATGTATATACGTCTTAAAAATAACGTTTCATGTGACAAAAACTTAACCAATTCTCTCAATAAAAGCTTATTAAGCTTTGCTTTTGTTTTTGCATTTACCATCTTTTGACAAAGCGAAATAACAAATTATTTGTCTCAACACCACTCATTGACGAGCAAGTGTTTGAATAAATAATATTCTGACATCCATAAGTCGCCCTTGATGTGCCTGGAAAAGCGCATGGCGAGGAAGCCATTCTTTTTTATTATAGGATGCATAAATTTTAAAAATTAGTAAAAAGAAGCAATAAATATCAAGGCAATTTCTAAAATTAGAAGTACATATGTTGATGTAGGAGTTTCTTTATAAAAGTTCCTTAGGATATTCAGATATAACTTGATAGAGTCTGATACATCTTTTAAATTCTTTACCTGTAAGACGTGAAAGTTGCACAGACTTATTAAGATACGTTTCTAATGGTGCTTGTTGAATTGTGTATTATAAGTATATCTTTAACTGCTCTCAGTCATTATTTTTTTTCTTGTTCGAGTTGCTAATGAACAGAACAATGGCTTTATTTATGCCAAAGTTTTAAAGTGCACATCTGATTAAATAAAAGATTAGAAAGAAAGATAAGATAGAAAATATTAATTAACGGAGAGAGAAAAGGAAAATTAAGAGAGAGAGAAATTAATAAAAAAAGATAGAGAAATAAAATATTTATCTAGTTGGCATGCCAATTAGGATTGCCAACTAGGAGGTGATAATTAGGTAATGAAAACAAAGTGATGTCTACCATTACTCTAAGGGATAAATACCCAACTTGGTGTGCAATACCAAATATACTCTTGGACAACATGGAGTTGGTCGATGATCAGGGTAAGGTTAGGACTCCCAACCTAATTACTGTAGATGACCGACCTATCGATCATCCCCAGGACTTAGAACCTTTGGGTATAAGTGAATTAAGACCTCAAGATTGTAGGTCGGGTATCCATAAAATTCAGGCGAATATTCTCCAAAATAGTATAAATATTTCATTCATTCGTAGCATAAGGTAGCTCAATTACTCTCTAAATACTCCCAACTTAAATATTTTTATTTGAGTCATACAAATTATTGACTTGAAGATCGGAGTTGTCTCACGAGGATAGTTCGCCATTTGTTCACTACAGGTTAGTTCAGATCTAGACCCGAGGTGGACGAGTTAGTTCAGACCCGTACCCGAGAACATAAGAATCAAGTTTTAACCTTAATAGGGATAATAAAAGATTTGAATTCTAACCCGTTAGTTTAGCAGTGAAATGTTTGATTTGAGTTTTGACTCAAAGTTTATGCCCAAATCAAAGTTCATGAGACAAAAAGAAGTTCATTCCAATTAAAGTAGGATTAGGATGAAGTTCCTATAAATAGAACATTTTAACTTAGTTACCACAGAGTCAAAGAAGGTTTTCTTATCCAGAAAGATACAATTAGTATTACAAGTTTCATGCTTTTGTTAGAAAAAATTAATTGTGCAAAAGTTTAGGCTTTTTCTTGCATAAAGTTATGTGAGCGAAAATTTAGATTTTTTCGTCCAAATAGTCATTAAATTGTAATAATTATTGAGTAATAGTGGATTATCCCAAATGTGGAATCGTGAATAAGGACAACTAATTAGAACAATGCAGTGAAACTTCATGTGGCTGTTAACTGTAACATAATGCCGAATGTTGACTAGATCCTCTATTTGGAGGACTTAAGTCAGCAGTATCTATGTTTGGAAAATCAAGCCATACATGGATTAACAGGGGCCAATCGTGAATTTTTATCCAGTGAAAATTATAATTATATAATTTAACGTTTATATATAGATAATTTTTTTTCAATAAAGAATAAATTTATTTTTTAACAAAAAAATATCTTTAAAATATATACAATTTTTTTAAAAAAACAACTGTAATTCACTCGCTAATAAATCTACTCTTGAAATCAGTGAGGGTTAGGCATCATCAATGGAGTCTCTAAAAAGCAATGATTGCTGTTTTTAGAGACTCCATTGATTAAAAATCAACACCAATGGGGGTTTTTAAAACACTATTTGATAGTTTTTGGTACAAAAATGATATCAATCAAACTTTGAGTCTCCAAAATAGCACCTAATCTCCATTTTTTTAACAAATTTGTTGAAGAAAATTGAGACTATAGAAAAAGACAAAATGGAGTCTTTAAAAATGCACAATCTTCAACGAAAAAATAAAAAGTCAGATCTGAAAAAAAAATTGACAAATCTAACAAAAGAGCCGTTTGATTTGTTTGAAATCTGAAAAAAAAAAAATTACCATTGAAAAATTTCTATATATGCAACAAAAAAATATTGCCATAAACAAATTCAACACCATATTTAACAAAAAGGGCCTCACAGATTCAAAACAAAAAAACACAACATATTTACCACCTCCTTTTTCAACAAACAGTAAAAAAAAAAAATATTCACAGAACAAAAAAAAAACAGTGTGGTGGTGATTTCGGTGGTGGTGGGGTGGCACCGGAGAAGGGGGTGGGGTGGGGGAAGTGGGGAAGCAGGGGTGGGGGGTGGGGGTGGTAAGGGAAGCGAGAATTCACAAAAAAAAAAAAAAAAATTACAACGGGGGTGGAGACTGTAGGGGCAGCGGGGAAGGGAATGAGAGCTGCGGGGAAGGGGGGTGGCTGGAGTGGGGACAGCGGGGAAGGGAGGTGGGGGCGGGAAAGGGAAAGGGAAAGGGAAAGGGTGGGGTGGGGGGTGAGCGGCTGTTGTTTGTGTTTTGACGGGGAAAGGGGGCTTTTATATTTAGGGTTAATTTTTTTTTTTGTAATTAAGTTTTATTTATATATTTATTTAGGGTTTTTTTAATTGATTTTGTAATTAAGCTTTTTTAATTAGATTTTTTAATTAAGGTTTTTTATTTAGGGTTTTTTAATATACTTTTTTTAATGAGGGTTTTGTATTTTATTTTATTTTATTTTATTATTTTTTTAGTTTAGTTTTTTTGGTTTGGTATATTTTTTTAGTTTTTTTAGTTTTTGTTATTTTTATATTTTATATTTTTTTTGTTTTTGTTTTTTTTTTATTGTAATTAGGTTTTTTTTTATAGTTGTAAATTTTAAAATTTTATTTGTTGTAATTTTTTTAAAATAAATTTAATTGTTCCCTTTGCTTTTCAACATCAACATCAACATGGAACGTCAAAATATTTTAAAGCTCTCCAATTTTTTTTTTTAATAAAAAAAGATCTCCATGTTAAAATCTCTGAGGTTCTTATTGTTCCCTTTGCTTTTCTTAGACTTCTCAAACTTTACCTCAGCAGCACCATACAGCATTCCAAGGCTAAGTCCATTCTAGAAAACTATTATACAAACACCTCATCAAACCAAATCTGCATCTCTTTCAGATGATTTCAAAACATATTATTACACACAAACGTTGGATCACTTCAACAATGCACCTGGAAGCTATGCCACATTCAAACAAAAATATGTTGTCAACTCCAAATATTGGGGTGGTGCAAAGGCTAACTCACCAATCTTTGCTTATCTTGGTGCTGAACAGCCACTTGATGATCGTCTAATTTCAAACTTTATCGGATTTCTTACTGATAATGCACCTCGATTTAAGGTTCTTCAAGTCTACATAGACATAGAATATTGATATCTTTAATGTGGGTGGTATGATACTATAATGATCCAACATCGAGATTTCAAGCTCAAAAGGGGTGGCTATTAAGTGTAATGGGTTCTCCCTCCTAACATACTAGTCTTTTGGATCGGAATCTCCCTTAGGCTTGAGTTGTTACATTAGTATCTTCGCTTAGAGTGAACTCTATGGTTGGGAAACTATAGGTTCAATTAAGGTGTGATATGTTAGAAGATAAACTTGATTAGAATTAGGACTCTATTAAATAATAAGTTATAGTTAGATTTAAATTAGTTTTTGACTAGATAGTTTTTCCTATTAGGTAATGATTTCCTAGAACCATATCTTAATTGACATAGGATTTTTGTAAATCTATAAATAGCGGTCAGTTCTTTCAATTGTAGTCATACCAAATATTAGAGCAATAAAAAGTTTGTTTAGAGTCTCCATATTATTTTTCCTTCTTATTTCTCTCTACAATAAAATAGCATCTTCCATATTCCAACAAAGTGGTATTGAGAGCTAGGTAAAGATGATAGGGAATAGTATGTTTCATTTTCAATTTACTCGCCTCACTAAGGACAATTATGATAATTGGTCTATTCGTGTGAAGACTCTCCTTGGCTCACAAGATGCTTGGGAGATTGTAGAGAAAGGCTACGTAGAACCTAAAGAAGATGAAGTTTTGAGTCAAAATAAAAAATACGCATTGGTGAAAAATCGCAAGAAGGATCAACAAGCTCTCTCTATCATCCATCTATGTTTGGATGAACTATGTTCGAGAAAATCTCATGCGCGACTACTGCCAAACAAGCATAGGAAACTCTCCAAAAATCATGAAAAGGGTAGACAAGGTGAAAAAGGTTCTTTTACAAACTTTAAGATGTGAGTTTGAATCTCTCCATATGAATAAATAAAAACAAGACCGGAACATAAACCAGATCTAATTAAATGTAATCCTAATTTTTAAAATTTTATCTTTGTTAGAATTTATTTATTTTTTGGTTAAAATGTTCGTTAAAAAAAGTGACAATAATATAAAAATCAATTAATTAAAAAAAATTCACGCACGAGAAAAAATAATACATAATCAAATTACTATGTAAAATTAAAATTAGCACAATATAGAGACTCAATTTTATAGAGACCGTCACTAGGGATGCATTTTTTTATCTTGGTCTCTAAAATAATTTTTTTTATCTTGATCTCTAAATCGGTCTCTAAAATTTTTCTTGATCTCTATATGGGTCTCTAAAATGGTGGATAGAGACCCAATATATATACTCTATTGAGAATAGCCTAATATAGTAAATGCTATCACATTTGGTAGCGCTAGAAAAATTCCAAAGAGATCGATATTATGCATTATGATTTTTCATGTTCAAAATAACATACCGCAATTTTCATTCAAAATATAAAGATAAAATACACATTTGTACATTACCATCCGTCTCTATAAACACAAGATTCAAATTGAGTGAACAAATAAAAAATACTAATTTTGTGAAGGATCCTATAAAATATTCTATGGTTATATTACTAACATTACTAGTCTTCTGCTATCCTCAATGGAGTATGTATATTAGGTCTCTATTTATTATTTTAGAGACTCATATAGAGATTAAGAAAAATTTTAGAGACTCATTTAGAAACCAAGGTAAAAAAAATTATTTTAAAGACTCATTAAGAGACCAAGATAAAAAAAATATCCCCAGTGACGGCCTCGAACATTGTTGGTCAATTTTACATACTCCATTGAGTATCCCCAGTGACGGATAACATCGATAATAGACCTCTATTTTTTACCGTATTGTAAAATTGACCAATAATGTTCAAGGCCGAAATTTTGACCCATAGCAGAGTATAAGAGTCTTGCGTCATCCATCTATAAAATTAATTTTGGTAATTGTTAAGTATTAAATACAATATACTTTATAAAACTAATAACATACTTTATAAATACAATATACAGTATTTAAAACTCATATTGTCAAAAGCATTTGTGCCACTCCTTGGTCTCATATTTATTTGAGCAACACATTTAGTAAATCTTATGCACTTCTGGTTTATCGGCGTCTATCAGGATTTAAGGCTTTTTGATATTCTCTTTTCAATTGGATTGAGGGAGGGGTGAAACTTTTTAAATTTTTGTACAATTCGATTCCACATTGTTACCGTTGGTTGGTTTCTCCTGATGAGAGGATTTTTACTAATCGCTATGTAAGCCCGGCCTAAAGTTTGATCTTCTTCATGCGTGAAATTGCAACCCCTCGAACTTCCTTCGGTATATTCCATAACTTCTAAAAAGTATAGAAAATGATAGGTAGGTTGATTTGTAATTAATTTTAATAATTACATAATTGAATGAAAAAAAAACTAAAAAACCCAAAAAAACCTAAACTAAAAAACTAAAATAAAAAAATAAAAAAAACTACAAATATTAAAAAGCTTTACCAAACCAGAAAAACTATACTAAAAAAATAAAATACAAAACCCTAATTAAAAAACCCTAATTAAAAAGGACCTTATTAAAAAACCATAATTAAAAAATCCTAATTAAAAAAACCTAATTAAAAATCCTAATTAAAAAAACCATAATTAAAAAACCTATTTAAAAAAAGCCTACTTAAAAAACCCTATAATTTACAACTATAAAAATAAACCTTACAACTATAAAAAAAAAAGTCTAATTAAAAAAAAACCTAATTAAAAACCCTAATAAAAAAATATCATAATTAAAAAAACCATAATTAAAAAAAAACTCTAATTAAAAAAACCCTAATTACAAAAAAAAAAAACCCCATTTCCCCTCCAAATACACATTAGCTGCCCCTCTTCCCAAACCCATTCTTGTTGCCCTATTTCCCCGCTGCACCCATCCTTCCCCGCTGCACCCCCGTTTCCTCGCTACTCCCTTCCCCTTCCCCGTTGTACCCTCCATTCCTTTTTACACCCCTCCTTTCCCCGCTTCCCCGTTGTACCCTGCCTTTCCTGCTGCCCCCTTTTCCCGATTGCACCCTCCCCAAACCCATTCCCACTGCCTTCCCACCACTGCCGAAACCACCCTCATCTGTCAATTTTTTTTTATATTGTGTGTTTACCATTTTTTTTTTTTTTTTTGTGTTGATGTTTGTTGAAAATGGTGATATTAGATGTTCTGATTTTTGTTGAAGATGGTGATGTTGGATATTCTTACATATTATTGGGACTCACATGTGTAACGCTCCGATCCTTCACGAGACCGGAATCCCAATCCAATACCCGAGGTCACGAAAAATGAGGGAAACGGACAGAGTCTCCCCTGTTTATAGGACAATCCAAAACCTGTAAATAATATTTATAACCACAAAACTATGATCTAACTCCATTCATTCATCCCCTCCACCAAAACTATCTCATACAACAAACTTCTCAAGGCCATCCAAGCCTTGGATCCCAACATTGAAGACACACAAGCATGCATTCATTAACTGTTGAACGTCTATAATTAGAATTTCACTTATCATACCATTCTAATATTATCTAGTTTTCTTTCTTATAATTTAAGTCCGTCAACTAGTCAAACATGCAATCATGTAGCTACTAGACAATAAAGTAAAGATTACAAGTTATCACAACATTACAAGCCATTCATAACTATCAATACATTCTAAACTTAACTTTACAATTACAAAACTGAATTCAATGACAATCCACGTAAGCCAGCATAATCAATCACAAAACTCATGAGCCTTCTTTTCTACCTCTGATAGCACTGATCCTAAAAGGTGTTAGAAATGAGAGTGAGTATACAACATGTATACTCAGTGAGGGAGGTGATACAGCATACCGGGAAATGCTTTCATGAAATGCACAAAGATAACACATAAATATCACAAATAAGCAAGCTATTGAAACAAGTAATTAAATACTTTATAAAAGGATACGGTTCAACTCCATGTCTTCAATCTCGAACCACGAATCACGATCTTCAAGCAAATGCCGGCAAAACCCTTATTCCTCCAAAATGGGGTACTCCGGATGTACCCTGATCCCACGACCCATAATCTCCCGAGGTAGGTCTGTATGCCCCAACGAGGTGAACCATGCCTCTGGGGTAGGGGAATATGCCTCAGCGAGATAGGGACTGGGAAACCATGGTAGACGAGGGAACACAGCAAGCCCGACGCCGCCCATGTTACTCGACATTACCATGCCCGAAAAGGTTGCGCAATCCTGAGTCAAGTCATGAGAGCCAAGATTTTCAAATATCACATAAGAGGGACAACAAAGTAGGCCGCCCTCGCAAGTAGTTGCAATATGAGCATTATAACAATATAAGCAAGAAATAAGCATATTCACCCAATTCTTAACAAGGTACACATAAGTATAAGCAATTATATAAAATTCCACAATTTATGAACAATAACATAAACTAAAATGCACCAAAGAATGAAAACTCCCTCACCTTTATCAAGCCTCAAGATGTAAAAATGGCTTAGTTACTCCAACTTTCCTTAGATTAGCTTGAATATGAATACCCTAGTTTTCAGATAAGTATAACACTTTAACAATTGAATATAGAAGGTTTAACAACTATCTTTCACATCCAAGAATCTATATTACATACTTTATTTTATTGTAACTTAATTAAACACCATAGCTTTGTAATAATATAGAAGCATTTACATATATATAAAGTTAAGCTAACTATAACTAATCAAAATTGTACTTAACATATAAACTAAATGCCAACTGTACAAGTGGACTCAACTAGCATGCATTGGTTAACATCTTTACATTTAACTTACATTCTAATTAATTCTTCAAACATTCAATACAAGTTTTCAAGTGCAAAGTTAATACCGCAAGTTCAACTAGGACATTTTTCAATTCCTCTAACATAAACTTAATTTAATCAATTCGGTTATCTAGGCTATTGACCTCCAAACTATCTTATTTTTACGTATAATCGTAGCTTTTTGAGTGTAGTTAATTTTAGGTTCAAACGGTGCTCAATTCCGAGTTAAATTCCAAAATTTATGACCCTTACCGCGCAACATCGCATAGTTGGGCAGAATCAGCGATTTTTGAGCTACATTTTGAAAATAATGTGATCAGAGGATTAAAACATTAGAATTAGCCTTAGTCTTAGAAATTAACATTTGCTCTAAACTGCCTAATCTAGCTTCTGTACAAATTTCATTCAATTCTAAGCTCATTTACTATGTCAAAACTGCTCTAGAGGATGGCAATAATGAACTGCCCAGATAGGGTATCCACACACACATGCACATTTCTTGCATTGAACTAACTATGAGCATTATACTAGCATGTGACACAATCCTACACTTCAGTTAGGACATTAAACAAACACCTTAGCTACTACTACAAAATCCATTCAAGTTTTACTAGTTGCAACTAAAATCACAACTAACATTTAAGATACAAGTAATACAATACCAAAAGTTTATTCTACAAGCTCTCTAACTATCATTTCATGTATTAGAAGCAATAAAATGATTAGAAACACAAAAACTCCAAAATTCGTAGGTTACTATTCACAAATACTATTCATCATCTTCCACATTTCACCTTTTGCAATAAATCCATAAACAAGCTTATAAACTACACAAATATAGTCTTTACCACATGTAAACAGAATATTATACAAGACTGGAGCTTTACATGGGCCGAAATTAACAAATCAATAAAAATCAAAACATAGACATAAACTCGAAAATGTAATTTTAAGCTAACTCCCTTACCAAAAACGTGCAAGGAGGCTAGGAGAAGGCTTAGGAAAGCTCAAAACTACTTGGAGATGGCTTGGCTAGGCTTGGATTGCATGTTTGCTTGAAGATTTTTCCTTATTTCCTTTCCTAATGCTTCAATGGGTTTGGGGGGTTTTGGGGTTCTTTTTTTTTTTTTTTTTTGTTAGCTATTAAGTTATATTTAGTTAGCATAAGTTATATACAATATAAGTGTAGGCAAATAAGTCCTCAAATGTTGCAAGACATGGTCAATTACTAGCTTAAAACTCAAATAAATGCTAGCTAATTATGAATTAAATGTTGCCTACTATTTTATTATTCATACGATACTAGAAATCATTTTCTAAACGCGCTCTCCAAAGAAGTAATGCACAAAATCTCACTTTTCTCATTCATTTTATACGCCATATGACCTAGGAAAAATATCAATTCGAGCAAATTAAACAGTGATTTTTCTTATGAATACATATTAAAACCAAAATAAAACACATTAAAATGCGCAAAGAAATATGCAACAATTATTTATGAATATGATGCAAATTTGTTGGGCGTCACATCCTTCTCCCCTTAAACAAATTGCGTCCTCGCAATTTTTTGTTTCAAGTGAACTCCTCATATGCATTTTGAACAATCTGGATAAGAAGCTTGAATGCGAAAATCATATAGAATACCAAGTAGAAGTACCGAAGAAACACTCCAATAAGAGCATTCAAATGGAACTCCCAAGAACCCCGTCACTCATGAATACCAATAAAATTCCATCAAAGATCTTCGTAAGAATGCCAAAAGAATACTAATCCAGAAGTCCGAATAAGGGTCCCTTCGAATAAAAACATCACATAGGAATTCCCAATATAGTTGTTAAACGAGAAGCCCGACCGATGATCTCTAAACAAAAATACCATAATTATAGCAGATAAGAATCCCAAGATAGACCATCAATCATTATTGCTGAATAAGAATATTATTAAGAATCCCAGAGCATTATTCTCAGGTCACCAGGAAATGAAAGCCAAATAAGAATTCGACGAGAGCACCAAATAAGAAGCCCAGTAGAAATACACCAATTGAGGGTCCCCATATTGAATCCCGAAAAAAACTACTTATATATGTATATGTGTCGAGTAAAAATGCCAACAAGAGTCGTAATAAGAATACTACTATAGAATCCCGTATGAAAATTCCAATAAAAATCCCAAAGAGAATACCAATTGATCAACTCTTCCTCTTTCTATTGGTCCTCATCTTCAAGCAAGCCGTCATTATCAACTCTTTATAGGGAAGAGTGTTCACTTACCATATTAATGGGTAATGCATGTATGTGGTGGATTTTACATATGATAAACACCTATACACTTTATTACAAATAACTAAGGTAGGTAAACACTCAAGAAATCACTTATATGTATAACTAATCACATAAATAAACATATCATATAAGTTTTACTTATTGTACAAAGAGGTCACATTGGTGCACTCACAATCACACATCGCATAATCTTCCTATTTCACGCAATCATAACACATATGAACACATTTTCACTCAAGTAAACACAATCCACATGCAAGCACATACTTATTCAAGACTCACTTCGCAGGTACGCACTCGAGGTCTACTACCCAACAGGCCGAGGACCCTGTCCCGGTTGTGAGCTATATAAGCTCTGATACCACAACTGTAACGCCCCAATCCCTCACGAGATCAGAGCCACAATCTAATACTTGAGGTCACGAAAAATAAGGAAAACAGACAGAGTCTTTCCTATTTATAGGACAATCCAACCTGTAAACAATATTTATAACCACAAAACTATGATCTAACTTCATTCATTCATCCTCTCCACCAAAACTATCTCATATAACAAACTCCTCAAGGTCATCCGAGACTTGGATCCCAATATTGAAGACACACAAGCATGCATTCATTAACTGTTGAACGTCTATAATTAGAATTTTACTTATCATACCAATCTAATATTGTCTAGTTTTCTTTCTTATAATTTAAGTCGTCAACCAGTCAAACATGAAATCATGTAGCTACTAGACAATAAAGTAAAGATTACAAGTTATCACAATATTACAAGCCATTCATAACTATCAATACATTCTAAACTTAACTTTACAATTACAAAACTGAATTCAATAACAATCCACGCAAGCCAGCATAATCAATCACAAAACTCATGAGACTTCTTTTCTACCTCTGATAGCACTGATCTTGAAAGGTGTTAGAAATGAGGGTGAGTATACAACATGTATACTCAGTGAGGGAGGTGATGCAGCATACCGGGAAATGCTTTCATGAAATGCACAAAGATAACACATAAATATCATAAATAAGGAAGCTATTGAAACAAGTAATTAAACACTTTATAAAAAGATACGATTCAACTCCATGTCTTCAATCTCGAACCATGAACCACGATCTTCAAGCAAATGCTGGCAAAACCCTTATTCCTTCAAAATAGGGTACTCCGGATGTACCCTAATCCTACGACCCATAATCTCCCTAGGTAGGTCCGTATGCCTCAACGAGGTGAACCACGCCTCTGGGGTAGGGGAGTATGCCTCAGCGAGATAGGGACTGGGAAACCATGGTAGTCGAGGGAGTACGGCAAGCCCGACGCCGCCCGTGTTACTCGACACTACTATGCTCGAAAAGGTAGCGCAACCCCGAGTCAAGTCATGAGAGCCAAGATTTTCAAATATCACATAAGGGGACAACAAAGTAGGCCGCCCTCGCAAGTAGTTGCAATATGAGCATTATAACAATATAAGCAAGAGATAAGCATATTCACCCAATTCTTAACAAGTTACACATAAGCATAAGAAATTATATTAAACTCCACAATTTATGAACAATAAAATCAACTAAAATGCGCAAAATAATGAAAACTCCCTCACCTTTATCAAGCCTCAAGATGTAAAAATGTCTTAGTTACTCCAACTTTCCTTGGATTAGCTTGAATATGAATACCCTAGTTTTCATATAAGTATAACACTTTAGCAATTGACTATAGAAGGTTTAACAACTATCTTTCACATCTAAGAATCTATATTACATACTTTATTTTATTGTAACTTAATTAAACACCATAGCTTTGTAACAATATAGAAGCATTTACATATATATAAAGTTAAGCTAACTATAACTAATCAAAATTATACTTAACATATAAACTAAATGCCAACTGTACAAGTGGACTCAACTAACATGCATTGATTAACATCTTTGCATTTAACTTACATTCTAATTAATTTTCAAACATTCAATATAAGTTTCCAAGTACAAAGTTAATACCGCAAGTTCAACTAGGACATTTTTCAATTCCTCTAACAGAAACTTAATTTAATCAATTCGGTTACCTAGGCTATTGACTTTCAAACTATCTTATTTTTATGTATAATCGTAGCTCTTCGAGTGTTAATTTTAGGTTCAAACAGTGCTTAATTCTGAGTTAAATTCCAAAATTTATAACCTTTACCGCGCAACCTCACATAGCTGGGCAGAACCAGCAATTTTTGAGCTACATTTTGGAAATGATATGATCAGAGGGTTAAAACGTTAGAACTAGCCTTAGTCCTAGAAATCCACATTTGCTCTAAACTGCCTAATCTAGCTGCTATACAAATTTATTTCAATTCTAAGCTCATTTACTATGTCAAAACTGCTCTAGAAGATGGCGATAGTGAACTACCCAAACAGGGTATCCACACACACATGCACATTTCTTGCATTGAACTAACTATGAGCATTATACTAGCATGTGACACAATCCTACACTTAATTTAGGACATTAAACAAATACCTTAGCTACTACTACAAAATCCATTCAAGTTTTACTAGTTGCAACTAAAATCACAACCAACATTCAAGATACAAGTAATACAATACCAAAAGTTTACTCTTGAAGCTCTCTAACTATCATTTCATGTATTAGAAGCAATAAAACGATTAGAAATGCAAAAACTCCAAAATTTGCAGGTTACTATTTACAAATACTATTCATCATCTTCCACATTTCATCTTTTGCAATAAATCCATAAACAAGCTCATAAACTACACAAATATAGTCTCTACCACATGTAAACACAATATTATACAAGATTGGAGCTTTACATGGGCCGAAATTAACAAATCAATAAAAATCAAAACATAGACATAAGCTCGAAAATGCAATTTTAAGCTAACTCCCTCACCAAAAACGTGCAAGGAGGCTAGGAGAAGGCTTGTGAGAGCTCAAAACTACTTGGAGATGTCTTGGCTAGGCTTAGATTGCAAATTTGCTTGAAGAATTTTCCTCATTTCCTTTCCTGATGCTTTGATGGGTTTGGGTTTTGGGGTTCTTTTTTTTTTTTTTTTTTTGTTAGCTATTAAGTTATATTTAGTTAGCATAAGTTATATACAATATAAGTGTAGGCAAATAAGTCCTCAAAAGTTGCAAGACAGATCAATTATTAGCTTAAAACTCAAACAAATGCTAGCTAGTTATAAATTAAATGTTGCCTACTATTTCACTATTCATACGATACTAGAAATCATTTTCTAAACGTGCTCTCCAAAGAAGTAATGCACAAAATCTCACTTTTCTCTTTCATTTTATATGCCATATGACCTAGGAAAAATATAAATTCGAGCAAATTAAACAGTGATTTTTCTTATGAATAGTACCCAACAAGAAATACATATTAAAACCAAAATAAAACACATTAAAATGCGCAAAGAAATATGCAACAATTATTTATGAATATAATACAAATTTCTCGGGTGTCACAACATGTGTAGGTCCTACCAATCTGAGCTGAGAGCGAGTTTTTAGGGTTAGTTCATCCTCGCAGGATCAATAAAGGATAAGAATATTAAAAAGGTTAACGATTTGTTTATGTATTTATCATTCTCTTTGTTTATAATATTTATCATTCTTTTTTTTTTCTTATAGTATTATAACTAACTTTAGTCTTCTATACTTTTTTTTGTTCTTGATATATATAGGCAGCCGAGAAATTAAGTCATGCAACTATTATGGTTACTTATGCTCATAGATGGCTATAAAATAACAAAGAATTCAAAATTCAAAATTCCTTTCACCTTTAAAGAAATTTGAAATGATTCTGAACTCCTTAGTAGCAATTTGCATCTTTTGGATTGTTAAGGTGAATTAGTGTTTTCTCATGATGTCTAACTATATAGTTGATGCAAATTTAGTAAAATATTGAGTTTTTTCAATTTGGGTATTTTGTAGTTTTGATACTAGGTATATTTGTTGGGTGTGTAATTTACATATTATTTCAACATCCTTTTTACTTAGTATTCGTTAATCCTCGAGTAAGTTAGGAGCAATTTGATGGGTTTTGTGTTTGTTTTGTGACATAGGTGATTTCTATGAGAAAGTCAGAGTTTCGAAGCAAAATTGAAGAAAAATTGCAAAGGGGCTAACGTGCATTGAACCTGAAAAGTAGTTGGTGAGAAATTAATAGCAGCGTTGTCATAGCGCAGCTACGCATGAAATTAAAAGGTTATTTTTGTAAAAAAGCAAGAAGAGAAGAAAACCCTAGGGGAATAAAAGGAGAAAACGTGAGAAGCAAAGGGGCTTCTGGCTACTGGTTCTTGGGAGCCGTTTTTTGCAGAAAGCACGTGTCAGAGAAGGAAAAAACGCAAGAAGATTGCGAGTTGAAGTCGGAGAACGATTCAGAGACAAATTTTACCAAGATTCTTCTCCAAATCCTAGTTTTCTCTCTCTTATCATGAATTACATTAAACTGGGAATTTTGTTTACATTCATTATGATGTTCTAGATTATTTTTATAGGGCTACGATGTAGCCAGATTAATTGATTGATGAATTATTCTATTTATATGAATACTTGAAGCTTTTGGTTTTAATTGATTGATAAATTATTCTATTTATGCGTTGAGTATTTCATGCTGAGTTTAATGCTTGTGATTGCCTGATCAACAATTGCATGATTCATGATTTCGTTTGAGATTGAGAAGTAATAACTAAATTAGACCACGTGTGAAATACCATTAAATCGTCATAAGTTAGAGATAGTTATGAGATCTGGTGCAGCGCATGAATTTCTAAGGCTCAAGAGTTCCCTAAGTTCATAGTTATCACAGAGATGTAGATAGCTTGCTTAGCGGAATATGTTATTGATGCTTGAGAAAGATTAATAACTACATTAGCGAAATTGTTGTCAATGTAAGGAATAGGCGTCGATTGAATTAAATCAATAATTTCAAATAGGATTAATCTTGGTAAAATCGGAATCCCTAGAGCCTTTTAATTATTGAATTGCCATCTTTTGTTAATTTCGTAATTGTGTTAGTTGCTATTTTGTTAAGTTCTATGATTTCTTTGATCGTTAGTCGCAAACTCTCAATTCGTGATTGTCCAAATAAAGTTAAAGCTATACCAATTTTGGTACTTAATAATCACAATCCTCATGGGAACGATCTTTACTTACTACTTTATTACTTGTTGCGATACGTGCACTTGCGTTAGATTTTACACAACAATATTTATAATCAATTCTTATACGAAGTCAGACCAAATATCATAGTTTAGAGAAAAAAGAAAAAAAAACTTAGAAATGAAACAATCCTTATAATGTTGTTATACATTTAATTTGTCATCTAGTGATGGTGCTACTATCATGTATCATTGGTTCTTTAACTATTGTTGTTTTGAAGATGTATCTTTTATTTATAGAAATAAATTTAAAAAGATGTAAGATCTTTCTACTTGAAAAGCCTTCGATTCTTCTCTCGAGAAGGAAAGTGGATATCAGATTCTACTATCAAGGATAATTCATGTACAAAGGTACATACAATTCTTGCATTAATGCAAGAATACTTTACTCCCTTTATGTATTATTTGTAACACATTACCCATCACCACCAATTGCCACATATGCCGCCACCATTGTTTAAATTCTCAAAATTCGAGTAAAAATCTCTTCTTTTTTGCTTCTTTTTGTTGGATAATTCACAACATACCATTATATGATAATGTTGATTTGTTCAAATTGGTTGATGATAAAGATTGGCCATTGTAGAATTCCTCAAGAAGCAAAGCCTTTCTTCTTCAAGGAGATCAAAAGAGTGGTATTTTTAGTCATTTAATATATTCTTTTGTTGACCAAAATATCAAAGGGAGTAAAGGGTTACAAGTAATACACAAGGGAGTCAAGTATTATTCTCTTGAGTATTAAGGGGGTTTATTGAAGGGATATCTATCTAATCTGATAATCGATTAGCGTAAAGATGCAGCACCGACGTAACCAGGGAAAAGTATACATAAAAGTCAATTGTAATTAACCCAAGTACAAATTGTTAAGTCAGTCCTAAATTATCTTTCTGACTTGTAGACTTTGTTGTATCTTATCGTTATCTTGCAAGCAATAGTTATCATTAGCTTTAACACCACTTAGAGATAAACTCTCTTAGAACTTTTGATAGCTAAAAATTTGTAAATGTCGTGTAAATCCGCAACTGTAACTTGTTGTACTGCTAGCTATAAATTAATGAGCAAAAAGGCAGAAGAAATTATCAGCCAATATTTTCTCACATGGTATCAGTAGTCTAGGTTCTTCTTTTCAAGAATTATTCTTTTTGTGCCAACCTTTCTTTTCCTTCCTCATGGCCTCATCATCATCTGCAGATGTCACTAACACAACCACAACCACTGTTTTCTCTCTACCCAAACTTGATCGTATCCATCAGGATATTTCACTGAAATTAAGTAGTGATAATTTTCTGTTATGGAAAACTCAGGTATATCCAGCCCTACGTTGTCATGGACTTCTCGGCTTTATTGATGGCAGTTTTGTAATACCCGAGATTTTTTTTTGGAGCAATTAAAAATAATAATAATAATAATATGTAAATGATAATATGAAGAGATTTATTTAATAGGTATTAATCTTAGAATTATAGAGTTTTGGAGTTCAGCTATTCATATCCTACATATTATGGATCATAATTGGGAGTTAGTGAGTTAGAGGTTATGAATTCTTTTTATTGAACTAGACCAATATCATCTCATAAAGGGAAAATGAAAAGGTTATTTATTTGCATAAGAATGTAAGATAGGAAAAGGTTTAGAAGTGCTTAAGGCAGTGTTTGAGGCTAAGTGCGTTTAAGTGGTGGTTAGTCATTCCATTCTTTGAATTCTAGTGCAAGTTTTCGTGTGTCGCGCTTAATGATGTTTATTTTATTTTGAATAAATATGTTTATAGTATCTTTGTTCAAAGTGAAGCCTTTATTCATGAAAATCTTAATTATATTATCTAAATCATGATTCTGAAATTATGTTTTATTTAGAAAATAATTTATGAAAATTTGATTTGCTAAATGATGTTGGCATAACACATATGAATTTCGATAAGTCTTCGACCTTAGAAAAATTTGTTTATGGAAATTATATATGTAATTTTTTATGCACAAGTCGACTATGATTGATCTTCGATATATGTACCTTTAAAGGGATAATCTTTGTGACTTTGGATACGCTATGAGACGCATTATTCGAAACTAGTTTCGATCTTTGTCTTTGTGGATCTTCGTATGGCTACATGAATTTGTAGCACTTTGTATGGCTCTTTGTGTTCATGGTCTCTTGTTAACTTGTGCATTTTATCTTAGTATGTATGTTTCGATAATCTATTTATGACTTAGTATATATTGATATTTTTATGAAGGAAATATTTGTCAAAATACTTTTGGGTCATGCCAGCATGCTAGAAAAGTTGTGGAGTACTTATTGGGCTGTGTAGTTCACTCTTTGTTATTATTTCAGATGCAACGAATACGAATTTGTGAGATCAAACGAGAACGTTAGAGCCTGAAGTTTGCGACTTAAGCTTTGTCTTCATCTATGTACTAGACTAAGAATATGAATTTACCTTTGTTTAGAAATGATACTCAGTTAATACAGTTATTGGATATAACTAAATTTGAAGTATTTGTAATATACAGTTCCGGGCTCGTGGTAATATAGAAAAGTAAGTTTGAGCCTTGCACTAAGAGTGCGACGATTGTCATGTGCCTTATTTGTGGATTTTATTTTGGTTTCGGGGCGTGACAACTTTGCTCAAGCCAACTACTCCTCCTGATCAAGTAACTTAATAGGTGCGCTTGAACCAAATGGTCATTGGTTGGTTGTTAGTCTCTCTTTCGGATGCTGTCCTTTCTCAAATAGTTGAAAAATCCACTGTGTGAGACCCCGTACCGAGCCAGTATAGACCCATATGCATTTTATAGCATTTCATGTATTTTTGCATTATTTAACATGCATTTATATTGATTAATATGCATTTACATCGTTTTATGTGCACATGCCTCGTTTAACGTGCATTTAAATTCAATTATGTGTCTTTGAGTAATTTAGGTAACATATATAATAATTAAATCATTTTATGTGTTTTTATATCAATTTATGTGCATTCATCTTGAAATACGTGCATTTGTATCGTTTTACGTACATTTATATTTAAATACATGCATTTAAGTGTTTTAGATATTGTAAAGATTAATTAAAACATTATCAAGTCAAGATTAGTAACTAAGTTAGTTAAAACATAACTAAATGGCAAGCTAAAAGATAAGCTATTAGTTGGAGGACACTCTTGTCTTTTGGCCAACTAGATATTTTCTACCTAACATAAAACACACACAACACACTTTACAAACACACAAAAATACTACAACACACACACACACATCAGACCACACACACCACACATAATCAGGAAAGAAAGAAGAAAGAGAAAGAAGAAAAGGAAGAAGAAGGAGGAGAAAGAAGAAGATCAAGCAGCCACTTAGCATTTTCAAGCCATTTCTTGCTCCTACAAGCTTTGTTAACATTTTTCTAGCTTTCAACTTCAAGATCTAAGGTGAGGGAATTTTTCTAAATGTTTTGCGAAGTCATATAACGTGTGAGTTATGGATTCTACATGTATATTGAGTTTGATTTTGAGTATGAATATGCTTAATGAAGAAGTTGAGATTGTTGTGAGTATTGATTGTGTTGAATGGGTTGTCAAGTTAGGGTTATGCTTTTATTTGTGATTGATGATCTTGAAGAGTTAATGAACTTGAGTTGGAGTTGATTGAGGTTGAATTAATGTGTTAGAGGGTTAAGTTTTGCTTGCAATGGATGAAATTGGGAGTTAGGAACATTAGGGCTTAGATGATGTTTTGGATGTTCTATGAATTATTGGTTAATTTGTGGATGATGTTATAGCATGATAAGTGTGATTTTGAGGTTGTAAAATAGTAGAGTTTGTGTTTGGGTGAAATGACTAAGGTTTGGAGCTAAGAAGCTTAGTAAAAGAAGCAAGAAAATACAATTTCGTACATTTTGCTGTCGCTACCGGTTGACCAGAGTCAGACCCGGTCGACCGGATCAGTAGACTTAAGTCACTGCAGGGCGAGTGAAGTCGAATCCGGTCGACCGGATCAGTTGACCGGATTATTTTTTAGCTCTGCGCAACATTTTTCAGACGACCATATCTTGGTCAATTTAACTCCAAATTGAGTTTCGTTTGATCCTAGAACTATCTACATTCGATAAGATTCGATTCTAGACCAAAAATAGAGTAATTCGTGTTTGGAAATGTAGGGAAATTAACCATTTAAGTTAGGTTAATGTAGAAGTCCTCTTAAGTCTTGTCCGTTTTTGCGTTTTCTTGTCATTTTAAGGTATCCTTACACCCTCCTTTGGTATATGGCTATGTTGAGTTCTTCTACATGGTATTAATATGGTCAAACATGATGAGTATTGGTTTCATGATTATCTAAATGATGCACATATCACTATATGTTTGTATGAGGACCTTACATGGTTAAACACTTGTGTGATAAAGCAACTTTCCTTGTTGTCCTCCACTTTGTGTCTTATGAATTCTAAATGTAAGGTGTTCACATGTTTACTTGTTTGACCATATGATAAGTATGTTGGGTTAAGTTTGGTTATATATATGCTCGAATGTTGGAGGTAACTTTCCTCGTTAACCTTCACTTGCATGTTTATATGTTATATGAACTCTATTTGAATCATGATTACACTATTATGTTTTTTATTACTGTTACTAACCGGTGGCAACCTACTTTGTTTCTTCCGAGCCTCTTTCCTATTTTGAATTCCACTCTCACTTGGGGTGTTACCTTGGAAAGACGGAAGGTATATAATTGACACAATTAAGCAATCTAATAAACCCCATGGTAGAAGTTTTGATTCTACCCTGCGACATTGGACCGTCAGGTATAGGTCTCGGCTACCATGACTTTGCGTAGATCATGCAATCTAATAAACCCCATGGTAGAAGTTCCAATTCTCCCCTGCGGCATTGGACCGTCAGGTATAGGTCTCGGCTACCGTGAAAAATTTGTGGTGTATATCCGGATTTCACCCTCATGTTTGGCATTTAGGGAATTATGATATTGATAAAGCTTCGAGATTGGCTATTTCCATCAAAGTTCGAGAAACTGTATCCTTTCATTAAGCATGAAACCAATCTCGTTTGGTCTTGTATGGTTCTCATTCCAGAGCTCAAATTCAACAACTCAAAACCGAACTCCTGTCTCTCCATAAAGGATCACGCACGGTTCATGCTTATATTTAGCAGGCCAAATCTCTTTCCTTGGCACTTGTTAGTGCCAGGAAACAAGTTGAAGATGACGACTTGATTTTATGGACTTTGCGAGGTCTCGGAGCCAAATATGATCCAATTGTTGTTGCTATCAACTCCAGGCCTATCTCTCCTACTTTTTCTGAAGTTAGGGGCTTGCTTCTTGATTATGAACTTCGCCTACAATCTTCAACTGCCGACAAATCATTTTCCTTTCTTTTTGCCGCTACACGTTCCTTTAGCTCCGTCAATCACAACAATTTTTCTGACTTAACTCAGTCTCCACTACCTCAACAATCAAGCCATGGTAGTCGTGGCTCCAACTGTAGTAAACGAGGTCGTGGAGGTCGAGGTTTTGGACGTGGTTGAGGATGAAATAATTCTTCATCTCCAGTTATATGTTACACATCACAAGGCAAATACCTGTTGGGATCCTGATGATGTCGTTGTCTCCTTTGCCAAAGCTTTTAGTGCTATGAACATAACTAATCCAAAAGATCCAAATTGGTATTTGGATACTAGCGCCACTAATCACATGACTCCGGATGATGCTTCACTCTCTGGTAAGACAACTTATACTGGTTTGAACACTGTTATGATTGGAAATGGTGCTGGTTTGCCTATTTCTCATTCAGGTCATGCCTCGCTCTCTCTCTCTAATGGCTTAACTATGAACTGTTCCTTTTTTAAATGTTCCATCTCTTGCCAAACGTCTCATATCTGTTGCTTAGTTTGCTTGTGACCATAATTGTGTTTTTATTTTTAATGCTTCTGGTTATTGCATTAAGGATGTGAAGACAGGAAAACTACTCCATCATAGGACACTCACTAATGGCCTTTACAACTTACAGCAACCTCTCAAGCAGCTTTTTTCATTAAGAAAGCAAGCTCAAGACTTTGGCATGCTCGTCTAGGGCATCCATATCAGATCTTGAACCGACTTCATCATTTTCATCTCAGTCATTTGATAATAATATTTGTAGTAGTTGTCAACTTGGAAAGACTCACAAACTACCATTTGAAAATAAGACTCAGCGCTCTTCAGCCCTTTTACATATTGTGCATTGTGATGTTTGGGGACCCTCTCTAATAACTTCTATGGAAGGGTTTCGCTATTTTTTAATATTATTGGATAATTTTAGCAGATATTCTTGGTTTTATCCTCTTGCTCTTAAATCAGATGTGGCGCAAAATTTTCCTATATTTATTCGAATGGTTGAAAATTTATGCAACTCCAAAATCAAATATATTTAATCTGATAGTGGGGGCGAATTTGTTAATCACAACATTAAAGAAATATTTTGGGAACATAGAGTTATCCATCGCCTAAGTTGTCCGCATACTCCTAAACAAAATGGGATTACGGAAAGTAAACATCGTCATATGGTCGAAACTGGTCTCACACTTTTAGCACATAGTCATTTACCGTCTGAGTTCTGGGTTCATGCTTTCTCAATGACTGTTTATCTCATTAATCGGTTACCATCTAAACAGCTCAATTTCAAGACTCCATATGAACTGATTTATGGGAATTTTTCACAATATTCTACACTATGGGTATTCGTTCAATCTGTTATCCATGCTTAACACCATATGGACGACACAAGCTAGCTTTCAAAAGTTGTCAGTGTATATTCTTGGGGTACAATATGGATCACAAAGGGTACAAGTGTTATAATCCTTCAAATGGTAAATTTATTATTTCACGTCATGTTTGTTTTGACGAAACAAATTTTCTTCCTTCTGTTGCAGATGGCACTATCTTTTCATTAGTGGCCTCAACATCTCACTTCAACGTTATCCCATTTCCCTCGAGTAACATCTCATCATAGCTGCCTACCATGCCAGCCTTTACATTAATACGTGACCCACTTGTACCTTCTACTGTTGTGCATCCCTTACCCTTAGACACTCAACACCATGCATCACCTCAAAATACATCTCAGCCACTCACACAAAACCCCACATGTGCTGATCTAACGTCCCTACCATGCCTACTCACTAGTCCTCCTTCATCGTTAATGCCATGTGCCTTTAACATTCTTTTTTCAGACACAATGAGTATTGTGCCCCAACTACAATCTAATCCCTCAACTCCAAATCTCATAACGGCTCCTACACTGTCTCATTTTCTTGACAATAACTCATGGCAAGTCAACAAGCCAGCTATGCCTCACGATACAGACCAAGGTTCCATTAGCGCCTCTTAGTCATCCTCTTCTCTTGTGTTCGCCTTTCGTCATCGTTTCTCACCCCATAAATCCAACATCGACATTATCACTTCCCCTCTTTTCGACAATGCTATACAATCTTTCCCACCTGCAGCTCGCTCAATTCTTCCATCTACTGTACCATCTCGCCAACACCCAATGATAACTTGTATAATGGATGGTACTTGAAAATCGAAAGTACTTATATCTACTCGTTACCCTCTCCCACATTGTCTGCTCACTATCTCCACGGCCCTACCATTTGAACCTTCTTGTTATACTCAAGCTTCTAAAGACCCGAATTGGCGTACAACAATGACTGAAAAATTCAATTCCCTCCTGAAAAATAATACTTGGTCACTGATACCTCATTCTTCACACATGAACGTGGTTGGCTGCAAATGGGTGTATCGAATAAAGCAAAATTTTGATGGCTCATTAGAACATTATAAAGTGCGCTTGGTAGCCAAAGGATATCATCAACAACCAATGCGTGATTTTGGTGACATTTTCAGTCCAGTGGTCCATCCTGTCACAATTCGCCTTGTTCTGGTTCTGGCTCTATCAAACAATTGGCCTTTATGTCAACTTGAAGTAAAGAATGTCTTTCTACATGGGGATCTTAATGAGACTATATACATGGCTCAACCGCAAGGCTTTGTGGATCCTGTATATCCTGATTATGTTTGTAAGTTGCACAAGTCGCTTTATGGGTTGAAACAAGCTCCAAGAGCCTAGTATCATAAATTTAGCAATTTTCTATTGTCTTCTGGTTTTATACACTCACACCATGATGCCTCTTTATTTGTTCCATATTCAAAGGACCACGTTCTGATTTTATTAATTTACGTTGATGATATCATCATTACTTGGAGCTCTTTTACGGTTATCACGAACTTTATTCATGTTCTCTCCCAGACATTTGATATGAAAGACCTGGGTTGTCTCCATTATTTTCTTGGCTTGGAGGTTCATTTCTCTGCTAGTGGCATCACTCTAACCCAAATAAAATATTCAGTTCAGCTACTCTCTCAATTTGGTCTTGATGGTGCAAAACATGTCTCTACTCCAATGACTGGTACTCGTTTATATCCAGATGAAATGGGATTTATTACAGGATCCTACTGATTTTAGAAAGCTTGTTGGTGTTTTACAATATTTGACGATGACTCGGCCGGATATCTCTTATGTCGTTAATTCTATATGTCAATTCATGCAGTCGCCATACACATCTCATTTAGTGGCAGCCAAACGGGTGTTACGATATATTAAAAGCACTATCCAACATGGTTTGCACCTCATACCAGTTCCCTCTTTCAATCTCATGGGCTATAGCGATGCTGATTGGGCACGATACCCAACAACTAGGTGTTCTACAACTGGGTTTGTTGTTTGTATTGGTTCCAATTTGATATGTTGGAGTTCCAAGAAACAATCTACTGTTTCAAAGTCAAGTACCGAAGCTGAATATCGGGCACTCGCCTCACTTACCTCTGAGGTTCTATGGATAATGGAAATTATGAAATTTCTTGGTATATCATCTCTGGGCCTTCCACTCCTCATTTGTGATAACATCAGTTCAATTTATCTTGCAACGAATCCTGTTATACAACATCAGAGTAAGCATATCGAAATTGATGTCCATTTTGTGCGAGAAAAGGTTAATAATGGCTCTGTCCAATTGCAGTATGTTGGCACCAACGACCAACTAACGAATATTTTACAAAGCCACTTTTCAGGCCTCGATTCGAGCTTTACGAGTCAAGCTTCATGTCGTTACCCCTCATTCCGCTTGCAGACAGTAGTTATCATTAGCTTTAACACCACTTAGAGATAAACTCTCTTAGAACTTCTAATAGCTAAGAATTTGTAAATGCCGTGTAAATCCGCAACTGTAACTTGTTGTACTGCTGACTATAAATTAATGAGCAAAAAGGCAGAAGAAATTATCAGCCAATATTTTCTCACACAAATTAAGTAGTCAATTTCATGATAAAAATTTCTAAGTGCAACTTGAAATAAATGGAATGTGGACTATAGAAAAGGCAAAGCTTTTCTAACAAAAAAAATGGAAGGTTAAGTGAGTGAGCATATAGAAATTGAATTATCTTGGTACAATGGTGTTCATGACACCACTGACAAGGCCACTGCCAGAGACATTGGACGAACTGTAAGGATTTCTCATTGACGCGGACGAAGATGGTGGTGTGACAACCTTCTGAAGGTCAGTGATCAAGGACTCTGCCATTCTGGTGTCCGACTCTGGCATCATAAGCCATATGCTCTCGAGTTCTCGAACAACTTCTGCCATTGAAGGTCGGGCGTCTGTTTCATCTTGGCAACACCTGAGACCAAGAGTTATGAACTTCTCTACGCATTTAGAAAGGTAAGATCCCATTCGTTCATCAATGCTTGAGAATATCATTCCAGAACGATAAGCGATGTTGACCTGGAGTAAATTGACAAAAATTATGTACAATAGCACAAAAAAGGGGACAGATTAGATAGAATACGTGAGATTGCAGCGTACAATAACATCAAAAGACATAAGATTGTTAAGCATACACCTTAAACCATGAGTGAGCAATGAGATAATACCTCTTTGACAATGTTTTTGTCGCGTGAAATTGGTTGCATTCCAGTCAATAGCTCCAAAAATACGACGCCAAGACTATAAACATCACTTTTGTCCGTCAGCTTATGAGTTAAGAAATATTCTGGATCGAGGTAACCCTGAAAAATGTGCATTCGGGTGTCAACATGTTCAACGCAAAAAATGGATTGAATTAATTCATCTACATTCAGTAACTGTTTGATCAACTTCTGGTTCTAACTTTTTCTCTTTTTCCTTTTTTTTTTCTTCCTCTTCTAGATTTTCTTTACTACATCCCTGTATCTCTAATGGAACCAAAATATACATAACCTTGCAATTTTTCATAAGTGAATAATACTTACAGGAGTGCCTTTAACTACTGTGGATACATGCCCGGGTAAAGTTCATTCAGCTTCAATGACTGGAGCAAGTCTTGAAAGACCAAAATCAGCAACTTTGGCGTTATATTTCGAGTCCAGTAATATATTGCTGGCCTTAATATCGCGATGGAATATTGGAGGATCAGCTTCAGTATGCAAGTACAGGATGCCTTCGACTGAACCTAATGCGACTCGCAACCTTAAAGCAAAAGTTAAAGATTCTTTATACTTGCCTGCAATATTGAAAAAATTGTGACATGTTAAAGTATCAGAAGATCCAAACGTCCCTATGATTTTTTAAAGTGACTTGTTTTTGTATCTCCTCCATGGAATAAATAGTATTGCCCCCTCATTCGCCTCAACCCCACCAACACACAACCACATACCCACGAAGACAAATACTTCATGATGAAAATTTAAGAAAACACATATTTCTTATGCCCATCGGGTATCTGTGAGGGCATTCATTAACCATTATCCATAATTAAGTACATGCTAATCGGCCGGTGAATATCCGCATAGGATGTCCATAATAGAGAATATAAAATAACTAAAAGATGATGGTTATGGAATGTACCAAAGAGGTGATCCCTTAAAGTACCATTAGGCATAAATTCATAGATCAGCATCTGCAGAGATAGCAAAAAGGGTGAGAAGATTTTAACCTCTAATGAAATTGAAGAACATATTGTTGTATGAAGAAAATGACACATTGAATATTGCCTTTTGAGCATGGTAAAATCCAAGTCATCTGTGATCCTATTTGATATTGAGTTCAGATTGCTAATCGGTTAAATTTTATCAACATGTTATGGGTCAAGCAATAGTTGAAAGCAATACCACATGTAAGTATAGTAATCAAACCATGAAAGAAGAATCATTTTTCGAATTGTGAATCATAATGATCCATTCACATTTAAAAAATAAACTTTAGAATAGTGTTCTTGTATGAACTTTAAAAATAGAATGATAGAAAGGCTATCACCAAGAAAAAGTCATGAACTACAACAACTACCCCTTCTTTCCGTCACCTCCATCTTCACCACTGATACCGACAGACAGGGGTATGATTTTGATTGTGATGGTAGCCTAAATTTGATTCAGAAAGGTAGGCTTTTGTTATGATGGTCAGGTGAGCTTTCTTATAGTTTAACAAATTTTTTAAAGAAAAATATCAGAAAACCAAGGTGACCCGACACACATGCTGCAAATAAGTGAACCGCACTGAATCACTAAATTGTATACTGAACAGAAAAATTCAATACAATTCAGTTCGATTCATGTGCATTTTCAATTCACATACTGATTTGAATTGTTTCATTCTTAAATAGAACCGAATTGTATTGATCGCGAATTATATAATTTTGATAATTATGCATGTAATTTATGTTTCTGTCTCCATCATACTTATGCTCATAATGTGATCTCACACAAATGTTAAAATGAGTACACGAAACTAGCTACGAGTAGGTAATTTGAATATACAGAGCAGCAAAGTACCTGTTCAACTTCTTCATCACAGTATCCAATCAAAGACACCAGGTTGCGATGATGTAACCTTGACAGCAGTTCTATTTCTATAAGAAATTCCTTTTCACCCTGCAGTGATCCTACCTGAGCACGCTTTATAGCAACGACTAGTCCATCTGCCAAAACACCTTTATATACTTTTCCATACCCGCCTTGTCCGACCTTACTAGAAGTATGGAAATTCTTCGTCGCTAGGGCCATTTCTTCATAAGTGAATTCTTTAACATTATCAATTTTGATGGACATCTTTGATGCTGCAATATATTGCAAATCAAAAGTTACTATCACCATGAGTCAATATAAAATGCAATAGTAAATTTATTGTCCACATTGTGATACTACGACATTGTATACTACGTCTCACTGTTTCGAAAAAAATAATGTGCTACCTATGTGACACAAGAATCCGCAAGATAATGGCAACAGGGCATTGTAGGTTCAGTGGCTTATATCATCATAATCATATCAAAATTCAGAACTAATTTTTTTATTATTTACAAGTACAACTTATTTCAATTCTGTAAAACAATACAAGTAATGCTGCATTGCTACGTCAAACACCACAGAAGCTTAAATGTCAAGTAAATATATTTTGCATCTACTTTTTCTTTTCTCTTTTATTTTTTCATGATATACCTTTTGTCGCAGAAACTACAATATCAATACACTTCAGATATCATCGTTAATTTGATTTAGAAATCATGACAGGAATTAAGTATATAATAACCTAAAAATACCCATACATCTGAGACCT
This sequence comes from Ehretia macrophylla, assembly GCA_037974665.1. Lineage (NCBI taxonomy): Eukaryota > Viridiplantae > Streptophyta > Magnoliopsida > Boraginales > Ehretiaceae > Ehretia > Ehretia macrophylla. The sequence goes on along the minus strand of CM075782.1, from coordinate 36,495,960 downwards.
TGATATACTTACATTGGCGTCTTCTTGAAACTGCATGGTATTTCCTCACATAGAATCTAACGATAAGAAGCGAGACAAATACAGAAAGTGTAACTGAAGCTACAATTGCCCCTAGTACAATGCCGGCTATAGCACCCTTGCTTAAACCAGAAGATGGATGGGGGAAACTTACTGCAACGAAAGGAAGAATTATTACACACCTTAAAAGGAAAGCTTACATCCATCGATATAACTTGAACAGTATTTGCCATTCACTAACATGTACAAAAGCACTTAAATTGAGGACAACCAGGATTAAATCCAAAAAATGGCATTTGCTACAAACCAAAATCCACCCCCAAAAGCAACAGAAGACCTTCCAGAAAATCGGACACTGACAACAGCTCATATATAAACAGATTTTCACACAAACAAGCAGTTATAGAAGAGTCAGGTGATTTAAAAATTTCATTAGATTTTACCAATTTGAGGTTATATCATTCTAGAAACATCATAGTTAAACCAGTTAGTGTCCATTTCTGGCATATAACCCATGTCATTACCAGGGAAACCGTCACTATTACACATATGCAAAGAAAATTGGACTACCCATACTTCTTAAAGGACAGTGTAATATGTTTTTTTTATTCGTAACAAGCCAATCTACAGATCCCATTAAAGTTGGCTCTAGTCTTTCTCGTCTACATGATAGAGAATATTAAATTCTAGAACAAGGTTCTCCTCCACCTTCTACAACAAAATAATGCAATTTAGAGAGTATGGTTATAAAAGATATGGACTCTTCCACCAGCAAAAAGGAGGCGATCATCTTGCTATGGACTATTATTCAAAAAACCAAAGCAGAACATGTGGAGTGAGATGAGATAAGAGACAAACCATCCTCATAAGGTCCTCTATGGGTAAAATTGAGAAGTTCATGAGGTCCATAAAATTCATTATGAGGAATTTTCCATCCTGTGAACATGCTTCGAATTCTAGAAACCTCACTCACGTTGAACTTATTGCTGCTGTTATCGACGTATACTGAAAAAAGCTTCAAGTACATCCCCAATCGAGGGCCCTCTTTCCGGGCAGATAAATTAATGTCAAGCTGATAGGGATTGAGTTTGAGACCACTGGTTAGATAGTTCTCAAAATCAGATCTGTATGGCACAAAGTTTGAGAACCCCGGACTCTTCAAACGAAACCCGATAAGCAAAGGTGCAGCACAAAAGCAAGTTACAGTAGATGATGGGGCTGGGGCATATTCATAAGGAGGTCGGCATTTTTGAGGTTGACAACTGTTGAAGTTTCCTGGCGTTGAGAGATTAATAAGAGAGCTGAAACCGAATTGGTATTGATTGACATCTTGATCCGCAGATCCACAAAACTGAATTAGGGTGACGTTGGAGCATATAGGGTTTCCTTGAAGCCTGAAAATGTTCGGAAAAAGATCAAATATCATATTAAAATTTCATAAATACTTGCATGAAATTCAGCTTATAGGTAGATGATTTGCAAATTGGCAACCTAACAGAGACATTTGTCGGGAGGAAAGGATTGCCAGAAATGTTTGATAAATTGTTGTTCTGAAAATCCCTGCATTATCAAGAAGCACTAGTGATTTAGTAAGAAAACATATTAAACATGAGGTTATCAAATTCCTGTAGAAACATGAATAGCCATAGAGAAAGAAAAAGAGAGAGTATTGCAGAGACAACAACATTGAAATCTTATTTTGATCCTAAAGGACCATCAGATGCTTGGGAGTTGAGATAAATACAACATTCATGGAGGGCGGGAGCTGGAGAGGGAGAAACAGAGAATTGGATCCAGTTCCTGACCCCAAGCTAGGGAGAGGCACTGGTGGAAGGTTTATTATGACACACTAACTTTTTACTTTTTAGGTCTTACATGATAAGTGTCTCGATTCTGTTAAGCGTCCTATTTTGCCAAATGATGTATGGAACAGAACCACTCAATGAATTGTTCGCAAGTGACCTGCAAGTGAAACAAAACATGATTAAGATTATATGTTTGCTCAAGTATTTCAGGAAAGGAAAAGATAACATGGCTAAACCGATTCAATGCAGATTGGGCATTAAATCTTGTACTAACAATAGAAAACATATGCATAACATGTGCACATTACATCTCCAGGATAGAAAATCAATGCAGATAGGGTTGAGGAATGCTCACAATTTCTGCAGATGGGGAAGACTTGAGAAGTTGGCTGGAATACTTCCAGTAAGGTTGTTGAATGATAGATCACTGCAGAGTCAAAAATAAATAACATTACGATTAAAAGAGTAGTATGAAGATGAAATTTCCAAGACTGGATTTTTTTCTTATATACAGATAATCAGAATGTAAATTAGATTAAGCATCAACAAAGTCGAAGATCAATTCCTCACATAGTTGTGATATTGTCGGACAGCTTATCTGGCGGAATGGATCCATTAAGCTGGTTGAAGCTTAGGTCTCTGCATTATTGTGCTATCGGTTAGAATATGAAGTTCCTGTAACAACATGTACTGACAGAACAATATGTGACTAGCAAATTGTCTTCCAGCAATGGCATGCTAATCCATATTCAGTGTCAATCAGCGATTTGGGGAGGACTTACTATAACATTAAATGATTCTACATAGATGGGTCAATAGATGATTAATGCCATAATCAACAATCATATTATCATATGCATATAGACATACAGATAAGTGAGTTGAGGTATCTTGCTAAGGTTTGGGATTGGCCCTTGCAAGCTGCAGTTTCTGAGACTCCTGCATGAGCAATTTAACTGTTACCAATCTTAGCCTAAATAATTCCAAATATTTTTCAACTTTCTTGCACGTATTCTCATCCTTATCTTCTGATAAGAAGCTTTCAAAAATATTAAAATTCTTGGATAGCAAAATTTAGCTTAACCATCTTGGTCATCAAATGCTAGGCATTAAAAATCAAAGAGTCAATATCAAGTCTATGGATCAGATTTCAAAAGAAGAGGGAAGAACCCTTATCATGGTATTCAATTATAGCAATGAAATACAGTTCTTGAACCTTATCAAGAAAATGTGGTCGACAAGGCTGCTTGTAGCGGCCAGAAGGTATTATTTCCATTAAGAGAATATAAAATAAAAGGAAAAAAATTTCTCTTGATACATGCTTGTGATCATCCATTATAAACTCTTTACCTCCAAAAGTAATAATCATCATTCAGCCCATTCTCTGCTTCTTTGTACTCTCTCTCTCTCTCTCTCTCTCTATATATATATATACATATATATTTTAGGCATCATCTCAGACATAACCAAATGACCAGAAAAGGACTATGAAAATCTGCCTCATGTGTGGACTTTTCAGCCAATTTTGAAGCAAAGATTGAGATTGAAAATGCTTACAATTTCACCAAATGATCCATGGTTCCATACGAATCAGGTATTGTACTGCCATCAAAGTTGTTGTTATCGAGTTGACTGCAACCCAAGGAAGAGAAATAAGAGCAAAAAAAGTATCAAGACAAATAATATACGAAGTTCATGATGTTTCAGATCAAGGATGAAGAATTTTCACTTCTGCTACGAGGAAAAGTACACATAAATTGACACCATATACGTGCTTGAAAATATCCCCTTCCCTCCCTACAATCTAAGGTATATGGTACTTTTTTCCTTTTGAAATGGTAATTACTTAAGCTATAGTGCTGCATGGAAATAAATAACTTGTTGATGAATTGTTCAATTTCCTCCTGCATTTTCTCAGCAAATTCTTCTGACTTCACTTGAGCAGTCTCTTCCATAGTGCCTGTCCTTGAAACTTCCAATATACATGGATTTGTTTCCAATCTTCATCTACTTTCTCGTGACTAACAACTCTCAGGCCTGAGTGAGGAAGTCACAAGTACCTAATTTCAACGGGGCTGCAAACAAGCTTAACAATCAAAATTCAAGTTCGATGCCTTCTGGGTTTATAAAGTCCAACATGACTGAGATGGATAGCTACTTTAATTTCTTAGTTGGAAGGCAAAACTTCTCCCCTGTAAAATTGGTCAATGCCTACGGCTTGAACCGTGGAGATCTTTTTTTCTGTCAAAAGTATCAATATGATGGGTATCTTTTACTTCAGCCTTGATCAAAATTTATGATCCTATTCAAATTGCATCAATCAGAAGTTTCTCTTGCAACTCCGTAATGATACAAGGACATTTACATGGTAAGGGAACTTACATGTTAGGTGATCACAGTGGAACAGTTCCTAAATTGTAATAAAAGAACAAGCCAAGAGCGGGGAAAACTAGTGCAGATAAATATATTTCGAACCAATCCACAATGAGAAGTTTTGGTAAAGAAACAGATACTTGAAGAAGCAAAAGTAGCATACAGTATTCTTAAGTTTGGCATGTCTGCGAGCTCTGCTGGGAGATTGCCTGATAAGTTGTTAGTGTCGAGCAACCTGCAGAACGTCATGTCATGAATAAAGAGTAAATGTCTGAAGTGGTAAAGATAATAGACATCCCAACTTACAAGTGAACAAGATTTGTAAGGCTTGACAGCTCAGGTGGGATTCGCCCACTAAGTGAATTATTATTCATGTGGCTGCACAACGAAAACATAATAATTAAAAGATATTAACTAACGTCGCAATAGCAACAACACCATCAAGTCCAATTTCACGGACATTATAAGTATAAAAACTAAAATACACCAACTAAATCCAGGTCAAACATCAAGAGAGATCCTCTGATCCTGTAGGTATTGGTCCGGATATTTGGTTCTCGTCTATCCGTATCCTGTCCAAGTTAGCAAGATAACCAAGTTCTTCAGGCAGCGTACCCGTTAGTTGATTTCCATTTAGCAGCCTGGTATAAGACAAGACAGCAAAACATATCATTTTAATAGAACTCTGATCCAAAATGAGGGGAAAAAAAGGATCAATAAAAAATTATCGTAATCTCCAAATTTCTGCATGTCTGGATAATCTAGTAATCACTCATTTCATAATGGAACAACCATTTTGCAGAACCCTAAACTGTCTAGAACAAATTGCCTTGATTGAAAAAGAAGACCAGGTACAATCTTCCGTAAATAGCATCTTCCACTTACAGCAATTTTAAATGTGTCATATTGCCTATCTCTTTTGGTATAGTCCCAGTAATGTTGTTCCACATGAAATCTCTGTAAATTGAAGTCAAGAAAAAGAAAGAAATATATGTTAGTCAACAAAAAAAATTAAAGTCAAACTACAGAACAGAGAACAATTCTCTAGGATGATTTATTTTAGTAAAAGATGTATTCACATTGTTAGTTAAGAGAGCCTTGAGTTTAAATATGCTACTTACAATATAGACATATAAGAAAAGCGGCCAACTTCTGGTGATAAAGTTCCAGACAGATTCCTGTTCAATAGTTGCCTGTCAAAGAGACAAAACAAGGAGGCATTAACTGTAAACTGACGTGTTGAAGGATTAAAAATCACATAAAAAGAATTGAAATTATAGAGTTGGCTTAAATCTTTGCATGGCGTCCAATAGGATAATTGCGATCCCTCATTTTCCACAAGTGTGTATGTCAAAGACATTCTGTTGGCCTGAATAAGCTATGAAAGCAGAATCAAAGACTCTTTACATTTACTCCACAACAAGAAGTTTTCCTCGTTTCTAAGCATGCAATAATAAAGAATCTTTATATGAGTCTAGAGATCAGTATTTCAGCAGTTTCCCAAACTGTCATGGTCAAGGAGCTATCTACAGTTCTGAGGTGTAACAGTTGCTTTTTGTTTAGAGGCGTGGCTGATAACGTGGTTTTTAGTTCAGTTGCAAATATATAAAACTAGAAGATGCATGATATGCCTGCAAAATATAGCTTGCAATATGTATCCAGATTTCTGCCCGTCATGGTATGATCCACATGACATTTAGACGCTCACATTGCATAACAAGTAAATACTTCACTTTGGCTATTCTATTTCTCTCTTTAAGCATGTCCAGTATCTTGCGTTTACTTGAACAACGCCGTACAGAGGTGGCAAACATATTGAAAGCAATATATTTCCTTCTTTCATTATAAACTTGTTACTCTCACTGTAACCTATGTTGAAATTATGGAAGGAGAATCATAACTTGCATTTATTAGCATGGCACAAAGGTGCATAAATATAATTGAAACAGAAAACGAGAGTGGGGTGTAATTTCCAAACATGGTCATCATGTCCATTTTGTGGGCAAATTGTCGGTCTCTAATAAGAAATTTCCGACTCAGTGGTTCAACATATTGAGTAGAACCATGCCAAAGTGGTTATCATTTAGAATGTAGTAGTTCCTACTTGACCATAAAAATGTTGGTTTGGATCATAGGCCTGATCAAGCTATCAATAAAGCAACCTGTAAACATTTACATCATTCTGCTATTAAAGAAGTATGTCATAGCTAGTTCCTCCCATATCAAAGAAAGATTTATGCACAACAAAAACGAGAGTTCATACTCACGACAAACACTTGACATAAAATACAAAATACATTTAAGATGATGCTCCCAGATGAGATGTTCTGGTCTTTATGATACTACATTTGGGAAAATAGAACAACTTTCATATAATACACATCAAAGATACAGTGCAAAAATTAAGGGATTTGGTGAAGGGGGTGTTGGATTATATGTCCTAATTGCTAATTTTAGGACATAATAATTATATTATTTATTTAATATTGGCAGTTTAATTAAATATCATTAATATGATTAACTATTTAGATAAAAGTCCTTAGAATAATATTTATAAATTCTATCTTTAAGAGTAAGGATATGAGTGACAAAATCTATATTCATAAATATATTCTAAAATAGTCTTTGATCGTAAGATGAATTAATTGAGCGTTAATTTATCCGTATAGATCGGATTGCAGTCTACCATCCAAATAATATGGGATATTGATTTGGGCGATTAGTCTCATATCGTAAGGGTAGATGTATAAGTGCTTGTTGAGAACAAGTGACTGGACATGACCGCTAGTACAACGAATTACATGGAATGGTCAATATTAATTCGTTGTACAGTGTAATGGTGCAATTAGTCCTTAGACCTGAGACACCACGGTTATCTTGTGTCAGGAATAACGTAATTTGCTGATGTAATAAGCTAGTCCTCATCAAGGATTAGACAATGTACTTAGTGGTTACAATCTATTCCGGCATAGAAATAGGTGTGTTTAGATATGGAATCTGCCGAGGTAGAATAGTAGAAGTCGTTCCACATATTATTCATAAGTTATTGATTAAATAGATTTGGACATATGATTGAGTAATAGAGTTTAACGACCCTATCCATGACTCTGATTCAATCGGGATAATTTAGACAGAAAGAATTGATTGCATGATTGTTACTGAGGGTTCGTAGAATTTCTCTTTATCATTAATTGGGTAGTCGTGATATACTGCTAGGTATCACTCACGACTTGCGATAATTAAATTAGAAGAGTTTTAATTAAATATTAATTAGATTAATATTATTTCACTGCCAATTAATTATGAACCTGAGAGGTCACACACAAAACGAATTTGCAAATTAATTGGTTTAGAGAAAAGACTAAATTAATTTTAGGATCGTCATAATATTAATTTAATTGGGCTCGTAGTAACTTGATATTGATCTGGTTATTATGGAGCCCAAGACTGGTTAGTTTAAGTTCAGTCCACATGTGGTCCTAGGTCACATGTGTCTCCTATATATTGTACTGTTCTGACAGGTTTAACTAGCACACTAAAATTATAGTCAGAATAATATGTAGGATTTATCTAGAAAACCTAGTGGGGGTGAAATTCAATTAAGGGTGCAGATTCTGTGTGGATACTTTCGGAGGCTTCACAATTGAGGAGCTTTGGATCATTCAGATTCTGCAACAGATTCGTCATTAAAAAGGTAATCCTAAAATACTCTTATGCGTAATTAGTGTTGATTATTATGCATGATAGTAATCTACGTAAATAGCCATGAATGTGATGCATGAGTATTATTACTTTCGCTGCGTTTATTCTGATTATAAAATTTTTAAATACCATGCACGACTCCTAACAGTGGTATCAGAATCACCGTTCATGCCTTTTATGTGGTTATTCATTTATAGCTCAAGGCATAGCACAATTATGGTGTCGAGTTAATAGTTTATGAAACTATTGTGAGAAATTAATAGTTTGTGAATCTATTAATTTGTGCCCTAAGAATTTAATTAGATTAAATTTTCCCTAAAGGAAATTCTTCCTATTATTGTTTTCATAAATTGCAGAAAAGCCAAACCTTTTTGTCTTCTCCGATGACTTCACCACCCAAGGGGCAACCTAGCTGCCCCACGGGCAGTGAAGTCGATGAGGTAGAGTAGCCATGGCTGCTCCTTGTAGAGTGGCCATGGCTGTTCCTTGAAGTGCATCCATGGTTACACCATGATGCGGCCATGGCTACACACCGATGCGATGCCAGCGGCGCGAGGAGCAGTCTCACGCCACTGCTGCCGTGACGAGATGTCCTCGCGGCAGTGGCCATAGCAGCCGCGAAGAAGTGTTCTCACGGCAGCTTCATGGCTACAGCCATGAAGGCCACGAGGAGCTATCCTCGCGACCATGGCCATAGTTGTACCTTGCCAGAGAAGATGGGTAAAACGATGGGGGTGGCGACGCTGGGTAGGGAAGAAGGAAAGAAAAAAAAAAGGTTTTTGGCTAGGGTCTCTGGAACCCGACCCAGATCCATATCCGAGTCCAAATTCGGATCTGGGTCAGGATCTGGACCTAGCCCAAACCCAAGTTGTTGGGTTTGGGGTTTCACTACATTTATTTATTTTTTTTCTATTTTGGGCTAATGGGCATATATCTGATGTTGGGCTCATTTGGCTATTTAAATTCGGACTTTAAAATACTTTTTAGTGTGGACTAATTTTTTAAAGGTTTGAATTAGGCTAAATGGGCTAATAATGTTTGGGCTTGATTTGGGCTATTTTAAAGTGTTTAAAATTAGCATACTTTTCTTTTTGGTCTGTATTTGGCCAATCTCAATTCAGACTTTGGTATAAAATAGTATGGACTATTTTAATGTTTGAATTGGACTGTTGGTCTTTTGGACTTGGACTTAATTAAAATAGGTTGTACTTATTTTAATTTTTAAAGTCCAGAATGTTTAATTAGTTTTGTTTGACAAATTAATTAAAGAAGCCCAAAGGTAATTTGATACTTTATATTAATAAATAGTTTATTAATTATTAAATATAATTTGATTATATTCATAAATATGAGATATTTATAGAGTAAATTTAGTAAATAGTTTATTGAATAGAATAAATTTAATAAAGAGTTTATTAAATTGGAAAAATCTAATGTAAATAGTTTATATTAGAAAATTAATTATGTTATACTTGTAGTTAATTAATAAATTATTTATTAATTAATTACTATAAATACAATGAGATTATATTTATTTAAATATGAGATATTTAAGGATCCAAATTAATATAGGTATTTATTAATTGGATTAACCTAATATAATGAGATTATATTAGGAGACTAATTGTGCTATATTCGTGGATTACTTTTCTTTATTATTTGCTATGTATGTGGGTGATCATGGACTAGTCTTGTGTGAATGAATGGATGAATGTAATTATTTAATTTATTTATCCATTTTGAATTTTTTGTAATATTTTAAAATGGGACTTGCATTCCTCTTATCCCCGTTTTAAATATGTAAAACCCCATTCTCATTTATGTATCCCCACTAGATTATGAATCTATATACATAAATGTAATGGAAGATTAAGATGAAGACATCAAGAGTTGGGAGCCCAGTTCGCGAAAGGAGTTTTGTGAAGCCGAGGAGGAGCAGCCCATGAATCTATCTTGTGGGCCCTTTATTTGATTTAGGTATTCAACCCAGTGGCTCGGGTTGATAGTGCTCCTAGTCCATGATCATCCCATTTTATTTTATGCATTTATTTATTTATTTATACGATAAATATATGATGAATGCATGTATGTTTCTATTTTATTTATGCGATAAATTAAAATTAGAAGCATGTAAAAAGTGAGACCTAAACTAAAGACCAGCAAACATTCCCAAATTAAATATTAAGTTAATAATGGTGTAGTCTTGAGAAGATTATATCATTGCCTTTCGTTATCGTAGATTAGTTTATGTGTTGGGCAAGTAAGTAGCTATCTATGGATACATAGGGGCTATTTATTTGTATCAACATATGAACTAAGTCTATATAAGCATGAGATGTGAAAATTTTGGATTCTTACTGGCAACCAAAAATCTATCATGTGAGGTGCCGGTATTGCATTGATCCAAATTTCCAAGATAATTGATTTAACTTAAACAATCTTGGAGACCAAAAATCTATAATGTGAGGCCGAAAGGATTGGAGACAAGAATAATTGGAATTTGTATGAGATACATTGAATAACAGATTTTTCACTTTTTTGTTTTAACTTCACCAAAAATCTAAAATGTGAGGTGGATTAAAGTAAATAGGCCCCCAATTCCACTAAGAAACACACCTTATTGTTTTTCTATTTTCCACTAAGGAAGTGTGCGATTCGAGAAATTTAGTGGGGGTTACTGTTTAATTTAAAGACCCAAATCAAATAGTTAATAATATAATTATCTAACATCTTTAGAAATTACTGCATATATATAATCGGATGTGAACCCAACCTTCTATTTTTTACTAGACCAAACTTCGATGACTAGCTCAATGTATAGAGAATTGTTCTGAAATCTAAGAAAGTTATATACGTTCTAGATGCCTAAAACAAGTTGTCAAAGAGATGCAAGAGAACATGAATAATGTATCTGTCATTAAATTACTTACAAGAGTTGTGAAGTAAGCAAGATAGGACAACTAGGTATGAGATATCTAGTGATAGATATGAGATATCTAGAAAATTGTTCCAAATAATAACTAGAGGAATTGATTTAAGAGCATGTGTTCTCGGGATGAGTATCTTGAGTCCATGAGTTTATTCATGGTTTATCATATGCAGACAAATCTAATCCTTAAAGTCAATTCTTAATTCTCTCTTGTTATTCATAATGGATTTTTCCGTGTGAATACATTTGACACAACTTTTGGACATGAGAGTCATGTATCAAGGGTAGATCTGGAAGAGTGGAACATAATTGGTAAAAAGAAAATTATTTCCACTGCAAGAAAGGAGATAAACTAGGAGAGGAAAAATCCAAAGGAATTTCAAAGAGTTTGAGGAGAAAGGGATGTCCTCTATACCTCATCTTCTCGTTCACCCATATGGGTAATCATTAAATTGAGCAATTGTTGTTCATATACATAGTGTCGTTAAAACATTATATCCGTTTCATGGACTATGAATGTTCATTTGTTTGGGAAATAAATGAATCGACACTGGTAAAATAATAAACAAGTTTTATATGCATGATGTAAAACGTGATGGCAAGATAAACGAGTAATATGAGAAATCAAGAGATACGGATAACTCTAAATTATTGTGGCACTTACGATTAGGTCATAGAGGAGAAACAAAAATCACTCAATTGGTGACAGAAGGACTTGTAAGCCCTTGAGGCCCCGAGACATTCCCAATACGTGGATCTTCTGTTCTTAAAAATGATCAAATCGATCTTTGTAGGACAAAGTCAAAGGACCACAATATATTTAGGGTTTATACATAGAGATGTATATGGGCCTTTTTGGCGAAACAGCCCAATAAGGATTTAGCTACCTTACATATATTTATGATTGTCATAAGTATGAATTTGAATCGTTTGAAGTGTTCAAGGAATTTAAAACTAAAGTAGTAAATCAAACTAGAAATGAGAAGTAAGTTTCAATGATGAGATCATAGAGAATTCTTAGCCTCAATTTCTAATAGTATCTCAAAGAAAAATAACTTAGTTATTTTATTAACTCCTTCTAGTACTCCGATACTTGATGAAATGTCGGAGAGAATGAGTTGGACCTTGTTGGACATGGTCTGTAAATGATAAACTATGTTGAATTGCAACTTAGCCTGTGAGGCTATATTCTCCTTACAATAGTCCATCTCTTGGATAAGTTTACTTCAAAATTAGTCTTAAGTACCTCATATAAGATATGAGATAACAGGATACCTAGTCTTAAAGTGTTAAGAATGACGGTTATCTTGCCTTTGATTAAAGGCTTAAGTCTGATCAATTGGAAGTAAGATCATATAAAGATCAGCTGGTTGTCCCAAGGATTTGTTGGGATATAACTTTTATTCCCTTGCTGACTAGAGAGTCTGTTAGCAAGTACAACTTATTCTTGGATGAATAGTTCATCTGAGAAGATAGTGTGAGAAGAAAAGTATGACTCAGTAGGCATCACTGAGCAACCAGCTAACTCGAGACAAATCTAGGATTTGATTCTGGAAAACCCAATCCAAGAGCAACTAATTATTTCACAGTTTTTCCAGATTAGTAAGATGACAATAATATGTTGATGATTTTTGTCAGTTATGAAAAATTATGTTTAACATAAGCTTAAATGGCTTAAAGCCATAAAATCTTAAATGGACAAGGGTGGGGACCTTTAAGACAAATGGTGAAAGATTATTATCATAGGCAAGGAGTTAACTATGAGGAAATCTTTTCACCAATTGTTAAAATTCATTATGATTTATTGGCCATAGTTGCACACTACTATTATGAGATATGGTAGATGGATAACAAAACGACATTTTATAATGACTTCATTAATGAAGAAATTAATATAGGATTGCCAATATGTTTTGAGTCCAGTGATGAATCACAAAGAGTGCAAGCTAAAGGGATCCATTTATGGACTTAACCAAGCCTAAATAATCTAGAACATTCGGTTTGACTTCATTGAGAATGAAGAGAAACCTTGACTACACAAGTAGATCTAGTTGTTCAAATAAATTCTCCAAGTAAACTTTGGGATAATCTGCCTAAATCCTTGGAATTCAATCTATAGCGATAGATCAAAAAGATTAATGGGTTTTTCCCAAAAGGGTGTTAAAGGTGTTTAACATGTACACAAATTCTAAAAGAGGATTGTTCTCTTCTAAGACATGGCGTTTATCTCTCTAGGGTTGTGAGTCCTACGACTGCTAAAATGAGAGAGATTGGATACATAAGGTTCAAAGTGTTGCAGCAATTAAGAATCTTATATACATCATGCTGTGTATATGGACATGATATCATAAATGCTATAAGTGTTATGAGCAGATGTTTATTTGATCCAGGTTAGGAACACTAGAAAGCAATCAAGAACATTCTTAAGCGCTTGAGAAGCACTGAAGAAATATTCTTGGTATATGGAGAAGGTGAAACTTAAAGTTTTACAAATTCAGGCTGAGAGTCTGAAGTGGATTATTGAAAATCCATATATGGGTTCATGCTCACCTGTAATGGAAGAGCAAATATTTGGAAATGTTCCAAATATTGGTATAATTGCAAATTCTAGAGGTTGAGTGTATCGTTGCATCATATCTGACAAGAGGAAGCGGTTTGGATCTAGTAGTTCGTAACTGAACTCAGAATGGTTCTTTCCATTAAGTCAACGAGTAATACTGTGATGATAATGGAGTTGTAGTGCAAGCTAAGGAACCTAGGTCTCACTAGAGATTCAAGCGCGTTAAAAAGGCATTATCACATCGATCAGAGATTGTGGAAAGAATGATATTATGTAGTAAATAACGTCAATATTTGATGTTTCTAATCCACTGACTAAGGCAATGATTCAGCAGTCACTAGACTACTGTCTTGAGAAGATGGGTATGAGATACCAGAGTAATTGGTTTTAGTGCAAGTGGGGAATTGTTGGATTATATGCCCTAAATGTCAATTTTAGGACATAATAATTATACTATTTATTTAATGTGGATAGTTTATTTAAATATCATTAATGCGATTAACTATTTAGATAAAAGTCCTTAGAATAATATTTATAAATTCTATCATTAAGAGTAAGGATATGAGTGACAAAATCTATATTCATAAACATATTCTAAAAAAGTCCCCGATTATAGGATGAATTAATTGGACGTTAATTTATCCAGAAAGATCGGATTGCAGTCTACCATCCAAATAATATGGGATATTGATTTGGACGATTAGTCTTATATCGTAAGGGTAGATGTATAAGTGTTTGTTGAGAACAAGTGACTGGACATAACCGCTAGTACAACGAATTACATGGAATGGTCAATAATTCGTTGTACAGTGTAATGGTGCAATTAGTCCTTAGACCTGAGACACCACAGTTATCTTGTGTCAGGAATAACATAATTTGTTGATGTAATAAGCTAGCCCTCATCAAGGATTAGACAATGTACTTAGTTGTTACGATCTATTCCGGCATGGAGATAGGTGTGTGTAGATATGGAATCTATCGATTAGGGATCCTATGCGATCTATTAATTGAGTAACTAGAAATATTTGGCCGAGGTAGAATAGTGGAAGTCGTTCCACGTATTATTCATAAGTTACTAATTAAATAAATTTGGACATATGATTAAGTAATAGAGTTTGACGACTCTATCCATGACTCTGACTCAATCGGGATAATTTAGACAAAAAGAATTGATTGCATGATTGTTACTGAGGGTTCGTAGAATTTCACTTCATCATTGGGTAGTCGTGATATACTGCTAGGTATCACTCACGACTTACGAAAATTAAATTAGAAGAGTTCTAATTAAATATTAATTAGATTAATATTATTTCGTTTGGATGATCCACATCTCAGGGTCAAGCGCCGATGAGCACATTGAACTATCCATGTGGCTGAGAGCCCTCACAGCCCAGCTACCAATTAATTATGAACCTGAGAGGTCACACACAAAAGAAATTTGCAAATTAATTGATTTAGAGAAAAGATTAAATTAATTTTAGGATCGTCATAATATTAATTTAATTGGACTCGTAGTAACTTGGATTTGATCTGGTTATTATAGAGCCCAAGACTGGTTAGTTTAAATCCAGTCCACATATGACCCTAGGTCACATGTGTCTCATATATATTGTACTATTCTGACAAGTTTAGCTAGCACACAAAAATCATAGTTAGAATAATATGTAGAATTTCTCCAGAAAACCTAGTGGGGGTGAAATCCAATTAAGGGTGCAGATTCTGTGTGGATACTTTCGGAACAATTGGGGAGCTTTGGATCGTTCAAATTCTGCAACAGATTCATCATTAGAAAGGTAATCCTAAAATACTCCTATGCGTAATTAATGTTGATTATTATGCATGATAGTAATCTACGTAAATAGCCATGAACGTGATGCATAAGTATTATTATTTTTACTACGTTTATTCTGATTATAAAATTTTTAAATACCATGCACGATTTCCAATAGGGGGAGGGGCGAGTTCTTTTGCATTTTTTCTATTTTTTCCGATATTCTTTTACTTGGGAGGTTGTGGGGGGGGGGGGGGGGGGGGGGGGGGGGGGGGGGAGGAGAGGGGTCAAGAAGGTTAGCATCCACTTTAAAGAACCTCCACCATAACCAAAGGCATGCTATATATAAAATAGCAAGAACAGAAAGGCAAAGACTAGACAAGAACTGCGAGAACGGAAGGAGAAAGACTGGAATCATACAATTCTTCTACATGAACATAGCCATCGGTCATTGTATCATTGCACAAGACCCCTGTCCACTTTGAAGCACATGGATCTCCTCTGTTCCAGTTATTAAGGAACCCATTTGGATCAATCAAACTTCCCTTGATGGCTCGCAGTGCCTCAACTGCAAATAAATTTTACGACGTTGGTCATGATTTCATCATTTAATCACAAGGCTTTCAGAAATCTATATTGTAACAATGCTTATAGTCTAGATGTTGATATTAAATTAGATTGGAATCTAGGCAAGGTTCGCCTCAGCTTTTATGAGCTGTTGCATGAATCAATTCTCAGCATGATCAAGAAACTAGTCCTAGATCACAACAAGAGTTCTGGTCCATTTGGAATTGAAGGATTATACTTGGATATTATTAAATTTATATTACCAAATCAATCAATCATATCTATAGTTTGAATTATCATGAATGTCAAACTATTTTAGCAACAGATTCAAAAGTATAACTAAATCAACCACTCCAAACGCAATCCTTGACCCTAATAGATCCTTAAACTAACGGGTGAGAGGCATTGTTTCCCCTAATTTGTATACAATCATAAAACCGATATCAATCGACCATAAAAAGAGGTACGTGCAGGTCTACTTTCAAATAATTTTTAAAATAACAATATATGTAAGAAAATCCTATTTCTGGAGAGAAAAATGTTTCTCTAGCCCAGTGTTTTGAGCTCCATTTTCTCTGAGAGAAAAAGAGTACATATTCTCGCAGATCACACGCAAATAACTGTCCTAGCAGTATGGCAGACGAAGCCAGTAAGGACAACACAATGTGATTTTTATCCTGACATCCTACATATTTTTTTAGAATGATTCAACTTTGTGCTCTCATCTAAACAACAAAACACAGCAACGACAACAGAACGTAAACACATGGAATTAAACAAAGATGTTCAATAACAAAAGAGAAAAATTACCTTCTGAAGGATCAGTAACCAGGCCAGTAGCCCCTCTAAGAAATGAAGAGCAACACAAGCTGACCATCAAGACCACCACAATGACTAATCTTTCAGACTGGTGCATCCTAGAAGTTCCCATTTGTCCAAAACTTTCAAACATCTCTTACATGTACACCCTATAAAGCTCAGAAAATATTAGGGACTTCCACATGGTCACCAAAAAGGACTACTAAATTTAACATGTAGACACAGTTTTTCAATATAATTAACAAAACAAATACTACAAAAATTAAGTCTTGAACTAATTGAAGAAGAAGGTCTAGCAAGAATCAACAATGAACCCAACAAAAAACAACTTGAAATAGAGAATGCAAAAATAATGAAGCATGTTTCAACAAAAACTACAAAATTTACATATAGACATAGTTTTTCAACATAATTAACCATAAATACCTAAAAAATTGAAGTCTTTAAATAATTGAAGAAGATGGTCTAGCAAGAATCAGCAAAGATCAAACAAAGACAACAACCTTAAAAGAAAATGAAAAAGAACAAAGCATATTTTGTCCTGAAATGAAAAAAAATGGGAGTACAATGCACTAAGCTGTCGCTATGCACGAGTCTAGAGAAGGGTCGCACCTACTTTGGATTGAAGATAAACAAGCAATTAAAAAGCGTTTGAAAAAAAAATGGCTTGCCAAGAAAAGCATATTAATAGGATTTCATAAATAAAGAAAGTTCGGTACACGAAGTTGGGAAAAAAACTTACTAAGAGGGGTGCAGTATGATGAAGAAGCTGAGTTTTGGGATATGTGGAAGTTTCTTTAAATGGGGTTGACTAGGGTGGCCATTGGAGATGATATGGGAAGAGTTAGAATAGGTGATGAGAGCAAAGAAGTCATCTTTTTCATTAGCAGTTTAAAAGAAAAAAAAAAAGTTTTACAGATTGATGTTTATATGGGTGGCTAGTTGGCTACTTTTCTTGTTTTTGTTTATGCATTTGGGCTTTGTTGTATTTGACTTTTTGGAGGGAGTTGCGTTTGTGTTTGAGGCTGTCAAGCTGAATATGCAAGATTCTTGAATTCTGAAAGTGACAAGGAAACAAAGAATATCTTACTTCACACTTGGTACTCCTACATGGATATTTATGACTAGAGTCAATATTTTTATACGGTAAATGGATGATACGATACAACTGTGAGATATGAGTGCATTTTTTATACTAAACTGATGGTATGACCAAAAGATAAGATTGGGTCTCGCATACCGCTGAAATTGTTGTTTAAATTGGAAAAGGAAAGGAAAGAAAAAGAAAATTTTAGAGATAAAGTTATTTATGTATCAAAAGCGATAATAAGAGATAGGATATATTATTTTGTTATGATAAGGGTATTTTTGTCTTCTTGCACACTATCGGCTCCTTTGTTTTCCTTTACCCTCAATTTTGAGAAACAGAAATGACCTCATAAATGCTATGTTTGGTTTTATGAAGGAAAGTACGATAGAAGAAAAAATCATAAAGGAAATTAAAAGAAAGGGGTTTTCTTCTTTGGATTATAAAAAAAAAAAAAAGAAGAGATTATGATTCTCTGTTTTCATTGGAGAAATGAAAGGAAAGAACAATTTTAAGTAACAAGTTACATTTATTATATTAAGAATATATATAAAATTATGTAAACGTACTAGAGACTATTAAAACCAACTTATCAATATTTTTCTTCCCCTACATAAATTCCACATTCGAGAAATTAAAATTCACTCGTTAACAATTATCAATCTCTGAAAATGAATTCAAACAAGGGTTACCCTCAACATTATGTGAACATTTGTCATGTTGTTGGATATGTTAAAATAATGCAGAAATCAGTTGTTTAATGGGCAAGTACATAGTTGAAAGATCAAAGTTGGCTTAAGAGCTAATTCAAAAGGTTTTGAGGCCTTATGACCACTCCTTAATTTGTTTTAAATTATTAAACAGGTAGGGGTCTAAGAAACACCTTACCACTTCAAGGTGGTTTGCAAAAAAATAATATTCAGAGTAGGGGCGGATTCAATATTTTATTTTAGTGGAGGATAAAATTTATGTTTTTTGTATTATATAAATATGTATTTTTTTTTCTTCAGTGAGGGCTAATTCATTTTCTAACGAAAAATATATAGATATTTAACTTTTTTTTTATAGAAAAAACATGTAAAATTTTTAATATTTTTCTTGGCCAATGGAAGTTACAGTCCCACTGGCCAATAGATGCATCCGCCACCGAGGTAATTCTTTGTCTTTGAATGAGATTAGGTCTTTTCAACATAGTCCTTATATGTCAATTTCAATCGATATTGCTTGCATTGTTATTATAGTTAGAAAGGTCAGATATATCAATTTTAAATTTAATAGATTGACATATTAAAATATGCGTCCAAATTGAATTGTCATGATCATTGCAATTGCAATCAATTTATGGTGTCAAATGCAATTTTTTATTGGTCGATATTGTGGTGACCCCATCCCACATCGGAAGGCTTGGAGCTGGTCCAACTGAATATATAGAAATGTCTCGTATATTCGTGCATGCGCCTTTTCTAGTGTGGGGTTCCACCTGGGAAGAGACAAAATCGTGAGAGGTATGGGCCTCAAAGCAGACAATACTTGCATAGTGCGCTTCCGGGCCCACTCGCCATGGCCTCGGTGCTTGCTTGGGCCCAAGTCCCAGGGGGTATCCTGCAGGCATGGGAGTGTTGGTTTTGGGGCGTTACAAAATTGGTATTAGAGCCGACCTTCCTTTGTACCAGCGGACCGCGAGGGCGCTGGGCTTCCTTAAAGGGGGGGGGGAGGGGGGGGGGGGGGGGGTGTGGTGACCCCATGCCACATCGAAAGGCTTGGAGCCAGGCCAACTGAATATATAGAGATGTCTCGTATATTCATGCAGATGCCTTTTCTAGTGTGGGGTTCCACTTGGGAAGGGACAAAACCATGAGAGGTATGGGCCTCAAAGCGGACAATACTTGCATAGTGCGCTTCCGGGCCCACCTGCCATGGCCTCGGTGCTCGCTTGGGCCCAAGTTCTAGGGGGAATCCTGCAGGCGTGGGAGTGTTGGTTTCGGGGCGTTACAGATATAGACATTACTTAATTCGACCAAAAAGAAAAAGAAAAAAAAGAAAAAGAATATACACTACTTAATAAAAACAAGAGCAGTTTTCGGATATATATACTCATGAAAAGTTAGAAATATCTTTGAAAAATAAAACTGTGAGAGTGTTGGTTTCGGGGCATTACAGATATAGACATTACTTAATTCGACCAAAAAGAAAAAGAAAAAAAAGAAAAAGAATAGACACTACTTAATAAAAACAAGAGCAGTTTTCGGATATATATACTTATGAAAAGTTAGAAATATCTTTGAAAAATAAAACTTATTGCGAGTAAAAAACGCTTAAAAAAATGTAGGACTTATTCTATCATCGATAGTTTTATATGTCCACCTCCTTAAAAAAAATGGTAATAATGGTGATAAGATAACTTATTTTTTCTTAATAACGAAACATGTCTTTCTAAAAAGAATATATTCTTTTCTTCTTCTTCTTTTGGTTTTTCATTCTGTTCCTTTTTTTCTTTTGTTTTTTTATTTTTGGGGTGAGGAGAATGATGGGTGTTCGAAAGAGGAGGTATGCATTTAGTTGAATAAGAGACTTATAAATTAGCAAAAAGAGTTTTGAAATTAAACAGGCCCCTAACTTAATTAGTAAAATATAAAAATTATACACATACTTAATTATGGCATTAATATAACCTTATAACTTTATAATATTACAATTTTACCACATCAATAGTAATAAAATAATGATGCATTATTTGCTTCAATTATTTTAGCTGCAAAATTCTGCATCTTTCATTTGTCGTATGCTTCAATAGTTGAATTAGCTTTCTTGCTAAGATAGTTTATTTTAATTATCATTTTTCTTACATGCCACATAATTAATGTCCTCAAAACATGTAATGCCAGCCTAGTGTGAAATGGATTAAGCATCTTCAACATGCCACACACACATATGATCATCAATTAATTACAAGGTTGATTCACAATCCTACTAATGCGTTGAAGCCTTACATGCAAGGTTTTTGCCATAATGTTCTGTATATTCTCAATAATGCGTCTTGAATCTTAGTTGCACACAAAACTTAGAGAATTAATTACTTTAAATACTACTTCTCTATCACTTTGAATTATAATGTTTTCATTGCACTTGCTTACAACCTTCGGTTTTGCTCTCCATTGGGCATTGGGCATTGACACTAAATTGTAGAAGCTCTTTATATAGCCATAATTTCTCCTCTTCTGACTCAAAAGAAAAGAAACAAATAAAGCCACAAATATTATGAATGTTGGAGGAAAAATTCTTCCATTGGACTGCCAAAGTGACCGATTGAGAGTATGTTTGGGGTCTCACACACGTAGGGCACACATGCAATATGTTACAATCAAATCATCCGACAGCTAAATAGAAGTCCGACTCATATTAGAGAATCCAATTATTATACATAAATAAAATTATAAATTCTAAGATCAATATATACTTATGTACTATTCCACTTAACATCAATTAGTTTTAGGATAAAATTCACGTTTCTTATCAGTAGCGATCAGTTCATGTTCTAAGAGCTTAATAAGCCATATCATTCTTCCTACTTCTTGAATGTCTAGATATTGGAAATGTCATGTTGTTATATGTTTAATTTGTCATCTCGTGATGGTGTTACTATGATGTATCATTGGTTTTCCAACTATTGCTCAACTCCACCAACACTGCATATTAAGACCACCGTCACTTCCACCACCACCACCAACTGCCATATATGACGCCACCATTGTTCAAATTCTCAAAATTCGGGTAAAAATCTCGTCATTTGCTTCTTTTTGTTGGATAATTCACATACACCATTATATAATAATATTGATTTGTTCAAATGGGTTGATGATAAAGATAGGCCATTGTAAAATTCCTCAAGAAGCAAAAGCCTTTCTTCTTCAAGGAGTTCAAAAGAGCCCAAATAGTTTTGGTAAAAGATCAATTATGGGTTTGAACAAATATTAGGATTTCGATTGGGATCAAAATAGACTTGTACAGTCAATGATGATGTAGTGGTCATTTAAGAATAAATTGAGAATGAAATGATATTTTCAATTCTATTCTGATTTCTACATTTAGTACGGTCAAATTAACAGGATGTTTAAATAAAGGCAGTTTGGTACAAGAAATTCGGAAATAAAACTTACTAAGAGGGGGTGCATCAAGTATTGGCAATGATGAGAGAAATGATGATGATGAAGAAGCTGATTTTTGGGATATGTGGAAGTTTTCTTTGTTGGTAGAAGAAAAAGAAAAAAGTAAATGGGGTTGACTTGGATGGCCATTGGAGATAATATGGGAAGAGTTAGATAGAATAGGTGATGAGAGCAAAGAAAGAAGCCATCTTTTTCATTAGCATATTTAACAAGAAAAAAAAAAGAACAAGTTTTACAGATTGATGTTTGTTGTATTTGACTTTTTGGAGGGAGTTGTTTTCGTGTCCGAGGCTGTCAAGGTGAAGATGCATGATTATTGAATTTTGAAAGTGACAGAAAAAAAAATTATAGTGCTTTTTACAATAAATTAATTATATGATTAAGAAAATACAGGATATAGTGCTTTCATATGGTAAACGGATTTCAAATTAAAAAAAAATTACGGTAAATGGATGGTACGATTGTGAGATATGAGTACTTTTTTTGTACACTTTTTACAATAAATTAATTATATGATTAAGAGATAGGAATGGGTCTCACATACACTTTTCACACTCAGCAAGACCATTCGATAAGATCAGATGAAAGATTTTTGCTATACTTAGTATTCCTGCATTGTGTTTGGATTCATAATGGAAATGAAAAGAGATTCCACATTCAAATAGTATAAAATATTAGGAAATTTAAAAAAAAAAAAAAAATATATATATATATATATATATATATATATATATATATATATATATATATATATATATGTTTTCTTGTTGAGATTGGAAAAGGGAAGGAAAGAAAAAGATAATTTTAGATATAAAGTTATTAATGTATCAAAAGCAATAATAAGAGATATATGATAATATTGGTTGATACGAAAAGGGTATTTTTGTCTTTTTGCAGACTGTGGGCTCCTTTGTTTTCCTTTACCCTAAATTTTGAGAAATAAAAATGACCTCATAAATGCTATGTTTGGATTTATGAAGGAAAATAAAGGAAGGTAAGATAGAAGAAAAAAAATCATAAAGGAAATGAAAAGAAAGGAGTTTTGTTGTTTGGATTGTAAAAAAAAAATAAGAAGGGATTATCATTCTTGTTTCATTGGAGAAATGAAAGGAAAAGAACAATTTTGAATAACAAGTTACTTTACATTCATTATGTTAAGGATATATTTAAAATTATGTAAAGGTACTAGAGACTATTAAATTCGACTTATCAATATTTTTCTTTCCCAACATAAATCCCATATTCAAGATATGAAAATTCTCTCATTAATAATTTTTCAAACTCCAAAAATGAATTCAAACAAGGGCAATCCTTCCCCTTCCAAACATAGTGTAAGAGATTTTTTAATCCCTTTATTTCCTTTTTCCTAATTATCATTTCAAATCCTTTTTCTTCTATAATTTTTACCATTTTATTCAATCCAAACATTGTATTGAATCTCCCCTTCTCCCTAATTTAATTGTGCATTTTCATATTTTCAATCATGTCTACACCATATGAAAAATGAATTAGTACTCTTGGTCCATCTAGAATATTTACCCTAACATTATGTGAACATTTGTCATGTTGTTGGATATGGATTTCTCAAACAAAATAGCATTCCTGATCCTCGTCCGAGTTACTGGAGCTGTTTAAGACGTTTTTGTGACTCTCTGTGGTAATTCCCGAAGTCAAACTAAAACACAAGGTCTAGCACCCTAGATCAGGGACTCAAAGATCAGTCGAAGAAGAATAAGGGGTTTTGAAAGAAAATGAAGCGGTAGCAGCAATAGCATTAACTTCAATTGAACAAGCTCAACCTTGAAAAAGAAATGAGGTAGAGTAGTCGGCAAGAGACGGAAGAGTCGTCGGTCAAGCACAGTGTGAGGCTGACTACAGCAGACCGAGAGGTTATAATTCTTATTTTCCTTTTCAATTTTCGGGAGTGAATGTAGGAAGTACGCTCGATGATCCGATCCTCCATTTTCAAAAAATAAAGAATAAGATTGGAACTCCAACATCACCTTCTTCTTAGTCCTCCACTTCCTTAGGAGTGCCACTCTTGGTCTTATATCCTTAACCGCGGTTGAAAAACCAGTCTTAGCAAAATTTGTTATTAGAATATCGCTTGCTCTCATAACCGGTACTAAGGTCTCATATCTACTATATAGAATCCCCTTCTAGGCATCAATCCTCTTTGGCTTTGGGGATATCGTCGAAGTTTCTCTCACCTCTATCATTGCCTTTTCCTTCCTTGTAAAAAAATGAGATTAATCAATACAAATTCTCACACGTAGTATGTCACGCCCCGAAATTTAACAAGGTAAACCCGGGATGAGACCGCCGCGCGCCTAGAAAGACAAGTCCTCCTAAGCCCGCAAGGCTCAAATCTCTCAATAAAACGAGCTATAATCCATTAATAAATAAATAATCCAGAGCTTTTACAGTCCCGAAAAATAAGAATTATAACTTTAATTACAAAAGAATTCTCCAAAAATAATAATAATCATATATCTCAACAAATTCACTCGAATCCTTAGCTCTGGTCACAAGATTTCTAGTCCGGTAAACCCCGATCTAACTTTGTTGTCTGCAAAGAGAAAATGAAAGGAGTGAGCGGAACAATGCTCAGTAAATAGAATTACCCCGAAGAAAGCGATGGTTCAAAGATCAATAAAATAGCCAAATAATCACGAAATAATATCAGGAACTATGGGACACTATAACAAGCCGTGGCTACTTTACAGTAGCGCGGTCACACATACAGATTCAAAATTCACAATAGTCGATATCAATATTCGACAACAGGCAGAGATGACTAATTAACTCCCAGCCGTATAGGATTCGATACACAGCTTGTATAGTTCGTAGGATCTGAATCAAAAGCTTAAATTTGATTTATCAGGAGGATCGATACAGATAATTGAACAAGAATCACGAATAAATGACAGAATAACGAACTGAACGATATTTGCAGAATAACAAATGGGGTAAATAAAAAGAAAAGGTAAACTACTTACAAAATTTAACCAAAAGCTCTAGATGCCAAAAATCACCAAATCCAAATAATAGAAGTTGGATTTCCTAATATCCTATGCCTTGCACGTATGATTCTCTGCAAACTTTCATTCTTTGTAACAAAGGAGAATATGGTACTTAATTTATAGCCCAAAGTATTGCACCTTAGCATTAAAATAAACCATCTTGGACAAATTGGTAGCTTTAGCATTATAGCCACTTACGGAAATCACTCAACTTTGTTCCCAATCTAATAACTAAAATAATAGCTAAAATGATTGCACATTTCATTAAAATAATTCATATGGTTTCACCTTTGAATAAAATAGTCTATCTTGGCATGATCTTGTCCTTCATTTACTTTCTTTAGCCAAAAGTAAAGATCTCAAAGTAGTGCACTGAATCAACAAGAATCCTTTGCTAAATTTGGTCTATAAATTAATACACCACTATATTAATGTTTTATTTATTATTATTAAAATATTGGGGTATTACATAGTAGCACCCCATTTCATTGGTATTTTTCTTGCACCAAGAGCACTTGAAACTCTACGCCGTGTGCACGAAAGGATCTCAGTTGGTGTAGGGTGGTCGTAAATCAGGTCTCGAAAGTTGGTGGTGAAGAATTTGAAGCTGAGGTAGAAAGTGCATCGAAATCAGATACAAAAAAAGAAATAACCTTCCTAGCTTTGCAGCAGGGGTCCAAAACCACCGTTTAACTAGCTCTTTCGACATCCTACAGGGAGTATGGATCCGTATCCACCACTCACAACTGAGATCCAATGAAAATTTGCATGTTACTTTTGGTCTTTGACATCAAAAAAGAAGGTTGTAATAATGAAAAGGACATCTGAAAATTTGGTCCTAGCTAGTGGAACAGGAAACTACAATCTTGCTTAGGTTACATTGGCAATAAGTACTTCAACCATTTTATTCAATTTTTTACTAAGTAAGCTTGCCTCATGAGACAGTGGACACTTTTCATTCCTTTTTTGTGAAAAGTCCGTACAAGTAAGGTTGATGAAAAAAAAAATCAGCCACAATAGGTAGAAATCAGTTGTTTAATGGGCAAGTATATAGTTGAAAGATCAAAGTTGGCTTAAGAGCTAATTCAAAAGGTTTTGAGGCCTTATGACCACTCCTTAATTTGTTTAAAATTATTAAACAGGTAGGGGTCTAACAAACACCTTACCACTTCAGGGTTGTTTGAAAAAAAATAATATTCAGAGTAGGGGCGGATTCAATATTTTATTTCAGTGGAGGATAAAATTTATGATTTTTGTATTATATAAATATGTATTTTTTTTTCTTTAGCGAGGGCTAATTCATTTTCTAATGGAAAATATATAGATATTTAACTTTTTTTTGAAAATAAAATATGTAAAATTTTTAATGTTTTTCTTGGTCAATAGAAATTGCAACCTAACTGGCCAATAGATGCATCCGCCACCGAGGGAATTCTTTGTCTTTGAATGAGATTAGGTCTTTTCAACATAGTCTTTATATGTCAAGTTCAATCGATATTGCTTACATTGTTATTATAGTTGGAAAGGTCAGAGATATATCAATTTCAAATTTAATAGATTGACATATTAAAATATGCGTCCAAATTGTCATGATCATTGCAATTGCAATCAATTTATGGTGTCGAATGCAAATTTTTATTGGTCAATATAGACATTACTTAATTCGACCAAAAAAAGAGAAAGAAGAAAGAATAGACACTACTTAATAAAAACAAGAGCAATTTTCTGATATATATACTTATGAAAAGTTAGAAATCTCTTTGAAAAAGAAAACTTATTACAAGTAATAAACGTTTAAAAAAAATCTAGGACTTATTCTGTCATTGATAGTTTTCTATGTCCATCTCCTTAAAAAAATGGTGATAAGATAACTTATTTCTTCTTAATAACGAAACTTGTCTTTCTAATAAGAATATATTCTTTTCTTTTTCTTCTTTTGGTTTTTCATTCTGTTCCTTTTTTTCTTTTGTTTTTTTAATTTTTGGGGTGAGGAGAAGGATGGGTGTTCGAAAGATGAGGTATGCATTTAGTTGAATAAGAGAATTATAAATTTGCAAAAAAAGTTTTGAAATTAAACAGGCCCCTAACTTAATTAGTAAAATATAAAAATCATACACATACTTAATTATGGCATTAAAATAACCTTAAAAGTTTATAATATTAGAATTTTACGAGATCAATAGTAATAAAATAATGATGCATTATTTTCTTAAAAGTATTTTAGCTGCAAAATTCTGCATCTGAACCCCTTAATTATTGCTCATTTAGGCTCCGTTTGTTTGTCGTAAAATATTTTCCTGAAAAATATTTTCCCAATTTTTTGGTGTTTGGTATCAACTAGAAAATATTTTTCACTAAAAAATGGCGGTTACTTTTGCTCAATTTTTCGGTATTTAGTAACATCGAAAAATTGGTCAATTGAAAAATATTTTTCAGTCAAATATTATAGCTAGTACAAAGTTTGAAAAAATATTTTCATGTTCTTTGGGAGAAAAAAATATTTTTCAAAACTCAACCATCCCTACCCCCACCCCCTCACATAATATTTTACTAAGATAGTTTATTTTAATTATCATTTTTCTTACCTGCCACATAATTGATGTCCTCAAAACATGTAATGCCAGCCTAGTGTGAAATGGATTAAGCATCTTCAACATGCCACACACACATATGATCATCAATTAATCACAGGATTGATTAGCAGTCTTACTAATGCGTTGAAGCTTCACATGCGAGGTTTTTGCCATAATGTTCTGTATATTTTTAATAATGCGTCTTGAATGTCAATTACATACAAAACTAGAGAATGAATTACTTTAAGTACCGTTTCTCTATCACTTAATTGTAGAAGCTCTTTATATAGTCATAATTTATCCTCTTCTGATCCCAAAAGAAAATAAACGAATAAAGCCACAAATGTTATGAATGTTGGAAGGAAAAATTCTTTCGTTTCGCTGCCAAAGTGACCGATTGAGAGTGTGTGTGGGGTCTCACACACGTGGGGCACTCATGCAATATGTAACAGTCAAATCATCTGACAGCTATACAGAAGTCCAACTCGATCATGTTGAAGAATCCAATTATTATACATAAATAAAATTATAAATTCTAAGATCAATATATACTTATGTACTATTCCACTTAACATTAATTAATTTTAAGATGAATATGTTTTTTATTAGTAGCAATCAGTTCATGTTCTAAGAGCTTAATAAGCCATATCATTCTTCATACTTCTTGAATGTCTAGATAATGGAAATGTCATGTTACATGTTTAATTTATCATCTCGTGGTGGTGTTACTATGATGTATAATTGGTTTTCTAATTATTTGTCGTTTAAAAGATGTGTCTCTTACTTATAGAAAATAGATTTAGAAAGATTAAAGAGTAAGATCCTTCTACCTGAAAAATATTCAATTATTCACTCGCGAAGGAGAGTTGATATCAAATTCCAAGACTATCTTTGTTGGGTTTGAAAGGCACATACAGTTCTTGCATTAATGCATGAATACTTTACACCATTTATGTATTATTTGGAAATTGGAACACGTTACCCTTTGACTTCTTGGTCAACAAAAATATGCATTAAAATGAGGAAAACTCTTCAAAAAAATTGACTGACCATCAGTCTCTTTAATACATAGGGTGGGCCTGTGAGTGTTGTTTTGATCCGTCAAACTTTTTAAAGAGTTTCCAATAATTTAGAACCCAATTCTTGCCATCACCATTACTATCTTCTGCACTTCACCTTCCAAACCCAACATACACCACCATTACCAACTCCACCAACACTGCATCATTAAGACCACCATCACTTCCACCACCACCAGCTGCCATATATGCCGCCACCATTGTTTAAGTTCTCAAAATTCTGAGTAAAAATATCATCACTTGCTTCTTTTTGTTGGATAATTCACAAAGACCATTATATGATAATGCTGATTTGTTCAAATGGGTTGATGATAAAGATAGGCCATTGTAAAATTCCTCAAGAAGCAAAGCCTTTCTTCTTCAAGGAGATTAGAAGAGCCCAAATAGTTTTGGTAAAAAATCAATTATGGGTTTGAACAAATATCAGGATTTCTATTATAATTTTCACGTTTAGTATAAAGGAATGAATTTGAAAATCTTATTCATTCCGTAATCCTATTCTTATGAACATGAGAATACTAATTCATGATAAAAACACATAAAAATAGCACATTTTCATGTGCTTTGAAATGAACTTATTATTCAAGTGGTCAAAATAAACTTACAAAACATATTATACACTATACAAATAACATTATTATTAAAATATAAATATATAATAATAATAACAATAACAATAATAATAATAATAATCGATAAAATGCAATAAAAATATAATATAAATATCAAAAAACAATAAAAAATAGCTAAACAATGATAAATATAAAATAAAATATAACAATAATAATAACAATAGTATCATGATTTTTGAACATGATACTTATTTTTATTTTTAAGACAATAATATATCTATAACAACAAAAGAACATTTTTGTCACTTTATATAAGTCGTTCACTTTATTACTCTATTATATTAACTACCAAACATGGGTTTGAAATCAATATATCCATTACCAAGCATGACATATCATTTTTCCAAGTTTATTCCATTCCCAAGGTTATGTCATTCCTTAACTCATTCAATTCATTTTCAAAATCAATATAGGATACTAATCACTATCATAGTGTATTTTTTTTTTTTTTTACCAAAAGATCAAATGGAGTAAAGGGTTATAGATAAAGCAAAAGGGGGTAAAGTATTCTTCTCTTGAGCATAAACGGGTTTATTCAAGGGATATCTATCTAATTTGATGAATGATTGGCGTAAAACCATAACACCAATGTAACTGGGGGAAAGTACACAGAAAAGTCCGTTGTAATTAATCCCAATACAAATTAAGTGGTCAATTTCATGACAAAAATTACTAAGAGTAACTTGAAATAAATGGAACGTGGACTATACAAAAAGGAAAGCTTTTCTAACAGCAATAAAAAAAATAAAAAAAATAAAAGGTTGAGAGAGACACCATAGGAAATTGAATTATCTTGGTGCAATGGTGTGCATGACACCACTGACAAGGTCACTGCCAGAGACATCAGACGAACTGTAAGGATTTCTCATCCAAGACGAACTGTAAGGATTTCTCATCCAAGCGGACGAAGATGGCGGTGTGACAACCTTTTGAGGGTCAGTGATCAAGGATTCTACTATTCTGGTGTCAGACTCTGGTATCATAAGCCACAGACTCTCGAGTTCTCGAACCACTTCTGTCATTGAAGGACGAGCGTCTGTTTCATTTTGGCAACACCTAAGAGCAAGAGTTATGAACTTTTCCACACATTCAGAAGGGTAAGATCCCATTCGTTCATCAATGACTGAGAATATCATTCCAGAACGATATGCGATATTGACCTGAGAAAATTGACAAAAGTTATGTACAACAGCATAAACAAATTCTTATTCATGCACTTGGGTTATGAAAGTCACCGAGGGAGATCACATCGCAGCACAAAGGGGACAGATTAGATAGAATACGTGAGATGCAACGTACGATGACCATCAAAAGGCAATAATGTTAAGCCTGCACAAGCAATGAGATAATACCTCTCTGACAATGTTTTTGCCATGTGAAATTGGTTGCATTCCAGTCAATAGCTCCATAAATACGACACCAAGACTATAAACGTCGCTTTTGTCCGTCAACTTATGAGTTAAGAAATATTCTGGATCGAGGTAACCCTGAAAAATATGCATTCTGGTGTGAACATGTTCATGTGAAAAATGCATTGAATTACTTCATCTTCATTCAATAACTGTTTGATCGACTTCTTGTTTTTTTTCTCTTTTTCTTGTTTTTTCTTCCTCTTCTAGTTTTTATTTACTTCATCCCTCTATCTCTAATTGTAGCAGAATTACAAAACCTTGCAATTTTTCACAAGTGAATAATACTTACAGGAGTGCCTTTAACTACGGTGGATACATGACCGGGTAAAGTTCCTCTAGCGTCGGGGATTGGAGCAAGTTTTGAAAGACCGAAATCAGCAACTTTGGCATTATATTTCGAGTCCAATAATATATTGGTGGCCTTAATATCGCGATGAAATATTGGAGGATCAGCTTCAGTATGTAGGTATAGGATGCCTTTGGCTGTACCTATGGCGACCCGCAACCTTAAAGCAAAAGTTATAGAATCTTTATACTCGCCTGCAATATTAAAAAATTTGTGACATGTTAGAGTTTCAGAAGATTTAGACATCCATATGATTTTCCAAAGTAACTTGTTTCCGTAGCTCTCATCCATGGATAAATAGTAATGTCCCCCTCCTTCACCTCGACCCCACCAACACACAAACACGCATCCACAAAGACTTAAATACTTCATGATGAACATTTAAGAAAATACATATTTCTTATGCCCATCGGGATCCGTGAGGGCATTCATTAACCATAATCCACAATTAAGTACATGCTAATCGGCCGGTGAATATCCGCATAGGATGTCTATAACAAAAAATATAAGATAACTAATAGATGATGGTTATGGAATGTACCAAAGAGGTGATCCCTTAAAGTACCATTAGGCAAGAATTCGTAGACCAGCATCTGCACAGAGACAACAAAAAAGATGAGAAGATTTTAATCTCTAATGAAATTGCGGAACATATTGTTGTATGAAGACAACACCACCTCGAATAATTTGCATTTTGTGCATTCTAAAATCCAAGTAATTTGGTACCAGTGATCCTATTTGATATTGAGTTCAGATTGCTATTCGGTAAATCTTATCAACACGCTTCGATTATGGGCCAAGCAATAGTTGAAAGCAATACCACATGTAGTTGCAGTTGTCAAATCGTGAGTAGAAATATCATTTTCTGAATTGTGACTCATAGTGATTTGTTCACATTTAAAAAAAAAATAGAATAGTGTCCTCGTATGAACCTTAAAAGTAAATTCACAGAAAGGCTATCACCAAGAAAACAGTCATCAACTACAACTACCCATTCTTTCCATCGCCTCCATCTTCACTGCGGATACTGGCAGATGTGTATGATTTTGATTATGTTGATGGTCTACCTTTGAATCAGGGAGGCAGGCTTTTGCTATTATGGTCAGTTGAGATTTATTAGTGTAACAAATTTTTTTAAAGAAAAAAATCAGAAAACAAATGTGACCCAATAAAGATGCTGCACATACGATTTTGATAACTATGCATGTAATTATGTTTCTGTCTCAATCATACTTATGCTGATACTCTGATCTCACACAATTGTAGGAAGTGAGCACACAGAACTAGCTACTAGTAGGTAAGTTGAATATAGAGCATTAGAGTACCTGTTCACCTTCTTCATCACAGTATCCAATCAAAGACACCAGGTTTCGATGATGTAACCTTGACAACAGTTCTATCTCTGTAAGAAACTCCTTTTCACCCTGCAGTGATGCCTCCTGAGCACGCTTTATAGCAACGACTGTTCCATCTGCCAGAATACCTTTATACACTTTTCCATACCCGCCTTGTCCGACCTCACTAGAAGTATGGAAGTTTTTCGTCGCAAGGGCCATTTCTTGATAAGTGAATTCTTTAACATTATCAATTTTGATG
Source organism: Ehretia macrophylla (assembly GCA_037974665.1). Lineage (NCBI taxonomy): Eukaryota > Viridiplantae > Streptophyta > Magnoliopsida > Boraginales > Ehretiaceae > Ehretia > Ehretia macrophylla. Next base: position 36,463,502 of record CM075782.1, on the reverse strand, counting down.
GACATCTTTGATACTGCAATATATGGTGAATCAGAAGTTACTATCACGATGAGAGATTACTCTGTAGAGCTCTGCCCTTGAATTATCTAACTAAAACTTAGTTTCATCTAATTAGAGTAACACATGAATGGTCTATTAGAAATACGAGTGTTTCTTTCAACAATTTTTTTTTTTAAAAAAAAACATCCTCTTAGCTCAAAACAACACAAGTAATGCTACATTGCCACGTCAAATGTCTAGTAAATATATTTTGTGTCTACATTTTTTTTCCTCTTTATTTTCCCATGATATACATTCTATTGCAGAAAATGTAATGTCAATTTTCAGATATCATCGATAATCTGACTTAGAAATAAAGATAGATCAAGTACATAATACTCGACAAATACTCATACATTTGGGGTCCTGATATACTTACATTGGCGTCTTCTTGAAACTGCTTGGTTTTTCCTCATATAGAGTCTAAAGATAAGAAGCGAGACAAATACAGATAGTGTAACTGAAGCTGCAATTGCCCCTAGGACAATGCCGGCTATAGCACCCTTGCTTAAACTAGAAGATGGAGAGGGAAAAGTTACTGCAGCGAAAGGAAGAATTGTTACACACCTTAAAAGGAAAGGTCATATACATTGATATAACTTGAACATCAATATAACTCGACCAGTATTTGTTATCTCACTGACACATAAAAAAGAACTTACAGTAAGACCAACCAGAATTAAATCCATAAAACAACCACTGAAAACGAACCTAACCTGGCATTTGCTATAAAGCAACACCCACCCCCAAAAGCAACAGAACACATACTAGAAAATCGGCCAAGGACAACACTCATATACAAACCAGATGTTAACACAAACAAGCAGTTATAGAATAGTCAGGTGATTTAAAATTTTATCAGATTTTACCGATTTGAACAAGTTATATCATTCTAGAAACATCATAGATAAACCAGTTAGTGTCCTCTTCTGACATATAACCATGTCATTACTGGGAAAACCGTCACCATTACACACATGCAAAGAAAATTAGACTGCCCATACTTCTAAAAGGAGGACACCGTAATATGTTTATTTCATCCATAAGGCCAATCTACAGATCCCATCAAAGTTGGCTCTAGACTTTGACATCTACATGATGGAGAATATTAAATTCTAGAACAAGGTTCTCTTCCATCCACCTTCTACAACAAAATAACGCAATTTAGAGAGTATGATTATAAAAGATATGGACCTCTTCCACCAGCAAAAAGGAGGCAATTATCATGCTATGGACTATTATTCAAAAAACTAAAGCAGAACATGTGGAGTGAGATGAGATAAGGAGACAAACCATCCTCGTAAGGTCCTCTAAGTGTGAAATTGAGAAGTTCATAAGGTCCATACAAGTCACTAGCAGAAATTTCCCATCTTGTCAACATCCTTCGAATTCTAGAAACCTCACTGACGTTGAACTTATAGCTGTTGTTATCAATGTATATTGGAAAAAGCTTAAAGTACATCCTCAACCGTGGGGCAATTTCCCATGCAGATGAATTAATGTGAAGCTGATAACGATTCAGTTTGAGACCATTGGTTAGATAGGTCTCAAAATCAGATTTGTATGGCTCAAAGTTTGTGAACCCTGGACTCTTCAAACGATAATTGACAAGCAAAGGTGCAGCACAAAAACAAGTTACAGTAGATGGCGGGGCATATTCATAAGGAGGTGGGCATGATTGAGGTTGACAACTGCTGAAGTTTCCTGGTGTTGAGAGATTAATAAGAGAGCTCAAATCTAATTGGTAATGATTGACATCTTGATCGGGAGATCCACAGAACTGAATTAGGTTCACATTGGAGCATATAGGGTTTCCTTGAAGCCTGAAAATGTTTAGAAAAAGATCAAATATCATATTAAAATTTCAGATATACTTGCAAGCAATTCAGCTTATAGGTAGATTATTTGCAAATTTGCAACCTAACAGAGACATTTGTAGGGAGGAAAAGATTGCCAGAAATGTTTGATAAATTGTTGTCCTGCAAATCCCTGCAATGTCAAGAAGCATTAGTGATTTAGTAAGAAAACATATTTATTTTAATACATAAGGTTATCAAATTCCTGTAGAAATGTGAATAGTAGATGGAGAAAGAAAAAGAGAGTATTCCAGACCACAAAATTTAAATCTTATTTGATCCTAAAGGATTATTAGATGCTTGGGAGTTGAGATAAAAACAATATTCATGGAGGGAGGGAGAAACAGAGAATTGGATCGAGTTCCTGACTCCAAGCGAGGGAGAGGTGCTGGTGGAAAGTTTATTATGACACACCGACTTTTTACATTTTAGGTCTTACACGGTAAGTGTCTCAGTTCCATTAAGCGTCCTATTTTGCCAAATGATGGATGGAACAGAACCACTTAATGAATTGTTTGCAAGTGACCTGCAATTGGAACAAAACATGATTAAGCTTATATGTTTCCTCGAGTATTTCAGGAAAGGCAAAGTTAACGTAGCTAAACCGATTGTCAATGCAGAGTGGGCATTAAACCATGTACTAACAAGAGAAAGCATATGCATAACATGTGCAAACTACATCTTTGGAACAGAAAATCAATGCAGATAGGGTTGAAAATGCTTACAATTTTTGCAGACGGGGAAGACTTGAGAAATTGGCTGGAATACTTCCGGTAAGGTTGTTGAATGATAGATCACTGCAGAGTCAAAATAAATAAAATTACTATAAAAAAGGTAGTATAAAGATGAAATTTCCAAGACTTGATTTTTTTCCTTATGATCGTAGATGTACAGATAATCAGAATGTAAATTAGATTAAGCCTTAACAAAATCGAAGATCAATTCCTTACATAGTTGTGATATTGTCAGACAACTTATCTGGCGGAATGGATCCATTAAGCTGGTTGAAGCTTAGGTCTCTGCATTATTATACTATCGGTTAGAATATGAAGTTCTTGTAACAGCATGTACTGATAGAAAAATGTGACTGGCAAATTGTCTTCCAGCAATGGCAAGCTAATCCATATTTAGCGTCAATTTAGCAATTCGAGGAGGAACTACTATAACATTAAATGATTCTACATAGATGGGTGAAGAGATGATTAATGCCTTAATCAACATTCATATTATCATATGCATACAGACTTACAGATAAGTGAGTTGAGGTATCTTGCTGAGATTTGGGATTGGCCCTTGCAAGCTGCAGTTTCTGAGACTCCTGACATGAGCAATTTAATTGTTAGCAATCTTAGCTTAAACAACTCCAAATATTTTTCAACTTATATGCAGGTATTCTCACTCTCATCAAATGCTAGGCATTTAAAATCAAATATTGTCTACGGATCAGAGTTTAAAAGAAGCGGGGAAAAGCCTTATCATGGTATCCAATTCCAGCAATAAAATACAGTTCTCGAACTTATTAAGAAGACGTGGTCGACAAGGTTGCTTGTAGTGACAACGAGGTATTATTTCCATTAAGAGAACATAAAAGGAACCTCCACATTTCCAGATAAAAGGAAAAAAATTTCTCTTGATACATGCGGTCACACATTATATAACCTTTTTACCTCAATAAGTAATATCATCATTTAGCACATGCTCTGCATCTTTATACTCTCTCTATATATACATATATACACCCACACACACACACATAGTAAATACATAATTATTTATATATATCAGGCATTATCTCAGACAACCAAATGTCCCGAAAGAGTATCAAACTCTGCCTCATATGTGGACTTTTCAGCCAATTTTGAAGCAAAGAATAGGATTGAAAATGCTTACAATTTCAACAAACGATCCATGGTTCCATAGGAATCTGGTATTACACTACCATCAAAGTGGTTGTTATCGAGTTGACTGCAACCAAAGGAAGAGAAATTAGAGTGAACGAAGTATCAAGACGAATACTATACGAAGTTCTTGTTGTTTCAGATCAAGGATGAAGATTCTTTATTTCTGATATAAGGAAGAAGTGAACATAAAGTGACACCGTATGTATTCTGAAATGTATTTATAGTACTCTACATACTACAGCTAAACATCAAGCTTGACATTTCTAAGTGGACTTGGTAAATTCAAGTTCGGTTGCCATCTAGTCATCGATCTCCTATTTCACTCCAATAATACTCGTGAGTTGTGATCACAGGACCAGTCAGAATGTGATATTAGTCGTTCCAGGTAAGAAGGTCAAAAAGAAAATGAATTTTGTTCATCAGGAGAAGATGCCAATCTGACAACTAATTAACTAGATCATGGAAGAGTGACTTGTATACCCTATGGAGGATATGCTGAAATTATGTCTCCTTTTCGAACTTCCATCTATTACAAAATATAAAGATACTGCCTTAAAATTACATCCTGTTGATATCTTTTCATAACTTCCAGAAGTTCTTCACTTTGATTCCTTCAATCTGGAGAAACATCTATGCTTGTGCCCCTGTGCAGCAAAATAAGGTCTCTGTTTCCATTATACGTGCTTAAAAAATCCCCTTCCCTTCTGACCCCAACCACCACAAAATGAATTCTATAACTACTCGTTTTTCATGTTATGTTCTTAAAATCCGCATAACTTGTCCGAAGTTCATGGGCACCTGAATGATACCAGATTATCAGGAGCTCAGCATGTTAATAGTAGATCTTGCATTTCAAGAGCCAACTATCTGAACCATTAGCTACAAATAAAGCCTCTCTTTTCTCCAGATCTTCCATCGAATTTAGCTATACAACGTTTTCACCATTAACAGTATACATTAAATTTTTCCTACTGAAATGGTAATTAATCAAAGTTATTGTGCATGGAATAAATAAGTTGTTGATTAGTTGTTCAATTTCCTCCTGCATTTGCTCAGCAAATTCTTGCTGACTTCACTAGAGCAGTCTCTTCCATATTGCATGTCTTGAAACTTCCAATATACATGCATTTGTTTCCCCATCTTTATTTACTTTCTTGTGACTAGCAACTTTGAGGCAAGAGTGAGGAAGTCACGAATAACCAATTTCAACGAGGCTGCATACAAGCTTAACAATCAAAATTCAAGTTTGATGCCTTTTGGGTCTATAAAGTCCAACATGACTGAGATGGATAGCTGCTTTAATTTCTCAGTTGGAAGGGAAAACTTCTCCCCTGTAAAATTGGTCAATGCCTACGGCTTGAACCATGGAGATCTTTTTTTCTGTCAAAAGTATCAATATGATGGGTATCTTTTACTTCAGCCTTGATCAAAATTTATGATCCTAGTCAAATTGCATCAATCAGAAGTTTCTCTTGCAACTCAGTAATGATACAAGGACATTTACATGGTAAGGGAACTTAAACGTTAGGCAATCACAGTGGAAAAGTTCCTAAATTGTAACAAAAGAATCAAGCCAAGAGTGTGGGAAACTACTGCAGATAAATTTGTTTCAAACTGATCCACGATGAGAAGTTTTAGTATAGAAACAGATAATTGAAGAAGCAAAAGTAGCATACAGTATTTTTAAGTTTGGCATGTCTGCAAGCTCTGCTGGGAGATAGCCTGATAAGTTGTTATTGTCGAGCAACCTGCAGAACTTCATGTCATGAATAAAGAGTAAATGTTTGAAGAAGTAAAGATAATAGACCTCCCAACTTACAAGTGAAGAAGATTTGGAAGTGTTGACAGCTCACGTGGGATTGGCCCACTAAGTGAATTATTATTCATGTGGCTGCACAACGAAAACATAATAATTAAAAGATATTCACTAACATCGCAATAGCAACAACACCATCAAGTCCAATTTCACGGACATTATAAGTATAAAAACTAAAATGAACCAACTAAATCCAGGTCAAACATCAAGAGAGATCCTCACAAGTGTTTTGCTTTAGTAAAGTTTGCAAAGGATTTAGGTACTGGTCCAGATATTTGGTTCTCGTCTATCTGTATCCTGTTCAAGTTAGCAAGATAACCAAGTTCTTCAGGCAGTGTACCCGTTAGTTGATTTCCATTTAGCAGCCTGGAATAAGAGAAGAAAGCAAAACATATCATTTTAACAGAACTTTGATCCTAAACAAGGGGAAAAAAGGATCAATGAAAAAATATTTCTCCAAATTTCTGTATGTCTGGATAATCTAGAAATCACTCATTTCATAATGGAACAACCATTTTGCAGAACCCTAAAATGTCTAGAACAAATTGCCTTGATTGAAAAAGAAGACCAGGTACAATCTTCCACAAATAGCATCTTCAACTTACAGCAATTCTAAAGATGTCATGTTGCCTATCTCTTTTGGTATAGTCCCAGTAATCTTGTTCCACATGAAATCTCTGTAAATTGAAGTCAAGAAAAAGAAAGAAATATATGTCAATTAACAAGAAAAATTAAAGCCAAACTACAGACTAGAGAACAACTCACCAGGATGATTTATTTTAGTGAAAGATGTATTCACATTGTTAGTAAAGAGAGCCTAGAGTTCAAATATGCGACTTACAATATCAACATATAAGAAAAGCGGCCAAGTTCTGGTGATAAAGTTCCAGACAGATTCCTGTTCAATAGTTGCCTGTCAAAGAGACATAAAACAAGAAGGCATTAACTGTAAACTGAATTGTTGAAGGATTAAAAATCAGATAAAAAGAATTGAAATTCTGGAGTTGGCTTAAAATTTTGCACGACTTAATGACAAAGACAGAGATTCAGTTGGCCTGAATAAGCTATGAAAGCAGAATCAAAGACCCTCTACATTTGCTCCAGAACAAGAAGTTTTCCTCGTCTCTAAGCATACAATGATAAAGAATACTTGTATGAGTCGAGAGTTCAGTATTTCAGCAGTTTCCCAAACTGTCATGGTCAAGGAGCTATCTACAGTTTTGAGGTGTAACAGTTGCATTTTGTTTAGAGGCCTGGCTGATAAAGTGGTTTTTAGTTCAGTTGCCAATACAGAAAACTAGAAGACGCATGATTTGCCTGCAAAATACAGCATGCAATATGTATCCAGATTTCTGCCTGTCATGGTTCGATCCACATGACATTAAGACGCTTTCACTGCATAATAAGTAAATACTTTCACTTTGGCTATTCTATTTCGCTCTCTAAGCATGTCCAGTATCTTGTGTTTACTTGAACAACGCCGTACAGAGATGGCAAGCATATTGAAAGCAATAAATTTCCTTCTTTCATTATTAACTCATTACTCTCACCGTAACCTATGTTGAAATTATGGAAGGACAATCATAAATTGCATTTATCAGCATGGCACCAGGTCAATAAACATAATTGAAAGTTGAAACAGAAAACAAGAGTGGGGGTAATTTCCAAACATGGTCATCATGTCTGTTTTGTGGGCAAATTTTCAGTCTCTAATAAGAAATTTCCGACACAAAGGTTTAGATATGTCAACATATTGAGTAAATGCCGAAGGTGTTATCATTTAGAATGTCGTAGTTCCTATGTGACCATAAAAATGTTGGTTTGGATCATAGGCCTGATCAAACTATCAATCAAGCAACCTGTAAAAATTTACATCATTCTGCTATTAAAGAAGTATGTCATAGCTGATTTCTCCCATAGAAAAGTAAGATTTACGCGCAACAAAAATGAGAGTTCAGATTCATGACAAACACTTGATATAAAGTACAAAATACATTTAAGATGATGCTCCCAGATGAGATGTTATGGTTTTCATAATACACATTAAAGAAACAGTGCAAAAATTAAGGGATTCGGTGAAGGAAGAGGGTGAGTTCTTTCGCGTGTTTTCTTTATTCTGATATTCTTTTAGTTGGGGGGTGACGGGATGAGGGGTTAAGAAGGTGAGCATCCACTCTAAAGAACCTCCAGCATAACCAAAGGCATGCTATATATAAAATAGCAAGAACAGAAAGGGAAAGACTAGAATGATTTATTCAAAGAACTGCAAGAACAGAAGGGGAAAGACTGAAATCATACAATTCTTTGACATGAACATAACCAACAGTCGTTATATCATAGCACAAGACCCCTGTCCAATTTGAAGCACATGGATCTCCTCTGTTCCAGCTATTAAGGAACCCATTTGGATCAATCAAACTTCCCTTGATGGCTCGCAGTGCTTCAACTGCAAATAAATTTTATGACGTTGCTCATGATTTCATCATTTAATCACAAGGCTTTCAGAAATCTATACTGTAACAATGCTTATAATCTAGATTTTGATATTAAATTAGATTGGAATATAGACAAGGTGGGCTCAGCTTTTATGAGCTGTTGCATGAATCAATTCTCAGCATGATCATGCAACTAGTCCTAGATCACAACAAGCATTCTGGTCCATTTGAAATTGAAGGATTAGACTTGGATATTATTAAATTTGTATTACCAAATCAATCAATCATATCTATAGTTTGAATTATCATGAATGTCAAACTTTTTAGCGATAGATCCAAAAGTATAACTAAATCGACCACACAAAATGCAATCCTTGACCCTACTAGATCCTTAAACTAATGGTTGAGAGGCATGAAAACAAAACATATGTACGTCTACGTGCCTGGTAATACATCAGATTAGATAATCAAGACATCAGCATGTTTTCTTATCAGTGTTACGTGCAACTGAAGTGTTAAGAGGCTCTCTACACAATGTCTCAATGATCCAAAAGGTAATTTTGCAATATCTAAAATGATTGATTCTTTCCTTAATTTGTATTAAATGATATGACGCAGAATGGAAGCAAAACACTAGATTCGTTCTAGCAAAACGTCCTTGATACAAGAAAAACTTAAATATTACAACTCTAGAATGCTAGAGAGGAAATATACAATACTAGCTTTGTATTGATTGAGGTGTGTTTATTAAGCTTGGGGAGCTATCTATTTATAGGAGCTCTTAGGACTAAAGATTTACTAAACTTCCTATGTGGAAGAAAAACAACCAAATAGTACTATTCATAATAATAGTACTATTTACAACATAAGAAAGATAATAAAAGCAAACTTTGGGCAACTAGAAAATTATCTTTAGGTGAGGATTGAAGCCGATTCTTATTATGAACTTGTTGTACTTCATGAGATCTTCGCAACTATATATAGTACTCCTCCATAACGCATCCTCGTGTAAAGATTTGAGTCCCCAAAGTAGGGTTCTTGAGAAGGTTTATTTGTTCTTCTTCTTGAGTTTGATTTTCTCAATCCTTTTCATGAATTCATTTGAATCATGTTCCACATCAATCCCTTTCACTTGAGAAAAACTCGCCCTCGAGTTAATTTCCGGATATAATGAACCTTCATGTGGGTAGTAATCATATAAGTCAGCAACATTGAAGGTTCTTGAGATTCCCCAATCTTCCGGAAGATCAGCCACATAAGCATTGTCATTGATCTTCTTCAAATTTTGGTAGGGACCATACTTCTTTGGATTCAACTTGTTGTAGGTACCCATTGGAATTCTTTATTTCCTCAAGTAGACCATAACCATATCCCCTTCTTTAAATACCTTCACCATTTTATGCTTATCAGCTACAGCCTTGTATTTGGCATTGGAGGCTTCCAATCTCTGTTTCACCTCTTTTTGAATAGACTGCACTTGTTCCGCCATTTTATTTGTTGCAATGCTCTTATCAGAGAATTTCGGCAGTTTAACCAAGTCTAGAGCATGCTTTGGTACCTTCTTGTAGACAATAAAAAATAGTGATACTCCAGTTGAGCTGTGGATTGCACTATTATAGGAAAACTCAGCTTGTGCAAGTGCAAAATCCTATTGTTTCGGCTTATCTTGGCAAATACAACGAACCAAATTTCCCAAGGTTCTGTTGGTTACCTCGGTTTGACCATCAGTTTGAAGATGAGCTGTGCTGCTAAACTTCAGACTTGCATCGAAGCGCTTCCATAATGTGAGCCAGAAGTGAGATAGAAATTTAGAATCTCTATCAGAAGTGATGGATTTTGGGACTCCATGGAGTCGCACAATCTCTTGGAAGAATAGTCTTGCAATATGTATTACATCTGAAGTCTTCCTGCAAAGGATGAAATGCGCCATCTTTGAAAATCTATCCACGATCACAAATACAAAGTTTACTCCCCTTTGGGTTCTTGGCAATCCCAAGGCGAAATCCATGGACAAATCTTCCCAAATATCTTCTGGTATAGGCAACAACATATAGAGTCTCGTGTTTTGTGTCTTGCCTTTTGCAGTTTGACAAATTGGACATTTCCTCACTAACTTGCCCACATCTCTTTTGATTTCTGGCCAGAAATACCTCTCCTCCACACTTGCAATAGTTTTATCTCGTCCAAGATGTTTACCGAGTCCTCCTCCATGCAAATCTCGAATGATTTTCTCCCTCAAGGATGTCCTCGGGATACAAAGTCTGTTACCTTTGAAAAGGTAATCATCATGGACGTAGAAGTCTCTGGTTAAGTAATATACAAAGTCTCGAATGATAAACACTTGGTTGTTTTGACAAGTTTTATGCCAAACTTCATTAAATTCTTTATCCTCTAGGTAGAGATCCTTCAGACATTCAAACCCTACAACTTCGCCACTTAAAGTGACCAGCAAAGTTGCCCTTTTACTCAAGGCATCGGCAACACGGTTAGAAGCTCCTGATTTATGTTTAATAAGATAAGGAAATTGCTCCATACATGAAGCCCACCTTGCATGCATTTTGTTCAAATGTTTTTGACTCTTGAAATGCTTCAAGGCTTCATGATCATAATATATTACAAATTCACGTGGAATTAAGTAATATTCCCAATGTCGTAAAGCTTGAAGCACAGCATATAACTCCTGCTCATAGGTTGACCATTTTTGACGTGCCTCGTTTAGCTTTTCGCTGTAGAATGCAACAGGTCTACCTTCTTGAGATAATACTGCCCCAATGCCAATTCCGCTTGCATCACATTCCACTTCAAAAACTTTATCAAAATTCGGCAACACCAAGACAGGTGCAGTTGTCAACTTTTCTTTGATTTGTGCAAAACTTTTGTCAGTAGCCTCGCTCTACTGGAATTTTCCTTTCTTTAAGCAATCAGTGATAGGAGCAACAATACTGCTAAAATTCTTGATGAACCTCCTGTAAAATGTGGCTAAGCCATGAAAGCTTCTGACTTCAGTGACTGTCTTTGGAGTCGGCCAATCTCTGATTGCTCGAACTTTCTCATCATCAACATGGATTCCTTCAGCACTTACAATGAAGCCCAAGAAAACTAAGCTATTTGTCATAAAGCTGCATTTTTTTAAGTTGACAAATAGCTTGTTATCTTGAAGGACTTTCATAATCTGACGTAGGTGGTCCACATGCTCTTCTTTGTTGTGGCTATAGATCAAAATGTCGTTGAAATAAACCATGACAAACCTTTCGATAAATGGCTTGAGGACTTGATTCATAAGGCGCATGAATGTACTTGGTGCGTTGGATAGTCCAAATGGCATGACTAACCATTCGTATAAGCCTTCTCGTGTTTTGAAAGCAGTTTTCCATTCATCTCCCGGCCTTATACAGATTTGGTGATAGTCGCTGCGCAAGTCAATCTTCGAGAAAATTGTTAACCCTTGTAATTGATCCAACATATCCTCCAGTCAAGGTATAGAGAAACGATACCTGACTGTGATTTTATTGATGGCTCGGCTATCCACACACATTCTCCATTCTTTCTTGGGTGTCAACAAAGCTGGTACTGCACACGGACTCATACTTTCTCTAATATGCCCCTTGCGCATTAATTCTTCTACCTTCTCTTTTAGTATCTCATTCTCCTTTGGGCTCATCCGGTAGTGAGGTAGATTCAGCAAAATTGCTCCAGGGACTAAGTCAATGTGATGCTGAATGTCCCTCATTGGTGGAAGTCCATCAGGTAATTCATCTGGAATAATTTCTTTAAATTCTTCCAATATGTGTTGTACCTCCTCTGGGACTGCTTCTTCATGCGATTCCTCTCCTTTGACTACAAGAGCAAAAGTTTCTCTGGTCTCATTTGATTCTTTGAAGAATTCATTTGCAGAATCTACCATAATAAGGAAAGACTTCCCCTCCACTTTAGAAGTTTTGGGTCGATCTTTGTTGGTTGGGAGGATTGCTATTTTCTTTCCATTCCACCAGAAAAAATAGACATTTGTTCTTCCTCGATGAGTTGCATCAACGTCATATTGCCACGGTCGCCCAAGTAGAATATGACAGGCATCCATGTCAATTACGTTACACATGATTTTATCCTGGTAAGATTTTCTTATAAAAATAGGAACTTTGCACACCTCTGTGACCTTTATTGAAGGTCCTTTCTTGACCCACCCAATCTCGTATGGTGTTGGATGAGGTTCTGTGGGCAACTTCAAGTGATTCACCAAAGCTCTTGAAACAATATTCTCCCAACTCCCGTTGTCAATTATAAGGTTGCATACCTTTTCTTGAATACTGCATTTTGAATGAAAGATGTGTTTGCGCTGGGATGAGTCTTCTTGTTTTGAGGTGTACAATAATCATTGAATGACACACGTCACTTGTTCTCTATCTTCGTCTGCAATTTCAACATCCTCCAAGTCATCATCATTATTGTATTCAGCTTCTTCATCACACTCATTATCATAGTCTGCTAGATTGACAGACTTGCGAGCTCGGCATTCATTGGAACGATGACCAGGTTCTCCACATTTGAAACATTTTCTACTTGTTGGCCTAGCATATGGATTATTGGGTCGGGTGGTATTCGATGTCTGTCTAATTGATTTGGCCACCCCTTGATTGCTAGTGCTTGTATTGTGAGTAGAAGGACGAGTTGCTTCTTCTGCAACTTGTTTGCCTCTGTCAGGATTCGAACTAACTGGTGCAAAAGGAGCTTGTCGAGTGGAAGGACGAGCCAAAAGCATTTCTGCCTTTAATGCCATGTTGTAACCTTCATCAACGGTCCATATTGGAGCTAATGTCATCCTCTCCAGAATTGTAAATTTCAAGTCGTTGAGGTATCGTGATGTTTGCTGTTCCTTCGACTCTAATATATTGCACCTAGCAGTAAGGCGCAGAAATTTATCAGTGTATTCTCTCACTGATCGATGACCCTGGCTACAGTTTTGGTATTATTGGAACAAGTATTGTTCATAATCTGGAGGAAAAAATCTTCCTTTCAGTTGTTGTTTCATCTTTCTCCAAGTCCGAACGGGTGCTTTTCCTTGTCGCCTTCTATTGTTTTGCAAGGTGTCCCACTAAGCAGCTGTACCGCCCTTTAATTTGTAGGCGACTAGTTTTACTTGTTTGTCCTCCGGTACATCCATCATGTCAAAGAATTTTTCAACTTCATAGCACCAATCAAGAAATGCTTCAATATTAAGATCGCCGTTGAAGTTGGGAATGTCGGCTTTAGGACAATATTCGTCGAAGTCTTGTCCTCTCCTGGGTGCATGTTGATGCCTTTGATTTATTTTTTCGTCACTGTCAGATTCCTCTTCATATGTTGGTGGTCTGCGATGTCGAGCAAAACCATGTTGATGAGGATGTTGTGGTTGATTTCTAGCTCGTGGTTGTGTTTGGTTGATTCCTCGGTAGTTTAGGAGCTCTTCATCAGATTCATCTTCATAGGCTGGTTGCCTATGACGAATTGCAAGGTCGCGTTGATTGAAAGGTTGGCCACGAGCATCTTCTCTGGCACGATTGATCCCACCATTGTCACTAGCCCTGTTGGCGTTTAGGCTCAAGTTGGAAAGGATGTCGCGAATCTCTCGGAGTTCACGGGTCACCTTTTCTTCTTGAGCTTGTATCGCCGTCCAAAGGGCCTCCATCCCTCAATCACCGTCAATAGGATGGCCGCCTTCGCCTCTGCTATGGCTGCTACCAGCAATGATTAGTGTCGACGTTGTCACTATCTCTACCGCCATGTCGAATTTTCTGATGCACAGGATCCACTATACGTGGCAAGTGCAGAGCATACGACTCAATCGACCAATCAAACTTTCTGATGCACAGGGTCCACTATTAGTGGCAAGTGCAAAGCATACGGCTCAATTACAACTACAACCTTCTAAACTAGGACTCTCGAACTTGGTTTTAGTGTCAACTGACGCAGAACGGAAGTGAAACACTAGATTCGTTCTAGCAAAATGTCATTGATACAAGGAAAATTTAAATATTACAACTCTAGAATGCTAGAGAGGAAATATACAATACTAGCTTTGTATTGATTGAGGTGTGTTTATTGTGCTTGGGGAGCTATCTATTTATAGGAGTTCTTAGGACTAAAGATTTCCTAAACTTCCTATGTGGAGAAAAACAACCAAATAGTACTATTCATAACAATAGTACTATTTACAACATAAGAAAGATAATAAATGACAAACTTTGGGCAACTAGAAAATTATCTTTAGGTGAGATTTGAAGCCGATTCTTGTTATGAACTTGTTGTACTTCATGAGATCTTCACAAACATATATAGTACTCCTCCATAACGCATCCTCATGTAAAGATTTAAGGCCCCAAAGTAGGGTTCTTGAGAAGGTTTATTTGTTCTTCTTTTTGAGTTTGATTTTGTCAATCCTTTTCATGAACTTATTTGAATCGTGTTCCACATCATGATAAAACCAATATCAATCGACCATAGAATGAAGTACGTCCAGGTCTACTTTCAAATATTTTTAACATAGCAATATATGTAAGAAAATCCTATTTCTGGAGATAAATGTTTCTCTAGCCCAATGTTTTGAGCTCCATTTGCTCTGAGAGAAAAAGAGTGCATATCCTCGCAGATCACACGCAAATAACTATCCTAGCAGTCTGGCAGATGAAGCCAGTAAGGACAACACAATGTGATTTCTATCCTGACATCCTACATTTTTTTAGAATGATTCAACTTTGTGCTCTCATCTAAACAACAAAACGCAGCAACGACAAAAGTGTTAGAATATAAACATTATTATGTACATTATTGTATTTATTCTAACAAAAAGAACGTAAACACATGGAATTAAACTAGAATCTTGCCTAAGAATAAACAAAGATGTTACCCACAACAAAAGAGAAAAATTACCTTCTGAAGGATCAGTAACCTGGCCAGTAGCCCCTCTAAGAAATGAAAAGCAACGCAAGCTGACCATCAAGACCACCACAATGGATAATCTTTGTGACTGATGCATCCTAGAAGTTCCCATTTGTCCAAAACTTTCAAACATCTCTTACATGTACACCCTATAAAGCTCAGAAAATATTAGGGACTTCCACATGATCACCAAAAAACTACTAAATGTAACATGTAGACACGGTTTTTCAATATAATTAACGTAACAAATTCTAAAAAAATTAAAGTTTGAACTAATTGAAGAAGATGGTCTAGCAAGAATCAACAATGAACCAAAAAAAAAAAAACTTGAAATAGAGAATGAAAAAATAATGAAGCGTGTTTCAAGAAAAACTACTAAATTTGCATATAGACATAGTTTTTCAACATAATTAACATACCAAGAAATTGAAGTTAAACAAATTGAAGAAGATGATCCAGCAAGAATCAGCAAAGATCAATCAAAGACAACAACTATAAAAGAAAATGAAAAAGAACAAAGCATGTTTTGAAATGAAAAAAAAATGGTAGTACAATGCACTAAGTCCTCGCTACATACGAGTCTATAGAAGGGTCGCCCCTACTTTAGTTTGAAGATAAACAAGCAATTAAAAAGCGTTTAAAAAACAAATGGCTAGCCAAGAAAAGCAAATTAATAGGATTTCATAAATAAAAGTAATTCAGTACACGAAACTGCGGAAAAAACTTACTAAGAGAAATGATGATGATGAAGAAACTGAGTTTTGGGATATATGGAAGTTTTCTTTGCTGGTAGAAGAAAAAGAAAAGGTAAATGGGGTTGACTTGGATGACCATTGGAGATGATATGGGAAGAGTTAGATAGAATAGGTGATGAGAGCAAAGCAGCCATCTTTTTCTTTAGCAGTTTAAAATAAGTTTTTACAGATTGATGTTTAGAAAGGATGGCAAGTTGGCTACTTTTGTTGGTTTTGTTTACGTATTTGGGCTTTGTTGTATTTGACTTTTTGGAGGGAGTTGTTTTTTTAACGCTATCAAGGTGAAGATGGATGATTATTGAATTCTGAAAGTGACTGAGGAAACAAAGAATATCCAAGTTCACACTTGGTACTCTTACATGGATATTAGGGACAGAATATTCATATGGTAAATGGATGCTACGATTGTGAGATATGAGTGGATTTCTTATACATTTTTTATACTAAATCAATTACATGACTAAGAGATAAGAGTGGGTCTCGCATATAGTTTTCACACTCAACAAGACTATTTGGTAGGATTGGATGAAAGACTTTTGTTATACTTAGTACGCTTGAATTATGATTGGATTCGTACAGAAAAAGAAAAGAAAGGCGATTCCACGTTTAAATAGTATAAAATATTAGAGAAAAGTAAGGAAATGAAAAATTTTATGCTTTCATGTTTAGATTAGAAAAGGATAGGAAAGAAGGAAATAATTTTAGATATGAAGTTATTAGGATAAAGTACATAAAACCCCCTGTGCTTTTACAAATTTGCACAATACCCGTCGTAATTTTAAAAGTATACAGTACTCTATGTGGTTTCTAAAACTAATCATAGTAGTCTCATCCGTCAAAAAATCCATCTATTTTAACAGAAAGTATGATACACGTGCATCAAATGCGTTTATTCAAAGTTTTTTTTACTTAAATTATTAATTGTTTGAACAAAAATATCCATTTTTTCAACCCTAAAGAAAAAAAATATGTGTCATATAAGGGTATTTTTGTCTAAACAATTAATAATTTAAGCAAAAAAAAATATTGAATAATCACATTTGATGTATCTACATCACACTTTTCGTTAAAATAGACGGGTTTTATAATAGGATGGACTATTATGCTTAGTTTTAAAAACTACTAAGGGATACCATGCACTTTTAAAACTACGGGAGTATTGTACAGCTTTATAAAAGTATATGAGAGTCCTGTACATTTTACCCAAGTTATTAATGTATCAAAAGCAATAATAAGAGAGAGGATAATATTTTTTGTTATGATATGGGTAGTTTTGTCTTTCTGAACACTATCGGCTCGTTTGTTTCCTTTACCCTCAATTTTGAGAAACAAAATGACCTCATAAATGCTATGTTTGGGTTTGTGAAGGAAAAGAAAAAGAAGTGAGATAAAAGAAAAAATCATAAAAGAAATGAAAAGAAATGAGTTTTCTTGTTTGGATTGTAAACGCAAAAAATAAAAATAATAAAAAAAGAAGGGACTATGATTCTTCGTTTTCATTGGAGAAATGAAATGAAAGAACAATTTTAAATAACAAGTTACTTAGATTTATTATGTTAAGAATATATCTAAAATATTATGTAAACGTAATAGACACTATTCAAGCCGACTTATCCATATTTTTCTTGTCCTACATAAATCCCATATTCGAGATATTGAAATTCTCTCGTTAATGATTATTCAATCCCAAGAATCTATTGCGATTTCAGTAGCAAACTAGGGTCTAAGGATCTCCTAACCTAAGTTGGGGCGAAAACTCCAAAACAAAGATGAGTTCCAAACATTTCTCTAATAATAAGGTAAGCTTTCAAGTTACCGCCCTTTTCTAGAAGGAGCGGGTGTAGTAAACTGCAACTATGAAAAGATTGGAAGATATGGCCTAAGAAGGTGATAGCCTTGTAGATTTGTTCCTACGGTTCGATCCTTCCCAATAAAACGCGACATGTTTGAATTCTGATTGTTTTTATGTGAGAAAGAGGGACCACCCTCTAAGCTTAAGTATTCCTTAATGACTGATAGCATTCAAGTACCTTAGGGAAAGGTGAAAAGAACCCTATTAATTAAGGAGTTTAATAGAGAATCTGAGATCCGATGCGGACAATTAGTTGAAGGAGTAGAGTTTAGAGTTTGACTTTTTGGTAAAATGTACTCACTCTAACAATTGCATGATGGGTCAGCAAGGAAATGGAAAGAGCAGCTTAAGTCATTAGGTATAGGCGCTTTACATAATTGAATTCAAATGCAATCCTTCCCCTTCCATTCTTTTCTGTTGAGAAAAAAAGAACAAAGAATCCAAACATAGTGCAAGAGATTTTTTAATCCCTTTGTTTCCTTTCTCCTTACTATCAATTCAGATCCTTCTCTTCTTTCTTTTCCACCATTTTACTCAATCCAAACACTTTGTGCATTTTCATATATTCAATCATGCCTATACCATATGAACAATGAACTAATTGGTCCATATGAAATTACCCACAACATTATGTGAACATTTGTCATGTTGGATACTTTAAAATAATGTAAAAAGGTCCGTATAAGTAAGGTTGATGAAAAATAATGCAAAAAGGTCCGTATAAGTAAGGTTGTTAAAAAATAAAAACAAAAATAAAATAAAATAAAAAATAAAAAATAAAAAATCAGACGCAATAGCTAGAAATGAGTTTAATGGGCAAGTATATAGTTGAAAAGATCAAAGTTGGCTTATGAGCTAATTCAAAAGGGTTTGAGGCCTTATGTCCACTCCTCTATTTGTTTTAAATTATTATACAGGTAGGGCACTAATAAAAACCTTACCACTTCAAGGTGGTTTGCAAAAAATAATATTTAGAGCAAGGATTGATTCAAAATTTTATTTTAGTGGGGGCTAAAATTTATAATTTTTGTACTATATAAAAATATATGTTTTTTTTTTCAACGGCAACTAATTCATCTTTTAAACTAAAAATACATAAATAATTAAATTTTTAACGCTTTTCTTGACTAATAGAGATTGTAATAGAGAACCTGAGATCCGATGCAGACAATTAGTCGAAGGAGTAGAGGTTAGAGTTTGACTTTTTAGTAAAATATACTCACTCTAACAGCATACCTTTTGCATGATGGGTCAACAAGGAAATGGGAAAAGCGACTTAAGTCATTAAGTATAGGCGCTTTCCATAATTGAATTCAAACGCAATCCTTCCCCTTCCATTCTTTTTTGTTGAGAAAAAAAGAACAAAGAATCCAAACATAGTGCAAGAGATTTTTTAATCCCTTTGTTTCCATTCTCCTTACTATCAATTCAAATCCTTTTCTTCTTTCTTTTCCACCATTTTACTCAATCCAAACTTTTTGTGCATTTTCATATTTTCAATCATGCCTACACCATATGAACAATGAACTAATTGGTCCATATGAAATTACCCACAACATTATGTGAACATTTGTCATGTTGGATACTTTATAATAATGCAAAAAGGTCCGTATAAGTAAGGTTGACGAAAAATAAAAATAAAAAAATCAGACACAATAGCTAGAAATGAGTTGTTTAATGGGCAAGTATATATTGAAAAGATCAAAGTTGGCTTATCATGAGCTAATTCAAAAGGGTTTGAGGCCTTATGTCCACTCCTCTATTTGTTTTAAATTATTATACAGGTAAGGCTCTAATAAAAACCTTACCACTTCAAGGAGGTTTGCAAAAAATAATATTTAGAGCAAGGATGGATTCAAAATTTTATTTTAGTGGGGGCTAAAATTTATAATTTTTGTACTATTAAACATATATGTTTTTTTTCAACGGCAACTAATTCATTTTTTAAACTAAAAATACATAAATTTTTAAATTTTTAACTTTTTTCTTGACTAATAGAGATTACAGTCCCCACTAGCCAATAGACGCATTTGCCACTGATTTACAGGGAATTCTTTATCTTTGAATGAGATTTGGTCTTTTCAACATAATCTTTATTTTGACCAAAAAAGACAGTCTTTATTAATGGTCCAATGAATCAATTAATTGAAACAAGGGTATGTTGTTTTTTATTAAGCCAAAACATATAATTTATGGATTTTAACCAACCAATACTTCATCATATTGGGTATATATAAACACATAGTTGGAACACACTTCGAGGCACAACATCAACATGGAACATCAAAATAGTTTAAAGCTTTCCATGTTAAAATCTGTGAGGTTCTTATTGTTCCCTTTGGTTTTAATAAACTTCTCAAACTTTACCTCAGCATCACCATACAATATTCCAAGGCTAAGTCCATTCTCGAAAACAATTCTACAAACACCTAATCAAACCAAATCTTCATCTCTTTCAGATGATTTCAAGACATATTATTACACACAAACGTTGGATCACTTCAACTATGCACCTGGAAGCTATGCCACTTTCAAACAAAAATATGTTGTCAATTCCAAATACTGGGGTGGTGCAAAGGCTAATTCACCAATCTTTGCTTATCTTGGTGCTGAACAGCCACTCGATGATAGTGTAATTTCAAGCACTATTGGATTTCTTACTGATAATGCACCTCGCTTTAAGGCTCTTCTAGTCTACATAGAGGTAAAATTTTGATGTCTTTAACGTGGGTGGTATGATACCATGGCAAGCTTTTTGCTTAATTATTGTAATGCTTCTCACTTTTTTGTTTATTTGAGTAATATTTTATGTCACTCGGGTGATACTTTATCCCTTGTTGGATTCAGATTTCTCGTTTATGTGGCAAAAACTCTATGTACAGAGAATTGTGAAGCATTATCCAAGTGATATACAAATATATATATATATATATAACAATTGTCTCTTTCTTTATCATTTCCTTACTATATGAGGCCTTGGTTCTGTTCAGCATCGATTTTATGGAAACTCAGTTCCATTTGGATCAATGGAAGAAGCCATGGAAAATGATACCACTCGTGGTTATTTCAACTCAGCACAAGCTATAGCTGATTTTGCAGAGGTGTTGATGCACGTAAAGGAAAACATTTCTTCACCATATTCTCCAATTATTGTCGTTGGAGGATCTTATGGAGGAAGTAAGTATTAAATTATCGTATCATTTAAAAGTTTAATATGTTAGAAAAGAAGTTTTATATTTATTTATTTTTTTCAATACATCTCAAACATGCAAGTAAGATTTGTTTTTCTAAGACTTCAGGATTCTTTAATACTTGACTTTTGATTTCGTATTAAATTATCGCCTCATCTAAAATCTTCTGTCGTTCGAGATGAATTTTTATATTTATTTATTGTATTATCTCTTGACCAGCTTGCATGAATACTTATTTCTTTCCATATTCATGAAAATTTTGCAGTGCTTGCTTCATGGTTCCGGCTTAAGTACCCACACGTTGCTCTCGGTGCTTTAGCCTCATCAGCTCCTATTCTTTACTTCGATGACATTACTCCACAAAATGGATATTACTCTATTGTCACTGAGGATTTCAAAGTATATATGTAAAAAGTTTTTTTATTTTATGTTATTATTATTATTATTATTTTTATTTTCTGTTTCTCTTTTTGGTTGCAAATGTTTAGAGTTTCTGAAATGCATTTTTGGTGGTATTGCAGAAAGCCAGTATGAGCTGTTACCAAACTATACGAAAATCGTGGTCTGAAATTGACAAAGTCGCTTCCAGGCACAATGGTCTCTCCATTCTGAGTCAGAGATTCAATACTTGCTCGTAATCCTTTTAATCTCTTCCATTATTCGTTTTTCGGTCGTGAAAATAGTTTTTTGCAAAAATATTAGAGATTTTGTTTCTTGATCTTGATCGTGAAAACAGTTTTTTGTAAAAATGTTAAAAATTATGTTTCTTGACGGTGAAAATAGTTTCTTGTAAAAATATAAGAAAATCTTTTTTTTTATTTTTTTATTTGTTATAAACATGGAAATAGTTTCTTAAAAAATGCAAGATATGTAAGTTTACATATAATACACTATAATATGACTTCGACCCTTTTTCTGAACTCACAACGAGAACTTCGTGCACTACACTACATTTTTAGTTTTGTATTACTTAATTATTCTCGTCCTTTATTGTAAAGATAAACATGCAATATCATATCACACATTAATTAATCCCAAAAATTTCTTTCTCCCTCCTTTAGGCAATTAAACAGTTCTTCTGTGCTGAAAGATTTCTTGGTCTCAGTGTACTCTTATGCTGCTCAATACAATGTTCCACCAGTGACTATGGTTTGCGGTGGAATTGATGGAGCCCCCAAAAAAAGTGATATTCTTGGTCGCATATTTGCTGGTATTGTTGCTTACTTTGGAAACAAAACGTGCATTGATCCAAATTATTACAATTATCCCAGTGAAACAATCATTGGATGGAATTGGCAAGTAAGTTATATAATGTATATATAATAGGGCAAATTTCATTACTAGTCGTCAACTAGTATAATTACTCAAATTCTCAAAATAGTTTCAGATTATTTAAAAGTCATATTATGAGAGCTCAACGTTTACTATAAGTGTTCAAAATAGTCTCTACTGCTATCTTTCGAGTAATGCACGACAGAAATGGTCATGTGATCATGCACGTGCCATTTTTGGTAATTAACTTGAAAATTTGAGTATAAATTAAAGATCAATTTGAAAATTTGGATGATGATTTTTGTGAATATAATAAATTTCCAAACTATTTAGCACTATCATCTCTTCATTATCAATGGTGATTGATCATTCTGAGAGTTCCGTCAATTGAGTTTTAGTTAACTAATAACTCGTCAATTTTCACAACACTTGCTTTTCCTGAATTATCTATCTTTAGAAGTAGGTTCCATATCAAGTCTTGAATTAATCATTTTATACACTAACATTATGCTTAATTAACTCATTTTTTTTAACAGGTGAAGCATATATATTTGAATATTATGAATATTGTGAAAATAATTTCTTTTTGTTTAAAGACTTGTAGTGAAATGGTCATACCCATTGGTCGCGGTAGCAATGATACCATGTTTCCACCAGAACCTTTCATTATGTCCGAATTCAATGATTTATGCAAGAGCTTATATGGCGTTCCACCTCGACCTCATTGGGTGACAACTTACTATGGAGGCCATGTATGTTACTCCACTCATCTTACATGCATGTTTTTAATATGTATTAATATTTTTCAAGTATTACAATGGCATTTCAATCATTTATTTTAATTTTAAACTTTAAAAATAAGAGGAAAAGTAAAATATCGGATATTTTGAATGAAATGAATAGCTGAAATGAAATATTGAAATGTTAGAATAACATCAGTTAGCTAGGAAAGGATCGTAATTTCATTACAATTGTATATATAATGCATTTACATTAATATTTTATTACACAAAATTGCAGGATATAAAACTGATTCTTCATCGATTTGCTAGCAACATCATCTTCTCCAATGGCCTACGAGATCCATATAGTAGTGGCGGGTATTTGAAATGTTATCTTGGTTCTCAAATATTTATTATGTGGGATAATATTTATTATTCTTATTTTATATTTTGCGTCTCTTGATCGTAGGGTCTTAAAGGACATATCAAACAGTCTCCTAGCAGTCTATACAGTCAAAGGTGCGTAGTCGGACTCTTAAGCCCAAAACTCTAAGAGACCGTGGTCAATATACTCATTGGGTTGTGGAATTGTACTCTCTACTGATCTCATAAACTATTTTAAAATATCATCACATTTTAAGTCTATAAATTAAATAATTTTGCTCTCGCTTAACCCCGCATCTACATTTTTTTATTTTATATTTTTGGAGACTACTTAATCGGCCCCACTAACAAAATATTCTGAATATATCCCTTCTAATAGACACAAGCTCACTCTACCAAACCTAAAAGTCAAATTTATGTATATATATTTCAGATAACTAAAAACAATATGATCACAAGTATATCTCCATTGTTTTATTAGTACTAATATAAGCTGTGAAATTTTGCAGGCACTCATTGCTTAGACATACTTCCATCAAGGAAAAGTGATCCGCAATGGTTGGTCATGCAACGGAAGATTGAGGTTGATATCATTGAAGGATGGATAGCCAAATACTATGCTGATCTTTTAGCCTCCAAAAAAGGCTGAAAAAAATTGCAGTGACTTCTCATCCACTTTCATAGTGATTGTGGGGAAAGTTCGAAAGAAGGGTCTTGCCTTTTGCCTTTTCACTCGTGGGGTCTTTAACATAATTCGATCCACTATGATCTTAGAATTCATACCACCTTAGAATGTGAAGCTTGCCGTTTGCCGATAGTGCTTGCCAATAATCATTCAACATGTACACTTCTCATCACTCAAGCAAAGCCTTTGAAGGCATACATTGAATTTCATAGGAGGTGAGAATAAGCGTAAAGGAGGAGCAAATTAAGATTTTGGGATTGATAAGGGATGTTAATGTAATCGTAGTGTAATATATCTTACGCAATTTCGTATCATATATTAGGCAATCGTGTACTTATAGTTTAGACAATAATTCTGTATTAAATTAGTTACCATGTTTAACTAGCTTGGCCAACAAGGCATTGTCATATATATAGCTTGTCTACGTAATTATACCATTGATATATCAATATGCAGAGAATATTCCTCTCAATTCTCTCTCGTTAACTTGGCATCACAGCCACCGTTGATGGTGGTTCTTAAATTTTTTTTTTTCAGCCACCACGCCTTGTTTCCCAATTACTCGTGCACCAAATTTCCTCTTCAATCACTCTCTGTCAGCAGCTAAAACGAAACAACACCTATCGTATCATATATCAAAACAAAGATCTCGAAGAGATCTTTCTTCCGCCACAAAAATCAGTCTGATCCGATGTTGCACGCACCTCCACGAGCGCTTGAAGGTTCTGCCTACTAATTCGAAAAAAAAAAAAACCCTTCCCAGAGTTTTTCAACGTTCTAATAAGGGATAAATACCTGACTTGGTGTGCAATACCAAATATACTCTTGGACAGCATGGAGTTGGTCGATGATCAGGGTAAGGCTAGGACGCCCAACCTAATTACTGTAGATGACTGACCTATCGATCATGCCCAGGACTTAGAACCTTTGGGTATAAGTGAATTAGGACCTTAAGATTGTAGGTCGAGTATCCGTAAAATTTAAGGGAATATTCTCCAAAATAGTATAAATATTTTATTCATTCGCAGCAAAAGATAGCTCATTTACTCTCTAAATACTCCCGACTTAAATATTTTCATTTGACTCATACAAATTACTAACTTGAAGATCGGAGTTGTCTCACGAGGATAGTCCGCCATTTGTTCACTACGGGTTAGTTCAGATCTAGACCTGAGATAGACGAGTAATGCTAGACATCACATTTTTTTTATCACCCAATTATCACCTCTTAATTGGCATTTGCCAACTAGATAAATTTATTTTATTATCTCTTATTTTGTTAATTTTTCTCTCTCTTAATTTTTCCTTTTTTTTCTTCTTAATGCTTCCAATCATCTCTTTCTCTCTCTTTTCTTTAATCCTACCAAATATTCACTCTTCTCTTTTACCATTCATTGCATTTTTTTTTTTCAAATTTCTTCTCTTCTTGACGAATTCATAATTGCCAAATATGAAAAAAAAAAAAGGTGAAGTGCATCACACCCCCTTATACTTTAGCGAAAGTGCATAACACCCCCTTATACTTTAAAAACCCCCTAAACTAGTCCTTGTAGTTTTCCAAAAGTGCACAACAACTCCCTGCCATTAAAAAATCCGTTAAATTTAACGGAGAGTGTACTTCACATGCGTTAAGTGAGATTTTTATTAATTTTAACAAATTTATCTATTAAATAATTATAAGAATTGACCAAATTATCCTTTTTATAAAAAAATAAAAAATAAATAAATATAAAAATACCCATCTTCCCAAAGCCCCCTCCACCCCCCCCCCCCCCCCAAGCCCCGTCACACCCCCACCCCGTCAACACCCTCCCTATCCAGCTGTGTTGTGTGTGTGTGGTATATATATACACGTGTGATTTTTTTATTTTTTTTGTGTGCATATATATATATATATATACATATGTAATTCACGAGATTACTGCTTAGATTTTGGCACAATGATGCTGGCTTAGAACAGGGACAAGAACCGATTCCACCATTTTAAGGGAGGAGAGTGTTCTTGCAACGACTATTGGTTGTTATGTGTTGACTATAAAACAATTGCATAAGGTCAGATTGATGATGATTTCTCTTCTGCAACTACAAAAGCGCACGATTGTAAAAGTTCACAGCTACATTTTGTTGCTGCAATGACAGCATTCATCGAAATCCTATGAAGTCCTGCATTCTCCAACTCATTCAATCCCAGCTATGGCGATGTCTCTCTACATTAATGGCCATGGATGTTGCAACATGAGCGATTCAGTCGCTCAAGCAGCGTGCGTATTTGCAAAATACACAAAAAATTAGTTGAGAAATTCAATTTATGTGTACGAATAAAACACTCTTAACCAACATCGATCAAATGCAGTAATTAAATGCCATATCCATTATAAATAGTACAGACACTGAATCTGCTAAGAATGAAGATATAAAGGTGTCCTGCGCTCTCTCATGAAAACATATTCACCTACCAAGTCAGTATGCAAGTGATTACAGGCCATTAGCAAGCTTTTATCTTGTATATGTGTGTGTATTTTTTATTTTTTATTTTTTGTATATATATATATATATATATTTCTTTTTCTTTTATTTTTTTAGTCTAAAAAAAGAGAAAAATGATAAATAAAAAAAAATGATAAAAGATTGAGGGTATTTATGTCTTTTTTACAAAATCCGTTATATTTAACGGATTTTTTAACTGTAAGGGGGTGTTGTGCATTTTTTAAAATCACAAGGACTAGTTCCAGGAGTTTTTGAAGTATAAGGGGTTATTGTGCACTTTCACTAAAGTACAAGGGAGTCTGGTGCACTTCTGAAAAATAATATATCCTCATGAACAAAAAGAAACTCAAAGATGTATATACGTCTTAAAAATAACGTTTCATGAGACAAAAACTTAACCAATTCTCTCAATAAAAGCTTATTAAGCTTTGCTTTTGTTTTTACATTTACCATCTTTTGACAAAGCGAAATAACAAATTATTTGTCTCAACACCACTCATTGACGAGCAAGTGTTTGAATAAATAATATTCTGACATCCATAAGTCGCCCTTGATGTGCCTGGAAAAGCGCATGGCGAGGAAGCCATTCTTTTTTATTATAGGATGCATAAATTTTAAAAAATAGTAAAAAGAAGCAATAAATATCAAGGCAATTTCTAAAATTAGAAGTACATATGTTGATGTAGGAGTTTCTTTATAAAAGTTCCTTAGGATATTCAGATATAACTTGATAGAGTCCGATACATCTTTTAAATTCTTTACCTGTAAGACGTGAAAGTTGCACAGACTTATTAAGATACGTTTCTAATGGTGCTTGTTGAATTGTGTATTATAAGTATATCTTTAACTGCTCTCAGTCATTATTTTTTTTCTTGTTCGAGTTGCTAATGAACAGAACAATGGCTTTATTTATGCCAAAGTTTTAAAGTGCACATCTGATTAAATAAAAGATTAGAAAGAAAGATAAGATAGAAAATATTAATTAACGGAGAGAGAAAAGGAAAATTAAGAGAGAGAGAAATTAATAAAAAAAGATAGAGAAATAAAATATTTATCTAGTTGGCATGCCAATTAGGATTGCCAACTAGGAGGTGATAATTAGGTAATGAAAACAAAGTGATGTCTACCATTACTCTAAGGGATAAATACCCAACTTGGTGTGCAATACCAAATATACTCTTGGACAACATGGAGTTGGTCGATGATCAGGGTAAGGTTAGGACTCCTAACCTAATTACTGTAGATGACCGACCTATCGATCATCCCCAGGACTTAGAACCTTTGGGTATAAGTGAATTAAGACCTCAAGATTGTAGGTCGGGTATCCATAAAATTCAGGCGAATATTCTCCAAAATAGTATAAATATTTCATTCATTCGTAGCATAAGGTAGCTCAATTACTCTCTAAATACTCCTGACTTAAATATTTTTATTTGAGTCATACAAATTATTGACTTGAAGATCGGAGTTGTCTCACGAGGATAGTTCGCCATTTGTTCACTACAGGTTAGTTCAGATCTAGACCCGAGGTGGACGAGTTAGTTCAGACCCGTACCCGAGAACATAAGAATCAAGTTTTAACCTTAATAGGGATAATAAAAGATTTGAATTCTAACCCGTTAGTTTAGCAATGAAATGTTTGATTTGAGTTTTGACTCAAAGTTTATGCCCAAATCAAAGTTCATGAGACAAAAAGAAGTTCATTCCAATTAAAGTAGGATTAGGATGAAGTTCCTATAAATAGAACATTTTAACTTAGTTACCACAGAGTCAAAGAAGGTTTTCTTATCCAGAAAGATACAATTAGTATTACAAGTTTCATGCTTTTGTTAGAAAAAATTAATTGTGCAAAAGTTTAGGCTTTTTCTTGCATAAAGTTATGTGAGCGAAAATTTAGATTTTTTCATCCAAATAGTCATTAAATTGTAATAATTATTGAGTAATAGTGGATTATCCCAAATGTGGAATCGTGAATAAGGACAACTAATTAGAACAATGCAGTGAAACTTCATGTGGCTGTTAACTGTAACATAATGCCGAATGTTGACTAGATCCTCTGTTTGGAGGACGTAAGTCAGCAGTATCTATGTTTGGAAAATCAAGCCATACATGGATTAACAGGGGCCAATCGTGAATTTTTATCCAGTGAAAATTATAATTATATAATTTAACGTTTATATATAGATAATTTTTTTTCAATAAAGAAAAAATTTATTTTTTAACAAAAAAAATATCTTTAAAATATACACAATTTTTTTAAAAAAACAACTGTAATTCACTCACTAATAAATCTACTCTTGAAATCAATGAGGGTTAGGCATCCTCAATGGAGTCTCTAAAAAGCAATGATTGCTGTTTTTAGAGACTCCATTGATTAAAAATCAACACCAATGGGGGTTTTTAAAATACTATTTGATAGTTTTTGGTACAAAAATGATATCAATCAAACTTTGAGTCTCCAAAATAGCACCTAATCTCCATTTTTTTTAACAAATTTGTTGAAGAAAATTGAGACTATAGAAAAAGACAAAATGGAGTCTTTAAAAATGCACAATCTTCAACGAAAAAATAAAAAGTCAGATCTGAAAAAAAAAATTGACAAATCTAACAAAAGAGCCGTTTGATTTGTTTGAAATCTGAAAAAAAAAAATTACCATTGAAAAATTTCTATATATGCAACAAAAAAATATTGCCATCAACAGATTCAACACCATATTTAACAAAAAGGGCCTCACAGATTCAAAACAAAAAAACACAACATATTGACTACCTCTTTTTTCAACAAACAGTAAAAAAAAAAAAAAAATTCACAGAACAAAAAAAAAACAGTGTGGTGGTGATTTCAGTGGTGGGGGGGTGGCATGGGAGAAGGGGGGTAGGTTGGGGGAAGTAGGGAAACAGGGGAGGGGGTGGGGGTGGTGGGGGAAGCGAGAATTCACAGAAAAAAAAATAAAATTACAACGGGGGTGGAGACTGTGGGGGCAGCGGGGAAGGGAATGGGAGCTGCGGGGAAGGGGGGTGGCTGCAGTGGGGGCAGTGGGGAAGGGAGGTAGGGGCAGGAAAGGGAAAGGGAAAGGGAAAGGGTGGGGTGGGGGGTGAGCGGCTGTTGTTTGTGTTTTGACAGGGAAAGGGGGCTTTTATATTTAGGGTTAATTTTTTTTTTTTGTAATTAAGTTTTATTTATATATTTATTTAGGGTTTTTTTAATTATGATTTTGTAATTAAGCTTTTTTAATTTGTTTTTTTATTTAAGGTTTTTTATTTAGGTTTTTTTATTTTATTTTTTTTTAATTAAGTTTTTTTATTTTTTTTTATTTTATTATTTTTTTAGTTTAGTTTTTTTGGTTTGGTATATTTTTTTAGTTTTTTTAGTTTATGTTATTTTTTAATTGTAATTAAGGTTTTTTTTTATAGTTGTAAATTTTAAAATTTTATTTGTTGTAATTTTTTTTAAATAAATTTAATTAATTTACAAATTGAATAAAATAAAGAAGAAGAAAAACAAATATAAACGTAACACACAAGAAAAAATTAATTAATGGGTTTTTTTTTAATTAGGGTTTTTAATTAATATTTTTTTTACGTAGGGTTTTTTTAATTAAGGATTTTTAATTAGTTTTTTTTCATTCAATTATATAATTAAACGTAATCCTAATTTTATAGAGATCGTCACTGATGATGTTTTTTTTTATCATGATCTCTAAATGGGTCTCTAAAATAGCTTTTTTTGTCTTAGTCTCTGAGCAGGTCTCTAAAATTGATCTTGGGCTCTTTATAGGTCTCTAAAATGATAGATAAAAACCCATTATAGAGACTCTATTGAGGATAGCCTTATAGCCCGCCCCCACAACCAGGCTCCCCTTCCCTCCCCCCCGCTTACGCCAACATAAACCGGCATGGATAGAAGGAGAAGGAATGCTACATGCTTTGTACTTCAGCAAAGACAGAAGTGGCAGCTGGACTTAAGTCTGTTTTGTTGGCTTATCCATTAAATTTGGTATGTGAACTTCTTAACAAGTAGACGGATATATTTGAAGGGAAAATTCCTGAACTACTGATGTCCGTTTCATGTTGCTAGAAAATGATGACCGTAATTTGAAATATTTTTTCGTAATAGATGGACTATCTATATAACAAGTAGACGAATTTGACTTCTCTACAATATACTTTTCCTTTTTAACCTAAACTAAGTCGACATACTCTTCTTTCTATCATTAACCCTTCTCTTTTCAAAGGGCGATCCCAAATCTGCTTGATTTTGGTGCATGTATTTAGCAATAAAATATAGGCCAAATGATCCAATGAATCAATTAATAGAAGCAAGAGATATGTTGTTTTTTATTAAGCCAAAACATATAATTTCTGGATTTTAATATTCATGATATGGGGTATATAAACACATAGTTAGAACTAACTTCGAGGCACAACATCAACATGGAACGTCAAAATATTTTAAAGCTCTCCAATTTTTTTTTTTAATAAAAAAAAAGCTCTCCATGTTAAAATCTCTGAGGTTCTTATTGTTCCCTTTGCTTTTCTTAGACTTCTCAAACTTTACCTCAGCAGCACCATACAGCATTCCAAGGCTAAGTCCATTCCAGAAAACTATTATACAAACACCTCATCAAACCAAATCTGCATCTCTTTCAGATGATTTCAAAACATATTATTACACACAAACGTTGGATCACTTCAACAATGCACCTGGAAGCTATGCCACATTCAAACAAAAATATGTTGTCAACTCCAAATATTGGGGTGGTGCAAAGGCTAACTCACCAATCTTTGCTTATCTTGGTGCTGAACAGCCACTTGATGATCGTCTAATTTCAAACTTTATCGGATTTCTTACTGATAATGCACCTCGATTTAAGGTTCTTCAAGTCTACATAGACGTAGAATATTGATATCTTTAATGTGGGTGGTATGATACTATAATGATCCCACATCGAGATTTCAAGCTCAAAAGGGGTGGCTATTAAGTGTAATGGGTTCTCCTTCCTAACATACTAGTCTTTTGGATCGGAATCTCCCTTAGGCTTGAGTTGTTACATTAGTATCTTCGCTTAGAGTGAACTCTATGGTTGGGAAACTATAGGTTGAATTAAGGTGTGATATGTTAGAAGATAAACTTGATTAGAATTAGGACTCTATTAAATAATAAGTTATAGTTAGATTTAAATTAGTTTTTGACTAGATAGTTTTTCCTAGTAGATAATGATTTCCTAGAACCATATCTTAATTGACATAGGATTTTTGTAAATCTATAAATAGCGGTCAGTTCTTTCAATTGTAGTCATACCAAATATTAGAGCAATAAAAAGTTTGTTTAGAGTCTCCATATTATTTTTTCTTCTTATTTCTCTCTACAATAAAATAGCATCTTTCATATTCCAACAAAGTGGTATTGAGAGCTAGGTAAAGATGATAGGGAATAGTATGTTTCATTTTCAATTTACTCGCCTCACTAAGGACAATTATGATAATTGGTCTATTCGTGTGAAGACTCTCCTTGGCTCACAAGATGCTTGGGAGATTGTAGAGAAAGGCTACGTAGAACCTAAAGAAGATGAAGTTTTGAGTCAAAATAAAAAATATGCATTGGTGAAAAATCGCAAGAAGGATCAACAAGCTTTCTCTATCATCCATCTATGTTTGGATGAACTATGTTCGAGAAAATCTCATGCGCGACTACTGCCAAACAAGCATGGGAAACTCTCCAAAAATCATGAAAAGGGTAGACAAGGTGAAAAAGGTTCTTTTACAAACTTTAAGATGTGAGTTTGAATCTCTCCATATGAATAAATAAAAACAAGACCGGAACATAAACCGGATCTAATTAAACGTAATCCTAATTTTTAAAATTTTATCTTTGTCAGAATTTATTTATTTTTTGGTTGAAATGTTCGTTAAAAAAAGTGACAATAATATAAAAATCAATTAATTAAAAAAAATTCACGCACGAGAAAAAATAATACATAATCAAATTACTATGTAAAATTAAAATTAGCACAGTATAGAGACTCAATTTTATAGAGACCGTCACTAGGGATGCATTTTTTTATCTTGGTCTCTAAAATAATTTTTTTATCTTGATCTCTAAATCGGTCTCTAAAATTTTTCTTGATCTCTATATGGGTCTCTAAAATGGTGGATAGAGACCCAATATATATACTCTATTGAGAATAGCCTAATATAGTAAATGCTATCACATTTGGTAGCGCTAGAAAAATTCCAAAGAGATCGATATTGTGCATTATGATTTTTCATGTTCAAAATAACATACCGCAATTTTCATTCAAAATATAAAGATAAAATACACATTTGTACATTACCATCCGTCTTTATAAACACAAGATTCAAATTGAGTGAACAAATAAAAAATACTAATTTTGTGAAGGATCCTATAAAATATTCTATGGTTATATTACTAACATTACTAGTCTTCTGTTAGCCTCAATGGAGTATGTATATTAGGTCTCTATTTATTATTTTAGAGACTCATATAGAGATTAAGAAAAATTTTAGAGACTCATTTAGAAACCAAGGTAAAAAAAATTATTTTAAAGACTCATTAAGAGACCAAGATAAAAAAAAATATCCCCAGTGACGGCCTCGAACATTGTTGGTCAATTTTACATACTCCATTGAGTATCCCCAGTGACGGATAACATCGATAATAGACCTCTATTTTTTACCGTATTGTAAAATTGACCAATAATGTTCAAGGCCGAAATTTTGACCCATAGCAGAGTATAAGAGTCTTGCGTCATCCATCTATAAAATTAATTTTGGTAATTGTTAAGTATTAAATACAATATACTTTATAAAACTAATAACATACTTTATAAATACAATATACAGTATTTAAAACTCATATTGTCAAAAGCATTTGTGCCACTCCTTGGTCTCATATTTATTTGAGCAACACATTTAGTAAATCTTATGCACTTCTGGTTTATCGGCGTCTATCAGGATTTAAGGCTTTTTGATATTCTCTTTTCAATTGGATTGAGGGAGGGGTGAAACTTTTTAAATTTTTGTACAAGTCGATTCCACATTGTTACCGTTGTTTGGTTTCTCCTGATGAGAGGATTTTTACTAATCGCTATGTAAGCCCGGCCTAAAGTTTGATCTTCTTCATGCGTGAAATTGCAACCCCTCGAACTTCCTTCAGTATATTCCATAACTTCTAAAAAGTATAGAAAATGATAGGTAGGTTGATTTGTAATTAATTTTAATAATTACATAATTGAATGAAAAAAAAAAACTAAAAAACCCAAAAAAAACCTAAACTAAAAAACTAAAATAAAAAAATAAAAAAAACTACAAATATTAAAAAGCTTTACCAAACCAGAAAAACTAAACTAAAAAAATAAAATACAAAACCCTAATTAAAAAACCCTAATTAAAAAGGACCTTATTAAAAAACCATAATTAAAAAATCCTAATTAAAAAAACCTAATTAAAAATCCTAATTAAAAAAACCATAATTAAAAAACCTATTTAAAAAAGCCTACTTAAAAAACCCTATAATTTACAACTATAAAAATAAACCTTACAACTATAAAAAATAAAGTCTAATTAAAAAAAAAACCTAATTAAAAACCCTAATAAAAAAATATCATAATTAAAAAAAACCATAATTAAAAAAAACTCTAATTAAAAAAACCCTAATTACAACAAAAAAAAACCCCATTTCCCCTCCAAATACACATTAGCTGCCCCTCTTCCCAAACCCATTCTTGTTGCCCTCTTTCCCCGCTGCACCCCCGTTTCCTCGCTACTCCCTTCCCCTTCCCCGTTGTACCCTCCATTCCTTTTTACACCCCTCATTTCCCCCCTTCCCCCTTGTACCCTGCCTTTCCCGCCGCCCCCTTTTCCCGATTGCACCCTCCCCAAACCCATTCCCACTGCCTTCCCACCACTGCCGAAACCACCCTCATCTGTCAATTTTTTTTTATATTGTGTGTTTACCATTTTGTTTTTTTTTTTGTGTTGATGTTTGTTGAAAATGGTGATATTAGATGTTCTGATTTTTGTTGAAGATGGTGATGTTGGATATTCTTACATATTATTGGGACTCACATGTGTAACGCCCCGATCCTTCACGAGACCGGAATCCCAATCCAATACCCGAGGTCACGAAAAATGAGGGAAACGGACAGAGTCTCCCCTGTTTATAGGACAATCCAAAACCTGTAAATAATATTTATAACCACAAAACTATGATCTAACTCCATTCATTCATCCCCTCCACCAAAACTATCTCATACAACAAACTTCTCAAGGCCATCCAAGCCTTGGATCCCAACATTGAAGACACACAAGCATGCATTCATTAACTGTTGAACGTCTATAATTAGAATTTCACTTATCATACCATTCTAATATTATCTAGTTTTCTTTCTTATAATTTAAGTCCGTCAACTAGTCAAACATGCAATCATGTAGCTACTAGACAATAAAGTAAAGATTACAAGTTATCACAACATTACAAGCCACTCATAACTATCAATACATTCTAAACTTAACTTTACAATTACAAAACTAAATTCAATGACAATCCACGTAAGCCAGCATAATCAATCACAAAACTCATGAGCCTTCTTTTCTACCTCTGATAGCACTGATCCTAAAAGGTGTTAGAAATGAGAGTGAGTATACAACATGTATACTCAGTGAGGGAGGTGATACAGCATACCGGGAAATGCTTTCATGAAATGCACAAAGATAACACATAAATATCACAAATAAGCAAGCTATTGAAACAAGTAATTAAATACTTTATAAAAGGATACGGTTCAACTCCATGTCTTCAATCTCGAACCACGAATCACGATCTTCAAGCAAATGCCGGCAAAACCCTTATTCCTCCAAAACGGGGTACTCCGGATGTACCCTGATCCTATGACCCATAATCTCCTGAGGTAGGTCTGTATGCCCCAACGAGGTGAACCATGCCTCTGGGGTAGGGGAATATGCCTCAGCGAGATAGGGACTGGGAAACCATGGTAGACGAGGGAGCACAGCAAGCCCGACGCCGCCCATGTTACTCGACATTACCATGCCCGAAAAGGTTGCGCAATCCTGAGTCAAGTCATGAGAGCCAAGATTTTCAAATATCACATAAGAGGGACAACAAAGTAGGCCGCCCTCGCAAGTAGTTGGAATATGAGCATTATAACAATATAAGCAAGAAATAAGCATATTCACCCAATTCTTAACAAGGTACACATAAGTATAAGCAATTATATAAAATTCCACAATTTATGAACAATAACATAAACTAAAATGCACCAAAGAATGAAAACTCCCTCACCTTTATCAAGCCTCAAGATGTAAAAATGGCTTAGTTACTCCAACTTTCCTTAGATTAGCTTGAATATGAATACCCTAGTTTTCAGATAAGTATAACACTTTAACAATTGAATATAGAAGGTTTAACAACTATCTTTCACATCCAAGAATCTATATTACATACTTTATTTTATTGTAACTTAATTAAACACCATAGCTTTGTAATAATATAGAAGCATTTACATATATATAAAGTTAAGCTAACTATAACTAATCAAAATTGTACTTAACATATAAACTAAATGCCAACTGTACAAGTGGACTCAACTAGCATGCATTGGTTAACATCTTTACATTTAACTTACATTCTAATTAATTCTTCAAACATTCAATACAAGTTTTCAAGTGCAAAGTTAATACCGCAAGTTCAACTAGGACATTTTTCAATTCCTCTAACATAAACTTAATTTAATCAATTCGGTTATCTAGGTTATTGACCTCCAAACTATCTTATTTTTACGTATAATCGTAGCTTTTTGAGTGTAGTTAATTTTAGGTTCAAACGGTGCTCAATTCCGAGTTAAATTCCAAAATTTATGACCCTTACCGCGCAACATCGCATAGCTGGGCAGAATCAGCGATTTTTTAGCTACATTTTGAAAATAATGTGATCAGAGGGTTAAAACATTAGAATTAGCCTTAGTCTTAGAAATTAACATTTTCTCTAAACTGCCTAATCTAGCTTCTGTACAAATTTCATTCAATTCTAAGCTCATTTACTATGTCAAAACTGCTCTAGAGGATGGCAATAGTGAACTGCCCAGATAGGGTATCCACACACACATGCACATTTCTTGCATTGAACTAACTATGAGCATTATACTAGCATGTGACACAATCCTACACTTCAGTTAGGACATTAAACAATCACCTTAGCTACTACTACAAAATTCATTCAAGTTTTACTAGTTGCAACTAAAATCACAACTAACATTTAAGATACAAGTAATACAATACCAAAAGTTTATTCTACAAGCTCTCTAACTATCATTTCATGTATTAGAAGCAATAAAACGATTAGAAACACAAAAACCCCAAAATTCGCAAGTTACTATTCACAAATACTATTCATCATCTTCCATATTTCACATTTTGCAATAAATCCATAAACAAGCTTATAAACTACACAAATATAGTCTCTACCACATGTAAACAGAATATTATACAAGACTGGAGCTTTACATGGGCCGAAATTAACAAATCAATAAAAATCAAAACATAGACATAAACTCGAAAACGTAATTTTAAGCTAACTCCCTTACCAAAAACGTGCAAGGAGGCTAGGAGAAGGCTTGGGAAAGCTCAAAACTACTTGGAGATGGCTTGGCTAGGCTTGGATTGCAAGTTTGCTTGAAGAATTTTCCTTATTTCCTTTCCTGATGCTTCAATGGGTTTGGGGGGTTTTGGGGTTCTTTTTTTTTTTTTTTTTTTGTTAGCTATTAAGTTATATTTAGTTAGCATAAGTTATATACAATATAAGTGTAGGCAAATAAGTCCTCAAATGTTGCAAGACATGGTCAATTACTAGCTTAAAACTCAAATAAATGCTAGCTAATTATGA
Organism: Ehretia macrophylla; assembly: GCA_037974665.1. NCBI lineage: Eukaryota > Viridiplantae > Streptophyta > Magnoliopsida > Boraginales > Ehretiaceae > Ehretia > Ehretia macrophylla. The sequence goes on along the minus strand of CM075782.1, from coordinate 36,426,274 downwards.
ATTAAATGTTGCCTACTATTTTACTATTCATACGATACTAGAAATCATTTTCTAAACGCGCTCTCCAAAGAAGTAATGCACAAAATCTCATTTTTCTCATTCATTTTATACGCCATATGACCTAGGAAAAATATCAATTCGAGCAAATTAAACAGTGATTTTTCTTATGAATACATATTAAAACCAAAATAAAACACATTAAAATGCGCAAAGAAATATGCAACAATTATTTATGAATATGATGCAAATTTGTTGGGCGTCACATCCTTCTCCCCTTAAACAAATTGCGTCCTCGCAATTTTTTGTTTCAAGTGAACTCCTCATATGCATTTTGAACAATCTGGATAAGAAGCTTGAATGCGAAAATCATATAGAATACCAAGTAGAAGTACCGAAGAAACACTCCAATAAGAGCATTCAAATGGAACTCCCAAGAAACCCGTCACTCATGAATACCAATAAAATTCCATCAAAGATCTTCGTAAGAATGCCAAAAGAATACTAATCCAGAAGTCCGAATAAGGGTCCCTTCGAATAAAAACATCACATAGGAATTCCCAATATAGTTGTTAAACGAGAAGCCCGACCGATGATCTCTAAACAAAAATATCATAATTATAGCAGATAAGAATCCCAAGATAGACCATCAATCATTATTGCTAAATAAGAATATTATTAAGAATCCCAGAGCATTATTCTCAGGTCACCAGGAAATGAAAGCCAAATAAGAATTCGACGAGAGCACCAAATAAGAAGCCCAGTAGAAATACACCAATTGAGGGTCCCCATATTGAATCCCGAAAAAAACTACTTATATATGTATATGTGTCAAGTAAAAATGCCAACAAGAGTCGTAATAAGAATACTACTATAGAATCCCGTATGAAAATTCCAATAAAAATCCCAAAGAGAATACCAATTGATCAACTCTTCCTCTTTCTATTGGTCCTCATCTTCAAGCAAGCCGTCATTATCAACTCTTTATAGGGAAGAGTGTTCACTTACCATATTAATGGGTAATGCATGTATGTGGTGGATTTTACATATGATAAACACCTATACACTTTATTACAAATAACTAAGGTAGGTAAACACTCAAGAAATCACTTATATGTATAACTAATCACATAAATAAACATATCATATAAGTTTTACTTATTGCACAAAGAGGTCACATTGGTGCACTCACAATCACACATCGCATAATCTTCCTATTTCACGCAATCATAACACATATGAACACATTTTCACTCAAGTAAACACAATCCACATGCAAGCACATACTTATTCAAGACTCACTTCGCAGGTACGCACTCGAGGTCTACTACCCAACAGGCCGAGGACCCTGTCCCGGTTGTGAGCTATATAAGCTCTGATACCACAACTGTAACGCCCCAATCCCTCACGAGATCAGAGCCACGATCTAATACTCGAGGTCACGAAAAATAAGGAAAACAGACAGAGTCTTTCCTATTTATAGGACAATCCAACCTGTAAACAATATTTATAACCACAAAACTATGATCTAACTTCATTCATTCATCCCCTCCACCAAAACTATCTCATATAACAAACTCCTCAAGGTCATCCGAGCCTTGGATCCCAATATTGAAGACACACAAGCATGCATTCATTAACTGTTGAACGTCTATAATTAGAATTTTACTTATCATACCACTCTAATATTATCTAGTTTTCTTTCTTATAATTTAAGTCGTCAACCAGTCAAACATGCAATCATGTAGCTACTAGACAATAAAGTAAAGATTACAAGTTATCACAACATTACAAGCCATTCATAACTATCAATACATTCTAAACTTAACTTTACAATTACAAAACTGAATTCAATGACAATCCACGCAAGCTAGCATAATCAATCACAAAACTCATGAGACTTCTTTTCTACCTCTGATAGCACTGATCTTGAAAGGTGTTAAAAATGAGGGTGGGTATACAACATGTATACTCAGTGAGGGAGGTGATGCAGCATACCGGGAAATGCTTTCATGAATTGCACAAAGATAACACATAAATATCATAAATAAGGAAGCTATTGAAACAAGTAATTAAACACTTTATAAAAAGATACGGTTCAACTCCATGTCTTCAATCTCGAACCATGAACCACGATCTTCAAGCAAATGCTGGCAAAACCCTTATTCCTTCAAAATAGGGTACTCCGGATGTACCCTAATCCTACAACCCATAATCTCCCGAGGTAGGTCCGTATGCCCCAACGAGGTGAACCACGCCTCTGGGGTAGGGGAGTATGCCTCAACGAGATAGGGACTGGGAAACCATGGTAGTCGAGGGAGTACGGCAAGCCTGACGCCGCCCGTGTTACTCGACACTACTATGCTCGAAAAGGTTGCGCAACCCCGAGTCAAGTCATGAGAGCCAAGATTTTCAAATATCACATAAGGGGACAACAAAGTAGGCCGCCCTCGCAAGTAGTTGCAATATGAGCATTATAACAATATAAGCAAGAGATAAGCATATTCACCCAATTCTTAACAAGGTACACATAAGCATAAGCAATTATATTAAACTCCACAATTTATGAACAATAAAATAAACTAAAATGCGCAAAATAATGAAAACTCCCTCACCTTTATCAAGCCTCAAGATGTAAAAATGTCTTAGTTACTCCAACTTTCCTTGGATTAGCTTGAATATGAATACCCTAGTTTTCATATAAGTATAACACTTTAGCAATTGACTATAGAAGGTTTAACAACTATCTTTCACATCTAAGAATCTATATTACATACTTTATTTTATTGTAACTTAATTAAACACCATAGCTTTGTAACAATATAGAAGCATTTACATATATATAAAGTTAAGCTAACTATAACTAATCAAAATTATACTTAACATATAAACTAAATGCCAACTGTACAAGTGGACTCAACTAACATGCATTAATTAACATCTTTGCATTTAACTTACATTCTAATTAATTCTTCAAACATTCAATATAAGTTTCCAAGTACAAAGTTAATACCGCAAGTTCAACTAGGACATTTTTCAATTCCTCTAACATAAACTTAATTTAATAAATTCGGTTACCTAGGCTATTGACTTCCAAACTATCTTATTTTTATGTATAATCGTAGCTCTTCGAGTGTTAATTTTAGGTTCAAACAGTGCTTAATTCTGAGTTAAATTCCAAAATTTATAACCTTTACCGCGCAACCTCGCATAGCTGGGCAGAACCAGCGATTTTTGAGCTACATTTTGGAAATGATATGATCAGAGGGTTAAAACGTTAGAATTAGCCTTAGTCCTAGAAATCCACATTTGCTCTAAACTGCCTAATCTAGCTGCTATACAAATTTATTTCAATTCTAAGCTCATTTACTATGTCAAAACTGCTCTAGAAGATGGCGATAGTGAACTGCCCAAATAGGGTATCCACACACACATGCACATTTCTTGCATTGAACTAACTATGAGCATTATACTAGCATGTGACACAATCCTACACTTAATTTAGGACATTAAACAAATACCTTAGCTACTACTACAAAATCCATTCAAGTTTTACTAGTTGCAACTAAAATCACAACCAACATTCAAGATACAAGTAATACAATACCAAAAGTTTACTCTACAAGCTCTCTAACTATCATTTCATGTATTAGAAGCAATAAAACGATTAGAAATGTAAAAACTCCAAAATTTGCAAGTTACTATTTACAAATACTATTCATCATCTTCCACATTTCATCTTTTGCAATAAATCCATAAACAAGCTCATAAACTACACAAATATAGTCTCTACCACATGTAAACACAATATTATACAAGATTGGAGCTTTACATGGGTCGAAATTGACAAATCAATAAAAATCAAAACATAGACATAAGCTCGAAAATGCAATTTTAAGCTAACTCCCTCACCAAAAACGTGCAAGGAGGCTAGGAGAAGGCTTGTGAGAGCTCAAAACTACTTGGAGATGTCTTGGCTAGGCTTAGATTGCAAATTTGCTTGAAGAATTTTCCTTATTTCCTTTCCTGATGCTTTGATGGGTTTGGGTTTTGGGGTTCTTTTTTTTTTTTTTTGTTAGCTATTAAGTTATATTTAGTTAGCATAAGTTATATACAATATAAGTGTAGGCAAATAAGTCCTCAAAAGTTGCAAGACAGGTCAATTATTAGCTTAAAACTCAAATAAATGCTAGCTAGTTATAAATTAAATGTTGCCTACTATTTCACTATTCATACGATACTAGAAATCATTTTCTAAACGTGCTCTCCAAAGAAGTAATGCACAAAATCTCACTTTTCTCTTTCATTTTATATGCCATATGACCTAGGAAAAATATAAATTCGAGCAAATTAAACAGTGATTTTTCTTATGAATAGTACCCAACAAGAAATACATATTAAAACCAAAATAAAACACATTAAAATGCGCAAAGAAATATGCAACAATTATTTATGAATATAATACAAATTTCTCGGGTGTCACAACATGTGTAGGTCCTACCAATCTGAGCTGAGAGCGAGTTTTTAGGGTTAGTTCATCCTCGCAGGATCAATAAAGGATAAGAATATTAAAAAGGTTAACGATTTGTTTATGTATTTATCATTCTCTTTGTTTATAATATTTATCATTCTTTTTTTTTTTTCTTATAGTATTATAACTAACTTTAGTCTTCTATACTTTTTTTTGTTCTTGATATATATAAGCAGCCGAGAAATTAAGTCATGCAACTATTATGGTTACTTATGCTAATAGATGGCTATAAAATAACAAAGAATTCAAAATTCAAAATTCCTTTCACCTTTAAAGAAATTTGAAATGATTCTGAACTCCTTAGTAGCAATTTGCATCTTTTGGATTGTTAAGGTGAATTAGTGTTTTCTCATGATGTCTAACTATATAGTTGATGCAAATCTAGTAAAATATTGAGTTTTTTCAATTTGGGTATTTTGTAGTTTTGATACTAGGTATATTTGTTGGGTGTGTAATTTACATATTATTTCAACATCCTTTATACTTAGTATTCGTTAATCCTCGAGTAAGTTAGGAGCAATTTGATGGGTTTTGTGTTTGTTTTGTGACATAGGTGATTTCTATGAGAAAGTCAGAGTTTCGAAGCAAAATTGAAGAAAAATTGCAAAGGGGCTAACGTGCATTGAACCTGAAAAGTAGTTGGTGAGAAATTAATAGCAGCGTAGTCATAGCGCAGCTACGCAGGAAATTAAAAGGTTATTTTTGTAAAAAAGCAAGAAGAGAAGAAAACCCTAGGGGAATAAAAGGAGGAAACGTGAGAAGCAAAGGGGCTTCTGGCTACTGGTTCTTGGGAGCCGTTTTCTGCAAAAAGCATGTGTCAGAGAAGGAAAAAACGCGAGAAGATTGCGAGTTGAAGTCGGAGAACGATTCAGAGACAAATTTTACCAAGATTCTTCTCCAAATCCTAGTTTTCTCTCTCTTATCATGAATTACATTAAATTGGGGATTTTGTTTACATTCATTATGATGTTCTAGATTATTTTTATAGGGCTACGATGTAGCCAGATTAATTGATTGATGAATTATTCTATTTATATGAATACTTAAAGCTTTTGGTTTTAATTGATTGATAAATTATTCTATTTATGCGTTGAGTATTTCATGCTGAGTTTAATGCTTGTGATTGCCTGATCAACAATTGCATGATACATGATTTTGTTTGAGATTGAGAAGTAATAACTAAATTAGACCACGTGTGAAATACCATTAAATCGTCATAAGTTAGAGATAGTTATGAGATCTGGTGCAGCGCATGAATTTCTAAGGCTCAAGAGTTCCCTAAGTTCATAGTTATCACAGAGATGTAGATAGCTTGCTTAGCGGAATATGTTATTGATGCTTGAGAAAGATTAATAACTACATTAGCGAAATTGTTGTCAATGTAAGGAATAGGCGTCGATTGAATTAAATCAATAATTTCAAATAGGATTAATCTTGGTAAAATCGGAATCCCTAGAGCCTTTTAATTATTGAATTGCCATCTTTTGTTAATTTCGTAATTGTGTTAGTTGCTATTTTGTTAAGTTCTATGATTTCTTTGATCGTTAGTCGCAAACTCTCAATTCGTGATTGTCCAAATAAAGTTAAAGCTACACCAATTTTGGTACTTAATAATCACAATCCTCATGGGAATGATCTTTACTTACTACTTTATTACTTGTTGCGATACGTGCACTTGCGTTAGATTTTACACAACAATATTTATAATCAATTCTTATACAAAGTCAGACCAAAGATCATAGTTTAGAGAAAAAAGAAAAAAAAACTTAGAAATGAAACAATCCTTATAATGTTGTTATACATTTAATTTGTCATCTAGTGATGGTGCTACTATCATGTATCATTGGTTCTTTAACTATTGTTGTTTTGAAGATGTATCTTTTATTTATAGAAATAAATTTAAAAAGATGTAAGATCTTTCTACTTGAAAAGCCTTCGATTCTTCTCTCGAGAAGGAAAGTGGATATCAGATTCTACTATCAAGGATAATTCATGTACAAAGGTACATACAATTCTTGCATTAATGCAAGAATACTTTACTCCCTTTATGTATTATTTGTAACACATTACCCATCACCACCAATTGCCACATATGCCGCCACCATTGTTTAAATTCTCAAAATTCGAGTAAAAATCTCTTCTTTTTGCTTCTTTTTGTTGGATAATTCACAACATACCATTATATGATAATGTTGATTTGTTCAAATTGGTTGATGATAAAGATTGGCCATTGTAGAATTCCTCAAGAAGCAAAGCCTTTCTTCTTCAAGGAGATCAAAAGAGTGGTATTTTTAGTCATTTAATATATTCTTTTGTTGACCAAAATATCAAAGGGAGTAAAGGGTTACAAGTAATACACAAGGGAGTCAAGTATTATTCTCTTGAGTATTAAGGGGGTTTATTGAAGGGATATCTATCTAATCTGATGATCGATTAGCGTAAAGATGCAGCACCGACGTAACCAGGGAAAAGTATACATAAAAGTCAATTGTAATTAACCCAAGTACAAATTGTTAAGTCAGTCCTAAATTATCTTTCTGACTTGTAGACTTTGTTGTATCTTATCGTTATCTTGCAAGCAATAGTTATCATTAGCTTTAACACCACTTAGAGATAAACTCTCTTAGAACTTTTGATGGCTAAAAATTTGTAAATGTCGTGTAAATCCGCAACTATAACTTGTTGTACTGCTAGCTATAAATTAATGAGCAAAAAGGCAGAAGAAATTATCAGCCAATATTTTCTTACATGGTATCAGTAGTCTAGGTTCTTCTTTTCAAGAATTATTCTTTTTGTGCCAACCTTTCTTTTCCTTCCTCATGGCCTCATCATCATCTGCAGATGTCACTGACACAACCACAACCACTGTTTTCTCTCTACCCAAACTTGATCGTATCCATCAGGATATTTCACTGAAATTAAGTAGTGATAATTTTCTGTTATGGAAAACTCAGGTATATCCAGCCCTACGTTGTCATGGACTTCTCGGCTTTATTGATGGCACTTTTGTAATACCCGAGATTTTTTTTTGGAGCAATTAAAAATAATAATAATAATATGAAGAGATTTATTTAGTAGGTATTAATCTTAGAATTATAGAGTTTTGGAGTTCAGCTATTCATATCCTACATATTATGGATCATAATTGGGAGTTAGTGAGTTAGAGGTTATGAATTCTTTTTATTGAACTAGACCAATATCATCTCATAAAGGGAAAATGAAAAGGTTATTTATTTGCATAAGAATATAAGAGAGGAAAAGGTTTAGAAGTGCTTAAGGCAGTGTTTGAGGCTAAGTGCGTTTAGGTGGTGGTTAGTCATTCCATTCTTTGAATTCTAGTGCAAGTTTTCGTGTGTCGCGCTTAATGATGTTTATTTTATTTTGAATAAATATGTTTATAGTATCTTTGTTCAAAGTGAAGCCTTTATTCATGAAAATCTTAATTATATTATCTAAATCATGATTCTGAAATTATGTTTTATTTAGAAAATAATTTATGAAAATTTGATTTGCTAAATGATGTTGGCATAACACATATGAATTTCGATAAGTCTCGATAAGTCTTCGACCTTAGAAAAATTTGTTTATGGAAATTATATATGTAATTTTTTATGCACAAGTCGACTATGATTGATCTCCGATATATGTACCTTTAAAGGGATAATCTTTGTGACTTTGGATACGCTATGAGACGCATTATTCGAAACTAGTTTCGATCTTTGTCTTTGTGGATCTTCGTATGGCTACATGAATTTGTAGCACTTTGTATGGCTCTTTGTGTTCATGGTCTCTTGTTAACTTGTGCATTTTATCTTAGTATGTATGTTTCGATAATCTATTTATGACTTAGTATATATTGATATTTTTATGAAGGAAATATTTGTCAAAATACTTTTTGGTCATGCCAGCATGCTAGAAAAGTTGTGGAGTACTTATTGGGCTGTGTAGTTCACTCTTTGTTATTATTTCAGATGCAACGAATATGAATTTGTGAGATCAAACGAGAACGTTAGAGCCTGAAGTTTGCGACTTAAGCTTTGTCTTCATCTATGTACTAGACAAAGAATATGAATTTACCTTTGTTTAGAAATGATACTCAGTTAATACAGTTATTGGATATTACTAAATTTGAAGTATTTGTAATATACAGTTCCGGGCTCGTGGTAATATAGAAAAGTAAGTTTGAGCCTTGCACTAAGAGTGCGACGATTGTCATGTGCCTTATTTGTGGATTTTGTTTTGGTTTCGGGGCGTGACAACTTTGCTCAAGCCAACTACTCCTCCTGATCAAGTAACTTAATAGGTGCGCTTGAACCAAATGGTCATTGGTTGGTTGTTAGTCTCTCTTTCGGATGCTGTCCTTTCTCAAATAGTTGACAAATCCACTGTGTGAGACCCCGTACCGAGCCAGTATAGACCCATATGCATTGTATAGCATTTCATGTATTTTTGCATTATTTAACATGCATTTATATTGATTAATATGCATTTACATCGTTTTATGTGCACATGCCTCGTTTAACGTGCATTTAAATTCAATTATGTGTCTTTGAGTAATTTAGGTAACATATATAATAATTAAATCATTTTATGTGTTTTTATATCAATTTATGTGCATTCATCTTGAAATACGTGCATTTGTATCGTTTTACGTACATTTATATTTAAATACATGCATTTAAGTGTTTTAGATATTGTAAAGATTAATTAAAACATTATCAAGTCAAGACTAGTAACTAAGTTAGTTAAAACACAACTAAATGGCAAGCTAAAAAAGAAGCTATTAGTTGGAGGAGACTGTTGTCTTTTGGCCTACTAGATATTTTCTACCTAACATAAAACACACACAACAGACTTTACACACACACAAAAATACTACAACACACACACACATCAGACCACAGACACCACACACAATGAGGAAAGAAAGAAGAAAGAGAAAGAAGAAAAGGAAGAAGAAGGAGGAGAAAGAAGAAGATCAAGCAGCCACTTAGCATTTTCAAGCCATTTCTTGCTCCTACAAGCTTTGTTAACATTTTTCTAGCTTTCAACTTCAAGATCTAAGGTAAGGGAAGTTTTTTAAATGTTTTTCAAAGTCATATAATGTGTGATTTCTGAGTTTTACATGTGTATTGAGCTTGATATTGAGTATGAATATGCTTAATGATGAAGTAGAGCTTGTTGTGAGTATGGATTGTGTTGAATGGGTTGTTCAAACTAGGGTTATGCTTTCTATTTGTGAATGATAATTTTGGAAGAGTCAATGAACTTGAATTGGAGTTGATTGAGGTTGAATTAATGTGTTAGAGGGTTAAGTTTTGCTTGCAATGGATGAAATTGGGAGTTAGGAACATTAGGGTTTAGATGATGTTTTGGATGTTCTATGAATTATTGGTTGATTTGTGGATGATGTTATAGCATGATAAGTGTGATTTTGAGGTTGTAAAATAGTAGAGTTTGTGTTTGGGTGAAATGACTAAGGTTTGGAGCTAAGAGGCTTAGCAAAAGAAGCAAGAAAATACAATTTCGTACATTTTGCTGTCGCTACCGGTTGACCAGAGTCAAACCCGGTCGACCGGATCAGTAGACTTAAGTCACTGCAGGGCGAGTGAAGTCGAATCCGGTCGACCGGATCAGTTGACCGGATGATTTTTTACCTCTGCGCAACATTTTTCAGACGACCATATCTTGGTCAATTTAACTCCAAATTGAGTTTTGTTTGATCCTAGAACTATCTACATTCGATAAGATTCGATTCTAGACCAAAAATAGAGTAATTAGTGTTTGGAAATGTAGGGAAATTAACCATTTAAGTTAGGTTAATGTAGAAGTCCTCTTATGTCTTGTCCGTTTTCGCGTTTTCTTGTCATTTTAAGGTATCCTTACACCCTCCTTTGGTATATGGCTATGTTGAGTTCTTCTACATGGTATTAATATGGTCAAACATGATGAGTATTGGTTTCATGATTATCTAAATGATGCACATATCACTATATGTTTGTATGAGGACCTTACATGGTTAAACACTTGTGTGATAAAGCAACTTTCCTTGTTGTCCTCCACTTTGTGTCTTATGAATTCTAAATGTAAGGTGTTCACATGTTTACTTGTTTGACCATATGATAAGTATGTTGGGTTAAGTTTGGTTATATATATGCTCGAATGTTGGAGGTAACTTTCCTCGTTAACCTTCACTTGCATGTTTATATGTTATATGAACTCTATTTGAATCATGATTACACTATTATGTTTTTTATTATTGTTACTAACCGGTGGCAACCTACTTTGTTTCTTCCGAGCCTCTTTCCTATTTTGAATTCCACTCTCACTTGGGGTGTTACCTTGGAGAGACGGAAGGTATATAATTGACACAATTAAGCAATCTAATAAACCCCATGGTAGAAGTTTTGATTCTACCCTGCGACATTGGACCGTCAGGTATAGGTCTCGGCTACCATGACTTTGCGTAGATCATGCAATCTAATAAACCCCTTGGTAGAAGTTCCGATTCTCCCCTGCGGCATTGGACCGTCAGGTATAGGTCTCGGCTACCGTGAAAAATTTGTGGTGTATATCCGGATTTCACCCTCATGTTTGGCATTTAGGGAATTATGATATTGATAAAGCTTCGAGATTGGCTATCTCCATCAAAGTTCGAGAAACTGTATCCTTTCATTAAGCATGAAACCAATCTCGTTTGGTCTTGTATGGTTCTCATTCCAGAGCTCAAATTCAACAACTCAAAACCGAACTCCTGTCTCTCCATAAAGGATCACGCACGGTTCATGCTTATATTTAGCAGGCCAAATCTCTTTCCTTGGCACTTGCTAGTGCCAAGAAACAAGTTGAAGATGACGACTTGATTTTATGGACTTTGCGAGGTCTCGGAGCCAAATATGATCCAATTGTTGTTGCTATCAACTCCAGGCCTATCTCTCCTACTTTTTCTGAAGTTAGGGGCTTGCTTCTTGATTATGAACTTCGCCTACAATCTTCAACTGCCGACAAATCATTTTCCTTTCTTTTTGCCGCTACACGTTCCTTTAGCTCCGTCAATCACAACAATTTTTCTGACTTAACTCAGTCTCCACTACCTCAACAATCAAGCCGTGGTAGTCGTGGCTCCAACTCTAGTAAACGAGGTCGTGGAGGTCGAGGTTTTGGACGTGGTTGAGGATGAAATAATTCTTCATCTCCAGTTATATGTTACATATCACAAGGCAAATACCTGTTGGGATCCTGATGATGTCGTTGTCTCCTTTGCCAAAGCTTTTAGTGCTATGAACATAACTAATCCAAAAGATCCAAATTGGTATTTGGATACTAGCGCCACTAATCACATGACTCCGGATGATGCTTCACTCTCTGGTAAGACAACTTATACTGGTTTGAACACTATTATGATTGGAAATGGTGCTGGTTTGCCTATTTCTCATTCAGGTCATGCTTCGCTCTCTCTCTCTAATGGCTTAACTATGAATTGTTCCTTTTTTAAATGTTCCATCTCTTGCCAAACGTCTCATATCTGTTGCTTAGTTTGCTCGTGACCATAATTGTGTTTTTATTTTTAATGCTTCTGGTTATTGCATTAAGGATGTGAAGACAGGAAAACTACTCCATCATAGGACACTCACTAATGGCCTTTACAACTTACAGCAACCTCTCAAGCAGCTTTTTTCATTAAGAAAGCAAGCTCAAGACTTTGGCATGCTCGTCTAGGGCATCCATATCAGATCTTGAACCGACTTCATCATTTTCATCTCAGTCATTTGATAATAATATTTTTAGTAGTTGTCAACTTGGAAAGACTCACAAACTTCCATTTGAAAATAAGACTCAGCGCTCTTCAGCCCTTTTACATATTGTGCATTGTGATGTTTGGGGACCCTCTCTAATAACTTCTATGGAAGGGTTTCGCTATTTTTTAATATTATTGGATAATTTTAGCAGATATTCTTGGTTTTATCCTCTTGCTCTTAAATCAGATGTGGCGCAAAATTTTCCTATATTTATTCGAATGGTTGAAAATTTATGCAACTCCAAAATCAAATATATTTAATCTGATAGTGGGGGCGAATTTGTTAATCACAACATTAAAGAAATATTTTGGGAACATGGAGTTATCCATCGCCTAAGTTGTCCGCATACTCCTAAACAAAATGGGATTACGGAACGTAAACATCGTCATATGGTCGAAACTGGTCTCACATTTTTAGCACATAGTCATTTACCGTCTGAGTTCTGGGTTCATGCTTTCTCAATGACTGTTTATCTCATTAATCGGTTACCATCTAAACAACTCAATTTCAAGACTCCATATGAACTGATTTATGGAAATTTTTCACAATATTCTACACTACGGGTATTCGTTCAATCTGTTATCCATGCTTAACACCATATGGACGACACAAGCTAGCTTTCAAAAGTTGTCAGTGTATATTTTTGGGGTACAATATGGATCACAAAGAGTACAAGTGTTATAATCCTTCAAATGGTAAATTTATTATTTCACGTCATGTTTGTTTTGACGAAACAAATTTTCTTCCTTCTGTTGCAGATGGCACTATCTTTTCACTAGTGGCCTCAACATCTCACTTCAACGTTATCCCATTTCCCTCGAGTAACATCTCATCATAGCTGCCTACCATGCCAGCCTTTACATTAATACGTGACCCACTTGCACCTTCTACTGTTGTGCATCCCTTACCCTTAGACACTCAACACCATGCATCACCTCAAAATACATCTCAGCCACTCACACAAAACCCCACATGTGCTGATCTAACGTCCCTACCATGCCTACTCACTAGTCCTCCTTCATCGTTAATGCCATGTGCCTTTAACATTCTTTTTTCAGACACAATGAGTGTGGTGCCCCAACTACAATCTAATCCCTCAACTCCAAATCTCCTAACGGCTCCTACACTGTCTCATTTTCTTGACAATAACTCATGGCAAGTCAACAAGCCAGCTATGCCTCACGATACAGACCAAGGTTCCATTAGCGCCTCTTAGTCATCCTCTTCTCTTGTGTTCGCCTTTCGTCATCGTTTCTCACCCCATAAATCCAACATCGACATTATCACTTCCCCTCTTTTCGACAATGCTATACAATCTTTCCCACCTGCAGCTCGCTCAATTCTTCCATCTACTGTACCCTCTCGCCAACACCCAATGATAACTTGTATAATGGATGGTACTTGAAAATCGAAAGTACTTATATCTACTCGTTACCCTCTCCCACATTGTCTGCTCACTATCTCCACGGCCCTACCATTTGAACCTTCTTGTTATACTCAAGCTTCTAAAGACCCGAATTGGCGCACAACAATGACTGAAAAATTCAATTCCCTCCTGAAAAATAATACTTGGTCACTGATACCTCATTCTTCACACATGAACGTGGTTGGCTGCAAATGGGTGTATCGAATAAAGCAAAATTTTGATGGCTCATTAGAACATTATAAAGTGCGCTTGGTAGCCAAAGGATATCATCAACAACCAATGCGTGATTTTGGTGACATTTTCAGTCCAGTGGTCCATCCTGTCACAATTCGCCTTGTTCTGGTTCTGGCTCTATCAAACAATTGGCCTTTATGTCAACTTGAAGTAAAGAATGTCTTTCTACATGAGGATCTTAATGAGACTATATACATGGCTCAACCGCAAGGCTTTGTGGATCCTGTATATCCTGATTATGTTTGTAAGTTGCACAAGTCGCTTTATGGGTTGAAACAAGCTCCAAGAGCCTAGTATCATAAATTTAGCAATTTTCTATTGTCTTCTGGTTTTATACACTCACACCATGATGCCTCTTTATTTGTTCCATATTCAAAGGACCACGTTCTGATTTTATTAATTTACGTTGATGATATCATCATTACTTGGAGCTCTTTTACGGTTATCACGAACTTTATTCATGTTCTCTCCCAGACATTTGATATGAAAGACCAGGGTTGTCTCCATTATTTTCTTGGCTTGGAGGTTCATTTCTCTGCTAGTGGCATCACTCTAACCCAAATAAAATATTCAGTTCAGCTACTCTCTCAATTTGGTCTTGATGGTGCAAAACATGTCTCTACTCCAATGGCTGGTACTCGTTTATATCCAGATGAAATGGGATTTATTACAGGATCCTACTGATTTTAGAAAGCTTGTTGGTGTTTTACAATATTTGACGATGACTCGGCCGGATATCTCTTATGTCGTTAACTCTATATGTCAATTCATGCAGTCGCCATACACATCTCATTTAGTGGCAGCCAAACGGGTGTTACGATATATTAAAAGCACTATCCAACATGGTTTGCACCTCATACCAGTTCCCTCTTTCAATCTCATGGGCTATAGCGATGCTGATTGGGCACGATACCCAACAACTAGGTGTTCTACAACTGGGTTTGTTGTTTGTATTGGTTCCAATTTGATATGTTGGAGTTCCAAGAAACAATCTACTGTTTCAAAGTCAAGTACCGAAGCTGAATATCGGGCACTCGCCTCACTTACCTCTGAGGTTCTATGGATAATGGAAATTATGAAATTTCTTGGTATATCATCTCTGGGCCTTCCACTCCTCATTTGTGATAACATCAGTTCAATTTATCTTGCAACGAATCCTGTTATACAACATCAGAGTAAGCATATCGAAATTGATGTCCATTTTGTGCGAGAAAAGGTTAATAATGGCTCTGTCCAATTGCAGTATGTTGGCACCAATGACCAACTAACGAATATTTTACAAAGCCACTTTTCAGGCCTCGATTCGAGCTTTACGAGTCAAGCTTCATGTCGTTACCCCTCATTCCGCTTGCAGACAGTAGTTATCATTAGCTTTAACACCACTTAGAGATAAACTCTCTTAGAACTTCTAATAGCTAAGAATTTGTAAATGCCGTGTAAATCCGCAACTGTAACTTGTTGTACTGCTGACTATAAATTAATGAGCAAAAAGGCAGAAGAAATTATCAGCCAATATTTTCTCACACAAATTAAGTAGTCAATTTCATGATAAAAATTTCTAAGTGCAACTTGAAATAAATGGAATGTGGACTATAGAAAAGGCAAAGCTTTTCTAACAAAAAAAATGGAAGGTTAAGTGAGTGAGCATATAGAAATCGAATTATCTTGGTACAATGGTGTTCATGACACCACTGACAAGGCCACTGCCAGAGACATTGGACGAACTGTAAGGATTTCTCATTGACGCGGACGAAGATGGTGGTGTGACAACCTTCTGAAGGTCAGTGATCAAGGACTCTGCCATTCTGGTGTCCGACTCTGGCATCATAAGCCATATGCTCTCGAGTTCTCGAACAACTTCTGCCATTGAAGGCCGGGCGTCTGTTTCATCTTGGCAACACCTGAGAGCAAGAGTTATGAACTTCTCTACGCATTTAGAAAGGTAAGATCCCATTCGTTCATCAATGCTTGAGAATATCATTCCAGAACGATAAGCGATGTTGACCTGGAGTAAATTGACAAAAATTATGTACAATAGCACAAAAAAGGGGACAGATTAGATAGAATACGTGAGATTGCAGCGTACAATAACATCAAAAGACATAAGATTGTTAAGCATACACCTTAAACCATGAGTGAGCAATGAGATAATACCTCTTTGACAATGTTTTTGTCGCGTGAAATTGGTTGCATTCCAGTCAATAGCTCCAAAAATACGACGCCAAGACTATAAACATCACTTTTGTCCGTCAGCTTATGAGTTAAGAAATATTCTGGATCGAGGTAACCCTGAAAAATGTGCATTCGGGTGTCAACATATTCGGGTGTCAACATGTTCAACGCAAAAAATGGATTGAATTAATTCATCTACATTCAGTAACTGTTTGATCAACTTCTGGTTCTAACTTTTACTCTTTTTCCTTTTTTTTTCTTCCTCTTCTAGATTTTCTTTACTACATCCCTGTATCTCTAATGGAACCAAAATATACATAACCTTGCAATTTTTCATAAGTGAATAATACTTACAGGAGTGCCTTTAACTACTGTGGATACATGCCTGGGTAAAGTTCATTCAGCTTCAATGACTGGAGCAAGTCTTGAAAGACCAAAATCAGCAACTTTGGCGTTATATTTCGAGTCCAGTAATATATTGCTGGCCTTAATATCGCGATGGAATATTGGAGGATCAGCTTAAGTATGCAGGTACAGGATGCCGTCGGCTGAACCTAATGCGACTCGCAACCTTAAAGCAAAAGTTAAAGATTCTTTATACTTGCCTGCAATATTGAAAAAATTGTGACATGTTAAAGTATCAGAAGATCCAAACGTCCCTATGATTTTTTAAAGTGACTTGTTTTTGTATCTCCTCCATGGAATAAATAGTATTGCCCCCTCATTCGCCTCAACCCCACCAACACTCAACCACATACCCACGAAGACAAATACTTCATGATGAAAATTTAAGAAAACACATATTTCTTATGCCCATCGGGTATCTGTGAGGGCATTCATTAACCATTATCCATAATTAAGTACATGCTAATCGGCCGGTGAATATCCGCATAGGATGTCCATAATAGAGAATATAAAATAACTAAAAGATGATGGTTATGGAATGTACCAAAGAGGTGATCCCTTAAAGTACCATTAGGCATAAATTCATAGACCAGCATCTGCAGAGATAGCAAAAAGGGTGAGAAGATTTTAACCTCTAATGAAATTGAAGAACATATTGTTGTATGAAGAAAATGACACATTGAATATTGCCTTTTGAGCATGGTAAAATCCAAGTCATCTGTGATCCTAGTTGATATTATGTTCAGATTGCTAATCGGTTAAATTTTATCAACATGTTATGGGTCAAGCAATAGTTGAAAGCAATACCACATGTAAGTATAGTAATCAAACCATGAAAGAAGTATCATTTTTCGAATTGTGAATCATAATGATCCATTCACATTTAAAAAATAAACTTTAGAATAGTGTTCTTGTATGAACTTTAAAAATAGAATGATAGAAACGCTATCACCAAGAAAAAGTCATGAACTACAACAACTACCCCTTCTTTCCGTCACCTCCATCTTCACCACTGATACCGACAGACAGGGGTATGATTTTGATTGTGATGGTAGCCTAAATTTGATTCAGAAAGGTAGGCTTTTGTTATGATGGTCAGGTGAGCTTTCTTATAGTTGAACAAATTTTTTAAAGAAAAATATCAGAAAACCAAGGTGACCCGACACACATGCTGCAAATAAGTGAACCGCACTGAATCACTAAATTGTATACTGAACAGAAAAATTCAATACAATTCAGTTCGATTCATGTGCATTTTCAATTCACATACTGATTTGAATTGTTTCATTCTTAAATAGAACCGAATTGTATTGATCGCGAATTATATAATTTTGATAATTATGCATGTAATTTATGTTTCTGTCTCCATCATACTTATGCTCATAATGTGATCTCACACAAATGTTAAAATGAGTACACGAAACTAGCTACGAGTAGGTAATTTGAATATACAGAGCAGCAAAGTACCTGTTCAACTTCTTCATCACAGTATCCAATCAAAGACACCAGGTTGCGATGATGTAACCTTGACAGCAGTTCTATTTCTATAAGAAATTCCTTTTCACCCTGCAGTGATCCTACCTGAGCACGCTTTATAGCAACGACTAGTCCATCTGCCAAAACACCTTTATATACTTTTCCATACCCGCCTTGTCCGACCTTACTAGAAGTATGGAAATTCTTCGTCGCTAGGGCCATTTCTTCATAAGTGAATTCTTTAACATTATCAATTTTGATGGACATCTTTGATGCTGCAATATATTGCAAATCAAAAGTTACTATCACCATGAGTCAATATAAAATGCAATAGTAAATTTATTGTCCACATTGTGATACTACGACATTGTATACTACGTCTCACTGTTTCGAAAAAAATAATGTGCTACCTATGTGACACAAGAATCCGCAAGATAATGGCAACAGGGCATTGTAGGTTCAGTGGCTTATATCATCATAATCATATCAAAATTCAGAACTAATTTTTTTATTATTTACAAGTACAACTTATTTCAATTCTGTAAAACAATACAAGTAATGCTGCATTGCTACGTCAAACACCACAGAAGCTTAAATGTCAAGTAAATATATTTTGCATCTACTTTTTCTTTTCTCTTTTATTTTTTCATGATATACCTTTTGTCGCAGAAACTACAATATCAATACACTTCAGATATCATCGTTAATTTGATTTAGAAATCATGACAGGAATTAAGTATATAATAACCTAAAAATACCCATACATCTGAGACCTTGATATACTTACATTGGCGTCTTCTTGAAACTGCATGGTATTTCCTCACACAGAATCTAACGATAAGAAGCGAGACAAATACAGAAAGTGTAACTGAAGCTACAATTGCCCCTAGTACAATGCCGGCTATAGCACCCTTGGTTAAACCAGAAGATGGATGAGGGAAACTTACTGCAACGAAAGGAAGAATTATTACACACCTTAAAAGGAAAGCTTACATCCATCGATATAACTTGAATAGTATTTGCCATTCACTAACATGTACAAAAGCACTTAAATTGAGGACAACCAGGATTAAATCCAAAAAATGGCATTTGCTACAAACCAAAATCCACCCCCAAAAGCAACAGAAGACCTTCCAGAAAATCGGACACTGACAACAGCTCATATATAAACAGATTTTCACACAAACAAGCAGTTATAGAAGAGTCAGGTGATTTAAAAATTTCATTAGATTTTACCAATTTGAGGTTATATCATTCTAGAAACATCATAGTTAAATCAGTTAGTGTCCATTTCTGGCATATAACCCATGTCATTACCAGGGAAACCGTCACTATTACACATATGCAAAGAAAATTGGACTACCCATACTTCTTAAAGGACAGTGTAATATGTTTTTTTTATTCGTAACAAGCCAATCTACAGATCCCATTAAAGTTGGCTCTAGTCTTTCTCGTCTACATGATAGAGAATATTAAATTCTAGAACAAGGTTCTCCTCCACCTTCTACAACAAAATAATGCAATTTAGAGAGAATGGTTATAAAAGATATGGACTCTTCCACCAGCAAAAAGGAGGCGATCATCTTGCTATGGACTACTATTCAAAAAACCAAAGCAGAACATGTGGAGTGAGATGAGATAAGAGACAAACCATCCTCATAAGGTCCTCTAAGGGTAAAATTGAGAAGTTCATGAGGTCCATAAAATTCATTATGAGGAATTTTCCATCCTGTGAACATGCTTCGAATTCTAGAAACCTCACTCACGTTGAACTTATTGCTGCTGTTATCGACGTATGCTGAAAAAAGCTTCAAGTACATCCCCAATCGAGGGCCCTCTTTCCGGGCAGATAAATTAATGTCAAGCTGATAGGGATTGAGTTTGAGACCACTGGTTAGATAGTTCTCAAAATCAGATCTGTATGGCACAAAGTTTGAGAACCCCGGACTCTTCAAACGAAACCCGATAAGCAAAGGTGCAGCACAAAAGCAAGTTACAGTAGATGATGGGGCTGGGGCATATTCATAAGGAGGTCGGCATTTTTGAGGTTGACAACTGTTGAAGTTTCCTGGCGTTGAGAGATTAATAAGAGAGCTGAAACCGAATTGGTATTGATTGACATCTTGATCCGCAGATCCACAAAACTGAATTAGGTTGACGTTGGAGCTTACAGGGTTTCCTTGAAGCCTGAAAATGTTCGGAAAAAGATCAAATATCATATTAAAATTTCATAAATACTTGCATGAAATTCAGCTTATAGGTAGATGATTTGCAAATTGGCAACCTAACAGAGACATTTGTCGGGAGGAAAGGATTGCCAGAAATGTTTGATAAATTGTTGTTCTGAAAATCCCTGCATTATCAAGAAGCACTAGTGATTTAGTAAGAAAACATATTAAACATGAGGTTATCAAATTCCTGTAGAAACATGAATAGCCATAGAGAAAGAAAAAGAGAGAGTATTGCAGAGACCACAACATTGAAATCTTATTTTGATCCTAAAGGACCATCAGATGCTTGGGAGTTGAGATAAATACAACATTCATGGAGGGCGGGAGCTGGAGAGGGAGAAACAGAGAATTGGATCCAGTTCCTGACCCCAAGCTAGGGAGAGGCACTGGTGGAAGGTTTATTATGACACACTAACTTTTTACTTTTTAGGTCTTACATGATAAGTGTCTCGATTCTGTTAAGCGTCCTATTTTGCCAAATGATGTATGGAACAGAACCACTCAATGAATTGTTCGCAAGTGACCTGCAAGTGAAACAAAACATGATTAAGATTATATGTTTGCTCAAGTATTTCAGGAAAGGAAAAGATAACATGGCTAAACCGATTCAATGCAGATTGGGCATTAAATCTTGTACTAACAATAGAAAACATATGCATAACATGTGCACATTACATCTCCAGGATAGAAAATCAATGCAGATAGGGTTGAGGAATGCTCACAATTTCTGCAGATGGGGAAGACTTGAGAAGTTGGCTGGAATACTTCCAGTAAGGTTGTTGAATGATAGATCACTGCAGAGTCAAAAATAAATAACATTACGATTAAAAGAGTAGTATGAAGATGAAATTTCCAAGACTGGATTTTTTTCTTATATACAGATAATCAGAATGTAAATTAGATTAAGCATCAACAAAGTCGAAGATCAATTCCTCACATAGTTGTGATATTGTCGGACAGCTTATCTGGCGGAATGGATCCATTAAGCTGGTTGAAGCTTAGGTCTCTGCATTATTGTGCTATCGGTTAGAATATGAAGTTCCTGTAACAACATGTACTGACAGAACAATATGTGACTAGCAAATTGTCTTCCAGCAATGGCATGCTAATCCATATTCAGTGTCAATCAGCGATTTGGGGAGGACTTACTATAACATTAAATGATTCTACATAGATGGGTCAATAGATGATTAATGCCATAATCAACAATCATATTATCATATGCATATAGACATACAGATAAGTGAGTTGAGGTATCTTGCTAAGGTTTGGGATTGGCCCTTGCAAGCTGCAGTTTCTGAGACTCCTGCATGAGCAATTTAACTGTTACCAATCTTAGCCTAAATAATTCCAAATATTTTTCAACTTTCTTGCACGTATTCTCATCCTTATCTTCTGATAAGAAGCTTTCAAAAATATTAAAATTCTTGGATAGCAAAATTTAGCTTAACCATCTTGGTCATCAAATGCTAGGCATTAAAAATCAAAGAGTCAATATCAAGTCTATGGATCAGATTTCAAAAGAAGAGGGAAGAACCCTTATCATGGTATTCAATTATAGCAATGAAATACAGTTCTTGAACCTTATCAAGAAAATGTGGTCGACAAGGCTGCTTGTAGCGGCCAGAAGGTATTATTTCCATTAAGAGAATATAAAATAAAAGGAAAAAAATTTCTCTTGATACATGCTTGTGATCATCCATTATAAACTCTTTACCTCCAAAAGTAATAATCATCATTCAGCCCATTCTCTGCTTCTTTGTACTCTCTCTCTCTCTCTCTCTCTCTCTCTCTCTCTATCTATCTATATATACATATATATTTTAGGCATCATCTCAGACATAACCAAATGACCAGAAAAGGACTATGAAAATCTGCCTCATGTGTGGACTTTTCAGCCAATTTTGAAGCAAAGATTGAGATGGAAAATGCTTACAATTTCACCAAATGATCCATGGTTCCATACGAATCAGGTATTGTACTGCCATCAAAGTTGTTGTTATCGAGTTGACTGCAACCCAAGGAAGAGAAATAAGAGCAAAAAAAGTATCAAGACAAATAATATACGAAGTTCATGATGTTTCAGATCAAGGATGAAGAATTTTCACTTCTGCTACGAGGAAAAGTACACATAAATTGACACCATATACGTGCTTGAAAATATCCCCTTCCCTCCCTACAATCTAAGGTATATGGTACTTTTTTCCTTTTGAAATGGTAATTACTTAAGCTATAGTGCTGCATGGAAATAAATAACTTGTTGATGAATTGTTCAATTTCCTCCTGCATTTTCTTAGCAAATTCTTCTGACTTCACTTGAGCAGTCTCTTCCATAGTGCCTGTCCTTGAAACTTCCAATATACATGGATTTGTTTCCAATCTTCATCTACTTTCTCGTGACTAACAACTCTCAGGCCTGAGTGAGGAAGTCACAAGTACCTAATTTCAACGGGGCTGCAAACAAGCTTAACAATCAAAATTCAAGTTCGATGCCTTCTGGGTTTATAAAGTCCAACATGACTGAGATGGATAGCTACTTTAATTTCTTAGTTGGAAGGCAAAACTTCTCCCCTGTAAAATTGGTCAATGCCTACGGCTTGAACCGTGGAGATCTTTTTTTCTGTCAAAAGTATCAATATGATGGGTATCTTTTACTTCAGCCTTGATCAAAATTTATGATCCTATTCAAATTGCATCAATCAGAAGTTTCTCTTGCAACTCCGTAATGATACAAGGACATTTACATGGTAAGGGAACTTACATGTTAGGTGATCACAGTGGAACAGTTCCTAAATTGTAATAAAAGAACAAGCCAAGAGCGGGGAAAACTAGTGCAGATAAATATATTTCGAACCAATCCACAATGAGAAGTTTTGGTAAAGAAACAGATACTTGAAGAAGCAAAAGTAGCATACAGTATTCTTAAGTTTGGCATGTCTGCGAGCTCTGCTGGGAGATTGCCTGATAAGTTGTTAGTGTCGAGCAACCTGCAGAACGTCATGTCATGAATAAAGAGTAAATGTCTGAAGTGGTAAAGATAATAGACATCCCAACTTACAAGTGAACAAGATTTGTAAGGCTTGACAGCTCAGGTGGGATTCGCCCACTAAGTGAATTATTATTCATGTGGCTGCACAACGAAAACATAATAATTAAAAGATATTAACTAACGTCGCAATAGCAACAACACCATCAAGTCCAATTTCACGGACATTATAAGTATAAAAACTAAAATACACCAACTAAATCCAGGTCAAACATCAAGAGAGATCCTCTGATCCTGTAGGTATTGGTCCGGATATTTGGTTCTCGTCTATCCGTATCCTGTCCAAGTTAGCAAGATAACCAAGTTCTTCAGGCAGCGTACCCGTTAGTTGATTTCCATTTAGCAGCCTGGTATAAGACAAGACAGCAAAACATATCATTTTAATAGAACTCTGATCCAAAATGAGGGGAAAAAAAGGATCAATAAAAAATTATCGTAATCTCCAAATTTCTGCATGTCTGGATAATCTAGTAATCACTCATTTCATAATGGAACAACCATTTTGCAGAACCCTAAACTGTCTAGAACAAATTGCCTTGATTGAAAAAGAAGACCAGGTACAATCTTCCGTAAATAGCATCTTCCACTTACAGCAATTTTAAATGTGTCATATTGCCTATCTCTTTTGGTATAGTCCCAGTAATGTTGTTCCACATGAAATCTCTGTAAATTGAAGTCAAGAAAAAGAAAGAAATATATGTTAGTCAACAAAAAAAATTAAAGTCAAACTACAGAACAGAGAACAATTCTCTAGGATGATTTATTTTAGTAAAAGATGTATTCACATTGTTAGTTAAGAGAGCCTTGAGTTTAAATATGCTACTTACAATATAGACATATAAGAAAAGCGGCCAACTTCTGGTGATAAAGTTCCAGACAGATTCCTGTTCAATAGTTGCCTGTCAAAGAGACAAAACAAGGAGGCATTAACTGTAAACTGACGTGTTGAAGGATTAAAAATCACATAAAAAGAATTGAAATTATAGAGTTGGCTTAAATCTTTGCATGGCGTCCAATAGGATAATTGCGATCCCTCATTTTCCACAAGTGTGTATGTCAAAGACATTCTGTTGGCCTGAATAAGCTATGAAAGCAGAATCAAAGACTCTTTACATTTACTCCACAACAAGAAGTTTTCCTCGTTTCTAAGCATGCAATAATAAAGAATCTTTATATGAGTCTAGAGATCAGTATTTCAGCAGTTTCCCAAACTGTCATGGTCAAGGAGCTATCTACAGTTCTGAGGTGTAACAGTTGCTTTTTGTTTAGAGGCGTGGCTGATAACGTGGTTTTTAGTTCAGTTGCAAATATATAAAACTAGAAGATGCATGATATGCCTGCAAAATATAGCTTGCAATATGTATCCAGATTTCTGCCCGTCATGGTATGATCCACATGACATTTAGACGCTCACATTGCATAACAAGTAAATACTTCACTTTGGCTATTCTATTTCTCTCTTTAAGCATGTCCAGTATCTTGCGTTTACTTGAACAACGCCGTACAGAGGTGGCAAACATATTGAAAGCAATATATTTCCTTCTTTCATTATAAACTTGTTACTCTCACTGTAACCTATGTTGAAATTATGGAAGGAGAATCATAACTTGCATTTATTAGCATGGCACAAAGGTGCATAAATATAATTGAAACAGAAAACGAGAGTGGGGTGTAATTTCCAAACATGGTCATCATGTCCATTTTGTGGGCAAATTGTCGGTCTCTAATAAGAAATTTCCGACTCAGTGGTTCAACATATTGAGTAGAACCATGCCAAAGTGGTTATCATTTAGAATGTAGTAGTTCCTACTTGACCATAAAAATGTTGGTTTGGATCATAGGCCTGATCAAGCTATCAATAAAGCAACCTGTAAACATTTACATCATTCTGCTATTAAAGAAGTATGTCATAGCTAGTTCCTCCCATATCAAAGAAAGATTTATGCACAACAAAAACGAGAGTTCATACTCACGACAAACACTTGACATAAAATACAAAATACATTTAAGATGATGCTCCCAGATGAGATGTTCTGGTCTTTATGATACTACATTTGGGAAAATAGAACAACTTTCATATAATACACATCAAAGATACAGTGCAAAAATTAAGGGATTTGGTGAAGGGGGTGTTGGATTATATGTCCTAATTGCCAATTTTAGAACATAATAATTATATTATTTATTTAATATTGGCAGTTTAATTAAATATCATTAATATGATTAACTATTTAGATAAAAGTCCTTAGAATAATATTTATAAATTCTATCTTTAAGAGTAAGGATATGAGTGACAAAATCTATATTCATAAATATATTCTAAAATAGTCTCTGATCGTAAGATGAATTAATTGAGCGTTAATTTATCCGTATAGATCGGATTGTAGTCTACCATCCAAATAATATGGAATATTGATTTGGGCGATTAGTCTCATATCGTAAGGGTAGATGTATAAGTGCTTGTTGAGAACAAGTGACTGGACATGACCGCTAGTACAACGAATTACATGGAATGGTCAATATTAATTCATTGTACAGTGTAATGGTGCAATTAGTCCTTAGACCTGAGACACCACGGTTATCTTGTGTCAGGAATAACGTAATTTGCTGATGTAATAAGCTAGTCCTCATCAAGGATTAGACAATGTACTTAGTGGTTACAATCTATTCCGGCATAGAGATAGGTGTGTTTAGATATGGAATCTGCCGAGGTAGAATAGTAGAAGTCGTTCCACATATTATTCATAAGTTATTGATTAAATAGATTTGGACATATGATTGAGTAATAGAGTTTAACGACCCTATCCATGACTCTGATTCAATCGGGATAATTTAGACAGAAAGAATTGATTGCATGATTGTTACTGAGGGTTCGTAGAATTTCTCTTCATCATTAATTGGGTAGTCGTGATATACTGCTAGGTATCACTCACGACTTGCGAGAATTAAATTAGAAGAGTTTTAATTAAATATTAATTAGATTAATATTATTTCACTGCCAATTAATTATGAACCTGAGAGGTCACACACAAAAGGAATTTGCAAATTAATTGGTTTAGAGAAAAGACTAAATTAATTTTAGGATCGTCATAATATTAATTTAATTGGGCTCGTAGTAACTTGATATTGATCTGGTTATTATGGAGCCCAAGACTGGTTAGTTTAAGTTCAGTCCACATGTGGCCCTAGGTCATATGTGTCTCCTATATATTGTACTGTTCTGACAGGTTTAACTAGCACACTAAAATTATAGTCAGAATAATATGTAGGATTTATCTAGAAAACCTAGTGGGGGTGAAATTCAATTAAGGGTGCAGATTCTGTGTGGATACTTTCGGAGGCTTCACAATTGAGGAGCTTTGGATCATTCAGATTCTGCAACAAATTCGTCATTAAAAAGGTAATCCTAAAATACTCTTATGCGTAATTAGTGTTGATTATTATGCATGATAGTAATCTACGTAAATAGCCATGAACGTGATGCATGAGTATTATTACTTTCGCTGCGTTTATTCTGATTATAAAATTTTTAAATACCATGCACGACTCCTAACAGTGGTATCAGAATCACCGTTCATGCCTTTTACGTGGTTATTCATTTATAGCTCAAGGCATAGCACAATTATGGTGTCGAGTTAATAGTTTATGAAACTATTGTGAGAAATTAATAGTTTGTGAATCTATTAATTTGTGCCCTAAGAATTTAATTAGATTAAATTTTCCCTAAAGGAAATTCTTCCTATTATTGTTTTCATAAATTGCAAAAAAGCCAAACCTTTTTGTCTTCTCCGATGACTTCACCACCCAAGGGGCAACCTAGCTGCCCCACGGGCAGTGAAGTCGATGAGGTAGAGTAGCCATGGCTGCTCCTTGTAGAGTGGCCATGGCTGTTCCTTGAAATGCATCCATGGTTACACCATGATGCGGCCATGGCTACACACCGATGCGATGCCAGCGGCGCCAGGAGCAGTCTCACGCCACTGCTGCCGTGACGAGGTGTCCTCGCGGCAGTGGCCATAGCAGCCGCGAAGAAGTGTTCTCACGGCAGCTCCATGGCTACAGCCATGAAGGCCACGAGGAGCTATCCTCGCGGCCATGGCCATAGTTGTACCTTGCCAGAGAAGATGGGTAAAACGATGGGGGTGGCGGCGCTGGGTAGGGAAGAAGGAAAGAAAAAAAAAGGTTTTTGGCTAGGGTCTCTGGAACCCGACCCAGATCCATATCCGAGTCCAAATTCGGATCTGGGTCAGGATCTGGACCTAGCCCAAACCCAAGTTGTTGGGTTTGGGGTTTCACTACATTTATTATTATTTTTTTCTATTTTGGGCTAATGGGCATATATCTGATGTTGGGCTCATTTGGCTGTTTAAATTCGGACTTTAAAATACTTTTTAGTGTGGACTAATTTTTTAAAGGTTTGAATTAGGCTAAATGGGCTAATAATGTTTAGGCTTGATTTGGGCTATTTTAAAGTGTTTAAAATTAGCATACTTTTCTTTTTGGTCTGTATTTGGCCAATCTCAATTCAGACTTTGGTATAAAATAGTATGGACTATTTTAATGTTTGAATTGGACTGTTGGTCTTTTGGACTTGGACTTAATTAAAATAGGTTGGACTTATTTTAATTTTTAAAGTCCAGAATGTTTAATTAGTTTTGTTTGACAAATTAATTAAAGAAGCCCAAAGGTATGTTGATATTTTATATTAATAAATAGTTTATTAATTATTAAATATAACTTGATTATATTTATAAATATGAGATATTTATAGAGTAAATTTAGTAAAGAGTTTATTAAATTGGAAAAATATAATGTAAAGTTTTTATATTAGAAAATTAATTATGTTATACTTGTAGTTAATTAATAAATTATTTATTAATTAATTACTATAAATACAATGAGATTATATTTATTTAAATATGAGATATTTAAGGATCCAAATTAATATAGGTATTTATTAATTGGATTAACCTATTATAATGAGATTATATTAGGAGACTAATTGTGCTATATTCGTGGATTATTTTTCTTTATTATTTGCTATGTATGTGGGTGATCATGGACTAGTCTTGTGTGAATGAATGGATGAATGTAATTATTTAATTTATTTACCCATTTTGAATTTTTTGTAATATTTTAAAATGGGACTTGCATTCCTCTTATCCCCGTTTTAAATATGTAAAACCCCATTCTCATTTATGTATCCCCACTAGATTATGAATCTATATACATAAATGTAATAGAAGATTAAGATGAAGACATCAAGAGTTGGGAGCCCAGTTCGCAAAAGGAGTTTTGTGAAGCCGAGGAGGAGCAGCCCATGAATCTATCTTGTGGGCCCTTTATTTGATTTAGGTATTCAACCCAGTGGCTCGGGTTGATAGTGCTCCTAGTCCATGATCATCCCATTTTATTTTATGCATTTATTTATTTATTTATACGATAAATATATGATGAATGCATGTATGTTTCTATTTTATTTATGCGATAAATTAAAATTAGAAGCATGTAAAAAGTGAGACCTAAACTAAAGACCAGCAAACCTTCCCAAATTAAATATTAAGTTAATAATGGTGTAGTCTTGAGAAGATTATATCATTGCCTTCCGTTATCGTAGATTAGTTTATGTGTTGGGCAAGTAAGTAGCTATCTATGGATACATAGGGGTTATTTATTTGTATCAACATATGAACTAAGTCTATATAAGCATGAGATGTGAAAATTTTGGATTCTTACTGGCAACCAAAAATCTATCATGTGAGGTGCCGGTATTGCATTGATCCAAATTTCCAGGATAATGGATTTAACTTAAACAATCTTGGAGACCAAAAATCTATAATGTGAGGCCGAAAGGATTGGAGGCAAGAATAATTGGAATTTGTATGAGATACATTGAATAAGAGGTTATTCACCTTGTTATTTTAACTTCACCAAAAATCTAAAATGTGAGGTGGATTAAAGTAAATAGGCCCCCAATTCCACTAAGAAACACACCTTATTGTTTTTCTATTTTCCACTAGGGAAGTGTGCGATTCGAGAAATTTAGTGGGGGTTACTGTTTAATTTAAAGACCCAAATCAAATAGTTAATAATATAATTATCTAACATCTTTAGAAATTACTGCATATATATAATCGGATGTGAACCCAACCTTCTATTTTTTACTAGACCAAACTTCGATGACTAGCTCAATGTATGGAGAATTGTTCTGAAATCTAAGAAAGTTATATACGTTCTAGATGCCTAAAACAAGTTGTCAAAGAGATGCAAGAGAACATGAATAATGTATCTGTCATTAAATTACTTACAAGAGTTGTGAAGTAAGCAAGATAGGACAACTAGGTATGAGATATCTAGTGATAGATATGAGATATCTAGAAAATTGTTCCAAATAATAACTAGAGGAATTGATTTAAGAGCATGTGTTCTCGGGATGAGTATCTTGAGTCCATGAGTTTATTCATGGTTTATCATATGCAGACAAATCTAATCCTTAAAGTCAATTCTTAATTCTCTCTTGTTATTCATAATGGATTTTTCCGTGTGAATACATTTGACACAACTTTTGGACATGAGAGTCATATATCAAGGGTAGATCTGGAAGAGTGGAACATAATTGGTAAAAAGAAAATTATTTCCACTGCAAGAAAGGAGATAAACTAGGAGAGGAAAAATCCAAAGGAATTTCAAAGAGTTTGAGGAGAAAGGGATGTCCTCTATACCTCATCTTCTCGTTCACCCATATGGGTAATCATTAAATTGAGCAATTGTTGTTCATATACATAGTGTCGTTAAAACATTATATCCGTTTCATGGACTATGAATGTTCATTTGTTTGGGAAATAAATGAATTGACACTGGTAAAATAATAAACAAGGTTTATATGCATGATGTAAAACGTGATGGCAAGATAAACGAGTAATATGAGAAATCAAGAGATACGGATAACTCTAAATTATTGTGGCACTTACGATTAGGTCATAGAGGAGAAACAAAAATCACTCAATTGGTGACAGAAGGACTTGTAAGCCCTTGAGGCCCCGAGACATTCCCAATACGTGGATCTTGTGTTCTTAAAAATGATCAAATCGACCTTTGTAGGACAAAGTCAAAGGACCACAAATATTTAGGGTTTATACATAGAGATGTATATGGGCCTTTTTGGCGAAACAGCCCAATAAGGATTTAGCTACCTTACATATATTTATGATTGTCATAAGTATGAATTTGAATCGTTTGAAGTGTTCAAGGAATTCAAAACTAAAGTAGTAAATCAAACTAGAAATGAGAAGTAAGTCTCAATGATGAGATCATAGAGAATTCTTAGCCTCAATTTCTAATAGTATCTCAAAGAAAAATAACTTAGTTATTTTATTAACTCCTTCTAGTACTCCGATACTTGATGAAATGTCGGAGAGAATGAGTTGGACCTTGTTGGACATGGTCTGTAAATGATAAACTATGTTGAATTGCAACTTAGCCTGTGAGGCTATATTCTCCTTACAATAGTCCATCTCTTGGATAAGTTCACTTCAAAATTAGTCTTAAGTACCTCATATAAGATATGAGATAACAGGATACCTAGTCTTAAAGTGTTAAGAATGACGGTTATCTTGCCTTTGATTAAAGGCTTAAGTCTAATCAATTGGAAGTAAGATCATATAAAGATCAGTTGGTTGTCCCAAGGATTTGTTGGGATATAACTTTTATTCCCTTGCTGACTAGAGAGTCTGTTAGCAAGTACAACTTATTCTTGGATGAATAGTTCATCTGAGAAGATAGTGTGAGAAGAAAAGTATGACTCAGTAGGCATCACTGAGCAACCAGCTAACTCGAGACAAATCTAGGATTTGATTCTGGAAAACCCAATCCAAGAGCAACTAATTATTTCACAGTTTTTCCAGATTAGTAAGATGACAATAATATGTTGATGATTTTTGTCAGTTATGAAAAATTATGTTTAACATAAGCTTAAATGGCTTAAAGCCATAAAATCTTAAATGGACAAGGGTGGGGACCTTTAAGACAAATGGTGAAAAATTATTATCATAGGTAAGGAGTTAACTATGAGGAAATCTTTTCACCAATTGTTAAAATTCATTATGATTTATTGGCCATAGTTGCACACTACTATTATGAGATATGGTAGATGGATAACAAAACGACATTTTATAATAACTTCATTAATGAAGAAATTAATATAGGATTGCCAATATGTTTTGAGTCCAGTGATGAATCACAAAGAGTGCAAGCTAAAGGGATCCATTTATGGACTTAACCAAGCCTAAATAATCTAGAACATTCGGTTTGACTTCATTGAGAATGAAGAGAAACCTTGACTACACAAGTAGATCTAGTTGTTCAAATAAATTCTCCAAGTAAACTTTGAGATAATCTGCCTAAATCCTTGGAATTCGATCTATAGTGATAGATCAAAAAGATTAATGGGTTTTTCCCAAAAGGGTGTTAAAGGTGTTTAACATGTACACCAATTCTAAAAGAGGATTGTTCTCTTCTAAGACATGACGTTTATCTCTCTAGGGTTGTGAGTCCTACGACTGCTAAAAGGAGAGAGATTGGATACATAAGGTTAAAAGTGTTGCAGCAATTAAGAATCTTATATACATCATGCTGTGTATATGGACATGATATCATAAATGCTATAAGTGTTATGAGCAGATGTTTGTTTGATCCAAGTTAGGAACACTGGAAAGCAATCAAGAACATTCTTAAGCGCTTGAGAAGCACTGAAGAAATATTCTTGGTATATGGAGAAGGTGAAACTTAAAGTTTTACAAATTCAGGCTGAGAGTCTGAAGTGGATTATTGAAAATCCATATATGGGTTCATGCTCACCTGTAATGGAAGAGCAAATATTTGGAAATGTTCCAAATATTGGTATAATTGCAAATTTCAGAGGTTGAGTGTATCGTTGCATCATATCTGACAAGAGGAAGCGGTTTGGATCTAGTAGTTCGTAACTGAACTCAGAATGGTTTTTTCCATTAAGTCAATGAGTAATACTGTGATGATAATGGAGTTGTAGTGCAAGCTAAGGAACCTAGGTCTCACTAAAGATTCAAGCGCATTAAAAAGGCATTATCACATCGATCAGAGATTGTGGAAAGAATGATATTATGTAGTAAATAACGTCAATATTTGATGTTTCTAATCCACTGACTAAGGCAATGATTCAGCAGTCACTAGACTACTGTCTTGAGAAGATGGGTATGAGATACCAGAGTAATTGGTTTTAGTGCAAGTGGGGAATTGTTGGATTATATGCCCTAAATGTCAATTTTAGGACATAATAATTATACTATTTATTTAATGTGGATAGTTTATTTAAATATCATTAATGCGATTAACTATTTAGATAAAAGTCCTTAGAATAATATTTATAAATTCTATCATTAAGAGTAAGGATATGAGTGACAAAATCTATATTCATAAACATATTCTAAAAAAGTCCCCGATTATAGGATGAATTAATTGGACGTTAATTTATCCAGAAAGATCGGATTGCAGTCTACCATCCAAATAATATGGGATATTGATTTGGACGATTAGTCTCATATCGTAAGGGTAGATGTATAAGTGCTTGTTGAGAACAAGTGACTGGACATAACCGCTAGTACAACGAATTACATGGAATGGTCAATAATTTGTTGTACAGTGTAATGGTGCAATTAGTCCTTAGACCTGAGACACCACGGTTATCTTGTGTAAGGAATAACATAATTTGTTGATGTAATAAGCTAGCCCTCATCAAGGATTAGACAATGTACTTAGTTGTTACGATCTATTCCGGCATGGAGATAGGTGTGTGTAGATATGGAATCTATCGATTAGAGATCCTATGCGATCTATTAATTGAGTAACTAGAAATCTTTGGCCGAGGTAGAATAGTGGAAGTCGTTCCACGTATTATTCATAAGTTACTAATTAAATAAATTTAGACATATGATTAAGTAATAGAGTTTGACGACTCTATCCATGACTCTGACTCAATCGGGATAATTTAGACAAAAAGAATTGATTGCATGATTGTTACTGAGGGTTCGTAGAATTTCACTTCATCATTGGGTAGTCGTGATATACTGCTAGGTATCACTCACGACTTACGAAAATTAAATTAGAAGAGTTCTAATTAAATATTAATTAGATTAATATTATTTCGTTTGGATGATCCACATCTCAGGGTCAAGCGCCGATGAGCACATTGAACTATCCATGTGGCTGAGAGCCCTCACAGCCCAGCTACCAATTAATTATGAACCTGAGAGGTCACACACAAAAGAAATTTGCAAATTAATTGATTTAGAGAAAAGATTAAATTAATTTTAGGATCGTCATAATATTAATTTAATTGGACTCGTAGTAACTTGGATTTGATCTGGTTATTATAGAGCCCAAGACTGGTTAGTTTAAGTCCAGTCCACATATGACCCTAGGTCACATGTGTCTCATATATATTATACTATTCTGACAAGTTTAGCTAGCACACAAAAATCATAGTCAGAATAATATGTAGAATTTCTCCAGAAAACCTAGTGGGGGTGAAATCCAATTAAGGGTACAGATTCTGTGTGGATACTTTCGGAGGCTTCATAATTGTGGAGCTTTGGATCGTTCAGATTCTGCTACAGATTTGTCATTGGAAAGGTAATCCTAAAATACTCCTATGCGTAATTAATGTTGATTATTATGCATGATAGTAATCTACGTAAATAGCCATGAACGTGATGCATAAGTATTATTATTTTTACTACGTTTATTCTGATTATAAAATTTTTAAATACCATGCACGATTTCCAATAGGGGGAGGGGCGAGTTCTTTTGCATTTTTTCTATTTTTTCCGATATTCTTTTACTTGGGAGGTTGTGGGGGGGGGGGGGGGGGGGGGGGGGGGAGGAGAGGGGTCAAGAAGGTTAGCATCCACTTTAAAGAACCTCCACCATAACCAAAGGCATGCTATATATAAAATAGCAAGAACAGAAAGGCAAAGACTAGACAAGAACTGCGAGAACGGAAGGAGAAAGACTGGAATCATACAATTCTTCTACATGAACATAGCCATCGGTCATTGTATCATTGCACAAGACCCCTGTCCACTTTGAAGCACATGGATCTCCTCTGTTCCAGTTATTAAGGAACCCATTTGGATCAATCAAACTTCCCTTGATGGCTCGCAGTGCCTCAACTGCAAATAAATTTTACGACGTTGGTCATGATTTCATCATTTAATCACAAGGCTTTCAGAAATCTATATTGTAACTATGCTTATAATCTAGATGTTGATATTAAATTAGATTGGAATCTAGGCAAGGTTCGCCTCAGCTTTTATGAGCTGTTGCATGAATCAATTCTCAGCATGATCAAGAAACTAGTCCTAGATCACAACAAGAGTTCTGGTCCATTTGGAATTGAAGGATTATACTTGGATATTATTAAATTTATATTACCAAATCAATCAATCATATCTATAGTTTGAATTATCATGAATGTCAAACTATTTTAGCAACAGATTCAAAAGTATAACTAAATCAACCACTCCAAACGCAATCCTTGACCCTAATAGATCCTTAAACTAACGGGTGAGAGGCATTGTTTCCCCTAATTTGTATACAATCATAAAACCGATATCAATCGACCATAAAAAGAGGTACGTGCAGGTCTACTTTCAAATAATTTTTAAAATAACAATATATGTAAGAAAATCCTATTTCTGGAGAGAAAAATGTTTCTCTAGCCCAGTGTTTTGAGCTCCATTTTCTCTGAGAGAAAAAGAGTACATATTCTCGCAGATCACACGCAAATAACTGTCCTAGCAGTATGGCAGACGAAGCCAGTAAGGACAACACAATGTGATTTTTATCCTGACATCCTACATATTTTTTTAGAATGATTCAACTTTGTGCTCTCATCTAAACAACAAAACACAGCAACGACAACAGAACGTAAACACATGGAATTAAACAAAGATGTTCAATAACAAAAGAGAAAAATTACCTTCTGAAGGATCAGTAACCAGGCCAGTAGCCCCTCTAAGAAATGAAGAGCAACACAAGCTGACCATCAAGACCACCACAATGACTAATCTTTCAGACTGGTGCATCCTAGAAGTTCCCATTTGTCCAAAACTTTCAAACATCTCTTACATGTACACCCTATAAAGCTCAGAAAATATTAGGGACTTCCACATGGTCACCAAAAAGGACTACTAAATTTAACATGTAGACACAGTTTTTCAATATAATTAACAAAACAAATACTACAAAAATTAAGTCTTGAACTAATTGAAGAAGAAGGTCTAGCAAGAATCAACAATGAACCCAACAAAAAACAACTTGAAATAGAGAATGCAAAAATAATGAAGCATGTTTCAACAAAAACTACAAAATTTACATATAGACATAGTTTTTCAACATAATTAACCATAAATACCTAAAAAATTGAAGTCTTTAAATAATTGAAGAAGATGGTCTAGCAAGAATCAGCAAAGATCAAACAAAGACAACAACCTTAAAAGAAAATGAAAAAGAACAAAGCATATTTTGTCCTGAAATGAAAAAAAATGGGAGTACAATGCACTAAGCTGTCGCTATGCACGAGTCTAGAGAAGGGTCGCACCTACTTTGGATTGAAGATAAACAAGCAATTAAAAAGCGTTTGAAAAAAAAATGGCTTGCCAAGAAAAGCATATTAATAGGATTTCATAAATAAAGAAAGTTCGGTACACGAAGTTGGGAAAAAAACTTACTAAGAGGGGTGCAGTATGATGAAGAAGCTGAGTTTTGGGATATGTGGAAGTTTCTTTAAATGGGGTTGACTAGGGTGGCCATTGGAGATGATATGGGAAGAGTTAGAATAGGTGATGAGAGCAAAGAAGTCATCTTTTTCATTAGCAGTTTAAAAGAAAAAAAAAAAGTTTTACAGATTGATGTTTATATGGGTGGCTAGTTGGCTACTTTTCTTGTTTTTGTTTATGCATTTGGGCTTTGTTGTATTTGACTTTTTGGAGGGAGTTGCGTTTGTGTTTGAGGCTGTCAAGCTGAATATGCAAGATTCTTGAATTCTGAAAGTGACAAGGAAACAAAGAATATCTTACTTCACACTTGGTACTCCTACATGGATATTTATGACTAGAGTCAATATTTTTATACGGTAAATGGATGATACGATACAACCGTGAGATATGAGTGCATTTTTTATACTAAACTGATGGTATGACCAAAAGATAAGATTGGGTCTCGCATACCGCTGAAATTGTTGTTTAAATTGGAAAAGGAAAGGAAAGAAAAAGAAAATTTTAGAGATAAAGTTATTTATGTATCAAAAGCGATAATAAGAGATAGGATATATTATTTTGTTATGATAAGGGTATTTTTGTCTTCTTGCACACTATCGGCTCCTTTGTTTTCCTTTACCCTCAATTTTGAGAAACAGAAATGACCTCATAAATGCTATGTTTGGTTTTATGAAGGAAAAGAAAGGAAAGTACGATAGAAGAAAAAATCATAAAGGAAATTAAAAGAAAGGGGTTTTTTTCTTTGGATTGTAAAAAAAAAAAAAAGAAGAGATTATGATTCTCTGTTTTCATTGGAGAAATGAAAGGAAAGAACAATTTTAAGTAACAAGTTACATTTATTATATTAAGAATATATATGAAATTATGTAAACGTACTAGAGACTATTAAAACCAACTTATCAATATTTTTCTTCCCCTACATAAATTCCACATTCGAGAAATTAAAATTCACTCGTTAACAATTATCAATCTCTGAAAATGAATTCAAACAAGGGTTACCCTCAACATTAAGTGAACATTTGTCATGTTGTTGGATATGTTAAAATAATGCAGAAATCAGTTGTTTAATGGGCAAGTACATAGTTGAAAGATCAAAGTTGGCTTAAGAGCTAATTCAAAAGGTTTTGAGGCCTTATGACCACTCCTTAATTTGTTTTAAATTATTAAACAGGTAGGGGTCTAACAAACACCTTACCACTTCAAGGTGGTTTGCAAAAAAATAATATTCAGAGTAGGGGCGGATTCAATATTTTATTTTAGTGGAGGATAAAATTTATGTTTTTTGTATTATATAAATATGTATTTTTTTTTCTTCAGTGAGGGCTAATTCATTTTCTAACGAAAAATATATAGATATTTAACTTTTTTTTTATAGAAAAAACATGTAAAATTTTTAATATTTTTCTTGGCTAATGGAAGTTACAGTCCCACTGGCCAATAGATACATCCGCCACCGAGGTAATTCTTTGTCTTTGAATGAGATTAGGTCTTTTCAACATAGTCCTTATATGTCAATTGCAATCGATATTGCTTGCATTGTTATTATAGTTAGAAAGGTCAGATATATCAATTTTAAATTTAATAGATTGACATATTAAAATATGCGTCCAAATTGAATTGTCATGATCATTGCAATTGCAATCAATTTATGGTGTCAAATGCAATTTTTTATTGGTCGATATTGTGGTGACCCCATCCCACATCGGAAGGCTTGGAGCTGGTCCAACTGAATATATAGAAATGTCTCGTATATTCATGCATGCGCCTTTTCTAGTGTGGGGTTCCACCTGGGAAGAGACAAAATCGTGAGAGGTATGGGCCTCAAAGCAGACAATACTTGCATAGTGCGCTTCCGGGCCCACTCGCCATGGCCTCGATGCTCGCTTGGGCCCAAGTCCCAGGGGGTATCCTGCAGGCATGGGAGTGTTGGTTTTGGGGCGTTAGAAAATTGGTATTAGAGCCGACCTTCCTTTGTACCAGCGGACCGCGAGGGCGCTGGGCTTCCTCAAGGGGGGGGGGGGGGGGGGGATGTGGTGACCCCATGCCACATCGGAAGGCTTGGAGCCAGGCCAACTGAATATATAGAGATGTCTCGTATATTCATGCAGACGCCTTTTCTAGTGTGGGGTTCCACTTGGGAAGGGACAAAACCATGAGAGGTATGGGCCTCAAAGCGGAAATACTTGCATAGTGCGCTTCCGGGCCCACCTGCCATGGCCTCGGTGCTCGCTTGGGCCCAAGTTCTAGGGGGAATCCTGCAGGCGTGGGAGTGTTGGTTTCGGGGCGTTACAGATATAGACATTACTTAATTCGACCAAAAAGAAAAAGAAAAAAAAGAAAAAGAATATACACTACTTAATAAAAACAAGAGCAGTTTTCGGATATATATACTTATGAAAAGTTAGAAATATCTTTGAAAAATAAAACTGTGAGAGTGTTGGTTTCGGGGCATTACAGATATAGACATTACTTAATTCGACCAAAAAGAAAAAGAAAAAAAAGAAAAAGAATAGACACTACTTAATAAAAACAAGAGCAGTTTTCGGATATATATACTTATGAAAAGTTAGAAATATCTTTGAAAAATAAAACTTATTGCGAGTAA
The DNA here is from genome assembly GCA_037974665.1 of Ehretia macrophylla. NCBI lineage: Eukaryota > Viridiplantae > Streptophyta > Magnoliopsida > Boraginales > Ehretiaceae > Ehretia > Ehretia macrophylla. The sequence goes on along the minus strand of CM075782.1, from coordinate 36,387,540 downwards.
AAAACGCTTAAAAAAATGTAGGACTTATTCTATCATCGATAGTTTTATATGTCCACCTCCTTAAAAAAAATGGTAATAATGGTGATAAGATAACTTATTTTTTCTTAATAACGAAACATGTCTTTCTAAAAAGAATATATTCTTTTCTTCTTCTTCTTTTGGTTTTTCATTCTGTTCCTTTTTTTCTTTTGTTTTTTTATTTTTGGGGTGAGGAGAATGATGGGTGTTCGAAAGAGGAGGTATGCATTTAGTTGAATAAGAGACTTATAAATTAGCAAAAAGAGTTTTGAAATTAAACAGGCCCCTAACTTAATTAGTAAAATATAAAAATTATACACATACTTAATTATGGCATTAATATAACCTTATAACTTTATAATATTAGAATTTTACGAGATCAATAGTAATAAAATAATGATGCATTATTTGCTTCAATTATTTTAGCTGCAAAATTCTGCATCTTTCATTTGTCGTATGCTTCAATAGTTGAGTTAGCTTTCTTGCTAAGATAGTTTATTTTAATTATCATTTTTCTTACATGCCACATAATTAATGTCCTCAAAACATGTAATGCCAGCCTAGTGTGAAATGGATTAAGCATCTTCAACATGCCACACACACATATGATCATCAATTAATTACAAGGTTGATTCACAATCCTACTAATGCGTTGAAGCCTTACATGCAAGGTTTTTGCCATAATGTTCTATATATTCTCAATAATGCGTCTTGAATCTTAGTTGCACACAAAACTTAGAGAATTAATTACTTTAAATACTACTTCTCTATCACTTTGAATTATAATGTTTTCATTGCACTTGCTTACAACCTTCGGTTTTGCTCTCCATTGGGCATTGGGCACTGACACTAAATTGTAGAAGCTCTTTATATAGCCATAATTTCTCCTCTTCTGACTCAAAAGAAAAGAAACAAATAAAGCCACAAATATTATGAATGTTGGAGGAAAAATTCTTCCATTGGACTGCCAAAGTGACCGATTGAGAGTATGTTTGGGGTCTCACACACGTAGGACACACATGCAATATGTTACAATCAAATCATCCGACAGCTAAATAGAAGTCCGACTCATATTAGAGAATCCAATTATTATACATAAATAAAATTATAAATTCTAAGATCAATATATACTTATGTACTATTCCACTTAACATCAATTAGTTTTAGGATAAAATTCACGTTTCTTATCAGTAGCGATCAGTTCATGTTCTAAGAGCTTAATAAGCCATATCATTCTTCCTACTTCTTGAATGTCTAGATATTGGAAATGTCATGTTGTTATATGTTTAATTTGTCATCTCGTGATGGTGTTACTATGATGTATCATTGGTTTTCCAACTATTGCTCAACTCCACCAACACTGCATATTAAGACCACCGTCACTTCCACCACCACCACCAACTGCCATATATGACGCCACCATTGTTCAAATTCTCAAAATTCGGGTAAAAATCTCGTCATTTGCTTCTTTTTGTTGGATAATTCACATACACCATTATATAATAATATTGATTTGTTCAAATGGGTTGATGATAAAGATAGGCCATTGTAAAATTCCTCAAGAAGCAAAAGCCTTTCTTCTTCAAGGAGTTCAAAAGAGCCCAAATAGTTTTGGTAAAAGATCAATTATGGGTTTGAACAAATATTAGGATTTCGATTGGGATCAAAATAGACTTGTACAGTCAATGATAATGTAGTGGTCATTTAAGAATAAATTGAGAATGAAATGATATTTTCAATTCTATTCTGATTTCTACATTTAGTACGGTCAAATTAACAGGATGTTTAAATAACGGCAGTTTGGTACAAGAAATTCGGAAATAAAACTTACTAAGAGGGGGTGCATCAAGTATTGGCAATGATGAGAGAAATGATGATGATGAAGAAGCTGATTTTTGGGATATGTGGAAGTTTTCTTTGTTGGTAGAAGAAAAAGGAAAAAGTAAATGGGGTTGACTTGGATGGCCATTGGAGATAATATGGGAAGAGTTAGATAGAATAGGTGATGAGAGCAAAGAAAGAAGCCATCTTTTTCATTAGCATATTTAACAAGAAAAAAAAAAAGAACAAGTTTTACAGATTGATGTTTGTTGTATTTGACTTTTTGGAGGGAGTTGTTTTCGTGTCCGAGGCTGTCAAGGTGAAGATGCATGATTATTGAATTTTGAAAGTGACAGAAAAAAAAATTATAGTGCTTTTTACAATAAATTAATTATATGATTAAGAAAATACAGGATATAGTGCTTTCATACGGTAAACGGATTTCAAATTAAAAAAAAATTACGGTAAATGGATGGTACGATTGTGAGATATGAGTACTTTTTTTGTACACTTTTTACAATAAATTAATTATATGATTAAGAGATAGGAATGGGTCTCACATACACTTTTCACACTCAGCAAGACCATTCGATAAGATCAGATGAAAGATTTTTGCTATACTTAGTATTCCTGCATTGTGTTTGGATTCATAATGGAAATGAAAAGAGATTCCACATTCAAATAGTATAAAATATTAGGAAATTTTTAAAAAAAAAAATATATATATATATATATATATGTTTTCTTGTTGAGATTGGAAAAGGGAAGGAAAGAAAAAGATAATTTTAGATATAAAGTTATTAATGTATCAAAAGCAATAATAAGAGATATATGATAATATTGGTTGATACGAAAAGGGTATTTTTGTCTTTTTGCAGACTGTGGGCTCCTTTGTTTTCCTTTACCCTAAATTTTGAGAAATAAAAATGACCTCATAACTGCTATGTTTGGATTTATGAAGGAAAATAAAGGAAGGTAAGATAGAAGAAAAAAAATCATAAAGGAAATGAAAAGAAAGGAGTTTTGTTGTTTGGATTGTAAAAAAAAAATAAGAAGGGATTATCATTCTTGTTTCATTGGAGAAATGAAAGGAAAAGAACAATTTTGAATAACAAGTTACTTTACATTCATTATGTTAAGGATATATTTAAAATTATGTAAAGGTACTAGAGACTATTAAATTCGACTTATCAATATTTTTCTTTCCCAACATAAATCCCATATTCGAGATATGAAAATTCTCTCATTAATAATTTTTCAAACTCCAAAAATGAATTCAAACAAGGGCAATCCTTCCCCTTCCAAACATAGTGTAAGAGATTTTTTAATCCCTTTATTTCCTTTTTCCTAATTATCATTTCAAATCCTTTTTCTTCTATAATTTTTACCATTTTATTCAATCCAAACATTGTATTGAATCTCCCCTTCTCCCTAATTTAATTGTGCATTTTCATATTTTCAATCATGTCTACACCATATGAAAAATGAATTAGTACTCTTGGTCCATCTAGAATATTTACCCTAACATTATGTGAACATTTGTCATGTTGTTGGATATGGATTTCTCAAACAAAATAACATTCCTGATCCTCGTCCGAGTTACTGGAGCTGTTTAAGACGTTTTTGTGACTCTCTGTGGTAATTCCCGAAGTCAAACTAAAACACAAGGTCTAGCACCCTAGATCAGGGACTCAAAGATCAGTCGAAGAAGAATAAGGGGTTTTGAAAGAAAATGAAGCGGTAGCAGCAATAGCATTAACTTCAATTGAACAAGCTCAACCTTGAAAAAGAAATGAGGTAGAGTAGTCGGCAAGAGACGGAAGAGTCGTCGGTCAAGCACAGTGTGAGGCTGACTACAGCAGACCGAGAGGTTATAATTCTTATTTTCCTTTTCAATTTTCGGGAGTGAATGTAGGAAGTACGCTCGATGATCCGATCCTCCATTTTCAAAAAATAAAGAATAAGATTGGAACTCCAACATCACCTTCTTCTTAGTCCTCCACTTCCTTAGGAGTGCCACTCTTGGTCTTATATCCTTAACCGCGGTTGAAAAACCAGTCTTAGCAAAATTTGTTATTAGAATATCCCTTGCTCTCATAACCGGTACTAAGGTCTCATATCTACTATATAGAATCCCCTTCTAGGCATCAATCCTCTTTGGCTTTGGGGATATCGTCGAAGTTTCTCTCACCTCTATCATTGCCTTTTCCTTCCTTGTAAAAAAATGAGATTAATCAATACAAATTCTCACACGTAGTATGTCACGCCCCGAAATTTAACAAGGTAAACCCGGGACGAGACCGCCGCGCGCCTAGAAAGACAAGTCCTCCTAAGCCCGCAAGGCTCAAATCTCTCAATAAAACGAGCTATAATCCATTAATAAATAAATAATCCAGAGCTTTTACAGTCCCGAAAAATAAGAATTATAACTTTAATTACAAAAGAATTCTCCAAAAATAATAATAATCATATATCTCAACAAATTCACTCGAATCCTTAGCTCTGGTCACAAGATTTCTAGTCCGGTAAACCCAGATCTAACTTTGTTGTCTGCAAAGAGAAAATGAAAGGAGTGAGCGGAACAATGCTCAGTAAATAGATTTACCCCGAAGAAAGCGATGGTTCAAAGATCAATAAAATAGCCAAATAATCACGAAATAATATCAGGAACTATGGGACACTATAACAAGCCGTGGCTACTTTACAGTAGCGCGGTCACACGTACAGATTCAAAATTCACAATAGTCGATATCAATATTCGACAACAGGCAGAGATGATTAATTAACTCCCAGCCGTATAGGATTCGATACACAGCTTGTATAGTTCGTAGGATCTGAATCAAAAGCTTAAATTTGATTTATCAGGAGGATCGATACAGATAATTGAACAAGAATCACGAATAAATGACAGAATAACGAACTGAACGATATTTGCAGAATAACAAATGGGGTAAATAAAAAGAAAAGGTAAACTACTTACAAAATTTAACCAAAAGCTCTAGATGCCAAAAATCACCAAATCCAAATAATAGAAGTTGGATTTCCTAATATCCTATGCCTTGCACGTATGATTCTCTGCAAACTTTCATTCTTTGTAACAAAGGAGAATATGGTACTTAATTTATAGCCCAAAGTATTGCACCTTAGCATTAAAATAAACCATCTTGGACAAATTGGTAGCTTTAGCATTATAGCCACTTACGGAAATCACTCAACTTTGTTTCCAATCTAATCACTAAAATAATAGCTAAAATGATTGCACATTTCATTAAAATAATTCATATGGTTTCACCTTTGAATAAAATAGTCTATCTTGGCATGATCTTGTCCTTCATTTACTTTCTTTAGCCAAAAGTAAAGATCTCAAAGTAGTGCACTGAATCAACAAGAATCCTTTGCTAAATTTGGTCTATAAATTAATACACCACTATATTAATGTTTTATTTATTATTATTAAAATATTGGGGTATTACATAGTAGCACCCCATTTCATTGGTATTTTTCTTGCACCAAGAGCACTTGAAACTCTACGCCGTGTGCACGAAAGGATCTCAGTTGGTGTAGGGTGGTCGTAAATCAGGTCTCGAAAGTTGGTGGTGAAGAATTTGAAGCTGAGGTAGAAAGTGCATCGAAATCAGATACAAAAAAAGAAATAACCTTCCTAGCTTTGCAGCAGGGGGCCAAAACCACCGTTTAACTAGCTCTTTCGACATCCTCCAGGGAGTATGGATCCGTATCCACCACTCACAACTGAGATCCAATAAAAATTTGCATGTTACTTTTGGTCTTTGACATCAAAAAAGAAGGTTGTAATAATGAAAAGGACATCTGAAAATTTGGTCCTAGCTAGTGGAACAGGAAACTACAATCTTGCTTAGGTTACATTGGCAATAAGTACTTCAACCATTTTATTCAATTTTTTACTAAGTAAGCTTGCCTCATGAGATAGTGGACACTTTTCATTCCTTTTTTGTGAAAAGTCCGTACAAGTAAGGTTGATGAAAAAAAAAATCAGCCACAATAGGTAGAAATCAGTTGTTTAATGGGCAAGTATATAGTTGAAAGATCAAAGTTGGCTTAAGAGCTAATTCAAAAGGTTTTGAGGCCTTACGACCACTCCTTAATTTGTTTAAAATTATTAAACAGGTAGGGGTCTAACAAACACCTTACCACTTCAAGGTTGTTTGAAAAAAAAAATATTCAGAGTAGGGGCGGATTCAATATTTTATTTTAGTGGAGGATAAAATTTATGATTTTTGTATTATATAAATATGTTTTTTTTTTTCTTTAGCGAGGGCTAATTCATTTTCTAATGGAAAATATATAGATATTTAACTTTTTTTTGAAAATAAAATATGTAAAATTTTTAATGTTTTTCTTGGTCAATAGAAATTGCAACCTAACTGGCCAATAGATGCATCCGCCACCGAGGGAATTCTTTGTCTTTGAATGAGATTAGGTCTTTTCAACATAGTCTTTATATGTCAAGTTCAATCGATATTGCTTACATTGTTATTATAGTTGGAAAGGTCAGAGATATATCAATTTCAAATTTAATAGATTGACATATTAAAATATGCGTCCAAATTGTCAAGATCATTGCAATTGCAATCAATTTATGGTGTCGAATGCAAATTTTTATTGGTCAATATAGACATTACTTAATTCGACCAAAAAAAGAGAAAGAAGAAAGAATAGACACTACTTAATAAAAACAAGAGCAATTTTCTGATATATATACTTATGAAAAGTTAGAAATCTCTTTGAAAAAGAAAACTTATTACGAGTAATAAACGTTTAAAAAAAATCTAGGACTTATTCTGTCATTGATAGTTTTCTATGTCCATCTCCTTAAAAAAATGGTGATAAGATAACTTATTTCTTCTTAATAACGAAACATGTCTTTCTAATAAGAATATATTCTTTTCTTTTTCTTCTTTTGGTTTTTCATTCTGTTCCTTTTTTTCTTTTGTTTTTTTAATTTTTGGGGTGAGGAGAAGGATGGGTGTTCGAAAGATGAGGTATGCATTTAGTTGAATAAGAGAATTATAAATTTGCAAAAAAAGTTTTGAAATTAAACAGGCCCCTAACTTAATTAGTAAAATATAAAAATCATACACATACTTAATTATGGCATTAAAATAACCTTAAAAGTTTATAATATTAGAATTTTACGAGATCAATAGTAATAAAATAATGATGCATTATTTTCTTAAAAGTATTTTAGCTGCAAAATTCTGCATCTGAACCCCTTAATTATTGCTCATTTAGGCTCCGTTTGTTTGTCGTAAAATATTTTCCTGAAAAATATTTTCCCAATTTTTTGGTGTTTGGTATCAACTAGAAAATATTTTTCACTAAAAAATGGCGGTTACTTTTGCTCAATTTTTCGGTATTTAGTAACATCGAAAAATTGGTCAATTGAAAAATATTTTTCAGTCAAATATTATAGCTAGTACAAAGTTTGAAATAATATTTTCATGTTCTTTGGGAGAAAAAAATATTTTTCAAAACTCAACCATCCCTACCCCCACCCCCTCACATAATATTTTACTAAGATAGTTTATTTTAATTATCATTTTTCTTACCTGCCACATAATTGATGTCCTCAAAACATGTAATGCCAGCCTAGTGTGAAATGGATTAAGCATCTTCAACATGTCACACACACATATGATCATCAATTAATCACAGGATTGATTAGCAGTCTTACTAATGCGTTGAAGCTTCACATGCGAGGTTTTTGCCATAATGTTCTGTATATTTTTAATAATGCGTCTTGAATGTCAATTACATACAAAACTAGAGAATGAATTACTTTAAGTACCGTTTCTCTATCACTTAATTGTAGAAGCTCTTTATATAGTCATAATTTATCCTCTTCTGATCCCAAAAGAAAATAAACGAATAAAGCCACAAATGTTATGAATGTTGGAAGGAAAAATTCTTCCGTTTGGCTGCCAAAGTGACCGATTGAGAGTGTGTGTGGGGTCTCACACACGTGGGGCACTCATGCAATATGTAACAGTCAAATTATCTGACAGCTATACAGAAGTCCAACTTGATCATGTTGAAGAATCCAATTATTATACATAAATAAAATTATAAATTCTAAGATCAATATATACTTATGTACTATTCCACTTAACATTAATTGATTTTAAGATGAATATGTTTTTTATTAGTAGTTCATGTTCTAAGAGCTTAATAAGCCATATCATTCTTCCTACTTCTTGAATGTCTAGATAATGGAAATGTCATGTTATATGTTTAATTTATCATCTCGTGGTGGTGTTACTATGATGTATAATTGGTTTTCTAATTATTTGTCGTTTAAATGATGTGTCTCTTACTTATAGAAAATAGATTTAGAAAGATTAAAGAGTATGATCCTTCTACCTGAAAAATATTCAATTATTCACTCGCGAAGGAGAGTTGATATCAAATTCCAAGACTATCTTTGTTGGGTTTGAAAGGCACATACAGTTCTTGCATTAATGCATGAATACTTTACACCATTTATGTATTATTTGGAAATTGGAACACGTTACCCTTTGACTTCTTGGTCAACAAAAATATGCATTAAAATGAGGAAAACTCTTCAAAAAAATTGACTGACCATCAGTCTCTTTAATACATAGGGTGGGCCTGTGAGTGTTGTTTTGATCCGTCAAACTTTTTAAAGAGTTTCCAATAATTTAGAACCCAATTCTTGCCATCACCATTACTATCTTCTGCACTTCACCTTCCAAACCCAACATACACCACCATTACCAACTCCACCAACACTGCATCATTAAGACCACCATCACTTCCACCACCACCAGCTGCCATATATGCCGCCACCATTGTTTAAGTTCTCAAAATTCTGAGTAAAAATATCATCACTTGCTTCTTTTTGTTGGATAATTCACAAAGACCATTATATGATAATGCTGATTTGTTCAAATGGGTTGATGATAAAGATAGGCCATTGTAAAATTCCTCAAGAAGCAAAGCCTTTCTTCTTCAAGGAGATTAGAAGAGCCCAAATAGTTTTGGTAAAAAATCAATTATGGGTTTGAACAAATATCAGGATTTCTATTATAATTTTCACGTTTAGTATAAAGGAATGAATTTGAAAATCTTATTCATTCCGTAATCCTATTCTTATGAACATGAGAATACTAATTCATGATAAAAACACATAAAAATAGCACATTTTCATGTGCTTTGAAATGAACTTATTATTCAAGAGGTCAAAATAAACTTACAAAACATATTATACACTATACAAATAACATTATTATTAAAATATAAATATATAATAATAATAACAATAACAATAATAATAATAATAATCGATAAAATGCAATAAAAATATAAAATAAATATAAAAAAACAATAAAAAATAGCTAAACAATGATAAATATAAAATAAAATATAACAATAATAATAACAATAGTATCATGATTTATGAACATGATAGTTATTTTTATTTTTAAGACAATAAGATATCTATAACAACAAAAGAACATTTTTGTCACTTTATATAAGTCGTTCACTTTATTACTCTATTATATTAACTACCAAACATGGGTTTGAAATCAATATATCCATTACCAAGCATGACATATCATTTTTCCAAGTTTATTCCATTCCCAAGGTTATGTCATTCCTTAACTCATTCAATTCATTTTCAAAATCAATATAGGATACTAATCACTATCATAGTGTATTTTTTTTTTTTTTTTTACCAAAAGATCAAATGGAGTAAAGGGTTATAGATAAAGCAAAAGGGGGTAAAGTATTCTTCTCTTGAGCATAAACGGGTTTATTCAAGGGATATCTATCTAATTTGATGAATGATTGGCGTAAAACCATAACACCAATGTAACTGGGGGAAAGTACACAGAAAAGTCCGTTGTAATTAATCCCAATACAAATTAAGTGGTCAATTTCATGACAAAAATTACTAAGAGTAACTTGAAATAAATGGAACGTGGACTATACAAAAAGGAAAGCTTTTCTAACAGCAATAAAAAAAATAAAAGGTTGAGAGAGACACCATAGGAAATTGAATTATCTTGGTGCAATGGTGTGCATGACACCACTGACAAGGTCACTACCAGAGACATCAGACGAACTGTAAGGATTTCTCATCCAAGACGAACTGTAAGGATTTCTCATCCAAGCGGACGAAGATGGCGGTGTGACAACCTTTTGAGGGTCAGTGATCAAGGATTCTACTATTCTGGTGTCAGACTCTGGTATCATAAGCCACAGACTCTCGAGTTCTCGAACCACTTCTGTCATTGAAGGACGAGCGTCTGTTTCATTTTGGCAACACCTAAGAGCAAGAGTTATGAACTTTTCCACACATTCAGAAGGGTAAGATCCCATTCGTTCATCAATGACTGAGAATATCATTCCAGAACGATATGCGATATTGACCTGAGAAAATTGACAAAAGTTATGTACAACAGCATAAACAAATTCTTATTCATGCACTTGGGTTATGAAAGTCACCGAGGGAGATCACATCGCAGCACAAAGGGGACAGATTAGATAGAATACGTGAGATGCAACGTACGATGACCATCAAAAGGCAATAATGTTAAGCCTGCACAAGCAATGAGATAATACCTCTCTGACAATGTTTTTGCCATGTGAAATTGGTTGCATTCCAGTCAATAGCTCCATAAATACGACACCAAGACTATAAACATCGCTTTTGTCCGTCAACTTATGAGTTAAGAAATATTCTGGATCGAGGTAACCCTGAAAAATATGCATTCTGGTGTGAACATGTTCATGTGAAAAATGCATTGAATTACTTCATCTTCATTCAATAACTGTTTGATCGACTTCTTGTTTTTTTTCTCTTTTTCTTGTTTTTTCTTCCTCTTCTAGTTTTTATTTACTTCATCCCTCTATCTCTAATTGTAGCAGAATTACAAAACCTTGCAATTTTTCACAAGTGAATAATACTTACAGGAGTGCCTTTAACTACGGTGGATACATGACCGGGTAAAGTTCCTCTAGCGTCGGGGATTGGAGCAAGTTTTGAAAGACCGAAATCAGCAACTTTGGCATTATATTTCAAGTCCAATAATATATTGGTGGCCTTAATATCGCGATGAAATATTGGAGGATCAGCTTCAGTATGTAGGTATAGGATGCCTTTGGCTGTACCTATGGCGACCCGCAACCTTAAAGCAAAAGTTATAGAATCTTTATACTTGCCTGCAATATTAAAAAATTTGTGACATGTTAGAGTTTCAGAAGATTTAGACATCCATATGATTTTCCAAAGTAACTTGTTTCCGTAGCTCTCATCCATGGATAAATACCCCCCCCCCCCCCCCCCTTCACCTTGACCCCACCAATACACATCCACAAAGACTTAAATACTTCATGATGAACATTTAAGAAAATACATATTTCTTATGCCCATCGGGATCCGTGAGGGCATTCATTAACCATAATCCACAATTAAGTACATGCTAATCGGCCGGTGAATATCCACATAGGATGTCTATAACAAAAAATATAAGATAACTAATAGATGATGGTTATGGAATGTACCAAAGAGGTGATCCCTTAAAGTACCATTAGGCAAGAATTCGTAGACCAGCATCTGCACAGAGACAACAAAAAAGATGAGAAGATTTTAATCTCTAATGAAATTGCGGAACATATTGTTGTATGAAGACAACACCACCTCGAATAATTTGCATTTTGTGCATTCTAAAATCCAAGTAATTTGGTACCAGTGATCCTATTTGATATTGAGTTCAGATTGCTATTCGGTAAATCTTATCAACACGCTTCGATTATGGGCCAAGCAATAGTTGAAAGCAATACCACATGTAGTTGCAGTTGTCAAATCGTGAGTAGAAATATCATTTTCTGAATTGTGACTCATAGTGATTTGTTCACATTTAAAAAAAAAATAGAATAGTGTCCTCGTATGAACCTTAAAAGTAAATTCACAGAAAGGCTATCACCAAGAAAACAGTCATCAACTACAACTACCCATTCTTTCCATCGCCTCCATCTTCACTGCGGATACGATGGTCTACCTTTGAATCAGGGAGGCAGGCTTTTGCTATTATGGTCAGTTGAGATTTATTAGTGTAACAAATTTTTTTAAAGAAAAAAATCAGAAAACAAATGTGACCCAATAAAGATGCTGCACATACGATTTTGATAACTATGCATGTAATTATGTTTCTGTCTCAATCATACTTATGCTGATACTCTGATCTCACACAATTGTAGGAAGTGAGCACACAGAACTAGCTACTAGTAGGTAAGTTGAATATAGAGCATTAGAGTACCTGTTCACCTTCTTCATCACAGTATCCAATCAAAGACACCAGGTTTCGATGATGTAACCTTGACAACAGTTCTATCTCTGTAAGAAACTCCTTTTCACCCTGCAGTGATGACTCCTGAGCACGCTTTATAGCAACGACTGTTCCATCTGCCAGAATACCTTTATACACTTTTCCATACCCGCCTTGTCCGACCTCACTAGAAGTATGGAAGTTTTTCGTCGCAAGGGCCATTTCTTGATAAGTGAATTCTTTAACATTATCAATTTTGATGGACATCTTTGATACTGCAATATATGGTGAATCAGAAGTTACTATCACGATGAGAGATTACTCTGTAGAGCTCTGCCCTTGAATTATCTAACTAAAACTTAGTTTCATCTAATTAGAGTAACACATGAATGGTCTATTAGAAATACGAGTGTTTCTTTCAACAATTTTTTTTTTAAAAAAAAACATCCTCTTAGCTCAAAACAACACAAGTAATGCTACATTGCCACGTCAAATGTCTAGTAAATATATTTTGTGTCTACATTTTTTTTCCTCTTTATTTTCCCATGATATACATTCTATTGCAGAAAATGTAATGTCAATTTTCAGATATCATCGATAATCTGACTTAGAAATAAAGATAGATCAAGTACATAATACTCGACAAATACTCATACATTTGGGGTCCTGATATACTTACATTGGCGTCTTCTTGAAACTGCTTGGTTTTTCCTCATATAGAGTCTAAAGATAAGAAGCGAGACAAATACAGATAGTGTAACTGAAGCTGCAATTGCCCCTAGGACAATGCCGGCTATAGCACCCTTGCTTAAACTAGAAGATGGAGAGGGAAAAGTTACTGCAGCGAAAGGAAGAATTGTTACACACCTTAAAAGGAAAGGTCATATACATTGATATAACTTGAACATCAATATAACTCGACCAGTATTTGTTATCTCACTGACACATAAAAAAGAACTTACAGTAAGACCAACCAGAATTAAATCCATAAAACAACCACTGAAAACGAACCTAACCTGGCATTTGCTATAAAGCAACACCCACCCCCAAAAGCAACAGAACACATACTAGAAAATCGGCCAAGGACAACACTCATATACAAACCAGATGTTAACACAAACAAGCAGTTATAGAATAGTCAGGTGATTTAAAATTTTATCAGATTTTACCGATTTGAACAAGTTATATCATTCTAGAAACATCATAGATAAACCAGTTAGTGTCCTCTTCTGACATATAACCATGTCATTACTGGGAAAACCGTCACCATTACACACATGCAAAGAAAATTAGACTGCCCATACTTCTAAAAGGAGGACACCGTAATATGTTTATTTCATCCATAAGGCCAATCTACAGATCCCATCAAAGTTGGCTCTAGACTTTGACATCTACATGATAGAGAATATTAAATTCTAGAACAAGGTTCTCTTCCATCCACCTTCTACAACAAAATAACGCAATTTAGAGAGTATGATTATAAAAGATATGGACCTCTTCCACCAGCAAAAAGGAGGCAATTATCATGCTATGGACTATTATTCAAAAAACTAAAGCAGAACATGTGGAGTGAGATGAGATAAGGAGACAAACCATCCTCGTAAGGTCCTCTAAGTGTGAAATTGAGAAGTTCATAAGGTCCATACAAGTCACTAGCAGAAATTTCCCATCTTGTCAACATCCTTCGAATTCTAGAAACCTCACTGACGTTGAACTTATAGCTGCTGTTATCAATGTATATTGGAAAAAGCTTAAAGTACATCCTCAACCGTGGGGCAATTTCCCATGCAGATGAATTAATGTGAAGCTGATAACGATTCAGTTTGAGACCATTGGTTAGATAGATCTCAAAATCAGATTTGTATGGCTCAAAGTTTGTGAACCCTGGACTCTTCAAACGATAATTGACAAGCAAAGGTGCAGCACAAAAACAAGTTACAGTAGATGGCGGGGCATATTCATAAGGAGGTGGGCATGATTGAGGTTGACAACTGCTGAAGTTTCCTGGTGTTGAGAGATTAATAAGAGAGCTCAAATCTAATTGGTAATGATTGACATCTTGATCGGGAGATCCACAGAACTGAATTAGGTTCACATTGGAGCATATAGGGTTTCCTTGAAGCCTGAAAATGTTTAGAAAAAGATCAAATATCATATTAAAATTTCAGATATACTTGCAAGCAATTCAGCTTATAGGTAGATTATTTGCAAATTTGCAACCTAACAGAGACATTTGTAGGGAGGAAAAGATTGCCAGAAATGTTTGATAAATTGTTGTCCTGCAAATCCCTGCAATGTCAAGAAGCATTAGTGATTTAGTAAGAAAACATATTTATTTTAATACATAAGGTTATCAAATTCCTGTAGAAATGTGAATAGTAGATGGAGAAAGAAAAAGAGAGTATTCCAGACCACAAAATTTAAATCTTATTTGATCCTAAAGGATTATTAGATGCTTGGGAGTTGAGATAAAAACAATATTCATGGAGGGAGGGAGAAACAGAGAATTGGATCCAGTTCCTGACTCCAAGCGAGGGAGAGGTGCTGGTGGAAAGTTTATTATGACACACCGACTTTTTACATTTTAGGTCTTACACGGTAAGTGTCTCAGTTCCATTAAGCGTCCTATTTTGCCAAATGATGGATGGAACAGAACCACTTAATGAATTGTTTGCAAGTGACCTGCAATTGGAACAAAACATGATTAAGCTTATATGTTTCCTCGAGTATTTCAGGAAAGGCAAAGTTAACGTAGCTAAACCGATTGTCAATGCAGAGTGGGCATTAAACCTTGTACTAACAAGAGAAAGCATATGCATAACATGTGCAAACTGCATCTTTGGAACAGAAAATCAATGCAGATAGGGTTGAAAATGCTTACAATTTTTGCAGACGGGGAAGACTTGAGAAATTGGCTGAAATACTTCCAGTAAGGTTGTTGAATGATAGATCACTGCAGAGTCAAAATAAATAAAATTACTATAAAAAAGGTAGTATAAAGATGAAATTTCCAAGACTTGATTTTTTTCCTTATGATCTTAGATGTACAGATAATCAGAATGCAAATTAGATTAAGCCTTAACAAAATCGAAGATCAATTCCTTACATAGTTGTGATATTGTCAGACAACTTATCTGGCGGAATGGATCCATTAAGCTGGTTGAAGCTTAGGTCTCTGCATTATTGTACTATCGGTTAGAATATGAAGTTCCAGTAACAGCATGTACTGATAGAAAAATATGTGACTGGCAAATTGTCTTCCAGCAATGGCAAGCTAATCCATATTTAGCGTCAATTTAGCAATTCGAGGAGGAACTACTATAACATTAAATGATTCTACATAGATGGGTGAAGAGATGATTAATGCCTTAATCAACATTCATATTATCATATGCATACAGACTTACAGATAAGTGAGTTGAGGTATCTTGCCGAGATTTGGGATTGGCCCTTGCAAGCTGCAGTTTCTGAGACTCCTGACATGAGCAATTTAATTGTTAGCAATCTTAGCTTAAACAACTCCAAATATTTTTCAACTTATATGCAGGAATTCTCACTCTCATCTTCCGATACGAAGCTTTAAAAAACAATAAAATTCTTGGGATAGAATTTAGTTTAGCCATCTTGATCATCAAATGCTAGGCATTTAAAATCAAATATTGCCTACGGATCAGAGTTTAAAAGAAGCGGGGAAAACCCTTATCATGGTATCCAATTCCAGCAATAAAATACAGTTCTCGAACTTATTAAGAAGACGTGGTCGACAAGGTTGCTTGTAGTGATAACGAGGTATTATTTCCATTAAGAGAACATAAAAGGAACCTCCACATTTCCAGATAAAAGGAAAAAAATTTCTCTTGATACATGCGGTCACACATTATATAACCTTTTACCTCAATAAGTAATATCATCATTTGGCACATGCTCTGCATCTTTATACTCTCTCTATATATACATATATACACCCACACACACACACATAGTAAATACATAATTATTTATATATATCAGGCATTATCTCAGACAACCAAATGTCCCGAAAGAGTATCAAACTCCGCCTTATATGTGGACTTTTCAGCCAATTTTGAAGCAAAGAATAGGATTGAAAATGCTTACAATTTCAACAAACGATCCATGGTTCCATAGGAATCTGGTATTACACTACCATCAAAGTGGTTGTTATCGAGTTGACTGCAACCAAAGGAAGAGAAATTAGAGTGAACGAAGTATCAAGACGAATACTATACGAAGTTCTTGTTGTTTCAGATCAAGGATGAAGATTCTTTATTTCTGATATAAGGAAGAAGTGAACATAAAGTGACACCGTATGTATTCCGAAATGTATTTATAGTACTCTACATACTACAGCTAAACATCAAGCTTGACATTTCTAAGTGGACTTGGTAAATTCAAGTTCGGTTCCCATCTAGTCATCGATCTCCTATTTCACTCCAATAATACTCGTGAGTTGTGATCACAGGACCAGTTAGAATGTGATATTAGTCGTTCCAGGTAAGAAGGTCAAAAAGAAAATGAATTTTGTTCATCAGGAGAAGATGCCAATCTGACAACTAATTAACTAGATCATGGAAGAGTGACTAGTATACCCTATGGAGGATATGCTGAAATTATGTCTCCTTTTCGAACTTCCATCTATTACAAAATATAAAGATACTGCCTTAAAATTACATCCTGTTGATATCTTTTCATAACTTCCAGAAGTTCTTCACTTTGATTCCTTCAATCTGGAGAAACATCTATGCTTGTGCCCCTGTGCAGCAAAATAAGGTCTCTGTTTCCATTATACGTGCTTAAAAAATCCCCTTCCCTTCTGACCCCAACCACCACAAAATGAATTCTATAACTACTCGTTTTTCATGTTATGTTCTTAAAATCCGCATAACTTGTCCGAAGTTCATGGGCACCTGAATGATACCAGATTATCAGGAGCTCAGCATGTTAATAGTAGATCTTGCATTTCAAAAGCCAACTATCTGAACCATTAGCTACAAATAAAGCCTCTCTTTCCTCCAGATCTTCCATCGAATTTAGCTATACAACGTTTTCACCATTAACAGTATACATTAAATTTTTCCTACTGAAATGGTAATTAATCAAAGTTATTGTGCATGGAATAAATAAGTTGTTGATTAGTTGTTCAATTTCCTCCTGCATTTGCTCAGCAAATTCTTGCTGACTTCACTAGAGCAGTCTCTTCCATATTGCATGTCTTGAAACTTCCAATATACATGCATTAGTTTCCCCATCTTTATTTACTTTCTTGTGACTAGCAACTTTGAGGCAAGAGTGAGGAAGTCACGAATAACCAATTTCAACGAGGCTGCATACAAGCTTAACAATCAAAATTCAAGTTTGATGCCTTTTGGGTCTATAAAGTCCAACATGACTGAGATGGATAGCTGCTTTAATTTCTCAGTTGGAAGGCAAAACTTCTCCCCTGTAAAATTGGTCAATGCCTACGGCTTGAACCATGGAGATCTTTTTTTCTGTCAAAAGTATCAATATGATGGGTATCTTTTACTTCAGCCTTGATCAAAATTTATGATCCTAGTCAAATTGCATCAATCAGAAGTTTCTCTTGCAACTCAGTAATGATACAAGGACATTTACATGGTAAGGGAACTTAAACGTTAGGCAATCACAGTGGAAAAGTTCCTAAATTGTAACAAAAGAATCAAGCCAAGAGTGTGGGAAACTACTGCAGATAAATTTGTTTCAAACTGATCCACGATGAGAAGTTTTAGTATAGAAACAGATAATTGAAGAAGCAAAAGTAGCATACAGTATTTTTAAGTTTGGCATGTCTGCAAGCTCTGCTGGGAGATAGCCTGATAAGTTGTTATTGTCGAGCAACCTGCAGAACTTCATGTCATGAATAAAGAGTAAATGTTTGAAGAAGTAAAGATAATAGACCTCCCAACTTACAAGTGAAGAAGATTTGGAAGTGTTGACAGCTCACGTGGGATTGGCCCACTAAGTGAATTATTATTCATGTGGCTGCACAACGAAAACATAATAATTAAAAGATATTCACTAACATCGCAATAGCAACAACACCATCAAGTCCAATTTCACGGACATTATAAGTATAAAAACTAAAATGAACCAACTAAATCCAGGTCAAACATCAAGAGAGATCCTCACAAGTGTTTTGCTTTAGTAAAGTTTGCAAAGGATTTAGGTACTGGTCCAGATATTTGGTTCTCGTCTATCTGTATCCTGTTCAAGTTAGCAAGATAACCAAGTTCTTCAGGCAGTGTACCCGTTAGTTGATTTCCATTTAGCAGCCTGGAATAAGAGAAGAAAGCAAAACATATCATTTTAACAGAACTTTGATCCAAAACAAGGGGAAAAAAGGATCAATGAAAAAATATTTCTCCAAATTTCTGTATGTCTGGATAATCTAGAAATCACTAATTTCATAATGGAACAACCATTTTGCAGAACCCTAAAATGTCTAGAACAAATTGCCTTGATTGAAAAAGAAGACCAGGTACAATCTTCCACAAATAGCATCTTCAACTTACAGCAATTCTAAAGATGTCATGTTGCCTATCTCTTTTGGTATAGTCCCAGTAATCTTGTTCCACATGAAATCTCTGTAAATTGAAGTCAAGACAAAGAAAGAAATATATGTCAATTAACAAGAAAAATTAAAGCCAAACTACAGACTAGAGAACAACTCACCAGGATGATTTATTTTAGTGAAAGATGTATTCACATTGTTAGTAAAGAGAGCCTAGAGTTCAAATATGCGACTTACAATATCAACATATAAGAAAAGCGGCCAAGTTCTGGTGATAAAGTTCCAGACAGATTCCTGTTCAATAGTTGCCTGTCAAAGAGACATAAAACAAGAAGGCATTAACTGTAAACTGAATTGTTGAAGGATTAAAAATCAGATAAAAAGAATTGAAATTCTGGAGTTGGCTTAAAATTTTGCACGACTTAATGACAAAGACAGAGATTCAGTTGGCCTGAATAAGCTATGAAAGCAGAATCAAAGACCCTCTACATTTGCTCCAGAACAAGAAGTTTTCCTCGTCTCTAAGCATACAATGATAAAGAATACTTATATGAGTCGAGAGTTCAGTATTTCAGCAGTTTCCCAAACTGTCATGGTCAAGGAGCTATCTACAGTTTTGAGGTGTAACAGTTGCATTTTGTTTAGAGGCCTGGCTGATAAAGTGGTTTTTAGTTCAGTTGCCAATACAGAAAACTAGAAGATGCATCATATGCCTGCAAAATACAGCATGCAATATGTATCCAGATTTCTGCCTGTCATGGTTCGATCCACATGACATTAAGACGCTTTCACTGCATAATAAGTAAATACTTTCACTTTGGCTATTCTATTTCGCTCTCTAAGCATGTCCAGTATCTTGTGTTTACTTGAACAACGCCGTACAGAGATGGCAAGCATATTGAAAGCAATAAATTTCCTTCTTTCATTATTAACTCATTACTCTCACCGTAACCTATGTTGAAATTATGGAAGGACAATCATAAATTGCATTTATCAGCATGGCACCAGGTCAATAAACATAATTGAAAGTTGAAACAGAAAACAAGAGTGGGGGTAATTTCCAAACATGGTCATCATGTCTGTTTTGTGGGCAAATTTTCAGTCTCTAATAAGAAATTTCCGACACAAAGGTTTAGATATGTCAACATATTGAGTAAATGCCGAAGGTGTTATCATTTAGAATGTCGTAGTTCCTATGTGACCATAAAAATGTTGGTTTGGATCATAGGCCTGATCAAACTATCAATAAAGCAACCTGTAAAAATTTACATCATTCTGCAATTAAAGAAGTATGTCATAGCTGGTTTCTCCCATAGAAAAGTAAGATTTACGCGCAACAAAAATGAGAGTTCAGATTCATGACAAACACTTGATATAAAGTACAAAATACATTTAAGATGATGCTCCCAGATGAGATGTTATGGTTTTCATAATACACACTAAAGAAACAGTGCAAAAATTAAGGGATTCGGTGAAGGAAGAGGGTGAGTTTTTTCGCGTGTTTTCTTTGTTCTGATATTCTTTTAGTTGGGGGGTGACGGGAGGAAGGGTTAAGAAGGTGAGCATCCACTCTAAAGAACCTCCAGCATAACCAAAGGCATGCTATATATAAAATAGCAAGAACAGAAAGGGAAAGACTAGAATGATTTATTCAAAGAACTGCAAGAACAGAAGGGGAAAGACTGAAATCATACAATTCTTTGACATGAACATAACCATCAGTTGTTATATCATAGCACAAGACCCCTGTCCAATTTGAAGCACATGGATCTCCTCTGTTCCAGTTATTAAGGAACCCATTTGGATCAATCAAACTTCCCTTGATGGCTCGCAGTGCTTCAACTGCAAATAAATTTTATGACGTTGGTCATGATTTCATCATTTAATCACAAGGCTTTCAGAAATCTATACTGTAACAATGCTTATAATCTAGATTTTGATATTAAATTAGATTGGAATCTAGACAAGGTGGGCTCAGCTTTTATGAGCTGTTGCATGAATCAATTCTCAGCATGATCAAGCAACTAGTCCTAGATCACAACAAGCATTCTGGTCCATTTGAAATTGAAGGATTTGACTTGGATATTATTAAATTTGTATTACCAAATCAATCAATCATATCTATAGTTTGAATTATCATGAATGTCAAACATTTTAGCGACAGATCCAAAAGTATAACTAAATCGACCACCCCAAATGCAATCGTTGACCGTACTAGATCCTTAAACTAATGGTTGAGAGGCATGAAAACAAAACATATGTACGTCTACGTGCCTGGTTATACATCAGATTAGATAATCAAGACATCAGCATGTTTTCTTATCAGTGTTACGTGCAAGTGATGTGAGGCCCGACCTCGATTTGCGTGCAATACCTCGTTTCATGTGTCTTAACCTTGAACTGCGTGCCTTAACTTAGGTTTAAGAGTCATGTCTTGATTTACGTGCATTCATTTAGTGTTGCGTGCATTTACTTAGAATACGTGCATTTGTCTCGTAGTTCGTGTCTTACCTCGTAGTGCGTGCTCTAGACCTATAAAACCGTGCCTGCACGCTAATCAGTAAAGAATCCTACACAAAGCACTAGACTATAAATAATCCTATAAACTCCACTAACTATTATTTTAATCCCAAGTCAATTCACTAAAAGACAAAAGCACTAAACACTAAACATTCTTTATTCTTTATTCTGTTTCTAAAACCTATGCACCTTAAATACTACACTTAATCTACACTAAACTAAGTTTAAAACAAAACCAAAATTCAGAATTCTAGCATGCCTTGGCCAACCGTGTGTAGGCAAGTTGACTAGCTTTGCAATTTCAAAAATATTCCTAGACAACCTATGACACACACAAGACACAATGCATAAAAAATAAACCTATGCACCCTACCCAAGCTACCCTTTCTCGACCTACACACCAAACATGCTCCTCACAATTCAAAATGCACAAATGACAAAGGAAAATTCAGATTCTACAAGCCCAAGACCGACACACACACACACAAACATCATTTTCCTCTCAAAAATTCTCTCAAGCTCTCTCATCTCCTCTCACTCTCGGCCATGGCTGCCTCTTGAAATTCCATGGCTCAAGCTCACTTCCAAGACTCCTTACAAGCTCTCAAGAACATTCAAGCTTCGGCCATAGCAAGCCATAGCAAGCAAACACGCAAGAAAGTCTCACACAAGCTCAAAAGCTCATCATTTTCGGCCATAGGTAAGTCTAAGAGTTTTCTTCCATTTCCTTTTGTTCTAATCACATGCACACACTAAGTATGTGCTAACTAAGCTAGGATTTAAAGAAAAACCAGCCACCACTCAGCCAAAGCAAGGAAAGAAGACCTCTTGTGCGTTTTCAAGTGCAATCTTGCATTTTCATCCATCAATAGGCTAAGGTGAGGGTTAAACTCTTTTAAAAGCTTTCAAAACTCACATGCATGCTCTCGTATGGCTATATTACTTCTGTAGTTATTGTATATTGTGTATATGAGCCTATTTACTCATGCATGACTTGATTTTGGCTAGAAACTTAGGGATATGCAAACTCATTTTTCTGACAGATTACTGACCTTGTAGAACGAAGTGCTTTTGGCCTAGTAAACGTTGATAAAAATGCATGAAAATTGGAGGTCACTACATTTTTCAGTTCTGAACATTTTTGGAAGAAATAGGCTAAGGCTAATTCGGACCTTAAGACTCTCAAAAATGGAAAAATTCGTAATATATCTAAAACTGGATAGTTTTGCGTAATCTCACGGTTTTGGCCATAACTCCTAAGTCCGAACTCCAAATGCAGCGAGGTTTGTTCCTAGATTTAAAGCACTCATTAAGATTTAATTTGAAATTTGGTACACTGAAATTGGAGATTAATTTCTTGGCTAATTGAATGTGGAAAGACAGACCATTGCAGTAAGGTTTTCAATTAGTAATATGCTTTGAATCATGTTGTAACCTTGCTTGAGGTGTTGAATGCTTGGAATTGTGGCACTTACAAGTTGTGTGGGCTGTTGTGGTTGGTTAAGATTGCTTAATTTGGTTGATCCATGACTTGGGTTCATTAATTGATAAATGGTTACTTAGTCGCATGTGTAAGCACGGAATTGAGGCCCTATCGCTTATGACTACTTGTTAAGAGATGATCCTATGGTTAATTGTGTTCAATTGATGTTGAGGAATGTTGATAGGCTGCCCGTATTTGTTCTTATAGCGCTAAACATGATTCCCGATGATTGCATGCTTGCATGATCTCAATACTTGATATATGAACCCGGAGTGAGTTATATGACTTGATTTACATGTGTCACTTGGCTACCCGTTTAATGTTCATAAATCTCTAAGTGTTCTACAAAGTAAAATTACATGTCAAAGCATGCCCCGTGTGTTTACTTGTCAATGTGCGATCTTATAATTGCTCGGAGGCAACCTACTTTGTTATCCTCCTAATGTGATATGTTAAATGTTATAATTGTGCATTGCATACAAGGTTGCAACCTTTCATTTTGGCATGGTAGCGTTCGCGTCACTCCGGGCGGCATCGGGCTTGCCGGTGTATGGCGTGACTACCATGATCCCATTCCCTCTCTCGCTTGGGGGCTAGACTTTCTTGGAGAGTTGGGTCGTAGGTTTGGTGTACATCCGGAGTACACCCGTTGAAGTGATAAGTGGATGATTGAAGCCGGCTGCAACAACTGTTATCGGAAATGAATTGAGAGCAAAAGCTCATCGTATCATTTTACTATGTGATTAAGTACTCTCACTTTGTTCTTAGAGGACCTCGGGGAGGAAAGACGGGTAAATGTGTTCATTTACATTTATATTATGTTATAAACTTACTTGTGTTATATGTCATGCTTTCAAAAAGGGTTTTCATAAGATTAATCGGAAAAGAGTTTTAAAACGATATCTCTCGTTCCCCCTCGCTGAGTTCATAAGGACTCACCCTCTTTTATCATCACAGGTGAAGAAGATCTGGAACAGGTACCCGAGGAGAACGTGCAAATTGATGACTCCTTGGAGTGATTACATGTCTTATGTGCCTTGCTTGACTGTGGCTGTTTTGTGAACGTTATCTTTGTTTTAAAGACTCTTTCTTATGTTGTTGTTGCTGTAAATGACCCATGTTGTAATTTGGGGTCTAATTTTGGCTTGTACTAATTATAACTAGACGAACACGCTATTTTAGTGGTTTGCTATCACTATTTTAATTTAGTAACTATCATAGGCAACTAAAGCATTAGGTGAAAGATCAAATAGAATGAACCTATCTAATCTTAACCAGGTACTTATTCATAGGCTAAAGGATAACAGGTACTCGCGTAAAATGACTTGACAAATAAACGGAACATATTTATCTTGTCAGGCTTGTTAACCAAATGAGACCTTCAAGTTAGATCTATAGGCATATCGGCTAATGATAAAATAGAAATCTTAGTTGGAATCGAAGTGATGGTTGAAAGTTTTGAGCCGTTTAGAAGATTAGGTCAAACCAAAGGTCTTACATACAGCCGTTATGCTGTCAGTTTTTCGAAAAATCTTTTGGAGTTCTAGGCCAACGTTAAGTATTAAATCATAACAACGGTTAAGTATGTGAAATGGTGCGAATGAATTAGGTCATACCTTAGTCTAGCCTCTATAGGTTAGGTTGGGGCGTGACAAGTGAAGTGTTAAGAGGCTCTCTACACAATGTCTCAATGATCCAAAAGGAAATTTTGCAATATCTAAAATGATTGATTGTTTCCCTAATTTGTATTCAATGATAAAACCAATATCAATCGACCATAGAACGAAGTACGTCCAGGTCTACTTTCAAATATTTTTAACATAGCAATATATGTAAGAAAATCCTATTTCTGGAGAGAAATGTTTCTCTAGCCCAATGTTTTGAGCTCCATTTGCTCTGAGAGAAAAAGAGTGCATATCCTCGCAGATCACACGCAAATAACTATCCTACCAGTCTGGCAGATGAAGCCAGTAAGGACAACACAATGTGATTTCTATCCTGACATCCTACATTTTTTTAGAATGATTCAACTTTGTGCTCTCATCTAAACAACAAAACGCAGCAACGACAAAAGTGTTAGAATATAAACATTATTATGTACATTATTGTATTTATTCTAACAAAAAGAACGTAAACACATGGAATTAAACTAGAATCTTGCCTAAGAATAAACAAAGATGTTACCCACAACAAAAGAGAAAAATTACCTTCTGAAGGATCAGTAACCTGGCCGGTAGCCCCTCTAAGAAATGAAAAGCAACGCAAGCTGACCATCAAGACCACCACAATGGCTAATCTTTGTGACTGATGCATCCTAGAAGTTCCCATTTGTCCAAAACTTT
This sequence comes from Ehretia macrophylla, assembly GCA_037974665.1. Classification (NCBI taxonomy): domain Eukaryota; kingdom Viridiplantae; phylum Streptophyta; class Magnoliopsida; order Boraginales; family Ehretiaceae; genus Ehretia; species Ehretia macrophylla. The sequence continues at coordinate 36,362,478 of CM075782.1, read as the reverse complement.
CAAACATCTCTTACATGTACACCCTATAAAGCTCAGAAAATATTAGGGACTTCCACATGATCACCAAAAAACTACTAAATGTAACATGTAGACACGGTTTTTCAATATAATTAACATAACAAATTCTAAAAAAATTAAAGTTTGAACTAATTGAAGAAGATGGTCTAGCAAGAATCAACAATGAACCAAAAAAAAAAAAAAAAAAAAACTTGAAATAGAGAATGAAAAAATAATGAAGCGTGTTTCAAGAAAAACTACTAAATTTGCATATAGACATAGTTTTTCAACATAATTAACATACCAAGAAATTGAAGTTAAACAAATTGAAGAAGATGATCCAGCAAGAATCAGCAAAGATCAATCAAAGACAACAACTATAAAAGAAAATGAAAAAGAACAAAGCATGTTTTGAAATGAAAAAAAATGGTAGTACAATGCACTAAGTCCTTCTACATACGAGTCTATAGAAGGGTCGCCCCTACTTTAGTTTGAAGATAAACAAGCAATTAAAAAGAGTTTAAAAAACAAATGGCTAGCCAAGAAAAGGAAATTAATAGGATTTCATAAATAAAAGTAATTCGGTACACGAAACTCGGGAAAAAACTTACTAAGAGAAATGATGATGATGAAGAAACTGAGTTTTGGGATATGTGGAAGTTTTCTTTGCTGGTAGAAGAAAAAGAAAAGGTAAATGGGGTTGACTTGGATGGCCATTGGAGATGATATGGGAAGAGTTAGATAGAATAGGTGATGAGAGCAAAGCAGCCATCTTTTTCTTTAGCAGTTTAAAATAAGTTTTTACAGATTGTTGTTTAGAAAGGATGGCAAGTTGTCTACTTTTGTTGGTTTTGTTTACGTATTTGGGCTTTGTTGTATTTGACTTTTTGGAGGGAGTTGTTTTTTTGACGCTATCAAGGTGAAGATGGATGATTATTGAATTCTGAAAGTGACTGAGGAAACAAAGAATATTCAAGTTCACACTTGATACTCTTACATGGATATTAGGGACAGAATATTCATATGGTAAATGGATGCTACGATTGTGAAATATGAGTGGATTTCTTATACATTTTTTATACTAAATCAATTACATGACTAAGAGATAACAGTGGGTCTCGCATATAGTTTTCACACTCAACAAGACTATTTGGTAGGATTGGATGAAAGACTTGTTATACTTAGTACACTTGAATTTATAATTGGATTCGTAAAGAAAAAGAAAGGAAAGGCGATTCCATGTTTAAATAGTATAAAATATTAGAGAAAAGTAAGGAAATGAAAAATTTTATGCTTTCATGTTTAGATTAGAAAAGGATAGGAAAGAAAGAAATTATTTTAGATATGAAGTTATTAGGATAAAGTACACAAGATCACCTGTACTTTTACAAATCTGCACAATACCCGCCGTAATTTAAAAGTATACAGTACCCCATGTGGTTTCTAAAACTAATCACAGTAGTCTCATCCGTCAAAAAATCCGTCTATTTTAACAGAAAGTATGATGCACGTGCATCAAATGTGTTTATTCAAAGTTTTTTTTACTTAAATTATTAATTATTTGAACAAAAATATCCATTTTTTCAACCCTAAAGAAAAAAAATATGTGTCATATAAGGGTATTTTTGTCTAAACAATTAATAATTTAAGCAAAAAAAATATTGAATAATCACATTTGATGTCTCTACATCACACTTTTCGTTAAAATAGACGGGTTTTATAATAGGATGGACTATTATGCTTAGTTTTAAAAACTACTAAGGGATACCATGCACTTTTAAAACTACGGGGGTATTGTGCAGCTTTATAAAAGTATATGGGAGTCCTTTACATTTTACCCAAGTTATTAATGTATCAAAAGCAATAATAAGAGAGAGGATAATATTTTTTGTTATGATATGGGTAGTTTTGTCTTTCTGCACACTATCGGCTTGTTTGTTTCCTTTACCCTCAATTTTGAGAAACAAAATGACCTCATAAATGCTATGTTTGGGTTTGTGAAGGAAAAGAAAGAGAAGTGAGATAAAAGAAAAAATCATAAAAGAGATGAAAAGAAATGAGTTTTCTTGTTTGGATTGTAAACACAAAAAATAAAAATAATAAAAAAAGAAGGGACTATGATTCTTCGTTTTCATTGGAGAAATGAAATGAAAGAACAATTTTAAATAACAAGTTACTTAGATTTATTATGTTAAGAATATATCTAAAATATTATGTAAACGTAATAGACACTATTAAAGCCGACTTATCCATATTTTTCTTTTCCTACATAAATCCCATATTCGAGATATTGAAATTCTCTCGTTAATGATTATTCAATCCCAAAAATCTATTGCGATTTCAGTAGCAAACTAGGGTCTAATGATCTCCTAACCTAAGTTGGGGTGAAAACTCCAAAACAAAGATGAGTTCCAAACCTTTCTCTAATAATAAGGTAAGCTTTCAAGCTACCGCCCTTTTCTAAAAGGAGCGGGTGTAGTAAACTGCAACTATGAAAAGATTGGAAGATATGGCCTAAGAAGGTGATAGCCTTGTAGATTTGTTTCTATGGTTCGATCCTTCCCAGTAAAATGTGACATGTTCGAATTCTAATTGCTTTTATGTGAGAAAGAGGGACCACCCTCTAAGCTTAAATATTCCTTAATGACCGATAGCATACAAGTACCTTAGGGAAAGGTGAAAAGAACCCTATTAATTAAGGAGTTTAACAGAGAATCTGAGATCCGATGTGGACAATTAGTTGAAGGAGTAGAGTTTAGAGTTTGACTTTTTGGTAAAATGTACTCACTCTAACAGCGTACCTTTTGCTTGATGGGTCAGCAAGGAAATGGAAAGAGCGGCTTAAGTCATTAGGTATAGGCGCTTTACATAATTGAATTCAAACGCAATCCTTCCCCTTCCATTATTTTCTGTTGAGAAAAAAAGAACAAAGAATCCAAACATAGTGCAAGAGATTTTTTAATCCCTTTGTTTCCTTTCTCCTTACTATCAATTCAAATCCTTTTCTTCTTTCTTTTCCACCATTTTACTCAATCCAAACACTTTGTGCATTTTCATATCTTCAATCATGCCTACACCATATGAACAATGAACTAATTGGTCCATATGAAATTACCCACAACATTATGTGAACATTTGTCATGTTGGATACTTTAAAATAATGCAAAAAGGTCCGTATAAGTAAGGTTGATGAAAAATAAAAATAAAAAAATCAGACACAATAGCTAGAAATGAGTTGTTTAATGGGCAAGTATATATTGAAAAGATCAAAGTTGGCTTATCATGAGCTAATTCAAAAGGGTTTGAGGCCTTATGCCCACTCCTCTATTTGTTTTAAATTATTATACAGGTAGGGCTCTAATAAAAACCTTACCACTTCAAGGAGGTTTGCAAAAAATAATATTTAGAGCAAGGATGGATTCAAAATTTTATTTTAGTGAGGGCTAAAATTTATAATTTTTGTACTATTAAACATATATGTTTTTTTTTCAACGGCAACTAATTCATTTTTTAAACTAAAAATACACAAATTTTTAAATTTTTAACGTTTTTCTTGACTAATAGAGATTACAGCCCCCACTAGCCAATAGACGCATCTGCCACTGATTTACAGGGAATTCTTTGTCTTTGAATGAGATTTGGTCTTTTCAACATAATCTTTATTTTGACCAAAAAAGTCATAGTCTTTATTAATGGTCCAATGAATCAATTAATTGAAGCAAGGGTATGTTGTTTTTTATTAAGCCAAAACATATAATTTATGGATTTTAACCAACCAATACTTCATGATATTGGGTATATATAAACAGATAGTTGGAATACACTTCGAGGCACAACATCAACATGGAACATCAAAATAGTTTAAGGCTTTCCATGTTAAAATCTGTGAGGTTCTTATTTTTCCCTTTGGTTTTAATAAACTTCTCAAACTTTACCTCAGCATCACCATACAATATTCCAAGGCTAAGTCCATTCTCGAAAAAAATTCTACAAACACCTAATCAAACCAAATCTTCATCTCTTTCAGATGATTTCAAGACATATTATTACACACAAACGTTGGATCACTTCAACTATGCACCTGGAAGCTATGCCACTTTCAAACATAAATATGTTGTCAATTCCAAATACTGGGGTGGTGCAAAGGCTAATTCACCAATCTTTGCTTATCTTGGTGCTGAACAGCCACTCGATGATAGTGTAATTTCAAGCACTATTGGATTTCTTACTGATAATGCACCGCGCTTTAAGGCTCTTCTAGTCTACATAGAGGTAAAATTTTGATGTCTTTAATGTGGGTGGTATGATACCATGGCAAACTTTTTGCTTAATTATTGTAATGCTTCTCACTTTTTTGTTTGTTTGAGTGATATTTTATGTCACTCGGGTGATACTTTATTCCTTGTTGGATTCAGATTTCTTGTTTATGTGGCAAAAACTCTATGTACAGAGAATTGTGAAGCATTATCCGAGTGATATACAAATATATATATATATATATAACAATTGTCTCTTTCTTTATCATTTCCTTACTATATGAGGCCTTGGTTCTGTTCAGCATCGATTTTATGGAAACTCAGTTCCATTTGGATCAATGGAAGAAGCCATGGAAAATGATACCACTCGTGGTTATTTCAACTCAGCACAAGCTATAGCTGATTTTGCAGAGGTGTTGATGCACGTAAAGGAAAACATTTCTTCACCATATTCTCCATTTATTGTCGTTGGAGGATCTTATGGAGGAAGTAAGTATTAAATTACCGTATCATTTAAAAGTTTAATATGTTAGAAAAGAAGTTTTATATTTATTTATTTTTTTCAATACGTCTCAAACATACAAGTAAGATTCGTTTTTCTGAGACTTGAACCCTAGATCCTTTAATACTTAATTTTTGATTTCGTATTAAATTATCACCTCATCTAAAATCTTTCGTCGTTCGAGATGAGTTTTTATATTTATTTATTGTATTATCTCTTGACCAGCTTGCATGAATACTTATTTCTTTCCATATTCATGAAAATTTTGCAGTGCTTGCTTCATGGTTCCGGCTTAAGTACCCACACGTTGCTCTCGGTGCTTTAGCCTCATCAGCTCCTATTCTTTACTTCGATGACATTACTCCACAAAATGGATATTACTCTATTGTCACTGAGGATTTCAAAGTATATATGTAAAAAGTTTTTTATTTTATTTTATTATTTTTATTTTCTGTTTCTCTTTTTGGTTGCAAATGTTTAGAGTTTCTGAAATGCATTTTTGGTGGTATTGCAGAAAGCCAGTATGAGCTGTTACCAAACTATACGAAAATCGTGGTCTGAAATTGACAAAGTCGCTTCCAGGAACAATGGTCTCTCCATTCTGAGTCAGAGATTCAGTACTTGCTCGTAATACTTTTAATCTCTTCCATTATTCGTTTTTCAGTCGTAAAAATAGTTTTTTGCAAAAATATTAGAGATTTTGTTTCTTGATCTTGATCATGAAAACAGTTTTTTGTAAAAATGTTAAAAATTATGTTTTTTGACGGTGAAAATAGTTTCTTGTAAAAATATAAGAAAATCTTTTTTTTATTATTTATAAACATGGAAATAGTTTCTTAAAAAATGCAAGATATGTAAGTTTACATATAATACACTATAATATGACTTCGACCCTTTTTCTGAACTCACAACGAGAACTTTGTGCACTACACTACATTTTTAGTTTCGTATTACTTAATTATTCTCGTCCTTTATTGTAAAGATAAACATGCAATATCATATCACACATGAATTAATCCCAAAAATTTATTTCTCCCTCCTTTAGGCAATTAAACGGTTCTTCTGTGCTGAAAGATTTCTTGGTCTCAGTGTACTCTCATGCTGCTCAATACAATGTTCCACCAGTGACTATGGTTTGCGGTGGAATTGATGGAGCCCCCAAAAAAAGTGATATTCTTGGTCGCATATTTGCTGGTATTGTTGCTTACTTTGGAAACAAAACGTGCATTGATCCAAATTATTACAATTATCCCAGTGAAACAATCATTGGATGGAATTGGCAAGAAAGTTATATAATGTATATCTAATAGGGCAAATTTCATTACTGATCGTCAATTAGTATAATTACTCGAATTCTCAAAATAGTTTCAGATTGTTTAAAAGTCATATTATGAGAGTTCAACGTTTATCATAAGTGTTCAAAATAGTCTCTACTGCTATCTTTCGAGTAATGCACGACAGAAATGGTCATGTGATCATGCACGTGCCATTTTTGGTAATTAATTTGAAAATTTGAGTATAAATTAAGGATCAATTTCAAAATTCGGATGATGATTTTTGTGAATATAATAAAATTTTAAACTATTTAACACTATCATCTCTTCGTTATCAATGGTGATTGATCATTCTGAGAGTTCCGTCAATTGAGTTTTAGTTAACTAATAACTCGTCAATTTTCACAACACTTCCTTTTCCAGAATTATCTATCTTTAGAAGTAGGTTCCGTATCAAGTCTTGAACTAATCATTTTATACACTAACATTATGCTTAATTAACTCATTTTTTTTAACAGGTGAAGCCTATATATTTGAATATTGTGAAAATAATTTCTTTTTGTTTAAAGACTTGTAGTGAAATGGTCATACCCATTGGTCGCGGTAGCAATGATACCATGTTTCCACCACAACCTTTCATTATGTCCGAATTCAATGATTTATGCAAGAGCTTATATGGTGTTCCACCTCGACCTCATTGGGTGACAACTTACTATGGAGGCCATGTATGTTACTCCACTCATCTAATATGTATTAATATTTTTCAAGTATTACAATGGCATTTCAATCATTTATTTCAATTTTAAACTTTAAAAATAAGAGGAAAAGTAAAATATCGGATATTTTGAATGAAACGAATAGCTGAAATGAAGTATTGAAATGTTAGAATAACACCAGTTAGCTAGGAAAGGATCGTAATTTCATTACAATTGTATATATAATGCATTTACATTAATATTTTATTACACAAAATTGCAGGATATAAAACTGATTCTTCATCGATTTGCTAGCAACATCATCTTCTCCAATGGCCTACGAGATCCATATTGTAGTGGCGGGTATTTGAAATGTTATCTTGGTTCTCAAATATTTATTATGTGGGATAATATTTATTATTCTTATTTTATATTTTGCGTCTCTTGATCGTAGGGTCCTAAAGGACATATCAAACAGTCTCCTAGCAGTCTATACAGTCAAAGGTGCGTAGTCGGACTCTTAGGCCCAAAACTCTAAAAGACCATGGTCGATATACTCATTGAGTTGTGGAATTATACTCTCTACTGATCCCATAAACTATTTTAAAATATCATCACATTTTAAGTCTATAAATTAAATAATTTTGCTCTCGCTTAACCCCGCATCTACATTTTTTTATTTTATATTTTTGAAGACTACTTAATCGGCCCCACTAACAAAATATTCTGAATATATCCCTTCTAATAGACACAAGCTCACTCTACCAAACCTAAAAGTCAAATTTATGTATATATATTTCAGATAACTAAAAACAATATGATCACAAGTATATCTCCATTGTTTTATTAGTACTAATATAAGCTGTGAAATTTTGCAGGCACTCATTGCTTAGACATACTTCCATCAAGGAAAAGTGATCCACAATGGTTGGTCATGCAACGGAAGATTGAGGCTGATATCATTGAAGGATGGATAGCCAAATACTATGCTGATCTTTTAGCATCCAAAAAAGGCTGAAAAAAATTGCAGTGACTTCTCATCCACTTTCATAGTGATTGTGGGGAAAGTTCGAAAGAAGGGTCTTGCCTTTTGCCTTTTCACTCGTGGGGTCTTTAACATAATTCGATCCACTATGATCTTAGAATTCATACCACCTTAGAATGTGAAGCTTGCCGTTTGCCGATAGTGCTTGCCAATAATCATTCAACATGTGTTGTGATATTTTAATATTAAATTAATTATCTTTTATATTTAATGAATTATGAGTATTTATGTATGCTTTAATTTTGGAATATGAAGATATTATGCATTAATTTTGTATTCATGAATATATTAATTTTAGAACTTGAAGAGTTTCTTATATTTAAAAAAGTTTTAAATTCATGACTTTTCACTTGTATGCAATTTATTATTGTGGTTTCTTAAGAGCCTATAAATAGGCATCATTCTTACTTCAAACATACAAAAACAAAAAAATATTTCACTATCATATTGAGAGAGTAAGTTAGAGAGATTCTCAGCCAAAAGAGAAAGGTGTTCTTGAGAAGAAGCTTGTGCTCAATCTTCTAATGCAGAGTTGATTCGAGTAGTACGACAACAAGTCGGGTTGTTGTATCCTGGAGGGGACAAGCCATATCAAGACTGCTGCATCGGTTCTTTCCACCGCAGGGGGCTTGAATCTCCTTAAAGATTGCGAGATTCCCGTGCCTCAGTCCGATCAAGTTGTCTCCAACAAAACTGTTTGTACTTTAATTATTGTTTCATTTTCAATTATTATTGTACAATTTCACCAACAATTTTAAGGAGATTCAAATGGAACCAATGGTGGAAAAAACTAACGTTGGAGACCTCAATAAGCCGTTCCATTTTGGTGGAACTAATTTTAAACGGTGGAAAGGCAAAGTTTCATTCTACCTAAGTCTCTTGAAGGTAGGATATGTACTCACTAAAGATGACCCAACAAATGTATCCACCGATAACATGACTGAGGAAGAACTTGCACAACATCAAGACTTAGTGGATATATAGGTCAATGATGAGTACAACTGTCGGTACTATCTTTTAAATTGTCTTACTGACAGTTTATATGATTACTATGAAACTAACTATGACTTTGCAAAGAGCATCTGGGAGGCTTTGCAAAAGAAATATGATACTGAAGAAGCTGGAGCTAAGAAGTATGCTGCTAGCCGTCTTTTTAGATTTCAAATGAAAGATGGACAATCTGTGGTGCAGCAAACTCAAGACTTCCAGATGATTGTAGCTGATGTTAGATCTGAAGGCATCAGGATTGAAGACAATCTAGTTGTGGCTGGCATCATTGATAAACTTCTACCTACTTGGAAGGACTTTCAAAAGTATATGCGCCACAAACAGAAAGAAACTTCTTTGGAGGTTCTAATCACTCGCATTCGTGTGGAGGAAGAGGCAAGAGGACAGGATGCAATGATCTTGGACAACAATGAACATTCCACAAAGGTAAATTTAATTTCTGCAAATTCTAATAGTGTGCCCAAAGGTCAGAATTCTAAGAATGCTCATTTGAAGCCAAATAAGAATCAAATGAAAAATAAACATAAGGGTAATTCGAACCAGAAATTTATGAACCATGGACAATCTTCTAAGAATCAGGGTACTGCCTGCTTTGTTTGTGGCAAAGTTGGACATATTGCTCGGAATTGTAGATACCGGAAACGTGAAGCTATTCCTCAAGCTAATGTGACCGAAGAGCCGTTAGTGGCTATGATAACAGACGTAAACATGGTTCAATATGTAGAAGGTTGGTGGGCGGACTCTGGTGCCAATAGGCATGTCTGCTATGATAAAAACTGGTTCAAGAAATACACTCCTTTTGAAGAAGAAAAAATGGTTATGCTTGGTGATTCAAGCTAAACTAAGGTGTTAGGGAGTGGTGATGTTGAGCTTAAGTTTACATCTGGACGTGTTTTAACACTGAAAGATGTACTCTTTACCCCTTCCATGAGGAAAAATCTTATGTCTAGTTTCTTGCTCAACAAGGCAGGCTTCAAGCAAACTATAGAATCTGATCAATATGTAATTACCAAGAAAGGTATGTTTGTGGGCAAAGGATATGCATGTGATGGAATGTTTCGTTTGAATGTTGATAATGATAATAAAGCATCTTGTTCTGTTTATATGCTCTCTTTTGTGAATTTTTGGCATGCACGTTTATGTCACATTAATAGCAGATATGTGGGAATCATGAGTAGTTTAGGATTAATTCCAAGACTGAATAAAGACTTTGAAAAATGTGAATCTTGTAGCAAAGCAAAAATCACTAGAAAGCCTCATGAAAATGTTGTTAGACATACCGAATTGCTAGATTTAATTCATTCAGATCTTTGTGAATTTGAAGGAATTTTAACTCATGGAGGAAATAGATATTTTATCACTTTCATTGATGATATTTCAAAATACACTTATGTTTATCTTCTGAAAAATAAAAGTGATGATTTTGAAAAATTTAAAAATTTCCTTCACGAAGTTGAAAATCAATTCGGTAGAAAAATCAAAAGATTGAGAAGTGATCGAGGCCGAGAATATATTTCTTCTGAATTTAGTTCTTTTATTCAGTCTTTGGGAATAATCCATGAAACTAAACCACCTTACTCACCTGAGTCTAATGGTGTAGCTGAGAGAAAAAATAGAACTATTATTAATTTAGTGAATGCCATGATTGTGGAGCCAGGTGCTCCCAAAAATCTTTGGGGTGAGGCTACTCTGACAGCTTGCCATGTTTTAAATAGGGTGTCACATAAAAGGACAAAAACTACACCTTTTGAATTGTGTAAGAGATATAAGCTTAATTTGGGATATTTGAGAGTTTGGGGTTGTTTAGCTTTTGTGAGGCTAACAAATCCAAAGAGACCAAAATTAGGTGCTAAAGCTATCACTTGTGCTTTTTTTGGCTATGCGGTGAATAGTACAGCTTACAGATTTTTTGATCTTGAAAATCAAACAATTGTTGAGTCAGGTGATGCTATTTTTCATGAAGAAAAGTATGCTTTTAAACTTCAAAATAGTGGGGGTAAAGAAATTTCTGAAAATATATCTTCTAAATCTCCTTCTACTTCTTTTCAAGATAATGAAAATGTTTTCTCTGAACCAAGAAGGAGTAAAAGGGCACGTATTGAAAAAGATTTTGGTCCAGATTTTTATGTTTTCAATTCAGAAGAACACCCACTTACTTTAAAAGAAGCTTTTTCATCTCTTGACGCCATTTTTTGGAAAGAAGCTGTAAATGATGAGATAGATTCACTAATTTCTAATAAAACTTGGAAATTAGTTGAATTACCACCAGGTTGTAAAATCATAGGCTGCAAGTGGGTACTCAGGAAAAAACTTAAACCTGATGGATCAGTAGATAAGTTTAAAGCTAGACTTGTTGCAAAAGGCTTTAAACAGAAGGCTGATCTTGACTTTTTTGATACTTTTTCTCCTGTTACCAGAGTTACATCTATTAGATTGCTAATTGCAATTGGAGCTATTTTTAATTTAAAAATTCATCAAATGGATGTAAAAACAGCCTTTTTGAATGGGGACCTAGATGAGGAAATATATATGGATCAACCTGGAAGGTTCGTGGAACCAGGCCAAGAAAGCAAAGTGTGTAAGCTTACTAAATCTCTATATGGCTTAAGGCAAGCACCTAAGCAATGGCATGAGAATTTTGATTCCTGCATGATTGAAAATGGTTTTAAACCTAATGAAAGTGACAAGTGCATATATCATAAATCTTGGAAAAATTCACATGTGATTATTAGCCTCTATGTATATGATTTACTTATTTTTGGCACAGATATTCATGTCATAAATGAAACTAAAATTATTCTTTGTAGTCATTTTGATATGAAAGATCTTAGTGAGGCTAATTTTATTTTGGGGATAAAAATTACCAAAACGCTTGATGGTATTTTTCTTGATCAGTCGCACTATATTGAGAAAATCTTAAGAAAATTTAATTTTCTTGAATGTAAACATGTGTCAACACCTTTTGATCATAATGTGCATCTTTTTCCTGTTGAAAATGATAATGAGATAATTAATCAAAAGGAGTATGCAAGTATAATTGGTAGCTTGCGTTATGCAACTGACTGTACTAGACCTGATATAGCTTATGCAGTAAGAGTACTTAGCAGGTTTACGAGCAAACCTGGAAAAGAACATTGGCATGCCATCCAGCGAGTCATGAAATACTTGTCTGGAACAAAAAACTATGGTTTGTTTATAGAAAATATCCTGCTGTACTCGAAGGTTTCAGTTATGCAAACTGGAACACATTATCAGGTGACTCTTACTCTACTACTGGTTTTGTTTTTACGATGGATAGTGGTGTTGTTTGCTGGAAATCTAAGAAGCAAACGATTATTGCTAACTCAACTATGGAGGCAAAGCTTGTTGCTTTAGCTTCTGCAAGTGAGGAAGCAAACTGGTTAAGAGATTTGTTGCATGAGATTCCATTGTGGGAACAACCAATCCCACCAGTTTTGATACATTGTGATAGTACCGCTACGATTGGTAGAGTTAAAAATCGTTTTTATAATGGGAAGTCCAGATCCATAAGGAGAAAACACAGTACTGTGAGATCATATTTGAGTAATGAATCTATTAATGTGGATTATGTCAAATCTGCTGACAATCTTGCAAATCCACTAACTAAGGCCTTATCGAGAGAAAGGATTTGGAATACATTGAGGGGGATGGGATTGAAGCCAATTTTATCATGAACCATATGTGAGGATACCCAACCTAATGATCAGAGATCCTGAAAATTAGGTTCAAAGGGAAAAACGAATCGCAAGGTGGATGACAGGAATACACTAAATATTATCCCTCCCTATGATGTGAGTATATTCATCCTGTAATGTTTTAGAGGTTGAGTTCAAACTCTTAATGAAATCTGTAGCTTTTTTGAGTGGGGTGTCAGTATTACAGGAGCACCCTTGACAGATTTCACCTATATAAGTGTTGAAGTTGTGGCCGCTTCATATGAGTTTTTGGCTAATTCTCATATAAACACTTATGAAAACCAGGAAAGCACATGGCCGTAACGTGCTAAGTCTTTAAGCTCATTTTATTACACCTGGAGCATTATGTGTGAGTAGTGACTCTTTATTTCCCTCAAGCAGTCATAGTTCAAGTCGGAGACCACTACTGACTCTGGAGTAGAGGTCATTGTTTCGCTAAGTAAAGGTTCAATGCATAGCACACCTTAATTAAGCATAATGATCCCTTTTGGCTGGAATATCTCTTTTATAACTTTAATTTAATATTAAAATAAGTGGGGGAATGTTGTGATATTTTAATATTAAATTAATTATCTTTTATATTCAATGAATTATGAGTATTTATGTATGTTTTAATTTTGGAATATGAAGAGATTATGCATTAATTTTGTATTCATGAATATATTAATTTTAGAACTTGAAGAGTTTCTTGTATTTAAAAAGGTTTTAAATTTATGACTTTTCACTTGTATGCAATTTATTATGGTGGTTTCTTAAGAGCCTATAAATAGGCATCATTCTTACTTCAAACATACAAAAACAAAAAAATATTTCACTATCACATTGAGAGAGTAAGTTAGAGAGATTCTCAGCCAAAAGAGAAAGGTATTCTTGAGAAGAAGCTTGTGCTCAATCTTCTAATGCAGAGTTGATTCAAGTAGTACGGCAACAAGTCAGGCTGTTGTATCCTAGAGGGGACAAGCCATATCAAGACTGCTGCATCGGTTCTTTCCACCGCAGGGGGCTTGAATCTCCTTAAAGATAACGAGATTCCCGCGCCTCAGTCCGATCAAGATGTCTCCAACAAAAGTGTTTGTACTTTAATTATTGTTTCATTTTCAATTATTATTGTACAATTTCACCAACAACATGTACACTTCTCATCACTCAAGCAAAGCCTTTGAAGGCATACATTGAATTTCATAGGAGGTGGGAATAAGCGTAAAGGAGGAGCAAATTAAGATTTTGGGATTGATAAGGGATGTTAATGTAATCGTAGTGTATTATATCTTAGGCAATTTCGTATCATATATTAGGCAATCGTGTACTTATAGTTTAGACAATAATTCTGTATTAAATTAGTTACCATGTTTAACTAGCTTGGTCAACAAGGCATTGTCATATATATAGCTTGTATATGTAATTATACCATTGATATATCAATATACAGAGAATATTCCTCTCAATTCTCTCTCGTTAACTTGGTATCACAGCCACCGTTTGGTGGTGGTTCTTAAATTTTTTTTTTCAGCCACCACGCCTTGTTTCCCAATTACTCGTGCACCAAATTTCCTCTTCAATCATTCTCTGTCAGCAGCTAAAACGAAACAACACCTATCGTATCATATATCAAAACAAAGATCTCAAAGAGATCTTTCTTCCGCCATAAAAATCAGTCTGATCTGATGTTGCACGCACCTCCACGAGCGCTTGAAGGTTCTGCCTACTAATTCGAAAAAAAAACCCTTCCCAGAGTTTTTCAACGTTCTAATAAGGGATAAATACCTGACTTGGTGTGCAATACCAAATATACTCTTGGACAGCATGGAGTTGGTCGATCACTACAAACGAAATTAGATTTTGTGACGGACCATCGCCAAACCGTCACAGTTATGGCGACGACACGGTGAAGGAAAATGTTGACACTAGTTTTGTGACGGAAAAGTGACGGCACAGTTACAGGCAACAATAATCGTCACCGTTAGTGACGGCTTCTTAGCCATCACTGATTCGGTGACCGCCTAGCTAGATGACGGCACGGTGACAGTCCGTCACCATGCCATCGCCAAAGAGTTTGCCGCACAATTTCCAATATTTCTTTTAACGAACAACGTTTTTAAACACTGAGTAACAACGATGTATTAAAATTGTTTCAATGACAGTACCAATTACTAATGTAATCTTAACTTCAAGTATAGTCGTTATTTAAACACAATAATTAAATACTATGTTTGTCTACATAGTATTTACTACAATATGATAGAAATTTCATAACATAATTTGCAATGAACAATATTTTATTTCATAACATTCGATAATTAGGGATTACATTAACAGACGGTTAACTTTAGTCATTACCATACAAAAGTCAATAACAAGATACACACACATATTTTGTTAATATATCACATATTTGTTAACCTTACTTACTATGTTTTTACATAATTTTTCACTCGAACAACTTCGGCAGAAGGATCCGATACATTTGATCCACATTCCTTTGATGGTGTAGAGCCATCGAAATGTAGCCATCTTCTTTTAGTGGTTCGTTTAGATCAAATCGACCTTCAACTCTGCTACAGCTTGCCTTCGATAAATGACATTTATTTGTCTGTTTCTCCTTTTTAACGGTAACCTACTCACCTTGCACTTCCTTACTCATCGTTTATAAGATATCATTCATCAAGATTAAAGACGACTGTAAATATGGAAGACGACATGCGGGATTGTTTACTCTTTATATAGAACTGAAATTGGTAAAAATTTGGCGACGGCACGGTGAAGGGTCTCTCTTCAAATTATTGGTGCTAACTTCACGTGACTTCCAAACATTTGCGACGGCAAGGTGAGGGCTCGATGAAGGCACGGTTAGATTGTAATCATCAAATTATTGGAGCCATGTCATCCTCTTTTATTAGAGATGGGCTGGAGACGGGCTGGAGATGGCAGACCGTCTCCACTGTGGAGACAGGTCTGATGCCCGTCTCCAATAAGTGGCCGACGCTTGTGGGCCTCTTTAATTGGAGACGGGCATCGGCCCGTCTCCAATAAGAGGTGATCAGGGTAAGGTTAGGATGCCCAACCTAATTACTGTAGATGACCGACCTATAGATCATGTCCAGGACTTAGAACCTTTGGGTATAAGTGAATTAGGACCTCAAGATTGTAAGTCAAGTATCCATAAAATTCACGGGAATATTATACAAAATAGTATAAATATCTCATTCATTCACAGCATAAGATAGCTCATTTACTCTCTAAATACTCCCGACTTAAATATTTTCATTTGAGTCATACAAATTACTAACTTGAAGATCGGAGTTGTCTCACGAGGATAGCCCGCCATGTATGTTACTCCACTCATCTAATATGTATTAATATTTTTCAAGTATTACAATGGCATTTCAATCATTTATTTCAATTTTAAACTTTAAAAATAAGAGGAAAAGTAAAATATCGGATATTTTGAATGAAACGAATAGCTTAAATGAAATATTGAAATGTTAGAATAACACCAGTTAGCTAGGAAAGGATCGTAATTTCATTACAATTGTATATATAATGCATTGACATTAATATTTTATTACACAAAATTGCAGGATATAAAACTGATTCTTCATCGATTTGCTAGCAACATCATCTTCTCCAATGGCCTACGAGATCCATATAATAGTGGCGGGTATTTGAAATGTTATCTTGGTTCTCAAATATTTATTATGTGGGATAATATTTATTATTCTTATTTTATATTTTGCGTCACTTAATCGTAGGGTCCTAAAGGACATATCAAACAGTCTCCTAGCAGTCTATACAGTCAAAGGTGCGTAGTCGGACTCTTAAGCCCAAAACTCTAAGAGACCATAGTCGATATACTCATTGGGCTGTGAAATTGTACTCTCTACTGATCCCATAAACTATTTTAAAATACCATCACATTTTAAGTCTATAAATTAAATAATTTTGCTCTCACTTAACCCCGTATCTACATTTTTTTATTTTATATTTTTGGAGACTACTTAATCGGCCCCACTAACAACATATTCTGAATATATCCCTTCTAATAGACACAAGCTCACTCTACCAAACCTAAAAGTCAAATTTATGTATATATATTTCAGATAACTAAAAACAATATGATCACAAGTATATCTCCATTGTTTTATTAGTACTAATATAAGCTGTGAAATTTTGCAGGCACTCATTGCTTAGACATACTTCCATCAAGGAAAAGTGATCCGCAATGGTTGGTCATGCAACGGAAGATTGAATTATAGTTGAAAAGATCAAAGTTGGCTTATGAGCTAATTCAAAAGGGTTTGAGGCCTTATGTCCACTCCACTATTTGTTTTAAATTATTATACAGGTAGGGCTCTAATAAAAACCTTACCACTTCAAGGAGGTTTGCAAAAAATAATATTTAGAGTAAGGATGGATTTAAAATTTTATTTTAGTGGGGGCTAAAATTTATTATTTTAATTTTAATTTTTGTACTATATAAACATATATGTTTTTTTTTCAACGGCATAATTCATTTTTTAAACTTAGATTTTTTAAATTTTTAACATTTTTCTTGACTAATAGAGATTGTAGCCCCCACTAGCCAATAGACGCATCTGCCACTGATTTACAGGGAATTCTTTGTCTTTGAATGAGATTTGGTCTTTTCAACATAATCTTTATTTTGACCAAAAAAGACATAGTCTTTATTAATGGTCCAATGAATCAATTAATTGAAGCAAGGGTATGTTGTTTTTTATTAAGCCAAAACATATAATTTATGGATTTTAACCAACCAATACTGCATGATATTTGGTATATATAAACACATAGTTGGAGAACACTTTGAGGCACAACATCAACATGGAACATCAAAATAGTTTAAAGCTTTCCATGTTAAAATCTGTGAGGTTCTTATTGTTCCCTTTGGTTTTAATAAACTTCTCAAACTTTACCTCAGCATCACCATACAATATTCCAAGGCTAAGTCCATTCTCGAAAACAATTCTACAAACACCTAATCAAACCAAATCTTCATCTCTTTCAGATGATTTCAAGACATATTATTACACACAAACGTTGGATCACTTCAACTATGCACCTGGAAGCTATGCCACTTTCAAACAAAAATATGTTGTCAATTCCAAATACTGGGGTGGTGCAAAGGCTAATTCATCAATCTTTGCTTATCTTGGTGTTGAACAGCCACTCGATGATAGTGTAATTTCAAGCACTATTGGATTTCTTACTGATAATGCACCTCACTTTAAGGCTCTTCTAGTCTACATAGAGGTAAAATTTTGATGTCTTTAATGTGGGTGGTATGATACCATGGCAAGCTTTTTGCTTAATTATTGTAATGCTTCTCACTTTTTTGTTTCTTTGAGTAATATTTTATGTCACTCGGGTGATACTTTATCCCTTGTTGGATTCAGATTTCTCGTTTATGTGGCAAAAACTCTATGTACAAAGAATTGTGAAGCATTATCCGAGTGATATACAAATATATATATAAAAATTGTCTCTTTCTTTATCATTTCCTTACTATATGAGGCCTTGGTTTTGTTCAGCATCGATTTTATGGAAACTCAGTTCTGGATCAATGGAAGAAGCCATGGAAAATGATACCACTTGTGGTTATTTCAACTCAGCACAAGCTATAGCTGATTTTGCAGATGTTAACGTACATATTGTAAATTTCTTTATTATTCTAGGTGTACCATATTTAGGTTTACCATATTTAGCCTACCTTGGGGAGCAAGTAGTCTAACCCCTATTTATTGAGCCACCTATTGTAATTGTTGTATCACTTTTCTCTCAATATCAATACATACAGTTTTTGTAAACATGTCTCTCTTCTCGTTCGACATGGTATCAGAGCTACCATCTTGGTAGCATGTGCCACTGTCATCGTGTCTTCTCTCTTGTCGTAAATTTTTGCAATCAAACATCATAAAAATCATATTCAGTCGGTCTATTTTGGGTCTTTTTGATATTTTATTTTCACTACCTCGGGCCACGCACCACATCATATCTTAGAGCTCGTCGTAAGGGGTCCAACAGTCCAAAAATCGCCGCAAACGGACACCGGACGCACCCTCACGCCCCTCCCGAAGTTCCGTCATCGCTGTCTCTTGATTTTCTATTTTCTGTCTTCCAAACAGCCCCTTGCTGACATCAGCTGACATCAGCCTTGCACACATCAGCCATCCAGTCAGCGCTGACATCATCTGTCTGCGTCCAGTCATCCGTCAGCTCAGCCTTCTGCCACGTCAGCGGACTTCAAAAAAAAAAAAAAAAAACGACCAGACCCTTCCCCACGGTTTTCGACGTCCTGAGTTCATTTTTGCAGTCCGTTTCTCCAAATTCTCACTCTAAATATCACTTTTGGCCATCATAATGGAACGATCAGATGTTTCACAACCTATCTTTTTGCTTCTTGATGGTGGAAATTATATACCATGGGCTCAGGCCATGACTAGCTTTCTTAAGGGTCAAAAATTATGGCGGATCATAACAGGGGATATCAAGGAACCAACAAAAAAAATCCGATGAATCCGATGCAAAATTTGCCGAATGCCTTGAGGATTGGGATAACAAGAATCATCAAATCATCACTTGGCTGCGAAACACATCTGTTACCTCTATCAGTCTACAGTTTTGGCATTTTGATACAGCGAAAGAAGTTTGGGACTTTCTAGCACAGAGATACACCGCTGCTGATGGAGCACATCAATATCAGCTTGCCACTGCTCTTCATTACATGCGTCAAGAAGCCGGTCAATCAATTACCACATTTCTATCTCAGATGTATGCAGTTTGGGATCAACTCACGACTTCCGAGCCTGCCTGGGATTGTGCTGCGGATGCTAACAAATTCAATACTTGGCGTGACCGTGGACATCTTGTCCAGTTTCTCATGGCCCTTCATGATGATTTAGAGCCTGTTCATGCCTCTCTCCTTCATCGTAGTCCATTTCCTACACTTGAACAAGCAATCCAAGAGCTTATTTCAGAAGAGACCCGTCTTCAATCTCGAAGATCTCGCTTAACTGATGTAGTACTTGCAACTCCCCACGTTACATCCAAGAAAAATTCAGCCTCCTCAATTGAATGCAAGTATTGTCATCTTCCTGGTCATCTTCTCTTACACTGCCCCACTCGGATATGTTCCTTTTGCAAGAAAACAGGTCCTGATCATTATCAACAAGAGTGCTATTACAACCCCAACAGGAATTCTCAGAGTAATCGGCCCAAGGGTGGTTCTTCCAAGGCCCACAATTCATCAATACCGCTATCAAATTCTGCTGCCACAACTGAAGGTTCCTCTGCTTCTCTCAATGATCCATCTACCTCCCCTATCTCTGTTGCCGACCTTCAAGATATTCTTAAACAGGTTTTAGCCCAGTCTGGCTCTCCTTCTTCCACTGCTTTCTCAGTCACTTCCAGTAAGTCCTCATGGTTTTTTGATTCTACTTGTTCGAATCACATGACCTATGACTCCCATAGCTTGACCCATAAAGTTGTCAATTCCTCTGCATCTGCCATTTACACAGCTGATGGTACATCCATGCCCGTCAGTCATATCGGCACTGTATCCACATCTCATGCCTCGTTTCCTGATACTTATCTTGTTCCAAAACTTACTCTTAGCCTTATCTCTGTTGGTCAACTATGTGACCTTAGTCTGACTGTCATTTTTTCTTCTTCTGGTTGTCGTGTATAGGACCCTCAGACGGGACAGCTTCTTGGGATCGGCCGTAAGGTTGGGCGTTTGTTCGAGCTTGTCAGCCTGCATCTTCCCTCTCATCTCTCTACTGTCGCTTCCGCTACCATTTCATCAGGCTCTACCTCTCTTCACCTATGGCATTCTCGTTTAGGTCATGCTTCTTTAGGCAAATTACAATCTTTAGTTTCTAGAGGCTCGTTAGGAAAACTTGTTGTCCACAACTTTGAATGTTTATCTTGTCAACTTGGAAAACAGTCTGCTTTGCCATTTAAAAAAGTGATTCCTTATCCTCTGCATGTTTTGATTTAGTTCACTCTGATATTTGGGGCCCTTCCCCTACTCCTACATGGGGGGATCTCGATACTTTGTCATTTTTGTGGACGATCATTCTCGTTTTACATGGATATATATTATGCATTATCGATCTGACTTGCCACGCATATATTCTAAATTCACTGCTATGATTCACACTCATTTCAATTAGCGCATAAAGATCCTTCGTGCTGACAATGCCATGGAGTATCAAGAGTCCACTATACTTGTTCTTTTGCGTCAACATGGCACTGTCTCACATCGCTCTTGCCCTTACACTTCACAACAAAATGGGCGTGCTGAACGAAAACATAAACACATTCTTGATACTACTCGCACATTCCTTATCTCTTCATCGTGTCCTGAGCGCTTCTGGGGCGAAGCTGCTCTCACTGCTGTGTATGTTATTAACCATTTACCCTCTCCCACTATTGATAATCTCACTCCTTTCGAACGATTGTATGGTTGTTCCCCAGAGTATGATCATCTTAAGGTCTTTGGTTGTGCATGCTTTGTCTCCATTCCCCAATATGAACATACAAAGCTTGAGCCTCGAGCTCGGTTATGTTGCTTCTTAGGTTACAGTATTGAGCATAAGGGTTTTCGGTGTTGGGATCCTCTTTCTAAACGTCTCCGTATATCTCGTCACGTGATCTTTTGGGAAAATAAAATGTTCTCATCACTCTCGTCATTCTCTCTTTCTCATGCTGTCTCTACCCCGTACTTCACAAATCCCTCTCTTCCCTTATTTCCTCCTGATGATAGTGACACAGGTTCCAGTACAAGCACCAGCGCTACCCCTGACGTGCCCCATCCTGAAGAGACTGCACCATCTGATGGTCCTGTGAATGATGTTGAGCCCCATGACTCTCCCGATCCCTCACTCCGCCGGTCTACACGTGTAAGAGTTATCCCTCCTCACCTTCTTGATTATCATTGTTTTTCTACCATTCTCTCTCTCCATGAGCCTCAAACTTATCGTGAGGCTAGCTCTGACCCTCTTTGGCAGCAAGCTATGCAAGATGAATTACAGGCCTTGGAAGCTAAACACACTTGGGATTTGGTTGATCTACCCTTGGAAAAGAATGTCATGGGTTGCAAATGGGTATACAAGGTCAAGACTCACTCTGATGGCTCTATAGAGCGCTATAAGGCTCGATTAGTGGCTAAGGGCTTTTCTCAGGAGTATAGGATTGATTATGAGGATATATTTGCCCCGGTTGCTCGTCTCACCTCTGTTCGGACATTAGTTGTTGTTGCTGCTACCAGACAGTGGAAGTTGTTCCAGATGGATGTTAAAAATGCTTTCCTCAATGGTGACCTTACTGAAGAAGTTTTTATGAAGCCTCCTCCAGGCTACTCTCATCCTCCTCATAAGGTGTGTCGTTTACGTCGTGCTCTGTATGGTCTCAAGCAAGCTCTATGTGCCTGGTTTTCTAAATTCAGTTCTGTTATTACTGACTTCGGCTTCACTCCGAGTAATCATGATTCTGCATTGTTTATTCGACGTTCTGAGTCTGGTATTATTCTGTTGATCTTATATGTGGATGATATGATTATCACTGGGATGACTTGGCTGGTATTTCTGATCTCAAGCAGTTTCTCAATTACCACTTTGAGATGAAAGATCTTGGTCCTTTAAGTTACTTTCTAGGGATTGAAGTCTCATCTGATTCAGCTAGCTACTATCTCTCTCAGGCCAAATATTCTTCTGATCTTCTGGCTCGTGCAGGTCTTACTGATAGCAAGACTGCATCCACTCCTCTTGATGCTACTGTCCGCCTTACCCCCCTGGATGGGACACCACTTCCAGATGCATCTTTATATCGCCAGCTGGTTGGTAGTCTTATCTATCTTACTGTGACTCGGCCTGACATTGCCTATGTTGTTTACCTAGTCAGCCAATTCATGTCTGCTCCTCGTACCCCACACTACGCTGCGGTTCTCCGGATCCTTCGCTATATCAAGGGCACCTTGTTTCATGGCCTTTTCTTCTCTACCAGTTCATCGTTAACTTTGCGTGGTTACACAGATGCAGATTGGGCTGGTGATCCTACTGATCGACGTTCTGTTACTGGATACTGTTTTCTCCTTGGTGATTCTCTTCTTTGTTGGTGTAGCAAGAAACAGACTATTGTTGCTCGTTCAAGTACTGAAGCTGAGTATCGTGCCCTTGCTAATGATACTCAAGAGGTAATCTGGCTTCATTGGCTTCTTGCTGATATGGGTGTTTCTCAACCTCCGGGTACTGTTCTTCATTGTGACAATCAGAGTGCTATCCAGATTGCGCATAATGATGTTTTTCATGAGCGCACTCGGCATATAGAGTGTGACTGTCATTTCATTCGTCAAGATGTTGTTTGTGGCACACTCAAACTTCAGTACACTCCCTCTGCTGATCAACTTGCCGATCTCTTCACTAAAGCACATCCTCCCAACCGTCTTCAAGATCTGATTTGCAAACTCAAGCTAGTGTCCTTTGTACCACCTTGAGTTTGAGGGGGGGTGTTAACGTATATATTGTAAATTACTTTATTATTCTAGGTGTACCATATTTAGGTTTACCATATTTAGCCTAGCTTGGGGAGCAAGTAGTCTAACCCCTATTTATTGAGCCACATATTGTAATTGTTGTATCATTTTTCTCCCAATATCAATACATACAGTTTTTGTAAACATGTCTCTCTTCTCGTTCGACAGCAGAGGTGTTGATGCACGTAAAGGAAAACATTTCTTCACCATATTCTCCAATTATTGTCGTTGGAGGATCTTATGGAGGAAGTAAGTATTAAATTACCGTATCATTTAAAAGTTTAATATGTTAGAAAAGAAGTTTTATAGTTATTTATTTTTTTCAATACGTCTCAAACATACAAGTAAGATTCGCTTTTCTGAGACTTGAACCCAGGATCCTTTAATATTTGACTTTTGATTTCGTATTAAATTATCGTCTCATCTAAAATCTTCTGTCGTTCGAGATGAGTTTTTATATTTATTTATTGTATTATCTCTTGACCAGCTTGCATGAATACTTATTTCTTTCCATATTCATGAAAATTTTGCAGTGCTTGCTTCATGGTTCCGGCTTAAGTACCCACACGTTGCTCTCGGTGCTTTAGCCTCATCAGCTCCTATTCTTTACTTCGATGACATTACTCCACAAAATGGATATTACTTTATTGTCACTGAGGATTTCAAAGTATATATGTAAAAAGTTTTTTTATTTTATTTTATTATTATTATTTTTTTTTTTTTTCTGTTTCTCTTTTTGGTTGCAAATGTTTAGAGTTTCTGAAATGCATTTTTGGTGGTATTGCAGAAAGCCAGTATGAGCTGTTACCAAACTATACGAAAATCGTGGTCTGAAATTGACAAAGTCGCTTTCAGGCACAATGGTCTCTCCATTCTGAGTCAGAGATTCAATACTTGCTCGTAATCCTTTTAATCTCTTCCATTATTCGTTTTTCGGTCGTAAAAATAGTTTTTTGCAAAAATATTAGAGATTTTGTTTCTTGATCTTGATCGTGAAAACAGTTTTTTGTAAAAATGTTAAAAATTATATTTTTTGACGGTGAAAATAGTTTCTTGTAAAAATATAAGAAAATCTTTTTTTATTTATTTATAAACAAGGAAATAGTTTCTTAAAAAATGCAAGATATGTAAATTCACATATAATACACTATAATATGACTTCGACCCTTTTTCTGAACTCACAACGAGAACTTTGTGCACTACACTACATTTTTAGTTTCGTATTACTTAATTATTCTCGTCCTTTATTGTAAAGATAAACATGCAATATCATATCACACATGAATTAATCCCAAAAATTTATTTCTCCCTCCTTTAGGCAATTAAACAGTTCTTCTGTGCTGAAAGATTTCTTGGTCTCAGTGTATTCTCATGCTGCTCAATACAATGTTCCACCAGTGACTATGGTTTGCGGTGGAATTGATGGAGCCCCCAAAAAAAGTGATATTCTTGGTCGCATATTTGCTGGTATTGTTGCTTACTTTGGAAACAAAACGTGCATTGATCCAAATTATTACAATTATCCCAGTGAAACAATCATTGGATGGAATTGGCAAGAAAGTTATATAATGTATATCTAATAGGGCAAATTTCATTACTGATCGTCAATTAGTATAATTACTCGAATTCTCAAAATAGTTTCAGATTGTTTAAAAGTCATATTATGAGAGTTCAACGTTTATCATAAGTGTTCAAAATAGTCTCTACTGCTATCTTTCGAGTAATGCACGACAGAAATGGTCATGTGATCATGCACGTGCCATTTTTGGTAATTAACTTGAAAATTTGAGTATAAATTAAGGATCAATTTCAAAATTCAATGATACCATGTTTCCACCACAACCTTTCATTATGTCCGAATTCAATGATTTATGCAAGAGCTTATATGGTGTTCCACCTCGACCTCATTGGGTGACAACTTACTATGGAGGCCATGTATGTTACTCCACTCATCTAATATGTATTAATATTTTTCAAGTATTACAATGGCATTTCAATCATTTATTTCAATTTTAAACTTTAAAAATAAGAGGAAAAGTAAAATATCAGATATTTTGAATGAAACGAATAGCTGAAATGAAGTATTGAAATGTTAGAATAACACCAGTTAGCTAGGAAAGGATCGTAATTTCATTACAATTGTATATATAATGCATTTACATTAATATTTTATTACACAAAATTGCAGGATATAAAACTGATTCTTCATCGATTTGCTAGCAACATCATCTTCTCCAATGGCCTACGAGATCCATATTGTAGTGGCGGGTATTTGAAATGTTATCTTGGTTCTCAAATATTTATTATGTGGGATAATATTTATTATTCTTATTTTATATTTTGCGTCTCTTGATCGTAGGGTCCTAAAGGACATATCAAACAGTCTCCTAGCAGTCTATATAGTCAAAGGTGCGTAGTCGGACTCTTAGGCCCAAAACTCTAAGAGACCATGGTCGATATACTCATTGAGTTGTGGAATTATACTCTCTACTGATCCCATAAACTATTTTAAAATATCATCACATTTTAAGTCTATAAATTAAATAATTTTGCTCTCGCTTAACCCCGCATCTACATTTTTTTATTTTATATTTTTGAAGACTACTTAATCGGCCCCACTAACAAAATATTCTGAATATATCCCTTCTAATAGACACAAGCTCACTCTACCAAACCTAAAAGTCAAATTTATGTATATATATTTCAGATAACTAAAAACAATATGATCACAAGTACATCTCCATTGTTTTATTAGTACTAATATAAGCTGTGAAATTTTGCAGGCACTCATT
Source organism: Ehretia macrophylla (assembly GCA_037974665.1). Lineage (NCBI taxonomy): Eukaryota > Viridiplantae > Streptophyta > Magnoliopsida > Boraginales > Ehretiaceae > Ehretia > Ehretia macrophylla. The sequence continues at coordinate 36,336,644 of CM075782.1, read as the reverse complement.
GCTTAGACATACTTCCATCAAGGAAAAGTGATCCACAATGGTTGGTCATGCAACGGAAGATTGAGGCTGATATCATTGAAGGATGGATAGCCAAATACTATGCTGATCTTTTAGCCTCCAAAAAAGGATGAAAAAAATTGCAGTGACTTCTCATCCACTTTCATAGTGATTGTGGGGAAAGTTCGAAAGAAGGGTCTTGCCTTTTGCCTTTTCACTCGTGGGGTCTTTAACATAATTCGATCCACTATGATCTTAGAATTCATACCACCTTAGAATGTGAAGCTTGCCGTTTGCCGATAATGCTTGCCAATAATCATTCAACATGTGTTGTGATATTTTAATATTAAATTAATTATTTTTTTATATTCAATGAATTATGAGTATTTATGTATGTTTTAATTTTGGAATATGAAGAGATTATGCATTAATTTTGTATTCATGAATATATTAATTTTAGAACTTGAAGAGTTTCTTGTATTTAAAAAGGTTTTAAATTCATGACTTTTTACTTGTATACAATTTATTATGGTGGTTTTTAAGAGCCTATAAATAGGCATCATTCTTACTTCAAATATACAAAAACAAAAATAATATTTCACTATCATATTGAGAGAGTAAGTTAGAGAGATTCTCAGCCAAAAGAGAAAGGTGTTCTTGAGAAGAAGCTTGTGCTCAATCTTCTAATGCAGAGTTGATTCGAGTAGTACGACAACAAGTCGAGCTGTTGTATCCTGGAGGGGACAAGCCATATCAAGACTGCTGCATCGGTTCTTTCCACCGCAGGGGGCTTGAATCTCCTTAAAGATAGCGAGATTCCCGTGCCTCAGTCCGATCAAGTTGTCTCCAACAAAACTGTTTGTACTTTAATTATTGTTTCATTTTCAATTATTATTGTACAATTTGACCAACAATTTCAAGGAGATTCAAATGGAACCAATGGTGAAAAAAACTAACGTTGGAGACCTCAATAAGCCGTTCCATTTTGGTGGAACTAATTTTAAACGGTGGAAAGGCAAAGTTTCATTCTACCTAAGTCTCTTGAAGGTAGGATATGTACTCACTGAAGATGACCCAACAAATGTATCCACCGATAACATGACTGAAGAAGAACTTGCACAACATCAAGACTTAGTGGATATATATGTCAATGATGAGTACAACTGTCAGTACTATCTTTTAAATTGTCTTACTAACAGTTTATATGATTACTATGAAACTAACTATGACTCTACAAAGAGCATCTGGGAGGCTTTGCAAAAGAAATATGATACTGAAGAAGCTGGAGCTAAGAAGTATGCTGCTAGCCGTCTTTTTAGATTTCAAATGAAAGATGGACAATCTATGGTGCAGCAAACTCAAGACTTCCAGATGATTGTAGCTGACGTTAGATCTGAAGGCATCAGGATTGAAGACAATCTAGTTGTGACTGGCATCATTGATAAACTTCCACCTACTTGGAAGGAATTTCAAAAGTCTATGCGCCACAAATAGAAAGAAACTTCTTTGGAGGTTCTAATCACTCGCATTCGTGTGAAGGAAGAGGCAAGAGGACAGGATGCAATGATCTTGGACAACAATGAACATTCCACAAAGGTAAATTTAATTTCTGCAAATTCTAATAGTGTGCCCAAAGGTCAGAATTCTAAGAATGCTCATTTGAAGCCAAATAAGAATCAAATGAAAAATAAACATAAGGGTAATTCAAACCAGAAATTTATGAACCATGGACAATCTTCTAAGAATCAGGGTACTGCCTGCTTTGTTTGTGGCAAAGTTGGACATATTGCTCAGAATTGTAGATACCGGAAACGTGAAGCTATTCCTCAAGCTAATGTGACCGAAGAGCCGTTAGTGGCTATGATAACAGACGTAAACATGGTTCAATATGTAGAAGGTTGGTGGACGGACTCTGGTGCCAACAGGCATGTCTGCTATGATAAAAACTGGTTCAAGAAATACACTCCTTTTGAAGAAGAAAAAATGGTTATGCTTGGTGATTCAAGCAAAACTAAGGTGTTAAGGAGTGGTGATGTTGAGCTTAAGTTTACATCTGGACGTGTTTTAACACTAAAAGATGTACTCTTTACCCCTTCCATGAGGAAAAATCTTATGTCTAGTTTCTTGCTCAACAAGGCAGGCTTCAAGCAAACTATAGAATCTAATCAATATGTAATTACCAAGAAAGGTATGTTTGTGGGCAAAGGATATGCATGTGATGGAATGTTTCGTTTGAATGTTGATAATGATAATAAAGCATCTTGTTCTGTTTATATGCTCTCTTCTGTGAATTTTTGGCATGCACGTTTATGTCACATTAATAGCAGATATGTGGGAATCATGAGTAGTTTAGGATTAATTCCAAGACTGAATAAAGATTTTGAAAAATGTGAATCTAGTAGCAAAACAAAAATCACTAGAAAGCCTCATGAAAATGTTGTTAGACTTACCGAATTGCTAGATTTAATTCATTCAGATCATTGTGAATTTGAAGGAATTTTAACTCGTGGAGGAAATAGATATTTTATCACTTTCACAGATGATATTTCAAAATACACTTATGTTTATCTTCTAAAAAATAAAAGTGATGCTTTTGTAAAATTTAAAAATTTCCTTCACGAAGTTGAAAATCAATTCGGTAGAGTCAAAAGATTGAGAAGTGATCGAGGCCGAGAATATATTTCTTCTGAATTTAGTTCTTTTATTCAGTCTTTGGGAATAATCCATGAAACTACACCACCTTACTCACCTGAGTCTAATGGTGTAGTTGAGAGAAAAAATAGAACTATTATTAATTTAGTGAATGCCATGATTGTGGAGTCAGGTGCTCCCAAAAATCTTTGGGGTGAGGCTACTCTGACAGCTTGCCATGTTTTAAATAGGGTGTCACATAAAAGGACAAAAACTACACCTTTTGAACTATGTAAGAGATATAAGCTTAATTTGGGATATTTGAGAGTTTGGGGTTGTTTAGCTTTTGTGAGGCTAACAAATCCAAAGAGACCAAAATTAGGTGTTAAAGCTATCACTTGTGCTTTTCTTGGCTATGTGGTGAATAGTACAGCTTACAGATTTTTTGATCTTGAAAATCAAACAATTGTTGAGTCAGGTAATGCTATTTTTCATGAAGAAAAATATGCTTTTAAACTTCAAAATAGTGGGGGTAAAGAAATTTCTGAAAATATATCTTCTAAATCTCCTTCTACTTCTTTTCAAGATAATGAAAATGTTTTCTCTGAACCAAGAAGGAGTAAAAGGGCACGTATTGAAAAAGATTTTGGTCTAGATTTTTATGTTTTCAATTCAGAAGAACGCCCACTTACTTGAAAAGAAGCTTTTTCATCTCCTGACGCCATTTTTTGGAAAGAAGCTGTAAATGATGAGATAGATTCACTAATTTCTAATAAAACTTGGAAATTAGTTGAATTACCACCAGGTTGTAAAATCATAGGCTGCAAGTGGGTACTCAGGAAAAAACTTAAACCTGATGGATCAGTAAATAAATTTAAAGCTAGACTTGTTGCAAAAGGCTTTAAACAGAAGGCTGATCTTGACTTTTTTGATACTTTTTCTCCTGTTACCAGAGTTACATCTATTAGATTGCTAATTGCAATTGGAGCTATTTTTAATTTAAAAATTCATCAAATGGATGTAAAAACAGCATTTTTGAATAGGGACCTAGATGAGGAAATATATATGGATAAACCTGAAGGGTTCGTGGAACCAGGCCAAGAAAGCAAAGTGTGTAAGCTTACTAAATCTCTATATGGCTTAAGGCAAGCACCTAAGCAATGGCATGAGAAGTTTGATTCCTGCATGATTGAGAATGGTTTTAAACCTAATGAAAGTGACAAGTGCATATATCATAAATCTTGGAAAAATTCACATGTGATTATTAGCCTCTATGTGGATGATTTACTTATTTTTGGCACAGATATTCATGTCATAAATGAAACTAAAATTATTCTTTGTAGTCATTTTGATATGAAAGATCTTGGTGAGGCTAATTTTATTTTGGGGATAAAAATTACCAAAACTCTTGATGGTATTTTTCTTGATCAGTCGCACTATATTGAGAAAATCTTAAGAAAATTTAATTTTCTTGAATGTAAACATGTGTCAACACCTTTTGATCATAATGTGCATCTTTTTCCTGTTGAAAATAATAATGAGATAATTAATCAAAAGGAGTATGCAAGTATAATTGGTAGCTTGCGTTATGTGACTGACTGTACTAGACCTGATATAGCTTATGCAGTAGGAGTACTTAGCAGGTTTACGAGCAAACCTGGAAAAGAACATTGGCATGCCATCCAGCGAGTCATGAAATACTTGTCTGGAACAAAAAACTATGGTTTGTTTTATAGAAAATATCCTGCTGTACTCGAAGGTTTCAGTGATGCAAACTGGAACACATTATCAGGTGACTCTTACTCTACTACTGGTTTTGTTTTTACGATGGATAGTGGTACTGTTTGCTGGAAATCTAAGAAACAAACGATTATTGCTAACTCAACTATGGAGGCAGAGCTTGTTGCTTTATCTTCTGCAAGTGAGGAAGCAAACTGGTTAAGAGATTTGTTGCATGAGATTCCATTGTGGGAACAACCAATCCCACCAGTTTTGATACATTGTGATAGCACCGCTACGATTGGTAGAGTTAAAAATTGTTTTTATAATGGGAAGTCCAGATCCATAAGGAGAAAACACAGTACTGTGAGATCATATTTGAGTAATGAATCTATTAATGTGGATTATGTCAAATCTACTGACAATCTTGCAAATCCACTAACTAAGGCCTTATCGAGAGAAAGGATTTGGAATACATCGAGGGGGATGGGATTGAAGCCAATTTTATCATGAACCACATGTGAGGATACCCAACCTAATGATCAGAGATCCTGAAAATTAGGTTCAAAGGGAAAAACGAATCGCAAGGTGGACGACAGGAATACACTAAATATTATCCCTCCATATGATGTGAGTATATTCATCCTGTAATGTTTTAGAGGTTGAGTTCAAACTCTTAATGAAATCTGTAGCTTTTTTGAGTGGGGTGTCAGTATTACAGGAGCACCCTTGACAGATTTCACCTATATAAGTGTTGAAGTTGTGGCCGCTTCATATGAGTTTTTGGCTAATTCTCATATAAACACTTATGAAAACCAGGAAAGCACATGGCCGTAACGTGCTAAGTCTTTAAGCTCATTTTATTACACCTGGAGCATTATGTGTGAGTAGTGACTCTTTATTTCCCTCAAGCAGTCACAGTTCAAGTCGGAGACCACTACTGACTCTGGAGTAGAGGTCATTGTTTCGCTAAGTAAAGGTTCAATGCATAGCACACCTTAATTAAGCATAATGATCCCTTTTGGCTGGAATATCTCTCTTATAACTTTAATTTAATATTAAAATAAGTGGGGGAATGTTGTGATATTTTAATATTAAATTAATTATCTTTTATATTCAATGAATTATGAGTATTTATGTATGTTTTAATTTTGGAATATGAAGAGATTATGCATTAATTTTGTATTCATAAATATATTAATTTTAGAACTTGAAGAGTTTCTTGTATTTAAAAAGGTTTTAAATTTATGACTTTTCACTTGTATGCAATTTATTATGGTGGTTTCTTAAGAGCCTATAAATAGGCATCATTCTTACTTCAAACATACAAAAACAAAAAAATATTTCACTATCATATTGAGAGAGTAAGTTAGAGAGATTCTCAGCCAAAAGAGAAAGGTGTTCTTGAGAAGAAGCTTGTGCTCAATCTTCTAATGCAGAGTTGATTCGAGTAGTACGACAACAAGTCGAGCTATTGTATCCTGGAGGGGACAAGCCATATCAAGACTGCTGCATCGGTTCTTTCCACCGCAGGGGGCTTGAATCTCCTTAAAGATAGCGAGATTCCCGCGCCTCAGTCCGATCAAGTTGTCTCCAACAAAAGTGTTTGTACTTTAATTATTGTTTCATTTTCAATTATTATTGTACAATTTCACCAACAACATGTACACTTCTCATCACTCAAGCAAAGCCTTTGAAGGCATACATTGAATTTCATAGGAGGTGAAATAAGCGTAAAGGAGGAGCAAATTAAGATTTTGGGATTGATAAGGGATGTTAATGTAATCGTAGTGTATTATATCTTAGGCAATTTCGTATCATATATTAGGCAATCGTGTACTTATAGTTTAGACAATAATTCTGTATTAAATTAGTTACCATGTTTAACTAGCTTGGTCAACAAGGCATTGTCATATATATAGCTTGTATATGTAATTATACCATTGATATATCAATATACAGAGAATATTCCTCTCAATTCTCTCTCGTTAACTTGGTATCACAGCCACCGTTTGGTGGTGGTTCTTAAATTTTTTTTTCAGCCACCACGCCTTGTTTCCCAATTACTCGTGCACCAAATTTCCTCTTCAATCACTCTCTGTCAGCAGCTAAAACGAAACAACACCTATCGTATCATATATCAAAACAAAGATCTCGAAGAGATCTTTCTTCCGCCACAAAAATTAGTCTGATCCGATGTTGCACGCACCTCCACGAGCGCTTGAAGGTTCTGCCTACTAATTCGAAGAAAAAAAAACCCTTCCCAGAGTTTTTCAACGTTCTAATAAGGGATAAATACCTGACTTGGTGTGCAATACCAAATATACTCTTGGACAGCATGGAGTTGGTCGATCACTACAAAAGAAATTAGATTCTGCGACGGACCATAGCCAAATTGTCACGGATATGGCGACGACACGGTGAAATAAAATGTTGACACTAGTTTTGTGACGGAAAAGTGACGGCACAGTTACAGGCAACAATAACCGTCACCGTTAGTGACGGCTTCTTAGCCATCACTGATTCGGTGACCGCCCAGCTAGATGACGGCACAGTGACAGTCCGTCACCATGCTATCGCCAAAAAGTTTGCCGCTCAATTTCCAATATTTCTTTTAACGAACAACGTCTTTAAACACTAAGTAACAACGATGTATTAAAATTGTTTCAATGACAGTACCAATTACTAATGTAATCTTAACTTCAAGTATAGTCGTTATTTAAACACAATAATTAAATACTATGTTTGTCTACATAGTATTTACTACAATATGATAGAAATTTCATAACATAATTTGCAATGAACAAGATTTTATTTCATAACATTCGATAATTAGGGATTACATTAACAGACGGTTAACTTTAGTCATTACCATACAAAAGTCCATAACAAGATACACACACATATTTTGTTAATATATCACATATTTGTTAACCTTACTTACTACGTTTTTACATAATTTTTCACTCGAACAAGTTCGGCAGAAGGATCCGATACATTTGATCCACATTCCTTTGATGGTGTTGAGCCATTGAAATGTAACCATCTTCTTTTGGTGGTTCGTTTAGATCAAATCGACTTTCAACTCTGCTACTGCTTGCCTTCGATAAATGACATTTATTTGTCTGTTTCTCCTTTTTAACAGTAACCCACTCACCTTGAACTTCCTTACTCATCGTTTATAAGATATCATTCATCAAGATTAAAGACGACTGTAAATATGGAAGACGACATGCGGGATTGTTTACTCTTTATATAGAACTGAAATTGGTAAAAATTTGGCTACGGCACGGTGAAGGGTCTCTCTTCAAATTATTGGTGCTAACTTCACGTGACTTCCAAACATTTGCGACGGCAGGGTGAGGGCTCGATGAAGGCACGGTTAGATTGTAATCATCAAATTATTGGAGCCATGTTAGCCTCTTTTATTAGAGATGGGCTGGAGACGGGCTGCCCGTCTCCATAATGGAGACGGGCTGGCGACGGCAAACCGTCTCCACTGTGGAGACAGGTCTGATGCCCGTCTCCAATAAGTGGCCGACGCTTGTGGGCCTCTTTAATTGGAGACGGGCATCGGCCCGTCTCCAATAAGAGGTGATCAGGGTAAGGTTAGGATGCCCAACCTAATTACTGTAGATGACCGACCTATAGATCATGCCCAGGACTTAGAACCTTTGGGTATAAGTGAATTAGGACCTCAAGATTGTAAGTCAAGTATCCATAAAATTCACGGGAATATTATACAAAATAGTATAAATATCTCATTCATTCACAGCATAAGATAGCTCATTTACTCTCTAAATACTCCCGACTTAAATATTTTCATTTGAGTCATACAAATTACTAACTTAAAGATCGGAGTTGTCTCACGAGGATAGTCCGCCATTTGTTCACTACGGGTTAGTTCAGATCTAGACCTAAAATAGACGAATAATTTTTATCACCCAATTATCACCTCCTAATTGGCATTTGCCAACTAGATAAATTTATTTTATTATCTCTTATTTTGTTGATTTTTCTCTCTCTTAAATTTTCCTTTTTTTTTCTCCTTAATGCTTCCTTTCATCTCTTTCTCTCTCTTTTCTTTAATCCTACCAAATATTCACTCTTCTCTTTTACCATTCATTGCATTTTTTATTTTTTTTTCAAATTTCTTCTCTTCTTGACGAATTCATAATTGCCAAATATGAAAAAAAAAAAAAAAAAAAAAAAAAACCATGATTGAGTTCTGAAAAAAAATATATTCTCATGAACAAAAAGAAACTCAAAGATGTATATACGTCTTAAAAATAAAGTTTCATGTGACAAAAACTTAACCAATTCTCTCAATAAAAGCTTATTAAGCTTTGCTTTTGTTTTTGCATTTACCATCTTTTGGCAAAGCGAAATAACAAATTATTTGGCTCAACACCACTCATTGACGAGCAAGTGTTTGAATAAATAATATTCTGACATCCATGAGTCGCCCTTGATGTGCCTGGAAAAGCGCATGGCGAGGAAGCCATTCTTTTTTATTATAGGATGCTTAAATTTTAAAAAATAGTAAAAAGAAGCAATAAATATCAAGGCAATTTCTAAAATTAGAAGTACATATGTTGATGTAGGAGTTTCTTTATAAAAGTTCCTTAGGATATTCGGATATAACTTGATAGAGTTTGATACATCATTTAAATTATTCTTTACCTGTAAGACGTGAAAGTTGCACAGACTTATTAAGAAATTAATTCTGAATAAAATCATCAGTGTTTCCTTCCTGTTTCTAATGGTGCTTGTTGAATTGTGTATTATATGTATATCTTTAACTGCTCTCAGTCATTATTTTTTTTCTTGTTCGAGTTGCTAATGAACAGAACAATGGCTTTATTTATGCCAAAGTTTTAAAAGTGCACATTTGATTAAATAAAAGATTAGAAAGAAAGATAACATAGAAAACCTTAATTAACGGAGAGAGAAAAAGAAAACTAAGAGAGAGAAAAATTAATAAAAAAAGATAGAGAAATAAAATATTTATCTAGTTGGCATGCCAATTAGGATTGCCAACTAGAAGGTGATAATTAGGTAATGAAAAGAAGGTGACGTCTACCATTACTCTAAGGGATAAATACCCTACTTGGTGTGCAATACCAAATATATTCTTGGACAACATGGAGTTGGTCGATGATCAAGGTAAGGTTAGGACTCCCAACCTAATTACTGTAGATGACCGACCTATCGATCATCCCCAGAACTTAGAACCTTTGGGTATAAGTGAATTAAGACCTCAAGATTGTAGGTCGGGTATCCATAAAATTCAGGGGAATATTCTCCAAAATAGTATAAATATCTCATTCATTCGTAGCATAAGGTAGCTCAATTACTCTCTAAATACTCCCGACTTAAATATTTTTATTTGAGTCATACAAATTATTGACTTGAAGATCGGAGTTGTCTCACGAGGATAGTTCGCCATTTGTTCACTACAGGTTAGTTCAGATCTAGACCCAAGGTGGACGAGTTAGTTAAGACCCGTACCCAAGAACATAAGAATCAAGTTTTAACCTTAATAGGGATAATAAAAGATTTGGATTCTAACCCGTTAGTTTAGCAGTGAAATGTTTGATTTGAGTTTTGACTCAAAGTTTAAGCCCAAATCAAAGTTCATGAGACAAAAAGAAGTTCATTCCAATTAAAGTTGGATTAGGATGAATTTCCTATAAATAGAACATTTTAACTTAGTTACCACAGAGTCAAAGAAGGTTTTCTTATCCAGAAAGATACAATTAGTATTACAAGTTTCATGCTTTTGTTAGAAAAAATTAATTGTGCAAAAGTTTAGGCTTTTTCTTGCATAAAGTTATGTGAGCGAAAATTTAGATTTTTTCATCCAAATAGTCATTAAATTGTGATAATTATTGAGTAATAGTATATTATCCCAAATGTGGAATCGTGAATAAGGACAACTAATTAGAACAATGCAGTGAAACTTCATGTGGCTGTTAACTGTAACATAATGCCGAATGTTGACTAGATCCTCTGTTTGGAGGACTTAAGTCAGCAGTGTCTATGTTTGGAAAATCAAGCCATACATGGATTAACAGGGGCGAATCGTGAATTTTTATCCAGTGAAAATTATAATCATATAATTTAACGTTTATATATAGATAATATTTTTTCAATAAAGAATAAATTCATTTTTTAACAAAAAAATATCTTTAAAATATACACATTTTTAAAAAAAAAAAACAACTGTAATTCACTCGCTAATAAATCTACTCTTGAAATCAGTGAGGGTTAGGCATCCTCAATGGAGTCTCTAAAAAGCAATAATTGCTGTTTTTAGAGACTCCATTGATTAAAAATCAACACCAATGGAGGTTTTTAAAATACTATTTGATAGTTTTTGGTACAAAAATGATATCAATCAAACTTTGAGTCTCCAAAATAGCATCTAATCTCCATTTTTTTTAACAAATTTGTTGAAGAAAATTGAGACTATAGAAAAAGACAAAATGGAGTCTTTAAAAATGTACAATTTTCAACGAAAAAATAAAAAGTCAGATCTGAAATCAAAAGAAAAAAAAAATTGACAAATCTAACAAAAGAGCCGTTTGATTTGTTTGAAATCTGAAAAAAAAAAATTACCATTGAAAAATTTCTATATATGCAACAAAAAAATATTGCCATCAACAGATTCAACACCATATTTAACAAAAAGGGCCTCACAGATTCAAAACAAAAAAACACAACAGATTGACTACCTCTTTTTTCAACAAACAGTAAAAAAAAAAAATATTCACAGAACAAAAAAAAAATAGTGCAGTGGTGATTTCGGTGGTGGTGGGGTGGCACCAGAGAAGGGGGTAGGGTGGGGGAAGTGGGGAAGCAGGGGTGGGGGGTGGGGGTGGTGAGGGAAGCGAGAATTCACAAAAAAAAAAAAAAAAAAAAAAAATATTACAACGGGGATGGAGACTGTGGGGGCAGCGGGGAAGGGAATGGGAGCCGCGGGGAAGGGGGGTGGCTACAGTGGGGGCAGCGGGGAAGGGAAGTGGGGGCGGGAAAGGGAAAGGGAAAGGGAAAGGGAAGGGAAAGGTGGGGTGGGGTGGGGTGGGGTGGGGTGGGCTGGGGGGTGAGCGGCTGTTGTTTGTGTTTTGACGGGGAAAGGGGGCTTTTATATTTAAGGTTAATTTTTTTTTTTTGTAATTAAGTTTTATTTATATATTTATTTAGGGTTTTTTTAATTATGATTTTATAATTAAGCTTTTTTAATTAGATTTTTTAATTAAGGTTTTTTATTTAGGGTTTTTGAATATACTTTTTTTTAATGAGGGTATTGTATTTTATTTTATTTTATTATTTTTTTAGTTTAGTTTTTTTGGTTTGGTATATTTTTTTAGTTTTTTTAGTTTTTGTAGTTTTTATATTTTATGTTTTTTGTTTATGTTTTTTAGTTTAGGTTATTTTTTAATTGTAATGAAGCTTTTTTTTATAGTTGTAAATTTTAAAATTTTATTTGTTGTAATTTTTTTTAAATAAATTTAATTAATTTACAAATTGAATAAAATAAAGAAGAAAAAAACAAATATAAACGTAACACACAAGAAAAAATTAATTAATGGGTTTTTTTAATTAGGGTTTTTAATTAAGATTTTTTTTACGTAGGGTTTTTTTAATTAAGGATTTTTAATTAGTTTTTTTCATTCAATTATATAATTAAACGTAATCCTAATTTTATAGAGATCGTCACTGAGGAAGTTTTTTTTTTTAAAATGATCTCTAAATGGGTCTCTAAAATAGTTTTTTTTGTCTTAGTCTCTAAGCGGGTCTCTAAAATTGATCTTGGTCTCTATATAGATCTCTAAAATGATAGATAAAAACTCATTATAGAGACTCTATTGAGAATAGCCTTACACCTCCTCCCCGCCTCCACCCCCCTCCCCCCCACCACCACTTACACCAACATAAACCGGCCCATGCATGGATAGAAGGAGAAGGAATGCTACATGCTTTGTACTTCAGCAAAGACAGAAGTGGCAGCTGGACTTAAGTCTGTTTTGTTGGCTTATCCATTAAATTTGGCATGTGAACTTCTTAACAAGTAGACGGATATATTTGAAGGGAAAATTCCTGAACTACTGATGTCCGTTTCATGCTGCTAGAAAATGATGACCGTAATTTGAAATATTTTTTCATAATAGATGGATTATCTATATAACAAGTAGACGAATTTGACTTCTCTACAATATACTTTTCCTTTTTAACCTAAACTAAGTCGTCATACTCTTCTTTCTATCATTAACCCTTCTCTTTTCAAAGGGCGATCCCAAATCTGCTTGATTTTGGTGCATGTATTTAGCAATAAAATATAGGCCAAATGATCCTATGAATCAATTAATAGAAGCAAGAGATATGTTGTTTTTTATTAAGCCAAAACATATAATTTCTGGATTTTAATATTCATGATATGGGGTATATATAAATACATAGTTGGAACTAACTTCGAGGCACAACATCAACATGGAACGTCAAAATATTTTAAAGCTCTCCATTTTTTTTTTTATAAAAAAAAGCTCTCCATGTTAAAATCTCTGAGGTTCTTATTGTTTCCCTTTGCTTTTCTTAGACTTCTCAAACTTTACCTCAGCAGCACCATACAGCATTCCAAGGCTAAGTCCATTCCAGAAAACTATTATACAAACACCTCATCAAACCAAATCTGCATCTCTTTCAGATGATTTCAAAACATATTATTACACACAAACGTTGGATCACTTCAACAATGCACCTGGAAGCTATGCCACATTCAAACAAAAATATGTTGTCAACTCCAAATATTGGGGTGGTGCAAAGGCTAACTCACCAATCTTTGCTTATCTTGGTGCTGAACAGCCACTTGATGATCATCTAATTTCAAACTTTATCGGATTTCTTACTGATAATGCACCTCGATTTAAGGTTCTTCAAGTCTACATAGAGGTAGAATATTGATATCTTTAATGTGGGTGGTATGATACTATAATGATCCTACATCGAGATTTCAAGCTCAAAAGGGGTGGTTATTAAGTGTAATGGGTTTTCTCTCCTAACATACTAGTCTTTTAGGTCGGACTCTTCTTTAGGCTTGAGTTGTTACATTAGTATTTTCGCTTAGAGTGAACTCTATGGTTGGGAGACTATAGGTTGAATTAAGGTGTGATATGTTAGAAGATAAACTTGATTAGAATTAGGACTCTATTAAATAATAAGTTCTAGTTAGATTTAAAATAGTTTTTGACTAGATAGTTTTTCTAATGGGTAATGGTTTCCTAGAACCATATCCTAATTGACATAGGATTTTTGTGAATCTATAAATAGTGGTCAGTTCTTTTAATTGTAGTCATACCAAATATTAGAGCAATAAAGAGTTTGTTTAGAGTCTCCATATTATTTCTCCTTCTTATTTCTCTCTACAATAAAATAGCATCTTCCATATTCTAACAAAGTGGTATTGAGAGCTAGGTAAAGATGATAGGGAATAGTATGTTTCCTTTTCAATTTCCTCGCCTCACTAAGGACAATTATGATAATTGGTCTATTCATGTGAAGACTCTCCTTGGCTCACAAGATGCTTGGGCGATTGTAGAGAAAGACTACGTAGAACCTAAAGAAGATGAAGTTTGGAGTCAAAATCAAAAAGACGCATTGGTGAAAAATCGCAAGAATGATCAACAAGCTTTCTCTATCATCCATCTATGTTTGGATGAAATTATGTTCAAGAAAATCTCATAATCGACTACTGTCAAACAAGCATGGGAAACTCTCCAAAAATCACAAAAAGGGTAGACAATGTGAAAAAGGTTCGTTTGCAAACTTTAAGATGTGAGTTTGAATCTCTCCATATGAATGATGGTGAATCTATTTCAGATTATATTTCGAGAGTTTTGATAGTTTTTAACCAACTAAAAAAATATAGAGAGGATTTAAAAGATACTTGTATTGTAGAAAAGATCATTCGTTCTTTGTATCCAAAATATGAATATATTGTTGTAGCGATTGAGGAATCAAAACATTTAGATGACATATCCGTTGATGAACTCATGGGTTCGTTACAAGCTCATGAAGAAAGACACAAAAAGAAGAACCAAGAAGTCTTGAAAAAAGTTCTTCAAAGTAATCTCGCTTTGAAGAAAGAAGAAAACTTTGGCAATGATGGAAGCCAAAAAGGACGTGGTCATGGACATGGACGTGGTAGAGGCCGAGGCCAAAACCAAGGACGAGGACGAGGACGTGGTGGAAGAGTAGGATTTAAGCAAGAAGAGAAAAATCAAAATTCGCATAAACCTGGGCGTGGAAAATGCAATTATTCAGGACAAAGGTATGACAAATCGCAAGTTCAATGTTACAATTGTCAAAAATATGGTCATTATGCTAATGAATGTGGAAGTAATCCTAAAGTTGTGGACGAAAAAATGAACGTTGCTGAAAGACAAGAAAGGGAAGAAGAGATTACCTTGTTGATGACTCATCATGGTGAACAAGATGGAGGAGATACTTCATGGCATCTTGATATAGGTGCAAGTAATCACATGACTGGATAAAGGAGTATTTTTGCAAAACTCGATGAAACTGTCAAGGGCAATGTTAAATTTGGAGATGCCTCTATGGTCTCAGTGGAAGGAAAAGGTAAAATTTTAATCTGTTTGAAAGATAGAAGACATCGTTTTATTTCTGAAGTTTATTATGTGCCAAAATTAAAAACTAATATTTTGAGTCTTGGTCAACTACTTGAGAAAAATTACACAATTTTATTGGAAGATAAACATTGTGTAATAAAAGATGAAAATAATTGTTTGATAACAAAAGTGTCTATGACAATAAATAGATTATTTTTATTAAATATTTAAAACGATGTTGCAAAATGTCTTAAAGCCTGTGTAAAAGAAGTTTCATGGTTATGGCACTTTAGATTTGGGCACATAAATTTTGAAAATCTTTCTTTAATGTCAAGAAAAAATATGGTGCATGGATTGCCTTCCATCAATCATCCGAAACAGATTTGTGAGGGATGTCTTTTTGGAAAACAAGCTAGAAATTTTTTTCCAAACGAGGCTACATCAAGAGCAACGAGACCACTAGAACTTGTCCATACTGATATTTGCAGGCCAATTAATACTTGCTCCTATAGTAAAAATAAATATTTTATCATTTTTATTGATGATTATAGCCGCAGGACTTGGGTTTATTTTTTAAAAGAAAAATCTGAAGCTTTTTATAAGTTCAAGAAATTTAAAGCTCTTGCTGAAAAAGAAAGTGGTTGGAAGATCAAAGCCTTGAGATCTGATAGAGGTGGAGAATTCACATCAAAAGAATTCAATAATTTTTGTGAAGAGAATGACATTCGACGCCCTTTGACAACTCCTCGATCACCTCAACAGAATGGAGTTGCTGAGAGAAAAAATAGAGTTGTTCTTGAGATGGTTCGAAGCATGTTGAAGTCTAGAAGTAAGCCTAAAGAATTTTGGGCTGAAGCAGTTGATTGCGCAGTCTATCTGTTGAATCGTTGTGCCATAAAGAGTCTCTCTAACAAGACACCATTAGAAGCATAGAGTGGAAGAAATCCAACAATCAAGCACTTACGGGTTTTCGGAAGCATTGATTATGCTCATGTTCCTGATCAAAATCGAATCAAGCTTGATGACAAAAGCCAAAAGCTAGTTTTCATTGGGTATGAAAAGAGTTCTAAAGCATACAAGCTCTACAATCCTACTAATGGTAGAATTATTGTGAGTAGAGATGTCCAATTTGATGAAGAAGCTAAATGAGATTGGAATGTCAAAGAGCAAAAAGAATACAAATTCTTACCCATACAAGAGCAAGAAGTAGAAGTCAATGAAGACTCTGTGTCTCCAACTCCATCTCCAGCTCCAACTCAAACTCAAACTCCATCTCCATATCAAGCTCCAACTTCATCTCAAGGAGACATAACTTCAACAAGTTCAAGTTTACATGAAAAGACCCCCTGTTTCAGAAGCTTGGATGAAATTTATAAGGTAACTCGAAATTTAAATGATGAACTGGCTCTCTTTTGTCTGCTTGCTGATTGTGAGCCAATAAGCTTTGAGGAAGCTAACGAGAGTGAAAGTTGGAGACAAGCCATGGATGAAGAAATCAAGGCAATAAAGAAGAATGACACTTGGGAGCTTGCAACTTTACCCAAAGGCCACAAATCCATTGGAGTAAAGTGGGTTTACAAGATGAAGAAGAATGCTAAAGGTGAAGTTGAAAGGTACAAGGCAAGACTGGTTGCAAAAGGCTATAGTCAACGAGCTAGCATTGACTATGATGAGGTATTTGCTCCTGTCGCACGCTTGGAAACTATAAGATTTATCATATATCTAGCAGCCCAACACAGAAGGAAGATTTATCAATTGGATGTTAAATCTGCATTCCTGAATGGTTTTCTTGATGAAGAGGTATATATTCAACAGCCATTAGGCTATATGGAGAAAGGGTGTAAAAATAAAGTTTTAAAGTTGAAGAAAGCTCTCTATCGCCTAAAACAAGCTCCAAGAGCTTAATATAGTAGAATTGCTGAATACTTCCATCATAATAATTTCTCCAAGTGTTCGCATGAGCATACTCTCTATACCAAACATGAGAATGGTGATATGTAGATTGTTTGCTTGTATGTGGATGACTTAATTTTTACTGGCAACAATCCAAGTTTATTTGAAGATTTCAAGAGGACAATGGCAAGAGAATTTGAGATGACTGATATTGGACTCATGTCTTATTATCTTGGAATTCAAGTGAAGCAAGCAGATGAAGGAATATTTATTTCTCAAGAAGGTTATGCAAGGAAAATTCTCAAGAAATTCAAGATAGAAAATTGTCAACCTGTTAACACCCCTGTTGAATGTGGAGTACAATTGTCAAAGGTTGATGAAGAAGAGCATGTAAATCCAACCTTTTTCAAGAGCCTGGTTGGAAGCTTGAGATACTTGACCTACACAAGACCAGATATTCTCTTTGGTGTAGGGCTTGTGAGTCGCTTTATGGAGACCCCTACCAATACACATCTGAAGACTGCCAAAAGAATACTTCGCTACATCAAAGGAACTATTGATTATGGACTTCTATAATCCCACTCCAAAGATTTCAAACTTGTGGGGTATAGTGATAGCGATTGGGCTGGTGATCTTGATGATCAGAAGAGTACTAGTGGATATATTTTCTTCATGGGAGATACAACATTCACTTGGAGTTCCAAGAAGCAACCCATTGTCACACTTTCTACATGTGAAGCTGAATATGTAGCTATTAGTTCATGTGTTTGTCATGCTCTATGGTTAAGGAATTTGATGAAAGAACTTAAGATGCCTCAAGAAAAGCCAGTAGAGATCTATGTTGATAACAAGTCTGCAATTGCCATAGCTAATAATCCAGTCTTTCATGAAAGAAGCAAGCACATTGACACACGTTATCATTTTATCAAAGAATGCATCACAAGAAAGGAAGTGAAGATAGAGTATGTAAAGTCTCAAGATTAAGTTGTAGACATAATTACAAAGCCACTCAAGAGTGACGTGTTCAAGAAGCTTAGAGCTTTGCTCGGAGTTACAAGAGTCAAATCAAGTTTAAGGGGGGATGTTAGAAGATAAAATTGATTAGAATTAGGACTCTATTAAATAATAAGTTTTAGTTAGATTTAAATTAATTTTTGACTAGATAGTTTTTCCTAATAGGTAATGGTTTCCTAGAACCATATCCTAATTGACATAGGATTTTTGTGAATTTATAAATAGGAGTCAGTTCTTTCAATTGTAGTCATATCAAATATTAGAGCAATAAAGAGTTTGTTTAGAGTCTCCATATTATTTTTCCTTCTTATTTCTCTCTACAATAAAATAGCCTCTTCCATATTCCAACACGGTAAGTGTCACACTGAATATTAGTAAATGAGTACAGCCGCCAGAATAAAAACGTTATCGTGAGGCCAGTGTGAATAGGCTAGCTCGACGTGGGTGTCGGTTCTTTAATGGGGGTGGAATATAATAATCCACATCGAGATCTCACTCTCACAAGGGGCAGCTTTTAAGTGTTAGGGGTTCTCCCTTCTAACAGCTCTCCCTTGAACTTGAATTATTATATTCTTGGACTTGAGTTATTAGAAATACTACGGCAAGAATTTTGCTTAGTTATTATGATACTTTTCACTTTCTTATTTCTTTGAGTTTAATACATTACGTCACCCGAATGATGTTTTACCTCTCTTTTTATTCAAATCTCTCGTTTAAATAAGGGAGTTTTATTATAGAAACATTATGTGGGTGATATATAATAATTCTCTCCTGATTTTTCATTTTTATACTATATGAATTATGAAGTACTTAAACATTAATTACCAATAACT
The DNA here is from genome assembly GCA_037974665.1 of Ehretia macrophylla. Lineage (NCBI taxonomy): Eukaryota > Viridiplantae > Streptophyta > Magnoliopsida > Boraginales > Ehretiaceae > Ehretia > Ehretia macrophylla. The sequence continues at coordinate 36,317,929 of CM075782.1, read as the reverse complement.
GATCGATGTGAGACCTTGGTTCTATGCAGCATCGATATTATGGAAACTCAATTCCATTTGGATCAATGGAAGAAGCCATGAAAAATGGTACCACTCGTGGCTATTTCAACTCAGCACAAGCTATAGCTGATTTTGCAGAGGTGTTGATGCACGTAAAGGAAAAATTCTCTTCACCAAATTCTCCAATTATTGTCGTTGGAGGATCTTATGGAGGAAGTAAGTGATAAAACATTATATAATCAAATTCATCAGATTGAATACATTTGTTTTCTTTCCACATCAAACATTTTCCTTTTTTTTTTCTTTTCTGTTACAATGAAGGCTAAAATGGTGGTTCGAACAAAAACTTTGATCACAACAAGTCGCTAACCAACTATTCCATCCATTTTCCTTTTATGTTATTTTACTTCATCTTGCACAAATTTTGCAGTGCTTGCCTCATTTTTTCGGCTCAAGTACCCACACATTGCTCCCGGTGCTTTAGCCTCATCAGCTCTTATTTTTTACTTCGATGATATTACCCCACAAAATGGATATTACTCTATTGTCACTGAGGATTTCAAAGTATGTGAAAAGGGTTTTTCATTTCATTTTCTGTTTCTTTTGTTGGTTGCAAATGTAAAGAGTTTCTGAAATGCATTTTGGTAGTGATGCAGAAAGTCAGTATGAGCTGTTACCAAACTATACGAAAATCGTGGTTTGAAATTGACAAAGTCGCTTCCAGGCACAATGGTCTTTCCATTTTGAGTCGGAGATTCAAGACTTGCTTGAAATCCTTTTAATCTCTTTCATTTTCCATTTTTCGATCATGAAAATAATTTCTTATAAAAAATCAATAGAAACAGTTTATTTTTAAAAAGGACAAATTTTACCATTAGTCACGATTGTCAGCTTGAATTTTTAATTTAGTCCCTATTATTATAAAAGCGACACAACTAGTCCTTAATATTTATAAAACTGATGCAGTTAGTCCTTTCCATCAAGTCAACATTAAAATTAGATGGAAATGGTCATGTGCACGGCACAGGACCATATTTTGAAGGGCAAAATGGTCATGTGACCATAATTTTGTATTTTGCCTTTTCTTTTACTTTCTTTTTAATTTTCCATTTTCCCATCTACCTCCTTCTTCTTTACTTTCCCTTCCCCCATCCCACCTCACCACTTGCTACCACAAATCCCCAACTCCAGCCCACCCCCACAGCCACCTTGTGCAACCCATCACCACCGCTACAACCACCTCAGGCGACCCACCCCGAACCCAACCGCCACTACCTCCTTGCACGACCCACCCCATCCCTATTGCCAGTGGCGGATCCAGGCATCCACACTCAAAGTATGCACAAAGTATCCAATATAATGGTTTCTCTAAAAAAAAAATGCCAAAAAACAAAGATTTTTTTCCCCAAGATGAGGATGTGCCAAGATATAGATCCGCCATTGCCTACCATTACTGCCGCCTCACGTACCGACCTCGCATGACCCATGCACAAACCCTCCACCTTAGCTATGTGTGTGTGTGTGGTGTGTTAAAACTGATTGATTGTGTGTGTGCATGTGCTGACTCTTATTGTGTGTGTCTGTGTGTGATGATCATGATTTTTTGTCCATGTGTGATCGTGATTGTGTATGTGTGTGTGTGATTATGATTGTGCGTGTGTTTTGACCATGTGAAGTGTCTAATGATGAAGGAAGAGAAATAAAATATAAATAACTTGTTAAAATGTTAGTTTTATGGTTAAAAGGGTATATTAGAAATTTTACTTTATTAGTAAGGGCACATTTATATGAACAATAACTTTTTTCATCCATTTTTAACAAGGATGTCAATTTCGATCACTTTTTTCAAACATTAGGGACTAGTTGTGTCATTTTTGTAACAATGGGAACTAAATTCAAACTTCAACGGGGACTAATGGTGAAATTTACCCTTCAAAAATGTAAGATATATATAAGGTTGCGTATGATACACTTTAAAATGAATTCGACCTTTTTCTTAAATTTCGTACACTTTACTACCCTTTTCAATTTCGTGTTATTTATTCTCGTCCTTCCTTGTAAAGGCAAACATGCAATATCATGAAAATTGGATTCAAGTCTTGTCACCACTAATTGAAAATATTAAACTTGTTCATGCAATTAGGCTTAAAAATATATCCAGTCCCCACATGCGATGGCGTGTTTAATCACATTTGATGCGTGTGCAACACACTTTCGTTAAAATAGACAGAGTTTATAACATAAGGGACTACTATGCTTAGTTTTAGAAACTACTGAGGGATACCATGCACTTTTAAAACCACAGGAGTATTGTGCAGTTTTACAAAATTATATGGGGGCTCCCGTGCATTTTATCCAAGTTATTAATGTATCAAAAGCAATAATAAGAGAAAGGATAATATTTTTTGTTATGATATGGGTATTTTTATCTTTCTGCACACTATCAGTTCGTTTGTTTCCTTTACCCTCAATTTTGAGAAACAAAATGACCTCATAAATGCTATGTTTGGATTTGTGAAGGAAAAGAAAGATAAGTAAGATAAAAGAAAAAAATCATAAAAGAGATGAAAAGAAATGAGTTTTCTTGTTTGGATTGTAAAACAAAAAATAAAAATAAAAAATAAGAAGGGACTATGATTCTTTGTTTTCATTGGAGAAATGAAATGAAAGAACAATTTTAAATAACAAGTTGCTTAGATTTATTATGTTAAGAATATATCTAAAATATTATGTAAACGTAATAGACACTATTAAAGCCGACTTATCCATATTTTTCTTTCCCAACATAAATCCCATATTCGAGATGTTGAATTTCTCTCGTTAATGATTATTCAATCCCAAAAATCTATTGCAATTTCAGTAGCAAACTAGGGTCTAAGGATCTCCTAACCTAAGTTGGGGAAAAAACTCCAAAACAAAGATGAGTTTCAAACCTTTCTCTAATAATAAGGTAAGCTTTCAAGCTACCACCCTTTTCTAGAAGGAGCGGGTGTAGTAAACTGCAACTATGAAAAGATCGGAAGATATGGCCTAAGAAGGTGATAGCCCTATAGATTTGTTCCTATAGTTCGATCCTTCCCAGTAAAACGCGATATGTTAGAATTCTAATTGCTTTTACACGAGAAAGGGGAACCACCCTCTTAGTTTAAGTATTCCTCAATGACCGATAGCATACAAGTACCTTGAGGGAAAAGTGAAAAGAACCCTATTTAAGGAGTTTAATAGAGAACCTGAAATCCGATGCGGACAATTAGTCGAAAGAGTAGAGCTTAGAGTTTGACTTTTTAGTAAAACGACTCACTCTAATGGCGTACCTTTTGCATGATGGGTCAGCAAGGAAATGGAAATAGTGGCTTAAGTCATTAGGTATAGGTGCTTTCCATAGTTGAATTCAAACGCAATTTTTCCCCTTCCATTCTTTTCTGTTGAGAAAAAAAGAGAAAAGAATCCAAACATAGTGCAAGAGATTTTTTAATCCCTTTGTTTCCTTTCTCCTTACTATCAATTCAAATCATTTTCTTCTTTCTTTTCCACCATTTTACTCAATCCAAACACTTTGTGCATTTTCATATTTTCAATCATGCCTACACCATATGAACAATGAACTAGTTCTCTTGGTCCATATGAAATTACCCACAACATTATGTGAACATTTGTCATGTTGGATACTTTAAAATAATGCAAAAAGGTCCGTATAAGTAAGGTTGATGAAAATTAAAAACAAAAAAAAATAAAAATAAAAAATAAAAAATCAGACACATTAGCTAGAAATGAGTTGTTTAATGGGCAAGTATATAGTTGAAAAGATCAAAGTTGGCTTATGCGCTAATTCAAAAGGGTTTGAGGCCTTATGTCCAATCCTCTATTTGTTTTCAATTATTATATAGGTATGGCTCTGATAAACACCTTACCACTTTAAAGTGGTTTGCAAAAAACAATATTTAGAGCAAGGATGGATTCAAAATTTTATTTTAGTGGGGGCTAAAATTTATAATTTTTGTACTATATAAACATGAATGTTTTTTTTTCAACGACAACTAATTCATCTTTTAAACTAAAAATATATGGATATTTAAATTTTTAACGTTTTTTCTTGGCCAATAGAGGTTGCAGCCCCCACTAACCAATAGACGCATATGTCACTGATTTATAGGGAATTCTTTGTCTTTGAATGAGATTTGGTCTTTTCAACATAATCTTTATTCTGACCAAAAAAGACATAGTCTTTATATATCAATTTCAGTTGATATTGCTTACATTGTTATTATAGTTGGAAAGGTCGTCAGAGATATATCAATTCCAAATTTAATAGATTGACATATTAAAATATGCGTCCTAATTGTCATGATCATTGCAATTGCAATCAATTTATGGTGTCAAATGCACTTTTTATTTGGTCGATATACACACTATTTAATTCGACCAAAAAAAGAAAGAAAGAAAGAAAGAATAGACACTACTTAATAAAAACAAGAACAGTTTTCGGATATACTTGTGAATTGAAAAGTTAGAAATCTCTTTGAAAAAGAAAACTTATTGCGAGTAATAAACACTTAAAAAAATCTTGGACTTATTCTATCATCGATAGTTTTCTATGTCTATCTCCTTAAAAAAAATGGTGATAATGGTGATAAGATAACTTATTTCTTCTTAATAACGAAACATGTCTTTCTAATAAGAATATATTCTCTTTTTTTTTCTTCTTTTGGTTTTTCATTCTGTTCATTTTTTTTCTTTTATTTTTTTATTTTTTTATTTTTGTGGTGAGGAGAAGGATGGGTGTTCGAAAGAGGAGGTATGCATTTAGTTGAATAAGAGACTTATAAATTTGCAAAAAGAGTTTTGAAATTAAACAGGCCCCTAACTTAATTAGTAAAATATGAAAATTATACACATACTTAATTATGGCATTAATATAACCTTATAACTTTATAATATTAGAATTTTACAAGATCAATAGTAATAAAATAATAATACATTATTTGCTTAAATTATTTTAGCTGCAATTTTTCTTCCTTTTTGTCATGATTAATGAATGATTTTGTTGAAGATAATAAATAATATAATAAACCCCTCTCTAACAGTTTAAACTTTTAGATGAGGTGGTTATTTAACATGGTTTCATTGCCTAGGTACCAAAAAGTCCTAGGTTCAAAACTCACTGTCACCCATTTAAAAACATTAAAAACTGTTCAAGTGCAAGGCTCAAAAACTAACTCCGCCAGCACTTGTGAGGACGTGAACCCCTCTCTAACAGCTTAAACTTTTAGACGTAATGCCAGCCTAGTGTGAAATGGATTAAGCATCTTCAACATGTCACACACACATATATGATCATCAATTAATCACAGGGTTGATTCGCAATCCTACTAATGTGTTGAAGCCTCACATGCGAGGTTTTTGCCATAATATTTTGTATATTTTCAATAATGTGTCTTGAATGTCAGTTACACACAAAACTTAGAGAATTAATTACTTTAAGTACCGCTTCTCTATCACTTTGAATTATAATGTTTTCATTGCACTTGCTTACAACCTTCGGTTTTGCTCTTCATTCAGCATTGGGCACTGACACTTTAATTGTAGAAACTCTTTTATATAGCCATAATTTCTCATCTTCTGACCCAAAAGAAAAGAAACGAATGAAGCCACAAATGTTTATGAATGTTGGAAGAAAAAATTCTTCTGTTTGGCTGCCAAAGTGACCGATTGAGAGTGTGTATGGGGTCTCACATACATGGGGCACACATGTAATATGTAACAGTCAGATCATTCGACAACTAAACAGAAGTCCAACTCGATCATCTTAAAGAATCCAATTATTATACATAAATAAAATTATAAATTTTAAGATCAATATATTCTCATGTACTATTTCACTTAACATCAATTAGTTTTAAGATGGATATGTTTTTTATCAGTAGCGATCAGTTCATGTTCTAAGAGCTTAATAAGCCGTATCATTCTTCAATGTGTAGATACTGGAAATGTCATGTTGTTATATGTTTAATTTGTCATCTCGTAGTAGTGTTACTACGTTGTATCATTGGTTTTCTAACTATTGTTGAACTCCACCAACACTGCATATTAAGACCACCGTCACTTTTACCACCACCACCAGCTACCATATATTCCGCCACCATTGTTCAAATTCTCAAAATTCGAGTAAAAATCTCATCATTTGCTTCTTTTTGTTGGATAATTCACAGAGACCATTATATAATAATGTTGATTTGTTCAAATGGGTTGATGATAAAGATAGGCCATTGTAAAATTCCTCAAGAAGCAAAAGCCTTTCTTCTTCTAGGAGATCAGAAGAGCCCAAATAGTTTTGGTAAAAAATCAATTATGGGTTTGAACAAATATTAGGATTTCGATTGTGATCAAAATAGACTTGTAAAGTCAATGATGATGTAGTGATCATTTAAGAATAGATTGGGAATGGAATGATATCCTCAATTCTATTTTAATTTCTACACTTAGCATAAAAGAATGAATTTAAGAATCTCATTCCTTCCGTAATCTTATTCTCATGAACATGAGAATACCAATTCCTAACAAAACACATGGGAATAGCACATTCTCATATGTTTTGAATACCCTTAAAAAACATATTATACACTATACAAATAACATTATTATTAAAATATAAATATATAATAATAATAATAATAATATAAATTAATACAATAAAACAAAAATGAATAAAAATAATAATAAATATCAATAAAATATAATAATAATAATAATAGATAAAATGCAATAAAAATATAATATCAATATCAATATACAATAAAAAATAGATAAACAATGATAAATATAAATAAAAAATAACAATGATAATAAGAATAATATCATAATACATAATGATAATAATAAATATAATAATATTAATAGTAGAGGGTGAAGAACGGGCACAGTGGTTTGACTATAATAATGCTAAATATAATAATAATATGTATTATTTAGTAATAATAACATAAAAAATAATAATAATAAATACTGAAAATTTAACAGAAAATATTATATCATAATAATATAAATAAAAATAAATAAACATAATAATAATAATAATAATAATAATAATATGACTCAAACTAACTATTACTATTAATATAATACTTATTTTTATTCTTACGACAATAATATATCTATAACAACAAAAAAATATTTTTGTCACTTATAAGTCGTTCACATTATTGCTTTATTATACTACCTACCAAACATGAGTTTAAAACCAATATATTCATTCATATCTTCATTCCTAAAATATACCAAGCATGACGTATCATTTTCCAATTTTATTTCATTCTTAGGGTCATGTCATTCCTTAAGTCATTCAATTCCTATTCAAAATCATTATAGGATTCTAATCACTACCTTAGTGTATTTTTTTTGTTGACCAAAAGATCAAAGGGAGTAAAGGGATACAGATAACGCAAATGGGGGTAAAGTATTCTTCTCTTGAGCATAAACGGGTTTATTCAAGGAATATCTATCTAATCTGATAATCGATTGGCGTAAAACCATAATACCAACATAACTGGGAGAAAGAATACAGAAAAGTCAGTTGTAATTAACCCCAGTACAAATTAAGTGGTCAATTTCATGACAAAAATTTCTAAGAGTAACTTGAAATAAATGAAATGTGGACTATACAAAAGGCAAAGCTTTTCTAACCAAAAAAAAAAAAAAAGGTTGAGAGAGACAACAGAGGAGATTGAATTATCTTGGTACAATGGTGGGCATGACACCACTGACAAGGTCACTGCCAGAGACAATGGACGAATTGTAAGGATTGCTCATCGAAGTGGACGAAGATGGCGGTGTGACAACCTTTTGAGGGTCAGTGATCAAAGACTCTGCTATTTTGGTGTCAGAGTCTGGCATCATAAGCCACAGACTCTCGAGTTCTCGAACCACTTCTGCCATTGAAGGACGAGCGTCAGTTTCATCTTGGCAACACCTGAGAGCAAGAGTTATGAACTTCTCTACGCATTCAGAAGTGTAAGATCCCATTCGTTCATCAATGACTGAGAATATCATTCCAGAATGATACGCGATGTTGACCTGAGAAAATTGGCAAAAATTATGTACAACAGCATAGAAAAGTTCTCTATTCATGCACTTGGGCTATGAAAGTTATCGAGGGGGATCACATCGCAGCACAAAGGGGACATATTAGATAGAATACATGAGATGCAGCGTACAATAACCATCAAAAGACAATACTGTTAAGCCTGCACCTTAAACTATGAGCAAGCAATGAGATAATACCTCTCTGACAATGTTTTTGCCATGTGAAATTGGTTGCATTCCAGTCAATAGCTCCAGAAATACGATGCCAAGACTATAAACATCGCTTTTGTCCGTCAGCTTATGAGTTAAGAAATACTCTGGATCGAGGTAACCCTGAAAAATGTGCATTCATGTGTCAATACGTCCAACGTGAAAAATGCATTGAATTAATTCATCTTCATTCAGTAATGATCGACTTCTTGTTCTAACTTTTTCTCTTTTTCATGTTTTTTTCTTCCTCTTCTAGATTTTCTTTACTACATCCCTCTATCTCTAATGGTAGCAGAATTACAGAACCTCACAATTTTTCATAAGTGAATAATACTTACAGGAGTGCCTTTAACTACGGTGGATACATGACCAGGTAAAGTTCCTTCAGCGTCAGGGATTGGAGCAAGTCTTGAAAGACCAAAATCAGCAACTTTGGCATTATATTTGGAGTCCAATAATATATTGGTGGCCTTAATATCGCGATGGAATATTGGAGGATTAGCTTCAGTATGTAGGTACAGGATGCCTTTAGCTGAACCTATTGCGACCCGTAACCTTAAAGCAAAAGTCATAGATTCTTTATACTTGCCTGCAATATTAAAAAAAATTGTGACATGTTAAAGCATCAGAAGATTCAGACGTCCATATGATTTTTCAAAGTAACTTGTTTCCGTATCTCCTCCATCGATAAATAGTAATGTCCCCCTCCTTCACCTCAACCCCACCAACACACAAACACACACCCACAAAGACTTAAATACTTCATGATGAACATTTAAGAAAATACATATTTCTTATGCCTATCGGGTATCCGTGAGGGCGTTCATTTAACATTATCCAAAATTAAGTACATGCTAATCAGCCGGTGAATATCCACATAGGATGTCTATAACAGAGAATGTAAAATAACTTAAAGATGATGGTTATGGAATGTACCAGAGAGGTGATCCCTTAAAGTACCATTAGGCATGAATTCATAGACCAGCATCTGCATAGAGAAGGGATGAGAAGATTTTAGCCTCTGGCATTTTGTGCATGCTAAAATCCAAGTAATCTGGTTCCAGTGACCTATTTGATAATGAGTTCAGTAAATCTTATCAACATGCTTCTATTATGGGCCAAGCAATAGTTAGAAGCAATACCACATGTAATTCTAGTTGTCAAATCATGAGTCGAAATATCATTTTTTGAATTGTGAATCATAATGATTTGTTCACATTTAAAAAAAAAAAGAAAAAAAAAATTAGAATAGTGTCCTCGTTTGAACCTTACAAGTAAACTCACAGAAATGCTATCACCAAGAAAAAAGTCATCAACTACAACTAAACCTTCTTTCCGTCACCTCCATCTTCACTATGGATACTGGCAGATGGATATGATTTTGATTATGTTGATGGCCTACCTTTGAATCAGGGAGGCAGGCTTTTGTTATTATGGTTGGTTGAGATTTATTAGTGTAACAAATTTTTTTAGAGAAAAAAATCAGAAAACAAATGTGACCCAACAAAAATGCTGCATATACAATTTTGATAACTATGCATGTAATTATGTTTCTGTCTCAATCATACTTATGCTGATACTCTGATCTCACACAATTGAAGGAAGTGAGCACAAAAACTAGCTACAAGTATGTAATTCGAATATACAGAGAACAACAGAGTACCTGTTCAACTTCTTCGTCACAGTATCCAATCAAAGACACAAGGTTGCGATGATGTAACCTTGACAGCAATTCTATTTCTGTAAGAAACTCCTTTTCACCCTGCAGTGATCCCTCCTGAGCACGCTTTATAGCAACGACTGTTCCATCTGCTAGAATACCTTTATACACTTTTCCATACCCGCCTTGTCCGACCTCACTAGAAGTATCGAAGTTCTTCGTCGCAAGGGCCATTTCTTCATAAGTGAATTCTTTAACATTATCAATTTTGATGGACATCTTTGTTGCTGAAATATATTGTGAACCATAAGTTACTATCACGACGAGAGATTACTCTACAGAGCTTTGCCCTTGAATTATCTAACTACAACTTAGTTTCATCTAATTAGAGTAACACATAAAAGGTCTATTAGATATAAGAAAGTGTTTCTTTTAAGATTTTTTTTTTCTTTTTTTTGTAAAACTTCCTCTTAGCTCAGAACAATACAAGTAATGCTGCATTGCCACGTCAAACACCACAAGAGCTTAAATGTCTAGTAAATATATTTTGCGTCTACTTTTTCTTTTCTCTTTTATTTTCTCATGATATACATTCTGTTGCAGAAAATATAATATCGATACACTTCAGATATCATCGGTAATCTGATTTAGAAATCATGACAGGAAATAAGTATATAATAATCTACAAATACTCGTACATTTGCGACCCTGATATACTTACATTGGCGTCTTCTTGAAACTGCTGGGTATTTCCTCCTATAGCGTCTAAAGATAAGAAACGAGACAAATGCAGAAAGTGTAACTGAAGCTGCAATTGCCCCTAGGACAATGCCGGCTATAGCACCCTTGCTTAAACCAGAAGATGGAGGGGGAAAAGCTACTGCAACGAAAGGAAGAATTGTTACACACCTTAAAAGGCAAGGTTACATACATCGATATAACTTGAACATCAATATAACTCGAACAATATTTGTTATATCACCGACACATACAAAAGCACTTACAGTAAGGCCAACCAGAATTAAATCTAGAAAACAACAACTGAAAACGAACCTAACATGGCATTTGCTATAAACCAAAACCTACCCCGAAAAGCAACAAAACACATACCAGAAAATCGGCCACGGACAACAACTCATATATAAACAGATTTTCGCACAAACAAGCAGTTATAGAAGAGTCGGGTGATTTAAAAATTTTATTAGATTTTACCAATTTGAACAAGTTATATCATTCTAGAAACATCATAGATAAACCAATCAGTGTCCATTTCTGACATATAACCGTGTCGTTACTGGGGAAACCGTCACCATTACACACTTGCAAAGAACATTAGACTGCCCATCTTCTAAAAAGAGGACACCATAATATATTTATTTCATCTGTAATAGGCCAATCTACAGATCCCATCAAAGTTGACTCTAGACTTTCTCGTCTACATGGTAGAGAATATTAAATTCTAGAACAAGGTTTTTTATTCATTCACCTTCTACAACAAAATAACGCAATTTAGAGAGTACAGTTATAAAATATATGGACCTCTTCCACCAACAAAAAGGAGGCAATTATCATGCTATGGACTATTATTCGAAAAACCAAAGCAGAACATGTGGAGTGAGGTGAGATAATGAGACAAACCATCCTCGTAAGGTCCTCTAAGTGTGAAATTGAGAAGTTCATAAGGTCCATACAAGTCATTATCAGGAATTTCCCATCCTGTGAACATGCTTCGAATTCTAGAAACCTCACTGACGTTGAACTTATAGCTGTTGTTATCAATGTATACTGGAAAAAACTTCAAGTACATCCTCAACCGTGGGCCCTTTTCCAATGCAGATGAATTAATGTCAACCTGATAACGATTCAGTTTGAGACCACTGGTTAGATAGGTCTCAAAATCAGATCTGTATGGCTCAAAGTCCGTGAACCCTGGACTTTTCAAACGATACCCGACAAGCAAAGGTGCAGCACAAAAACAAATGACAGTAGATGGTGGGGCATATTCATAAGGAGGTGGGCATAATTGAGGTTGACAACTGCTGAAGTTTCCTGGTGTTGGGAGATTAATAAGAGAGCTTGAACCAAATTGGTAATTATTGACATCTTGATCAGGAGATCCACAGAACTGAATTAGGTTCACATTGGAGCATATAGGGTTTCCTTGAAGCCTGAAAATGTTTGGAAAAATATCAAATATCATATTAAAATTTCAGATATACTTTCATGCAATTCAGCTTATAGGTAGATTATATGCAAATTACAACCTAACAGAGACATTTGTCGGGAGGAAAAGATTGCCAGAAATATTTGATAAATTGTTGTTCTGCAAATCCCTGCAATATCAAGAAGCACTAGTAAGTTAGTAAGAAAACATATTTATTTTAAAACATAAGGTTATCAAATTGATGTAGAAATGTGAATAGCTGATAGAGAAATCTCATTTTGATCCTAAAGGACAATCTGAGGCTTAGGAGTTGAGATAAATACAATATTCACGGAGGGCGGGAGGGAAAGGGAAAAACAGAGGATTGCATCCAGTTCCTGACCCCCAAGCGAGGGAGAGGCCTGATGGAAGGTTTATTATGACACACTGACTTTTTACATTTTAGGTCTTACACGATAAGTGTCTCAGTTGCATTAAGCGTCCTATTTTGCCAAATGATGGATGGAACAGAACCACTTAATGAATTGTTTGCAAGTGACCTGCAATTGGAACAAAACATGATTAAGCTTATAAGTTTCCTTGAGTATTTCAGGAAAGGAAAAGTTAACATAGCTAAACCGATTCTCAATGCAGAGTGGGCATTAAACCATGTACTAACAAGAGAAAATATATGCATAACATGTGCACACTACATCTCCGGGACAGAAAATCAATGCAGATAGGGTTGAGGAATGCTCACAATTTCTGCAGACGGGGAAGACTTGAGAAGTTGGCTGGAATATTTCCAGTAAGGTTGTTGAATGATAGATCACTGCAGAGTCAAAATAAATAAAATTACTAGACAAAAGGTAGTATAAAGATGAACTTTCCAAGAGTGGATTTTTTTTTCTTATGATAGTAGATGTATAGATAATCAGAATGCAATTAGATTAAGCATCAACAACTTGAAAAACAATTCCTTACATAGTTGTGATATTGTCAGACAACTTATCTGGCGGAATGGATTCATTAAGCTGGTTGAAGCTTAGATCTCTGCATTATTGTACTATCGGTTAGAATACGAAGTTCCTGTAACAGTATGTACTGATAGAAAAATATGTGACTAGCAAATTGTCTTCCAGCAATAGCATGCTAATCCATTTTTAGCATCAATTTAGCAATTCATGGAGGAACTACTATAACATTAAATGATTTTACATAGATGGGTCAAGAGATGATTAATGCCCTAAACAACATTCATATTATCGTACGCATACAGACTTACAGATAAGTGAGTTGAGGTATCCTGCTGAGGTTTGGGATTGGCCCATGCAAGCTGCAGTTTCTGAGACTCCTGACACGAGCAATTTAATTGTTACCAATCTTAGCTTAAATAACTCCAAATATTTTTCAACAAATATGCAGGTATTCTCATCCTCATCTTCCGATACAAAGCTTTCAAAAATAATAAAATTCTTGGGATAGCAAAATTTAGTTTAGCCATCTTGATCATCAAATGCTAGGCATTAAAAATCAAATAGAGTCAAAATCATGACTATGGATCAGAGTTTAAAAGAAGCGGGGAAAACCCTTATCATGGTATTCAATTCTACCAATAAAATACAGTTCTCGAACTTATCAAGAAGACATGATCGGCAAGGTTGCTTGTAGTGACCACAAGGTAATATTTCCATTAAGAGAACATAAAAGGAACCTCCATATTTCTAGATAAAAGGAAAATTTTGTCTCTTGATACATGCTTACGGTCACCCATTATATAACTTTTCACCACAATAAGTAATATCATCATTTAGCACATTCTCTGCATCTTTATACTCTCTATACACACAAACACACACGAGCGCACACGTGCGCACATAGGAGATACATATAGATTTTATATGTATCATGAATTATCACAGACAACCAAATGTCATGAAAGAGACTATGTAACTCTGCCTCATATGTGGACTTTTCAGCCAATTTTGAAGCAAAGTTTAAGATTGAAAATGCTTACAATTTCAACAAACGATCCATGGTTCCATAGGAATCTGGTATTATACTACCATCAAAGTGGTTGTTGTCGAGTTGACTGCAACCAAAGGAAGAGAAATTAGAGTAAATGAAGTATCAAGACAAATACTATACGAAGTTCATGTTGTTTCAGATCAAGGATGAAGATTCTTTACTTCTGATATGAGGAAAAAGTGAACAAAAAGTGACACCCATATGTATTCAGAAATGTATTTTTAGTACTCTACATACTAAACCTAAAGATCAAGCTTTACATTTTCTAAGTCGACTAGGTAAATTCGAGGTCGGTTGCCATCTAGTCATCGATCTCCTCTTTCACTCCAATAATACTTGTGAGTTGTGATATAATGTGATATCAGTTGTTCCAGGTAAGAAGGTCAAAAAGAAAACAAATTTTTGTTCATCAAGAGAAGATGCCAATCTGACAACTAATTAACTAGATCATGGAAGAGCGACTAGGATACTCTATAGAGGATATTCTGAAATTATATCTCCTTTTCGGACTTCCATCTATTACAAAATATAAAGAGTTAGCACTGCCTTAAAATTACATCCGGTTGATATCTTTCCATAACTTCCAGAAGCTCTTCACATTGATTCCTTCAATCTGGATAGACATCTATGCTTGTGCCACTATGTAGCAAAATAAGGTCTCTATTTCCATTATACATGCTTAAAATATCCCCTTCCCCTCTGACCCCAACCACCGCAAAATGGATTCTATTACTACTTGTTTTTCATTTTATGTTCTTACACTAAATCGCATAACTTGTCCGAAGCTCATGGGCCCCTGAATGATACCAGATTATCAGGCACTTAGCATGTTAATAGTAGATCTTGGATTTCAAAAGCCAATTATCCGAGCCATTAGTTACAAATAAAGCTCTCTTTCCTCCAGATCTTCCATCGAAGTTTGCTATAAAATGCTTTCACCATTATTGTTGTTACAATTTATACCTACACCCTACAATATTAGGTATATGTTGTATTTTATTTGCACCCCCGTGGTGCTTATCAAGAAAATATGTTACATTTTTTCTTTTGAAATGGTGATTAATTAAAGTTATTGTGCATGGAAATAAATAACTTGTTGATGAATTGTTCAATTTCCTCCCGCATTTGCTCAGCAAATTCTTGCTGACTTCACTAGAGCAGTCTCTTCCATAGTGCATGTCTTGAAACTTCCAATATACAGGGATTTGTTTCCCCATCTTTATCTACTTTGTTGTGATTAGCAACTTTGAGGCAAGAGTGAGGAAGTCATGAGTAACCAATTTCAACGAGGCTGCATACAAGCTTAACAATCAAAATTCAAGTTTGATGCTTTTAGGTTTATAAAGTCCAACATGACTGAGATGGATAGCTACTTTAATTTCTCAGTTGGAAGGAAAAACTTCTCCCCTGTAAAATTGGTCAATGCCTACGGCTTGAACCATGGAAATCTTTTTTTTCTGTCAAAAGTATCAATATGATGGGTATCTTTTACTTCAGCCTTGATCAAAATTTATGATCCTACTCAAATTGCACCAATCAGTAGTTTCTCTTGCAACTCAGTAACGATACAAGGACATTTACATGGTAAGGGAACTTACACATTAGGTAATCACAGTGGAACAGTTCCTAAATTGTAATAAAAGAATCAAGCCAAGAGTGTGGGAAATTAGTGCAGATAAATTTGTTTCAAACCAATCCATGATGAGAAGTTTTGGTATAGAAACAGATACTTGAAGAAGCAATAGTAGCATACAGTATTTTTAAGTTTGGCATGTCTGAAAGCTCTGCTGGGAGATAGCCTGATAAGTTGTTATTGTCGAGCAACCTGCAGAACTTCATGTCATGAATAAAGAGTAAATGTTTGAAGTGGTAAAGATAATAGATCCCAACTTACAAGTGAAGAAGATTTGGAAGTGTTGACAGCTCGGGTGGGATTTGCCCACTAAGTGAATTATTATTCATGTGGCTGCACAACGAAAACATAATAATTAAAAAATATTAACTAACAGTGCAGTAGCAACAACACCATCACATCGAATTTCACGGACATTATAAGTATCAAAACTAAAATGCACCAACTAAAGCATTGTATCCAGGTCAAACATAAAGAGAGATCCTCACAAGTGTTGTGCTTTAGTCAAGTTTGCAAAGGATTTAGGTACTGGTCCAGATATTTGGTTCTGGTCTATCTGTATCCTGTTCAAGTTAGCAAGATAACCAAGTTCTTCAGGCAGCGTACCCGTTAGTTGATTTCCATTTAGCAGCCTGGTATAAGAGAAGACAGTAAAACATATCATTTTAATAGAACTCTGATCCAAAACGAGGGGAAAAAAAGGATCAATAAAAAAATATCGTAATCTCCAAATTTCTGCATGTCTGGATAATCTAGTAATCACTCATTTCATAATGGAACAACCATTTTGCAGAACCCTAAACTGTCTAGAACAAATTGCATTGATTGAAAAAGAAGACCAGGTACTATCTTCCATAAATAGCATCTTCCACTTACAGCAATTGTAAAGATGTCATATTGCCTATCTCTTTTGGTATAGTCCCAGTAATATTGTTCCACATGAAATCTCTGTAAATTGAAGTCAAAAAAAAGAAAGAAATATATGTTAGTCAACAAAAAAAATTAAAGCCAAACTACAGAATAGAGAACAATTCTCCAGGATGATTTATTTTAGTAAAAGATGTATTCACATTGTTAGTTAAGACAGCCATGAGTTTAAATATGCGACTTACAATATCAACATATAAGAAAAGCGGCCAAGTTCTGGTGATAAAGTTCCAGACAGATTCCTGTTCAATAGTTGCCTGTCAAAGAGACATAAAACAAGGAGGCATTAACTGTAAACTGACGTGTTGAAGGATTAAAAATCACATAAAAAGAATTGAAATTATAGAGTTGGCTTAAATTTTTGCATGGCGTCCAATAGGAGAATTGCAATCCCTCATTTTCCACAAGTGTGGATGTCAAAGACATTCAGTTGGCCTGAATAAGCTATGAAAGCAGAATCAAAGACTCTACATTTGCTCCACAACAAGAAGCTTTCCTTGTTTCTAAGCATACAATAATAAAGAATCCTTATATGAGTCTAGAGTTCAGTATTTCAGCAGTTTCCCAAACTGTCATGGTCAAGGAGCTATCTACAGTTTTGAGGTGTAACAGTTGCTTTTTGTTTAGAGGCGTGGCTGATAACGTGGTTTTTAGTTCAGTTGCAAATATATAAAACTAGAACATGCATGATATGCCTGCAAAATACAGCATGCAATACGTATCCAGATTTCTTCCCGTCATGGTACGATCCACATGACATTAAGACGCTCACATGGCATAATAAGTAAATACTTCACTTTGGCTATTCTATTTCTCTCTTTAAGCATGTCCAGTATCTAGCGTTTACTTGAACAATGCCGTACAGAGGTGCCAAACATATTGAAAGCAATATATTTCCTTCTTTCATTATAAACTTGTTACTCTCACTGTAACCTATGTTGAAAATATGGAAGGAGAATCATAACTTGCATTTATCAGCATAGCACAAAGGTGCATAAATATAATTGAAACAGAAAACGAGAGTGGGGTGTAATTTCCAAACATGGTCATCATGTCCATTTTGTGGGTAAATTGTCGATCTCTAATAAGAAATTTCCGACTCAGAGGTTCAACTTATTGAGTAGAACCATGCCAAAGTGGTTATCATTTAGAATGTAGTAGTTCCTACTTGACCATAAAAATGTTGGTTTGGATCATAGGCCTGATCAAACTATCAATAAAGCAACCTGTAAAAATTTACATCATTCTGCAGTGAAAGAAGTATGTCATAGCTGGTTTCTCCCATAGTAAAGTAAGATTTACGCACAACAAAAATGAGAGTTCAGATTCATGACAAACACTTGATATAAAGTACAAAATACATTTAAGATGATGCTCCCAGATGAGATGTTATGGTTTTCATGATACTACTTTTGGGAAAAAAGAATAACCTTCATATAATACACATTAAAGATCCAGTGCAAAAATTAAGGGATTCGGTGAAGGGGGAAGGGTGAGTTCTTTTGCGTCTTTTTTGTTTTTCCTGATATTCATTTACTTGGCGGGTGGGGGGAGGAGAGGGTTCAAGAAGGTGAGCATCCACTCTAAAGAACCTCCATTATAACCAAAGGCATGATATATATAAAATAGCAAGAACAGAAAGGGAAAGACTAGAATGATATATTCAAAGAACTGGGAGAACGGAAGGGGAAAGACTGAAATCATACAATTCTTTGACATGAACATAACCATCAGTTGTTATATCATAGCACAAGACCCCTGTCCAATTTGAAGCGCATGGATCTCCTCTGTTCCAGTTATTAAGGAACCCATTTGGATCAATCAACCTTCCCTTGATGGCTTGCAGTGCTCCAACTGCAAATAAATTTTACGACGTTGGTCATGATTTCATCATTTAATCACAAGGCTTTCAGAAATCTAGATGTCTATAATCTAGATGTTGATATTAAATTAGATTGGAGTCTAGACAAGGTTCGACTCAGCTTTTATGAGCTGTTGCATGAATCAATTCTCAGCATGATCAAGCAACTAGTCCTAGACCACAAAAAGCGTTCTGGTCCATTTGAAATTGAAGGATTTGACTTGGATATTATTAAATTTATATTACCAAATCAATCAATCATATCTATGGTTTGAATTATCATGAATGTCAACAACTCTGTTGCTAAATTTAATAGTCTTCCTGGTGGATTTGAAATACTCATACATTGATGTTAATTGAAATCTAGGGCCATTGTTTAGTATTTTTATGTCATGTAACTATTAATTTCCGATTCTCTAATAATTTTTAACGAAAAATGGGATTTTCCCCCCTTTCATAAGTACCACCAAAAGTTCCTTCATTTCATCAGTTTCAGATGGAAGTATCAGAATTTCAAAAGTATAACTAAGTCGACCACTCCAAACGCAATCCTTGACCCTACTATATCCTTAAACTAATAGTTGAGAGGCATGAAAACAAAACATATGTACATCTACATGCCTGGTTATACGTCAGATTAGATAATCACGACATCAGCATGTTCTCTTATCAGTGTTACGTCCTACTAAAGTAAGTATTAAGAGGCTCTCTACACAATGTCTCAATGATCCAAAAGGTAATTTTGCAATATCTAAAATGATTGATTGTTTCCCTTAATTTGTATTCAATGATAAAACCGATATCAATCGACCATAAAAAGAGGCACATGCAGGTCTACTTTCAAATAATTTTTAATATAACAATATATGTAAGAAAATCCTATTTCTGGAGAGAAAAATGTTTCTCTAGCCCAATGTTTTGAGCTCCATTTGCTCTGAGAGAAAAAGAGTGCATATTCTCACAGATCACACGGAAATAACTGTCCTGGTAGTCTGGCAGATGAAGCAAGCAAGGACAACACAATGTGATTTCTATCCTGACATCCTACATTTTTTATAGAATGATTCAACTTTGTGCTCTCATCTAAACAACAAAATGCAGCAACGACAAAAGAATGAACAAAGATGTTACCGATAACAAAAGAGAAAAATTACCTTCTGAAGGATCAGTAACCAGGCCAGTAGCCCCTCTAAGAAATGAAGAGCAACACAAGCTGACCATCAAGACCACCACAATGACTAATCTTTCTGACTGATGCATCCTAGAAGTTCCCATTTGTCCAAAACTTTCAAACATCTCTTACATGTACACCCTATAAAGCTCAGAAAATATTAGGGACTTCCACATGATCACCAAAAAACTACTGAATTTAACATGTAGACACAGTTTTTCAATATATATTTAACATAACAAATACTAAAAAGTTAAGTCTTGAACTAATTGAAGAAGATGGTCTAGCAAAAATCAACAATGAACCAAAAAAAAAAAAAAAAATCTTGAAATAGAGAATGAAAAAATAATGAAGCATGTTTCAAGAAAAATTACTAAATTCACATATAGACATAGTTTTTCAACATAATTAACCATAAATACCAAAAAAAATGAAGTCTTTAACTAATTGAAGAAGATGGTCTAGCAAGAATCAGCAAAGATCAAACAAAGACAACAACTTTAAAAGAAAATGAAAAATAACAAAGCATGGTTTGTCCTGAAATGGAAAAAAAAAAAATGGGAGTACAATGCACTAAGCTTTCGCCATGTACGAGTCCGGAGAAGGGTGGCACCTACTACTTTGGATTAAAGATAAACAAGCAATTAAAAAGCGTTTGAAAAATAAATGGCTAAACAAAGGTAGTTTCGTGCACGAAACTCGAAAAGAAATTTACTAAGAGAAATGATGCTGATGAAGAAACTGAGTTTTGGGATATGTGGAAGTTTTCTTTGCTGGTAGAAGAAAAAGAAAAAGAAAATGGGGTTGACTTGGGTGGCCATTGGAGATGATATGGGAAGAGTTAGATAGAATAGGTGATGAGAGCAAAGCAGCCATCTTTTTCATTAGCAATTTAAAATAAGTTTTACAGATTGATGTTTAGAAAGGTTGTCATAGTTGGCTACTTTTCTTGTTTTTGTTTATGTATTTGGGCATTGTTGTATTTGACTTTTTGTTGGGAGTTGTTTTTGAGTTTGACGCTTCCAGGTGAAGATGCATGATTGTTGAATTCTGAAAGTAATGAGGAAACAAAGAATATCTAAGTTCACACTTGGTACTCCTGCATAGATATTTACAAGTTAGTATTTTTTTGTGGTAAAAAGATGGTACAACTGTCTGAGATATGAGTGAGTTTTTTATTTTATTTTTATATGAGTGAGTTTTTATATACTTTTTATACTAAAACGATAATATAACTAAGAGATAAGAGTGGGTCTCGCATATACCGTTCACACTCAGTAAGACTGTTCGGTAGAATCATTTGGAAGACTTTTGCTATACTTAGTACTCTTGCATTATGTTTGGATTTGTAAAGGAAAGAAATGGCGATTCCAAGTTTAAATAGTATAAAATATTACAGAAATGAAAGGAAATGAAAAATTTATGTTTTCTTGTTGGAAAGGAAAGAAAAAGATGATTTTAGATATAAAGTTGTTAATGATCAAAAGCAATAATAAGAGATAGGATAATATTTTTTGTTATGATAACGGTATTTTTGTCTTTTTGGAAACCATCGGCTCCTTTGTTTTCTTATACCCTCAATTTTGAGAAATAAAAATGACCTCATAAATGCTATGTTTGGATTTATGAAGGAAAAGAAAGGAAAGTAAGATAGAAGAAAAAATCATAAAGGAAATTAAAAGAAAAGAGTTGTCTTGTTTAGATTGTAAAAAAATAAGAAGGGATTATGATTCTCTGTGTTCATTGAAGAAACAAAAGGAAAGAAAAAAATTTAAATAACAAATTACTTACATTTATTATGTTAAGAATATATCTGAAATTATGTAAACGTACTAGACACTATTAAAGCCGACTCATTAATATTTTTCTTTTCCTACATAAATCCCATATTCGAGATATTGAAATTCTTTGGTTAATGATTATTCAGTCATCGAAAATGAATTCAAATGCAATCATTCCCCTTCCATTCTTTTTCATTAAAAAAAAAAAAAAAATCCAAACATAATTCAAGATATTTTTTTAATCCATTTATTTCTTTTTTCCTTACTATCAATTCAAATCCCTCTTGTTCTTTCTTTTCCACCATTTTACTCAATCCAAATACGTTGTTAAATCCCCTTCTCCCTAGTTTAATTGTGCATTTTCATATTTTCAATCATGCCTACACCATATGAACAATGAATTAGTTCTCTTGGTCCAAATGAAATTACCCTCAACATTATGTGAACATTTGTCATGTTTGATACTTTAAAATAATGCAGAAAGGTTCGTATAACTAAGGTTGATGAAAAATAAAAAAATTAAAAAATCAGACACAATAGCTAGAAATGAGTTGTTTAATGGGCAAGTATATAGTTGAAAAGATCAAAGTTGGCTTATGAGCTAATTAAAAAAGGGTTTGAGGCCTTATGTCCACACCTTTATTTGTTTTAAATTATTAAACAGGTTGGGGTCTAACAAACACCTTACCACTTCCACGTAATTTGCAAAAAAATAATATTTAAAGCAGGAACAGATTCATAATTTTATTTTTGTGAGGTTAAAATTTATAATTTTTTCACTATATAAATATATAATTTTTTTTAACGGGGACTAATTTATTTTTCTAACTATAAATACATAGATGTTTAAAATTTTTAAAGTTTTTCTTAGCCGGTAGAACTTGCAGCCCCCACTAGCCAATACACGCATCCGCCACTGATTTAGAGGGAATTCTTTGTCTATGAATGAGATTAGGTATTTTCAACATAGTCTTTATTCTGACCAAAAAAAAAAACATAGTCTTTGTATATCAATTTCAATCGATATTGCTTACACTGTAATTATAGTTGAAAAAGTCAGAGATATGTCAATTTCAAATTTAATAGATTAACGTATTAAAAAAACGTGTCCTAATTGTCATGATCATCGCAATTGCAACCAATTTATTGGTGTCAAATGCAATTTTTTATTGGACAATATGAACACTACTTAATTCGACCAAAAAAAAAAAAAATAGACACTACTTAATAAAATCAAGAGCAGTTTTCGGATATACTTATGAAAAAGTTAGAAATCGAAAAAGAAATTTATTGTGAGTGATAAACGCTTAAACAAAAATCTAAGATTTATTATGTTATCGATACAGTTTGCGATTAATGAGGGAAATGAATTTCAATGCAAGCGAAATTAGTGTAGAGGTTTAAATGATAAGGAAAACCACAATATATTCTTTGTTTACTTGACTTATTCCTTTTTTAATAACTATTCCAACTTGACATAAAAATACATACAAAAAATAGAAAATAAAAAAAAGCATACTTAATTCTTAATTATGGCACTATAAACTTTATAATATTGGAATTTTTATGAAATCAATAATAATAAAATAATTATGCATTATTTGATTTGCACCTTTAAATTATTATAGCTGGAAAATTACTGCATCTCAACCCCTTAATTATTGCTCATCTAATGGATTTTTTTTTTATTATTTTTGGTCATGATCTAATGAATGATTTTGTAGTCAATCTTATAATAGAAGTGAACCATGATTTGATGCTAGCTGATACATCATGCATCTTTTCATTTGCCATATGTTTCAATAGTTGAGTTGACTTTTTTTTTTATTATTCAAATAAATCTAAATTATACAAATTAATTTCGTAATTTTTCATCCTAACAACAGGACATATCACTAGACGAATAGCATATAACAAATGAGAAACATCCACTTAATTTTCATTTTTCTTACATGCCACATAATTAATGGCCTCAAAACATGTAATGCCAGCCTAGTGTGAAATGGATTAAGTATCTTCAACAACATGCCCCACACACACACAAAAACACACACATATGATCATCAACCATCGTTGTTCCCACTGTTGTTTTTTGGTTTTTCATTGTGTTGGGTTATTGACTTGAATTCAAATCTAATTATAAGTTGAAGATAAGTAAAAGTTCATTAAGAACAAAAATAAGTTTTTTAATTTTAGTAGAATTAGAATTAGTTGCCTATAAATAGAATTCTCTAATTTATAATTCAGTATCACGAAAATCATACCCCATAGGGGGGTAAAAAGAGTGAGCCAAGTGATTAAAAGTATTTTTTATATTTTTGTCAGAAAAAACCAATATGGGGAGGGTTTTTATAAAGTCGGTTTAAATTTTTTCTGTTCATAAAATCACATGTGAGGGTTTTATAATTTTTTTCTAAAACTATGAGTGTTTTGGTGAGGGGAGGATTTAAATTTTTTATGTGAAAAGGTTTTTCGCATTGTAATGATTTATTTTTTATTAGTGAATTTTTTAATTACTTGAGTCGTAAACGTAGGCAGAATATCGAACCACATTAAACTCTGTGTGTTGATTTCCGCTATTTTTGTGTGTTTTTGTGTGTGTGTCCCTTTTTTTTAACAAGTGGTATGAGAGCCCAAATTTAAGGGACTGATCATGACGACAGGGAGAGGATGCACCATAGAGATTGGGGGTTGTAGTTACTGTTACGGTGGGAGAACAGTAACGAAGAAGAAGAAATATTTGGGGCAAAGGTTTCGAGGAGAATACAGATTTGCAGAGCTGTTGAAAAGATGGTAGGTCATTACTGAGAGGTGCTGCCATCATCATTGGGATTGCTGACATCATCAAAGTTGGAGAGGCTAGGAGAAATCCGATGACGTCGGGAAAGAGAGATGCTGCTGCTTTGGAGATTTGAAACTTTACCAATAAATATAGAAAACACTGTTGGGTCTAGTCACGGTGGTTGAAGGCTGTAGGTTGGAGCTGATGGAGTATTAGGAGCATTTAATGTAGTGGGACCCGCTGAAGGACAAGGAGACATTGAATGAGATTGTGAATAGCACATGATTGCTCATAAAATGTTAAGAAATTAATGGCGTGGGACCCACCTGAGGACTAGAATGGAAAGGTGTGATGAAAGTATTAAGGCAAGCTTAATGGAGGCTATAAAATGTAATTTTTTTTATTTTTGGGTATTTTTATATTTTTTTAGAGTTTTATACCTTAAAAAGTAATATTATTTATAAAAAAATGACATGGGGTCCATCACTTTTGGATTAAAAGATGCCAATTGGAGTCCGGAGTACTATTGTGGTATCTTTTAACTCAAAAGTGGTGGACCTCACGTCTTTTTTTATGAATAGTGTTACTTTTTAGTGTATAGGGCTCTAAAAAGTACAAAAATATCCAAAAATAGAAAGGTTTATATTTTAGAGCCCCCCATTGAGGATAGCCTAATGGGCAAAAATTATTTTAGTCCTTGAAGTTTTAACTAAAGATCAATTTGGTCCCTGAATTCTGTCAAAAAATCAAAATGGTCCCTGTTGTTAGTGTGCTGTTAATGGTCAAAGGGTTGACCGCGTGAAAAGACCTTCATGCCCCTGCCCTTTAGTTCTGTTGCTGATGTATTGAATGGGAAAAAAAAATTAAAGGATAATCATTGCAAAAATATTTAGTCAATTCACAGTGAATAAACCAATCAAGGATATAATTAGTTTTATACGATCATAATTACACAAAACAATTTCATGTACTAAGTTTTCGGTCAATCAAACAGCAAATGAATTAACAAATCCATAACTATAATGAACTTTACCATCTATAGCATTGGTGTATACATCCGAAATTGAAAGGATAAATAGCAAAATCAGCCCCCACCAAGAACTCCATTGATCCAAGACAAGCCATTCTTCATCAATCTACTATTTTCTGAAATACCGCTCTGCATAACCAATACATAAAACAACTCCCAATCTGTAAAACTATAAAGACCAAGAACAGAAAATCCCCAAAAATTAGTGACTGAAACAAGTTAAAAAAAATTCAACAAAAGACTGTTGCTTTGATATTATAAAACAAATCAAGATCACATAAAATTCTCAATTATCCATAAATTAAACAGAAAACCTATATAGTTACAAGCATATACATAACCAAAGCTAGAATCTTGAACAAAAGAAATGAACTGTAAGGAGAAACAGTTATAGAAAAAGTTTCAAACTTAATGGTAAGTTAATTATGAGCAAATGATGATACTAAGAGGTGAAAAATGTAAAAACCAATAATTGTTGCACAAAAATATTAAATTTTATTTATTGGGTTTTAAGCAAAAGATAAGAAATCCAAGAAAAAAAACTTGGTGACTAAGAAAAGCTAAAAAAATTTAACACAACACTGTTGTTCGAATCTAGTTAGGTCAATTGTGGTTTTAGGGATAGTTATAGACATTTGAAGGTTCACCTTGATGAAGTCATCACAATATAGAGAAATGTGAAAGAAATCAGGGATTTTTTTCCAGTTTGATTGGAGTCAAAACAGCATCAATGCTTTTCTTCAAATTCGTTTTGAAATCTCTTTCATTTTTTTTGTGGTAAATGAAGGAGAATTCAACTTAGTTATAGTGTGTGTTTGTGTTGTGCGAGAGAAGAGAGACGAGAGTTAAAAAAAAAAAATTAAAGGTACATGTTTGTTTCCTAGCAAACTTTCGTCGTGTAAGTGTGTGTTTGTGTGTGAGTTGACGTTAGAGAGAAGAAGGGGGTGAGGGTGCCACTGTCCATCGAATCAATCTTTCAGTTTTTTTTTTTTAATTGAAGTGTAAAATGACATTAATACCCTTAAGTTGGTTAATTCTAACGGAACCAACTTAACGGCAGAGACCATCTTGATTTTTTGACAAAATTGAGGGACCAAGTTGGTCTTTAGCTAAAATCTCAGGGACTAAAATAGTTTTTGCCCAAGTACTAATTGACGTGGGACCAGCTGAGGGAGTCATTAATAGGGTTTTTGGTTCATGAATTAGTTTTTTATTTTTGAGAATCACATTTCTGAGAATGTGATTTCCAGGATTGTGATTCCTAGCAATGTTATAAAATCTGTTTGGTATATATTTTTTCAAATTATTGGAAATATTATAATATTGTGTTTGATTTGCATTTGATATTCCCGGGAATCTTGATTAGTTTTTCAAAAATACCTATAACTGAAAAAACAATTTCAATATCATATTCAATGCATTTTTTCTTGTATTTGCACAATCAACTTATTAATGATGTCATAAATATTTATCATTGAAAAAAAAATACTAGTTAACAACATATTAAACAAAAAAGTAGGAATACACCATATTAACGTATCGAAGACAATAAAAATTTGGGCCTTGAATAATTACTCATCATACAATAGAAAGCCTAGTACCAATTCTGCACTCATAATAAAGAAATATAAATATTTAGTAGTCTCTTATTTATTCAAAAAAGTGAAAGCGCCCATAACTCAAAAGACAAATATCGTGTGCAAAAATACAAACTTAAATAGTATATCGCCACAATCATGATATACTTCATATTTTTTGCCAATAAAAAAGTAATATATGTCCAATGTATTTATTCAAGTATAATAAATGACATAATCCGCAATATTAAAAAGTATTTCACACCAAGTAACAAGTAAAGGCCATCGTCTACAAAATTTGATAAATGAAGTCTTTTCTCAAATGTGGCTCCACAGTGAAGAAATAGTCAGTGAGATTGTTGTCTTTGGTGATGATAATACATGCCCTTATCCTTTCACCATCAGTCAATCCTTTACAACCAAATTGGGCTATTTTTACCCATAATCTTCCCACATAATTATTTTTGTTTTTGGTGATTATGAAAAATGAAATAGATCAAAAGAAAAGAACATCAATAATAAAAAAAAAGGAAAAAAAAACATTAATCGTCATCATTTTGACCAGTCTCTTCAGCCTGCACTCGACTACTAGACTAAAAATGATCAGCTGGCAACACCTTCTTAGACGACGCCGTTTCGACAAACGTAACAGAACTCATCTCCATTTGACAAACCCTCTAGCAACTTATCCTCTGTTTGCGCCTCCACTAAAAACCCCATATCAATTGCAACGGCCGTCACGTACCCTAACGCCAAATGCAAAATCGCCGCAACAATTGCCGAGGAACCAATATCCACATGTTGAGAGTTTGAGATCGTGAGGTGAGAAAATGATGATGTTTGATTGATGCCCTAGGTCAAGCAACGATTGTATCAGAGAAAATAGGAAAAAAATATTTTTAGTTAGGGTGTTTTCATCTTTTTATGTTCTCCAAATTATTTTCACAACTCAGGAATAACATATTCCTACCCCCTGACATGGGAATAAATTTTGGCTAAAACATAGGAATAAAGGATTCCCAGGAATCCAATATTTTCAAGAATAATTTTTTAATCCACTAACAAATATGGAAATGTTACATTCCTAACTCTTTATTCCCAAGAATCTATTTACAATCCGTGAACTGAAGGAGCAATATCCATTTTTGTGCAAGCTTGGAATTGCGGTTGAGGGGATAAATATGAATCAGCTAAAGGCTGATTAAGTTGTTGTGTTTTGGGAGGCTAAGATACGGAAAGAGAGTTAAGTCGGCCAAAAAAATAGAAGATGGGTTGCGGCTGAGATGGTGGTTGAAGTAGTTGCTGGTGTTGGATCGGAGTTTAGGTGGTGGCGTTGAGGTCGCCGGAGCAAGGGGAGCCTATTTTTGCCTGTAGCGCGACGATCCAACAACTGGATCATATTTTACTAGCGGGTCGGGTTGTTAGGTGAAGGTGATGAACCCAAATTCGTGGGTTAGATTAAGTGCAACGTTGGAGTGAAGAGTTTGAGTGAGCTTGTGCAATCTAGAGCGTAGATCTTGATAGAGTTCTGATCTGATGATAGGTATTGATCAAGTGTGATGCGATGTTGATGTGATTGGTGGGTTTGAGTGATTGGGGCCATTAGATCTTAATGATATAGATCTGATGAGAGTTTATGATAAGTGGTGTTATGATGTGGTGTGATACATGGAGCAATGGTGCAGCTGGGTTTTGATTGGGTTGACTAGAGAGCTTTGACCGCGTTGATTGGGCATTGACTGAGGGCTGACTAAGTTGATCGAGGGTTTTTTTTTAGGGTTTTTCGACGTTCTGAGTCCGATTTTGGGCTGCATTTCCCAAATTCTTGATGTATTGTATTGATCCAAGAATCTTGGGTGTTAAGAGGTGCATTTGTGAAGGTTATGAAGCATTGAGGGAGTGTTGTTGTTGCGAGGAGAAGACCATATCTAAGATGTTTAATGTCGGGAGAACATAAAAAGGTTTAGATAGTGGAAACTAGTGATGTGAAAGAGATGTTGCTGATGACTCTGAGAACCGGGTATGTTAAAGATGTGTTGATAGCGGTGGAGCGAAGTTTTAGCGCATTAGAATAAGGTTCTCAAGGGTGTTGTTCTGATTGCTGTTGAGTGCTGACTCTAGCATGACGATGAAGATGGAGACGAAACTGAGAAGAGGTCTTAGTTACAGCGAGAGAGCTTGGACTTTTCGCCAATGGGAGGATTTGTTGGGTTATTGGCTTGAGTCCAAGCCCAATTAGGAGTTGAAAACAAGTAGAAGTCCATTAGGAGCATAAATAGGTTTTTCAATCCTAGTGGAGTTAGGATTAGTTACCTATAAATAGGACTCTCTGGCTTGTAATTCAGTGTCACGAGAGCCATACCCCATGGGGGGTATAGAAGGGGGTAAGCCGAGTGATTGAAAGTGTTTTTCGTGCTTTTGCTAGGAAAAAATTGATATGGGGAGGGTTTAGACTTTAGCCATAGATAAAGTCCTTATGCGAGGGTTTAAACTTTTTCGTTCATAAAGTCACTTGAGAGGGTTTTATAGTTTTTTCTAAAACTATGAGTGTTTTGGTGAAGGGAAGGTTTAGAGCTTTTCCCGTTAAAAAGATCGTCCGCATTGTAATGATTTATTTATGATTAGTGAATTTCCCAATTAGTTGGGTCGTGGACGTAGGCAGAGAGTCTAACCACGTTAAACTCTGTGTGTTGATTTCCGTTATTCTTGTGTGTTTTTGTGTATGTGTGTGTCCTTTTTCTTAACACATTGCACTTGCATTTCTTTTGGTCGAATGATGATAATATTAAACAAATCGAAGTTACACAAGGGGTCATCCTACGCGAGTAAGATGAAAATCCAAATCAAGAAGATAGAACAAGCGAGATGGAATATTACAAACTCAATTTAATGACAACTCATTTTTAAGTTTTCATGTAGAAACTCAATCACATAATTGATTCATAATCTTACTAATGCATTGAAGCCTCACATGTGAGTTTTTTTCATAATCTTCTGTATATCCTCAATAATGCACCTTGAATGGCAATTGCACATAAGACTTGAAGAATTAATTACTTTGAATTATGATGCTTTCATTGCACTTGCTTACAACCTTCGGTTTTGCTATCCATTGGGCAATGACACTTAATGGTAGAACTAATTTCTTCTCTTCTGACCCAAACAAAGAAACGGATATAACCACAAATGTTATGAATGTCGGAGGAAAAATTCTTCATTTCGGCTGCTGAAGTGACTGATTGAGAGTGTGCATGGGGGTCTTACACACAAGAAATATGTCATAGCCACATTATGTGACAACCAAACAGAAGTCCGACTCATGTTGGATAATCTAATTGTGTTAGGCAAATATACTTAAGGGAGGGGAAAGGGGGTGAATTAAATATTTAGATGATAATGAAGGCACATAAATAAAAGGGAAAGAAGACGAACATAATAATTTACGGTGGTTCGCTAATCTACATCCACCACCCAAGGTTACCTCCCCTTAGGATTTCCACTAGTTCCACTAATAGTGCCTCTTCACAAGTTGATGAAATACAAACCAACAATACAAGTTCTCTTGAGTCCACAAGAGTAGTACAAGCTTTTTCACTCCTTTGAATCCACAAAGAATGTTTTTCACTCACTCTATAAAATAAATCTCTTAAAGCTATAGATATAGAGTGTTTATCTCACAATAAGAATAGAATAAATGTTGAGTACAATATCTCTCTTTAAGAGTAAATGAATACAATTTAATGCTCTTCTTGAATGCTCAATTATTTGCAAGTTAAAGCTCAAAGTTTTGTGCATGCAATGTGTTTTTGATGATCTAAAAGATTTGGAACAATTGCTTATAGTTGGAAGAGAAAATTTTGGCAAATAGGGTGTTTGAAAATATATAGAAACAAAAGCCAACGGATTTGCAATGGCTATATTTTTCAAACACTTGCACCGGATGGTCGCCCGAATCAAGGCATTCTTTTTTGCCAAACTCACTGTCGGGCGAGTCATCAGGAATCCGTTCGCCCGAATGCTCGACCGAATCAAAACATTCTTTTTTGCCAAAATTACTGTCGGGCGTGTCATCAAGGACCCGGTCGACCGAATGACTCGTTTTGCGTACAGATTGAAGCTTTGAAAATTCAAAACAATTTTCTTGAAAACCCATAAACTTAAGAGTCTTTAAGAATGGGGTTTTCAAGTATTCAAAGGCCCAAAAATATTTTTCTAAACTCTAGTAAAAATTTAAAACCGATTTTGTAAACCAAGAATTTAAAACATTTTTCATTGAACTTTATCATGAAATCAAAAAGAGCAAACAACAACAAATAAAGTCGGTACCCCTTATGTCGCCACTTCTCCACTTATGACTCCCTCTTTGATTTTTGAGATCTTATCTTGAATCTTTACTTGAGCAATTTGGATTTTGCCATTTGAGAAGCTTGGATTTGATTATGCTTGAAGTCTTGGAGTTTGATCATTATTTCTTGGCTTTTGAAGACATTGAATATGATTCTCATCTATTACTAATTGAGATGTATACACTTTGTACAAATTATGATTATACATCATAGATCATTTGATTTAGATTTAGTTATCATCAAAATATGAGATCAAAGCCTTTAGGCTAACAAATTGTTATGCATAAATAAAATTATAAATTCTAAGATCAATATATATTTATGTGTTATTCTACTTAACACCAATTGGTTTTATGATAAAATTCATGTTTCTTATCATGGTAACAGAGTAGGGTTTTAGTCTAATCTTTTCCATCCATATCGACTCATTCTTGTGTCAAGAT
The DNA here is from genome assembly GCA_037974665.1 of Ehretia macrophylla. NCBI lineage: Eukaryota > Viridiplantae > Streptophyta > Magnoliopsida > Boraginales > Ehretiaceae > Ehretia > Ehretia macrophylla. The sequence goes on along the minus strand of CM075782.1, from coordinate 36,286,258 downwards.
TTTGTCTATGGTGAGCAGTTATTCCAAAAAAAAAAAATTACAGCAGCTCTTTTCACCACGTTACAACATCTTCAACAATCAATAATGGCTCTCACATGGATAAAATCATAAATTCTAAGACTAGATATAAAATTTAGAGTTACTTCACCTGATATCAATTAATTTTAAAATAAAACCCTATATCTAATTCTCATCAAAATAAGAAAAATTTTGTTACTATTTGATCAAATATCATTGATTTGGTCAAGAGTCCAGAGTAGCCTAATGTGAGCTACTCTCTGTGATAGTAGATATATCAGAGTTCGAATCTTATGATGGTGGGATTAAAAAATATATATATCACTAAATTAGTCTAAGTTTGTGGTGAGGCAAATATAATACTGATTCAGTAACAATCAGTTCATGTTCTAAGAGCTTAATAAGCCATATCATTCTTCGTACTTCTTGAATGTCTAACTTCTGGAAATGTCATCGTTGCCAGTTTTAAATTGACGTCATAATAAATTTAGGGTAAATTTCACATTTAGTCCCCATTGTTTGCTATTTTTTTCAAGTTGATCCTTAATGTTCTAAAAAATTCATAGAGATTCCTAATATTTACAAAGTGATTCAAAATAGTCCATATTGTTTAAAACTATCCAATTTAGTCCCTATTGTTTCCAGTAAAATTCAATTTAGTCCCCAAATAAGGATAACATGCATGAATTAAATTGATTTTTTTAAGGAAATAATAGGGATTAAATTAGATTTTTTTAAAAATAATAGGGACCAAATTGGCTAAATTTGAACAATATGGACCATTTTAAATAACTTTTATAAATATTAAGGATATCTATAAATCTTTTAAAACATTAAAGACTATATTAAAAAAATATTTCGACAAAAGGGACTAAGTGTGAAATTTACCCATGAATTTACAACTAAAGTCAATAAATTCATGCCAACGAAAACAATATTTGTCGTATTGAATTTGGATTTTCTCATATCATTATAACAGCGCTTAATGAAACGTACTATGATAGTGAAGTGTAAAGTCAACAATGAATTTATGCCCGCATAAACAACATTTGTCATATTAGATTTAAATTCTCTCGTAACATTGTAATTGTTGAACAAATTAATATAATAAATCATTTTCTAATAACTTATATTTTTAGATCAGGTAGTCACTTAACATACTATTATAATCTAAATATTCAAAAGTCATAGATTCAAAACTCATTGCCACCCATATGCTAGCGTAAATGACATTTGCTATATCTAACTTAAATTCTCTCAAAACATTAAACATTATACCAGAGTTTAATGGTGTGAAGTTTAAAGTCAACCATGAATTTATGCCAGCGTAGACAGCCAAGGGCGAATACATTCATTGGTGTTTAGGGATTGCAGCTATCGCTCACCCCAATTTTTTCTTTAAAATATGTATATGTTTAACGTATTTTTAGTGTGAAAAATTAATTTGTCCTCATTAAAAATAGTTATTCATATAGAGTGTTAAATTATGTATTTTCAACATCTACTCAATGAACCTCTTAAATCCACCCTTGTAAATAACGAGTACCACCTTAAACATGGATTCTTTATAACATTATAACAAAAATCAATGATGTTGGGGTGTCAATCTCTGGTTTAACACTATAATGTTATGAGGGATCCAAGTCATTTTTTCTTCATCAAAGGATTTTTTTTTCTTTTTGTAATTTAAAAAGAGATCTAAACCAATATTATATCACATACAAAATACCACTAAAACAAATGCCCATGTTGTGTCTATCATTTGAAAAAAAAAAAAAAAAAAAACTTTTTTTTATAGCCTTTTAAAAAAAAAAAAAAAATCTTTCCTCTATATCCTCATGTTTTTCTCTCTTCATTTTTCACTTTTATTCTCTTATTCTTAAATAGGTTTTCAATTTATTTTTTATATTTTGGAGACTTGTGTTTATCATTGTGTATAAATTTCACTTCATTTATTTTTGTAATATTTTTAACATTTAAGTTAATTTTTCTAGTTTAATTGGACAATTTTTTTATTTTAATTTTATGAATAATTTTTTGATTAGTTTTATTCTAATTGATTATTTTATGTCTTTAATTAAATAATTCAGATTCAAATACAAATGAATTTTCTATTTTTCAATATTGTAATCGTTTATCATTAAAATCATGATTGTAGGTATATAGACAATAAATTTTTTTTATATAAATTTATATTAAACAAATTTGTATAAATAAGTGTTCCTGATTCTAGTTACTGACTTTATCATGTAATACATCATAACTTCCGGTGTTTAGCTCCGTCACTGGTGTTGCGTATACTACTAAAATTGTATCATCATAAATTCATAATCGTGATATAACCATCCTGAAAAATCATCCATTATCTTAATATTTTTTTATATGAGCCGGCCAAAGAAGACCGTGCTTGAAATTTGGAGTGCAGGCCGTTCTGCAGAGGCAGTTACGTACTCTTACGTATCTTCCGACAACGTCACAAAGGTCTTTTTTATAAAGGTGTTAGATTACGGTCGCTGACAGTTAACTACAAGAAATATGATATTGTGATCGAGACAAATTTAAAATTTTTATTTGGTAAAAATTAAAATATATAAATTAATATTTATATATGAGTAATTTTTTTTAGTAATAATTAAATTAATTTTTTAGTCTCAAAATATTTTAAAAATACAGATATTTTTTTAAAAAATAACTACAATTCCATTTTTAATAGTTCTACATGTAACTCTTATTGACCTGTAAATACGTGCCCAATTATGATTGTGACGTCCTTTATACTATCTCAACTTGAAACTTTTCAATTAGACACTTTTTAGGCTTATATTTTACGTTGTGGAGGCCTATGCCAGCCCAAAATTAAAGTAAACAATGATTTAGGAGATGTAATTAGGATGAGGTTGAGAGATATTTGACTCCTTATTCATTATTTTTCACCCACATCGTACTATGTAATCCATAGAATATTTTTAATGGAGAATATAATATATAATCAATTATCTAATGGCACGTGTAGTTAAATTTTCAATAGAAATATTTAGATTCATCACTCGCGAGTAATATTCTTTTTTTTTTTTGTCAATTTTCAATATACAATATTTATCTCCACAGCCATCGTTATATATACATATTTTATTTTTAAATCTCCAAAACCATAATTATCAATGGACAGATATGGTATAAAGTTAATATAGCATCACCAATTGTTTCATCTAATTAACAGAACTCTTTGCTACTCCTATCTTCCAATTCCGGCTATATATTTCGGCATATGTTTAGGTGCGCCGACAGTGTGACGGATTGGGTTACTTGAATAAGTAGGATAACATTGCAAAAAAAAAAAGTAGGATAAAAAATCTCCCTTACGACTAGATAACTTTATTCATCTTATACAACAGGATCGTGAAGTCAGCCACTGGAATTGGCTGATGTAGTTTTCTTTGGTTTGTAACTAAAGTTTCATTCCGACAAAAAATAAAAAATAAAAAATCCAACTTCATTGCAATTTCATCTGGTAAATTTATCAATTAAATTGCACTCTCGTTACCCAGTAAATCTTTTTTTTTTTTTTTTTTTGTCAATTACCGGTAAGGTTTGATCTGTTCTATGTCAAAGGCATGTGAAAGTCTAACGAAAAGACTAGAGAAAAAAAAAAAGTCAAAACTTCTATATCATACCATGGAGGTTTATTACATCTTGATGTTGAATTATATTACTAATTAAGTTTTTAAATTCTATCATCTTTGGATCTTATCTGTGACTAATTTGCACACACTTTGAATATGGACCACATAATTGCATTACAATGTCGTTTTTGGCTGAAATCTGTATTTGAAATGTAAGATATATATGATTGTTAAAATTAAATTTTCTCATAACGTTTATTGTCTTCCACTAAATCCCTTATGTCAATAGGCGAAAGGTCAAATATGACATCATCGCAGTGGGTGGGTAGGTTGAGACTTGGATTCTCTACTTTACTTATTTACTCATCTATTAAATGAGGTGTATTATGACTTATCAGATTTTGGTTTTTTAAAATCTCAACAATTCATTTCAATCTTATTTTCACTATTTTTTTTACAATTGAAATTCAAAATAGATGGTTGAGATTTTAAAAGACTGCATCTCATGAACCATAATACACCTCATCTACTAGATGAAAAAATTAGTAGATGAGAGGATTCAAACCTGATTGTGGCTGTCTAATGCCGATAAGAATCACTTCATAACACACCACTTCTTATAACATCATGACAGAAATCTCAACCATTGAATCTATATTTAACGATTCAAATTCATCTGATCATGCGACAATGTGATTATCAAATTTGTGTTCAACGAGCTGAAATCTTCCTAATAACATTGTAACACAACATGAGGGGATCCTTGCATGCGTCATGAAAGCTCCGTTAGGACATACCTAATTTATTTTTTATTTTTTGATTCAAGGGAGGCCTAAGACGGTATGAAATAACTAATAAGACTCGAATTTATAACTTTTCGCATATATAGTGAATTGTATGCCACTGGACCAAAGCCTTAATGGCTAGGACATCCCTAATTTATAACCAAAAAGCAAAAAACAAGAAAAGGACATCCTTAATTTGGTTTCAACTCGAAAAGATTTTCATTGGACTACAACCACGAGAAACAAGTTTCAAGGCCCACAGGCATAGAGGACCAACATCTCACAGCTTGCATGTTTACGCAATATGCTTGACCCAACATGCCAATCTTGTTTAACCAATCTCAGTCATCTATCCAAATGCATCATCTCCATAGAGTACATGTTTCCCAGGTTATCTTCATTAAAGATCCAATCATTCTTTATCCTCGTCTTGATGTATTATGGGTCATGAGATATCATATTGTGCAAGGAACTTGAAATGCTGACGAAGTAAAAAATCTTTAACAAAGGCGTTTCTTTTAGAGTTAAAAAGGAGTTGATCAGCCCTTTCACGTAGTTAAGTGAAAGAAGCCCACATACTCCCTCTTCTTCCCCCCTATCGCTAAGGGCCTCGCCTTGGATGAAGACTTGAAAATATTTGAAACAAATGGCTAGGTTGAACACATGATATACTTTCATCAACACAGATATTCAAGTTGATTACCAGTTTTTTATTTTTGGGCTAGGTTGAAGTGAAGGCCATAAAAGAAGATTTCTTAGATTTAAATCTTTTAAATTTTAACCATAAGATTTGAAGTGATAAACTAATCATTTATGAAAATTATGTTTTAAAAAATATTTGGACAAATGGCTCAGCTCTAAAATGACGAAATTTGACAACTTATAATACACTTTATCTAGATTATAAAAAAATGTAGCCTATAAATTGGAGAAGTAACCACAACCCTCTCTTAGGCCATGGCCATATGACTAATACGAGTGCAAAATTCACACGAGGCATTGTGTTACCTCAAGGGCCCATTAACATTTATAATAATTGCCTAGAAATTGTTTTTTTAATTTCTTTTTCCTTTTAATTGCCATTTTTTTTTTCGTCTTGAAACGGAAGTAAATTATTCCAGCAAAGAGGGGGGGAAAAAAAAAAAAAACAAGTGTCAATGAAGTACTACTTTTAATCCATAAACTGTGGAAGATAAATTCATCCTTCTTGAATCTGAAGTTTGGCCAACATTGTATAGTTTAAACATCACTTGAAGATTAAGCAATCTGGGATTTAAATTCTCCAATCTATTTTCGGGGAATTTGATATCACCTTTCCACAATTGATCAAACAAAGTTTGGCTTCAAGCACAATTAATGGAAAGTGGAAAGTTTCCTAAGCCCACTCCAAGTACAACTTATAATAATTTGTATAGAGTTACGGATTCAAAATTATTGTTTAGTGAAAGTTAAAATAAATAATTTTTTAATAGAAGTTACATTGATTTTTCAAATTAAAAATATCTAAAAAAATACATACATTTTTAATAATATTGTAGGTCCCAATCATCTTTTAATAGATCCACCGATATTTTTATACATAGTTTTTTTTTTGGTCAAAAATTTGTATATTTACTTATCTGACCCCTTTTCGACTGAGGTCAATCCATGGGCACCCAGAAAGAAACTTGACCCCATAATTCACTACAATTTTTTTTTTTGTTTACAAGGAAGCTTTAGCCAAGAAAATTACACAACCATTTTAGAGAATTTGTCACCTCTTTTATCTCTATCAAGCAGAGGTAGCAATCTTTCTGAGGCCAGCTCCAGATCATACCACCCAAGTGCATACTGCAATCCTAAATTTGCCAAATAATTTGTATAACAATTAGCTTCTCTGTAGATATGTGCTGCTTTAAACCCAAGATTATTTTGCATTATGCCTCTGCATTCTTCAACTTGCGACTTATACGGGTGATTTTTTCGCAAGCCCCGAGTAAGAAGTGAGATGATAACTCTTGAATCTGTCTCAATACATAGCCGTATGAAGCCCAAATTCTCAGATTTGCAAAGACCCTCCCAAATTGTCATCATCTTCACTTGAACATTTGTTGTACTGTCCAAATTAATAACAAACCCCGGAATCCATTCTCCATCTGATTTCGGAAAAGGCCTCCAGCTTGTGCTAACCCCGAATTCCCTTTCGCGCACCCATCAACATTAAATTTTTATCTCAACTGTAATTTTTCCTGTCCTACTTGAACATTCCTCCTAAAGACTTGCATTAACTTGATTTGATAATTACTCCATGTTTCTTCAATTTCCCTAGCATATTTCACAATATTTTCAATTGCCACTGCTTGTGTCATTGGTGGTTGGTTTTGATAAATTCTCATATTTCTCCACTTCCACAACCACCAAAGTGTAGTACAAAATAAAATCTGCCACTTAACTCCTATATTTTAGTTTGATTCAGATATTCGCACCTAACCATTTCCCCATCAAAGTTGAAAAAAGTCTCTTTGTCTCTTCCACAACCTTTTCCAATCAAAATCATTATTCAAAGCAGGCCTTTTAATCATGTTAAAAGCTGATTTAACAGAAAATGCAGCCTTTGAATCAAGTCCCCATGATATATAATCAGAATTGTTATCCCTTATATTCACTCTGATACTTGCAATTTGCCAAACTATATTTTGTGGCAATAAGTCAGTCGAAGCCCCATTCCACCATTTTTTTTTTTCGACTGACTTATAAAACATCCCAAGAAAGCCAGTGTATTTTTCTTTTTTCTGTATTTGATCGCCAGACAAAATCCCTCTGCATCCTATCAATTTCATTACATGTAGCCATTGGTAATTTAGCCGAATAATTCACTACAATTTCTTGTACAAAACTTTGGGCACCTATATTGTACAGACACTATCTTGGTGGTCACCATTCTTCTCAATTTTTGCCCTAAGAAGATTTGTGTAGTAGGAAAACTATATTTTCAAGATATACTAAATGACTCCCAATGTAGGAACAAATGAGAAAAAGAGTCGTTCTTTAAAACGACAAATGTTTCTGGGATATTTTTTAAATGCCACTTGTCACTTTTTAATTGGCAGAAATAACATTACAATTTGCATTGTGTCCATCAAAAGATAGACAAGCATACATCATATCGTCATGTATCATTTTATAATTAGGACGTTTTTTAAACGTCCAAAAAGTGGGACGTTCTAAAAAATTTTCTAAAAAATATTGGTTTGTAGATCCCAAAATTCGGAGGTCAAACTTCCGTACTATGATTGGGAGACATTCAAATGTTTACCTTGCAAATAAAATAAGGGTTTTTCTTCTATGAGGCATGTGACAAATTTGTTACATGCACATAGATAAAAAGTGATTCAATTAATTAACAAATGTTAACTAATTATTATAAGTGAAAATATTATAGTAATTTATTTAAAACTCTGTAAGACCAAATTAGTAAAAAGAGAAATTTCAGACATTATGATATAATATATCTGCATAATACAGACTAATATAAATTAATTTTATAGAATAACAACTTAACATATGACTGTGGCTTGTCACATGCCTTATAAAAGAATTTTTCATAAAATAAATGGGTCGGATATCTGTTACCCTCACAGGAGCGGACGAAATGAATAAGATGCCAACGTGTTGAGAAATTATTGGTTGGGTCACGATATTAAGCTGTCCCGCAAAACTATTATTTTACCAACTTGTCTGTACGTCGTACAAAGTTGCAATAATGGGGCCTGCTGACATGTAAAAGATTAAAGATGTCGATGATGTGGCATAAAGCCAATCAAGATTTTTTTAGCTGGGCTAATGTAAGCCACTTGTTTGACTGGCCGTGTTTTAAAAATATGAGAATAAATCTGTTCATAATATTATAATGTTAAAAATAAAATTTAAACTTTAATTAGTTTAACGGTAAAATTTTAATTTTTAAATTGTAGAGCTTTCGATAGTAAAAATTTAATAAGAAGTGTTATTAAATAAAAGTCATTAATTTATTGGAGTATGTTGGGTAATGTTAAATTTTTATAAATCTTGTGGGTGATATTAGATTTTTAAATAATGAAGGGATATATTTGAGAAAGAAAAAGACAAATAACTTTACACATTATTTAAAACTCGTTTGGATAATGTTTTTTATGAACAAATCCATTTTAGAACTTTTTATTTTTTTAGTTTTTTTAGCTTCAACTTTTGCCTAAATGCTCTTTTCGAAATAAGGCAAACACGTTAAGTTCAATTTTTAAATTTACAAAAAGTGATTTTAAGTATTTAGAAATTTGGCCAAACAAAGCCTAATCGTTATGAATTATTAGTACAATTATGAGAAAATAAGGTGAATAATTTATAATTGTTAAATTTTGTTCATATCATTATAATGTATTTATAATTATGATAAAATAAAGTGTATAATTTATACTAATTAAATTTTACTTATAAGGTTATTCATTAAAAGACCCGACCAGTTTCTGTCTTAGGTCAATTGATGTCCTATCTTAGGAAAGAGACCAAATAATTATAGGTTGGTAACAGTTCATTCATAGCCTGCAAACTGATTGGCAAGAACACCTGAATTTCCCTTTCTACCCTCCTAGTTATGAGCTGTTAAAAGTTGAGCTAAAGGCTAAAGTTGGTTCACCAAACCAAACCAAAGGACATAAAATGTAGCCTAGGAATGTCAATCAATAAGATATAAATTTGAAGTTGACAGATATTTTATTTGATTATCAATTCGATAACAAAATTAATGAGATATTCATTATAAGAATAATTGATGGGTGATCCGATAAATTTTGATATAAAACAACTCAAAATTCACAACCTGGTCATTTATATATATATATTTATTGACACATATATAACAAATGCTTAAAATTGACAAAAAGTAAACAATAATTTTTTATGTAAGCCAAATCAGCCGAAAAACTAATATTATACTTCCAGACTTATGTTTATTTGTCCTAATATTATTCTTCCAGACCTATGTTTACTGGTCCTAATATTATACTTCCAGACTTATGTTTATTTGTCTGATACTATTTTTTAAAAAGTTTTACCACGATTGTAGTATTTATTTTGCAATATTTATTCATAATTAAACATTGCAATGATTATGTGCTATATTTTGGATTTTATCATCTTATTGTGCAAGAGTTTTGATTCATTGTATTTTTTAATTTTTTAAAAACTTAATTTGAAATTTTTTGCCCTTTTCAATTGTGTTGCTATTTAAACTAATTTTTTATTCTTTAAATTATCAGTTTCCGATTCAAGTGCCCGTAGTTTTTCTAATAGTTTTTGATTTTAGTTTTGGTAAGTAATTTTCAAACCCATCAGGTTTGGGGAAATCGATTTTGTGTTTAGATACTCTACTTTTTGTAGGTATATGACCGTTGTCATCCCTAATATAGCCAGCACTTTTAAAATAGTGTAAAACATACTCTAAGATGATTATTGGATAGTTTAATTCAATAAGGTTCGGTTCTTTTATTTTGTTTACCAATTTTGTCTCCCTTTAAATAACCAAAAAAAAAAAAAAAACAGAAGAAGATAATTTAGATATCAGTTCTAATTTATTTCTTATTTTATCGATTTCTGATCATTATAATTTAAGCTTTTGTTATGCTTGTAAAACATAAAATTGCCTTAAATTTTCTTCGAAACTACAAAAATTAAAGTCATAGGAGTATTGAAAACTGAAAAGAGCGAAATTGGATTAGATGAGCGTAGCATTCTCCCAATGTAGTTGTTTGATGTCCATAATTCGATCACGCATTCTCTCAGTCACGTGTTATTAATTTGTCATCTTATATTATTGTTATTATTATGTGTTATTAATTGTTAAACTATCATGGTATTAAAGACGTGTTCATTAAGAAAAGGGGAGAGTGCTATTTTTCTCAACACTCAAAGCTGCTTGCTTATATGGCTATTATTGTGATGTTATTACGTATTATTAATTTTTTATCTTATATTACTTCTGTTATTATGTATCACTAATTTTTTAACCGTTACCGTTTTGAATACGTTGTGAAAGAACATAATGGGAGAGTGCCTATTTTTCTAACCACTCGAGCTGCTCTCTTGGCAGCTGAGATTTTATTCTGTGGTGAGTCGAATCAGGGTAGAATAGACAAAATACATCCATGTACTGAAAACTGCTTCAAAAAGTTAAAAATACAACTTGTGATTGGGGCACAAAGATAAACGGCTACTTTCCAAGTCCCTAAAAGCCAAAACGCACAATTATAGACGGAATGATTCGGTGGAGTAGTCGAGTAATTATTTTTTGTGTTTAAATATTCAAGTTTAAATCTATGTTTTTGCATTATAATTATTGTTTGATTGGAATACGAGTTAAAACACATCGTTGCATTATAATTTATAACTTTAGAATAAATTTATTGTGATCTTATTTAGGATAAATTTCTCGTCATAAAAAAAATACACTCACAATTATATAGCTATCTAAGATAAAACTAAAATCTCTCTATATAGCCTAAAAACATCCCATTCTCATTGCTTGCATGAACTTACTCTATTTTCTGAACCAACAACACCTATCCCATGGCTAACCCCATCAAGAACCACCCCAGACTCTCTCTTGCCATGCAGAGAACCGGCCAATGGTAATAACCTCATCACCTCAAAATGTCGGCTATGGATAACCTCGTAATATATAACGTTACGAGATAAAGTTAATTGAAGTGAATTATCCAAATTATTTATTCAAACTCCATGATAATTTACTACTGTTAAATCTCCTGACATTATACGAGGAAATCCAAGTCCCGAAATGTCCATTCTTTTAGTTTTCCAACAATGGTTTTGGTTTGATTGTGTTTTGTGGTTCTCTGAATTGTTTTCTTACAGGGTTTTTACTCAAGATATTCCAACTGATGTTGTAGTTGAAGTAGGTGAAGCCAAGTTTTCACTTCACAAGGTATGCAAATTGCTTCATCACTTAGACATGTTAAATTCCATGTTTTAAAGTTCTAGACATCAAAATTGATAGTGTCATACATCCAAGATTCGGGTAGAACGATCCAATATCGCCTCTTGTAATCGTTTTGAGTTCAAACTATAATTTCGGCTACCATTTTACTAAAAGTAAATTGATAGTATCATACATTACTTGTTTAACAGTTCATGCTGGTAGCAAGGAGTAACTACATAAGGAAACACATTCTTGAATCCAAAGAAGCTGATCTAACAAGGATAGATCTCTCTGATATTCCTGGAGGACCTGAGATCTTCGAAAAGGCTGCAAAATTTTGTTATGGAATTAACTTTGAAATCACAGTACACAATGTTGCAGCTCTGCATTGTGCTGCTGAGTATCTTCAAATGACAGATCAATCCTATGACAAAAATCTAGCTGGTCGAACGGAAGATTTCCTCTCCCAAGTAGCCTTGACTAGTTTCTCTGGCGCGCTCGTCGTGCTGAAGACCTGTCAAGATCTTCTCCCCATTGCTGAAGGCCTCAAAATCGTTCAACGATGCGTGGATGTTGTTAGCACCAAGGTACTTCAAATCATAGTGTTGAATTAATTAATGTATGCAGTATGACAATTTTAATCAATCTTGGAGAATTATTCCTAGCGTGACAATATTTACAGCTGACTCCACCTAGTGGGGTAAAGGCTTAATTTCGTTTGGATTAGTTTAGCGTGACAAATTCTGAACAGAGTAATGAAGAATTTTCGTTGTCTTTGCTTATTTTTACCAGGCATGTGTTGAGGCGAATTTTCCAAGCCGTTCACCTCCAAATTGGTGGACTGAGGAGCTATCAATCTTGGATATATCTTTCTTTGAGAAAATTATAGCTTCAATGAGATTGCGCGGTGCCAAGGCCTTAACCATTGCTAGTGCCATTATAACGTATGCTGAGAGGTCTCTCGGGGACCTTGTACGCGATCACTCTGGAAATGGCACCAGATCTAGTGATCCTGGTGAATCTGATGAGAGAATCCAGCAGCGAGAGCTTCTTGAAGCCATCGTTGCTCTGTTGCCATCCGAAAAGGTGGCTTTTCCAATTAATTTCCTCTGTTGTCTGTTGAGAAGTGCTATTTTCCTGAGAGTAGCCAGTAGCTGCAAAATTGAGTTGGAAAAGAGAATATCAGCCATACTGGAGCATGTAACTGTGGATGATCTATTAGTCATCTCTTATATGTATGATGGCGAAAGGCTGTTTGATCTCGAGAGTGTAAGGAGAATTATATCCGGGTTCGTGGAGAAAGAGAAGAGCGTGGCAGTCTTTAATGGAGGTGATTACAGAGAAGTTTGCTCCACGGCTATGCAGAGAGTTACCAAAACTGTCGATGCTTACCTTGGTGAAGTTGCGACTTATGGCGAGCTTAGTATTTCCAGGTTCAATGGAATTGCAAATTTGGTGCCGAAGGGAGCTAGAAAGGTCGATGATGATCTTTACCACGCCATTGATATCTACCTCAAGGTGAGTATTAGAGTATAACTAGATAACAAACGATACTCTTAAATAGTTGTTTATCAAGCCTAATAATACGCAAAATATAAGTGGAAATAGAAGTGCACCTTTGATCGATTCACCAAATTAGATGTTGTAGTCATTTTTTCATGAGAATGCTGCAGAATTTGGGATCACAATCTGAGATACACACACTCTGAGATTCACTGGGCATTGCAATAATTAATATCTACATCAGGGTGAGTTCAAGTAGATAATAAACGATACTCCTAAAGAGTTGTTGATCTTCGGTAAATCTGCTTACATGTTGTTTATTAGTTAACCGCACTTGTAATACGCCAAATATAAGTGGAAACAGAAGCGTACATTCACCAAAGTAGATGTTGTAGTCAGTTTTTCTTAAGAATGGAGCAGAATTTTCGGATCACAATCTGAGATATACACAGAAGTGGCATTCTAATTTCTTAAACATCTAATTTGGTGAAGATTCATTTCAATTTTTGCAATATGATTCAATCAGATAAGAAATGATCAGATGAGTATTTATTGGCATAAATGGAAATTGCAGGCTCATCCAAATTTAGATGAGATCGAGCGCGAAAAAGTCTGCAGTGTGATGGAACCTCTCAAACTGTCTTACGAAGCCAGGGTACATGCTTCGCAGAACAAACGCTTGCCCGCTCAGGTAGTCCTTCACGCGCTATATTACGATCAACTGAAGATAAGAAGCGGCATGGATGACCACCAGAAGCCGAACGCCATGACTACGAGGAACCAGTTACAGGCAGATGTATCACTGATGAAAGAAAACGAAGCATTGCGAGCCGAGTTGTTGAAGATGAAAATGTACGTAGAAGATTTGCAGAAGAACCAACAGGGTACATCATCAGCTAAAGGGGGTGGGAAGAGGCCAACATTCTTCTCATCTGTGTCCAAGACTTTGGGAAAATTGAATCCATTCAAGCATGGATCAAAGGACACCAGTAACATAGATAATTTTGCAGTGGATATTACAAAGCCTAGGAGGAGAAGGTTCTCTATATCCTAGATTAGAGAGCGTCTGTTTACCGAGGTTGTTGTAGTTTTCGTAGTTGCAAGAATTTCTTTTTCCAGATTGGGTAGATAAAATCATTCATTAGCTTTTCTTATGAGTGGAATTTGAGTGAAGGTTTGATCATTTAGATTAGTTGTGGAGGGAGAGATATTATATAAGTTGATTATGTAGCTCTTCATTTCTGTCTTCACTTATGTTTTCTATTATCATTTAGTTGGTCATCACAGACAACAATATCGTTTTTACTTTTCTTACGATGACAAGGAACTTACGTTAAGTAGGATCATATTGAATTCATTGCTACATATTTCATGGTGCAGCCTAAAGGTTTACCAAATATATATATTTTTTTAATCGTGGAATTAGACCTCCTATTAATGTTAGTTTATCTGTCAAGTCGCATTGGGTCTACTACTCAGTTAAAAAGATGGAATATGAAGGCATGTTTCTAGAACAAACAAGATACAGTTGAGAAGGGGAGATAGTTATCACCAATCACACAACTTTCTAACTTAACTTCGTTTTTTGGTCATTCCCGATATGCTGATTGATGGTAAGTATATTTATCATCTTGTGATTTGAAAGTCATAAATTTAATCATAAAAATTGACTCTTATAAAGGTAAAATTGTGTAAAGATCAAAAATAAATTTGACCTCTCCCTAAATTGCACATAACGGGAGTTTTCTGAACGAGTTATGCACATGCGAAGAACCCGCGCTTTCTCAAGCCTATACACAAGTTTTCTAGAGATTTTATGTAAATTTTGTTTTCGTCCTATCAATACAATATGCAAATAATACGTAAGGATTGTATTCAAAATTAGAATAGTAACTGAATAGTTATATCTTTTTGTAAGTGTAAATTTTACCGTACGATTGGCCTATTGATCATGGTGTTGAAAATAATAAATAATATAATAAACTCATCTCTAACAAGTTAAAATTTTAATTAAAAAAACCATAAGATATGGTTCTTGTATGCATATGTACAGAAACTGTTAGTTATATAAGCCATTACTTTAAAAAAAAATTAGGAGTAGCCACATAACAATAGAAATGAATTGCGACTAAAGTAGAAAATGCTCAAAGTACCTCCAACCTAAACTCATGTGATTATGCAACCAAACCCAAAAGAAAAATCTGTAATCAAATGTGGTTTTAGGTGAAATTTGACTACCCAAATAGCATTGCACATTTGAAATTTGACTTATCATAGGTCGTATTTTGGAAAAAAAAAATTATCTTTAACATTGATCGATTTTATAATTCAAAGTAGCCATCATTACCTCACATAAACATATGACATGGGTATTCAACTGACATAACTCAACTACTAGATGTTTTGACGAAACTCAACTACTAACTAGTAACCTTCGGGTGCGTCGGTGCGCCTCCACACATGCACTAAGTCAGTTAAAGGAGAAACTTTAAAGTAGTAAAGAGTGTCGAATCCGCGACTTCGCATATCAATTTCACTCTATTATTATTAAACCATGCCCCTGAAAACAAAAATAACATATTATATACAAAAGTAGGATGTTGGTCTCATAGCTATATTTAAGTCCACCTCATGAAAACAAGAACAAAAAGGTAATTTTGGACACACATAATACAATAAAATAGAAAATAAAATAAAATAAAAGACAAGCATAATACATATCATGCAATTTGTATACACATAATACATATTATGCAATTTTTACCACTCATGTTTCTATTTTTAAATTGACATATTGTGTAGTTTCATTTGACAAGTATCACATATAAATGAAGATTTATTTATTTTTAAAAAGTAGAAAATATAAACATTTTCAAATAATAAATATTTATTTTAAAAAAGTAGTTAATATAAAAAAATTTAAATAATAATTAAAGAATAAATAATCACATAACAAATGACATATAACAGTACTATATCATTAAACAAAAGAAAACATTGCCCTAAAAATAAATTAATTCTGTCGACAAAAAAAAAAAAAAAGTAATTAATTCCTAACCTCTAGGAAGCTGTGGGCCTATTGCGGTAATCTCGTTGATTAGATTCCCTTATTGGGCGGGCCTTTCCGCCACTGTCCAATTCGGCCCAGATTCCATATTCAACATACACCAGCATACGACGTCGTTATCAAACATACACATACAAAGTGACTCAGTTGTATAACACGCGCGTGCGCGCACACACACACACACACACAATCTCTTCTTCTTATACTGCTTGCTTGTTCCCCAATCCACTAAACGAAAATGGCCGCTCCGACGGTAACGGAACCGAAACCAACGGCGGCGCCACCACCATCAACACACGCCGATCCATCCACCTCGTCATCCACCGACACCGACGACGACCTCTACTCCCGCCTCAAATCCCTCCAACGCCAGCTCGAGTTCATCGAAATCCAAGAGGAATACGTCAAGGACGAGCTCAAGAACCTCCGCCGCGAGCACCTCCGGGCACAGGAAGAAGTCAAGCGGATCCAATCGGTCCCCCTCGTCATCGGCCAGTTCATGGAGATGATCGACCAGAACAACGCCATCGTTGGGTCCACCACCGGGTCTAATTACTACGTGAGGATTTTGAGTACGATTAATCGCGAGCTTCTTAAGCCGTCCGCTTCCGTCGCGCTTCACCGCCACTCGAACGCTCTCGTTGATGTCTTGCCTCCTGAGGCTGATTCGAGTATTTCGTTGCTTAGCCAGTCTGAGAAGCCTGATGTCACCTATAATGTGAGTTTTTGTTTAATTAGGGTTTTGAATTGTTCATTTAGGGTTTTGTTTTACCAAGATTTTTATCGTATTTATAGTTAAAAATTGTTATAATTGTTCATTTAGGGTTTTGTTTTGCCAATTTTGGTATCTTTAGATTCCCGTAATTCATTTGTTTACTTATAGTTAAACATTGTTACTTTATGTTGGATTCGATTTTAATTAGGGTTTCAAAATTGTTCATTTAAGGTTTTGTTTTGCAAAATTTGGTATCTAGGGCTTCATTTTTAAATTTCTGTATTCATTTATTTATTTATAAGTAAAACTTGTTGCTTTATGTTGAATTCGAGTTTCAATTAGGGTATATCGTGGAAAATTTAAGTTTTAGGGTTGGTTTGTTACTATTACTCATTGCAAAGGCTTTTGTAAAATAATGAAATTTGGAATATTGTGGATTGTATACAGCAAGATTTCAGTATTTAGGGGTTTCAATTTTTAATTAGTCCAATTTTATTTGGTGTATTTATTTTCTCATCACGTTATGCTGAATTCGAGTTATATTAATTGCAAGGCATGCTAACATTGGTTGGGGTTTTGGCTGGAGAACTTAAGGCTTAGGGTTTTTCTGTTATTACTATTACTAGTTGCGAGGCTTTTCTGTGACCTTGTTGGGTGCAGTTTGATATCAACATAATAACACACATGCTCATGCGCTCATGCGTATATAAATTTTTGGTTACAATGTATTGCTTGTGTAAAGAGCATCTTTGCTCAAACTGAAGTATTGGGGGACTAGTTTTCGTTTTGAGAAAATCGAATAATTCATGTAAATAGATTTTGTTTTATGGTGTTGGCAATTTGCATGAACTAACAAAATCAGGGTCATGTTTGACATGTCTGAGAAAGGACTGAGGTGAGTTCTCTCTAACATTGTTTGTCTTTTATGTGGTCTAACACTTGGTTATAGGAGTGCGTGGATAACTGTAATGTGACTTGTCTAACAAAATGATGGAAAAAGAAAAAGAAAAATGTTTTGTGGGGAATTAGATCACCACAACCTTGCTTTGGTGAGAGAATGATTGTTTATAAGATCCTCTCTCAACTATAAAAATTTTATGCTAAGGTTTGTTATTGCATGAGTCCATTGCGGTATTGAACTACAGAGACTGTTGCGGTAATATCGACTTTTTATCTAATACAATCTTCTGCTGCTGTTGTTCCTAATATCATGGTTGCACGTAGTTTTACTTCTAGTTTAGCATGAATTTTGGCAAGCTTGTCAGTTTAAAAGGACAAATGGGCAAGGACATTGAGATGTGTTGGAGTATAGATTGTTGGTGCTTGTGAAATTCCATATTGATATAATGGTTTAGATAAATTCCAATGGTTCTTTCTAGAGGGAAGCTTGAGTCGAGTTTTCAAGTTACTACTCATTCGGGAGGGCCGGGGGGGGGGTGGGGGGTGCATTTGTTGGGGTTCAGTTCGTATATGGAGGGTTACAACCACATAGGAGGTATTAACAGGATCAAGCTATATAGGAAAAAGTAAAGGAAGATGAAGGAATGTAGATTTGAGAGTGATAGAAAATATACTTATATTTGATAGAAGAAGATATTACAAGGAAGAAGACTTAGAACTAAGTTGGCTTGGCTTGTGTTCGATGCATTGGTACTTGTGCAATAGATAATGCAAGGCATAGTACAAGTACTATTTATAATTGACTACTATTCACTTTTCATGACCAATTCTTGTGTGGTACAAATGCAAATTGTAGTACAAGTATTGCTATTTACTTTTTTTAAATAGCAGTCAACTATAAATAGTACTTGTACTTAACATGCATAGTTATAGCATTATAATAAAGTAGTAGATAGTATGTATACCACTTTTTGGAGTGTCCTAACATGTTCTTAGGTAAGTGACTTTGGATATGCTCAATATGCTCCAAGTGTGGGCAAACTTTAGCATATCAGCCCATATTTTAAGTCATTTAAGAACACATGGGCAACCTAAAAAATTGGTACACACACCCATAGTTGTCCAGTCATAAACTGATTTATAAATCGGTTTTTCAAGTTGTGATTGAATGATTTGATCACAATTTGGAAATAGATTTAGAATTACATCCTCGAATAAACCTTGAAAGTAGACTGACAAAAAGAAAATAATCAACAACGTTAATTATTACCAAAAGAAACCATCAAGATAGGGGCAGAGTTTGGAATTTAGTATTGGGGGGCCAAAATTCAATTAAGAAGATTGATGATATTAAACATTTTAAACATTAACAAGGGTAAATAATAATAGTTAGCAAAAAAGAAAAACATAAGATTATGTTTTCAATTTTTTATAGTTTTAGTTTATAGTTTTATTTTTTTATTTTTTAACAGTTTTATTAAAGAAAATCTGGTTATATTTTCAAATTATTGTGCTTTTAGAAGATTTGGTAAGCAAAATAATCATTCCAATCATATTTTTGAATATCAACTGGTTCAGGGACGGAACTAGTTGGAGGGGCTTTGGCACCCCCATTTTTTTTATTTTAATTTATTATTATTATTATTATTTTGTCTTTAAAAAAAAATAATAATAATTCACCTCCTCTAATTTTATTTTTCCCTTTTACCCTTTTCCTGACTCCCCCATTCTCCTTTGACCTTTTCCTTTTCACTTTTTATCTTTTCCCCACGCCTCCAATCCCCTTCCGCCTTTCGGCTGTCACTTTTCCCCTTTCATCTTTTCCCTCATTCCCTTCCTCGATAGCAATTCTCTCCTCTCCCTTTCCATATGTCACAACCCAAGCCCCCTTCCTCTTTCCCATGGTACAGGTGCTCAACCCCTTTTTTCTACAAAGGTAAAGTTGTAGATCATGAAAAAATATTAGACAATGTTTAATTTACTTATTTTTTTGGTTAGGTAATTATAAAATTCTTTTTTCTTAAATTTTTTTTGTTACTAGTGGATGAATATCCGAAGATACAATACCAATAAAGTGGCTAAGGTAAATAATTTGTCCATATTGACATCAATTGAATATTATACTACTTGGATCTTCTCTCTCTTTTTTATTTTTATTTTATTATTATTATTATTATTATTATTTTGTTATGAGATAAACTATTTAATTTCTACCATGAACAAGAGCAAATAGTTAAATATGCAATTTAGAATTATTATATTACTTTATTATGATGCATCCAAAATGTAAACCAGTTCTAAATTGCATATTTTTGAATATCAACTGGTTTGCATTTTGGATGTATCATAAGAAAGTAATATACTAATTCTAAATTGCATATTTAACTATTTTCTCATGTTCATGTACAAATTAAACAGTTATCTCATAACAATAAAAGCAACAAAAAAAAAAAAGAGAGAGCGAGAGATATAAGATCTAAGTTGTAGAGTATTTGTCAATTGATGTTAAAAAATATGGGCAAATTATTTACTTTGCCACTTTATTGGTGCTGTATCTTGAGATATTTATTCACTAGTAACCCAAAAGAAAAAAATTATGCATAAAATTACCTAACCTATAAGTAAATTAAACATTATACAATATTTTTTCATGATCTACTACTTCACCTTTGTGTGTTTATGCTTTGAAAATTAAAAGTGAGGAGGATAAAGGGGTTGTGCACTTGCGCCATGGGAAAGAGGAAAGGGGCTTGTGTTGTGGCGTGTGGGAAGGGTGGGGAGTGAATTGCTATCGGGGAAGGGAATGAGGGAAAAGCCAAAAAGGGGAGTGGGGAGTGGGGAAAAGATAAAAAGTGTGAAGGAAGAGGGGAAAAAAGAGTGGAGGAGTGGGGAAAAGGGTAAAAGGAAAAAACAAAATTTTGGGGTTTTTGGGGGGGGGGGGGGGGGGGGGGGGGGGGGGGGGGCGGGCAATTATTATTTTTAAACAAAAATACATGGACAAAAAATAAATAAATTGGAAGTTGGGGGGCAGGGCCCCTGCAGCCCCCCAGTTCTCCCCCTGCATCAACAACAGCAAAAAGGTTTCTCTTCATCACTTTCATCTCATTGAGGACTCTGGCCGGCAGCGCAAGAGGTGTTTGGTGTTAGCATTATTTGGAGTTTGCGGATGATCGTATTTTCTAGCGAGCTAGGTGTTCTATGTTTGGCCTTTGCTATAGTACTTGGTTAAGCTTTGTTATGGTTTAAACAACTTTCTTAAAAGATGTAAAAATCATAAAACAAATATGATACAACAAAGATGTAACATAAAAGTGAATCTTACTGAATTGCATATTTATTTTTAAACAAAAATACATAGACAAAAAATAAATAAATTGAAAGTTGGGGGGCTGGGCCCCCGCAGCCCCCTAGTTCCCCCCCTGCATCAACAACAACAAAAAGGTTTCTCTTCATCACTTTCATCTCATTGAGGACTCTGGCCGGCAGCGCAAGAGGTGTTTGGTGTTAGCATTATTTGGAGTTTGCGGATGATCGTATTTTCTAGCGAGCTAGGTGTTCTATGTTTGGCCTTTGCTATAATACTTGGCTAAGCTTTGTTATGGTTTAAACAACTTTCTTAAAAGATGTAAAAATCATAAAACAAATATGATACAACGAAGATGTAACATAGAAGTGAATCTTACTGAATTGCATATTTACATGCCCTTTTGAATTGTTTTGCTTGTGAATCGGATTGAATCGTATACGAATCTTTTAATTATATGATATTGACAACTGTGGATATACCAATTAATCTTCCGTATTTAAGGGGCATAGCTTGGCAAATATCCTCCTCATGAATTATGTGGAGGGATGTAACTTGGCCACACATCTTAAGTTTCCCTCTAGGATGTATCTATCATCATGTGAGCTCCATTAAAACAAGTACGGACTTTCACAAGCTCCAACATTTTCCTTCCTTTAGGAAGTATCTTTGTACTTATGTCAGCACCATTATTAGTTTTACTTTTAGTTGACTATGAATATACCAGTTGGTTATGGCGGGCGTAGGGAGTTGTGAGGACATTCGAATTTAACCTTCACCCAACAGCTTAAACTATTATGCCTTGAGTATATACATGTATATTAATAGCTCATTATTCTCCTAATTTCTCAATGTGGGACAAATGCTTCTTCCAATGAAAATCCTAACATTTCAGACATTCAATGTTGTAATGCAGTAGTACCAATTTGCTGTCTTATAAAATCTTCTGCTTCTGTGTTACTTATATCTTCGTTGCACTTTTACTTTTAGTTCAGTATGAATTTTGGCAAGGCTCCTGCAGTTCCTTTTTCCTATAGACTTTTCAGTTTCTAATATCTTGGTCATTCTACTTGTCGTACATGTTACTATCATTAGTATTCAAAATATTTAGGGGACTCAACTTAGAGATTAGTTCTAACTGCTTTGTACCATGATTTGGTACCTGTAGTCAGTCTTAGGTATCTATTTGAATCGACTCTGAGAATTTAGTGTCCACTTATCATGAATGGAGCTCAGATAAATCTTGAGGTTTATGTGATTGATACCATTTCCAAAATAGGGGAAGAGACCATCTCGGGCAATAATAAGCACTTAAAGAGCAAATATATGCCTTTACCTGCTTCGTTTTGATGTAATTAAACAGAAGCAGTTTCCTGTTAGACCACCTCTCCACGTCTCATTTCCTATCTCAAACATCCCCTTGGAAAAAGATGTGAATAGCTACACCTGCTGTGGTAACTACAATAAAATCCTCTCTAAAAGTTTAAACTCTTAGATGAGCTGGTCGCTTAATATGATATCAGAGATTACGTACCAAAAGGTCCTAGTTCAAAACTTACCGCCACCCATTTGTAAAATTATGTCTACGTGTAAGGCTCAATGCAAATGATTTAGCCTACATGTGAGGGAGCGTGTTGAACACAATAAATAGTACAAAACCCTGTCTAACAGTTTAAGCTTTTAGATGAGGTGGTCACTTAACATATATATGTGAATAACTTCTCTTGCAATTCCTTTCTAACATGAGCAGCAACCGATCTTCTCTTAATTAGGTTTCTGGAATTTTGATACATATACTCGGTGGATTGTTTCGTGCATAGTCGTTGACGTATACTTGTGTGTCAGATGGAGTCAATGTTGTGTCTGTAAACAGGCAGCATGACATTTGCCCTTCATATGTTTCTCTTTTTCACTTTTTCAGCTATAGTCTTTATGTTTTTTTAGTTTTTATTTTTTTACGTCTAAACTTACCTTGCTTCGAAATTTGATACATTTTGTGTTTTTCCATGATTCTTGCAGGACATTGGAGGATGTGACATCCAAAAGCAGGAAATCCGTGAAGCTGTTGAGTTGCCATTGACTCATCATGAGCTTTATAAACAAATTGGCATAGATCCCCCTCGTGGTGTATTGCTCTATGGACCGCCTGGCACTGGGAAAACTATGCTTGCCAAGGCTGTTGCTCATCACACAACTGCAGCCTTCATTAGAGTGGTTGGTTCTGAATTTGTTCAGAAGTACCTGGGTGAGGTATGGTTTGAGAAGTATTGCACTGACTCTGTTTGCACACAAAATATGTATTTGTAATTTCTTTACCGCTCCTTGTCGATAAATTTATGCAGTACTCTTTTAATTGATCACCACCTGGCAGTTATCCTTGTTACTGAATGCAAGTTATTTGCTCTCACATATTAAACTAAGATTATATTGGAAGTATCTGATTTGTCCATGATTCTTTTCATCCTGGAAAGTAATTTAAGCTGTGAGAGAAGAAAGTAGAACCTTAAAAAAATTACTGAGATAAAGTGTTAAATAGCTTTCGTTGCCTGTCGTTGGTCTGGATGTTTATTTTGAGATTGAATTTCCTGCTCTATAGGTGGGTAGAGAACATGAGAGAATCAGTAGAAATAGCAAACTTGAACATCAGTTGAACTTTTGTCATGCTGTTCTATGTGCCCCATTTTGAGTCGGTATGGGCTCATCAGTTCTATAGTTTAATTTATTGCAGCACTTAATCATTTCAGCTCTATACTTGGACAGGGTCCAAGAATGGTGCGTGATGTCTTCCGCCTTGCCAAAGAAAATGCCCCTGCAATTATTTTTATCGATGAGGTGGATGCAATTGCCACTGCTAGGTTTGATGCTCAGACTGGCGCTGATAGAGAGGTTCAGCGAATCCTTATGGAATTATTAAATCAGGTAGGCTTTCTAAATAAGATACACGTATAATATCCAAATGGAAGGTACTACTTTGTGAGTCTGATATCTAGAATTATGTGGTTGATTTTGAAGGGGTTATGTGTTTATTGCTTATTCATGTGAAAGCCTGAAGCTACTAGCATATTTTTGGCATTATTCTTGTTTGTTAGTTGTTACCAGTTTTGATTGTTTTCTGCAGATGGATGGGTTTGATCAGACGGTGAATGTGAAGGTTATAATGGCAACTAATAGAGCTGACACATTGGATCCTGCTCTTATCCGTCCAGGAAGGCTTGACCGCAAAATTGAGTTTCCTTTGCCAGATAGACGCCAGAAGAGGCTTGTTTTTCAGGTTGGTCCACCTGGCACTATAGTACCGTCACTTAGTATATGTTTATATGGGAAGCACAATCTTTGGTGCCGCCACCTCCCAAGGCGTTTCTCTCCTGGGGGAAGGAATGAAGAAAGATTGGTGTATGCGTATACATTCTGGGGCTTTCTATTTGACTCTAATTATATTTTGCTTCATGGTGCAGGTTTGCACTGCTAAAATGAATCTGGGCGATGAGGTTGACTTGGAAGACTATGTGTCTCGGCCAGATAAGATTAGTGCTGCTGAGGTTGGTTCATATCATCTTATTTCATTTTGGCGCAAATTATGAGTTTTTGAGAGGCATGATTTTTTCCTTTGTACGGAAGATCTTTTCGAGTTCATAATTACTGCAATTCCATGTTCAATAAGTCCAATCGATTGTGTATCTTTAACTTGGTCGCAATTTTGCAGATTGCTGCTATTTGTCAAGAAGCAGGAATGCATGCTGTTCGCAAGAACCGATATGTTGTGCTCCCTAAGGACTTCGACAAGGGTTACAGAACCAACGTAAAGAAGCCTGACACCGACTTTGAATTCTACAAGTGAGTTTTATAAATTGGGTCCAACGGACTTGGAAGAAATCAGTATCTACTTCTTCTCAAAGAATGTTTTCCCTCCACTTATCTCTGATTTCTTATAGTCTCTCACTGTCTTGAGCCCAAATTGATTGTATCTTCGTTTCTTTTATTTCTTTAAGTAATCACTTTCTTTATGCGACACAATCAAATGACAGATACTCAAGTGTTTTGCTAAGGGCATCACCGCTCTTTATGTGTTTAATTGTTGAGGACATCTCTTTTGAGTTATTACCATCTAATCTATCCAAACAAGAGCGTTTGGGGAAAGTCTCGAGCATTACTATATGTCCACCCTTATAGTGTTTTTACTGCATTATCTTACCGATCTCTTGAGGTTGTTAAAAGTGCAAGGACAATAGTACGAGTGATGTTTTCTGTAAACCTTTCACTCCTTACACATATATGATAAAAATTCTTCTATAGGGAAGAGTGATGGGTTGATATATATACTGCGGTTTCCTTCATGGTTACATAGAGCTTTATTTGTTTTCTTATTTGTTAAAGTTCTATTAGTTGTTAGTACTTGTCTTTAAAAAACCTTTGAACAAAAAGCCAGACTTGGATTTTCTCATAACGTTATGAAATCTAATGTTGGTAAACTCTTGTGATAAAATGATGTGAACAGTTTATCATTGTTGAACAAATCTGAAAAGATACGTATAGTGGTATTTGACCAAAACTTTCGTTGATAAAGGCAAAACTTAAAAAGCATCGATTATCTTGAAAAAATTTCAGCTATCACAGAATGCAAAATATAGTAAAATTTCACATAGGAAGCTCATAATGGTTAACTATCACAGAATGTAACACATGGTAGTAATTTCATACGGAGTTACGAGAGTTTTCGCTAATTTTTTAGAACATTCCAGGGCAAAGATCCAATATAGTTCGAAGGATAGAAAGATGCTTCTCTTGTTTGTTTCCTAATCTTTGCTTCTCTTGACAATTTTTGATACTTCATCTAGATAAAGCATAAAATATAGAGGCAGGTGTGGAACAAATTCCTATATTTCTATCCCATAATCTGTAACACAGAAAATAAAAAAAACAGCAATAGGAGGGCACAATCTGACAGCAACAAGGCCCGGAAAGGTTAGGTGGAGCAGTTTTTTAGTAATATAATATATTGTAATTAAAGATTTTAAATTTGAACGTATATTTTTTTATAAAAAATCATAATCTAACAGCAATAAGTCTTTTCAAGGGTTAGATAGAGTAATTGGTTAGCGACTTATTATGTCTAAAGCTTCTAAGGATATTCACTTTCTCATCAGAAATTGTTCGACTCTTAATTGACCTGAAACATGCGCTGAAACATGTTGTTGGATGATACGATCTGTAATTTTAAAATGAATTTAATACGATATTACATAAAATGAGTTCTTCGTTATTGAAAAAAAAAAAAAAAAACTGACAGCAACAAGCCAAAGTAGATCATAATTTTAATGCAGCAATGCATGAATGGCGGGACCTCTTCTCTTTTGTGTAATTGAAAGCTGTATGAAATAGAAATATAAAATGTTATGATATGATGATGGTGAAGTAGGAGAAATGTAACCATCAAGGCATAATATGGCCTCCAAGATTCTATGGAGCACTTGAGGACATTAGAAACATGTATGTATTTTTCTGCCAGAGAATATGGTCTTCAAAGGTATTTATGTCACCTTTGACCTTGTCGACATTGTCATTTGTTCTTCTCGTCTCTAATAATTTATATTATCTGTGTCCTAAACTGTTGTGCAACTTAATTGCATTGCAGTGTAATGTCACTCTTGTTACTTGACATATTTTTCTTCTTTCAAAGTATATATATACATACATATATGATTCAAAGTTTAAGCCCAAATTCATATTTAAAACAAGTGTTCTATCATGAATAATGTTATTCAGGAAAAGAAGAATACTTTCTTAATAGAAACAGTATTAGTTCCCCATGAATAGAGTTTTGCACCTAATAATTAAATTGAAGAACATCTTATGTTATACTATTTAATTCACGACAATGAATTCATTTGGTAGTTCCAATTCATGATATTGATCTAATTGTTATATAAGAGATAGGATCATGGATTGATATCCATTTAATTCGTATCACAATAAATGTTTGTGTATTTCTGTCAGAGTTTGTTCCCATCCCTACAACAAAGACCATGATGTATAATAATTAGGCTTCCCAATTTTGGCATATAATTTGTGTATCAGCACCCTTTATCTATACTTCTCTTATAGGACGAATAAAGAGGCATTTTGTTGCGAAGTTGAATTTTAATAATATTATTAGAGAAATTAAAAAAAAAAATATATATATATATATATATATATATATATATATATATATTAAAGCTAAGCAAGTAAAAATGATTCCTATAAGCTCAACAATCAATTGTTTACAAAAAAGCCACGTTAACGCAGCAGACCAAAAACTAATCCAAATCTCATAAACATACCAAGAACCGGCTATACAAAAATATCTCCTAGCTCCACTTATGACAAAGCTCTCTATTGATGTCGCTATTTCTATACTTTTTTGTACAACTAATCATGTCTAAAAATAACAATGGGACTGGTTTGGGACATGGGAATCTATTTTCATGTTCCATCTTGTTACTTAAAAAGTTTCTCCAATAACCGTTCAGTCCTCGCATTTTATATATTTATCTTTCGCCCCCGTCCCATCTCCAAATCTCCATGGAGAGTGGGGATTATTCACGGATTTTTTTTTATTATTCTTTAAACTTTATGATATTAAATTTAATTTGAACCAAGTAATTATAGTAATTATAAATATAAATACATGTTTTAAATAAATGTCAAATATTAATAATATATTGAGTCTTATACTTGCAGTTAAATAGTAAAATATAAATTTATCGTAATTGAATCTTAAACATTTAAAATAACTTCTAACTAAAACCATTGTTTATGAGAACTATATGTGAAAAAAGAATATATATATTTTTTTTGTGTTATGGGGTCATATTGATTATTATAGTTTTTTGGTTATTGCATGCCACATATAATAGTAATTATAGATCTTTAAAATATCATCCTTCATTATGTTGTTTGAAACTATTTTGAAGTACAATTAAGAACAACTAACAAATTTCTTAAATCTACTATGATCAATAGTAAAGTTAATCTCACCCCTACCCCATTCTCCATTTTTCACTACAACCCCTGTCCCGTTTAGAACAAGAGCAGAACAGGTACCCACAAAACCCATCCCTATTACTATCCTTAATCCTGTCCTGAAGTATACCCTCAATGATGGATTCCCTCTTAAGAAAATGTGGACCAAAGGATCCTAAAATTTCTCTCCTTCCATAATGCATAAACTGTGGATCAATAATAGTGGTGAAGTGATGAAATAATTTTTTATTTTTAAACTCAATGGTTTAAATTATTCTGTCATAATTGTATTATCATTTCACCACTATTAATTTCTCTAATAATATTATTATGTTATTTAAGGGATCCAAATCCTTTGCGATTACATTAGGGGTTTTTTCTGTTCAATTGAGAAATAAATAACCCTAAAATTACCATGTTTGATGAATCGCCCGCAGACTTGCATAAATTTCCGTTAATTGTTGCTCTCTTCTGCCGATACAAGTCAGAACAAGAAAGTCATTTCCACTATTTTTTTTTGGTTTTGACTTTTTATTACAAAGAGTGATGAATTTCTATTTATATTTGTATATTGACATATTGATATGTAATATGCATATCTCTCAAATCGTGGATTCGTGTATCAACAAATATTACCTCTTTGTTAAATTTTCTTCTTCTTAATCTTTTTATGTTTTTATTTTGATGACAAGGAACTCACCTTAAACAAGACTACATTAAATCTATCCAAACCGTCATATAGCATTAATTAAGGGTGGATCCAGAATTCTTTTACAATGACAATTAAAATACTCAATTTAACACGCATATATAGATTAAAAAAAAAGAATTTCAATGGGAGCTAGATTAATTTTTCATGCTAAAAATACTTTTAAAATACACACATTTTCAAAAAAATTATAAGTTGGGTAGGAACTGCTGTCTGCACTCACCGTTTAATGACTTTGTCAATGGCACAATACATGTTTTAGATCAGTTAAAGATTAGACAATATTCATGAGTAAGAAAATCTAAATTTAAACTTAAAATTTTTAATTATATAATACGTTACTAACAAACTATTATACTCAATTATTTTAAACGATTGAGTCTAATAATATTACGGATCACCATCACGTATTCAATTTGGTGGACTCACAATTTTCTTTTATGAACCCCACCGTAAAGGGTGATCCACACTCAATCTTGCGACCAATATTCTTGTTCTTTGTTGCTTACTAAAGCAACTTAGTTTTAGAATTTGTTTGATAATGGGGCACCACCATGTGTTCGCTTCCTTCTTTACCTTTATTGTTTCGTTTCTAATGTATTATTTATTGTATGTCAGCATGTTGATGTCTCCTTCTGAACTTTTAAGAATCATATTTTCTTTTCAATTTTGGGTTTAATTAATTAATTATATATATATATATATATATATATATATATATATATATATCCACATCTGTCTTTACATGTGGATGGCGTTTGCATCTTAGGTGCATAATTGGAGTGCTGATGGGAACAAATTAAAAAAGGTTATTAGGATAATTGGAAGTTCATGTATGCTAGAGATTCTTTATTATATTACAGTACATGTTACGATTCTTGAGCACATTAACTATTTGAAATAAATGAATTTTATAAAATTTTATGGAATTCATTTGCAAATTTAAGTTTTTTTTGTTTGGTTGCACCTATTTAAAAATTACAAATTCAAAATTTACAATTCTTGAATTTGCACAAGCCTTACTCAAATCTGAGCTCAGGAGGTGGAATTTATAAATCCACATTGTCTAATTCTGTTGCTAATCTTTTAAGGACAAAACTACCCTCAAGTTAAAGAATAAAAAAATGTATTTTTCACTCTTCTTCTCCACACTTCTTTCTTCTTCCAAATTGACGGTAAAAAAAGAAAAAAGTTAACTTCTTCCATTCACTTTTCTTTCAGGTATTCGTTTAATTTTTTTTGCAAATTTATTTGCGATATCTTTTCTATTATGTATTATTCTTTTTGTTATTACTATAGTACTATTATGTTCTTGACGTTGTTGTTCTTTCTTATTTTTAAAATAATAACATGTAATAATTATAATACCAACTAAATACTGGGCAAACTCTCTCACTTAGCAATAGTTTACTATTTTATTTGTCTTGTAATTGACTTCTCCAATATCTTTTCTATGATTCATGGATTTTTTTAATTATTTACTAGTGTATATCTATTATTTATATGGATTTTTTGCCTCGTTTACAACTAAAGGATGGATTCATAGTTATTTTTGAAATGTTGAATTGATGTTTGAATTGGATGAATAATTTGCATTAGTTGAACCTAAGGTTATTTTGTCATGTTAAACTTATGATTGAAATTAAAGTTATTATGATTATTTTGTAATATTTAACTTTTTTTAAAATATTTCTTTGTTTTTTTTTTTATTTTGGATTTTTATGATAGTATCAAAAATCAATAATGGATTGAGAAGATAATACATAAATAGTCTGATTTTAATTGAATAAAAGAAGGGTATTGAAGTAAAATATAACTATTAATTCCAATTTCATATGTGTTCCAAATACAATTTGAATTTACAAAAAACATAATTGACTTAATATTATTTTTCAGTTCTAAATAAGATAATTCATTTATAAATGAATTACTCATAAAATTCATTTATAAATGAAATAAATTCCACATATAAATTGATTCCAAATACTATGTTAAGTGCATTTGACATTGTCCCTTGAGAACAAACCATAAAGATGTTGACTCATGAATCTGATTTGTATTATGATTAAATTGGTATATGTATTAGAGTGTATTGCAACATCATTTAATTTGTAACTCTAGGTGGATCTAATTTGACCCAATCTAAAATAAGTTTTTCATTACATGATAATAATAATAATAATAATAATAATAATAATAATAATAATAATAATGAAATATTGATGAGGGATAAATAGGATGTTAAACACCCGCCTTATCCTTGAGAATATTATAAAACCCACATTAATTAGAGGAGATTGGGCATGACTGACCTGACAAGACGATGACCGAGCATCTGACCACTTTTGGGACCTAATTCACCTTGAAAGGCTGTAGGTCGGGCACGGGTAAGATCTTGTAAAATTCGAAAAAATATTTTCTAAACCAGTATAAATATCACAATTGTTTATAGTAAAAGGTAACTCATTTTTACTTTAAACACTTTTTATTTACAAACAATTATCAACTAAGATCAAATTACTAACTTAAGCATCGGAATACTCTCGCGAAAAAAACTCTCAATTTGTTCATTGTTTGCAAATTAATCTAAGAGCTTGATCAAGTGCCCAAGGTCTTCTAATTCTAGTTTTCTATGTTAACATATATAATTATAAAGAGGCAAATAATAAGACAGATGAAAAGTGGCAAAGAATAAGACAGATGAAAAGGATTATGCACATATGGGAAGCAACAGATCATATTACTTTTAGACAGTTCGCAGAATCAATCCCCGAGGATAATAGAGTGAGAAGTTCCTAAAATGTGTTACCATCAGGGCATGCAATTATGGTTTCATGTTCATTACATAATAGAGTGAGAAGCTCCTTAAAGCCCGAGGTGGATCTATACTATCTTATCAGTGAGAGTTAATTAGTTTTAAAAATTAAAATTAGTCTAGAAGTGAGGATTAATTAGAAATAAAATAATTTTGTAAACTAAAAGTATATGAGTATTTTAAAATCTTTTATAGAATTAGTGAGGATCACAATCCTTACTACCTAAAGAGTAAATCTTATACAAAATACTTGTGAAGAAAGTACCAACTATTACATACCCGCATTTTGATACCAAACTTGACCCAAAAAGAAAAGAGAATCTTATTCATAACACTCATTGTTCAAATCTATATCTTTCTATTACAAATATTCTTTCACACTTGATTGATTTGGGGCATGTATTTGGGATGTGTTGTTACACCACGATATTTATAATATTAATGTGAATTTAATGTTATTTTATTTAAAATAAGTTTTTCGTCATTTAAAAGGAAAAAAAAATTTAAAGAAAATACTAGAACACGAGATCACAAGGAATAATTAGTAATTGTTTCATGTGCATAACCTTTTTACCAACAAATTCAAATTCAACATGGCCCACAAATGATGAATGAAGTGGTTGGACAATAATTTATTATGGATAAAAGTGTCAAATAGAAACATATATTCTTATATCACAACTTGTTATTAATTTAAAATATACGTTAGACTCACCGTTGTATCACAAAATTTAAAATATTAAAATAAATCTAATGTGATCTTGTTTAAGTGATTTCATCTTCATAAAAAATTCCAATTCAACATGATATAAGACTATAACAATGTGCCAGATACAGCAGAGGAGTCATGACATCTCAACAACTACTTATTGCTTTGCTGACCATGTTTGACCATTGTGACAACATTCAACCAAACTTATTCGTTGTCCTAACTTTTGGGTAGATATGTTGTTTCATTTATGAACATTATTAGGTAATGTGGTCCATTTAATGCCATCCTAGTTATTATGCTATACAAGACACTCAGAGAAAGAGATAGAAATAGAGGCTTCTATTAATTATTAATAGACTTCTGTTAATTATTAATAGAATTTCTATAATAGCAGAATAACATTGTTTTGGATAGCATCTCCTTGGTCAAAAATACTGTCCCAATCTAACCTAAAAGGTTCGTGTATTGGTAGAGCGTTTGAAATGTAGACGAAAAACATGTTTATGTCTCTGGTTTAAATCAATTAATTCTGGTAAGTAGGGGCGGGTTTAGAAATTTTTCTCAATAAGAGCTAAAACACATAAATTTTCAACTATATATATACATTTTTTTTTCCAGTGAGGACTAATTAAAATTTTTAACTAAATTTACATAGATATTTATTTTTTTTATAAAAAAATACACATAATTTTTAACATTTTCTTGGGCTAGCGGAGGGTGTATCCACTTTGCTGGTAGGTTTTGTGTCTAACTAACCTAAATCATGCTTCTTTTGTGCGAGATTATCTATTATAAGGTTTCACACCCTAGGGGTGATCCGAAGGATTTTTCACAAAAAAAAATTCTATCATAAAAAAAAAAAAAAAATATATATATATATATATATATATATATATTACAGGGGGGAGTCGGACAATTCAATTCAATGGCAATAATCAGTCTTTTTTTAGCACATTTTGATTCTATTTTTCCCCAACAATTCCTATATGTACTCTGAATGATCAATTGTATCACTTTAGTTCGTAAAGTCAGTAAAGTGGCAATGCTGATCTTTTATCCGTAAAATGGGGGACAAAACAAGAGATAAAAAAGAAAAACATGAAGCTCTGACTTACGATCGAGTGAGATGAAATTAAATGGTGACACGTGTATAACAGTGACAAGTATTCATTTTTAGTTTATTTACACATTTTTTTATAGACTCCACTATCTTTTTTTTTTTATATTATTATTTGTGAGCATGACCCTTACTTACAAACTACTCCTGTATTCTTTCTTCTTTTTTGAGCCTTGCTATTTGAGCTTTTTGTTTTAATGATTTTGTATTAGTTTAAATTCTATTTTCTAACCAAAAGAAGGAAAAAAAAAAAACCTTGACCCTAATAAGTTAATTATCACTGTCGATCCAGACTTATGATCTACGACTTGTTTTGAAAGCAATCTAGGAGAATATTAATTCTGAACAATTTAGTCAAACAGTTGAATTTATGTGTTAGTGCGCTGCAATTTTCCTCCCTAGTTGGTACAAGTCAATCTGACTAATAGTTTATTTATGATTTATGGGCTACATAATGACAAAAATCTCATGTTCGATATGTTCAAGAATTTAATTATCTTATATGAATAAATTAGGATATTTAAGATTCGTATATAAGATTTTGAGTTATTTTTCTTAACATTAATTAATTTTAAGATGAAATTTCGGTTAATTTATCATGGTTTGAGAGCGTGCGCGTTGGGTGGGCCTACTACGTGATATTCTGACTACTCTATCTAATACCAATTGATTTTGGAATGAAAACTCAAGCTATTTAATAGAAAGATCTATAATGTTACATAACGATATGTGAAAAATTTAATAATGGTAAATTTTCACAATTATTTTATTATAATTGTATAAATAGTTCACTGATATTGAATCTCTCCCATAACGAAGATCTAAGTTACCTGATTGGATCATAACCAATAATGAAGTAGGAAAGAATTGCATTTTGCCCCTATCAAAGTTTGAATCATAACCAATAATGAAGTAGGAAAGAATTGCATTGTGCCCCTATCAAAGTTTGAAATGATTTCATTCAACCTCTTCAAAATTGACCATCTCAATATAATCATTGGAAAATTCAAATTTTGTTAGGTGTACATTGATAGAATTCCTCCAAACGCAGGGTGCACCAAGTATTTACCCGAGGCCTTTTCTTATTTGGACCTAATTGATTGACTTTTAATTTTGATGAGAAGTAAAAAGAATAAAAAAATTTAAAATTCTCGAAAGGCAAAAATCTACTCGTCCCTCTAATGTTATCCTAATGGCCACAAAATTCGACCCATAGATTATCCATAAAAGATTCTTGTCAATAGTCAGCTTGTAGTTTTTCCTATGGCAATCCTTCAACCATTGCTCAGTAGATACACCATAACTATGTGGTAGGGTAAGATTATATATTCTAACACCGTATTTTTTTTTTACGTGTGATTAGTTTTTGAAAAAGTAATGAGATAGATAATAGAAATCAATTTGAAGAAACAAAAAGACCGAGAAGACAAATGGAAATTGACATTATATTTAGCAAGAAGAGAGATCGAGAAAACAAATGAAACCGAAATTGAGCACTGTCGTTGAGGTGAATGAGTCAATGAGATGAGAAGACAAATTGATTACATATGGATGAACATGACTAATTCAAGACCCAACTCTCATACTATGTGAAGAATCATGAGGTTTCATCCTAAATCTAATTAGTGTTTGATTGAATAGTTTAAGATCTTATAAAGTAGTTTTGGAGTTTATGATATTTTCATGTAAAAGAAATATATAATCAGGGGCGGATCCATAATTTTTGCTCAGTAGGGACTAAAAACAAATAATTTAACATCATATATGGATAATTTTTTTTAATGGGGGCTAAATTAATTTTTAACGTAAAAATACTTAAAAATACATACATTTTTAAAAAGTATAGATCTAATTCGCTCGTTAATAGTCCTATTCTTGGAGTTAGTGAAGGTTGGAATCCCCACTGGCTCCAAGCTAAATCCTCCCCTCATTATATATTCTACCAGTACGACACGATCCAAAGTATGTTCTGAATTAGTCAATGATAAAACAATATTTGTACTGGAAAGACATATATTTCAATTTGAGATCTTTAATCACATTAAATCATTATCTGATCACTTTATCAATACTTGAATGGATTCAATGTAATCCTCTTTAGAGCAATTTCCTTCTCATGAAAAAAAAGAAAAATTAACCGCGGATGCATCCGAAATATACTGCTAATTAATGTAATAATTACCAAGTGTGCAGTAAAACATCATCGTAGCAGGACTAAATTGGTTGTCCAGTCTCTCACAGTTCATCAGTCAGGTAGCTTCATCACCAAGTTTCGTTGTGCATGTGACTTCATATGCAATTGAGTAAATTGCTCCAGACTTCTTTATGGTGTATCGAAAGTATATAAGATCTCTCTGTGATGACAAAATCCTCTCCAGACTCCCATGTGGTCTCTTAACCAATGCATACGACCCCCTTCTGTCAAATATTTTGTCACTTTTAATTGAATGTGCGATACACCTGCACTTATTGCGACTTGGATTAGATTTTAATAATTTTATCAATAAAATAAGTGTATTTATTGACCAAAATACCATTTCTCACCAAAAATAAAAAATAAAAATTAAACAATATCGTCCTCCTCACCTTCCCCCCCACCCCCACCCCGTCCACCACTACCACCACCCAACACGTCATCCCGCTGCCCCTCCCTACACTCCCTCTTAGCCACCACATCCCCATTTCCCACCTATATCCACCATATCGCCACCAATATCCACCACAGCTCCGTCCCATCAACACCCTCTACTCTACCCACCATCCTCTTCCCACCACCACCATCACCTTCAGATTTCTCTATCCCCATCACAGCTTCGTCCCTATCACCAATCTCCACCACAGCTTCAACAGTCGGGTTTTGATTATATGAAATCATATATATATATATAACACAGATTTGTACATATATGTATATTTGTTTATAGATCTGTACATGTATGTAAATATGTTAAACTCACACAAATAGATCTGTACATATATGCATATATGTTATATGTATAGTCCTTGATCCATTAAATCAATTGTCATAAAACTCAAACAGATACATTGCCAAACACCACATGATATTACTATTGCTAATAACTTTAAAAATAAGAACTGCAATTGACTTTTAACTATAAGCGATTGACTTTACAGGGATGTGTTTACATTCCATTATGTATAATGTTGTCTTCTTCTCTTTTTTTTTTTTTAATTTATCTAACATACAATAAATAGGGGCATAAACAAAAAGATTCTGTTTTGGCCAATTAAAAATAGGGGTATAATAGTCTTTTATCATATTCCGTTACTAATTTTGACAGAAACATGGGTTGGGAGTGTGTATGCAATGCGACATACACCACAATCTGGAGGGGGTTTTGCCACCACAGGAGGGTCCTATGCACTTTTGACACACCATAGGAAGGTTTGGAGCAATTTACTCTCTGCAATTTTTCACTTATTTAATGAAAAGTTAAAAAGTACACGAAAAAAGCTTGGCCATCTATTTCTTTTATTTTTTGTCAATGTCGCGCGTCTCTCTTTGTATTCGTAGGTCTCTCTTCAAAAATTTCAAGTTAGTAGAGAGCGTAGACTTAATTATTTTAATGTTTGCAACACGCTCCCTTGTGTACCAGTAAGACTTTTGAACTTGGACATGGTAAATAGATGATAGTGATGAGACTTGAACATATTACTTTTTTCTATAATTGGATATGATATCATAGTAAGTATTCACTTGTTATAAAAACTTGAGCTATTAGAAAGTGTATATTTAATTAGTTTGATATTTCCAATATTTACCACCCTCTTTTTTTGTAAATAAACTAAAAACATCATATAGCTTTCTAAACTTTGAGATTAATAATCTTGCTCACACACTATATATATATTTGGACAAAAATAGCCCATGAGAAATAGCGTATTTGACCAGTCCTTTGGTCTAGTGATCTACTCATTGTTGTGAGTGAAGTAGATCTTGAAATTAGTTTTTATAGGTAATATTTTTTAATATGAGTTGTATGAGATTTAAACCTTTTTTGAATTAAAAAAAAATATAGTGTATTTGGAATATCAATGATGTGAAATAAATTTGTCTTTGTTGTTGATTTGAAAAGTATGAGAATTAAGTTCCTCGTGCTTTTTTGTCACCTTTATGTTTCACTATATATTATACTTTATCCCCATTTTGTGTTTCATTGGAAACGCATGCATGCAGGTCAAAGGATGAAGTTAAGTAGGGTAGTGACTAGACAATGTAAAATGCTGACCAATCATTATATATGTTTCCTCTTGCAAATTTGAATTTTTGAATAAGTCTTGAAAAGGTGGATCTTTGTTTAGCTATGTTCAAGCACCAACGAAGTACACAATGATCGTACTTGTAATTTGGATCAATTTTTTTTAATTGTATCATTACCTCACTAATAGTGGTTGTATCTTTTGTTACGATCATGATCTGATTATTAATCATTTGCAAAAGCGAAGCCATTCAAGAGTCAATAGAGATTGCAGATTTTACTAATCCTAAAACTAGAGTTATTAGAAAGTGAGTTGAAACTGCATTTATTGAAAGAGTATTATTATATATCATCATATTTTTTATCAACAATTGATGACTTCGGACATGAATGCTTACTCTGTTGGGAAAAAGGACAGACACACACACACACATAATACACAAGCACATCAGAAATCAACACACATAATCTAACGTGGTTCGGCCCTCTGTCTACGTCAACGACCCAAGTAATTAGAAATTTCACTAATCAGCAATAAACCATTACAACGCGGAGGATTTTTTTTTATGGGAAAAGATCCAAACCCTTCCCTCACTCAAACGCTCATAGTTTTAGGAAAAACTATAAAACCCTCCTAAGTGACTTTATGAATGGAAAAAGTCTACACCCTCGCTAAAGGAATTTATCTATGACTAAAGTCTAAACCGTCCACATATCAGCTTTTTTTTTTTTTCTTCTGGCAAAAGCACGAAAAACACTCTCAACACTCGACTCACCCCCTTCCACATCCCCCATGGTGTGTGGCTCTCAAATAATTACAAGCTAGAAAGTCCTATTTATAGGCAACTAATCCTAACTCCACTAGGATTGAAAAACTTATTTATTCTCATAATGGACTTCCACTTGTCTTCAACATCTCATTGGGTTTGGACTCAAGCAAAAAACCCAACAAATCCTCCCCTTGGTGAAAAGTCCAAACTCTCTCGCTGCAACTGAGACCTTTTCTCAACCTTTATCTCCATCTTCATCTTCATGCTAGAGTCTGCACTTAATAGC
Source organism: Ehretia macrophylla (assembly GCA_037974665.1). Classification (NCBI taxonomy): domain Eukaryota; kingdom Viridiplantae; phylum Streptophyta; class Magnoliopsida; order Boraginales; family Ehretiaceae; genus Ehretia; species Ehretia macrophylla. The sequence goes on along the minus strand of CM075782.1, from coordinate 36,247,763 downwards.
AATCAGAACAACAACCCCAAAGAATCTCATCCTCAGTCTTCATCTGCTAGAGCCTCGCTCAATAGCTATCAATACCTCTTCATCGGTGCATCCTCTCCCCTCGTTATGCCCAGTCCCCAAGCCTGGGCTTTGATATCACTTTGTTTGGGAATATGAAACATGCACACACATAGCACACAAAGCACACAACACAGTGAAAATCAACACACAGTATTTTTAATGTGGTTCAACTCTCTGCCTACATCCACGACCCAAGTAATTGAAAAATTCACTAATCAACAATAAATCATTACAACGCGGAGGATCTTTTTGACGGGAAAAGATCTAAACCCTCCCCTCACTCAAACGCTCATAGTTTTAGGAAAAACTATAAAACCCTCCAAAGTGACTTTATGAACAGAAAAAAGTCTAAACCCTCGCTAAAGGACTTTATTTATAGCTAAAGTCTAAACCCTCCCTATATTGTCTATTTTCTGGAAAAAATACGAAAAAACTCTCAACACTTGGTTCACCCCCTTCCACACCCCTCCCATGGGGTGTGGCTCTTGTGACCAATAATTACAAGCTAGAAAGTTCTATTTATAGGCAACTAATCTTAACGCCACTAGGATTGGAAAACCTATTTCTTCTCCTAATGAACTTTTACTTGTCTTCAACATCTCCTTGAGCTTAGACTCAAGCCAGAAACCGAAAACGTGTATATTTTAAAGATATTTTTAGGTTGAAGATTTGATTTAAACTGTCATTGAAAAAAGTTATTTATATACGAGTACTAAATTGTACGTGTTCAGTCTTTACTGAATAATAATTGTAAATCCACCCTTGATCATGTGATGAAAGATGATTAGTCCAGATAATAAGTGATGACATAATCTTAATCTAAACAAGAATTTTCGGGACTCGTATGTTAATTAATTCCTAGGGCAAAAGTAATAATTTTAGAATGACTTTGTCAATTCTTTTTCCATATTGAAATTCCAACTTGACAAGCATGAAAATGAAATCTATAGGTTGAAAATTTGATTTAACTGTCATTGAAAAAAATTATCTATATACGAGTATTAAATTGTACGTGTTCAGTCTCTATTGAATAATAATTGTGAATCCAACCTTGATCATGTGATGAAAGATGATTAGTCCAGATTATAAGTGATGACATAATCTTAATCTAAACAAGAATTTTCAGGACTTGTATGTTAATTAATTCCTAGGGCATAAGTAATAATTTCAGAATGACTTTGTCAATCCTTTTTCCATATTTAAATTCCAACTTGACAAGCATGAAAATGAAATCTAAGAATATTACAAGTCCTCGGTGAAGAAAGCATGCAAGTAGATAATTCTTTGGCTTTATTAACTTGTCCAACAGTAGTGTAGTATCAAAATCATGACAATCGCATGAGACATTCTTTTCTTTCACCCTTTAATCAAGAAAGCAACAGAACAGAAGAGCAAAGGAAATATTTCAGATTTCTGAGACATAAAAAATTACTGGACAGAAACTCAGACACATTCAATAATGTAACTTTAAAAATTGGGTAGAGTGATCAGATAGTGACTCATTATAATTAAAAGTCTAAAGTTAGAATTCACGTCCTCCCATTACAAATATGATTCTTAATTGACCAGAAGTATGCGTTGGGATGAGCCACTATTCTACATGATTTATAACGTTGAGGTGTATCCAATGTAGTTTTAAGACTCGTACCTAGGGTTTTCTTTTGGCACGAGATTTGCGTCCAAGTTGCTTGGTGTTTAGCTTATACGTCCTTCTCTTATTGAATTTCAATTAGATTAATTCACTCGTATGAAATCTTCAAGATTTGAAATTTCTTGGGGATAAATTCATGTTTCAAATAACATGAAAGATAATGCTTCCTGTCGTTATTGAAAAAGCATTGGAGCTTTTGAAAGAATTGAACATCATATTGATTATTTCTAATTTTAATTCACTGCAAGAATTATGAGAAGAATTAAAACTACCTTTGGAAGAAAATATCATCAGATTCTTTTAAAGAAAAAATTGAATACCATGAAAAATACAACGTTTACTATATTTGTCTCCATGCGTTTCTTTATCTTAAAACATTTTCGAAACATTTTTCTCTCTACAATAAAATTCTAAGTTATTGCGGAAAAACAAGAATAGTGAAGACGACACACACACACACACACATATATATATATAGGCATTTGGATATTTTCTTATATGTTATGACGAGATCCAAATTCATATATAAAGTCATTACATTCTACGAAGTTAGAGATTTTCTTTTTATTCGAGATAAAGTATCACTTTGACTTCTTTTTTTGGGTCATATATCACTTTGACTTTAGAAGTGAAATTTTGTGATTAACATCATATTCTATTCTAATTTAATTAATACACTCGTTCACTTTATTTTATAATACAAGCTAGCTAGTTTTCAAGATGAAATAATGAGAGGTGAATTTGAAAAATATAGATATGAACACAGAATGGTTGTTTGTTTTTGTCATACTCTCTAATACCTATGAAAATTTATATGGCCTTATATAATTTAATTAGGGAGAACAGAGTATTGATAGATATCACGCATTTTTACTTCATACATGTATGTCTAGTTTACATGTCAAAAAGAAGAAATAGAAATAAACATATATTATTAAATTGGTATTCCAATTAGGTATATGAATAAAAAGTGATAAACGGGTAATAACAAATGAGTTATATTTAATATTTCTCACTTTAAATACAAGAAGTCCTGAAATCAATTTTTAGAGTGTGCGACATCCTTTATCACGTAATTGGCTTAGGCCTCCTTTAGAATTAAAAAAGAAAAAAGAAGAAAAAGTTGGAAACCCCAGTAGTCTATTCATTTATGGGTAAATTACCTATTTGTTTAGTATCTTTACCATTTGTCATAACTTAATCTTTATTTTTTTAAATGTACATTTTCAGTCCTGTATTTGTACTATTTATCCCAACTTAGTTTTTATCTTTCAGAAATGTACCATTTTAGTTCCGTATCTTTATTATTTGTCACAACTTAGCTCTTATCTTTCAAAATGTACATTTTTAGTCACGTGCTTATTTCATTAGATTTTCGGACGGAAAAATAATGGAGAACTAACGTAGACCATAATGACAAAGATATGAGACTAAAATGGTCTATTTTGAAAAATAATGACTAAGTTGAGATATATAGTAAAATACGAGACTAAAATAATATATTTTAAAAAATAAAAATTAAATTAAAATAAAGAGCAAAAATACGAGACTAAATAAATAATTTATCCCAAAATTATTGGCAAACTTTCCCTTGGATGTAAGGAGAACACAGTGCCCATTGAATTATATGGGAACCACATTTTTAGCCCCCACCTCTGGGAAAGTAAATGCAAACACGTTAATCCCTACCCAAACAGTGACCAGTGTTGAATGGGAACAAGCACAGTACAGTTGACCATAAATTACGAGAATAAATTTATTCGTAATATTTTGATTTTGAAACAAAAAAAATTGTTCATAATATAAAAAAATAAATCTACTTATAATATTATTACATTATAAATAAAAATCTAACAATATAAAGTAATAATACAATTAAAATAAAATAATTATAACAATTTATAATTATAATCATAATAAATTAACAATATAATTATAATAAAATAATTTAACAATTTACTATCATCAAATTCTCTGGTCGTAACTCGTAAACAACACGTTCATGATAGGAGTCACCATGGAAGAGATTTGATTGGTGTGGTAAAGCTTGACTAATATTCTACTTGCTATCCATCAAGCAAGCTGAGACAATAGTATACACGAGCATAGAATTCTTTTTTTTTTTTTTTTGGTTGGAAGCATAGAATTCTTTGACCCTCGAGAATTAAGTTCCCACTTGTTGAATTGGTGTTGGGTTCTTTGGAAAGTGAGGTCAACGGCAACTTTTGAATTTCTACAATTTGTTCTTTTATCCATCTTTTGCATAATAATATATGAACATAGGACCAACAGGTCTTTCATCTAGATACATCCTTCGTTATAAATGTAATAAATTATAAGATCAATTTTTATAAATAATATTTTTTAATATATGTTGTACATTATTTTGAAGCTCGGTTTCCTTTTAAAGTGTGCAATGAGTTTATTCTAAGAAGAGTTAAATATGTATGCTGAAAGACTTGCTATTCACTATCTTATACAATTGTGAAAAAACTCTATAGTAGACCTTATGTATTTTTGTACTTCTTTTTGTGCTAAATAAAGATAAATAGAGTGAAATATATCGTATGATAATTATTGAATAGTCTTTTCTATTTTGTTCAACTACTTTACCTCCATTAAAACAAAGGAAAAAAGGTGCAATTCATTAGGACACAAAGACTCCTTATAAATTGTAAAGTTTGACGATTCTTGCAAATAAATCTAAAAAGGAAGACACAAATTAGATATGGTTCAAACTTCAAATCTACATTTTAAAGTAGGTTTTATTTTATTTTATTTTTTTATGTCAATTACATTTTAAAGTATAGGAGAGGAAAAGGCTAAAGAAGGAAAAGAAAGAAACTACAAGAAATTTTTGGTTTTCTTACTAACATCGGCTCAATAAATTTGTAAGAAGCATTAAGAACAGATTTATAGAAAATCATAAACTGCATAAAAAAAAATCAAATTCAAAGCTTGTAGATTGCACAGAAAGGAAAATTGAATTATTGAAATTTACATAGAATTATAAAATGGAATTATCACATTATCACATTTTTATTTGTTGTAACATTTAAAACTATTATAAAAAGATAAAAAAAAAATTATTATAAATGACTTCAATCGCTACATATGGTCTTGTTGTTAATTTTTTTCTCTGTGTTGATCTTTTTTAAATACCAAGAAACTTGCAATAAACAATAATTTTAAAACTGTCGTTACAAAATGATAAAAAAATTAAAAATTATAATTAAATATGATCATTACAAAAAAAAAATGATTTATATATAATTAAAAAAACAGTTAAAATAAAACACGTATTACAATAATTTTTTATTCTTAATTAAAATATTGCAGAAACTAAAATAAAATGTTGTAGAGTACCATAAGCTTCCCTACCCTTATTACAACATGGCCCATCCTCATTATTACCTGTAAAAACACATCCCTACCCCTCTCTCTCTCTCTCTCTCTCTTTCTCTCTCTCGCTCTCTCTCACACACACACACACACTCACATCACTTTACTCAGAGTAGTTGAGAGAGACCAGAGTGTGAGGGTAGTCACCAAAAGTCCATGCTACCAACATAGCTGTTCATTCTCCTTCTCTAACTCCATACTATTCTTTGATTTGCTTCACACTTCAACAAAAATCTCAACACTACTTTTTTTTTTTTGTTAGAAAGCTCAATTCCCATATATTATTAATTGTAAGCTCATTGGGTGTTGTATTTTTGGATCTGCAAAATCTAATATGAGGTTACAAAGCTGTTGTTTAAGCTCAGTTGTACCTTTCATTTCTTGGTTGTTGTTGGGTACTAACTTCAATGCCAAGATAACAACAAGAAGAAGCAGCTTCAATCTCCATTTCTCAACTCAGCATTCTTGATAACAATTCACACAACAAATATGAAAAAGGGTAAGTTTTTTCTTTTTGATTTTTTTTTTGTTGTTGTTCTTGAATTCAAGAATGAGTTAAATTCTTGTTTCTTCATGTGGGGTTGTGTGTATATAAGAGTGTGTGTGTGTGTGTATGTGTGTGTGTGGTTTTTTGTAATTGTTTTGTTTAATTGAAATGTAAGAATATTTAATGATAGATCTGTGTGAAAATTGAGAAGATTTTCTGAGTTGAGCATTGTTTTCTCTATTTTTGCGAATCTCGTAAAAATGCGAGGCAAGACTTAAAAAATGTAAACCGTAGCGTGTTATAGAACTCAAAGTGGATTCGATTCTTTCCAGAAACCGAGTATAACTGGAGCTTCGTGCACCGTTTATCCCTTTTCTTTTCCTTCTATGTTAAAGATTGCATATTTTTTTGAGTATTTCAAGTCTTTTTAACAACTCTGATTTAGTAAAGTTTCTTAATTTCTTACATTTACTGTTTCTTGATAATTATTAAAGTTTGTGTCTTTAATTAGCATGATGTGTGCTTGTATTACTCTATACGTTTGTTTAGTTGCATAATAAATATACTTGCTTAGCTCAACAAAAATGTCCGTTGAGTTGTTGAACCACCCCCAACTAATGCAGACCCTCTGCATTTTCATTTCCTTTTGGAATTTGCTAGAATGTGTCCGGGTTCTCCTAGGATTCGACCGAGCCGTTGACTTTCTCAAGAGAAATTGGTTGATTTATATAATGACACTGATCTCATAAAGTCAAGATTTTGACTTTTGATTATAGTGTTCATAGTTGAGTGCCTCACTCTTTAGCTTCTGCAGAAAATGTATAGAATTGAAATCAATATTGATGCTTTAACTTTGTTCTTCAAAAAGACTACTTTTATTGTAACTTGGAGAAAAGTGCCGTTAGGTGGCTTCCTGCACCCACAAACGGGACACAAAGACTTTGTTCTTTTCTCTAGTTTACTGATGCGTGCGCTTAATAGTTTAATTAGAAGCTGTTTAATAACTAAAAGCTTGTTTGTGTGCTGCCACTTTACCTTTTTCTTCCTTTTCAGGTATTACTATCTCTCTTTCTGTATATATGTTTCCACTTCCTTGTAATAAAGCATTTTTTATAACTTCTTGTGCTTGGAAGGTGATGGAAATAAGTGTTGCATCTGCTTTTTACTTGAAAAAATCTTTGCCTTTTGCTTTTGGAATTCTTTCTTTCCTTTTTCTTCTAAATTTATTGAGTATGGATTTCATCGATATTGTACAAGATTTTCAATTGTTAGTGGTTTAAATATGACCATTTTCAGCTCGGTTTGGTGATCCAGTGCACAGAGAGAGAGAGAGAGAGAGAGAGGAAATGGTGATATTGCTTATCTGAGATTGTTTATCATTGACTTTGAGTTTTCTGTTTTATTACTCGAAAATACTAGTATCTTAATTATCACATTCTTGCATGTTTGATGTCCTTGCTTACTTTGATCATATGATTGACTAATGATATGTTGTATTATTGCAACCAGTTGACTTTCGTACATCTGAAGTTCCCCTCATGAAAATCAGCTCCTTCCATCAACTGCTTCCTTCCCTCTATGTCATTGCAACTCTTCTACCACTGGCTCTTGGTGACTTGAACTCTGACAAACAAGCTCTACTTAGTTTTGCTGCTGCGGTCCCCCATGGCCGGAAGCTCAATTGGACTTCTGCTACCCCTATCTGCACATCTTGGGTTGGCATTACTTGCACACAGGATGGGACTCGTGTCTTTGCTCTTCGGCTTCCAGCCATTGGACTTACTGGGCCAATTCCGGGAAAAACTCTTGGGAAGTTGGATGGTCTGAGAGTTCTTAGCCTTCGGTCAAATCTCTTGAGTGGTAACCTTCCTTCTGATATTACTTCGCTTCCTTCCCTCCAGCACCTTTTCCTCCAACATAATAACTTCTCCGGTGATATCCCTACTTCTTTTTCTCGTCGGCTCAATGTTTTGGATCTGTCATATAATTCCTTTACTGGAAAGATCCCACTAACAATTCAAAATTTGACTGATCTCACTGGATTAAACCTCCAGAATAACTCTCTGTCTGGACCTATTCCAAATCTAACCCTCCCAAAGCTCAAACATTTGAACTTAAGTTATAACCATCTTAATGGCTCGATTCCATCTGCCCTCCAAAAGTTCCCCAATACTTCATTCATTGGAAACACTCTATGTGGAGCCCCTCTCCATCCTTGTTTCCCCGTTCTTCCTCCTTCTCCTGCGCCTATTTTACCTCCCTCTGAAGGCCCTCAAAGACAGAGTTCCAAAAAGAAACTTGCATTAGGAGCTATTATTGCTATTGCGGTTGGAGGTGCAGTAGTTCTCTTTCTTGTGGCTCTAATTATAATTTTGTGCTGTCTCAAGAGAAAGGAGAGTGATGGTGGGAGAGTGCTAAAAGGCAAGTCTCCTGTTGGTGGGCGGGGTGAGAAGCCGAGAGAAGAATTTGGTAGTGGGGTGCAGGAGCCTGACAAGAACAAGTTGGTTTTCTTCGAAGGCTCTTCTTACAATTTTGATCTCGAGGATTTGTTGAGGGCATCAGCTGAAGTGCTAGGAAAGGGAAGTTTTGGGACTGCATATAAGGCTGTCTTGGAGGAGGCAACAACAGTGGTTGTGAAGAGATTGAAAGAAGTTATTGTGGGGAAGAAAGACTTTGAACAGCAGATGGAGATTATCGGAAGAGTTGGTCAACACCCGAATGTTGTACCTCTACGTGCTTATTACTACTCTAAGGATGAGAAGCTCCTTGTCAATGATTATTTCTCTAATGGCAGCTTGTCAACACTCTTGCATGGTATGCTACTTCCTCTGTCTCTCTGTCTCTCTCTCTCTCTCTCTCTTTCCTTCTCTCTCCCTTTCTTCTTGGTGTTGCATAAGAGTCTGTCCAAGGTAATCGCTTGTGTTCAAGCTTCATCAATTAAGTTGCTTCTTGAAAAACAATCTTCTAAAACGAAGTCACAAGGAGATAAACTAATAAGCTTGAAACATATTTTGGCTTTTTAGTGCACAAAGAAATAATTTTGCTAGTTCCCCACACAAGGAAGAACATTTATCTCGCTCCCAATGTCCATAATGTGAAACACGGTTATATTAAATTGATGAGTCGATACTAAAATTTGTCACTTTGCAGTGAGTCATCTCCTCAAATACCGGAGTTAGAAAGATCCCCCATACAATACTGTATGACAATTCAATACATAATCACCTTTTTCACCTTTGTGCATGAATTGCATATTAGCTCTACCAGTACTCCCATTAATTATAGCTCTTGTATTCTGCTTCACGCTCTACTTCAATTTGATAACAGGAAGCAGGACTACTGGAAGAACGCCTCTGGATTGGGAATCGAGAGTTAAGATATCTCTTGGAGCAGCAAGGGGCATTGCTCATATCCACTCTGCAGGTGGTGCAAAATTTGCTCATGGGAATGTCAAATCCTCAAATGTCCTCTTGAATCAAGGCCTAGATGGTTGTGTCTCTGATTTTGGCTTAGCCCCTCTTATGAACTTTCCTGCCACTCCATCACGCTATCCGGGGTACCGTGCCCCTGAGGTGATTGAAATGCGGAAGCACACTCATAAATCAGATGTATACAGCTTCGGTGTTTTACTACTGGAAATGCTTACTGGGAAGCAACCTATTCAATCACCAGGGCGTGATGACATGGTAGATCTTCCCAGGTGGGTTCAGTCAGTCGTCAGAGAGGAATGGACGGCTGAAGTATTTGACGTGGAGTTGATGAAGTTCCCAAACATCGAAGAAGAAATGGTGCAGATGCTGCAAATTGCAATGGCGTGTGTTGCAAGGGTGCCTGACATGCGACCGAGCATGGATGAGGTTGTTAGAATGATAGAAGAAGTCCGGCAATCTGACTCGGAGAACCGGCCGTCTTCAGAAGAGAACAAATCCAAGGACTCAAATGTGCAGACCCCTTGATTCCTTGGAAGCAATTCATTTTTCTTATATCAACTTCCTGAGTTTCAGTTTGTAAGTGTTCTGAAAGACTCAGTCTGATTCATCATCATCCAATTTGTGGTGCTTACATGCCTGGCTTGTGAGTGTGAATTTGTTCAATTGTTTCATTTTCCTTTGGCCTTTAGTGATTAATTTTTCATTCTCTTTAGAGGTGTTTTTTTCCCTTTTATTTTTCACATATTGTGATTTGTTGTAACAATTTGTTAGGTAACATCAACTACAAATTAATGATTTTTCACTAAATTCTATATTCATTTTTGAAAGATTAAGTTAGTATTGTTAAAGACATCAAACTAATTATGGTGGCGATTGATATGCTATAATGGGTTAAAAATATAATCTCATTCTCTAGGTAATCCGATTCTCCCCAATTTGGGATTAGCCGTTCCTGATAAAACATATTGGAATAGGCGCTCATTCAATTAATTCATTTGTTAAATGATCAAAAAATTCTTTTATATTTATATATAATTTCTTCTCATTATTATTATTATTATTATTATTATTATCATTGTTGTTATTATTTTTATTATTATTATTGTTGTTGTTGTTGTTGTTGTTATTATTTAATAATAATATTGTTATTATTAAATGATAAAAATAACCTTTCAAAGTGAAACATGCATATAACAACATAAAGACACTCATTATATTACTTATTAATATTAAGAACATTATTGTTTATCACATGTAATGTCAAAATTTATTATTATTAAATATTGATACTATTATTATAATTACAACCATTATTATTATATTTCTTTTTATTCTTATGACAATCACATTTATATGATAACAAAAGGACAATTTTATTATTTTATAAAAGTCATTTCCAATACTGCTTTGGTATATTGATTACCGAACATGAGTTTAGAATTTATACATCCATTCATATCTTCATTTTTAGAGTATATCAAGCGTAATATACTCTTTCCCAAATTCATTCTATTCCTCCTTCTATTGCATTTTTTAAGTCATTACATTCTTATCTAAATTCATTTCATAATACTAATAGCCACCCAAGTAGACAATTTACTTACTCCTGTTTGGATTGCACAAGGGAAAGGAAAGGAAAGTGAGGTAGAGGGGAAAAAAATAAATCAAAGGGAAAGGAAGGGGGATCTTTTGTTTGAATGGCAAAAAATTAAACAAAAGGAAAGGAAAAAAAGAATTTTATGATTTTTTGCTTGGATTAGAGAAGGAAAGGAATAAAAGGACATAATAATTTTAAATAAAAATGATGCATATACCTTTTTTTATATCTATAGGCATGAGATAAGTAAGGGCAAGATAGACATTTTACGTATTGACTTTCTTTGTCTCACAAAACCCCTCAACTTGAAAGGATTGTAAACTCTTCCAATTAAAAGTCATGGAGGGATTATTTAATTCCTCCATATCATCGTCTTCCTCATGAAGGCCTTGTTTGGATTCATGAGGGAAAAAAGTAATAAATGAAAAGAGAAAAATTCAATAATAAAGGAAAGGGAAGAAGATGATTCAATCTTGTTCGGATTGAGTAAAATTATAAAAAGAAATGTTTATAAATAATTATGTATATATTCTTTGTTTGAATTGAAAAATGAAAGGAGGGAAGGATAAATTTTATAAACATATTGACATATGTACCATTTTTATTTTTCTTTTGTTATTCTTTTTTGTAAAATAATAGAGGTAATATAGTCATTAAACATTCTCTAAAATCCTCTCCTCTCCTATTACCCGAATTGAAGGTGATTCCAAAATGGGCGTGGAGGTGATTTTTCAAAATTACTTATTAACTAATCCCTTCTAAATCAATTCATTCCAAACCATACCCTTCACACCCCCCCCCCCCCCCCAACCACACTTTCCTTTAAAAATTGCAATCCAAACAAGCTATTACAATTTAAACTTTAAAATAAAGTGATTACTTACATGGTATAAGACTCTTTTATAAAATAAAAAAAAAGTATTGGTTCAAGTCTTTTCACTATTATTTCCTTCATCACATACATAGCTCAAAAAACATTGTTTGCACATGAAGGTTTTCTTGATTTAAGTCTTGTCACTATCTTTCTATTTACACGTACATCGCTAAAAAATGTTGCACATAAGTGTTGCGATCTTCATTCCGTTAATTACTTGTATAATTCGAAAAATCTTGTTTGCACAAGAGGAACTTAAGTTTTTAGAAAAATTGGTCCCATTCCAGGCAATCATTGTCATCTTCTATAAGCCGTGACATATCTTTAATGCTAGAACAAACGAGTGCAGTAATGACCATTGAACAACCTCAATCGTTATCCGTAAGGTTGGATGTAGGAAATTCTTACCCCAATCCTTTATTAATTGATAGCACTTTGCCAACCCTTGCCAGATTGCGAGGGAATCCGCCTCTTCCTCTTATTCTTTTTCCTTTTCCATTCATTTTAAGTTAGGGATTCATTTAAAGCCTTTCGCTAGCATTACAACTATGTCGTATCAATCACACCCTAAGAACTAATCCCCCGTATGGAGCCAAGTTCTTCGATGAGATCGGTCGAGTGGTCTCAGTTGGAGATGGGATTGCGGTCCAAACCCGGTGCCGCATTAGGTTAGGGAGCTGGACGATAATAGCTCCTCCGTATCTCAAAGCGCGCTGCCCTCATAGGCGCGCAACCTTGAAAAAGAAAGGAGATAGGCCGAAGAACTGTCAGAGTAGCAATAGCAAGAGGTAGTTTACTCGTGGGAATAAGGGGTTCTTGTCGGATTCCTTCTTTTTCCTCCCCTAGGGAAGACTAGGATTGACGGATTTGGCATGCCTAATTTTATGGTCAATTGAATAAATAGAGTAGATACCGAAACTCATTGGAGCAAAATATTAAATATAGAGAATTGCTTCAAAATTGTTAACTTTTTGAACATTCTTCTCTCATTGTTATAGATCCCACCAACGTGTCGTCCCACACGCTAGAGAGAGGTTACACGTTTTGAAGTAATTCTCATTAACAATGAGGCTGAACTCTTTTATGTTATCTTTTATATTTTGTTTTTTGTTCATAATATTTCTCTAATTTTTTAATATTAGATCCTAGCTCACTCCAAAAATAATAATAATAATAATAATAAAAGAGTAATCCTGGTTACTTCTATCATATAATTGACATCCAATCCCAAAAAAAAAAAACGCATTGTACAAAATCAGTTGGTTTTCCAAAAACATAAATTTCACATATTCACTGGGTTGATGTTTCATTATATCTTCTCTTGCTCCCCTTGCAGTATTTCTCCTTCCATTTTCATAATTCTCCCCTGTATGCATACTGGAGCACATTTAGAGCATCGATGACATTTGAAATCTTAGGCTTGGGTACACCACATCCTTCACCAACTCCCACTCCCTGGCTGCTACTGCTAGTGCCTTCACTATGCATCGCCTCATTAGTTGGTTGAGAAACTAAAATTGATCGAAAACGAATATTTTTTTAAAAAAATTTGTAGGTATTTGAGTTTTGTTTTATTAATCTTAAGAGATAATCGGAATCGAATATTAAAAACAGATTCATGGAACACCCCTCATCGAGATATTCACCCGCAGAAATCGTAAGAGATAAAACCAAGATCAATTTGAGCAAACACCAACTCATGAACTTAATTGAGTCCTGATTCCTGGTTTTGTGCTTGCGTCCCGTAATTAGCTTTAAAAACACAACTCCAAAGGAAAATACATCTGACTTTTCAATCAATTTGCCACTTGATGCATATTTAGGAGCCGTGTATCTGAATCCACCAATTTGAGAACTATGAATAAATAATTAAATATAAATGCTCTGTTTAGTCTAACTTTTTGACATTTAAAAGGGATTTATGTGAGTTTAAAAGTAGAGACTAGTCTATTTGGCCTATTTCTCAAAATACTTTTAGGTAAATGCTGAAACTGAAAAAAAGTGAAAAACAAGAAGCTCTAAATTAGAGCTTTTTAAAGTAGACTTTTGCGAAGCTATTTTTATATAATGTGAGAAGTTATTTTTTTTTTCTTTCTCAAATATACCTCTTCATTTTTTTAAGGTCAAATATTGCTCTAAAATTTTTTAAAAGATCAACAGTGTCCAACATAGGCCAAACAGTCAACGACTTTTCTTCAACAGTACTTTTAACTAAAGTTCTACAACTCAAAAGTTAAAACCTCACACCTAGGCCAAACAGAGCCAAAATAAACATAAAAAGGGGATAAACAAACCTAAACAGTGCAATCATGCTCAATTTTTGCAACAAGTTAAATAAAAACGTTAAGAACGAAGAAACTTACCGTATATCAGATCAGGTTCTGCATCCTCATGGCCTTCCTCCCTCATTAACCAAGACAACTTCACTGATTCCAAGCGGAGATGCAATATTAAGCGATGCCGTGTAAAGAAGCAAAGAAATTTTGCGAATCTAGGGATAAATTTGAAGGGAGATTGAAGAAATTCAAACGCCCTAATTTGTTTGAAGAAATTCGAAGCCAACCACTAGGGTTTTGGTCCAGTGGTATGTAACTCTATATGTATGCGAGAGGTTGCAAACTCGAGTCTTGCTGGTTATGTTGTACGCCTTAGGTCTCCCTGAATCCAAAAAACAAGAAATTGAAGCCCTAATGTGCAATTTGAAAACAAGAAATTGAAGCCCTAATGTGCAATTTGAGGGTGTTTTGTCTAGTGCGGGGTATATGAGTGGTTGGGGGCAAAAATGAGAATATTTTTTGTTCAATTGCTTGTTTGTAATTTGTTTTGCCAATTGACTATTTTACCCCATTTAAAACACGTGTCAAACACATGTTACTGTTTCGTCAGAGATTTTTGGACGGTCAATTAACGAAATAACCACTTTAAACTCATTTGTAAGAATTAATAGTCCCTTTGAAACCATTATTAGTTTAATGACCGAAACAAAATTCTAGATTTAATTTAATGGTCCTTGGATTTAGGGACCGAGGGAGGGGGGTCGGCGGGCCCTCCAAAAAATATATATAAATTCAACTCCCTAATAAATAGATTAAAAGTTGTAAAGGTTTTCAAGATATAGGTTAGTTTTGGTGGTTAATAACAAGTATATTCAAATGGTTGGTGGAGTTCAAATCACTACAATTAAATATTTTTTTAATTTTTGCTAGTTTTTGCCTAGTTTTAAGTATGTACAAACCTTTTTTCTTTTTCCTTTTTTTTAAAAAAGAAACTACCATTTTCTACTTAAATCTCAACTTTAATACTTTAGCAATTGTCATCTTCTCTCAAGTCTATCTCAAAAAAATAAAAATATTTAATAGATTTTTTTAAAAAAAAAAAAAAAATTTGGCCCCCTGATAAATAGCGAAAAGTTGTAAAAGTTTTCAAAATATGAGTTAGCTGTAGTGGTTAAGCACAAGTATATCTATATGGTTGGTGAAAATTTGAGTCACCACGGATGTTGTATGTTATTTTTTGCTAGTTTTTGCCTAGTCTTACGTTGGTTAGAAAAAAAAAAAAAGGCTAGGGAATTGCCATGTAGGCACTTCCTTTTGCCAATTTCCCATTGTTGGAAAAACGAAGTTAAGAGGTACATATGTTGTGCCTTTTAAAAAAAAAAAACTATCATCTAAAAAACAAAAAAGTTGTAAAAGTGTTAAAAAATATAGAGTTAGTTGTGGTGGTTAGTCATAAATATCATTATATTGATGGTGTGGGTTCAAGTCACTATAGTTGTATTTGTCTTTTGCTAGTATGTGTATATCTATTAGATTTATATATATATATATATATATATATAACTTTCAACTTTAACTATAAAAATTGTGTTTTTTTTCTACGAATTTAAAAAATACTGTATAAAAAAAAAAAATTCGGCCCCCAATACTCAACTTCTAACTCCGTCCCTACTTGGAATCATTTGCCCTTAATATAATCCCATGGCTTTGTGCAAGAGAATCGTGGAAATTAGCTGCACGTGGTTTGAAAGCAAAGTTCAATAATGCAGATTTTTTTAAATAATGAGTGACTCAACTTAGACAATATTATATTAAATTTATTAAAAAAATTATAAATTTTATTGTATAATAACACGTCTCAACAAATACTTTACATGAGTCTAAGAGGCGGATAATATCTATGATGAAACTCTAAGAACTTAATGGAAGACGAAGAGTTTAATTAAAATTTGTCTATCTTGGCCAGTAACCAACACTAAATTATTACACCATCTCTACAAAAGGTAAATGAAAACTGATGTGGCCAACTATATATGGAGATAGTTTTCTTGACCACGAAGGAGACAATAGACAAAATAGGCAGCACTGGACACAAGTCATAACGTAGCAACTTTCACTACGTTGTCGGAGAAAGAACAAATGGGTGAAATATTGTTTCAGTGGATATATAAATAACCAAATTGGACTAATTCACATTTGATAGTGCTGTTTATCAGCTACACCTCGCTTTAAATAAAAAAGAAATACCACATGAGTGTTAACAAGGCAAAAAAACTGTAAATATTCTCGGGTTGAAGATGCATGAGACCTAGTGTGGTGATAGGTAGTTTTGATTATATAACTTGAAAGTTATAAATGTAAGTCAAGGAAAAAATATCTTACAAAAATATTAGAGGAAATAGCCTATAATGAGGAGCAAATTTAGAATATTTTTCAGTAGTACTAAATAGTTTTAGAAAATAAAATTAACGGAGATGTAAGGGTTAAATTGGGACAAAATAGTTTGTAGACCTATTGTTTGGCCACTTGGGTGGATCAAAGTATAAAGATATTTTAAAATATTTTGTGAAGTTAGTAGGAGGTACGATCCTAATAACCCAAAAATTCAAATTGCCCTTGCTATAAAAAAATCTCAAAGCAAGTTTAGTCCTTCTATAAATTTGTGTATAAAGAGAATTTCGTAAATCAAAATGATATTTTCCTTTTAAGTGTGGTCCTAGGTCTTCTTTAAGAGGCAAGATTTGGTCGCTATGTTAGCAAAAAGCCTACTTTTAAAGCCATGAACTTTGCTTCTTCTAAAGTTGTTTCTTGAATCAATAGAGATAAGCCTCGAGAAGGAAACAACTTCTTTGTTCCATTTGAATGCACTCATACAAATACTCTATTTTCTTGACATAAAAGCATCGAGTACTCATATAAATCTTTTGATCAATTTACTTTTATTGACACGTAAATAAAGAGAAGACGTGCAGATTGGTTTCTCAAAGGACGTATGAGGTTAGTTGAATTGCAAGAGAATCACAAATGTATCATGTTTGAATTACTCAATAAATTAATTTCTTTATATTCAATCTCATAAGGCTCTGTAATTTACTTGAACCGTATTTCTTTCAGGATGGGTCATGTATCTCACAGTTTAACACTCTTCTCTTGGTATAAGCTTAAAAGTCTTTTTAAAAAGAATTTTTCGTCATCAACAGATAAAAAAAAATTAGAAGGTCTAATATTATAAAAGTCCTGATTAATGGGTTATTCGTCTATTGACTCATTCAATTATTAAAAAACTATAAAAAAAAAAAACTTACTCAGCCCACCAAACCATAAGCCCAATCATCTTTCTTGAGCGACTTACTGTATATCTGACATAGGAGTGGATAAGAATTACTGCTGTGTGACAATGAATTTGCCATAATTAACTCTAAATTGGATTTCATAATTTCTTTTTTGGTTAGGAACTTGTCATAATTTGGAAAATGTTTATTACATCGTGTAGATAGGATAAGTTTTTCCTTTTTTCTGTTTTTAACAAATTATATCCTTTTTGGATAAACTTTACCCCTAATTAGATGCATCAACCTGCCAAATATATTAGACGGGAAAATCCTTGTGCGATTACTATAAATATACATGAAACTAACATACTTATATCCCACTACTCAAAGTAACATATTGTTACGAATTCGAATCTGCAGATTTAGACATATTTGTTATACATAGTTACGTTAGTCATTTCTTTATTGTGTTTATTGTGTATTTTCGTTTTTATAGTAAGATCCATATGGGTAGGAAAAAGATTCGAATCGCGAAGATCAATGAAACACATCAACGATACGTCACGTTCTCAAAAGAGATGTCATGGCTTGTACAATAAGGTAGCTGAAATTTGCACGAAACATGATGCTCAAGTGCTTCTTGTCTTGTTTTCACCAAGTGCAACAAATTCAAAGTTTTACTCGTTAGCATACCCTTCACCTAAAGCTATTATGGATGCATATATCTCAAAATCATCTTCCGTTGTTAGTGATGATGTTAGACAATTGGTGCTTTCTCAATATAAAAGACTCAAAGAATTAGAGAAAGAGTTGAAGAGGGAGAAAAAAGATACAAAAAAGAAAACAGATCCCTTTTGGTGGCAAAAAATAAATATTGAAGAATGCAATTCTGTAGAGGAGTTGGAGAAAATAAGGGATGCCATGAAAGAAATTAAAGTCAATATACATAAGCAACTCAAGTGTAAGGCGGCAGGTCTCAATGCATCTGATCCCATTAATCGAGTAACGACAAGTGGTGAAATCGACTTTATTAGCAATCCCGGTATTTACTATGTTGAAAACAACTTTGGTGGCTTTGATGAGGCTATAATGGAAAATGAGTTTGATCTATCTATGTTGGATTTTATCAGAACTGAGTTAAATAATGAAGATGAAGATGATAAGACCATGCAATCCGTGAAAGCTAACTTCAATGAACCAACTGAAGTTTGTGCCAATCTGAATCTCTCCAACACTGATGATCCACCGAGTGATGCTCCAAATATAACTGGCATTGAGAATGATGTTCAACCAAGTGATGATTTCATGTCTTACTTCAATATGGATTTCGTTGTTGACAACTTTTTCTGATGCTCTCAAATTGTGAATACAGTTAATTATTGTTAAATTCATATAACGAATTCTATTTACTAAGATAGTGGGTTGGTTTGATTTTGTATAGTTTGATTTTATTATTTCTCTATTCATAGTATGTCCTGTTCGAGTCTAAGTCATATATATATGTCAGACTCAAGTTGTATATTAGCCCACTTCGTTGACTCATATTTGAATCGTTTATTTCACATTCGAAGAATTACAAAATCATTTTGGTACTGATCATTTGGATTTGGGTTATCAGCACGAAGTGACTCATATTTGAATCGTTTATTTCACATTCGAAGAATTACAAAATCATTTTGGTACTGATCATTTGGATTTGGGTTATCAGCATCCAATTCAATGTCATACGAAGTTCTTGGCAAATATGATGACCAAAAATTTCCCCACTCCATATTGATGACCTATTCCATAAGAACAAAAATGTATAACAGATCTTCACAAATAAAAAGCAGTTTTAATTTCTGTCATAAACAGATCTTCACAAATAAAAAGCGCTACTGCAATGCAGCCTTAACTATAATACAATTACATTACGCAAGTCCCACTGATATTTACCTATAGATGATTCAAGAAGAAATTACCATGCCACCTGAGGTTGTAAAGAAGACCTTGAGACTTGATATTTGATAATGGCAAATGCGCGCTCCAAATAGCAAGCATTAGTGTCTGCCCAATAATAACTGCTGCAACAGTGTCTTCGTCGTCATAACTTGGTTCTCTGGGCACTAGGTTAGGACGTGGATTGATCATGATGAAAATGGATTTTTTTTTCATAATGTAATGTAATAGAAGAGGCAGAGTCCAATTTTCCGAGTTTTCTCCCTTCTTGACCAAACAAAGGAGGTATGAATTCCATTCAGGCGGGTAAGGGCTTGGCATGTAAGCTCAAATTTAAAGAGTAAATTACAACCTTTAATCAGAAAATGACTGTTCACTATCAGAGACTCTACAAAACAGATCATAATCTAAATACATCTTCTTCTTCTTTTTGTTTTTTTTTTTTTTTTTTGAGCTGGAGGACCATATGTTCACATACCACAAGCAGAGGAATCACTTTCTACATATTCGCAACCACGAGAATTTAATCTCCCAACCAGTTAGTAAATCAAAGAATGGTGAAAGATTATATAATTTCAAAAGCTGGGAATTATCTCTTGCAAGGATGTCGTAAATCTTCCACATCAGACCAAAACGAACCAACTGAAAATCAGTCGGATCGATCTTCTCCTTCATGAATAGTTGATACTGGAAATCTCAATAGGGGCTAGTTACAAAAGCTAATTATTTACATAAAACTTGTGAAGTAGCTATGTTGAGTGAATGATTTCCAACAATTACCTGCAGATATGACTTAGGAACTTATAACTAACACATAATATACATATGAACACCAAAATGCATTTATTTGAAAATTATCTATTCATTAATTAACGGCAGTTATCAAAAGCTAATAATTTCCATACACATTGTGAGTAGCTAAATTGTGAAAATCCAACAAATTAGACCGGGAACTGCCAGTTCTTTTTCATTCAATAGAAAAGTGAGAGAAAGTTTTTAATTTTGGTCCATGGAATCTCCAGAACTCAGGCCGTGTATCTACGACCAATCTAAATAAAGAACATAACTAATACAGGGAATAAGAGAATACTAGATAGAATGATTTTCATACACCGAAGAGTATCTTATGCAACCCTTATATGTTATAACTACATGTATATGTATGAACACCAAAAAGCATTCATATATTCCAAAGATCATCTATTCACAATGGTTGGAACTGGAAGGGGCAATTGGGGGCTAGTTATCATATGCCACAAAGGGTCTTCATAGAATAACAAGCAACATAATTGAAACGACCCACGAAGCTAATCAATCATTTTTAAAAAGTAAAAATCAAATCTTTCTGAGCCTTGATAAAAAAAAACTTGAACCGCAAATTTCATGTACAATAAGGTTGATCCAAAAGAAGTAACAAAAACAAGCAAAAGTGAGAGAAGATAAAGAGAGCAATACATGGTCATTATGTATAATTAAAAGAAAATTATTAATAACAAATAGAGTAAAAATAGAAAATCTTTCAGAGTTGTTTGGTTTGTTGTTGTTTTAGATTTTGTAAACAACAAAATCAATTCGAGTCTCGATCAAACAAATTTGTCAATTTCGACATAATGCTTTCTCTATTTTGAATCATATATCATTTCATTAGTATTTTCAAACATAACCTTTTCCATCAAACTCACTTTTTCATATTCTTTATGAAAGTGATAAAAGTGTGTCCAAGAAAACCCTAATTTGGGCATCTAAATATTAAAAATAATAACTAAATATAATAAATTTCTTTTCAGCAACTTAACCTTTTAAATAAACGTGGTCATTTGATATCAGAGTTCAAATTACCAAAGGATTTTGGGTTCAAATTTTGTTGTCACTCATTTAAAAATATTAAAACTGTTTGCAAGGTTGAAATTAAATCTGCCTACATGTGAAGACCGGTACAAACCCTTATTTAACAACTTAAACTTTTAGATAAAATTGTAATTTAGTATTAAATCCACACAATTTTTCATAATTTTCCAATAAGGCACTCAAAATCAAGGTGCGCCATAAATTAAGTGTTGAGTAAAACAAGGATTAGCTGACTGATTAAAACTTGAAGGCTTCTGCAAATAGTACCCTGCCATCCCCTTCCCCTTTTCCCCATTGATTTTAATTTGAGTAAAAAACCTTTAGGTCCCTCAGATTTTGTAAAAGTAATTTTTGGTTCCTCAATTTTTGAAAAGTGATCATTTGGTCCATTTTTGACCAAAATTTGATGAAAAATGTTAACTTTTTGTGATTTTCCTATTTTATCCTTGGACCCATTTTTTCTCTCATGCATGGCATTAAGCACCATTTTGACAGCCATGGGATATCACCAAAAATAAAAACCAAAAATCACTAAAAAATTCACAATATATATATGTCTAAACTAATACAAAAAAATATAATTTCTACAAAATGACTTCAACATCATCATCTACTACAGTTAGAGAAGAAATAAACGGAACAATTATCAAGTTAAAAAATATGAGATATTATTGTGGGTCAAAAGCAACTGATCGCATATCTGAATAGGAAATATGAGAGTCCGTCGTTAAATCCGTCGCTAATTAGTGACGGAATTAGTGAAGGAAATAAGTATTTATCTCAAAAAATAAATATTACAAATCATAATTTCTTATAAAATGCATTTTACACTCTGTTGACAATATGAACAAGTATTTTTCAACTTAATTTGATGTCCGAGCCATTTTCAGAATGAAAATCAACAAAATCGGATTGATTTTATTGCTTATCTTTAATTTTTTCTAAATTACGTCGCTAATTTTGTCTCTATTTTGTGACGAATTTAGTGAGAGAATTACGACATGCAGTCACTATTCCGTTGCAAATCTATCGACCATCACTAATCCGTCACAATGTTGCGAGAGATTAGTGACGAAATTTAGTTATAAATTTTTCCGTTGCAAAGTCGTCGCTAATCCGTTACTAATTAGTGACTAAATGTTTTCCTCGCTGAATCTATTGCCACTTAGTGACGAAAAAAAATTCATCGCCCGTTTCAATTTTTCTTGTAGTAGACCACTTCATTTTTTTGTTTTGATTTTAAAAGAGAAAAATCAAAATATCTCCTATTTTTTAACTTGATAATTGTTCTGTTTATTTCTTCATTAACTGTGGTGGATGATGATGTTGAAGTCATTTTGCAGAAATTCGTATTTTTTTGTTTTGGTTTGGACATATATATTTTGTAAATTTTTTGGTGATTTTTGGTGATTTTTATTTTTTATTTTTGGTGATATTCCATGACTGCCAAAATGGTGCATAATATTATGCATGAGAGAGAAAATGGATTCAAGGATAAAATAGAAAAATCACAAAAAAGTTAATATTTTCTATCGATTTTTTGTCAAAAATAAATCAAATAGTCATTTTTAAAAAATTAAATGACCCAAAAATTACTTTTACAAAATCTGAGAGATCTAAATATTTTTTACTCATTTTAATTTTATGTGTCCACGAAACTATTTTCATTGTCATTATTAACAAAGGTATATGAAGAAACATGTGTCTCATGTGAATTCGGCAATGTCACAATCTTCCAAACTTTTGTCGTTTTAGGTACGAATTGATTAAATTGTAACTCAAAAAAAAAAAGGGAACAGTGTTAGTAGATGGAAGAAGAAAATGTGTAAAAAGATCATAATAGCCCTATTAATGCATTTTGAATAATTGTGTGAAAAGGTTAAAAAGTAATTTATCATCATATTAGCCGAGTTAAAGGTCTTTTAGTCCTAAAATAAAAAGTATAATTTTTTTTTTTGTCAGTATAAGTATAAAGTTTATAACATGGTACAAGCACTCTAATGTAGCGAATGAGCTATAAATATATATGTTTGGACAACTTTAAACATGTATATTCTTTTAGTATACATTAAAGATATATATATAGGCGGTATAGCCGGCTTATCATCCCAGAATTATTATCATGTGGATTTGCTAAGGTCAAATTATAATTCATATATTTTTCATTTCTTCTCGAAAGTGAGATTAATATAATCAGAAACTACATTGGACATACAACTATTAACAAATTTCAGCAATTTTGTTATTAAAAAAAAAAAACACAAGATTACCCCAATTATCATTTTAAAAAATTGTCATTTTCGATAACAACTTAATATGATAAAAATCTACATTGGACATACAACTATTAACAACTTTCGGTAATTTCCCCGAAAAAACACAAGATTATCACAAATTATCATTGTAAAAATTGTCCATTTTACACTAAAAAATCAAATGGTGGAAGTAAATTTAAAACAGGATGAGTACTTCAAATAGGGTATTGAATTTGACCCTAAAAGAGCACATCCGAGAAAATTGAAATTCGATCTTAGGTTTATCTATGTAACTTGCTTTAGTATCGAAGTATCATATGTAATTGTCACCCCTATACTTTCATGTATCTTTTTTTTAAAAATATACAAGAAATATTGTATTTTTACAAGTCGCATATTAGATTTATTTTTTTTGTTATCAACGTAATAATTTAATAATCTCTATAATTTATAAAAATGTAATTCACTATTATAAGTTATGTGTAGACTCTAAAATATGGAATTGAAACCAGGAGTTAAGAACTCCACGTTTTATTTTTAGGTAGGCAAAAGAACCTGCATTATTCAAAAGAAAAGAAAGGTTAGACGATTTCAGGACACCAGTAAAATGTCCACATTAAAGAGTTACGATGTTCAACTTAGTAGTTAGATAAAATAAGGCTGTGTTTGTTTGTTGTAAAATAACTTATTGGTAGAAAATATTTTTAGGAAAAATATTTTTTGGTGTTTAGTTGTCACACTACAAAATATTTTCTAGTGTTTGGATGTGATGGTAAAATTTTGATTAAAATTATTATTTTATTATTTTTTTAAAATTATTATTAATTAAACACTATTAATTAATTAAATAAAATTATTGATTATTAATAAAAATTAAAAACAAGTTAGAACAATTAATTAATATTTTTTATTTAACACATAATAAATTAATAAATTAATAATTTTTTATTTAATACATAATAAATAAATAAGTTGATTAATAATTTCATCAATTAATAATAATTATTCAATTAATTATTATTAATTTATAATATAAATTACTAATAATTAATTAATAGCTAATAAATGAATAAAAAATATTAAATTAAATACTTAATTAATTAGTTAATTAATTTTTATTAATTTTTATCAATTTACTCAATCTAATTTTAATAATTATTAAATTAGTTAATTAAATAGTCATTGGTTTAAAATAAATAAATTAATATAAATTTACTAATTATTAATTTAATTAATTAATTAGTCATTAATTTAAAATTAATATATTTTTTATTATTAAATTAATTATTTTTTATTTAATAATAATTAATTGAAAATGTGACGGGGGTGGGGTGGGATGGGGTAGGCAAATGTGGGATAGATTGAGTGAAAAATATTTTATTCTCCCAAATGACATGAAAATATTTTTTACTATTTTTAATTAAATATTACAGAAAATATTTTACGATTGACCAATCTTTCAATGTTACCAAACACCAGAAAATGAAGAAAATATTTTATGGCGAACAAACGGAACCTAAAGAGACAAATCAAGTTTAACGTGTAAAAGACAGCGATGAAATCTTCGCAACCATATATAATACTCGTACATAACAAATCTATGCTCAAACATTTAAGGCTCCAAAGTAGGCTACTTAAGAAGGTTTAATAGCTCTTATTCTTGGGTTTGATTTTCTCCTTTTTTTTTCCTGAACTCATGCGATTCATGTTTCACTTGAGAAAAAATCGCCCTCGAGTTAATTCTTGGATACATCGGGTCCTTTTGCATAAAATACTCATACAAGTCTGTGAAATTGAAGGTCCACAAGATATGGCAAGACTTATATGTCACTAGTTCCAATTGCCTCCAAATTGTAAAACTTTTTAACCCATGTACACATCGTCTGCCTTTCGAATTTCGACCATTTGACTATCTTCGATATTTAGTACTCCCATAGAACTTTCCAAAGTAATAAGACAATATATCTTCTATTGTTCTACTTTTATTTTTCTCTGGTTTCCACTCAACTGGATTATGTATTCCTATAGGAAAATAATTTGAAGTATCAATCTCTACTCCAAATTCTACAGGTTTTCCTATAAGCTGTTGATATTCAAATTCCTTGAATAATGATGAAAATTTGGCATTGGACTCGACTCATTCCTCTAGAGATACAACAAGAATAATCTCTTCAAACTTTTCCATTAGAGGTTGCTCCTCTTTTGGATTTTTGTCTATATGAGATTCTTCTCCTTTCACAATAATAGACAAAGTTTCTCTAGCCTCCTTTGATTTCATGATAAAATCGTTTGTTGAATCAAAAACATCGAGTAAAGATTTCTCCTTCATTTTGGGAGCTTTGGGTTGATCCTTATTAGTCGGAAACATAACAATCTTCTTTCCATTCCACCATAAAATAAAGACGTTTATTCTCTCACGATAATTTCAATTGACGTTATTTTGCCATGGTCGTCCAAGTAGAATATGGCAAGCATCCATGTCAACTACATCACAAATAAGTTCAGCCTTGTAGAATTTTCCGATAGAATTAGGAACTTTACATATTTGACTAATCTTGATAGATTGTCCTTTCTTGATCCACCCATTCTCGTACGATGTTGGATGAGGTTCTATAGGTAGCTTTAGGTGATTTACCGAAACCCTTGATATAATATCCTTACGGCTCCCATTATCAATGATAAGATTGCATACATTTCCATGAATGCTGGACTGCGAATAGAAAATATGTTTACACTGCGATGAGTCTTCCTGCTCTGGAGTGATGACATGAGTTGCTCGTTCCCCTTTTGTATCATCAAACACCTTCTCATGCATTGATAATACGCGTTGTTGAGCAAAACTATGTTGATCAAAATGTTGAAATATGTTTTTGAATCCCACTTGTTCTTGATTGTATCTATGATAATTAAAAGACTCTTATTTAAATTCACGTTCATAAGATGGTTGTTTATGACGAACTACAAGGTCGCATTGATTGATAGGTTGGCCAAAGTTACCTTCTCTGGCACTATTGACGCCGTCAACGTCACGAGCCATGTTGGCGTTTAGGCTCAAGTTGGAAAGAATGTCACGAATTTCTCGGAGTTCACAGGTCACATTTTCATCTTGTGCTTGTGTCGCCACCCAAATGGCTTCCACCCTTTGATCACTGTCAATAAGACGGTTGCCTTCGCCTCTACTATGGCTGCTGCCAACAATATTGATGTCGGCATTGCCGCCATTTCTGTCGCTACCACTGTTGCTGCCATCGTTGTTCCCGGATCTCATCTTCTCCGGCTTATAGGTTTGTAATTTAATCTTTCAAGTTTTTTGATGCACAAGATCCACTACACGTGGCAAGTGCAGAGCATACGACTGAATGGACCAATTAAGCTTTCTGATGCACAGGGTCCACGACTAGCTGCAAGTGCAGAGCATACGACTTTATTACAACTACAACCCTCTAAGCTATGACTCTCAAACTTGGGTCTCGTGCCAACTGACACTGAACGGAAGCGAAACACTATATTCGTTCTAGCAAACGCTCTTAATATAAGAAAAACTTTAAATATTATACCTCTAGAATGCTAGAGATGAAGTATACAATACTAGCTTTGTATTGATTTTGGTGTGTTTAATGAGTTTGGGGAGCTATCTATTTATAGGAGCTCTTAGGCCTAAAGATTTGCTAAAATTTTCATGTGGGATAAAAAACATGAAACCAATACATAACAAAAGAAAACATGATAAATGGCAAATTTTGGGCAGTGAAAAATTATCTTTAGTTGATGATTTCAGTCGGATCTTGTGATAAACTTGTAGTATGCCGTGAAATCTTTGCAACCATATCTTATACCCATGCATAACACATCCATGCAAAAAAATTTAAGGCTCCAAAGTCTACTTGAGAAGGTTTATTAGTTCTTCTTCTTGGGTTTGATTTTCTCCATTTTTTCATGAATGTTCCACATCAATTAGCCATCACCCACTGACATCGGATGCGACACGCCGACATCCCCTTGTTGGCCTATCGGCTAAATGTGTGATTAAGGTTTTCTTAGCAAAGAAAGTAGAATGCTATTTATAGGGATTTATTGATTTGTAGTTCAAATTCTAATTCATTATTTGAAAAATGAGCTATAAACCATGCTAATAAATTAACATATTTTTAAAAATATAAGAATTATTTAGATTCTTCTTTCTTTTGGTCAAAAAATATAATAATTTTAATCATTTTGACTACTGGACTAGGGTAAATAATTTAAAACGTTTTTAAAAATATCAAAATGATTTAGATTCTCCTTTTTTTTTTTGGTCAAAAAAAAAATAATTTTAATTAATTTTTTATTATTACATTTAAATATTAAAAATTACTTTTTAGTATGACAATTAAACACTATAAAATATTCTGTTTCTTAAAAAAATATATTATTTTAAAAATATTTTTTATTAACAAATTATTTTACGACAAATAAACGGAGCCTCAAAAAACTTTTTCTTTTCCGTTTTGGGTCTGAAACCAAGTCCAGATTCGTAGGCGGGCAACGTATAAAGAATCAGAAAGTTGCCGTTGATTCCACGCCAATTACGACTCCACAAGAAACTTCTAGAATAACAACTCAGGACCCATTCCCCATAAATATTATTATTTAAAAATCCACCCCTCATCTTATATAAATTAAATTTTAATTCTACCCCTTTGCTCAAAAAAGATTGCTTGATTGATTGATAGGTTCAAAGTCACCTGCTCCAATCTCAATATTCAGCACCCTCCATCCTCCATTCCAGGTACTCTCTTCTTGTCTTTGTACTGGTAGATCGTTGCACGAAACTATTTTAATATATAAGATTTCAGGAAGGGTGTTTATTGTTTGCAGCTTTATATTGTATTTTTGTAATAGGTTGCTTTCACGACTCGAAACTGTGATTTTTAGGTCACATAGCAACGACAGTAACTATAACTTAGCTAATTTTTATGTTGCGCTAAGATTCAAGGAAAGGGTGTTTATTTTATGTTGTATTTTTTGTAATAGGTTGTTTTCACGACTCGAATCCGTGATTTTTAGGTCACATAGCAACGACAATAACGTAACTTAGCTAATTTTGCTGTTTCTCTGAGATTCGGAAAAGGCTGTTTATTTTATGCAGCTTTAGGATGTATTTTTTTGTAATAATTTGTTTTCACTACTTGAATCCGTGATTTTTTGGTCACATAGCAACGAGAATAACTTTAATTTAGCTAACTTTGCTGTTGTGTCAAGATTCGGAAAAAGGGTGTTTATTATATGCAAGTCTAGCTTGCACGAAACTCTTACAATATACAAGATTTGGGGAAGGGTGTTTATTGTACGCAGCTTTAGGTTGTACTTTCGTAATAGTTTGTTTTCACGGCTCTAATCTGGGATTTTTAGGTAATTTTGCTGTTCTGCTAAGTTTCATAAATTGGGGTGTTTATTGTATGCAGCTTTAGGTTATATTTTTAATAATAATTTGTTTTCACGACTTGAACACTTAGCGACAAATTTACCTTTTGCTCCTAGATTCTACTTCATCCCTGTTACCATATACATACATACATAAATATATACGTACATGATATATATTTATATATATACTCATATTATGTGTGTGTTTACTCTGTCTCTTTTTGGTTGAAAAAATTGGTTTTTTTGGGGTAATAGTTTAGATCTTGGAATATTTGGTGTAATTTCTTTTGTTGGTAATGTTATTGAGGTAAAGTGGGTTGTTTATTTGATGGGTCTTTTGGGTATGGTGTGTTATTTCATTTTTATTGAAATTTATTTTATGGTTTGATTTTGAGCTAAAAAGAATTGTTGAAATGAGCAGGAAAAGGTTCTGATCTGAAGCTTGAAAACGGTAGATATGGCGTCAAAAAGGATATTGAAAGAGCTTAAGGATCTGCAGAAGGACCCTCCCACTTCTTGCAGTGCTGGTATTCTTTTTTATCTTTTTTGAATTTTTTTCCTTATTTGTATAAGCTTAGTTTTAGCTTGTAGATTATTGTGTCATGTGTCAACAGATGGATTAGTTGGTTGAGGATTTTAGTTGGAAAGAAAGTTTACTAAAGCTGTTCGTTTATTTGCGACAGGTTTTTGAATTCTGTTAATTAATTGGTGGAATGATTATCAATTGATTAATCTAAGAAATAGTATTTCTGGTCTGCGTAATGAGTTTGCTTCTAGCAAGGTTTCGTCGTACCTTATCTTAATTAAGAATGAATCAAATTCATGGTTGAGGCCTTTGATCGAAAATTGATGATGATTGGATCATGTGGTTTAAGATATCCAAAATGATTATTTGTTGTTGATCTTGAATTGTTATAAGTGTTAATCAAATCGATCAATAATGAAAATGCTAACAAATCTATTTAGTCGAGACCAGTTTGCCTAGGTTTAGCGAAAAAAGAATTCTTTGATCCAAGCTAGCAGTGAACTACTGAACCAGCTAAATGTTATGACATCTTGATGCCTTTACCTGGCAATGAGGCAAGTTTAGATGCCTTTCTTGAGGTTTAATTAATGGATGCATGTTGTTACCTACTTCTCAAATTTTGAACATAAGACCGAGAGATTTATAATACTTTTTGCTCCACAGTTTTTTATTGTTAGTGTTTCAAAAGCTAGGCTGATCTCCCTCCCCTCCACACTGCAGGGTTCTTTTGTAGACTTTCAACAAATGTAACTGTATTTTCAGCTATTTTTTACTTTACCCTGCAGTATTCTATTTTTTGTAGGTCTATTAATTTCTCATTTAACGTTGGAGCAGGCTATTTATAACGGACTTCATTGCACATTCCATTTACTGCAGGTCCTGTGGCAGAAGATATGTTCCACTGGCAAGCAACAATTATGGGGCCGTCCGATAGCCCTTATGCTGGAGGTGTATTTCTTGTTTCTATTCATTTTCCTCCTGATTATCCTTTTAAGCCTCCAAAGGTATGGTTTTCCTCTAGCATTTTATTGGATTGTTTTACCAAAATTCTCTTGCTGGTTACTGATTCGTGAACATAAATTTTTGAATTGAAATGGTTATGTGGAACGCGTATACTTTTCATAACGAATTAGAACATTTTATTTACAAAGACTATCAATCTAATATGCTGATGATCCTAGGATCAAATATTCCTACCAATGTGGGACTGCTGGTCCACTTGGAGTGGTTACACGGCTTTGGTGACGCCACTCATTCTAGTCAAGAGTCTTCTTCTTCGTTAACTCTATGCACGTGAGATATCGTCTAAGTATCTCCATCCAACTCATCTTAGGTGTCCTCTACTTCTCTTAAAATGTGCAATTTTCATATCTTCACACCTTTTAACAGGTCCCTCTACCTGCTGCTCTGAACGTGTCCAAGTGATCTCAAACAGTTCTCTATCATCTCATCCTCAATCGGGATGAAACCTACTTTTCCTTATATTACCATGTTCCCAATTTTGTCATTCTTAATATTATCACACATCCATCTCAACAATCTCATTTTAACAACTCTCATCTTCTAGATTGCGGTACTTCTCAGTTCAACACTAGAACCATACAGCAAGGCTGGTCTTAAGGCTGTCTTATAACATTCCCTTTTAACTTGAGGGTATTTTCCGGTCACGCATGATTCCTTATGCTCTTCTCCACTTCTTCATCCCACCTTGATTCTGTGACCAACGTCAACATTAATCTCTTCATCTTGTTGGACTATGGAACTAAGAAGGTATTCTTTTCGAGTGCAATTTAACATCAACATCGTTGATGCTGCAACCGATGAAAATGCATGTAGTTTTCATGGTATTTCTGTTTTAAGAAGAAGATTCTTTGAGACAATTAGTAATAGCAGGTTTCAAGTGATGTTGGGTCATGGGCTGTAATGGTTTTTGGATTCCCTGGTTTCAGGTAGCATTCAGGACAAAGGTTTTCCATCCAAACATCAATAGCAATGGAAGTATCTGTCTGGATATTTTGAAAGAGCAGTGGAGTCCGGCATTGACCATATCCAAGGTTTGTACTAGTTTTACTGTTTGTAATTTTTTGGATGCTTTGTCACTTAATATTTGCATCAATGATTGGACTGGTGCTCATGTACAGTCTTTATAAATTACTCTTTACTAACTTCATATCCGTAATATGTGATCGGAAAGTAATTTTTGTTGCATTTGACAATTTTGTGTTTCTGCTTGACGGATATTTATCCTTGTTAGGATTTGGTTTGAGGCATTTGGTTGGGTGGAAATGGGAAACTTGCCACTTGGGAAGCTACGGAAGATTTTGGCAAATGCTCATATTTTATTGGTGTTATATATATGCATTTAAGTTTCTTCCCTTACATAAGGAGGTGACTCGTAGTGCTGGCTTCGTTTCGTGATGTTATATCTTTGGTTTGGGATACTTCAATATCTGACTTCTAAAAGAAAGGATACTTGAGTATCTAGGCTTGTTATCTTTAAAACATGCAATTGTATTTTGGTATCTCACAACCTTTTCAAAACAGTTTTTGCAAAAACTGATGATAACATCTTTTCATTCTACCAAGTCTGATTGATGCCGATGCTGGCCATCACCTGAATTCGTATAGCAGAAAGCCGGAGCTTTGCGAAAAGAACATTGAAATTCTGTGAAATCTTAGCAAATATTTCTGTAAAGCTCAATTTGTACTATGCGTATTTCTCATTCTATCATTTCATCAAAAGCAAATCTAGAGGATTGCTGGCACTACTTTTACCTTGAGTCCCATATCTCTGAGCAATGACAATGAGTCGGCAGATAGTAAGTATTGTATAGGATCTCATGATCTATTATTCAGTGTAGCGTCTATTTGCTTACTCATTTTGTTCGGGCAGTAGATGAATAAGATAGGTGCTGGTAACACAGATGGGTCTCTTTTATGAATATGAAGTTACGAACTACAAAAACTTGATATTCTCTCGTAATTATAATCTAGTCATTTACTTTATCTTTTCGCTATGAGTCATCCATATTTGTGTATCATACAAGCGTAGAGGTAGATTCCATTAAGATTATGTCTGAAGCATCCGATATTTCAGGTTTTGCTGTCGATCTGTTCCCTCTTGACGGACCCCAACCCTGATGATCCACTCGTTCCAGAAATCGCCCATATGTACAAGGCTGACAGGGCCAAATACGAGGCCACTGCTCGGAGCTGGACACAAAAATATGCCATGGGATGATTGTAAAGCATTGGTGGCATGCAGAGAAGATATTTAGCTGCAATTTCTTTCATTGTGCTTTGGTGAAAGAATAAAATGTTGATTAGGAACCTCGTGGTAGCGTTCAGTGTTCTTTCTTAAATTAAAACTCACGTTGGTAAGCAACTGGGATCGCCTAAATGTGAATATGAATTTCAACAAGACTTGAGAAAGGGAGGAAACTGTAATCTAGTGATACTTTGTTGTCTGTTTAATTGGATTATGTGCGCTTGATCTCTGCTCCTTTAATTGCATGGGAAGCTATTCGGTTTGTCCGGATTGATATCGATCTCTTACAACATGTGTGTTGAATCAACTATGTGAGAGATTGATGTCTAGGCTGATTGAAGAATTTTTCTATTTGCATTATAAGCTTAACTGATTGAGGAACTAGGCATTATCTAGTTATGGTTCAACTCAATTAGAGGCTCAATCTAGAAGAAATGTGGGGTTGGTGTTGTTAATCCCACCTAGTGAGTTTTGGCTTGGCTTGGTTTAGTTTGATTGGATTGGCGATTTCTATTGACGAATTTTGTGCTCATTGGTCTCATTAACAAGTCCTTTTTCCTTGTAAAAGGATCCCCCTTCCCGCTAAAAGTTAAATCACATCAAATCAAATTAAGTCTTGTTCTACGAGATGGATTAATTATATAGATATAATAATCTTGCTCAATCCTGTTGAAAGATTGTTTTCTCTATTAATGAGGGGATGTTCTAATAATTCGTAACGTTATTAAATTCATATGAAAAAATTTAATATATTTATATTAACTTTCGGTTGTCAGTTGTCTAATGTTATTCTTTGAGATAAAATACTTAATACAAACGGATCTTCCTCCCTTCCTCTCTGGTAAAAAAGAAAGGAAGGTTAGTGAGGAGGATCATTCTTGTAGATAACCACTACGAGAGGCTCTCAATGTGGTCAACTGTGAAGTGCTCTTGTGATGTCCCATTCATTTGAGGAACTGGAAGAAAAACACTTGTAGAACAATATACACTACATGCTGATTTTCTTTTCTTCCCGGGTGGGGCCGGGCCGGGCCGGGTGGGGGTGTGAAGATGTGATTTGGCTTGCTGCTGGACGGCCAAACTTTCGAGCATGTTTTTTAAGAGGTGCAATTGGGTTTTTTTTTTTTTTTTTTTTTTTTTTTTTTCTTGTTGTATGTCATAGATAGTGCATTATTATACCTTTCTATGTTCTTTGATATTTGAATATTTATGACTTGGCATTGCAACTTTTGTCAAAAGTTAAAATTTACCAAGTTGAATCAAGGTTGTAATGTCGGGTCCTCTTTAACAGTTTTTAGTTAGTGAGCTTTCACTTCAACATTGATAAATGCCAGGTTGTGAGATAGGTGATTTGCATGAAAAATTCAAGCATAATGCATATAGAGGGGCTTCACAATGTACTTTGGCCGATGATAATTTAAATGGTAGGCTCAAACTATTACATACTTTTCTTTTTTGATTATGATTATACGTTTTGGACCACATTACACCAACTTCAAGGCTTTTTATAATTTTTTTGAAACAATATCGCGTCTCAAAGCATGCTATTATATAATCAGTCAAGGATTAAGCTATATTTGTGATGACATAACAACTTGAACCCACCCAACAGGCGATTTCAATATTCTCGAATTGGGAGGGCAAGAACAATTCTCTCTTTGTTTGTGTTGGAGGAAGCAGAGAAGTCAAAGAATGGACCCGACCAATTATGATAGTTCTAGAATGAGTCCTATATCTCATAATTGCTCTTTATGATGCAATCGAACCACAACAATGTGAGCTTGAATTTGAAAATTTTAACCTAATAAATCGTTATTCTATCATTTTACTCGACCCCGAGACTATCATTATTGCTACTTTTATAAATAAGAGTAGGTGCTATTATTTTTGGGTGCTATGAAACCGTCTTAGGCTATATTATTCATTATTGCTTTACAGCTGAAATTGTACAAATAATTATCGCTTAGTTGACAAGCAATGAGTCCACCCCAAAACCTAAACCTAAAACAGATGGTTCACGTGCTCATCCCACTGTGTCTTCCTTCTTTGCTTCTTTTCCAAGCCAAAAACCAACTCCTCTCTTACTTTTCAACATTTGCAATTTTTAGGTTTGATTAAGTCATCTAATTGGTGATTAGGTAGTGTTTATTTATATTTAATAGTCTTCAAACGGGCATGTTTAGACAACTTCCCAATACCATTTCTCAATAAAGAGATACGACAAAGAAGAACGAGTCATATCACTTATTCTTCATTTCTTACGTGATTATGGGATTTCAATGAAGAGATATGAGATCTCAATTAACAATCACTAATATTTTTTTGCTTTATGTAGCAAATATCGTGTTAATTTTTTTTTTCAATTAATTGGGTCTCATTTACATGAGATATGACAATATAGAGAGGTTTTTTGAGTGATATATGTTACAAATCTTTGCAACTACTCGATTATCCTCTAGTTTCTTGCTACAAGAACTAATATCATGGATTCATATTGTTATAATATTATGAGCATAATTAAAATATTAGTAAAATGATAATACAATTATGTTATCTTTTACACTGAGGCTCCATTTGTTTGTCAAAAAATATTTTTTTAATTTTTCGGTGTTTGGTAATACCGAAAAGTTGGTCAACTGAAAAATATTTTTTTATAAAAACTAGTAGCTACATTTTTCTAAATTTCTAGTGTTTGGTAACACCGAAAAATTGGTCAACTTAAAAATTATTTTTCAGTCAAATATTACGGCAAGTTGAGAAAATATTTTCATCTACTTTGGGAGATGAAAACATTTTATATTTTTCAAACACCAAAAAGTATTTTATTTTCTAAGAAAAAATTTCATCTGAAAACATTTTCCACAAGTAAATTATTTTATGATAAACAAACGGTTTTCAAACAGCATAAAATATTTTATTTTTAAGGAAAATATTTTCTACAAATAAATTATTTCATCATAATATAGTATTATTTTACCCTTATTGATCTTTTTTATATACTATAACGTTATAAAAAGATTTAAATCCGATTATCATACTCCAACCTTAAACGTCATTGTTATCTTTGTTCGACCTTCCTAGCAATTTCCTTTTGCTTAAAAAAACAAAAGTATAAAAATTCCTTTTTGCAACTTCCTCTTAGTGTTCTTTAATTAAATGTGAATATGTGGGTAGTATTAGCAAAAAGGCAAAATCTAAGAGATTTTTGTGAAGAGAGAACCACTTGACACGTCATCAAAGGCCTCACCACCCCGACAATATCCACGTTCCATTAGCCCACAAAAAAAAAAAAAAAAGGGCGACAAAAATCTCTAGTGAATACTCTCAAAAAGTAACTGCGTGGCTAGCAAATTTCGGCTTGCATCAACCTTTGACTCTTGGTTTTATTACCTAAATGAGAAGAGTTTTTTTAGATGGATCATTTAACTTTTTTTAGATGGATCATTTAACGCAAATATGGATCTAAATTTTTGTTAAGTAATTATTAAAATTAAATATTTAATATTTATATATGAATAAGTTTTTTTAATATGGACTAAATTTATTCTTCAGTTTAAGAATATCAGTTTAAAAATATTTTAAAAATATTTTAAAAATATACATATTTTTAATAAATATAAACTATAACTCTCTTTTTAATAGTTCCGATCTTAGAGTAAGTAAAAGTTGCAGCCCTCACTAGTTGGTCTTTAAATCCATGCCCCATGATATAACGCCAGTGGTAAATCTACATAAGGGTCAATGGGGGCTGTTAAGAAAAAAGTTAAAAATTCTATATCTATATATTTTTAGTTAAAAAAATTAATTAAATTTCATTAAAAAAAATATATACTCATATAATCAAAAAATTATATATTACAACTCTAATGAAAAGAATTTTTGGATCCTCACGCCCTCTTCTTCGTAATCAACTTTGTCTCCTTAAACCAAAAAAAAAGAAAAAAAAAAAGGTAACTGTGTGCATCCCCACATCCTACTGTGTGTGAATATTTCCCTGTTTCTAGTGCTCTACAGTCTACACTACATTACATCCGTGCACTATATATTACAGCCTTAGCTCACTTCACTCTTCATTTCTAGTTTCACTTCCACCAACATATGTGAATAAAAACTCATTCCATTCTCAACATCTTCAGAGAAATCTCAAAAGACAGAGAGAGAGAAACTCAGTGAGAGAGAGAGAGAGGGTATTGTTTCCTTGTTTCCTGCCAAAGTAACACAAAAACAGGTGGAATTTGCAGCATCAGACAGCAAACATAGCAGCAGCAGCAGAGGATCTCTATGTTCTTTTCTTTCTTTACTTCTTTTGTACTCACCACAACGTTGTCATCATCAAAAAAGCATAATCAAAACACAACACCACTGTGTCAGTTTCTTTACAACACTTCACTTGTTTAACATCAAAAACTCACCTTCAAGTATAGTTTAGCTTATTCAGCTTCTGGGTAAGCTATTTTGGGACTTCATTTTAGTCAAAACCGTGTTTTGAACTCAAAACCTCTATAGTTACTTGTTGGCTAGCTTTTTGGTACTTTGTTATGCTTGGTTTTGCATGTTCTTGATGATCATGCAAAACCCTATAGGGATACCCAACCGAACCCAAATCGATTCCTCCATGGCCATGGCTGCTCAGCAGCCAACTGTGAAGTTCTCAGAACATATAGTCACTACGAACAAGCCCATCCCTGATAATATCTCTGCCGTGTACGGCCGTTCTTGTACCAAGCTCCGCCACAAAGTAGTCAGAATCATCTTCACCGACGCCGACGCCACCGACTCCTCCGATGATGATGATGATGAAGATGGTAACCAAAGAACAGTTGTAAGAAGAGTAAAGAGACATGTTGAAGAGATCAAATTTGGTCGGCCGGCGAAATCGCCGAGGCAAGATAAGCATAGTACCAAGAAACAAAGATTTCAGAGTACATCAGCCTCGACGGAAAATGACGTCACTCGCCGGAAAAAGTTCAGGGGCGTGCGGCGGCGGCCATGGGGGCGATGGGCGGCCGAAATACGAGACCCGACATTGAGGAAAAGACTTTGGCTGGGGACTTATGATACGCCCGAGGAAGCCGCGAGCGTTTACGACAGAGCAGCCGTTAAGTTGAAAGGACCTGACGCCGTCACGAATTTTCCTAAAGAGTTTATAACCGAGACGGCGACGGCGACGGCGACTGTTGGATTTGAGGAAAGTCAAACAGAGAGTGAAGGCGTTTCTTGCGTTTCAAACGACGCCGTTTTATCTCCCACATCAGTTTTGCCTTCCAATAATTTAACGCCGTTTGATGGGCTCGTTTACGGTGACGTTGACGCGTTCGCTTTTGATGTTGACTTGTTTTTCGATTTGCCGGATATGAGGGTGTCGTGCAAAACTTACGCCGAGGAATTCGGCGAGGTTGACTTTGATGATTTCCTCGTTGAAAGCAGGTGACAATTTGTTACGCTTTAGTTGGTGGTTGTTTGGCAATTTCTGCAAAAGTCAAGGGTTGCTTTGCAATTTAGGCCTCATTGCAGTGATCTACGTGTTCGACCAAAAAACAAAAAAAAAGAGTGATCTGCGTGTACGGATGACGTGGCACAAATGACGGGAATACGAGTGTTTATAGTATTATCATGACGATTTTATGAGTGATATTTTAAATTTTCTTTTCTTTTATATTTGTAGTCAAGTGTATTAAATTAATTAATTATTTTATTATATTTTGTATATTTTGAGAATTGATTAAAGTGTGCAAAAAGTGGGGTGAGTTTTGCATTTGAGAGGCTTCGAGAGGTGGGGGAAGATGTGTTTAAAAGTCAAATAAATCAATATTTTTTAATTAAAAAAAAAAAGAGAGTGAGATGTGTTATGGGTTTGATAATATCTTGATTGTCACGCCAAAAGTTGAAAAGTAGAGGATATTTTTTTATGTAAATATCAATGTCTATATCCATAAATGTAACAATGTTAATATCAATGTTAGTGGAATAATAATAAATTGTATTTCGTGGCTTCTAGTGGCTTCATGGTTGAATGAATCTTCAAATGTTTACTGTAGTTGATGGTGGCATAGTGGGTAGTGTTCAAATTGATTGGTTTGAATTTAATATGATATATTTATTTATAACGTTATAATATATTATAACGTTATGAACATAATTCAATCATTGTAAATTATTATAATTAATAGGG
Organism: Ehretia macrophylla; assembly: GCA_037974665.1. NCBI lineage: Eukaryota > Viridiplantae > Streptophyta > Magnoliopsida > Boraginales > Ehretiaceae > Ehretia > Ehretia macrophylla. The sequence continues at coordinate 36,209,300 of CM075782.1, read as the reverse complement.
AATGATTTGGATAGTTCAAAGCCCTTGATTCTTCTTATTACATCATGATATTATGAAAGACTTTTTACTCTAAACCTGAGGATTTAGCAAAGTAATAGAGTGTTTGGGCGTAGATAAAAATTTTATTTATGTCTCGAGTTTAATTAGTCAAGATAACTATTCTTCTTGTAATCTATCTTAATAAGTCTTGTATTTAATTAATTTGAATTATACTTATTTTAACCGAGATCATTTGTTTGAAGATTTGGACGTTGGTGTAAAGCCTGAAGAACTACCCGTCTTCTTTGTGATCTTTGTGAAAAAAGAAAAAAAAAATTGATTGGCTTACTTGGTAGTTGCTATTGTGGACACGTGTTTGAGACCATAAGGCTGTGCCATCACAAGACCTCGTCAGACGATGATGTTGGCCACTATTATTGTTTGGTTCTATAGCCTTGGATTCGTCAAATTTTCCACTTGTTTGATGCTCTCTAAGGTTTACGGTTTCTACTTTACTCCTTTTGTCCATGTTAGATATATACACATTTCTTTGATCCAAAAAAAAAAAAAAATGTTTTACACATTCCACCTTTAAAAGAACAAAAAGCTTAGCATAGAATCTCAAGAAAATTGCACAAAATTTTTTATTAATTATTCAAAAATTTAAATTCAGTTTTATTGTTCAAAATTAATCAATTTAATCTATATTATTTTTAAAAAAATAATAATAATTTAGTCCCTATCATAAATAATTAGATGTTCAATTTATTTTTTTATTATTTTCATATAAAATTCAAATGAGTCATCAATGTTAAAAAAAAAATAGTCCCCAAAGTTTTGCATATAATATCAGTTTCGTTCTTGTTATTTACCAACAGTTTTAGTTTATCCCTACCACCAAAACAGTTGAAAAACCTCCAGAATATTTGTCAACATTGCAAAAAATTATATTTTTCCATCTTTAATCTAAAAACAATGCATAACAATAATATATAATAAAGTTATCAAAATGCATATAAATATAAAAAGTCATCATCATAAGTATATATTAAGGAACAATGTTGATGAAGGCATGTTGTGCACTATTTTGTGGTGAGAATTGTAATTTTCCGTAAGTGTTCAATTTGTAACTCGATTTTCAATATTTGATTAACTTGGACTTGTCATTTGCTTTTGCATGTGTGTGCAAGTGTGTATATGTATTTTTGTAATGTGGACTAATTTGAATATTTTGTAAAGCATAAGGGACTAATTTTAAATTTTTTTTGAAACAATAGGGGAGAACATAATATATATTCATAGGATAAGTTGATAATTTTGTAGGTTATATAAGGGAAATTTAGGTATTTCGAACATTTTCCGTTAGAATTAATTGAGATTTTGACGGTAGGGACTAAATTGAAAATATTTTAAAAATAATAAAGATTAAATTGTTTAATTTTAAATAATATAAATAAAATTAAAATTTAAGGAAAACAATAAAAATTAATTGCGTAATTTTTCCTAGAATCTCAGCCAAGAAAAGTAAAGAGAAAGTTAGCATAGAAGCATATTAGCTGATAGATAGCCAAAATAAGTAACTCATGCGCACTCAAAACTTTTTCTTATTCAATCTCATAATGTCTCAATCTAAAGATATTGCACCCTGGGGGCAAAATCTCCTTGTGAGTAGCTCAACTGTCGAATAGGTTTTATGCATGTTGAGATTATTGAGTGAAATTTTGTGAAAGAATTACCCCCAGGCAATAGTGAAAAATCATTTTATAGTCTGTCAATGTATGAAAATAATAAATACTATAATAAATAATTTTTTAACAGTTTAAACTTTTAGATCATGTGGTTACTTAACATGGTATCAGAACCTAAGCACCAAAAGATCATGGATTCAAAACTCACTATCATCCATTTAAAAACCTTAAAATTGTTCAAATGCAAGACTCAAAAATTAATTTTGCATGCACTTGCGAAGCGTGTTAAAAATAATAAAAAATATAATAAACTACTTTTTAACGGTTTAAACTTTTAAATGAGATGGTTACTTAACACTCGTAACCACAATGCATTGATGGCTAAAAAACATTCAATCACTCTCCTAATAAATTGTGAAATTGTGTAAAAGGGACTGTATACGAAGAGAGATTTGGCCATGTTAAAGGGCAACCCTCACCTCAAGTGCCAATTAGGAGCCACCTCATCTCCTCCGGTTGAATAGTAAATATTTACCTAATCACATACTATGGGAAAAATGAGTTTTTTTTTTTTGGGTATTATAGTTGCCCTTTTTTAATTAAGAAGGTTGATATATATAGCCCAATTTTCAACACTTACTTATCACATTATGCAATTCAGGGAGAATTAACTAGCTTTGAGTTCAAGTGGCATTTCATCCTTGAATGCCGCAGATTGTCTTCTGCATACAATACTGTGAATGTCTAATTGACGTGCAAAAATAATAACCTTTTTTTATTATTTTTTTTTAAGTATGTAAACGAAACATAAATATATAAGAAATAATAATAAATAACAGATAAAAATAAGATGATATCGAGCATTTTTCTTAACCAATCAGACGTGTCTAAACACTAGATAGTGACTTCGGATTAGAATGTTTAAAACTCGTAATATGAATGATTGTATTATGTCTGAGATATTAATAGCACTCAAGATTAATGATAACCCCAAGAAGATTAAGACAAAAAGCAAGTCAAATAACTTAATTTTATTTTAAGTACAACATCATGTACTGTCTCGAACATTCCCATGTTTTTTTTTATTTATCCTTTTGTTTTCTTTCTTAACCATTTTGTCTGATCTATGATTTCTTTGATTTCTATAGGCAAGAGCAACACAATGTAATTGTTTAGGCACATATTATAATCTATGAGAAATCGTCACTAGCAATCTCTAGAGCCTAGCCTCTTCTTGGGAAGAATCAGCATCTCCAAGGTTCATCACTCGTTAACAGTGTTTGCAAAAATAGGGTCTATCCTAATCATGTAATGACCATAATCTAACTAGTGGATTTGTTAACGTATTACACCTAATTAAAGACCGAAAATATTTAAATATGTATTGATAGTAATTGTAAATCTTAGTTATCATAAGCTAAATATATGTGTAATGACCCTTACCTAACTAGTAGGTCTGCCAATGCATTGGGCTTAAAATATTTAAATCTATGTTGATAGTAATAATGAACTATCTCTTACAAAAGAGATGCGAGACGAGGTGTTATGAACTACATCCTTAAATATGTAAGGTCCTCATCGCCCCCAACAAATTAGAACCAGATGTTACAAACTTTCCCTTTTAAAATATCAATTATAATGACTATGGCCCACCTACTGGTCAGTCAACGCACAAACACAAAATATTTAAACTCGTGTTAGCATTAGTAATGAACTCAATGCATTATAAACTAAACAAATATTTCAACATAACTAATATGAAATGAGATGTCACTTAGGGCATCCTCAATGGAGTCCCTAAAAGGTCTCTAAATAGCAATAATTGCTATTTTAGAGACTCTATTGATCAAAATTCATCACCAATGGGGGTCTCTAAAACACTATTTGATAGTTTTTGACAAAATAATGACATCACTCAAACTTTGAGTCTCTAAAATAGCACCTAGTCTCCATTTTTTTCAACAAATTTGTTGAAAAAAATGGAGACTATACAAGAAGACAAAAATGAGTCTCTAAATTTGACAATTTGCCATGTGATGATCTGACGTTCTTGTCAGAACGTCAGAACTGAAAAAAAAAAAAATTGATCAGACAATAAAACAAAACAAAAAAAAGGATATCAACTGACAATATAGCCGTTTGAGTGTTAAGCAAAAGCTGGAAAAAAAAATTAACGTTGAATTCAACCTATATATGCAACCAGATCTGAAAAAATCAACAACAAATTCACAAATCTTCATCCACAACAAATTTGATTATATACCACAGAAAAAAAAAGGTAAATAAACAGAAAAAAAAATTGGTTGATGGTGGGGGGGAGGGGGGGGGGGGGGGCAGTGAGTGGGACGCGATGGTGAGGGTGGTGGGGGGGCAGGTGGGGTAGTGGCGCGATGGTGAGGGTGGTGGCGCGATGGTGGGAGGGGGGGCAGTGGGGTGGGGGGTGGCGCCCGTTGGTGAGGGGGGGGGGTAGTGGGGTGGGGGTGGCGCGCGTTGGTGAGGGGAGGGGCGCAGTAGGGTGGGGGGTGGCGCGCGTTGGTGAGGGGAGGGGCGCCGTGGGGTGGGGGGGTGGTGCGTTATGGTGAGGAGGGGGGGCAGTGGGGTGGGGGGTGGTGCTGTGGTGGGGGGGGGGGCGCTATGGTGGGGGGGGGGGGGGGGGCGCTGCAATGGCCTGTGGAGGGGAGAGGGAGGCGTTGCAGTGGAGGGGAAGGAGGTGGGGGGGGGGGGGGTGGGGGGGTTTATAGTTAGGGTTTTTTTTTTAATTAAGTTTTTTTTTTATTAAGTTTTTAGTATATTTTTTAATTAATGTTTGTCTTTTAATTTTTTTTATTTAGTTTTTTGATTTGTATAATTTTTTAGTTTTTTTATTTAATGTTTTTTATTTTAGTTTTTTTAGTTTGATTATTTATTAATTGCAATTAAATTTTTGTTAGCTTTTATATTTTATATGTTTTAATTTAAGTTTTATATAAAATTATTTGTAATGATATGATTTTTTTATAGTTAGGGTTAATTTTTTTTTAATTACGTTTGTAGTAAATTTTTTAATTAATGTTTGTTTTTTAATTTTTTTATTTAGTTTTTTGGTTTGTATAATTTTTTTAGTTTTGTTATTTAATGTTTTTTTATTTTAGTTTTTTTAGTTTGATTATTTATTAATTGCAATTAAATTTTTTTTAGCTTTTATATTTTATATGCTTTAATTTAAGGTTTAGAGAAAAGTATTTGTTAGTGTATGGTGTTTTTATAGTTTGGGTGAATTTTAATAAAAAATTTCCTTTGTAGTCTTTTTTTTAATTTATGTTTGTTTTTTTATTTTTTTATTTCGTTTTTTGGTTTTTTTAACTTTTTTTGTTTTGTTATTTAATGTTTTTTTATTTTAGTTTTTTTAGTTTGATTATTTATTAATTGAAATTAAATTTTTTTTAGCTTTTATATTTTATATGCTTTAATTTAAGTTTTATATAAAATTATTTTTAATTATATGATTTTTTTATAGTTAGGGTTAATTTTTTTTAAAATTACGTTTGTTGTATATTTTTTATTTTATTTTTTTTTTTTTTTTTTTTTTTTTTTTTTTTTGGTTTTTTTATTTTTTTTTTTTTTGTTATTTAATGTTTTTTTTTAGTTTTTTTAGTTTGATTATTAATTAATTGCAATTAAATTTTTTTTAGCTTTTATATTTTATATGTTTTAATTTAAGTTTTATATAAAATTATTTGTAATTATATGATTTTTTTATAGTTAGGGTTAATTTTTTAATTGAATTAGTATTAGTATATTTTTAAATAAATCAACCTAACTATCATTATTTTCCTCTTTATAGATTAGCAGATATGGAATGCACAGACGGACTTTCGAGGGGACGTAATTTCACGCATGAAGATGATAAGGCTTTGTGCCGGGCCTATATCGCGATTAGCGAAGATCCTTTGATCGGGATAAACCAAACATCAGGAACGATGTGGAATAGAGTTCTACAAAAATATGAAGAGTTTCACCCTCCCAACAATTCAAGTGACAAAAGATCAACGAAAAGCCTTAAATCTCAATGGACGCAAATAAACCAAAAATGCACAAAATTTGCGGAATGTCTTGCTCAAGTTAATATGAGACCAAGGAGCGGAGCAAATATCGTTGACAATGTGAGTTTTTTAGCCAAAGTAATTGTATTTTTATAGAGTATATTGTATTTAATACTTAACTAATTTTAAAATTAAATATTGAGAGATATTTAATTGTTTTGTAGATGGATGACGCAAGACGCTTATACACAGCTATGGGTCAGAATTTCAACCTCGAACACTGTTGGTCAATTTTACAACACGGGAAAAAATGGCGATCAATAATCGATATTGCGAGTCCAATGATGAATATGAGTCCACCTGAGACGGATTTTTCTCTTGATAATGATGATCCCGTGGAATCAGTGCCGGAAACCCCGAGATCGTCAAGGCCGATTGGAAACAAAAAGGCTAGAAAACAAGCAAAGGGTAAGGCCGTTGCGGATGATCTTAATGAACAAGCGAAAAACATGGCAAAAACAATGAATGAGTACAAACAGGAAATAGAAACTTCTAACGATTATAAGATTATGATGACGAAGACTTCGACAATCGAAACTCCAGCTAGGAAAGCGTGGATGATTGAGGAACAAAATGCAATTATGGCAAAAAGAGCATCCCGTTCCATTAACTTTGATAATGATGTTTATCATCCTCATATGACTTCACTTGACGAAGAACAATAGATGTATTTGTATTATTTATCAGCTATGTGTTTGTAATTCATATTTTAATTAGTTAAATATATGTTTTATTAGATATCAAATTGCATAATGAGATTACAAATTTATATTTCCTACACGAAATTCGTTCCATACATGTTGAACAAGGTCACTTCGGAGGAGAAAGTACGCAGTTTCGTCCCTGACTTGTCCACGATTGTTTAAATATTTGTTAATCGTAATTGGATCTCGATCGGGCACAACAGGTGGCTCGTCTACATGAACCCGCCCACGCGGTTGGACAATTTTTCCATTCCCAGTGCATGCAATCGATACTACCTATCATTCCAGGAAATCCCCGTTCATCGGCTTTTCGCAGTAGCCTATACATGTCTGCATTGTTTGGTCGACGAAGATACTCGTCTCCATACATTGCATTTACGGCACGACAGAATCTCATCATCGACTCCAAACATGTGGTCTCTGCAATTTTCAAATAATCGTCATTTGCATCTGCTGGGTTTCTATAGGCAAGCATACGAAGCGCGGCTGTCATCTTT